>CAMTDV010000005.1:78737323-80109823 GCA_947069175.1 Scalesia atractyloides | reverse complement strand
GCACCTGATGCTCAACCCGTCTCCAACGAGGAACTGATGGGCCTAATGAATGATTTGCACGCAACTTGACAAAATGTAAACACACATCACAACAAACAATATTTACATCTTGAGTTTAGATCATATAATGGTAATAGCACGAGTTTGAATAAATGAAATAATTAAAGCGACACATGATACACCCCAAAACATGAATAAAAAGGGGAATTTGTAAGGATTCACTCACAGTGGGTGCGTTTCTTGGATGACGATGAATGTGCACGAGTTTTAGGATTTGATCGACGAGGAAAACTAACCTAGAATAATAACGAAATGGTTCGGTAAATAAATGGATTTTATTTGAGATTAATAATTTTAATTCATAACCTTAATATGTGTCTAACCCATTTAAATTACTGATTTTAATTATATTTATAAACGACTCGCTGTTCATCTTCTTCGTTTTATGAAACCAGAGAATCAACCCGACTGTTTAATCAATCATTCTTATTGAATTAGTTGATTGATTATTACTGATAACGAAAATAATTTACACATAAAAGGATTTAAGGATGTTGTACCGAACAAAATGCTTTTTCTCAGATTTCCGGCAAGAGGCGTCGGCTCTGATTGGTGAATTCCGTCTGAGTGAATCAATTAACGGTTTTGATCAATGAGTTGTGCAATTAAGGTACTAAACAAGGGATATCAGGGGTTTAGATGATTGTACCGATTCACAGCGAGACTTCGGAATTTTCAGCGATTTTCCGGTGAGTGCAGGAATTCCCGGCGACGTTGTCTGAGACAGGTTCTGATTGAAAGATTTATGTTATTACTTGCCTAACAATGGATTGCAAACAAAAGAGTCGAGAATTTTACCGATTTGAAGTAAGTCTCGGTTTTTCGGTGAAAGTCCGGCGAATGCAGAATATCTCCGGCGAGTGCTAAAATTTGAGAGTTTGTGCGATTTTGAGCGAAAAGGTTACCAGAGGTTTGGGTGGGTATTTATAGGGAAGAAACAGCATGTATTGGGTCCGAATTTGGTCTTGATTCGCGGTCAAAACTTTTCCGGCGGTTACGACTGGAATTGGGGGTTAGACATCGGTTATAACCGACGTCGAAGTTAGTTCACACGTTTCAGTCAAAGAAAAACGGTCATGATTTGCGAAATCGTCGGTCTTTCCGGCGATTGCGGATTGGGCGCGCTGATTTCTGGATTTTGATTTCGAGTTTTAATTTAAGTATTATTTGTTTCAGTATATTAACAAAGAAGGCAAGTGGCGGAGCGGTGTGTTGTGCGTTTGTTCATCCGGGTGACCCGGGTTCGAAACCCGGCGTCTCCTTTTATTTTTTTATTCATTATTTATTATTAATTTTCAATTATAGATTTTAAATTCTAATATATTTATAATTATGTATTGTTTAAAATTAATATGAACCAAAAATACGCAACGAACTTTATAACTGAATGTTTGACTGATAAACGAAGCGGTTTTGGAAACCCGTTTTTCGACGGATGTTACAGAGTCTTCTCACCACCCGCGAGGAAAAGGGGAAATCTTCTCGCTGGCCACATTTCCAAGTTTCATTTTTTTGCAATTTAGCCCCCTGAACTTGTAATTATGTTATTTTATGTCGTTTTTCTTGTATTTTAGTCATTTTTAGGTATTTTCAAATGTAACAAGATATTGTACGAGTATAATGCATGCGAGTTTACGTATCGTGTATGTATAAATGAGAATAAAGCGTACAATAGGTCTTAGTTTGCACAAAACAAGTATCCAAAGATTGATTGCGAATAAGTATAAGTATAACAAGTGTAAGTATAAAAGATAAATTTCATTATGATCGAAGTCTCAGATTACAAGTTTGGAAATGAATAAAGAATATAATACGATTACAAGGTTCTAAAAATAGAATACGATTACAACTTTCAAAATAAGGAAAGTATGAAAATGCGAAGCGTTACAATTGTAGCTTTCAAAAGCAAAAGGTCAGTACAAAGCATTCCGGTAAAAAAAAACGAATGCGTTAGTGTATGGAAGGATATATGGGGATAGACAAAGAACTTGTGAGCATAACTATGCCGCCAAAATGCAACATAATAGGCAAAGTCGAGTTGGGGGACAAGGTAAAATTCTGGGTTGATGTATGGTTAGGCGATACCCCTCTCAAAGACGGGTATCCAGAACTGTACGAAATGGCAAAAAAAAAAAAAAACAAATAAACAAGCTTTAGTGTCACAATGTATGCATAAAGAAGAGAATGTAGTCCAGTGGACATGGCCTTGGAACATGAGCGACTCTAATCAAACAAAAATAGAAGAATACAATAAATTGATGGCTGAGTTGCAGGCTTGTCTATGGGTGGCGGGCCTGATTCGTGGGCCTGGAAGATGGATGACGAAGGAAGGTTTTTGGTGTCAAGTTTAAGGGAGCACATAGCAAAATCCAAGATTAATCTGGATAGGGGTGAATGGAAGTATTGGAGTCACTGGGTACCAGCTAAAGCGACTTGTTTTGTGTGGAGGGCATGCTTGAATCTCATTCCATCAAGAGAAGCATTGCGATTAAGGGGCGTCCATATGACAGATGTGACATGTGATGGTTAGAAGAAGAGTCGACAAAATGTGTTAAGGTCATGTTTATGGGCAAGAGCGATTTGGTGGCAAATTTATGTTTGGCTAAAACTACCCATTCCGAGTGCCGACTTGTCATGCATTCAGATCCTATAATGGACGGAAGCAATGGCAGGATCAAATACTTGGAAGAAGGTGGTGAATACGTATCACTATCTACGTTTTGGCTCATCTAGAAGGCACACAATGAGAAGACCTCGACAACATGTTTATTCCAACAAGAAAGACGGTGGAAGACATAAAGATGAACCCGCATAATGGTTAACAAGTAGATCAAAATTGAGCAGTGTAGTTTGGGAAAGGTGGTGTGATTTCAATGTACCTAACATAATCATGTAATCGTCTTTTATGCATAGGTTTTACAGCTACTTGATGGCCCGCTGCTATATAATATATAGTTTCCGTTATTAAAATAAATGAATTCATATCATAGTTTGATCATCAACAACATCAAAGGAGGAATAAACTAAAGCAAATAAGTGAAGAAATAATGGATTGGGAAAAAGAACATTATATTAAGGCAAATCAAAAAAAGGAATATTTAATTGGATCACCGAGGCCGATTCAGTATGGTCGAGATAGTATGGTCGAGATGACGAGATGTATATCCACACCCAAGGTGCGTGTAAAAACGTTGTCAAGAAGTTAACTAATTTGAAAAACCAATAAATAGAAAAATCACAATTGATGGGGCAATTCAACTAGTCCATCAACGATCTCTCAAGCATAGTTCAATCTTAGTGATAATGATAACAAAATATGATTTCTAAAGTATCTACAACATAATTCTTTTACACCCTAATACCATATAATCTTACACATGCAAATATTTGAAACAACGTCACTTATGTAAAAGAAAAAGAATCATATCACTAGATCACTAAATAACTAGCCCATACACTATTAGCTATTTAGCTATTTCAATTTAACAATCTTAAAGATGTACTTGTGTTAGTTAATAAAAAACAATTAGTCAACATCTATATCTTCCAATACACTCTTTATCAGGCTGATTCTGAGAATTCAAGTGCCTTGTTTGAGCTTGAAAAAATGTATTCTTTAGGCCTTAATGAAATATATAATGTAAACTATTTTTTATGTAACAATTAAAGTTATACAAATAAACAATGCATTGTAATTCCTTATTTTATTATTATTTTTTTCTAAATCAAATGGATATTGGGCTAACTAAACCTAATGGACGAACTTATAAAATTTATAAGTTGTTTTGTAAATGAGTCTATCAATAACTTGGTTTTTGGTATGGTATACTAGTTAAAAAAAGAGTTAAATGCTTGGTTGGTCCCTGTGGTTTGCGAAAATTGCAGCCTTGATCCTAATGGTTGCAATTTTTGCAAGTTTTCTTAGTTAAGTGTATGTGAAATGACTAAATTACCCCTGAGCAAATAAATAAAACTATCTTCTTCCTCCCCTTTCTCCCACCTTCAGAAAACCCTATCACCACACCTGCTATAACACCATCGCCGCCCCTGCTGCTTCACCCGTCGATAACCACCACACCAGCCACAACCATGCCCTTCACCTGCCAAAACACCACAAAAATCACCCTCCGCTGGAAAAACAAACCTAAACAACCTGCAACAACATCGTGTTCACGAATCATCGCAATCGGTTCACCAATTCGTCAATTTGAATCTGCAACAAAGTGTTCGAAAATCGGTGAGTTTGGTTGCCAGTTAAGTCGATGAAGATCGTTGGACAGAGTTATGAACCGGTGTTTTCTCCCAATGGTCCTGTTTGGAATAATGTAGTTATGAGCGATGAAAATTGAGATTGATTGGATTAAGAAGAAATAATAATAATATTAATGTTGGTTAAAGTGCAATAGTATTATTGTTGGACTTTTGTTTATTCCTGCAATAGATATTAATCATTCAGTTATCGTTGTATATGTTCACTTTGGAGGTGAGAAAAAGACATATTAAAGGTTATTTAGGTTTTGAATCCAATCACATGTTTGGGAGTTTATGATGCACACTGGTTAAGTTATTGATAAGTTTGGAATGTTATACTTTTCACTGATGAAATTAAGATTAAGAATCCGATTAAGATCCGTTGTGGTTGGGTTGAGGTAGTGGTGGTGGGTTGAAGGTGGAAGTGGAGGAGATAGTGGGTTTAGGGATGGAGAAGAAGATGAAGGGTGGTTCTATTTTTTTCTTTTTTTATTTTTTAATTATTCAGGGACAATTTAGTCATTTTACAAAGACCTAACTGGAAAATTTAACAAAGTTTAGTGTTAATGACCACCCCCACTATGACCAACTTTGTAATTAGTAAACCATTAGAACCAAATCTGCAATTTTCACAAACAACAGAGACCAACCAAGCAATTAACTCTTAAAAAAATTATAACATATATATATATATATATATATATATATATATATATATAAGATGAGAAAGCATATTGTACAAAATGGCTTAACGTACATTACGTACGACATGTGCTTTCGCACCCTATAGTGCAAAATCGCATGGTATATATGCATGTATGAAATCGCATGGATGTTGCAATTTCGCATAGGTTGGGGTTGAATTTGATGAATTCGCATGGAGGAGAGTGAATTCGCATGGGATCGGGCGGCTGTCATTGTCGCGTACATTTTGTATAATAAGCCATTTTATACAATAACCTACCCCTATATAAGATTAGGGTAAAATGAAAACTTATACGAGTTGTGAGAACTTAAAGAATTCGGCCTTACGAAATATTTTTTCAATATTTTTTACCAAAAATCCAAAAAAAAATCAACTTTTCAAAAAAAAAACTTTTTGTTTTTTATTAACGGCCGCTGTAAATACTGTAAAAAGTGGTGTCATGCTTATGTCATCACCTTTTTACAGTAGCTATAAGGTGCCAAAGACACCACTTCAAATTTTTTTACGACAGTCTTTTCTAAATTTTAATCTAGGGTGTGAAAAAAATATGAGCAAAACTCGCACGGAAAGGCCAAATTCCCTTAGTTCTCACAACTCAGAGGGCTTTTCCCTTGAAAACAACCAAAATAAACCCATCTTACCATCATTGAAAACCTAAACACCCATCCCACCCCACCCCACCCCACCACAAGCAAAAGAGTCTTTATTTATTATTTTTGTATTAGTTAAATTGTCACTACATAAAATGCTCTTTAGGGGATTAAATCGATCAAAACCTGACATATAAGATATAACAATAATAATAATAATTATTATTATTTTAGGAAAATCAACGAAATTTTAATATTCGTTATGTGGGTTAGGATATAATAGGAAGTTTGTATGGGTATGAATGCTAGGAAGTAATCTTAACCATCTATTTATGAATCAAGGGCTAAGATTAAATGGGTGAAATTGAAGAATAAAAAGAGGAGCGTGAGTTTGTTGAGGGGTATTGTAATCAATCCAAGGTAATAGTTTCTCTCTCCTCCAATTCCCTCTAATTTTTTAAACGTTAATAACTCTTTCATACGGCATTATTTTTTTATAAAAATTGCACCAAAAAACGAGTGTTTTTTATCTTTAAAACAAGTATGCTATTGCTATATTTCAAAAATTTTTTTTGAAAACCCAGTTGCGTAAAACGCAATGAAAAAAAAGCAAAAAAAAAGACTTTTTTTAAACGCCATTAACTACAGTCCCGAGCATAGAATGTGTTTGCTATAATATACAATTAAAAAAATGCAGTAAACCAACAGTCCCCTAAAACGCAATGGCTGAATCTGAACCAACAGTAACTACAGTCTGCAGCAGCGAACCAACACTCCCGAGCGCAGTTAAAAATCGTAGCGACGCAATACAATGCAACAGCAGTGAACCTGAACCAAACCAGCCACCTACAGTTAAAAAACGCACTATTTTTTTTGTAAAACGCAACAGCAGTCCCAAAACCGTATTTTTTTGTAAAACGCAACAATAGTCCCAAAACCGCAACTACAGCCCGGGTTTTCGGAACTGCATTCGTGTCCGCAGGACGTGCGAGTGCACACGAGTTCGACTAAATTCCGGTTCCAATTTGCACCCCCCTGCGCACCCTCGCGTAGGACTTATGGTAAAACATGTCATAAAGTTATGTTGGTTAGGCAAATGTTTCACCTTATAAATAACCTTATACTTTGTCTCCACACCAATGTGGGACAAGTGGTTTACCATTTTGGAACATTAACTTTAACAAACCATTATAAAAATATAAAAGAAAGTGTACTTTTAAAACGCAATGGACTAAAATCACAAAAGAAACGTGTCTTTTGTAAAACGCAATAGACAAAAAACACATAAAAATGTGCTTTTTCATTCTTTTGTAAAACGCAATGGATAAAAAACAGTATTTTTTCATTATTTTGTAAAACGCAATGGACAAAAAACACCAAAAAGTGTGTTTTTTTTATTATTTTGTAAAACGCAAAGGATAAAAAACTGTGTTTTTCATTATTTTGTAAAACGCAATGGAAACACCAAAAAACGTGTTTTTCATTCTCTGAGATATTTTGTCAAACACCTGGTGTGCAACTTTTTATTAATGATTTCTCAATGAAATTGTAACTAATGATGTTGCCCAAATGCATGAATACATCAAGAGAAAGAGTAGAATCAGAGATATCTTCATTTTGAATATAAAATGTTTGAGAAATTTAAGAAGATGAGTACCTGTTTTAACAGAAATATCATGTTCCATCGCATCATGTTAAATTGAAAAAAAAGAGAAATTATTGAAACATAAACTGACTTTTCTTCAAAGAAATCGAAGAACACGTTGATTGAGTGTTCGAACCATTCATTGATGAAGAAAATCGCACTGTGATGTAGTATTTCTAGAGAGAGAAAAGGAATGAAATGTTGAAGATGGTGGGTTTTGAACATCTGGGTTTTGAAGATACAGAGAAGGGAAATAGAAATAATAGATAAAAGGAGATTGACTAAAAATACCCTTCCCACTTGTATTTCTACTTTTCAAGATTGACAGCTAAGATTACTTCCTATCATTCCTAGCGAATATAAACTTCCTATTTGATCCTCTCCTTTCGTTATGAATCACAACATAATAAATATCCGTTATGAATCACCCATAATAAATCAAACAACACACAAGGATTTGCTAAGGTCTCTCAAGTCTCAAGTCTAATCCACAAAACAAAATCAAGATTAAAAAATAAACACGTACCCTCGTAACACTCTTTCTTTGTTACTAAATCTATCTCCTTATATACTTACTCCATTATTAAACTAAATGTGTGTATCTTTACATGTATTGTATATTTGCTTGTTGTTAGTTAATTAACGAACTTTATTGGAGCAAAATCAAGCTCGATATTTTCGTTAGTTTCATCTTCGATTTGATAATCACTCGCAAATCCCGTTCGTGCCATATCATCTAGTGTTTTTATTTGGACTTGAATAGTACCAAACCCTAGTTCATTTTGTTCCAAATGCACTCCAAGTTCCTTGTAGATCATCAACTCTTCTCCAATCCAATTAGTACCAAGATATACATCACTCAAATCATAACAATGTCTAAACATTTGTTGCTTCATTGGTCGCTTGATGGCGCCTAATTTAACGAGCTTGTTAATGACTGTGGCTATTTGATCATGAACCGCAAAATGAACCTTTTTCTTGCGCTTCTCGCTCGTGCTCGTGCTCATACTGTTGTTTTGGGTACGCTTATATTTGGTTCTCTTTGACTTTCCTTCTTCGCCATTAATGCTAACACAGGCAAGCTTCTCGACTAGTATTGAGAATACGAAAGCCGCAAAAGCTACCATGAACAACTGTTGTATCATCTCATATTTATCTGGTATTTTCTGATGATGGGAATGAGGAGATCGTTTAAGAAGTTAGAGAGTATATATAACAAGAAGAAAAGAGTGAAAATGGGTATTTTTAGTTATAGAACAAGGCATATTCCATGTGACGTTAGAACATTTGATATTTATGTAGCGTTTTTTAGTATTCATCGGATGATATATGTACAAATATAAGTACCAAACTTGGACTATTAGATAATTATCAATTATAGACAAACAAAATAAAATATGGTAAACGATACGCACTGCTATGACATTGATTAACAATATATAAAAATAATTATGTACATTTTGATAAAATCAAGGTTATATATATATATATATATATATAATATATATATATATATATATATTCTTTGGTTTTTACGTAAGATCATAATGTATAAAAGCTAAGACAAATGCATAATTAATAATCTCATGAAGTTTACTATGGTTTTTTGGATATTGTATTGTGCGCATCTTAAGACATGCCCATTTTCATCATTAGTTCTTTTTAATACAATCCCAATTGTTTCCTATAGGACTAGAACTCTTAGACAATTCTCTAAGGATACCACTATCCTATAGGACCAGAACTCTGACAATTCTCTAAGGACATCACTAGTTTGATATTTAAGGGTATGGTAAAGTCAAAATTTAATAAAAAATGTAAAAAGTCATAAAATACTATAATTTGAATCATAAAACACATATAAAACCCACAATTAACAGAGTAAAGACGACTAAAACATCATATTTAAACCATAATAGTACATAAAGACATCAAACACACAATCGCAGAACCATGAATATAAAACACAACATGCCAATCAACATAAAACACAATAATATTTGTCATTCGATAATTAGAGCATTATCATCCAAAACACAACCTATATATATGATGTTTTAGTAATTCATTTTCTTATTATTGGTTTTGAGTGTGTTTTATTGTTAATATTTTGATATTTTATGACTTTTTACACTTTTAGAAAATTTAGACTTGTAGTATAGTCTAACTTCTAGCATGATATTTAATATGCTTTTCTTATGTGTAATATTATATTATTAAATATCACATGATCATTCTATGTAATAACAAAACTAAATGTGAATAGTACTTAATATTTATAATATTTATGTATTATATTATGGCTTTAAACTTAAATTTTTATTTATTCGATTGTGACTAGGGGTGCAAACGAGCAGAGCCTGAGCTCGATCAGCCTCGAGCTCGAGCTCGTTTAACATATGAAAGCTCGAGCTCGGCTCGATTCGAGCTTTATTTCTAAAGCTCGAGCTGGGCTCGAAGGTAATTTTTCAAGCTCGAGCTCGGCTCTGGCTCTAACATTAATTATAATTATTATTATACATATAATTTACTTATTTTTTATATTTATATAAATGGTAAATATTATTATTTAAATATATGTTTAATATATTAATAAAAAATATATAAACAGAAAGCTCGTTAAGGGCTCGCGTGCCGGCTTGAGTTCGATAAGCGGAGCTCGGGCTCGTTTACTAAACAAGCTTGTTTTTAGGCTCGGGCTTGAGCTCGAGCTCGTTTAAGCTCGGCTCGTTCAAGCTTTTTTTCAAGCCGAGCTCGAGTAGCTCGGCTCATTTGCACCCCTAATAGTTTAACTTATAATATAAATCTACAATGTTATTGTTCTTTTATAATTAATTTACCTTTATAACTTTAATAGATGTATCACATGACCCCTCAACTTTTATACCTTTTCACCCTCCCGGTTTTCATTTTGTCTCTACTTAAAAGCATGATCACCGTTTCCAAATATTAGTTTCACAGATGTATTATCCAACAAAATAATTAAATTAACTGTCAAAATAAATATTAACAATTTTTATGAAATGAGCATTATTCGTATGATTCAATCATTTTAAGCCATTCAAATGAATAAATATCTATTTATTTTTATTAATAAGTTTCTTAGGTTTTATCCAATTTATCTATTTATTTCTATTAATAAGTTTCTTAGGTTTTATCCAATTTTCACGGATTAAACTTACTTTTATTTTGTTATATTTTCAACTTACTTACTCTTTTCCTTGCTAATGTCTTACGTTTTGGTTCGGTTCAAAATTTTTACGTCTATTTTTCGTTTGGTTGACAGTTTCGCCGCAACGCGCGGGGTTCTAAAACTCGTTAAGTTTATTTTCGAGCAAGGGCATTGTGTAAGTGTCCTTAACTCCCCTCTTTCAGTTTTAATAGGCTTTAAGCCAAAGTCAAAGCGTTGACGTAAAAACGCTTTGACTTAAGGCTAAGACCATTACGGTCCAGCCAATGTTCGTAACGAACGTGGCATCGTGATCGTAATTAGGTAGGTGTTAATCACTCAAGAGGGCACCTCCTAATTATCACGTTTACTTGGTTAATTGTCGGGTCAAAGTTATATTCAATAAAAAGTCAACGGGTCAGATTTTAAATAAGTTCATATTCAGTAATGTAGGGGTTATAAAATGTGTTTTAACACTCTAACAACTTGGTAAATATTATTAGAGCATGTATAAACATGTTCGACCCGACAAGTCCAAATCTAGAGTCGGTTCGCAACCGAAAGTCGCGGAAGTTGACTTCTGCTTTGACTTTCAATTCTGACCCGATTTAACAACTTTAAATTCTGATTCTAAGTTGCATTGTGACCATGTTAGGTTGTAGTATAACCCTCTAGTGTTATATCACATGGTCACATAGTAATACGAGTTTATATGCAAGTATCCGTTAATTATGCCAAACTTTGCTAAAATGCCCTTCATGCTTAAAAACAAGGTTATAAATACACATGAGCTTACATATGAATTGTAAACTGATTTGTTGAGTTATTAAACTTAATTGGATATCAACTTTCTGGTCATAAACTAAAAGAATAGTCATGATGCGTAATTCACGCTTTTAACGACTAAATCGCCCTTCGGCGTATAAAATGCTTTCAATATAACTTTGACCTCAAAATTTTTTACCAACTGATGTAATATCATGATTAGGATTATTTGGGATGATAATTTAGATTATAAACTGAGTTTACGTGCAAGTTCATGTATTAAGCTTCTAAATGACGAAATTGCTCTTACAGCACCTAAAATGGGTTTTAATCATTTTTAAAGAACCAAATCTTTTACTTACTGATGTGTTATGTTAAATGACATATTTTTGTCATACAAGGCTGATCATAACATCAGTTTTACTCAAACGCCACTTAAATCGTCATTTAGCGACTTAATCGCCGTTTCTGTGCATAGTATGCTTCAAAATCATATCTATGACCCAAAACTTGATACCAACTGATTTCAAAACTTATTTTATAAATAACATCAGTAGGTACAATATCTAAACTCATATTTCCAAATAAATTGTCAAGATATGCGTGAAATGACCAAAATGCCCTTTCGGGTCATAGTTTGGTCCTAAACTTTAAACCACACATAAAATTGATATCCTACTGATATAACATCATATTTAAACTATTTTACAGAAAGTTTATGACCATAACATCAGTTTACTCACGATCCCCTTTTATAAGTCATAAAATGACCAAATTGCCCTTTTAAGACGAAACTTGAGTATTAAAGCCTTCACGGGCCAACATGTTGATATCCTACTGATATTACAACATGTTTAAAGTATAATGGCATATGGAACTTGTATACGACTCATCCGGTTACCCGGTTTCGCTTATACGCGTACGGTTAAGCCTAGTTGACTAGTTTACGTAGTTTAACCGAAATGGGTTTAACCTTATCATTTTTATATCAAAATCCAGAATGTAATATGTTTACCCATATTAAACAAGTCTAGTACTTGTCGGGTTTACATTACATTCTATTCCGGTTATCGCTTAATCAAGCGTTTAGTACCATAAGTATCATTTTAAGCTAGCCGGTCCGAGTCTATGACGTAGATAGGACCTGTTAGCGTTCTAATTTGTTAATAATACCATCATTCCAGAATAAAGCCTTCCGGTAGATTGTCATCTAAGCTTTTTTTTTTTATTATCGGCTGAGTTATTAATCTTATTGAAGAATTTGCTCAGGTAAATACTTTTGCCTATCTTCCCTATACGGGCTTGGGATACGGTATAATAATACTGCTTGGTCGGGTATGGGATCATGTTATCAGATTGTGATTTACCAAATCTTCATAACCCATTTTATTCTGTTATGTTTGATAACTTAAACATTGGGGGTTAACTCGACTATGACTGGGATATCCTTGGCTCATTTAAGTTACTAATGGCCACGACCTTAAGCGCCGGGTGTAGGCATACACCTGTCAGATGCTAATGCAAATAAAATATTATAACCCATTGGTGGATTATTTAAGTGGTGTGTCGGTTAATCAGGTTTTTTGGTTTCTGCACCGGACCCCATATGTACTGACAAACATGTAAACTGTAAACAAGGTCATTTTAAACTATCCCAAGTTATTTATAAAATGTGCCAAGTGCACTTAAACCATTTTCGAAAGATTTTCAAAATGTGTCGGTTATTATTATTTAACAGTGAAAACTGACGTATTTTCAAAAGATCAAGTCACAGGTGACAACGCGAAATAGGCCGGGATCTGCTTGGTAGTAACATAAGAGGATTTTGCAAGTCCTTAGTTGCCCGAAGTCTGTTGAACAAATACTTTGTATATGTTTATTTCGATCCGCCTCTGGATCTTTCTTTACAAGCCTTGTAATTATTATTTGAACTTTGAACACTCAGTTTGTAATAGTAATTTAAATCCAAGACTTCCGCTGTGCTGTGTTTAATTGGTTATGATGTTATCAACTACCTCACGATATTCCCCATCCGGGCCCACCGAGTTACATACGACCCGTATCTTGAAGCAACTATGTACAACGTGCTTTATCCACCTCCCTATCTGGGTTATCCACCTCCTTACTCTTCTTACGCGGCTACCGGATATCCACCTTATGGATATCCATACCAGGCTATGCCTCAACTGCAACCACCACCTCAACCTCAACCCCAACCGCAGGTATCGCTTGAGGCTCTTAATGAGGCCTTAGATCGAGTCAAACAAATGCAACACCAAGTTGAGAAATCAGATAAGAAGGCAACCAAATTCTTCAAGAAACTTTGTAAGGCGGTGAAAGGGAAAAAGGATGAATAGTGCGTTTTGGTTATTGTTTTATTTTCCAAAAGTCCATGTGAAGACATTATATTTCTTTTAAGCCCCTGCGTGGGTATGTATTTCGTATTTTAAGTCCATGCGAGGACAAAGTTAGTATTAAAAAGACCTGTTTAAGGCAAAAATATGTAATCTTTATCTTTATTTAATGAAACTTGAAATTTAGTTTTGAAAGTACTCGATACTTCCTTTGTTCAAACGAGCGTCTCGATTTTAACTCGATCTTTATCGCTCCGCTAAATTCCAAAAGATCTTTTTGATGGTTACACTCGCCAAGTGATAAAGTCACATTAATTGGCAAAGGAATAAATGGTAGTTAAGATGAAATAACCTTCTACCATGATAGTTAAGGAAGATTTATCCCTTCTATCTAGAGGTAGTGAACTATGTTCAAGCCTCCAAGCCTCTATGGTCAATGCGACCATGGCTAATTTGTCAACTATTTTAAGACATCATTCAATGCTAATATTCAAGTAATATTAACACTCCTGGCAGTGTGACATGAGAAACCACACTAGCCATCAAATTATTCGAGCGAATATTCAAATATTATAAGCCTAAATGATCGGTGCGGTCAAAACTAATATCATCATTATGATGATAATCATTTAACACCCATTAGTGGTGTATTACCTATGGGTTATAATATAACATCCATTGGTGATGTAGTGCCTACGGCCACATATATTATGTCCATTAGTGATAGTGACAGTTGTAGTCTATGACTTTCTGTTCAAATCTTGTTAAGTCTACGTGACAAAGGCTTTTGTGCCATATCTTTCGTCCTTGTGACAAGCTCTTGAGCTAACCTAAATTGTCAGTGTGACAATGACAGATGCGACATTACGATCCACTGTCTAAAATCCTGAACTATGTCCGATCTTATGAATACCTATGATGGTCTTTTTGAGACCTAGGTTATATGTATATATTAAAGGCATTCATTTGTAGTGCTAAAGCCTAAATGGTTTAATTATACCATGGCTAACACATAAAATACCTATTATGCT
Source organism: Scalesia atractyloides (assembly GCA_947069175.1). Classification (NCBI taxonomy): domain Eukaryota; kingdom Viridiplantae; phylum Streptophyta; class Magnoliopsida; order Asterales; family Asteraceae; genus Scalesia; species Scalesia atractyloides. The sequence continues at coordinate 80,095,252 of CAMTDV010000005.1, read as the reverse complement.
TTATACACCAAAGTATTAAATGGCTCACTCCGATGGTGCAAGCAGTCGCCACAACAATAATGATCACAACAAGGCGAATATCGTTATTAATGAAGATGACTTCCAGGCTCGCATCGATGCAGCCGTGGGTAAGGCTATAGAAAAAGCCTTTGAGAAATTTAATAGGTCGAGTGCTACTCACTCTAAGTCTGTATCAAAACCACTCTCGAAACCTCCTGCCTCTGATAAGAAGGAGGGTTCTGTGCATTCATCAAGCGTGAGGAACGAAGCTAAGAAACAAGAAATCCTTGACAAAACTAATACTTCCAAGGATGGTTGCTCATATAAATATTTTGTCTCATGCAAGCCACGAGACTTCAATGGAGAAAAGGGGGCTATTGAGACCCTAAGGTGGCTTGACAAAATTGAGACAGTGGTGGATATCAGTGGCTGTGCTGATAAGGATATTGTAAAATTCGTGTCACAGTCTTCCAAAGGAAGCACCTTAATTTGGTGGAAGGCCTTAATGCAATCGTTGAGAAAAGTACATTTGTATAACCTAGGATGGTCCCAATTTGTGGATCTAGTCAAGGATACGTACTGCCCACCTCATGAGGTGGAAAAGATAGAAATGGATATCCTTGCTCTCACGATGAAGGATCTAGATTGTTGAAAGTTTGTTACTGACTTCGACTCATACTCTAGACTAGTGCCATACTTAGTTACTCAAGAACCTAAGCGTATTGCGTGCTTTATTAATGCATTGGCTCCGGAGATCAGGAGTTTGGTTAAGGAAGTTCATCCTAACACCTATAAATCTACGGTTGAACTAGCTCTTTCTCTCACTCAAGATTATGTGAGGTGAATGTCGACCCGAAAGGAAGCTGGGGGAAAAAGGAAAGGGGAGGATGACAACTCCCAACGATTTAAAAAGAAGGGAAAATTTGGGTCTCATAAGAATCAGAGTAGGTCTGAGGATAGACCTGAATGCAAAATCTGCAAGAAACGACACGGTGGACAGTGTCGGTTTGATCCACAAGCTAAACCTTGTGGTATATGTAACAATATGGGGCACACGACCCTGGATTGCAGGGATATCAAGGATGCTACCTGTTTCAAATGTGGCAAGAAAGGCCACATAAAAACTAACTGCACCCAGAATGCTAAGGAAGATAATGCAAAGTCTAGTGGTGTAAAGAAAACAAATGCTCGAGCCTTTCAGATGAATGCTCGAGAAGCCGTCAATGATACAATGTTATAACAGGTACTTTCCTCATCAACGACACCTTTGCTAGAGTTCTGTTCGATTCGGGGGCTGATAAGTCGTTTATTGACCATAAGTTTAGTAAACTATTAAACTTACCTGTAAGAACTCTAGACATAACTTATGAGGTAAAACTTGCCGATGAACCATTGAAACCGCTTCTTCCATTCTGGATGGATGCTTCATATCCATCAAGAATCAATTGATCCCTATCTCTCTTCTGCCAATGAAGTTGGCGGGGTTCGATGTAGTCTTAGGCATGGATTGGTTATCCCATAACTAAGCCCGCATTGCCTGTGACAATAAACTAATCGAGATTAAAACCCCATCTGGTGAGGCGCTCACCATCTTCGGAGATATACATTACGGGTTGCCAGAAAAAGTTGCTATGCTTAAGGCCTCTTGATGTATGAAGAAAGGTTGTGTCATCTATATGGCACAAGTAACCGTCGACGAACCTAAGCCGAAGATTGAAGATATACCCGTTATTTCTGAATACCCTGATGTTTTCCCTGAGGAATTACCCGTTCTACCCCCTGATAGACAAGTAGAGTTTAGGATTGACATCCTACCCGGATCTGCACCTATTGCAAGAGCACCCTATCGCTTAGCACCGACAAAGGTGAAAGAACTAAGAACTCGGCTTGATGAACTTTTGGAAAAAGGCTTCATACAGCCTAGTTCATCACCGTGGGGAGCTCCGATATTGTTTGTCAAAAAGAAGGATGGTTCAATGGATATGTGCATTGATTACCGTAAACTTAACAAAATAACGATCAAGAATCGTTATCCTTTGCCCAGGATCGATGATCTGTTTGATCAGCTACAAGAGGCAAGTTACTTCTCGGGCTATCATCAACTGAAAGTTAGGAATGAGGATGTTCCAAAGACTGCTTTCAGAACAAGATATGGTCATTATGAATTCCTAGTGATGCCTTTCGGGCTCACTAATGCACCTGCAGTATTTATGGATCTCACGAATAGAGTCTGCAAGCCCTAATTAGATAAGTTTGTCATCATTTTCATTGACGACATACTTATCTATTCTCGTAATCAATCCGATCACGAGAAGCATTTAAGGTGCATTCTAGAGTTGTTACAAAAGGAGAAGTTGTATGCAAAATTTTCTAAATGCGAATTTTGGCTTCGCGAAGTCCAATTCCTTGGACATGTGGTTAGTGAAAGTGGTATCCAAGTTGATCCCGCCAAGATTGAAGCAATAATGAATTGGGAAGCACCAAAGACACCTTCTGAAGTCCGCAGCTTCCTAGGACGGGCTAGTTATTATCGAAGGTTCATTGAAAATTTCTCACGAATAGCTACTCCTTTAACCGCTTTGACCCGCAAGAATATCAAGTTTGATTGGGGTCCAAAACAACAAGAATATTTCGAGACATTGAAGCAAAAGCTAAGGAATGCTCCAGTTTTAACCTTACCTGAAGGCATTAAGGAGTTTGTCGTCTATTGTGATGCATCGCACACTGGTATTGGATGTGTGCTTATGCAAAGAGGCAAAGTGATCGCCTACGCATCACGACAACTCAAATTGCATGAAAAGAATTACACCACCCACGACTTGGAGTTGGGTGCCGTTGTATTTGCACTTAAACTTTGGAGGCATTATCTATACGAAACTAAGTGTATCATATACACTGATCATAAAATCCTGCAACATCTGTTTAATCAGAAGGATCTGAATATGCGACAATGCCATTGGATGGAAACCCTTAATGATTATGACTGTGAAATCCGATATCATCCCGACAAAGCGAATGTACTCGCTGATGCACTTAGTCGCAAGGAAATGGTTAAGCCTTTAAGGATTAATGCCAAAAGCATAGAAGTCAGAAACAGTTTGAGTGAAAAACTATTTGATGCACAAAGGCAAGCCATGATGGAGGCTAATATTGCGAATGGGGGATTAGTGGGACTGTTGAACAGTTAACACCTGGAAGTGATGGAATCCTCAGATTCAATGGACGAATTTGGGTTCCAGTTTTTGGAGGACTTAGAGATTGATCCTCCAGGAAGCGCATAACACTAGGTACTCTGTTCACCCGGGAGGTGATAAGATGTACCAAGAATTAAAATCTAATTATTGGTGGATGGGTTTGAAGAAATCCATAGCCACCTATGTAGCTAAATGCTTGACGTGTTCGCAAGTTAAAGCTGAACATCAGAAACCGTCAGGACTTCTACAACAACTAGAGATTCCCACTTGAAACGGGAAATGATAACTATGGATTTGATTACCAAGTTACCTAAGAACAAACGTGGTAATGACACGATTTGGGTCGTCGTTGATAGGCTGACCAAGTCAACGCATTTTCTGCCAATTAAAGAAACGTTTAGTTCAGACAAATTGGCAAAAATGTATGTGGACAAGATCGTGTCCCTACATGGAGTGCCGGTGTCTATTGTATCCGATAGAGATACAAGATACACCTCTCATTTCTGGAAAAGTTTCCAACAATCTTTAGGCACAAGATTAAACTTTAGTACTTCTTACCATCCGCAGACAGACGGACAGAGTGAGCGTACCATTCAGACTTTGGAAGACATACTACATGCATGCGTGATCGACTTAGGTGGTAGCAGGGATGACTACCTACCCTTGATTGAATTTTCCTATAATAATAGCTATCATTCAAGCATCAAGGCTGCACCTTTTGAAGCCTTGTATGGGAGAAAGTGTCGGCGCCCGTCTGTTGGGCAGAAGTTGGGGAAGCCCAACTATCAGGACCGGAGATTGTCCTAGAGACAACCGATAAAATTATACAAATTCACGACCGTCTCAAAGCTACCCGAGATAGGCCGAAGAGTTACGCGGATTAGAGGCACAAACCTCTCCAATTCCAAATTGGGGACAAAGTGTTACTGAAGGTGTCGCCTTGGAAAGGCGTCATGCGATTTGGTAAAAAGGGCAAGTTGAGCCCAAGATATATAGGACCGTTCAAGATTATCGAACGAGTCGGATCCGTAGCTTACAAGCTCAAATTACCCGAAAATCTAAGTGGAATTCATGATGTGTTCCACATTTCAAATTTAAAGAATGCTTTGCCGATGAGTTGCTAGCAATACCGCACGAGGATGTGCAAATTCATGAAAACTTGCGTTTCATTGAGAAACCGTTAGAGATCGAAAACCGATAGGTTAAGAAGCTTCGAAGGAAGCACATGCCTATTGTAAAGGTCAAATGGGATACCCGTCGAGGCCCCGAGTACACATGGGAGGTCGAGTCCACTATGCGACAGAAGTACCCCCATCTGTTTGATTAAATATCGAGGTCGAGATTTCTTTTAAGGGGGTGAGGATGTAACACCTCGTAAAAAAACCCGTCCCGTAAAAGTCTGACACGTGTACCGTTGATCCTCGTTTGCCATATATAAGCCGAGATGGACCAAAAGTGAAAGAATGCAAAATTTCAAGTTCTGGGAGGCGGTTACGGACCGCAAGCCATTATGGTTATGGTCCATAACCATTCGAAATTATCATGCGCCTATAGGCCTTACGGACCGCAATGCCTTGGCCATACGGTCCGTAAGGAGGTGCCAGCAACAGCAACTTGGCAGTTTCCCTGCCCTGCCACTTATCTCGCGGTTGACACCATTTTAGCTGCTCAAGACACGTCCTTAGACATTTGTTACAACCTCACAACACCCCTTGGAACCTGGCATAACCTCATCACTCCTCCTTCACTATATAAGGACACTTGATTCACCTCTTGAACTTGCTCATTCTCACATTATCATCTCTACTTCTCCTCTGGAGGTTCCTGGCCACAAGGAGCTCTATTATTAAGTTTACTTTTGAGCTAGGACATTGTGTAAGGGTCCTTAACTCCCCTCTTTCAGTTTTATTATGCTTTAAGCCAAAGTCAAAGCGTTGACGTAAAAAAGATTTGACTTGAGGCTAAGACCATTACGGTCCAGCCAATGTTCGTAACGAATGTGGCTACAAGATCGTAATTAGGTAGGTGTTAATCCCTCAAGAGGAACCTCCTAATTACCACGTTTACTTGGTTAATTGTCGGGTCAAAGTTATATTCAATAAAAAGTCAACGGGTCAAATTTTAAATAAGTTCATATTCAGTAATGTAGGGGTTATAAAATGTGTTTTAACACTCTAACAACTTGGTAAATATTATTAGAGCATGTATAAACATGTTCGACCCGACAAGTCCAAGTCTAGAGTCTGTTCGCAACCGAAGTCGCGGAAGTTGACTTCTGCTTTGACTTTAAGTTCTGACCCGATTTAGCAACTTTAAAATTCTGATTCTAAGTTGCATTGTGACCATGTTAGGTTGTAGTATAACCCTCTAGTGTTATATCACATGGTCACATAGTAATCCGAGTTTATATGCAAGTATCTGTTAATTATGCCAAACTTTACTAATGCCCTTCATGCTTAAAAACAAGGTTTTAAATACACATGAGCTTACATATGAATTGTAAACTGATTTGTTGAGTTAATAAACTTAATTGGATGTCAACTTTCTGGTCATAAACTAAAAGAATGGTCATGATGCGTAATTAACGCTTTTAACGATTAAATCGCCCTTCGGCGTATAAAATGCTTTAAATATAACTTTGACCTCAAAACTTTTTACCTACTGATGTAATATCACGATTAGGATTATTTGGGATGATAATTCAGATTATAAACTGAGTTTAAGTGCAAGTTCATGTATTAAGCTTCTAAATGACGAAATTGCTCTTGCGGCACCTAAAATGGGTTTTAATCATTTTTAAAAACCAAATCTTTTACTTATTGATGTGTTATGTTAAATGACATATTTTTTCATACAAGGCTGATCATAACATCAGTTTTACAAAAACGCCACTTAAATCGTCATTTAGCGACTTAATCGCCGTTTCGGCGCATAGTATGGTTCAAAATCATATCTATGACCCGAAACTTGATACCTACTGATTTCAGAACTTATTTTATACATAACGTCAGTAGGTACATTATCTAAACTCACATTCCCAAATAAGTTGTCAAGATATGCGTGAAATGACCAAAATGCCCTTTCGGGCCATAGTTTGGTCCTAAACATTAAACCACACATAAAATTGATATCCTACTAATATAACATCATATTTAAACTATTTTTACAGAATTTTATGACCATAACATCAGTTTACACATGATCCCCTTTTATAAGTCATAAATGACCAAATTACCCTTTTAAGACGGAACTTGAGTGTTAAAACCTTAACAGGCCAACATGTTGATATCCTACTGATATTACACCATTTTTAAAGTATAATGGAATATGGAACTTGTATACAACTCATCCGGTTACCCGGTTTCGCTTATACGAGTACGATTAAGCCTACGTGACTAGTTTACGTAGTTTAACCGGAACGGGTTAACCTTATCATTTTTTGTTTGGATTGAGCCCTTTACAAAGGAACAAATGATATAAAGCCAAAATACTCTATCCGCGGATTGGTCTTTCTATCAGAGTTTAGATCCTCTGATTTAAACTATGCCTTCCAAAAATCTGATACCTTTGCATCATCTGTTGCAACAATTGCCAAAGGTCTGATAGAAGAAAAGGAGCAGAGCTTAGCCATCAGAGTTTAGCTTATTTGTTTTTAATTTCAATGTAACAGTGCTTTTGCACTAACAGTTGTTAGGGATGGTGTTTCTAGTTAGTTATTTTCTTGTTAGATGTCACTATCAACCCTGACGTTATCAAAGATGCTCAGAGGTTAGATAGTTAGTATAAATAGTAGTGTCGATGTAACGGTACAATTCGTCTTCTTAAAAAGATCTTTACACCAATCATCTTCTTCCATTTTATGTACTATCAAGCTTTATTATAATAGGCTGAGGGGGAGTTTTTGAATCACATGCAAAGTTTACATACTTGAAAGCATGATGATGATAACAAACGACCTTTACTTGTACTAAAAGTTTTCCATTCTATTCCGCTGCATTTACTTTAAACTTCAATCATATTTCCATTTGTGAAACAAAAACTACAAGTAAATCAAACTCAGATCCTAACAATTGGTATCAGAGCCTGGTCAATCAAAATTTGATTAATATCAATTTGATTTGAAAGACCAGCTCTCCCTGCTAATTAGTTGGTAGTTTTACTTGAATACAGAGTTTTATTACGTTCAAAGTTTTAAAACATAAATCTGTGGTAAACAAGCAGAAATGTCTCAAAACACACAGGATTCCAACATTGGATCCATGTTTAAACCACCAATGTTGAAACAGAATGAATATTTTATATGGCAACGTTGGATGGTCACATCCTAGCTCAGCAAAACACCGGCTGTTGGCGATCTGTTGTGTATGGACCACATATTCCAATGGTTCCAGCACAGAGGATCCCAATATTCAAGTGCCAAAAAGTCCCGAAAATTACTCTGAGCAAGACTTCCATAAAATAGAGTTGGATGCAAAAGCGTTTAGCATCGTTGCTTCCGTGCTACCCAACGAAATCTATGCTGGATTGCTCCACTGCAACAATGCAAAAGAGTGATGGGATGCACTAAAAGAACAGTTCGGGGGGACTGAGGAGGTGATAGAGAATAATAGAGAAGTTTTAAATCAACAGTATCAGACATTTTGTCACGTAAAAGGTGAGTCGTTAACAGCACAGTTCGAAAATTTTAGCTGTCTCATTAGTGAATTGAAACTAGTTAACGTGGAATTTCCTAATTCGACTGTCAATAGTCGTTTCTTAAGATCGTTACCAGAAAAATGGGAGACTGTAGCTTACGTTACTCGAACATCTGTTGGTTTTAAAGAAATGACCCTCACTCAACTTCATGGTCGACTTCTCACTTATGAGAAAGAGTTGAATCAGAAAAAGAAGTTACAAGAGTCTAGGAAAATAACTGACGACTATACTTTGGGTAACACTGCTCTTTATAGTCATGAAGAGAGTTTTGGTAGTGGGAAGGATCAAGGTTATGATCATTATATTATTATAACATCTGGAAACAATTTTACCTCAGATCCTTTCACACCCAATTTTGCTTTTGCTGCAAATGGGAAAGCCTAAACTCTGACAATATGTCCTTTGAAATGAATGACTTACAACATTTTGAACCCACTGATTTGGAAGAAATGGACATTTTACATCAGCTGGCACTGTTGAGTGTTAGAGCAAGTAAATTCTACAAAAGGACTGGTAGGAAATTTCCAGGATTGCATGGGGGGTTGGATAAATCCAAAATCAAATGTTATAAGTGTAATAGGTTAGGACACTTTGCCAGGGAATGCAGATCTCAAACTGCAGGTCCAATTGTGACTCACCCAGGCCCTAGACCTCAAAGCACTGCTCATTATTCCTATTATACCCCTGCACCACAAATGCTACATACTGCACATTTTGCACATCCTGCTACTAATGTCCCTGTCCATTATATCCAAACTCCTGCTCCACAGATTCAGTATATTCAAGCATCACCTCAAGTGCATGCAACAAGCACCACAAAGCACTCAAACTACTCAAACCACTGCTCATACACAGAGGTTAATCAGCAAAGTTTCTTTACACAAGGCTTTGTTGATTGGAGTAGTTTGCCTAAGGATTTATCTGATGAAAACTTTGCTCTAACAGATAAAAATGATTTTGAAAATGGAAAATTTTTTTAATGGCCTTAGAAAAAATTATTGAAGGTGATGAGTCTGTGGAACAAGGGTCAAAGTCTGATGAAGTTCAAAGTTGTGATGAAGCAGTGGTTACACCAGTGGTTGATCAAAACACTGTTGATGAAGAAAAAATCTCTTTATCTGACAGATGGGATACTGATGTGTGTGAAGATGATTATGATTGTGCTCTCATGGCTGCTACTAAGGTATCACCTCAGATCTTAAAGGTCTTTGTTCAGAAAAATGTATAATAGCTTTTGCTAACATTAAACAGGTGAATGAAAACCTTAGAAACAAAATGTTAGAAAATGAACTTAGTTTTGAAAAACTTATCAAAGAGTTGAAATCAAAATTATTTTCAAAAGATTCTGAGATAAGTAGCCTGAAGCATGAAGCTAGCATAACCAAGGACCAACTCCAAACTATGGTAGATAAATACCAAGTTTGCAAAAAGGAGTTAGAGGATAACCAGATCACATGTGAAAAATGGGTAGAATCTTCAAAAGGTTTTGAAATTATGCTAGACAAACAGATCAAGAGTAACATAAAATTTGGCATTGGTTTTGTCACTGAAGAAGAAGCCAAAGAAAATGTTACAAAAATTGATTCTGGAAAGGTTGAAGTAGTTCCAACAAATTTGGCTGGAAATGAGATAAAAATCACTGATAAAAAGGGTAACAAAATTTCTCTTGAAAAACATGAAGGGTCATCAACTTTTAAAGAAATTGAGAAATATCAATCCAAACCCATATGGTCAGATGAATGCGATATTCTTGAAAATTTCAAGCCAATGGACTTCTCAACTCTTGAAGGTGTCAAGGCACCAAAGGCAAGAATCATTCCTATCAAAGATCTTCTGGCAGAGTCAACATCTGCTGAGAAGAAATCAGATAAAAAGAAAAAAGGAAAAAAATCAAACATCTGTTTTGTGAATTTTGCATCAAAAGAAACCATGTATGTGAAAATTGTTTTCTTTTAAAAGCATATGACATAAACAGAACTCATGTAATCCCAAATGATTCAAAATGCTTCATCTGTGGAAAACAAATCATCTAACTCATGAGTGTGTGTATCTTCAAACCTATGACCAAAAGGTAAAAGAGATCAAAGCAAAAGCTCTTGAGAAAGAAAGTTCAAGTTCTACTAGAAATAAATCTAAGCAGATATTTGAACCTATTGAAACATCTGTTACAAAAGAATTGAACAAAACCTCTGTTCCCAGAGAGGTACAAGTGACAGATGCTCCACCTGCCAACAGGTATCCAAGAGGACATGTACAACCAGTTTATCAAAAAGTTCATATGAGCTATGAAGGTTACAAGAAACCTTCAAAGCCCAAAGTGAATAGATATCCTCGTGGTTACCAACATCTGACAGGAAATGGTTCACAACAGTGGATACAAAGACAAACTCAAACCACTGACCATACTCCTGGATTTGAGAGTGGAACATATGTGAACCCATCCAAAGCCATTCTGGCTTTGGAACCTCATCTAAACTAATTGTTTACTTATGGCAGGGAGCTTCTACTTGCCTTGACAGTTTATGGTATGTAGATAGTGGAGGCTCCACTCACATGACAGGATGTAGAGCCCTTCTCAAAGACTTTTTGGCTCATGGAGGGGGTGATATATCTTTTGGTAACAATTCAAAAGGGAAGGTGTTGGGTTGAGGGTGTGTCCAGGCTGGGAATCTCAAATTTGAAAATGTGAATTTAATTGACAATCTAAAATTCAATCTTCTGAGTGTCTCTTAAATGAGTGATAAAGGATATGGTTCCTTCTTTACAAAGAAAACTTGTCAAATTGTAGGACCAGAGGTTGTTAAAAAGATTGATCAGATTATTGCTGAGAGCAAAGCACAACTTGTTGCTCACAGAAGTGGAAATGTGTATGTGGTTGATATGTTGAAAGATAATCCTATGTCTAATGCATGCCTGTTCTCAGTTGCATCCAGCAAAGAGACAGAGTTATGGCATAGAAGACTTGGGCACACAAATCTGAAAACAATCACCCTCTCTCTAAAAATTGTCTTGTCAGCGGTTTACCACATAAACAATTTACTTGTGAAGAATATTGTGTTTTCTGTTTAAAAGGTAAACAACATAAAAGTTCTTATAAGTCAATTGAAGAGTCCAAAACAACCCAGTGTTTGCAATTGCTGCACATGGATTTTTTGGCCCTGTAAAAATCATGAGTTTAATGAAGAAAAGATTTTGTTTAGTCATTGTTGATGATTTTTCAAGGTTTGCATGGACCTTCTTTTTACACTCCAAAGATGAAACAACTGGCATATTGCAAAATTTTGTCAAACAAGTTGAAAAACAATATGACCTGTCTGTAAAATTTTTTAGGAGTGATAATTAGACAGAGTTTAGAAATAAGGAGTTAGATGCCTTCCGTGAGTCAAAAGGGATTGCTAGGCAATTTAGTGTCCCAAGAACTCCAGAACAAAATGGGGTAGTTGAAAGGAAAAATCGAACTCTTGTTGAATCTGCAAGAACCATGCTAGCAGACTCAGGTTTACCCTTGTCTTTTTGGGAAGAGGCTGTAAACACTGCTTGTTATGTTCAGAACAGAGTTTTGATTAACCCTAGGCTTCAAAAGACTGCTTTAAAAAATAAAACCTCTGATCTCATATTTCAAAGTTTTTGGCTGTCCTTGTTTCATTTTGAACTTAAAAGATTCTATCTCTAAGTTTACAGCCAAAGTTAACTGTGGTTATTTCTAGGATACTCAACCACTGCCAAAGCCTACAGAGTATTTAACTCTAGGACCAAGTGTGTTGAAGAAACTCTGAATGTAAAGTTCAATGAACTTTCATCTTTGAAAAATCTAGCAAATCATGCTGAACTGTTTGATCTAGATAAATTTACATTTGAAGATGTGTCTGTCAAGACTAACACTGCAGGTACATCACAGTCAGCACCACAAGAGCAAGGATATGATTGCATTCTTCCAAATTTCAAGATCTGTCCTTCAAGCAGAGGAGCAGATGTTAGTAACAATGGTGAAAGCTCTGCTGGTTCAACAATAGTTAATTCTCAATCCTCTGCCTTCTCTCAAAACCAAAACACTGTTGATAAAAATCCATCAAATCTGGATAAAAATTAACAAACATCCACTAGCATACCACCCATACCACTACCTCCATTCCATCAGAGGCTGGACCATCAAATTCACCAACAGAGGTTAGCTTAGATGATACACATTTGCAAGCTTCACCTAAAAATGCACTTGTCCCATATCAAGGTGATTTGATCTTCCTCAAAAGCCATCCATTGGATCAAGTTATTGGCAACATAAATGAGGGAGTGCTCACGAGAAGCCAATCCCAAAACATTTGCCTCTTTGCTGGCTTTCTATCACTCATCCAACCTGTTAAGTACCAAGAAGCACTGAAAGATAATAGTTGGGTAGAGGCTATGCAAGAGGAACTCCTTCAGTTTAGAAGACAACAAGTTTGGGAACTTGTACCACTGCCTAAGGATGTGAGTCCAATTGGCAAAAAGTGGATCTTCAAGAACAAAACAGATGAAAGGGGTATTGTTGTAAAGAACAAAGCAAGGCTCGTGGTTCAAGGCTACAAACAGGAAGAAGGCATTAACTATGATGAAACCTTTGCTCCTGTAGCAAGGTTGGAAGCCATCAGACTGTTCTTAGCTTTTGCTACTAACCACAAAATCAAAGTGTTTCAAATGGACATCAAAAGTGCATTCCTGTATGGAAAGATCAAGGAAGAAATATATGCGTGCCAACCTCCTGGATTTGAAGATCCACTTCATCCTGATCATGTGTACAGGTTAAACAAAGCACTGTATGGTCTTAAACAAGCACCAAGAGCCTGGTATGAAACTCTATCCACTTTTCTCTTATCCATAGGTTTTTCAAGGGGTAAAATTGATAAAACCTTGTTTCTAAAATGAAAACGACAAGATTTGATGCTTGTCCAAATTTATGTGGATGACATCATTTTTGGATCCACATGCACTGCCATGTATGAAGAGTTCAGAAAACTCATGGCAGCATAGTTTGAAATGAGTGCAATGGGTGAGTTGCAATGTTTCCTTGGTTTACAAGTCAAACAAATGCACAATGGCACTTTCATCCATCAAAACAAGTATGTCAAATAATCGCTTAAAAAGTTTGATATGGATGATTGCAAACCTTGCAGCACACCCATAACTTCAAGTCTGGTCACTATTGTTGATAAAGATGACTTGGTTGATCAAACACTTTATAGAAATATGATTGGGTCTTTATTGTACCTAACTACTTCCAGGCCAGACATCATGTTTGCAACATGTGTTTGTGCCAGATCCCAGTCACAACCTAGAAAGTCTGATCTTATTGCTGTCAAAAGGATATTCAGGTACATAAAAGGTGTTCCCACACTTAGTATATGGTATCTTGCTAATGGAAATATTGAGCTTTCATGTTACTCAGATAGTGATTTTGCTGGATGCAAGACAACAAGGAAGTCCACATCAGGAGGTGTCCAATTCCTAGGTGATTGCCTAGTGTGTTGGCAAAGTAAAAAGCAAGTTGCAGTTTTCACATCCACTGCTGAGGCAGAATACATTGTTGCTGCAAGTTTCACTGCACAAACCCTGTGGCTTCAAAATCAACTTTTGGATTTTGGTATCACTGCTTTAAAGACTCCCCTCAAAATTGATAGTCAAGCAGCAGAAAATATCATCAAAAATCATGTCTCTCATTCCACAACAAAACACATTGACATCACACATCACTTTGTGAGGGATTGCTATGAAAAAGGTTTGATTTCTTTACAACATGTCCATACCAAGGATCGGCTAGCATATGTTTTAACAAAAGCATTGGATACATCTACTTTTGAAAGCTTGATCTCTAGGATTGGAATGCTAAACATGGATTAAAAACAGTTTTTCTGGTGATCCATGTGTACATAGCATAAAAATGTTTTCATAAAATCAAAATTTCTCCTTAAAAATAGCTTAAAATTGAATTTTCAATAAATCTTTAAAGTCTGTTTCAAACCACTGATAGCATCAAAACATTGGTTGTTTAGAAAAGTCTATCCACTGTTAAAGTGTATCCTCTGATAGTGTAAAACACTGTTCACATTAAACAGTGTTTGTCGAAACAACTGTCTTCCATTTTGAATCAGAGGTTACACGTGGACAGACGTTATTCGTCAGTTGTTTGCATCAGATGACACGTCATCATCACTTTTTCAAAACCCTATAAAAACCCTGTTTTATCCATAACAGAGGTTCAACTTGCCATATCAAATTCAAAATTCTCAAATCAATTTTTCTCTCAATCATGGCACCCAAAGCTAAATCAAAAGCAAAATCTCAACCAGAACCACCTCCTTTTAAGCTCATAATCAAAACTTCTCACAACTATACCGCAATTCTTGAGGCAACTGATTCTAACACAAGATATCATTCAATGATAAAAATCTTGAAAGAATCAAAATTTTTGAACATGTTAACCGTCAAAGCCCCTATCTATCAAGATGCACAATGGCAATTTTGGGCAAACACAAAGGTTTATTCACAAAAGGATGTTCCATATGCTATCAAATCAAAAGTGGGCAAACACTGATGCTTATTAGCCCTCAATCAATTTCTCAAGTTTTTGAACTGAATGATATGGCACATCCTGTGTCATTCTCTACAAATGAGATGCATGCTGAATTTGTGGAAAGAGGTTACATTGGGCAACTCAAAGGTATGACCATCTATAAAATTTTCCTGCTGAAATGAGATTTTTCTTTCACACTCTTTTAACATGTCTCTCAACAAAGACCACAGCTTTTAATGAAATACCATTGAACATTCAGTATTTGAGTTATGCAATTTTAACTGGATCAGATTTTAATTTTTCTCAGATATTGTTTAATGATCTTGTGGCAAATTTTAATAATATTGTAAAAAGGAAAGCTTTTCTGATACATCCAAGATTCATGAGTGTTTATCTTCAAAATTAGTTACCTGATGCTGATGTTAAACAAGGTGCTGTTACAAATCCAAGCGGCCTAACTCATGAAACTTTTACTTGAATAACAAATCAAGATAAAGTTTCCAAAACAAAAGTAGAGGAGGCTGAGCAAGCTTTACAAGAAAAAATGTTCAATCTCAACCTCCTGCTACTGAGCCCACTGCTCCTAGTGATCAGGGCTTTGCAACCACTGCCCTAAAACCCACACCAGCAATCTCCAAAGAGAAACCAAAGAAAATATCCAGAAAACCCACCAAACCCAAATAGGGCCCTCTGGAAGATGAGACCCCAGAGGTTAACCTAGTGATAACACAAAAATCACTTGAAACCAATGCTGCTACTTCTTCACAGTAGATGTTAGAATCTCAAACTGGCTTTGAAACTCCTCCTTCTTCCTCACAAAAGGAAAAATGTTGTAAACACAGGGACACCAAATTATGAATCTTTGGATCCACTTGGTTCCATCTTCCATAGCCCCTCTCCCAAGGCAATGTCTCTTTCTACACCACAACCATCACCAACAAAATCACTCCCACCAACAATATTGCCTTTGCTGAATGCGATTGACCTAGAACAGACATTAACCAGTTCTTCTCAACAACCCATCAATGAGAATATAATCCAACAAGTGACTGGGTCCGATTCTATGCTCATTGCTAGCCCATCAGCAACTGAAGAGGATACATCCCTTGGGTTACATGTAACCCTTGGTGATAGTTCAACAAGAGCAGCCACTACAATTGCTAAACTACCAAGTTTACAATTGGACAGTGGTTACATATATAAGACTCTTTTGAAGGCAACCACTGTTGAGGCTACCAAGGTAATCTCTGTTCTAGTGGGAAGTCCCGAGTTCCAAGATCAAGGGGCATCTATGTTTGAAACAAGGGTTGAGACTCTTGTTCATGATGACATAGATACAACTACCTTTTCTGGTAGGAGTTCAAATGATACTATTAAATTAGGTGATGATCTAAAATATCAGGATTTGACGGAGAGAGTTACCAAAATAGAAAGCTTTGTTGATGAAATCAAGGATTTGCTGAAACAGTAGCTACAAAGAGCCAACCCTCTGTCCTATCCACTGATGACCTCAAAGAAGCCGTAGACCCTCTGTTTCAACAACAAAAGTATTTTGCCGATCTTCAACACAAGCATCAGATGCAAGAACTTAGAAACATGGTTGATGCCAGATATATCGACACAGCTGCAGATATCAAGGCAATAAAGGCTCATCTCCTGCAAACCACTGGTGCTTCTCCTCCTACAGTAATTTTGGTAAACACTGATGATGCCAAAAAGGGGGAGATACCTTTAAAGAAAGAAGTGCTAAAGGTCAATGGCAAAGGTGCACATCCAACAGTGGTTATCCATAGACCAGATGGTTCTAAAAATATTGATGAAGCAACTAACATCTTTGCAAGGGAAAAGGAGAATACAAAGAAGAGGGTAATGGTTAAGAGCAGAGCATTGGTGGAGAAAAAGATAGCCCTGCAAAAAGAAAAAGAAAATGAAAATGTTGGGTCCTCAACAAAGAAGATGCCTATTAGAAAAACAAGGCAATCAACATCAACATCCATTCCTTCTCAGACAGCTGCTATCCCAACCATAACCTCTGCTCCCTTAAAAACACTTACACCTCCTTCTTCAAAAGCAGTTGATACAACAATCACAACAGATGTTACAACACCTGTTGTGTCAACATCTGTTGACACAACAGAGGTTATAACAAATGTTAATCCAACCACTGCTATGGTCATATTTCCAACTTCCACCATATCTCTACCCACACCCATAAGAATACCACAAGCACAATCACCAAATCTCAGCTTCAAAAGGAGAAAAACCATAAATGTTGTATTTGATGACAAGATCATACCTTCTCCCATACCCGTGTCATCAAAACCAGTGTCCACCACAGCAGTTACTCAATCTTCCTCTTCTCAAATTACAAAAGTGCCTCTTGCCACTCAATTCCCGTTGGAGCTACAAGCTATTAAACCAGAGATATCTTTCTTTTCAGAAGAAGATCCAGATAAAAGGGAATTCCTATCCCTGAAAGGTTATCCTAAACCAAGAAACTTGGAAGAATATAAGAAGCTTAAAGTTAAACAAGCAGAAGATATCACTAAAAGGGATACTCAGGGAAAGTCTGATAGAGTAATTCAAAATTACTGGCAATTTCAGTTGAGCAAAGTCAGAAGTATTGAAGACTATGCATGAGACTTGTCCAAAAATCTGTCAGAGAGAGAAGACAAAAGCCTTAAAGAAGACTACATCGATCACATAATGGAAACCAAGTTATATAAGGCTACAAGGGCATAATTCAAAGATTGGTCTGTGAGAGTAGGAAGAAGAAGTGCAAAGAATGCAAGAAATGCTGAAAGATCCTCTAAAAAAGCCAACTCTTCCAGATTGGAACAAACACAAGAAACTGCCTGAAAAGAACTTGAAGTTAAAAGAATGAAGAAAGAGTTGATTGCTGCAAACTATGGGCCAAAGAACCAAATCATGAGGTGGACAGAGGTTAAAGTGATTGAGACATACAAGTGGCTTGAGAAAAGAAGGAAAACTGATCCATCATTGCCAAAGAAGCCAGAGTATCCAGCAGAGGATACAGCTCAACAGACCCAACATTCTTCCAAACCATCTGAAACATCTGCTATATCTATTCTGGCCTTGAATCAAAGAAAAAGGCAAAGGGATATGGTAGAAGAAGATAAAAAAGTGTTTGAGCATATAAAGGAAGCCATCCAAAATATGATTGACTTCCATACTGATGAGACCAGTCAAAAGCTTGCAGAAGATCTGTCTCAAATGGCACAACAAACAATTCTACCTACCTCAACAATAACTTTCTATCCTAGAAAGCCATCAGACCCAAAAATTCTAAAGTGGAAAGTTGACAAAAACTCCCACGAATTGACATTGCTCAAGTCTGATGGCAAAGCTACCAAGATGAGAATGGAGGATGCATATGGGCTGTGTGTAGAAGTCCTCCAAGAACTTATGGATCTGGTACTTGAAAAGGATGATGATGATGAGGAATCTCTGTGTTTTGAATTATAGTTTAAAGGCCAAATCAGAGATCTCCTGTTGAGGAATAAAAACCAAGAATAAAAGGTGTTTTTGGCATCATCTGTTCCAGGGGGAGATTGTTGGGATTGAACCCTTTACAAAGGAACATATGATATAAATCCAAAATACTCTATCCGCGGATTGGTCCTTCTATCAGAGTTTAGATCCTCTGATCTCTAAACTCTGCCTTCCAAAAATCTGATACCTTTGCATCATCTGTTGCAACAATTGCCAAAGGTCTTATAGAAGAAAAGGAGCAGAGCTTAGCCATCAGAGTTTAGCTTATTTGTTTTTAATTTCAATTTAACAGTGCTTTTGCACTAACAGTTGTTAGGGATTAGTGTTTCTAGTTAGTTATTTTCTTGTTAGATGTCACTATCAACCCTGACGTCATCAAAGATGCTCAGAGGTTAGATAGTTAGTATAAATAGTAGTGTCGATGTAACAGTACAATTCATCTTCTTAAAAAGATCTTTACACCAATCATCTTCTTCCATTTTCTGTACTATCAAGCTTTATTATAATAGGCTGAGGGGGAGTTTATGAATCACATGCAAATTTTACATACTTGAAAGCATGATGATGATGAAAACAAACGACCTTTACTTGTAGTAAAAGTTTTCCATTCTATTCCGTTGCATTTACTTTAAACTTCAATCATATTTCCATTTCTGAAACAAAAATTACAAGTAAATTAAACTCAGATCCTAACATTTTTATATCAAAATCCAGAATGTAATATGTTTACCCATATTAAATAAGTCTAGTACTTGTCGGGTTTACACTACATTCTATTCCGGTCATCGCTTAATCAAGCGTTTAGTACCGTAAGTATCATTTTAAGCTAGCCGGTCCGAGTCTATAACGTAGATTGGACCCGTTAGCGTTCTAATTTGTTAATAATACCATCATTCCAGACTAAAGCCTTCCGGTAGATTTTCATCTAAGCTTACTTTTTGATTATCGGCTGAGTTATTAATCTTATTGAAGAATTTGCGCAGGTAAATACTTATTTTCCCTATACGGGCTTGGGATACGGTATAATAATACCGCTTGGTCAGGTATGGGATCATGTTATCGGATTGTGATTTACTAAATCTTCATAACCCATTTTATTCTGTTATGTTTGATAACTTAAACATTGGGGGTTAACTCGACTGTGTCTGGGATATCCTTGGCTCATTTAAGTTACTAATGGCCACGACCTTAAGCGCGGGGTGTAGGCATACACATGTCAGATGCTAATGCAAATAAAATATTAAAACCCATTGGTGGATTATTTAAGTGGCGTTTCGGTTAATCAGGTTATTCAGTTTCTGCACCGGACCCCATATGTATTGACAAACATGTAAAACTGTAAACACGGTCATTTTGAACTATCCCAAGTTATTTATAAAATGTGCCAAGTGCACTTAAACAATTTTCGAAAGATTTTCAAAATGTGTCGGTCATTCGTATTTACCAGTGAAAACTGACGTATTTTCAAAAGATCAAGTTACAGGTGACAACGCGAAATAGGCGGGGAGCTGCTTGGTAGTAACATAAGAGGATTTTGCAAGTCCTTAGTTGCCCGAAGTCTGTTGAACAAAT
Source organism: Scalesia atractyloides (assembly GCA_947069175.1). Classification (NCBI taxonomy): domain Eukaryota; kingdom Viridiplantae; phylum Streptophyta; class Magnoliopsida; order Asterales; family Asteraceae; genus Scalesia; species Scalesia atractyloides. The sequence goes on along the minus strand of CAMTDV010000005.1, from coordinate 80,075,731 downwards.
ACTTTGTATATGTTTATTACGATCCGCCTGTGGATCTTTCTTTACAAGCCTTGTAATTATTATTTGAACTTTGAACACTCGGTTTGTAATAGTAATTTAAATCCAAGACTTCTGCTATGCTGTGTTTAATTGGTTATGATGTTATCAACTACGTCACGATATTCCCCATCCGGGCCCACAGGGTTACACATGGAAATAGGGGTGTGACATCCACGAACTTTAATAGAGTTATCATACGACTCTTGAAGTTTAATTAAGGTATTTTTTCTTTTCTTTTTTTAACAAATATTTTTTCTTTTACGTTTTTATAAGTGTAATTCTTTTTTAGTTTACTTATCATAATTAAAGATAAGTTTTAACTCTAAACATATTTACTTCATCGTATTGCTTGCTAATTTTTACCGTCGTTTAGATTAAATCATACATGGTGTATATAATTAAATATATATTACGCAACAATTAAAATAATTTTTCATTTATCTTATTATGTTAAAGCTAACTTTCAACTTTAGACGTTGATTGCTTATTTTTACCATCAGTTAGATTAAAGGCTATGATAACCCATTGATATATCATGAAACAAGAACACCCTCGCCAACAACCTCTTTTTTTTTACTTGTTATAATTTAAGGCTATGGGTATCTCAACAGATGATTGAAACCTCATATACATATGTAAGCTTATCAAGCTTTCTAAACCATATTATTATTTCAACTTACACACGATCCTTATGAATTGTGTTTAAAGTTATAAAATTTCACCTTGAACTCTAAACTCTTTAGAAACCTGTAGGAAATTTTGATGAAAATTGATAGACAAAACAAATTTTGTTATACAAGCCTCTCATTTATATGTAATTTGTTTCGATAGAGCTAAGCAGACGCGCCTAGGGCTGTTCAAAAAGCTCGCGGCTCGGAGCTTGCTCGGATTTAGCTCTGAGAAAGCTCGCTCGATATGGCTCGGTTTAAAAGTGAGCCGAGCCGGCTCGGCTCGGTTAGAAAGTGAGCCTAGCTTGGCTCGGCTCGTAACGAGCCGAGTTGGCTCGGTTTGGCTCTCTTTGTATCTCGACTCGGTTTAGCTCGGGTTATTTTACTTATAATAAATTATAATTTTACATACGTTGTATATTACAAAAAACTTATTACTATTTATATGTATATAGGTTTGTAATTTGAAATCAATGACATATTTTAAGGTTGATTACCATACTAATGAACTAATATTATATTTCAGTGAAATTAAAACTTATTTTGCGTTGTTGAACTTGATTTTGGTTTGCAATGTATTAGGTTGAACTTATTTTGAATATATTCTTTTAAAGTATTGAATAATATTTTAGCCTACTGAATTTTAAGAGGTATATATTAATTTTTCTTTATAAAATCGAGCCAAATAAGCCGAGCCGAGCCCGAGCTTAGATTTTCAGCTCGGTTTTAAAAAAGAGCCAGCCGAGCCGAGCCGGCTCGGTTTATAATCGAGCCGAGCCCAAGCTTGGCCTGGCTCGGCTCATGCACAACCCTAGACGCACCACTATATTCATAGAAGACCGGACACCCTAAGTTCATTTCTTTCTTTAGCTTAGCTTCAAACAACCTATACATTTCGGAACTGTTACTAGAAACAAAAATCATAAAGACTTCGAAAAGTTAATGCATTTTAGTAATAAGGTAGTATTTTGGAGTGCTAAGATTGTATTTGTTTCTATGGACATATATGTTTGTTTTGTGACATTGACATTTTCCTTCCGAGTACAACGGCATCCGAATCATGGGCCTGAATAATGGTATGTGTAATGTAACAAGCCCATACTACTGTATTCACAAGGCCCATTTAAACACTATGTTTAGGATGTGACCCATGGGTTTTGACAAAACCGTTTTGTAGAGTTCCACAAAAATACCGGTTCCCAAAAAAAAAGATAAAGAAAGAAAACCCGGTGACACACATTTTCTATCCCAAGTGTATTTTATCTTTTTTTTTTCACAAGTGTATTTTATCTTTTTCTTTGAACGGCAAATTTCTTTACTACTGTCGTTAGTGAGACTTGAACCCAATATCTCTTCCTCCTAAGGTGTTTAAAGGCTTTGCCTTTTGCCAATGGACCACCACTCCATTGATAAATGTATTTTATCTATATTTCGTTCTTTGATATCCGACTTTCGATACTTTCATTATAACATCCAAGCAATAATAAGAAATGTATTTGTTGTGTGTTTATATGGCGGTTGGACATTTTTAATCTAAGTTCACATTTCATTAATTATTAAATTTATAAGTTTTTGGTATGATTTTAATATCTACTTGACAATTGGTAGAGGTTTGATGAGGTGTTTAACGACTGGTAGAGATCGTTAAATTTACTCAATAATTTGTAAACAGTTATAATTGCTTGATAAAGGCTTATGGTAAATTCACAAAACTAAAAACAAAAGATCTCCCAAACCTACATATTATAATAAAGTTAGCAAATAATTTACCTTTTTTTATATTTTTGTGACTAAGGGATTTTCCATAAGTATTATCGTTTACAGATATATAACATGTATCTAATACCACAAGCTTGAGTTATCTAATACTACAAGCTTGAGTTGTGAACCATATTTTGTTATCATTGCCTCTCATAATTGGAAATTGTGTTGATTTACTTGTACTCGTTATTGTTATAAAGTTTATCCGCTCTTCATAAAACTGTTGTGTACTTTACTTTACCACTCACTTCTTACTTATTTTCCAATATTAATTAGTTCACTGAAAATTAGGCTCAGTCATGTTTTCTTTTCACGCAACATCTTTCAGGGCTAAGGCCATAGGAATGTGGGAAGGAGAACACATCGGGGAAGCTTATGTGGCAGCTTCCCCAAGAGGAACACCCCCGTAACAACCCAATTTTTTGGTTGTTCATATTTTACCGTTTATCCTATTTGTAACCGTTTGTATTATTAGATTCCTATGTAACAAGGGTTAATGTCATGCTAAATCCATTTTCATCACACGCAGTCACACAATCGAAACGCTAAACACTCAAACGCTCATCGCAATACAAACTAAACGCGGATAGTAATAATGGTTATGTTATGTTGTGTGTTTATATTCTTTCCATGTTTATTACATTTAAATACTCGCTCGCTTAACTCGATTTATCGCACTTATACGCAACACAACGCTTAACACAATTAACTGATATGAACGAAAACACCAAACGAACAGCCAATGCGTGAATTGGAAACATTCGCGTGAATCTGATCAACTTGTACGAATTCGAATTGAGCGATTCGTACGAATTGCACCAAACTCACATTCCTTCTCTCCTATAAATACAACACTCCCTCACGCGCAATCCTCTTGCTGCCACTTCGCACAGAACCTCTTCTACTCGTATTTCTCTGTATTCCAAGTAAGTAATAACTCGTTTTACACAAAACCCAACGATTTCTACAACGATTTGCACAAGATTATCTTCGATTTCATCTAATCTCTTCTGTTTATGAAAATCTTCATCTTTTTACATAAAACTTCTATTTTTACCTTGGATCCACACTTAAACGAGTATATTGGCTTAGCCTTGGCTTCCCAAGTTAGAAATCTTGTTATTTCGACTCCCCCGGTGTGTAACGGACAAAAACCGGCAAATGTTTTGTTCACTAGATAGTGGGACGAAACGGTGTCAAAACCTGCCTGAGATGGACTCGAAATCACATTTTTTTCAACCGAAAAACTTAGTTCCGGACGCACAAAGACGCAAGCAGTCAACTCGTGCGAACTGGACTGGCTCGCACGAATTGACCAGTTCGTACGAACCAATCCAAGTTCCCACAAGTGACCAACTCGCTCAAAGGACCTCTCCGGCTCACAGTTTGATCAGTAACTTAAGGCTGGAGGGATGAACACTCGATTTCCCCAAAAAGACGCGAAAACACTCGATTTTAGACACAAAACAGGTCCCTTGCACAAAGCTTCGACTCGTACGAATTGGCACAATTCGTACGAACTAGACCAGTTCGTCCGGAGTGCAATTTGCACGAACTGACTGTTTTCCCCCCACACGACGCTCTGTTTCGACCGTTTCTACACTCTAGAAGACTGATGCACTTTTGTTCCCGCTTGCAGGTTGATCCGACGCTCTCCTCACTCCATCTCGCTCGTGCTTAACTGTTTAAGCACTCACTGTGAATATACTTGCCCCCTTTTTGTTTTAACGCACTTTTGGGTGATACATACGTTCTCTATAACAAAACACAACACATGACACTTAAAACGCAAACTGCTCTCGCATGCTATACGTGAAACGCTAAACTACTATGTGCTATGTTCACGCCTAATTACCTGCATACCACTTTTAACATGATAGTACTATAGACTGACCCATCACCCGTAGGTTCGGGGGTTGTTAAGGCTCACTCTCGCTTTACTTTTACGTATGTGGACATATCGGTGAAGACGTGACGCGCATACTCACTCGCGGTCTGTTGGTTAGCTTGTTTCGGTGTTAGTAGCATACATGTTCACATGATTACGGTAGTACATGCTGGTTATGCAGAAAACACTTTATTTACTATACTTGTGATTACACGCGTGTACTCACCTTTACATGTTTATATTGACTGTTATTTTAACGTATGTAACAGGTTGATGGAAGTATGTTGGAAATGGATTAGGATTCTAGATACCCACTTAATTCATTTGTGTTTTGTTTAATTGTTTGAGACAATGTATTCCATTTTTGACTATCTTGTATGGAAATTTTGGTTGATATTTATGAAACTGGAATTTAATTAATTATTGTTACCAAATAGTCGTTATGGAATCTCTCGAGCAATCTCGTTGCATAGTGTCACATCCCGATGATTACGCCATCGGTTGGGGTGTGATACCCCCACCCACACAAACATCATATTTCAGGGCCTTCGGTGAAGAACCCCCATCTCCCAGGCAACTTTTTGGAAATGGAGGATGATGATTGGTTGGATTAGAAAGGGTAAGGGGTACACCATCCCCTTGAGAGGGATGAAAGAGAACATGATGAGCTTGAGGTGAAGGTAGTAATGTGAATGTTGGAGGAATGTTACACTACGGCCCATGCCTAATAGAAAATAATGAAGGAAAATTTCGAAGCTTATAAGCCCTTAATGCATAAAAGATTTTAATAAAGGTATCGTATAATCTTTAATATTTGCAAATGTGTGTTTTAATTTATCTATGTAATAGTGGCACGTAGCTCGTACGACTTGACATGTTACAAATGAAATAATATTGGTGCAAGTGACTAAAGTCAACATGTTCCTGTGGTGCATACATTTTCTCACATTTTAAAATGTACTTCTTATTTATTGACGATACTAGTATATTTTAAAAGGCACGTTAGCTAATTCGCTTCGATGTCCCTTTTACTAACATATTTCTTTATCTATGCAGCCAGATCGTTGGCGTTGGTTTTTGGTTGATGTAGAGGATTTCTTGGTGAAGCATGTTCGTGAGGTTATTTCTTCAGCTATGCTTCCTTATCATTTGGATGGTATGATTTGGTTAAACTGTATCTCACGTAAAGTCAATATTTGCGCCTGCAGAGTGTTGGGTAATCATTTGCCTACTAGATCTAATTTGAACGATGAAGGTATCGACATTCCAAATGTGTTATGCCCGATTTGTCAAAACTTCGTTATTGATTCGTAGTTTGCTCTCCGATAGGAAGATTGTGGAATCTTATAGTGGCTTGGCTAAACTTGCGGCTTCCTAGTATTTTGTTTCCGGATGATTTGTTGGAGAGGATCAAAGGGTATTATGTGTCTCTAAAAAAAATGTGAATGCCATTTTTTTTCATTGCTTGGTGGGTTATTTGGAAAGGAATGATGCGGTCATCTTGAATCCTACAAAGGATGGTTTGACTTGGTTTGAAGAGGCTGTTTATTTTTCTTATGTTTGGGTGAGTAGTATGATGAGTAAGTGTAATTTTTCTTATGTTTGGGTGAGTAGTATGATGAGTAAGTGTAATTTTTCTTTTATTAAGTGGCTAAAAAATCCACTTTTGTATTTGTAATTTTCGACTAGCCCTTGCTAGTCTTTTTATATAAATTTGTGGCGCCGTTAAAAAAAATACCATTACAAAAAGAAACCCACTCTTAATATTGATATTCATTACTTCTGGAAATAATGAACTTTTTTCTTTCTTAGCATATATGTTTTGTAACATGACTGATTTTTTCTAAACCCAAAAATCTATACTTTTTAACATTTACATAATCTTACTTTTATCTTTGTATTTTTCTTATTAAAAACGGTGATCTGACCTAGAACATCATCCATATGGTCTTTGTTTGAGTGGCATGTCTAATTCAAAATGGTTTTAAAATTCTTTTCACAAAGTTTTGTAAAACAATAAACTTTTATAAATAATCTTACAAAAGTTTGGGCAACTTGTTGTAAATATTTTGAGAACCTACAGGGTGTCGACATGGGCTCCTGATTGGGCTTCCAACATAGGGACTAAAAGGCCCATTAATCCTTGCACAAAGATTGGGCCTCTAGAGAAGGAACGTTACGAGATGATCTGAGTGACCAACATCTCTGACCACTGTTTCGGTCAGAGATGACCTCCGATAAAACCAATCAATGGCATTTATTGCATGAGCAAGAGAGAGAAAGCCATAGCGGCGATAGTACGAGGAAAGGACAACCCACATTGAATGCAAGGATCTTTCGTATCTCAGTAGGGGGCATGAGACTGAAAGGAGCAGAGATCTTGACTAGAGGAAGACCGTTAGATATCTGTAGAAGGAAAACCATCCGATAAGCACAAGGCTCAATATAAGTCGAGGGAACGATCAAAAGGAGGTAACCAATCTCATAAGTATACCACACACACACACACACACACACACACACACTCAAGAAGCATTTACTGAGAGACATTCTCTGATAAACTCATTGAATACTCACACTTTAGAATCCACACCATTTACTCTGTCTAGTTCACTGTGCCAGAATCTTGTTCATTCTCCGACAAGCTTTCTTATTCTTACGCCGGAGCTTGGTCACGGATTCCCCTCCGGGGTCCTCCGTGACGAGGCTAACCGTATTCTTTTATGTAGATCATTTCAAAGACCCTTTTTAGACGCAGCACAAATTTCTGCAACTAGGCTCTGAACATCCGGGATTCGACATTGGCACCATCCGTGGGACCTTTGTCAGCAAAGGTATCACAACAAGAACATTCGCGTCCAAAGTCCTCACTAACGAGAAAATTTCAAAATTACATAGACGGCTAAGAAGCAAGTGTTAGTTGAAGACGTTACCGACGAGTTTGAGAATATGACAGACTCAGTACCTCTGTCAATGAAGAGAGCCAACATAACACCAGAATTCGTGTCAAAGCATAAAGACGAGCTACGTAAGCAACTTGATGATGTTGAAAAGAAGGAAAAGCTAGAAAGTCTCCGGTCAAGGCTTTTCTTTGACACAACTCAGAAGGAGGGCAATACTTCCTCCCGTGGTGCGAAAACCAACCCAGACCCTATGGACACTTTCATGGGTATGTTCGAACAGATTAAACCGGAGGAAAAGGCCACCATAATGGAGGAAAAGGAAGGCGACAAAGATAAGAAGGAGCCCAGGCACAGTGAAAGCCAAAACAATGATGCCCTAAACAAACCCTATTTGCCCAGGGACCTAGCTGAGATCTCCAAGTTCACCAAATGAATAGCCGACGCGCCATAACCACCCAAACTCAAGCCTCCAAGCAATGTGGACAGTCTCGACGGAACTAAAGACCCTGAGGATCACCTGCGTGCCTTTAGAGGAGTTGGTCAAGTAGGCAGATGGTCCATGACCACCTGTTGCCATATGTTCGTACAAACTTTGATAGAGGGAGCACGTCTTTGTTCAACAGCCTCCCGACTGGCATCATTGATAGTTACGAAGATTTGTGCGAAAAGTTCTTGAGAAACTTCAACCAACAAAAAAGGGTGATCAAGAACCTGAATGAGATCATGCACATCCGGCAAAAGAATAACGAGCGAGTGGACCAGTACATGGAAAGACTCATCAAGGAGAGTATGAATATTAAAGGGGTCCCAAAAGTGATGAAGATAAGTAGCTTCATCAACGGGCTGAAAGACACGCATCTCTGTGAAAAGTTAGGGGAGGAGTTTCTTGATACCTTTGATGGCCTGATGACAAAGTAAGGGCCTTCGTTAGAGGGAATGACATCAGTAGCAAAGCCAAGGAGCTAGACACTAGGTCCTAGAGACCCAGCATCACGTCTCAACTCCAGGACAAAGGTAATCCTTACCCTAGAAAACTTCATTACGATAAATTACAACATCAGAGCTCTCGACCAATCTTCCCTTCTATAAGCCCAGGGGAGGGGGTAGCCCCCTATTAGAACACCTTCACACCCCTCACCAAAACACGAATCGAAATACTGGCGACGGAAAGGGTCAAGAACTCCTTCCCTAGACCCCCTCCTATCAAACAAGGACCGAAGGCTTACCCCAATGAGTACTTTGAATTCCAAAAAGGGATGCGGTCACAAGACGGGCAACTACATGTACCTAAAAGGGAGATCGAGCTGGCAGTAAAAACAGGGAATGTGTCCCATCTGATTAATGAAATAAAGGAAGGAGGGGACAAGAAGGGGAAGGATGTGAAACCAGAAGAACCAGAAAGGAATTCGTAGACATGATTAGATGAAGAGATGAGTATGTTTCCACCCGGACAGTTAAAGCCACAGCTTGGGACCACTAGACTGCATGAAAGCACATATCCTCGTGCCTCATCTAGAGAAACACGAGATTCAGAGACTCGCGCTCAACATCTCAGCCAAGAAAGCAGGGCCCCTTCAAAGTACAATGCAACACTAGGGAAGCCAGGAATTGGGGTAGGCATCAACTCCCCATGGAGCCCTGGTTTTTCAAACCCCCAGGGGGTTGGCCTGGGTAAAGTTCTCCTATGAAGTGGTATCTTTGGTCTCGGAAGAGGGAACAAGGAAGGGATCTAAGGAGGAAGGAATAGAAGAATGGGTTTTGAATGAGAGGTTTCTAGAACAAATTGTATGAGTAGGTGCACATCTAAGCGATAAGTGCAAGAGCGACCTCAAGGAGATGCTACTCTTCAATGTAGATGTCTTCACGTTCCAGCACAGTGACATGTGTGGCCTACCTCGAAGCCTAACAAAATACCAACTTAACACATTACAGTTGGGTGAAGTCAGTCAAGCAAAAAAAAAGGAGTATGGGGCCGGAGAAGAGAAGGGCCGCGTGCGAAGAGACAAGGAAGCTCCTAAGGGCAGGCATAGTAAAAGAGGTAAGATACCCTACATGGATTTCAAACCCAGTAATGATAGGTAAAAAGGATTGGGAGGGGGGTGGAGAATGTGTGTGGATTACAAGGACCTCAACAAGGCCTGCCCCAAGGACTCTACCCCCTACCTGAAATCGATGTTCAGATAGATTCCCTAGCCCAATACCGGTTGAAGTGCTTCATGGACGCATACAAAGGGTATCATCAGATCCATATGTCCCTAGAGGACGAGGAAAAAAACAAATTCATAACGGACGTGGGTGTCTTTTGCTACACAAAAATGCCATTCGGGCTTAAGAATGTCGGAGCGACCTACCAAAGATTCATGAATACCATGTTCAAGGATCAGATGGAACGAAATATAGAAGTGTATGTAAATGATATTGTGATCAAGAGTCTCATAGAAACCACGATACTTGAAGATATAACAGAAACAATATGGGCCATGCAAGGGGTAAACATGAAGTTAAAACCAGGGAAGTGTTACTTTGGGGTAGAAGAGGACAAATTCATGGGTGTGATTGTGACTGCGGGAGGAATCCAGGCTAACCCAGAAAAAACACAAGCCGCGGCCGAAATGAAGTCCCCATGATCCCTCAAAGACATCCAACAACTGAACCGGATACTAATCGCACTCAATCGTTTCTTATCGAAGGTAGCTGACAAGACCATCCCGTTCATGAAGGTGTTAAAAGAATGCTTGCGAACAAGTAAGTTCCATTGGGACAGGGAAGCCGAGATGGCTTTTCAAGAAATGAAAAAGTTAATGTGCAACCTACTGACCTTGGCCACACCCATACTGGGGGAGGACGTTCTGCTATACCTGTCAGCGTCCAATACAACCATCAATGCCGTGATGTTGGTGGAAAGACAAGACAAGCAAATACCAATCTACTTCATTAGCAGGAAGCTCAAGGGTCCAGAGGAAAGATATCTCCCAATGGAGAAGCTGATGTTGTCATTGGTGTTCGCATCCAGGAGACTTCGAAGATATTGTCAAGCGCATAAGATCATGCTCCTTTCATATCAACCACTTCAAAAGGTTTTGAGATGACAAGAACTCTCCACCAGACTTGCCAATAGGTAGTGGAACTGGGGGAATATGCAATTGAGTACAAAACAAGAACAACTATGAAAGGCCAAGTCTTTGCGGATTACTTGGCAGAGGTCCCAGAAGAAGAGGAAAAAAGCTCCTCAAATGGAAAAAGCTGGAAAAGGAGGAGAAAAAGAAAGAAGACAGAACGATATGGAAGCTACATACCGATGGTGTGTCAAGCAAAGAAGGAATGGTGTGGGCATCACCCTGACTAGCCCAGAAGGCATCGAGTGAACATATGTGATCAGGTTGGATTTCAAAAACATGAACAACACAGCTGAGTATGTGGCCCTTCTGGCAGGCCTCAGATTGGCCAAGAAGATGGAAGCAAGAAATATTGAAGCTCACTCAGACTCACAATTGATGGTCAAACAATACAACAGGGAGTACGATCCCAAAGACGACACCATGGCCCTATACATGTCCAAAGTAAGGTAACCAGTTAATTCATTATTGTCCTTCAAGTTGGATTATGTCCCCCAGGGCTAGAACAGGAAAGCGGATGCTTTAAGTAAGTTGGCCTCCGTAGCCTTCGACCACTTAGCCAAAGAGGTCAACGTAGAAGTCCTAACCTCACCGTCCATCATGTATAAAGAGATGTTCGTAGTGGAGGGAGGAAGAGACTCCTGGGTGACCCCGATAGTCAAGTACTTGGTCGAGGGGACACTTCCTGGAGATGAAACGCTTGCTAGGAAGGTAAGGATAAAAGCGCTTCATTACGAGTTCATCGACGGGCAGCTCTACTGGAGGCCATACCTGAGACCATCATTGAAATTCGCGTAGAGGATGAGGAGGCAAATTACATGATCCGAGAGATCCATGAAGGAATGTGTGGCATGCATTCGGGACCTAAGATAGTTGTGGTGAAGGCGATGAATGTTGGGTTTTACTGGAACAGCATGTACGACAGTGTTGTCGAGGAAATCAGAAAATGTGATAATTTCCAAGTACATGCAATAATCCCACTCTCAACATCATGGCCATTCTAGAAATGGGCCATCGATATCATAGGACCTTTCCCGGAAGGCATTGGAGGGGTAAAGTACGTAGTGGTGACCATTAATTACTTCACAAAATGGGTAGAGGCCAAAATTTTGGCAAAGATCACTGGAGAACAGATGAAAAGATTTTTCATGGACAACATTTTTTGTCGTTTCGGGGTCCCACGAGAACTGGTCAGCGATAATGGAGTACAATTGCTGGAAGACCATTCAAACCTTGGTGTGAACAGATGCACATCCAGCAAATCTTTACCTTGGTTACCCATGCACAAAGCAATGGACTGGTAGAAAGAGCCAATCAAAGCCTCATCATGGGGATGAAGGGAAGACTTGGACGAAAGCAAAAAAGGGTGGCTCGAGGAACTAACGTATGTTTTATAAACATACACAATAACTCCCAAAACCTCAAATAGGGAAACACCCTTTAGTCTTACCTACGGGACGGAAGCTGTCATCCCGGTAGAAATCGGCTCCCCCACAGCAAGGTTAAACCTACGGGAAGAAGAAAACGAGCAAGACCTTAGAACCAATCTCAACCTGCTAGAAGAGAGATGTGAGATCGCAGTTGTACGAGAGACAGGATACAAGAAACAAATTGAGAAGTATTATAACGAAAGAATGAAGAAATTAAACTTGATCCCGAGAGATTTGGTCCTAAGAGACAATGAAGCCAGCCTACAGGAGAACACCGGAAAACTAGGGCCCAAGTGGGAAGGACCCTACAGGGTGACATGGACAAATGGAAAGACACCTGCAAGCTAGAAACACTTGACGAAAAAGCGATTTCAAGAACATGGAATCTTATGTAGCTAAGAAAGTATTGTAACGCTTCGCATTTCCGAACTCTCCTTATTTGAAAAGTGTAGTCGTAAATCTATTTTTTAGAAACTTATACCCGCATTCTTTCCCAAACTCGTAATCCAAAACTCTAATCTTAGCAAACTTCCTATTTTATACATACGCGTTTTACGTACAATCAATCATTAAATACGCATTTTTTCACAAACCGATGCTTATTATGCGTACAATTACTCATCCATACATTCTCAATACGCGAATTATACACTTCCGTACTAAAAAACATGTTAAAATGCTAAGTTTTATCATAAAAGGCCAAAAAATCAAAGTTCAGGGGCCAAAGCGTCAATCAGATGAGGCGCCGCGTTACGCGAGGCCCTCCCCTTCTGGGCTACGCATAATGCCTAGCCTACTAATCCGCAGAAAGTTGTTTGATGAATGCAGATTGGCCATCTTCTCCATCTCTCTTCTCACCTAATCATCTTCAAACCTCCATTAAACACAAAACCCTATTTCACCATTATAAAACAAGCCTCTACTCAACCATTTTCACTTTCCAAACTCCTCTAAATCTCCAAAACACTCTCAAATTAGTTGCAAACATCAGAAAACTCAGATTGTTCTAAGTGCCAAAGTGAGCTCTATACTTCTCTTTCTTTATCTTTTCTTCATCAAATCTTCCCCTACAAGCTTGGAACACCTCTAGGATTGTTTTCACAAGATTACCATGGTAATCTAAGGTGGAACATCACCATTTTGAGGTCCAAACCTTCTGTTTTGGAAGAACTTTTGTTAAACTTTTTCAAACTATGTTTTTCTTGACTTAAACTTGTTCCTACTTGTTCTTGAACCTATCTAAGGTTATGAGACTTGTTAGGAATAGATTATTATGAGTTTAAGAGGTGCAAACACCTATAAACTTCTTGTTTTGCTAGGGTTTATGCAACCCATAAGTGATGAAACCATCCAAGCTTGCCATGAAATTTATGGAAAGACTTGTGTTTTGGTATATGTGTGAATATTTGGAAGCCTTGGCTATCCTAACTTCACTCCACCACCTCCCTTGATGTTTTACCATTGCTATCTCAAGTAGTTTGCTAGATTTAAGAGTAACCTAACCCCGTCTAGCCCCCGACACTTAGTTAACTCTTTCTATGTTCACACCATATTACGTCCGGTAAATCATCGAATTTTTCATGGCACGTTTTACGAAAGTTTGGTAACATGGTACGGACACTTATATATAGGAAGTACCAGCTGCGTATCCACCATGCTCACACCATCTTACGTCCGTTTTGCTATTCGGTGTCATGTTACGTTCTGTGTTACGATACCCACTATGGTTTTCGTGCGTCTACCAATATAAACCCGTGTGCACCCGCGATTATTTTGGTTTATGCATGATCCGCATAGTTTATACTATTAGTGTATGGGTCAGGTTACATCTTAGTATTACAAAAAAAGTGTGTGAGATAGCGTATACAAAAATTTAAGTATGTAAGTATGAGTGTGTCTACCGTAGGCAAAACCACTCGGGTTATGCCTACTTATAGGTTTCAAGTATGACTACCAATGGTGCGAATGTATGAATATTGAGTATGATTGCAAAAAAATACGTATAACGTTAACATGTAGTATAAGACGTATAAGTTGAAGTATAATGAATTTAAGCATACCTAAGTTACCATGAAGTTTCGAGCGTGTAAAATACGAAGTGTAATGATAATATGTGTAAAGTTGTCATGAAATATTGACCGCATAAATGAAAACGTGTAAGACGATATGCACGTGTATGGTTGCTTGAGTCAAACATAGAGTTGGTTGAAATAAGTCTGGTTTGTCAGGAATGAAGGACCAGAATTGTGAATGTCGAGTGAGTATTGAGAAAAAGTATTAATTTGTGATGTAAGATGTGGTTTGTAGAAAGAAATGCTACTTTTATTATAAAATTTGTATTCGTATACATCGTAGGTTATCCAATCTTATGAAATTTTCTTGCCCATGTGTTTAGATTTAGTATTGCGTATTAGCGATTTTGAAAAGGTTGTAAAATAGTGAGCTTGCTTTATCTTTATATTGATATAAGGAAAGTTGTATTTTGAAAATTTTTGTGGATAACTTTGGTTTTGAAAAGTAGTATGGAAAAGTGAACTTATACGTATGCGGGAGAAGTTTTTGTTGGTTTCTTATTGGGAATAAAATGTTTTTAGAATGATAGTATAAGGTGAGTGTGTTTTAGTGATTGGACGAGTTATGAAAATCGAGGTCAAGAGGTTCATTAGACCGACTAAGTTGATAGGTAGCATTTCATAAAGTTTTGAAAATTTGGGAAAAAACATTTAAAGTATCATTAGGAATTTCGTATATGTGGTTTACGTAAATGGATTGTAGGGTGAAAAATATGTTTGATAAATAATAAGGTTCGAGATTCATGCACAAATGAGAAAAATTGACACAATGATAAAAGGTTTGAGTATAAGTTTTGATCGAGTGATTGTTACGAAAACAGTCGATTTGTGGTTTGATCTTCCATTGAGTTGTGGACATCACTCCTATCTCAAAGACAAGTGTAGGTCCGTTGTACGGATCATTCTGGTCCTAATTTGGCAAACCTAAGGTAAATGTGCGGAATCTGTTTGCATAGGCGACATTGGATACATGTTTGTTACTAATTAATCACTGTTTCATTAATATTCAACGTTACAGATCTTGGAAACACTTGGATAGAACTTCGCCAGCTCTATCATGACAAAATCTCTGAATGTTACAAATGAAATGACAAGACTCCTATTTATAGGATGTCAAGTTTCCTTGTGGGATGCAAGTTCCATTTCAAGCGAACTTGGCCTAAAACATACATAAACTTCGTCATTTCGCTCCTAAATACAAACTCGATATTATATGATGACGTAGGCAACAGACATATGCATCAACAGACCCCCCCTTGGATGTTGCCGTAGTCATCATTCTTCAAATAAGTTCCTGAGTCTTTAATGTTCTCTTGATCTTTATTTCTTGAATAACTTTATCATCCATGCTCCCCCTTACTTTAAGCTTTCTGTTATCTTCAATCAACATGTTTATCTAGCTCCCCCTCAAATGATGCTCCGAATCTCTAAGATTTGACGATTAAGAACAATCATACGTATCAACACACAAACAGTTTCTTAACAGTCTTGTTGGTCCGGCTCACATTCAACATTATTAGGTTTCCATGGAAGATATGAGAAAAAAAAACTTTTTGGATTTTTAATATGAATGCAGAAATGTAAACATACTAAAATGTAATATTTACAGTTTGTATTTTTGTGAGAAAACGTGCTAGAGGATCATATCAGTTTTTGAGACATATCACCAGTACCGTTGACCTTTTAATGTCTTTAAGTTTTAAACTTGTTTACCTAAATTGTCGATATGTTTGTCCATCTAAACTTCAACACATTTCTCAGTTGTTCCAAGATATGTTAGTTAGAATTATGAAACTTGACTTAACTGCGGTTCCCACTTCTTGAATATACTCCCGTATCAAGATTCCCTAGATTTCATCTTACAGGTGAATATAGCATAATTGATATTTGTATCTGGGTTGTGCGAGACCTTGAGAGCTCAGGTTAGTACTGCCGTACAGACAAAGAGATGAGGCTCGACTTTGAGGTGTGTTCCAATTAAGGAATCTTTTAAGCACTTCAATTAATTATATCTTTCGATACTTTTCAAGTTTGCATGCAGTTTGGGGGTTTATAGCAAAAAAATTATAGAAGTTCTAGGCTATTGCTTCCGCAAAATCAGAAGAACTTGTATAATACCCCAGATATCAACTATCTACAAAGACCTCGTATCTCAGAATCAGGCAATCTCTCAAACAAAATTTCAGAGTACGAAGTCCATATATCCAAGATATGTTAATCCACAAGTTTAAGCAGTTGTAAAATTTAGTTTATATCCCTGAAACAATTTACTGAACGTGTAAAGCCTATCGACACATCCACAGTAAGACTTGTTTATAACTTTTTAAACTTTACAAATATTTGGCGTACTATGATAGTCCACTGATGTACTATCATTTCCTTTTTGCGCACAAGTAATCTCATTTTTCATTTTTCAATGTTTTTGACATTATTGAGATTTTCTATTGTTTTTGGAAACATTTAAAAATGATGTTTTTCAATTTTACAAGATTTTTTTTTCATTAAAATTTTTTCTCCCCCTAAAATAAAAACATCTTATTAAAATCGAAAATAAGAATCTTCCATTTTAACCATTTAACGAGTTTTTATGATTGTAAACGCGAGACTACCATTTTGTTTGTGTGGAATATCACTCCTGTCTCTTGTCTCTGTGTATGAACAACCACTGCTTCTGAAATGACCTTTGGCTTGAAGCTTGGTTATCCTGCACATTCAAACAAACTTTAATCAGTTTTGAATTGGAACCCAATCCATTCTGGATTTAGATTTACCAAAATCATTAACATCTGAAGTAAACAAACATTCACACTCTTTTTGATATTCAAACAGTTTGATAGAAACTTTATTTGAAAATTTTACTTTCTTTGATTTTTTAACTATTTGAGTTATCAAATTGTTCTCCACTGCTCTCTCTTTTATCCTCAGATTTGTATCTGATGAATTCGTTTTACTTGACTGTGAGTAAAATGATTCATTTGAACTTTTATCTGATTTTTTAGACGTATTCGAGGACAAAATCTTTTCCAAATACTCTATAACTTTTTTCCTCTTTTTTCTCAATCTGTCTTTTTGTCCTTGTGATAACTTGACTTTTTGTTCTTTGGGCTTCTCTCCAGTTTTCTCATTTTTCTTCTCTGTTTTCTTCTCCTCTGGTCTTTTCTCCCCCTGAGATTTAACCGATCTTCTTTTCAGATTAGTCGGACAATCCCTGGATATATGACCTTTGATTTAACATTTATAGCATCTTCTCGTATCAAATCTCTTTTTCAGGCAGTTAACAACAATGTGTCCACCAAATCCACAGTTGTAACACACTCTGTTATCGTACCAATCTATCCATTCAGACCAAACATCCAAATCAGCACATTGATTTGACATGTAGTAGTCATCTTTCCTGCTTCTTCTATAAAATTGATTTGACTTTGAAGCACTGTGGTCTGATCTGCACCACTTATTCTCAAATTTTTGTGAGTTTTTATAATGATTGGATGACCGTACCGATGAGCTTTTATTTTTGTTTTGAAAATTTTTAGAATTTTGTTTTTCATGTTGTTTAACAATGTGTCCACCAAATCCACAGTTGTAACACACTCTGTTATCGTACCAATCTCTCCATTCAAACCAAACATCCAAATCAGCACATTGATTTGACATGTAGTAGTCATCTTTCCTGCTTCTTCTGTAAAATTGATTTGACTTTGAAGCACTGTGGTCTGACCTGCACCACTTATTCTCAAATTTTTGTGAGTTTTTATAATGATTGGATGACCGTACTGATGAGCTTTTATTTTTGTTTTGAAAATTTTTAGAATTTTGTTTTTCCTGTTGTTTTTTTTCTCCATTCTGCTTAGAAGGTTTTTGCGATGAGCATTCACCTTTTTCAGCAGATTGTAAAACAGTTTCTTGAAAATTTTCTTTTAGTTTCAAAAATATTTCTTTTTTATCATTTTTATCATTTTCATCATCGGTATTATCATCACAATCTTTAATTATGACATCGTAATAATTTGTAACAATGTTACTTATTTGAATTTCCTTTTTATTATTATTGATCGGTTTTGGACATATGTGATCTAACTTTAATGAGGAGGTCACAAAACCATTCAATAATTTTTCTGAATTAACAGCTTTATTTTTAACAGTCTCAACTTCTTTTTCAAGTTGAGCTATTTTCTCAATATGATAATTTATTGCCATTTGATTTTCTATATTTAATTTTTCAAAAACAAATTTTCATTTTTATTTTATTTTATTTTGAAAATCTACTACCATTTGTAGTTTTTCATTTTTAAAAATTTTTATTTTGTTTTCAAAATTCTTTTCATTTTCTTTTAACTTTTTATTTTCTAATGTTAAACTCTCAAACTCACTCAAGAGTTTGACATTATCTGCTTGATAATTGTCTACATCATAGACCGGGCAGACTAGTTTAGAACTTGAAGACTCATTTGTGGATACACTTAAAATTAGAGCTTCACAGTTCTTAACCACTACACTCTCTTGAAACTTATTCTTCAGAGATGTCCATAATTCTTTCGCAGTCTTGTATTCTGGTAAAAGTATCAGGATGTCTTCCTTAACCGATTGCTGGATAAGATTAATCATTTTCTTTTCGGCAAAATAATCATATTTCTGTTGAGTAGAATATTTGCACTTCTCCATAATTTTCTGATTCTCATCTCTAGGAACGACATAACCTGTCTCAATCGCAACACAACTGCGGAAATGCATGGCTTGGAACCAGTTCATGAATTTTTCATTCCAGGCTTCATACTCTTCTAATCTCATCAACATTGGCAGCGTCATAGACCCCATTTCGTTTTCCAAACTAATATGTGGTTCAAAACACTTGAAAAATGATTAGCAAACAGACAATTTTAGTAAAAGTTTGACTTTTTAACCGACAATATTAACGTATCGGTTTGCCAAAAACGTTTAAAATCTTTTCAAAAAACTGTTTTTAATAGATTAGAGCTTTAAACTCGTCTCGTCAATACGAATCTAGCGATATATAATGTCCGAGACGTTTTTCGGAATTTTCATGCCTATTTTTTAGAAATCCTTAGACAAGTTCGGGTGAACTTGTGCTAACAAACAATCAGATTTAAAAAGTTCAGTCGAACTTGTATGAAAGTTCAGAAAAATTTCACCTTGAAACAAGTTCGGGCGAACTTGTAAGAATTTCAAGAGGCTTAACAAGTTCGGGCGAACTTGTAATATTTTTCAACAATATTTAATCAAGTTCGAGCGAACTTGATGAAATTTGTTTGAAAAATAAGCAAGTTCGAGCGAACTTACCCAAAAATCTTGAAAAATCAATCAAGTTCGAGCGAACTTGATGTAAAGTTCGAGCGAACATGTGTTTTCAAACATGGTTTTTTTAAATTTTCGACATGAAGTCGTTTGTTTTAAGCTCTGATCTTCTCAAGGGTTTTACTATTATGGATTTTACGTATTATACTTGAAAATCAGTCCATTTTGTCCATGAATTGTCTAAGAAAAGTTAAAAATAGAAGAAATGAGTAGAAGATGAGATGTTCTTTGTCCAATGTCTTCAAATTAGGCCAATCCTGCTCTGATACCACTTGTAGGTCCGTTGTACGGATCGTTCCGGTCCTAATTTGGCAAACCTAAGGTAAACATGCGGAATCCGTTTGCATAGGCGACATTGGATACATGTTTGTTACTAACTAATCACTGTTTCATTAATATTCAACGTTACAGATCCTGGAAACACTTGGACAGAGCTTCGCCAGCTCTGTCGTGACAAAATCTCTGAATGTTACAAATGAAATGACAAGACTCCTATTTATAGGATGTCAAGTTCGCTTGTGGGATGCAAGTTCGGGCGAACTTGCTTAGTCAAGTTCGGCCAAACTTGACTACAAAACATACATTTCAAGCGAACTTGGCCTAAAACATACATAAACTTCGTCATTTCGCTCCTAAATACAGACTCGATATTATATGATGACGTAGGCAACAGACATATGCATCAACAACAAGATTTCTTTCGAGAAATGGGCGGAGTCCATCATCAAGGTAAGGGAGTCACTCCTATCTTGATGATAAGACTTCCATGTTTGGGAATATGAGTAGTGTTTATCTTGTGGGTGACGTTTTTGAAATCGTATTTATAAATAGTGTGTAAGGCATATGAAAAGTATAAGTATGATATGTGACTAGTCATGGTGAAAATAATTTGAATTTTGATAGAAGAGATGTTTGAATTATGTTATGCATAAAATTGATATAATATAATAATGGTTTCGACTAAAGCTTGGATTGTTCCAAAACAAAACTTTGACTAACCCAAGTGACAATCTTTTGAGTTTGGGAAGCATGCTTTGGCCTAATAGGTAAAATATTCTCGCCGAAATTTCAGTTAACGATATTCACCCTTCTGGTTACCTCATGTCCCTAGTCAATCGAAAGTTCGATACGTTGGCAGGATTGAAAATCGAGGAGTGGGACTAGTTATCGAGATGCGGGTATCACCCCTAACTTGATAACGTCATTCCCTAAGTGTGGTTGGTACTTACCAAACAAGGTAATGAACCCTATTCGGCTAGTTGGTAAGGGTCCACTAGAATGAGAATGGCGAAATTTCATCAAGGTAAAGATGTCACTCTTAACTGGATGTATAATTTTGTGAAAATCGAGAATGCGGATTGAGAGTCTTTCACCAAAGTGAGGGTTTCACTCCTATTTTGGTGAAATCGTCTCGTTTGTATAATACGAGTGTTTTCACGTCCTCATGTGTATATGGTAAATCGTTTTAGGAAAGACATACGAAATTTTTAAGACAAAAGATGAGATAGAAGCAAATAGGGAGAATTTGAGTATTTGAATCATGAAGTCAAGGATGGTCAAGTATGGGTACGTAGACTATAGACTAGGTCGAATCATGGCAATTTTTCCTAATTCCCTGTAGTTATGGCTCTGATACCAATCTGTCACACCCCAACCGATGGCGGAATCATCGGGGCGGACACAAATAGATTGCTCGAGACTTCATAACATTAAATGTGACAAGTTTTTAATAAATAATATTTCATTTTATTGCTAACGGTTCAAGTATATGAATTGGAAAAACAAGATACAACAAGTAATGTATGGCTAATCTATAAACATGAATTTATAGTTTGGTGCGTTTCTAGTCCTTCCTATCAAGGTCCATTTGTCATCAACATCATTAACCTGCAACATGTTTAAAAGTATAGTTCAACACAAAAAGCATTGGCGAGTATACAAGTTTAATATAGCATAAGTATGTAAAGAGTGTAACAACGAATCTGGATGGAAAGTCAACTAGATTAATGTATCAAGGCATGCGATTTTACAAGTAAACCCTCTGATTACCGCAAGAATTAAAGACTTAACATGACCTCAAGCATACGAGCGGTGCGCTACTCCTATAGCGCTATACATGTTAAGGGGAGACTCATACGAAGTTAATGACAAGTGAATCACATATTCCAAGAATACAAATCATGTTTCACGTATTTTAAGCATGCATATATGGATTATTTGTGTTTTGCATAAAGTATGATTGTGAATGTGTAATTTGATAGGTTAAATATATTGCACCCAAAAGTGTAAAGCGTTAAAAGGTTGTTCGAGTGTACTCACAATTTTGCAAAGCTTTCCGATTATCCGTGTTTTGACGAATTGATGAGAATAGGAGAAACGAATGTGTACGGGTGTTTGGAGTTTATGGAATGTTTGGATTTGGAATCAAGTATAAAAGTATATGTATGCAAAAAGTATATCTCATCTAGACACTCGTTTGGACACTAAGTTTTATATTGTTTTCATGGGTCCTAACGTGCCCATTAGAATCACAAACGAAGAATAAAGAACGAAGATAGTATAACGTATATTCACGACGTGTAATCATAGTTTGATTGGAATCAAGAATTTGGTTATGTTTATATTTATATTTTATATGGTATATCTAATAATAAGTCCGTCATATATATTCATAGAGTTCATGGAAGTCAAGCATGGAGGTATGAACACCTCATTGTATGATTTACCAATACACAAATCATCACCAAGATGATTCGGATCGTCATGAATGAAAAGGAAATGTATGATTAATTACTATATCAAGTAGCCAAGTAAGCTTTAACCCGTGTGAGCCATTCCCGACATAGAAAGAGTTAACTAAGTGTCAGAGGCTAGACGGGGTTAGGTTACTTTTAAATCTAGCAAACTACTTGAGATAGCAATGGTAAAACATCAAGTGAGGTGGTGGAATGAAGTTAGGATAGCCAAGGCTTCCAAATATCCACACATATGCCAAAACATAAGTCTTGCCATAAATTTCATGGCAAGCTCGGATGGTTTCATCAATTATGGGTTGCATAAACCCTTGCAAAACAAGAAGTTTATAGGTGTTTGCACCTCTTAAACTCATAATAATCTATTCTTAACAAGTCTCATAACCTTAGATAGGTTCAAGAACAAGTAGGAACAAGTTTAAGTCAAGAAAAACATAGTTTGTAAAAGTTCAACAAAAGTTCTTCCAAAATAGAAGGTTTGGACCTCAAAATGGTGATGTTCCACCTTAGATTACCATGGTAATCTTGTGGAAACAATCCTAGAGGTGCTCCAAGCTTGTAGAGGAAGATTTGATGAAGAAAAGATGAAGAAAGTGAAGTATAGTGCTCACTTTGGCACTTAGAACAATCTGAGTTTTCTGATATTTGCAACCGATTTGAGAGTGTTTTGGAGGTTTAGAGGAGTTTGGAAAGTGAAAATGGTTGAGTGGAGGCTTGCTTTTATAATGGTGAAGTAGGGTTTTGTGTTTAATGGAGGTTTGAAGATGATTGGGTGAGAAGAGAGGTGGAGAAGATGGCCAATCTGCATTCATCAAACAACTTTATGCGAATTAGTAGGCTAGGTGTTATGCGTAGCCCAAAAGGGGAGGGCGTCGCGTAATACGACGCCTCATCTCATCCGCCCAAGTTTGTTTGTGATGCTTTGGCGCTTGAACTTTGATTTGTTTGGCCTTTTATGATAAAACTTAGCATTTTAACATGTTTTTTGAGTAGGAGAGTGTATAATTCGCGTATTGAGAATGTATGGATGAGTAATTGTACGTATAATAAGCATCGGTTTGTGAGAAAACGACTATTTAGTGATTGATTGCACGTAAAACGCGTATGTATAAAATAGGAGGTTTGCTAATATTAGAGTTTTGGATTAGGAGTTTGGGGAAGAATGCGGGTATAAGTTTCTAAAAATAGATTTACGACTACACTTTCCAACTAAGAAAATTTCGGAAATGCGAAGCGTTACAGTCTCCCCTCCTTTAGGAAATTTCATCCTGAAATTTATTCAAGAGGAAGACTTTTGGAAAAAGGAAACGTTTGGCTAAATTTGCAATTTGAAGTTTAAGGTCTACATGAGGTTTCTCTATAAGCGAGTTAAAATGTTTGGATGTTGCGTGGGATAAAAAGGTAGGGTTGTAACAATAGTTCATTTGACTAAGGTGATTTGAGACATTAAATGCATATGAGTGCAAGAATAAGTAAAACATGTATGTGTCGAGTTTGAACAGTTTTGATTGAGAGGAATGTTTTTAAAAGAGGAAGAGTGCGACTTAAGAAGAATTTTTTTTTTCAAAGTACGGATGTAGTTTGATAAAATGTGCGGCTCGCACCATTGGTTGTAGGAAAAGTTTTGTTTGTTGGTTCAAATGCGTATTAGTAAAATCACACGTTGTAGAAAAAAGTTCTTATGTTGGTGCATATGTCTGTTGCCTACGTCATTATGTATCGAGTCTGAGTGAATAGGGCTTAATCTATTAGAAACGAGGCATATTTATGTTAGTTTTGGAACAAGTTCGCTGGCTATGGAACTTGGGATGTCAAGTTCGGGCGAACTTGACTAGGTCAAGTTCGCCCGAACATATGGTCTTACCAGCGTATTTACAACCCTATAAATAGGTGCCTTGGTTATTTCATTGGTGGAGAGATTTTGGCACAGAGACGGCGAAGCTCTGTCAGATCCGGTTCTCGAATGTATTGAACTTTAGATCAATGAAAACAATATTTAAATGAGTAATTCTTGTTATTTGGTTAACTTGTCATTAGTTTCCGCCTAATCAGACAATAGATAACAAAATTAGGTTCCCGTGCTAGTCGTGGACGTTCCTACAAGTGGTATCAGAGCTTGGATACCTAAATTTGCTGGAATCAAGACAAGAATTTCTCTATTTCATCTCCATTCTATCATTTTTCTTAACATTTTCACATATTTGAAGAATTCATGGATAGAATTGGCTAATTTTTGAAAATCTTATGTAAAATACACTTGTGATAAACCCCTGAGAGTTTGGACATCAAATTCAAATGTTTTGGTATCAAAAAGTTGGAAAAACCATGTTTTGGAAACAAGTTTCAGCCGAACTTAACATCAAGTTCGACCGGACTTGAGTAAAATTTCACTGATTTTAATCAAGTTCGACCGAACTTGATGGGTTTTTCAAGCGTTTTTGCGATAAGTTCGCTCGAACTTGAAGAAAATTCCAATATCTTTGATCAAGTTCGACCGAACAAAATTCACTGAATTTTATTCACAAGTTCGCCCGAACTTGGTAAACTCGTTGAAATATCACATAAGTTCGACCGAACTTACTGTTTTTTCTTGAATCTTTTTCACAAGTCCACTCGAAGTGAAATTTTTCTTAAATCTACATCAAGTTCGACCGAACTTGAGGTTGTGTGATAAAATTTGAAACTTGTCATATAAGTTCGACCGAACTTGTGAAAACCTGAAATCAAAAGTTGTTTTCACACAAGTTCGACCGAACTTGTCTGTTTCTAATCAAATTTCGAGTGTTTTTTATCGTATTCTCAGATAAGTCTTCAGATTGTCAAAATAGAAGATTTCCACAACGTGTTCGTCTCTCAAATGGCTTCTTTATCAAACGCTAATGTTCTTGCGGCAAACCAGATGAATGTTGACAACGAAATGGGTACTACGTCGAAACAGCCAAAGCTAATGAGCATGGATGAATTTGAAGGATGGAAAGAAAAGTTTGTGAATTGGATACAAGCGAATCAATTCAATAGCTAGGTTGCAGTTGAGGATGGTTACAAATGGCCAAAGGATGAGCGTGATCAAGATCTTCCGCTGAACAAGTTTTCAAATACCGACAAAGATAAGTATGTTGCGGAGAAGAAAATGATAAGTCTGATACAACAATCAGTAAAGGAAGACATCTTGATTCTTTTACCAGAATATGAAACTTCACAAGAATTGTGGCATTCTCTTTGTGAAAAATTCAAAGGAAGTGATGAAATGATCAAAAGCAAAAAGGCTTTAATCAAGAAAGAATTTGAGATTTTCACGATGATTAAAGGTGAAACAATGAAGCAGATGATCGATAAATATTGTCACCTCACGGTCCAGATGCGGAGACATGATATCAAAAGATCTAATGAAGAGCAAATCGAGAAGTTGGCTGATGCACTTCCAGAAGGAGAATGGACAACATATCTGACGATTCTGGAGAATAGTCCATCTTGGAGACATTTCAAGTTGTCATCCTTCATAGACAAATTGGAAGGACATGAAATGGAATTGATAAAGATTGCAAAATCAAAGAATGCTAATGTTGTTCAAGATGTCGGTGTCTATTACAAAGGAGGTTTTCCAGATACTCCGATTCAGAGCCCGAAAATTCAAACAGCATTTAGTGCAAATACAAATTCTTCTCCAAGTCAAAGTTCTCCATATGTTGGATATACAAATGCAAGTTCAAGTTCATCATTCCAAAATCAGACAAACCAAGCTTGTTCTAATTCAAATGTTTTCCAATGCAACATAGCAGTTGATTTGAAGAATGTATTTCCAGAAAAGGTGGCTAAACATCACATAACACTTCTTGCTACTGTTCTCGAATCATATGAAAGTCTCGTTGCTGGAAAGATCGGTAATCCAGAGATGACCGCCGAAGATTATGATCAGGTGGACGAAGAAGAGTTGGAGCTGATGGATATAAACTGGAGTTTGGCATCTAGCATCAGAAGAGTTTCTAAATTTGTGGCACTCACTGGAAGAGATATTGGTAATTCAAACAACAAACTTGGTTTTGACAAGTCTAAAGTCACATGCTTCAGGTGTCGACAAAAAGGACATTTCAAACGAGAATGCAGCAATCAAGAAGCAAGTGGAAACCAAAATCCTTTTGGCAGCAACAATGAGTACTACAAGAAAGCTCTTCAATACAAGCCATATCCAAAGAGAACACAAGTCGAAGTAGAAGATAAATCTGCAAAGAAAGTCGAACAAGCTCTTGTTGCTAATCATGAAGAAGATGGTTTTGACTGGAACAGATACATCGGAAAGAAAACTGGTGTTGCTATGATAGCAGAGTTAGTGGATGAATCTGATACATCATATGTCGATGCTGCTTTGGAAAATGCCATTCTAGAAGGTTATAGGCAGAGATCTGAGGAAGAAGAATTATCTTACCTTGAGATGCAAAGTCAAGAAGCTTTGAAATCAGAGGTAGAAAAGGTAAAAGCTGAGGTAAAAATGTCTGAAAAGGAAGTTGTGAAAATTGTGGAGGTTGAAAAACCTTGCACAAAGTGCGCAAATCTTGTGAACCATGTCTTGATAAAGTCAAAGTCATAAGAGAATTGACTGTACACAACGAAAACTTTCGTTATGATTACAGAACCATAAAAGAAGCTTATGACAATATATCAAGCAAATATAAATATGTTGAAAACGCTAATCGTGAGCTAAATGCTAATGTTAAAATGTTAAATGCAACTGTAATTGAAAAACAAAAGGCAATTAATATGTACATTAACACGATTGCCGAAACAAAACGTGAGCTTCATGATATAAAGATAGAAACGGAACGGGTAAGACAGCTTCTAAAGAGCTACACCACAAACGCATTTGTCATGGATCACATTTTACCTACGATTACGTCGGAGGAAAATGGTGATAAATCAAAGCGTAAAGAATACGGAAGTGTTCCTCCACCACTTCTTGCAAGTTATTCCTACAAGAAAGATGATAAGATTGAAAAGACATTTAATTTACTCATTTTGTCAGAAAAGAAAAATAAATTGCCTGAGAACATTGACGTCGACTTTACGGACAATGAAGCGGTGGTAAAAAATGTGGTTAAAAAGGTGTTGGGAAATAATTCTGATGACGGCAGCTCTGAAAGCGCCAAATCAAGGTTAAAAAACTCGGAATCACAATCTGAAGATGACGATACATCATCAGAACATGATCTAAGTGATGATCCTAATATTGTCATGTACAAGATTAAGGAATCTGATAAATTATACTTCGATGATAGTTTTCCGATTCGGAACGTGAAAGAAAATCAACTTGATAAATTTTTCAAGCTTGTAGAAGTTTCATCAGATGATCTTGAGAAAAACGAGAAAAGATTTTATTCAAAACCCAAAAGGAATGCTAACAATTATCGAAAGTTTGGTGGTGATTTTTCTGAGAACAGGATTGGGTTTGGAAGAAAATGAAGATGACCCGAGAAGGAATCAGAAGTCGCCATGTCATGAATACAAAGGTAAACACATGAAGTTTGTGTATGGGACAAATACGGTTCAAGAAGAAGGTATGATCGGTAAGAAACCGAATGATGAACTCAAAAAGGAGAAAGAACTTCGGGACAAGGCTAAGACCAAGTCCACAAGTGGATTAAAACCCACTAGTGGAAATGTTTCTGATAATCGGACTTGCTTTAAATGCAATACTGTTGGACATATTGCTCGCAAGTGTCTGAATCTAAAGCCTGTGTTTCCTCGAAGAAAAACCGAATCAAAAGATGAAAAGCAAAATAACCAGAGATTGTGAAATCTATTAAAGAGTCAAATAGAAACTATGAATCTAAACAAGAAGTGAAACCTAATACTGTGTCAAAGTTTGAAAACTCAACATTTGAAAAAGGTGAAACTTCAAGGTTTAATGAAATCAAAGATTCTAGGTTCTATATCAAGAAAGCGAGAAGCAAGCTACAATCATGGGTTGTTAAGAAAAGGCTTTCATCATCAAAAAAACCAAAGCCTGTTGCTGACAAAACTGAAAATGTCAAATTAACCGAGTCAGTAATCAAACCAACGAATAAAGAAAAGGTAAAAACGTTTTCAGTAATCAAACCTAATATTTTTTTAGGCATTGGACAAGTTCGGGCGAACTTGTGAGAACGAATCACTTTTCAACAAGTTCGGGCGAACTTGTATTAAAGGATAAGAAATTAAAGCAACAAGTTCAGGCGAACTTGTAAACATAATTTCATTAAAATCCAGTCAAGTTTGGGCGAACTTGATTGGCCAAACACCCAGTTCAAGCGAACTTGACTAAATTTCATCAAGTTCGGGCATGAAAATTAACCAAGTTCGGGCGAACTTGGTCAAAAAGTGTCAAGTTCGGTCGAACTTGGTCCCCCAAATTAGCCTTTTTTTCACATTTTTCGATCCAGAATCCTTATTTCTTCGAATTTCGAGATGAATCCACCATGGATCTGGTCGAAAATGACTTTCTAACAATCCTATCCACTCAATTTTACTTTTCATCCGTGGATTGTGTGTTTATTTCAAGTTTTACGTCCAAAACCCCTCCTAATGTCCATAAATGTCCAAATTCATGAGCGTAGGTGATAACCGTAGCTCTGATACCAATTGAAGGTCCGAGATCAGGCGGTTCTAGACGGAAGTTAATGCGTAAACGTAAACCGATTCGGTAGAATGTTATTACGGAAATGAGTAGAAGTAGAATGCAGCGAAAGTCTTCATTCATACCGAAAGAGTGTACATCTTTATAAGTCCAGCTGCCGGAGTTCCTGGAGAGAATCCGGGAGCACCTCCCTTAGGGATGGCAAAAACTCAAATGACAAATGAACACACACCACCTATTTATAGGATGAGAAGTTCGCTGGTAAGCATCTAAGTTCGGGCGAACTTGACCTAGTCAAGTTCGGCCGAACTTGACATCAACATCACTATCATGAGCGAACTTGACCTCCACAGGTCAAGTTCGAGCGAACTTGTTCCCTTTTACATTGAAAACTCCGCATTATGGTCGTATGTTCGATTCTAACCTATACAATATCCAACACACGCTTTATCTAGCCTATTCGACAAGTGACGAACACAAAGTGCATCAACATCTTATAGATGAGAAGCTAGGATGGTAAGTAATATGGTTTTCAAAAGTTTTGGCGGCAATAGGCCGACTAGTTGAAGTTTGCGTGTATAAAGAACACAAGGTATATTTAAAAGTATTTTGACTGACTCAAGCTGGTGAGGATGTTTGTAAAACGGATTGAACGTTTAGGCCGATAGGTTGTAAATAAAGTTTGGATGAAACGTTAAGGGAAGAATTGGGAACATTTGTGGTATGAGAGTGAATGAACGATTTCGGTAGGTGTATGCGAGAGGTAAGAATGGCATGGATATCGGATAAAATGCGAACACGAAGTGTTGAGAGTTGCTAGTGATTGTTGTAGTTGTTAAAAGCTAACAATTTTGAGAATGAGGCTTGTAATCAAAATGCCTTTTTCAACCTCCTCGGAACCACATCCACCTCCTGACCATCAACACCATCAACCACAAAAGATACCCCTTTGACGCCGGCTTACATCAGATTCCTCAGAGTCATTACTATAAACAAAACAAATACCTAGATAACAACATCACAAGAACCTCAGCCAAGAAAAGCAAGACAGATAATAACCAACAAGAAAAACTCACTATTGCCTTCTAGAAAAGCTTTAGGATGACGAGTATAGAGGGGACTCAAGCCCCCCCCAATCGCCGATACACTCTTAGGAAAGTTAAAGCCATGAGTAGGTTTTTCACACATGAGCTTCCACAACGAACTTTCAACGCTTGACAGAGACAGAACTTCATCCTTAATAGCAGAGGCAGGGTCCCTAGCAGGAAGGGATTCAGACAACAGCGAAGGAGGAACGAATATAAACTGGTTCTTCCACTCCTTCGGGTATGTAGAAGTAGGCATGAAAGAGTAGCGAGGTAAAAGGACGTTGTCCTTCTTCTTCTCAAAAGTAAACCAGTCACCATCAGACCTCAAACGGTAAAAAGCTGGAATAACGACACTGTCGGAACGCCTTCAAATGAGGCACAGGTTAGTTTGAAGTGAACAATCCTCAGAAAAGTAAGAGGATGAACTTGAGAGAAATGGATACCATAGTGTTTAAGAAGATCCATTTTAAACGGCGACAACGGGTAGCGAACACCACAAAACGAGAAGGATAAAGTGTAGATCATGATACGTTCCGGCGAGCATGTGGTCGGCTCGATGGGACCAGGCAAGCGCGGAGAAAGCCTGGAGGGGATGTGGTAGGAAGAGACAAAAGATTGCAACTCCTCCCGACTGATTATGGAGTAAATCGAATCCCTGCCTTTACGACTCATATCAGAAAAAATTAAGGCAAGAAAAGGAAGAAGATAAAGAGAGGAAAGGGAGTGAAGATGGAAAACTGACGAGCGGTTGAACACATTTTTATAAGGAAATCGAGTAGGCGACAACAATCTTGTCACAATTTTAAATGCTAGCCGCCTGATTCCCCCCACGTGTGGATGCTCTCTTCCCCAATCGGTGGGTTAAGTAGGAGATTAGAATAGGCTATCATCAGAGATGCGATCATATATCTCCGGGACCCACATAGAAGGCTCAGCATATGAGGAGCTTACTCCAGGCCCACATACAAGGTTCAGTGGACCAAGACTAGTGATGACTTGTCGACGAGTGCCCGTGATTGGGCTCCTCGTCTGGGCTTCCAACATAAAGGACTGAAAGGCCCATTAATCCTTGTACAAAGATTGGGCCTCTAAAGAAGGAACGTTACGAGATGATCTGAGTGACCAGCATCTCTGACCACTATTCCGGTCAGAGATAACCTCCGATAGAACCCGTCAATGGAATTTATTGCATGAGCAGGAGAGAGAAAGCCAGAGCAGTGATAGTACGAGGAAAGGAAAACCCGCATTGAATGCAAGGATCCTTTCGTATCTCAGCAGGGGGCAGGAGACTGAAAGGAGCAGAGATCTTCCCTGACTAGAGGAAGACCGTTAGATCTCTGCAGAAGGAAAACCATCTGATAAGTACAAGGCTCTATATAAGTCGAGGGAACGATCAAAAGGAGGTAAGCAATCTCAAAACTACAACATACACACACACACACACACACAAGAAGCATTTACTGAGAGACATTCTATGATAAACTCATTGAATATTCACACTTCAAAATCCACACCATTTACCCCGGCCAGTTCACTGTGCCGGAATCTTGTTCATTCTCCGGCAAGCTTTCTTATTCTCACAGCCGGAGCTTGGTCACGGATTCCCCTCCGAGGTCCTCCGTGAAGAGGCTAACGGTATTCTTTTTGTAGATCATTTCAAAGAACCTCTTTGGACACAAACGGATCTTTGCAACTAGGCTCTGAACATCGGGGATTCGACATTGGCGCCATCCATAGGACCTTTGTCAGCAAATTTCACACCCCAACCGATAGCGGAATCATCTGGACGTGACACTACGCGAATCAGATTGTTTCACGAGAATTTCCATAACAGCTAATAATGATAATATTTAAATAGTCCGATTTCCCATAAAATCAACCAATATTCCGCAATAAATTATTACAAAACATAGCATCTCATAAAACACATCCAATTCGAACTTCCCTAGATTTTCTATTACAATGCGTTTCTAATGATAAACCCTACATCCAATTTGCAGCAAGTAGAACTCAATAACCTGCAACATACGTTAAAATAACTGTCAATACAAAAATGTATTGGCGAGCATACAGGTTTTGATTTAATAGCATAGTAGATAAAAAGTGTCGTGAATTTCCACATACATAATCATGATACGCATAACATATAAACTCACAAGACAAATTTCACATGTTAAGCTCTCGAAAAGGCTGCGATGCGCGATGTGTTACTTCCTAACTAGACCCCGTCGGGTGTTAGCCAAACTATAGTACCATACTAGCTAGGGTGGAGTCAACGAAAATATGTCCTAGTTTACATGTTCCTAGCATCACGTATAAATATGTAAAACAGATATTCGCGCGTGATAAATTAGTTTAGCGTGTTTTGTGTGTTTTGATATAGACGTATGTTACACCCAAAAAGTGCATTAAAGCGAAAATGGGTCAAGTATACTCACAGTCGGTGCGATTAAAGGAGAGATAGAATCTGAGGCGAGTTGAGGGAAGCGTTGGATCAGCCTGTAAGCGAACAGAAGTGCATCAGTCTTCCGAAT
This sequence comes from Scalesia atractyloides, assembly GCA_947069175.1. Classification (NCBI taxonomy): domain Eukaryota; kingdom Viridiplantae; phylum Streptophyta; class Magnoliopsida; order Asterales; family Asteraceae; genus Scalesia; species Scalesia atractyloides. The sequence goes on along the minus strand of CAMTDV010000005.1, from coordinate 80,043,559 downwards.
GGCTGAAACGGTTAACGATTAATGGAACAACAGACAAGTTCGGGCGAACTTGTACCTTGTTTTGGCATCCAAATTGTGCGTTTTCGCGTCGTTTGCTGAGGAAATCGGGTGTCCATCCTCCAACCTTAGGCTACCGAGCAAAACCAAGGCTAAAGAGGTCTTTTGGAGCGAGTTTTAGCCATTTTACAGAAACTCGGACTAATCTGGGCGAACTTTAAGATTCGAACAGTTAAGTCCAGTTTGTGCAAAGTGACGATTTCGTCCCTGTGCTTCCGGATCTAAGATCTAGCTTGACAACGCTTCGTTCCACTTCAAAGTGAATGAAACATACGTCATTTAGTCCGAATATTGTATAAAAATTTGTGTTTAAAAGGTTTTACTTATATCTAAGCATAGATCTAAGTGAAAAACTGAAGTTTTGCATAAAAGTTGAAGATTTTCATAAATAGAAGAGTTTTGATGAAATCGAAGGTAGAAACCTTGTGCAAAATCGTTGTAAACGTTGTTATAGCTTAAAAAGGAGTTGAATCTTACTTAGAAAACAAAAGGTTTCGGTTTTGTGGAGCTCTGGGCGAACTTGCAGTAAGTGCAAATGAAGAATGGAGCTGAGTATTTATAGGTGAAGCTGAAAGATAGGCTGGAGACATCAAGTTCGGGCGAACTTGTATCAAGTTCGGGCGAACTTGTGGGCGAACTTGTATCAAGTCCGGGCGAACTTGTATGTTTGCTGTGTATTAGAACAAGTCCGGGCGGACTTGGTATTTTTGAAGGATTTCTGATGGCTTAGACAAGTTCAGGTGAACTTGTGATGCACAAGTTCGGCCGAACTTGGCCTATTGGCGAAGTTTTGTTTGATATTTTCGCGTTAAGGGTTCGTTTGCCGACTCGGTTCGTATTAGATAGTTATATTAAATGTTTTAGCAAAGCGTTAAGCGTATTAATTGATTAAATTAAGTTAAGATTCGATAAGATAAGCGAGGTAGCATGCGGCTTTGTTCCCAAGTCTTGCGAGAGTCGCGTTGCATTTTAAGTGAGCAGATAGACTTGGAACTTCACTCAATGTTTGTAGTGTTTTGCGAGTGCGATATATGCATAAGCGTTGTGATTCGATCATTCCGCGGAGTTCAGGCACACGCTTTGGCCTAATAGATAAATGCTCTCACCGTCCCGCGGCTAACGACATCACCCTTCTGGTTACTATGCATCCCAAAGCGTTGGAAACAATCGAGACTTTGGTGAGATTGAAAATCGTGGAGTGGGACGAGTTTTCAAGGTTCGGGTTTCAGCCCTGACTTGATAACTTCGAATCCCTGATTGTGGTTTTACTCTCTGGACCCATCAGGAGGCTTCCACCGGATAGAATGGGAAATTTCCGTTAAGATGTGGATATCACTCATAACTTAACAGACAATTTGGTGGAGATGAGAATACGCGGAATGAGTGATTCATCGAGAGTTCGCGGTTTTCACACCTATTCCGGACAAATCGACTCGTTTGTGTGATACGAGTGTTCTTCACGTGTATTGTGGCAACTTTAGGAAAAGCGTATGTTTAAAAGTTCATTTCGAAGGGTTTTGGTCAAGTTCGGGCGAACTTGGCATCAATCTGATGTCAAGTTCGAGCAAACTTGCTAAGTCCCAAGCGAACTTGTTGATGTTGTAGGGGACTGACAAGTCCGGGCGAACTTGATCAAGTTCGGGTGAACTTGATCAATTCGAGCGAACTTGTCCCCCAAGTTTGGGCGGACTTGTCTGTTCGTATTCGTTTTCGGCGTTAATCGATGCGTGACGGTCTAATTTGGTGTCCTAACTATAGACTAGGTCGATCATGGCAATTCTACCTAATTCCCTATAGTTATGGCTCTGATACCAATCTTTCACACCCCAACCGATGGCGGAATCATCGGGGCGCGGCACTAGGCGAATCAGATTGTTTCACGAGAATTTCCATAACAGCTAATAATGAAAATATTTAAAAGTTCATTTCGAAGGGTTTTGGTCAAGTTCGGGCGAACTTGGCATCAATCTGATGTCAAGTTCGAGCGAACTTGCTAAGTCCCAAGCGAACTTGTTGATGTTGTAGGGGACTGACAAGTCCGGGCGAACTTGATCAAGTTCGGGTGAACTTGATCAATTCGAGCGAACTTGTCCCCCAAGTTCGGGCGGATTTGTCTGTTCGTATTCGTTTTCGGCGTTAATCGATGCGTAACGGTCTAATTTGGTGTCCTAACTATAGACTAGGTCGATCATGGCAATTCTACCTAATTCCCTATAGTTATGGCTCTGATACCAATCTTTCATACCCCAACCGATGGCGGAATCATCGGGGCGCGGCACTAGGCGAATCAGATTGTTTCACGAGAATTTCCATAACAGCTAATAATGAAAATATTTAAATAGTCCGATTTCCCATACAATCAACCAATATGCCATAATCAATTATTACAAAACATAGTATCTCATAAAACATATCCAATTCGATCTTCCCTAGATTTTCTATTACAATGCGTTTCTAATGATAGACCCTACATCCAATTTGCAGCAAGTAGAACTCAATAACCTACAACATACGTTAAAATAATTGTTAATACAAAAATGTATTGGCGAGCATACAGGTTTTGATTTAATAACATAGTAGATAAAAAGTGTCGCGAATTTCCACATACATAATCATGATACGCATAACATATAAACTCACAAGACAAATTTCACATGTTAAGCTCTCGAAAAGGCTGCGATGCGCGAGTGTTACTTCCTAACTAGACCCCGTCGGGTGTTAGCCAAACTTAGTACCATACTAGCTAGGGTGGAGTCAACGAAAATATGTCCTAGTTTACATGTTCCTAGCATCACGTATAAATATGTAAAACAGATATTCGCGTGTGATAAATTAGTTTAGCGTGTTTTGTGTGTTTTGATATAGACGTATGTTACACCCAAAAAGTGCATTAAAGCGAAAATGAGTCAAGTATACTCACAGTCGGTGCGATTAAAGGAGAGATGGAATCTGAGACGAGTTGAGGGAAGCGCTGGATCAACCTGTAAGCAAACAGAAGTGCATCAGTCTTTCGAATTGCTGAAACGGCTAACAGTTAATGGAACAGCAGACAAGTTCGTGCGAACTTGTACTATTACCCTTGGGAGAGTACAAGTTCGGGCGAACTTGCCACATTTGATTGAGGTGGATACAAGTTCGGGCGAACTTGTCTGGTTTCCTTGGAAACCATGCAAGTTCGAGCGAACTTGATTGGGATCTTGGAAAGTTGTCAAATGTAGATCAAGTTCGGGCGAACTTTTCACCATTCTGGTGATAAGTTCGAGCGAACTTGATGCCTTCCGAGCGAGCTTGATTGTTTTGGCATCCAAATTGTGCGTTTTCGCGTCGTTTGCTGAGGAAATCGGGTGTCCATCCCTCCAACCTTAGGCTACCGAGCAAAACCAAGGCTAAAGAGGTCTTTTAGAGCGAGTTTTAGCCATTTTACAGAAACTCAGACTAATCCGGGCGAACTTGAAGGTTTGAACGGTTTAGTCCAGTTTGTGCAATGTGACGATTTCGTTCCTGTGCTTCCGGATCTGAGATCTAGCTTGACAACGCCTCGTTCCACTTCAAAGTGAACGAAACATATGTCATTTAGTCCGAATATTGTGTAAATATCGATGTTTAAAAGGTTTTACTTAGATCTAAGCATATATCTAAGTGAAAAACAGAAGTTTTGCATAAAAGATGAAGATTTTCGTAAACATAATAGTTTTGATGAAATCGAAGGTAGAAACTTTGTGCAAAATTGTTGTAAAAGTTTTTGTAGCTTGAAAACGAGTTGAATCTTACTTAGAAAACAAAAGGTTTCGGTTTTGGGGAGCTCCGGACAAACTTGCAGCAAGTGCAAATGAAGAATAGAGCTGAGTATTTATAGGTGAAGCTGAAAGATAGGCTGGAGACATCAAGTTCGGGCGAACTTGTATGTTTGCTGTGTATTAGAACAAGTCTGGACGGACTTGGTATTTTTGAAGGATTTCTGATGGCTTAGACAAGTTCGGGCGAACTTGTGATGCACAAGTTCGGCCGAACTTGGCCTATTGGCGAAGTTTTGTTTGATATTTTTGCGTTAAGCGTTCGTTTGGCGACTCGGTTCGTATTAGATAGTTATATTAAACGTTTTAGCAAAGCGTTAAGCGTATTTATCGATTAAATTAAGTTGATTCGATAAAATAAGCGAGGTAGCATGCGGCTTTGTTCCCAAGTCTTGCGAGAGTCGCGTTGCATTTTAAGCGAGCAGATAGCCTTGGAACTTTACGCAATGTTTGTAGTGTTTTGGGAGTGCGATATATGCGTAAGCGTTGTGATGTGCGATGTGATGCGAAAATATGCGATATAGCGATAATAAGCGATTTAGGTTACATTATGATCCGAATATCTGGTACGATGCGTAACAAGAGTGACAAGCTTGCGAGGAAGCGAGTTGTTACAGCAAAAGTATGCCAACAAGAACATTCGCTTCCAAAGTCCTTACTAGAACTGATCCTACAAAATGACAACACCACCCTCCACAAAGTTTTCTAAAACAATAAACTTTTATAAATATTTTTACAAAAGTTTGGGCAATTTGCTCTTGTGAATATTTTGAGAACCTACGAGGGTAAATAACTTAATTTTATAAGTAAAATCATTTCTATAATCTTATATATATAATAAATGTAAATGTTTAGGCTGACGTGACATATTATTAGTATTAGAGCTTTTCAATTTCACTTTTGGCTTCAAGAATTCGGATCCGCTTTTTTGTTTAGTGAAGGCCCCTCTTTGACCCGGATATAAATACTTTCTAAAATTCTTCTGTGATGTGATCCCTGTTCTAAACCCTAGCCTCTCCTTCCTTCCTCTTCTAGATCAATCATCGCCAGCACTAGATGTCGATCAACAACTACAAAAATGAATACATAGGTATGTGCTTCGACTAAAGGAAGACGGTGATGGTGGCGGTGGCCTGAAGAGAAACGATGGCGGTGATAACGGTTGATTTAAGGTTTCTTCAGTTGGGGTAATGTGATGGTTGTGGTTCAAGGTAACGAAGATAGGGTGATTCTTCATCTTTCCTTCATCATTTTCGATTTCTTCGTCTGAATTGACTAATTTATTTTCATCGATAGTGATCTGTCCTTCACCAAGGCTATCGATTTGAAGATAATGGGTTCCAGCAACCAAAACTTCAACCAATCAAGTACCGAACCGCGGATTCACTATCAGAAATGTTGGGTCACTACAATCAGGTTTTTCTATAGTTTTTTTTTTATAATTAAATGTGAATGTGTTTATTTCTTTTTCGAACACACAAAAATATATAGTGATGAATGATGATCTGAGTTTGAATTGATTATGCTAAATACCTGTTGTTTGCAATAATATATAGTGTTGACAATATATCCCTTACGACTAACTACCTGTTGTTTTCAAAGTATCATGATATTGACTAATAATGATCTCAGTTTGAACATATCATGTTAACTGCTTATAAAATTGGCTGGATTATGTATCAGGTTTCTTTGTAATGGAGTGTTAAAAAAGGATTTTTTGACGAAAAAAAAAGGTCAATTTTGACTAAGATTTTTGAAGAAGTTGGTAGGAGGTGGAAATGAGAGAGTCGTTCTTGATTGATAAATACAAATGGAAAGGTTTGCTTTGATATCATACAAAATAAAGGTGGAAACTTGATCAGCAATGGGTAGAATGAGCCGAAAGCATATGAGTCAACTTGACTTGGCTCAAAACCCTCTGCCGTTCGAATTTTGTCATTTACAACTTGAGCTTTCTTATGGCTCGATGAGCCAACTCTAAATGAAGAAAAATGTGAGAAACTGAACACGAAGTCACAGATCTAGGGTGAGAAATCGATCTACTATGAAAGTGGATTGTTATTTTTATTTGAGCGAGCTAAAGAGTGAGCTTACTTTGGATTGAAAAATTTTACGAGCCATCTTGGCTTAACTTGGAAACTATACCAGCTAATTATAAGCAATTTTTTGCGGTTAAAACTAGCGCCTTTTTAGGTTTATGCTCTACTCCGGGTAAAGATCCGCCCGATTTTGATTTGCACATATAGTACAAATGCTCCCATTACCACTATATCGACTAGCTGTGCATTTACAAAATTGTATATGCATATTAATTATATCATTTACATTGTTCAACCTGTGTAACACACGGGTTATGTCGATTTGATATCTAAATATTTTTGGCTTTGCTTCACATTTACAAAAGTAAGTTCGTGAAAGTTTGTTATTTTCATTTATTAATGTATAGGGTTTTTTGTTTTTGTTCTGAAATGTTGGCCGAAGTTCAAAATCTGGAGAACATTTTAAGAGTTTCGAGAACAAATTATGAGCGAAAAGAAAGGGAGACGAATCCTTCGACTAAATAGTTTCTTGCACCTACAAGACAACATTGGTTTTGTTCACGAGATTCGTTTTACTCATAATTCCGAATATACCAAAAATGGTCTGTATAGACTTGGGCAAATTTTGTGGATGATCGCTTGATGAAACAAGTGGTAGGAGCATGTACAGAAACATTTGTCATGACAGAAGTATTCTAATAACAATTTCCAGCAATCCAAATTGTTCTTTTTTCTTAAACATGTGAAGCTAATATGTATGTATTGTTATGATTGTTTAATACATGAATCCGTTAATATAACTTATTTTATTTATTTCGGATTGTGCAGATTATGAAAAACACACGTCCAGTGCTATGAGGCTGCAACAATTAAGTACCTAGGCTACTTCCCTGCGCTGAAGCTGGATGAGGTTAGCGTTTGAACAAAAACATCTATAACAGTTATGTGAATGTTAAATAGCTATCAAGTTTAAAAATTTATGGCTATTAATTTTGTTTTCTGACCGTACAAATCAGAGCCTTTGTATGATTATAATTATATATTCTTCTTGGTCTATAATGTTTTTATAATCTTTTGTTAGTTCATAATATTACATATTCAGTTTGACAAGGGAATGTTTTATAATCAGTATCATCTTTTATTTTTTAAAATTTCACATTGATTTTTATAGATGGTGGAGGTATAATGGCACAACCGATTTTCTCTTGACATGTATGTATGAAGATTTTTTTAGGAATTTTGGTCATTATCTACATGACATGTATGAATATTTTTTTTGAACTTTGGCCATCATATACATGTATTGATACATATCGATGTACTAATATGTGTTACGGGTGCCATGAAAATTTGTTTTGAAACTTTTGAATCTACAGAAACACAAGTGATGAATACTCATGCTTGATTTCAAGAAGGAACACTCTTTAACTCATAATTTACACCCACCTTTTGGAAAAAATACGATTTTTTAAACTATTATATATTTAGAATGAAATTGTACTTTTTTGTCTTTAAAACCTAATGGGTTAAAAGTTATCGAAAATTAATGCCATCTTTCGTCAGTTATATTAAGTTTTGTTCGGTTTTTATATTGAGATGTGCGTTTTTATATTACAAATACATTTTTTATAAAGTTGATAAAAAAATTATAAACTACTAAAGTTTGACATAAGAACTTTGTATCTCTTTATATATGAGATTTGTTTTATATTATAAGGGCTATAACTGCGAATTATAAAGTTTGTGCATACTATTTAAGGGCTTTATGTAGTCAAACAAAACAATTTGACTGCTAAAGATGTTAGCCTTGAATCAGGTATGAACTTAACGACACAAAAGTATGATATCTATTTGAACATCAATCTATCAATTTAACTAATGTTGTAGTTTCTACAGGAGTTGATGCTGTGAAGTGGGACATGAGGATACCCCTTGGTGACTTGGAGATGAACAATCAAGTTTCTGAGACTTCACTTAACCCATTTGATCGGTTTCATATTTTCTTTTTTATGAATTATAATTGTAATTTTTCTTTTCGTTGTTTAATGTACCATGTAATTCATTTATATACCGTTTATTTATATAGTTATGACTTATTTATTTAAATTGTTCAACTCGTGTATCATACGGGTGCACATGGAAGAATAGACCCTGAGTAAAACATACAAGGGTTGGGTGGATTGGATATGATTTCAATGGGTTTGGTTTAAATGGGTAATTTGTTTGTTTATTTACTCGTATTGTATTTTTATTTATTTTTATAGACATAAGAAGGCTTTTTATATAACTAAAGAAGTGAGAATGTAGAACAATTAAAAGTTTATGGTTGGGAACAACAATCAAACATTTTGCTCGGCATGTCAGGGAAACTATTGTTACTTGTGTCAAAAGATGGGATTCCCAAGCCTTTAATCCAAGTGGTTCCAAACATGTATAATTCCTAAGTTGTATACATAATCGATATTTGTCTTTTTCTTGATGTTTTATGGACGGCTTATAAAGAAAACTTCATACCTAATGATACAATCCACTTTGTTACTGTAATGCTATTTTATTTGCGTTACTTTTATTGATACAATTGTATTTAATGTAATTTAAATTTCCTACCTGGGTTGCCACCCGGGTGATAACCTAATTCTTATTATAAAAACACAACAGGCGTCAAGCAATAACTAAAAAGGGTATAGAATGAAAAACTTATTTATTTTGGTTTGATTAGATGTTAAAATTCTATCTTAGTCAACTCCTTAGTTCGACAACAGCCTAAAGTTGGATCAAAAGCTATAGGAATTCTGAAAAATATCAATATGAGACTTCCAGCCTTCCATGGAAATCTTTATAATATTTATATATACAACAATTTATGAAACGTGTTATAAATTGTTTTTTTTGTGGTTTATTTTACTTTTAGTTTTTTTTTATACTGATATCACTAGAACTAGTATTGATATTTGTTTTTATCGATGTTTACTTTTATGGTTTCCGATGAGTGGAGCCAATAACGACCAAACCACACCGCGTAGCACATGGGAAAAATGATCAAACTCTCACAGCGTAGCACAGTAGGAAAACCTTATTTTATTTTCTTAAGTGGTATTATTGGGACCGAGATCAATACCAATAATGACCAAATGCATGCCTAACACGAGGGAAAACCAATCATAATCTCGCTGGGTAGTGTGAGTGAGAAACCCAGTATTGATATTCGCTTCCTTCGATCTTTCCTTTTATGGTTTCCGATGAGTTGATCCAATAACCAAATCACGTTGCGTTCCCTGGGGAAAATGATTAAACTCCCACCGCATAGTGCGGGCATAAAAACCTAGTTGCAGATAGTTTTATGTAGAATTATAGTGTAGGAAGATTATAGAATGAGATTTCTTTGCTTTTTTTGAAAGGAAATGGTACTCCTACTTTCCTTTACACCATTTTTTTAAAACTAATTTATTTGCTCAGGTTTGAACCCAAACCTATGTAATATAGAAGTTTAAGTTTGCAAGAGAAAAAAATATAGGTATTGACTCTTGTCCATACACATAGACAAACCCATTTCTTCATTTAAACATGTGAAAAGTAATAGGGGAAAATGAGTTTTGACCATTACAAGTATGTTTCAGTTCAAAGGTAATCGGGAAAGTTAGCAAGTCAAGAGTGAAAGCAAGTAAGATGCTTTCTTAATTTGTCAAGTTTTAACCAATTTAATCCAAGTGTTTGCATCAAGAAGAGATTATGTTGGCATTACTCCATATATGGAAGATTCCTTCCAACTCATGATCAAGTAGTTTCCTATAAAATGGTGAATTATTGTATAAAAGTTTGGATGTGTTTACAAAAGATGTGTTGGTTTATATAATCTAAAAAGTAAGTTCATTCCAATCAAAAGTCCTAATGCAACTCTTTTACCCTATTTATTATGCATCTTGAATTAGCAAGGAAGCCCATGCTTAAAGTTCATTATAAAAGTGAAAGTTGGCTTGATCGGTTTAGTCCAGCCTCTACACGGTTGATATATGGTCGAACCGTCTACTAACGTTGCTTTTGGCGTGCACCAACTTTGCCTTTTCCAAAGTTTGAACTATTAGTATCCTCTGATGTTGATATTGGCATGTTTATGTATAAATAATGAGCATATGAATACTTATAAGTTATAATTATCAAGTGCGTCACATTATTCAGGGGAGCATCTTAGTTGGAGTCTGCCCCCCTCCCCTCCATTTTTTTTGAGTTAAATGCCATTTTAGTCCCTGTGGTTTAGGTCATTTTGTCAGTTTAGTCCAAAGGTTTCATTTTTCGCATGTGGGTCCAAAAAGGTTTCACCATTGCCATTTTAGTCCACTGGGTTAACTTCATCCGTCTTTTTCTATTAACGAGAAGGGCAATTCGGTCATTTTATATGGCCGAATTGCCAATCTAGTTAACAGAATTACATATAAAATGACCGAATTGCCCTTCTTGTTAACAGAAAAAATAGATGAAGTTAACCCAATGGACGGAAATGGCAACGGTGAAACCTTTTTGGACCCACAGTCGAAAAATGAAACCTTTGGACTAAACTATCAAAATAGCTCAAACCACAGGGACTAAAATGACATTTAACTCTTTTTCTTTAAAACTTTCGGGCCCTATTTAAAAGTTTAAGATCCACCACTATTCTTTTTTCACGAAAGATTATGTTAAAGGAATATTTCAAATATACACCAACAATGCCATTTTACCAAATGTCTTTATAAACTCAAAATGGTATATAAGGACAAGATGTATTCATGATTACTTGTAACCATTGCACTAGAAACAATTCTCAAAAGAAACCTTATACTTGCAAAACATTACAGTTTTCGTCAAAAGGATTCTAGTACAATGATTACACATTCATATTTTTGCAAGTAAACAATCTTTTTGAACATTATCCTACTACCATGATGTCATTTCATAAGTTTCCAGTACAATGGTTACATATGCATAATTTGACCTACAAGATTGAACCAAAAGGGAGTGTATACATTATTCCATCTGTCTTTTGAAAGTAAACTTTAACACATCAAGTGACAACACATTCACTACAAACACAAGATATATAATATGGGGGGACACACATTGATGACAACATCAAACTTCAGGTATTCACAACTTCTTCTTGGTCTAGATTGCTAGGATCCTCCTCTTTTCAAACCATGACAATATCTTTTTACCATAAAGATTTGTTCTCATAGATGACATGTTGTCTGAGATGAGCTCCACCAGATAATTGTACACGTGCCCCTGTTTCGGCATAAACAATACACAAAATCAAATAACAATATCATACATTTTGACTAAAAGTCAAGGTGGTTGTTTGAGTGTTTGAAAACTGATTACACGGGGGTGTTTGGGATTGCTTATTGGTTTTTTAAACACTTCGAGTGTGTGGATGAAGAAAATGGGTATGCTAATCAAGTTGTTTTCAATAAGCAGTTTGAGATTGCTTATCTCAGATTAATGGATTCAAATATATACAATATACATTACATGTATACACTTTCGGTGAAATATTTTATTTTTTCGATTAGCTAAGTTGTTTCAATAAGCAGTCTCAAACTCCCCCAGTGTAGTTGTAATAATCACATATTGAATTGTTTGAGGATTTATTTATTATTAATAACTAAGTAACCAAAAACAAAATGACATTCTTTTATATTATTACTAAGAGTTAAATGCCATTTTAGTCCCTGTGGTTTGGGCCATTTTGCCAGTTTAGTCCAAAGGTTTCATTTTCCCCTGTGGGTCAAAAATCTTTCACCGTTGCCATTTTAATCCATTGGGTTAACTTCATCTATTTTTTCTGTTAACGAGAAAGGCAATTCGGTCATTTTATATGTAATTCTGTTAACTAAAAAGATATTCGGCTATATAAAATGACAGAATTGCCTTTCTTGTTAACAGAAATAACGGATGAAGTTAACCCAGTGGACTAAAATGGCAACGGTGAAACCTTCTCGAACCCACAGGCAAAAAATGAAACCTTTGGACTAAACTGGCAAAATGGCCCAACCACAGGGACTAAAATGGCATTTAACTCTATTACTAATGTATTTTTTGTTTAAACATGACACTTTATCCCCTATTAACAATTAAAATATATTATATAAACATTATTGTTGATAAATTTTTTTAAAAAATATCATCTAAAACTTCTACATTTATCATTTTTTTTGGTTACTTTAACAACAGGAAATGTAGATAAAAAAATTGTTTAAAATAGGATAAGAAAACAGCAAAGAATCATCAGTTATGTTGTTTCCAAGATCAAAATCAGAATCATTTTATTCAAACACTGAAACATTAAAAACTGATTATTGATACGTTTAACCGCAAACCGCTTTGCTAAAAAACAGATAAGTTTAACCGCTTAAAGAGTTGAAGGAATCCTAGAAAACAATACGAGGAAGTGAAGAAAGTACTAACCGTTGAAACTGTCAACGCAGACTGTATAACAAAGTTTGCATAGGGGTCGATTAGAAGCAATGCAGGATTTGAGCATGTGATCAACTCCATAACAATTTGTCTAGAAATATCTTCCCCCGATTCATTCAAACACTTCTCGACAACGTTACTAGCATACTTGTTGCAGGAAAGAGATGCAAAGTTCCCTTGAAGCCGCCTCACAAGCCGCGCAGTGAACTCTGGTACTTTCAACCCCACCATGTGTTGAAGTACATAGTTTCTATACAACGTTACAACATACCTTAGTCTTAGATAAAGAACAAGACATATTTTATCGTTATATATATATAAGGATTTAGGGACACTAACCCGTAAGGATCTTCTGCTAGAACTACTGCATTGTTCAAAATCTCAGCAACCAAACGATTTCTCACTTTTCCATGAGAGTGTTCCATACACGCCTGCAGCACGCAGCAGCCACTTCTATCCGTTGCAACTTCGTAAGATTTATCTGCTATTTCATTCAGAATAGGCTGCCAAAGTGAACATTAACAATATAAGTTGACCGATCTTAGTTCAAAGAATAGTACGTTTTATGCCAAACAGACATCAAAGTGGCTTAAGCTCTTTAGGGGCCCAAAGCAGATAATAAAAATGAGGCTCTTGTAGTAAAAAAATAATAAATAAAATCAAAAACTGCTTTCGTTCCTATGATTCCTATATCTTCTGTGTATATGTATAATTATAGACCACAAACCCCACAACCAACAATCCTGAAGCCCAAGTAACAACATACGATTTTTATTTTATTTTTTAAATTTTGGGTCTAAAGCCCTTGCTTTATTTCACATCCTATGAGCCCGCCCTTGATATTCAAGATACCTGTTGTCAAATTGTAAGATAAAGGTGTACTACCAATGAACAAAATCTACATTATGAAAATGATACCTCAATAACATCACTAGGAAAATGAATCAAGCAATATTGAATAACATGGTGCCCGTGCGGATCACTAGCCAATCTAGCCGCACCAGGGCGCAAAGCCGCCATAGCCAACGCAATATGATACGGGTCCGTCAAGTTCTCCAATAACTTCTGCATCGCTCGAGTCCTACACAATCAACAACAACACATCATCACACGATCATCAAAACAACATCATCATCATCATCATACTCAGTAAATCCCACCAACAACAAAGCTAAGGTAGGGTCTGAGGAGAGGGTAAGACGCAGACAGCCTTACCTCTACCCCGTAGGAATAGAGAGGCTCTACCCCGTAGGAATAGAGAGGCTGCTTCCAGTGAGACCCCCCGGGGCTCGATGATCATCAAAAACACAACAACAATAAAAACTTAAATAACAAAACATACCCATGTGGGTTCATACAAACAAGAACCATTTCCACAGGAACATCAGTCAAAGACAGAAGCATCCTCAACTTATGATCATCATTACACACAGTAATCAGCTTCTGTATCAAATAATTACCAAACTGATCCTTCATCAACTCACTAACATACTCCAAAACCTCGTACAACACAAACTCAACCTCTTCATCAGTAGGATTCTCAAACTTTGCTTGCAACAATCTACAACCATTTTGATCCTTAGCCAGTGCATAAACCTTACCCCTCAATTCTTTCAAGGACAAAACACTAACATTAACAGATCTTGAAACATTATGAGGATTGTAAATATGTTCCTTGGGGAGCAAGTCAAATGACTGGTCAAAGTCAAACATCTGGTCAAAACCAACAGAACCCACCTCTCTATTCCTCCACAGTGGATAATAATTCCACTGCGGGTCCACCGTAAGGGGGCTAGTCTGACCACCACGGGTATAACAACTGGTTCGAAGTCCGGCCCGAAACGGGTGACGACCGGAACCTTCACCGGCGACGATCGGGGATCCGGTGCCGGCGCCGGTGACACCACCGTCGTAACTCACCGGAGGAATAATATTCCGGCAATGAAAATTGCCGGAAGATGAAATATTAAGTGAAGAAAACAAATTAGACACGCTGTCATCCACATCGGGTATCTGATTCCGATCATACGCCGTCCAAACGCCGTCGTGAACCCCCACCGGCGCCGACATTGACTGAAACCTAGCTTCGGGTCCCACCGCGTATAAATTTTGTAGCATCTGAGAGTTTCTTTGAGGCTCCATTGCATCAAAAACAACAGATTTAGAGAGAGAAACAATAATAACAAGGGTTTCAACTTTGAATAACTTCTGTTATAAAATTTTTGAAGAAGAATTTGTTGATGATTAATTTTATAAATATAAATATATAAAATAAAGGGGTGATTTTATGATTTTGGAGTGTGTTGATGAACTGGAATAGGGGTGTGGGTTGATGATGAAGGGGAATGAAATGGGAGAGGGTTTAATTTTAGAGAGAGAAAGTTGGGTTTTAGAGAGAGAAAGGGGGCGTATGCATGCAAAATAGGGAAATATTTGTTCATGAGTGAAGGGGAAGATTAACCCAATGGCCGTCGACTGTCACCTTAAACCGGCAACCTGCCGTTACCGTTAACTGTGGGGGTTACGGATACGTTTGTGGGACCATTTTGTTTCAGAGGAAATATTTTTGCAATTTTGTCAAAGAGTGATTAAATATAATTTAAAAGTTACAAATAAATCCCACAAATTAGTCTAATGATTAGTTATTTGACTTTTTCCTTAAGGTTCCAAGCTCTACTCTCACTAGTATCACTTTAAAGTACATTGGTGGTGGCAGTGAAGTTTAGAACTAGGCTTGCCGAAACGGGTTTTACCGCGGGTTTTCCCCGAAACTTGTGGCTCGGGTATGTATTCAACTCTGAGCGTTGTGAAGGTCGGGATGCATTTGCTCAATATACTTATTCGATGATTTAGTTGATCGTTAAAAAAAATAAGTTACAAATAAAGATATGTAAATTACTTTGTCAAATGTAAAATAAGCTAGTAGGTTAAACCCTGTTGAAGTGAGGCTATTTCTAACCAAATGTTGATGGAAAACATAATATAATGGTACCTAAAAGTAACATATTGAAAAAGTTGCCTGAACTAAATATTAAAGAAAAAACATAATAGAAACCCAAAAATAGGGTTGAACCGGAGTGGCGAGGGTAGGCGAGATGCGAACCGGAATGTCATCACAAGAAACCATACACCTTTACCACGTGATTGGGCGCTCCCTTTTGTTTATCTTCCATATCGGTTTGTTTTTAACGTATACTTGTAATGATGTAAATAAAAAATTTAAAGAAAGTGAAAACCACTTGGCAGCGTATGAATGGTCCTCACATTACCGTTCATGAATAGTATATCTACTCACATAAATGTTAGCTAAATGTTATAATATTAATTAAACTTCACTTGTAGATTAATGTTCGGGATTGTACATTATTTTTCTTTGTAAACCTTTTTATTGTATGAGAAAAACACACACATAAACCATAGTTTCTAAGTTCACAAATGCCAACATGAAAAGAGAGATGACAAGAGATAAAAGGTTCACCATCCATGTGACAATAAATGTTGGCTATGTGAGGGGAGGAGAAAGAAAGGTTATAATGTCTGTGGAGAGGAGAGAACAACCATGATCCGTAGGGTAGAAGTCGGGCAGGCATGACATCGTCTCATCCATGAACTCATGTGTTTGCTAATACTCTTATAGAAGTATAGAACTACATAAAAAATTTCTTACCAACACACATAAAAATATAAAAACAAATATTATACTTCAAATTATTAATATACCTTTCTTATTTTTGTTGCTTTTTAGATCAAAAGAAGAAAAACTTTGTTAACATCTTGACATTTGACTCGATTATTAATTAAGTTAGTTCATTTTATATATATATATATATACACAGTGAGGTTAATTTGAAAACCCTTTACGGTTGAGAAAACTCTAAAATCCCTATGCTAGCCATTCATTAAATGTAGATCAAAAGTTGTTTTGATCCATTGGCATTTTAGTTTACCATTAAGATTCATAGTAAAATAACGGTAAAAAGGGAAATCAAATTGCATACATCTTTCTTGGTATTGGAGATCTGCCAAAGATATTTCATATGCCCTTCACATCTAAGATCATTCACATCCTGAGAATCAAATTATGCGTGTAAAGTTTTTAAAATATAAAGAGTATAAAAAGTGATTGTGAGTGGAGGAGAAAGAAAATGTTACTGTTCATCTGTATATTTAAGGGGACCCCCTATATTTATTAATATATATTGAAAGTGATTGTGAGTGAAGGAGAGATAAAATGTAATGATAAAGGTATAAAAATATTATTTAATTGAAAATGAGAGAGAAAAAGTATTTGTTTTTAGTGAAAATATATTGATATAAGAGTTGTTTTTCAGTGGAATGTATGTATATTTTTGATGGATTGGGTGTGAATGCTCTAACTTCCCCAAATCAAGTACAAACTCTTTATATTTTCGTTTTCTTAGGGTAAAAGGAAGAACAAAAAGTTTGGTGGCATTTCAAATTCGGAAGCATATATAAAATTTCAAAAAATTGAAGCAGTTATCAAGCATGTTTTCCATTTAAAATATTCGAAGCAAAAAAAAAAGCTCAATTATCATGTATTGTTGTCAACTTAGAAAGAAACCGACGAACAGTGCAATTAACGAAGTTACCGGAAAAGTACGTACAAAAAATGTTCTTTTGGGTTGACCTATGTTACAATATGTGTGTGACCAAAGAAATTTACGTTTTTGTTATTGAAAATGACAAAGTCATATGAGTTTCTATTATTTAGACTTAGATTTGTGTTTCATCTGGTTTGTCTTACATCTTGATGGTGTTCTAAAGAGATTTGGACAAAATTAACTATTTAGGTTATATCTTGTTTTATATTAGAATTTTGAATCATACCAGTTTATGTTATTTTGGCCTCTAAGATTTTTGTTTCAAATTCTTTATCTTACGTTGTTGTTGCTATTGTGTGTCATCTTTTTTATTTAACTAATAACCTGATTTGAAAGTTGTATGATATGTATGAAAATCTTGTATCTTCACTTATTTATTGGTTACACATCTAACTAACTAGTGACATTTATTCAGGTTTGTTAAAAAAACCAGAAAATTGTGAATTTATGATTACTTGTTATTATTGGTTTTAGATTTGCTTTATATGGTCTTCTTAATCTTTCTATGAAGTTCTGCATATTAGATGCAACACGTATTATCTTTTGGTTATAAAAGTGCATTTATAATCTAAGGCTTGAAATCTTAACAAGTAATAGACAAATTGGTGACATAATTGGAAAAACTTGTGAGCTACCTAAGAAAAGGATCTGGATAAAAGGGTTTGGAAACTAGTTAGAGTTTTCTATATGGTCGACCTTGATTACTCCATAAGTTTCAATGTTAAGTTGCAATGTTTGTTGATCAGTCTCGAACCCAACTTATAAACTCTAAATCATAAATGATAACTAAAACTTGCTTCACGAGACTAGGTTTTAGTGTATGTCTATAACATGGATTCTCTGATTTTGTGGAATTAACTATATTGGGCTCTATTCCATTATAGCACTTTGTACGTTGGTTTAATTATCAATAAAACAATTTATGTAATTAATTAACAACAATCAAAATAGTCATTCTAGTCAAGATGAATCAAGGACTAAATGGTTAATTCTCTAATTTGATTTCTCTAAATCCATAATTCGTGCTCACTTTTATTTCTTGTTTATGATCATTAGTTTCTTTACAAATCACTACTTTTACATCGGTTAGATATTAAACTACGATTAAGTATTAAGAGCCACTGTGTCTGCGTGATCGATACTTGGTTCTTGCCTATACAATACCGCGTATACGCTAAGCACACTTGCCTACATTTGTGTAGTTTTGTTTTATGGTATTTTTCATTTTTATAGATTTTAAATTGTAAGTGATATATTTTATATCTACTCTTCGCACACATCAAGTGTTTGGCACCGTTTATGGGGGCACGGTGATTCTCATAAATATATGAGTCAGTAGTTTAACCATTTATGTATATATTTATTATTTTTATTATATTTTCATTTCTTTCATTTCAGTTTTTTTGCTTATTGTTCTACTTGTTTTTTTGCGGTACGTGTTATTTGTGCCTCTAGGGTAGTCACGTTAGGTGCCTTTTGGATCTTAGTTATGCTCAAATCATATTTGGATAATCTTACATTGTCGTTTGCTGAACCCGAGCGTGAATCACATAAGAATAAAGCAGTTGACTCAAATGGAAGCTAATAGAAGTGATCAAGAGATTGTAAAAAAAGGAAGCTTAATTAAAAGAAAGAGAAATGCTAACACCAGGACGAACTATTACGGTTTATATAAAACCTTGTGGACCAACTCTGAGCGTCATTAGAGCAAATATGGAGGAAGAGAGTTTTGTTATTCCATCTCAAATAAGTCAATCAATATAGAGCAGCTACCAATTTGATGGAATTGAAGACAAGACCCAAATGATAACATTTCATTATTCCTTGAATTCGGCAACGCATTCAAGTTAAAAGATATCTCTAATGTTGCAATCAAGTTGCGATTGTTTTCATTCTCTTTGCATGGAAAAACCAGGTCATGTCTGAGGTCCTTCCCACCCTTTTCCGTCACCCCTAGGAGATAATGTTGATAAATACCTAAACAAATACTTCCCACCAACATAGTAAGTTTCATAGATACTAACAGCAGAGATCAACTAGAGAATGATACTCTCTTAAAGGAGTTGATTGAAAAATATTCATGGAAGCTAACGAAAAAGAAGTCAGTAAATTAAAATTTGATCTTCAATAGCAAAGGATTTCTATACTAAATATTGAAAAAGCTCTTACTCTTATGTATCAAAGAAGATCTGATGAAGAAAGTGACAACAAGGCTTATGTGGAACATCTTAAATGAATGACCACAGACCTGATCTTCACCTGATGATGATGATGGAGGAAACGAGGAGAATCTTGTTGGAAGAAAAATAAGCAAAGTTAAGGGAATTGACGTGATTAGATATTTAGATGAGGTGCAAGTGTTAGGATCTAAGTTTGAATTACTTGTAGTTTTTGTTTCTAAGAATGGAAAATGGATTGAATTAGAAAGATATGCAGCGAAATTAATGGAAAACTTTTACTACAAGCAATTGGTCGTTTGTTTTCATCACCATCATGCTTTCAAGTTGATAAACTTTGCATGTGATTCACAAACTCCCCCTTAGCCAATTACAATCGTTTGATAGTAAGAAATGAAGAAGATAAAGTGCGAAATGATATTTTTCAGGAAGACAAAGTTAACTGTTACAACGATCACCTATTTGTACAAACTATCTAACCACTGAGCATCTTTTGTGGCATCATGGTTGATAGTGACTACTAACAAAATATAACTAACTAAAACACTAACTATCAGTGCATAGCACTGTTACATTGAATAAAGTAGAAACTAGTCTAAGCTCTGATCTCTATCCTCTGATCTTGATTCTTCTGTCAGACTTTAGCTTCTTGAACTATCAGATGATAGGAACAGATGTTTAGGGAAAGCGGTGTAAAGGTAGATCATAGGCTGTAACCTCTGATAGTTGAACCAAAGCTCGGATATGTATTTGGCTTTGTTATCATCTGTTCCTTTGTTAGGGTTCAATCCCAACAATCTCCCCCCTGGAACAGATGATGCCAAAACACTTGTTTATTCTTGGTTTTTATTCCTCAACAGAAGTTCTCTGATTTGCCCTTTAAACTGTAATTCAAAATTCAGAGAGACTTCATCATCATCATCATCCTTTTTGAGTGTCAGATACAAAAGGTCTTGAAGGTCTTCTGCATTTATCTCATATGCAGCCTCCATGCTCATCTTGACAGCATCACCATTAGACTTGAGCAGTGTCAATTCGTGGGATCCTTTTTCGACTTTCCACTTTATAATTTTTGGGTCTTCTGGCTTTCTAAGATGACCTTTATTTGTTGAGGTTTGAAGAGCTTTTTGTTGAACTATCTTTGTCAATTCTGTTCTGAGCTTTTCACTAGCTTCATCTGTGTGATAGTCAACCATATTTTAATTCCCTCTTTGATGTGTTCAAACACTCTCTTGTCTTCTTCATCTATCTTTTCTTGCATTTTTAGTTGATTGAAAGCAAGGATGGAAGGGACAGATGATGAGATAAACTTTTTGGAGTGTTGAGCTTTATGAACATCATCTGATGGAGGGTAAACTGGCTTAAGAGGCATGTTTGGATCTTTCTTCCTCATCTCTTCTAACATCTTGTAAGTATCAATCACCCTGGCTTCTCCCCATCTTATCACTTGGTTCCTTGAACCATAGTGATTCTGTATCAATTCTTCCTTCATCCTCTTAAGCTTCAAGGCTTTTTCAGGCATGTCTTTCTTATGTTTTTCCCAGTTAGGAGGAGTTGGCTTCTTGAGAGGGTTTGCATTCTTTTAATTTCTTCTCTCAGCTCATCTATACTCCAATCCTTGAACTATGCCTTTGTTGCCTTATATTGCTTGTTCTTCATGATGTGTTCAATGAGTTCACTTTTAAGAAACTGATCTTCCCTTTCTGACAGCTTGTTGCTCAGATCTTTGACAAAATCTTGCAATGTTCTGGCTTTGCTTAACTGAAAAGACATGTTGGTTTGTATCTCTCTATCACTTTTACCAGCAGAGTCTCCTTTTGCTATATCCTCTGCTTGTTTCAATTTAAATTCCAGGTATTCATCAACTTTTGCAGGTCTTAGATAGCCATCAAGAGATAATATAGTTCTTTTGTCAGGGTCTTCCTCAGAATAAAAGCTTAGAATTTCTTCCTTGACAGCTGGTAAATCAAGAGGATATTTCTTTGCTGCATGTATAACTTTAAGGGAACACTGCTTGGATTTGAGGATGGTGGAAGCATTGATGTGGAGGTCAGTGGTTGTGATGATAAAGGAGTAGGAGCAGGAAAGATCTCTTCTTCATTTACAACTTTTGTTGTCCTTCTCCTTTTGAATCTTACTTCTAGTGATGATGGATGAGTTGGAATTCTGGTCGGTGTTGGTAAAGGTTGGGTGGATGTATTGAAAATGACCATGGCAGTGGATGGGTTTGCATCTGCTGCAACCTCTGTTGTGCCAACAGATGTTAGCACAACAGTTGTTGTATCATCTGCTTTGGTGGAAATGGGTATGGAAGTTGAAGAAGGTGTGCTTGATTTTTGGAGAGCAGAGGTTTTAATGGTTGGATTTATAGCAGGCTCAGTTTTGGAAGGTGTGGATGTTGGTTGCCTTACTTGTCTAGCAGGTCTCCTCTTTGTTAAGGTACCCACCTCTTCCTTTTCTTTTTGTTGCTTAATCTTTTGCTCAACCAATACCTTGCCATCAAGAAACACTTTTCTCTTCTGCTTCTTATTTTCCCTGGCCAAGATATCATCTGTTAAATTCTTTTTCTTTGAACCATCTGGCCTGGGAATATCCATTGTTGGCTTTGCCATTTGATCATCAACTGTAAGCTTCTTCTTTCCCAATGGTTTCTCCCCCCTTTTGGCATCATCTTCAGTGTTTAGAAAAATAACTGTGGGTGGAGCAGTACCAGTGGTTTGGATAAGATGAGCTTTATAGCTTTAATATCTGCCCTGGTATCCATGAATCTTGCTTCAACCATGTTTCTTACCTCCTGCATTTAATGTTTGTGTTGTTGTTCTGAGAAGTGCTTTTGTTGTTGAAACATAGGGTCTAGGGCTTGTTGCAGATCAGTAGTGGTTAAGACAAAGGGTTGGCTCTTTATAGCTAACAACTGCTTCCCAAGATTTTTGATCTCACCAACAAAAGTTTCAAGCGTTGATACTCTCTCCGTCAAATCTTTGTATTTTAGATCATCACCTAATTTAATAGGATCATCTGAACTCCTACCTGAGGTGTAGTTATATCTAAGGGATCATTAGCATGTGTTTTATCACTAGCTTCACCCTTGGATGCCCCTTGTTCTTGGTACTGGGGACTTCCCACAACATCAGAGGTTACCTTGGTAGCCTCAGCAGTGGTTGCCTTCAACAGAGACTTAGAAATGTAACCACTGTCTAAAGGAAAACTAGGTAGTTTTGCAATTGTAGTGGCTTCTCTAGTTGAACTATCACCAAGGGTTACATGTAACCCAAGGGATGTAGCCTCTTCATTTGCTGATGGGCTAGCAAAGAACAGCGAATCAGACCCAACATCATGTTGGAGTATATTCTCATTCATAGGTTGTTGAGAAGTGCTGGATAATGTCTGATCTAATTCTATTGCATTCAGCAAGGGTATAAAGGTTTGTGGAAGTGATTTTATTGGATAGGTGATAGGTGCAGAAAGAGACATTGCCCTTGTAGAGGGGCTGTGGAAGATAGAACCAAGTGGTCCTAGAGCTTCAAAATTTGGTGTCCCTGTGTTTACAACCTGATCCTTTTGTGAGGATGCAGGAGGAGTTTCATAGCCAGGTTGAGATCTTTCAACCATCTGCTGTGAAGAAGTAGCAGTGGTGGTTTGTGACTTTGGTGGTGTCACAGGGTTAACCTCTGGGATCTCATCTTCCAGAGGACCTTTTTTGGGTTTGATGGGATCTCTGGATATCTTTGATGGTTTCTTTTTGGTGATTTTAGGTGTGGGTTTCAGAGTAGTGGTTGCAATGCTCTGATCACCTAGAGCAGTGGGCTCGGTAGCAGGAGGAAGAGATTGAACATTTTGTTCTTGTAAAATTGGCTCATCCTCCTCTACTTATGTTTTGGAAGCCTTTTCAAGATTTGTTAGTCGTGTAAAAAGTTTATGAGTTAGGCAGCCAGGTGTGGACACTTCGCCTTGTTTACTTGCTTCAGATCTGATCTGATCTTGCAAATAAACACTCAAGAATCGAGGATGTATCAAGAAAGCTTTTCTTTTTGAAATATTTTTAAAATTATTCACAAGATCATGAAACAATATATGGAATAGTTAAAATCTTATTAAATCAAAATTGCATATCCCAGATATTGCATGTTCAATAGAATTTCATTGAAAGCAGTAGATTTTGCAAAGAGATATGTTAAAAGAGTATGGAAAAAGAATTTCATCTCTTCTGGAAAATGGGGTTTAAAGATTGTCATACCTTTCAATTGGCCAGTGTAACCCCTTTCCACAAACTCTTCTTGCATCTCTCTTAAAGAAAAGGACACAGGATGTGTCATATCATTCAGTTGAAAAACTTGAGAGATCGATTGTGGAGTTATTTGCATAGGAGTACCCCTAACCTTTGAGACTATAGCATAAGGAACATCATCAGTGGATGTTTTGACCTTAGCATTGTGCCAGAAATCTCGAAGAGAATCGATGTAGATCTTGGGTTTGACTTCGAGCATGTGTTTAAACTTTGATTCTCTTAGAATCCGAATCATTGTGTGGTATCATGTGTTGACCTCGGTTTCTTTTAAGATTGAAGTGTAATTGTGTGGGGTTTTGATGATCAAGACTTCGGTGGTAATTCTTGCTTTGATTTCGCCTTTGATTTTGTTTTGGGAGCCATGATTTGAGTGCAAACTATTTTGAGATTTGTGAAATCGACACAGTTTTGATGAAACCTCTATTCCGGATGGAACATGGTTTTTATAGGGTTTCTGAAAAAGTGATGATGACATGACATCTGATGCAACAACTGTCGAATAACATCAGCCCACATGTAATCTCTGTTTTGAAAATGGAAGACAGTTGTTTGGCTAACCAATGTTGGAAAATATGATCAGTGGATAAGAACAGTGGTTGCAACTATCAGAGGACTTTTTGACAGTGGATAGATTTTTATAAACGAACAGTGTTTTTGTGCTATCAGTGCTTTGAACAGACTTTGAGGATTTATTGAAATATTCAATTTTAAACTATTTTTAAGGATGGATTTTGATTTTCTAAAAACATTTTATTGCTATTTACACGTGGATCACAAAGAAATTTTGTTTTTAATCCATGTTTAGCATTCCAAGTCTAGAAATCAATCTGTCAAAAGTGTGAGCATCAAGTGCTTTTGTCAACACATCTGCCAGTTGATCCTTAGTATGGACATGTTGTAAAGAAATCAAACCTTTTTCATAGCAATCCCTCACAAAGTGATGTCTGATGTCAATGTGTTTGGTGGTGGAATGAGAGACATGATTTTTGATGATATTTTATGCTGCTTGACTGTCAAGTTTGAGTGGTGCTTTCAAAGCAGTGATACCAAAATCCAGCAATTGATTTTGAAGCCACAGGATTTGAGTAGTACAACTTGCAGCTGCTATATACTCTGCCTCAGCAGTGGATGTAGAGACTGCAACTTGCTTTTTGCTTTGCCAAGACACTAAGCAATCACTTAGGAATTGGGCTCCTCTAGACGTGGACTTCCTTGTTGTTTTACATCCAGCAAAATCACTATCAGAATATCCTGCAAGCTCAATGTTACCATTAGCTGGATACCAGATACCAAGTGTGGGAGCACCTTTTATGTATTAGAATATCCTTTTTACAGCAATAAGATCTGATTTTCTTGGCAATGACTGTGATCTGGCACGAACACATGTTGCAAACATGATGTCTGGCCTTGATGCAGTTAGGTACAATAAAGACCCAATCATGCTTCTATACAATGTTTGATCAACAAGGTCATCTTTGCCATCAAATGTGACTAGCTTGGATGTTGCCATGGGTGTGCTGCAAGGTTTACAATCATCCATATCAAATTTCTTAAGTAGCTCTTTCACATACTTATTTTGATGGATGAAAGTGCCATGTTTCATTTGTTTGACTTGTAAACCAAGAAAACATTGCAACTCACCCATTGCACTCATTTCAAACTCTGCTGCCATGAGTTTTCTGAACTCTTCACACATGGCAGTGCATGTGGATCCAAAAATGATGTCATCCACATAAATTTGGACAAGCATCAAATCTCTTCCTTTCCATTTTAAAAATAGGGTTTTATCAATCCTACCTCTGGTGAAACTAATGGATAAGAGAAAAGTGGATAGAGTTTCATACCAGGCTCTGGGTGCTTGTTTTAGACCATATAGTGCTTTGTTTAAACTGTAAACATGATCAGGATGAAATGCATCTTCAAAACAAGGAGGTTGACACACGTACACTTCTTCCTTGATCTTTCCATACAGGAATGCACTTTTGATGTCCATTTGATACACCTTGATGTTGTGGTTGGCAGCAAAAGCTAAGAACAGCCTGATGGCCTCCAATCTTGCAATTGGAGCAAATGTTTCATCATAGTCTATGCCTTCTTCCTGTCTATAGCCTTGAACCACGAGCCTTGCCTTGTTCTTGACAACGATACCCCTTTCATCTGTTTTGTTCTTGAAGACCCACTTTGTGCCAATAGGACTTACATCTTTTGGCAGTGGTACAAGTTTCAATACTTGTTGTCTTCTAAAGTGTAGGAGCTCCTCTTGCATGGCTTCTACCCAACTATTGTCTTTTAGTGCCTCTTGGTACTTGACATGTTGTGTGAGTGATAGAAAGCCAACAAAAAGACAAATGTTTTGGAATTGGCTTTTGGTAAGCACTCCCTCATTGGTGTTGCCAATAACTTGATCCACATGATGGCTTTTAAGGAAAATTAATTCACCTTGATATGGGAGAATGGCATTCTGAGGTGAAGCTTGCAGATGTGTATCATCTGAGCTATCCTCTGTTGGTGAATTTGATGGTCCAGCCTCTGATTTGAATGGTGGTGGAGGAATTGGTGGAATGGGTGTGAAAGTGGGTTGACTTTTGTCCATTTGTTGTGGACTTTTATCAACATGATGTTTGGTTTTGAGGGCTGGCAGAGGTTTGAGTATTAACCACTGTTGACCTGGCAGAGCTTTCACCATTGCTACTAACATCTGCTCCTCTGCCTGAAGGATAGATTTTGAAATTTGGAAGAATGCAATCATATCCTTGCTCTTGACTTGATGACTGTGGGGTACCTGCATGGTTAGTCTTGACAGATACATCTTCAAATGTAAATTTGGATAGGTCAAATAGTTCAGCAGGATTTGCTGGGATTTTCAAAGATGAAAGTTCATTGAACTTTACATTCAGAGTTTCTTCAACACACTTGGTCCTATAGTTAAAAACTCTGTAGGCTTTGGCAGTGGTTGAGTATCCCAGAAAATAACCATAATCAACTTTGGCTGCAAACTTGGATATTGAATCATTTAAATTTAAAATGAAGCATGGGCAGCCAAAGACTTTAAAATAAGAGATCAGAGGTTTGATTTTATAAAGCAATTCATAAGTAGTCTTTTGATGCCTGGGGTTTATCAAAACTCTGTTCTGAACATAGCAAGCAGTGTTTACAGCCTCTGCCCAGAAAGTCAAGGGTAAACCAGAATCTGCTAGCATAGTTCTTGCTGATTCAATCAAAGTTTTGTTTTTTTCTTTCAACAACCCCATTTTGTTCTGGAGTTCTAGGATGCTATATTGCCTAACAATCCCTTTTGACTCACAGAAGACATCCAACTCTTTGTTCCTAAACTCTGTCCCATTGTCACTCCTAAAGATTTTTACAGGGAGATCAAATTGCTTTTCAACTTGTATAACAAAGTTTTGCAAAATGTTTGTTGTTTCATCTTTAGAATATAAAAAGAAAGTCCATGTGAACCTGGCAAAATCATCAACTATCACCAGGCAATACCTTTTGTGTTTTAAGCTCATGATTTTCACAGGTCCAAACAAGTCCATATGAAGTAACTGTAAGCACTGACTTGTTTTGGACCCTTCAATTGACTTGTAAGAACTTTTATGTTGTTTGCCTTTAAAACAGGAAACACAATGTTCTTCACAAGTAAATTGTTTGTGAGGCAAACCTCTGACAAGACTTTGTTTTGAGAGAGTGGTGATGGTTTTTAGATTTGTATGACCTAGTCTTTTATGCCATAATTCTGTTTCTTTGCTTCAAGCAACTGAGAACAAACGTGTATTTGACATAGGATTATCTTTTACCATGTCTACCACATACACATTTCCTACCCTATTAGCAGTAAGTTGTGCTTTGCTCTCAACAATTATTTGATTAATCTTTTTAACAACCTCTAGGCCTAATATCTGATAAGTTTCTTTTGTGAAGAAGGATCCATAACCCTTATCACTCATTTGTGAGACACTCAGAAGATTGAATTTTAGATTATCAATGAGATTCACATTTTCAAACTTGAGTTTTCCCGCTGAGACACATACTGACCCTAACACCTTCCCTTTTGAATTATTTCCAAAGGATATATCACCCCCTCCATGAGCTTTAAAATCTCTGAGCAGGGCTTTACATCCTATCATGTGCCTGGAGCCCCCACTATCTACATACCAAAGACTGTCAAGGCAAGTAGAAGTTCCCTGCACATGTTTTTGAAATAATTAGTTCAGGTGAGTTTCCAAAGCCAGAATGGCTTTGGATGGGGTATCAGATGATTCAGACTCAAGTTCACATGAAAGAGCAGTGGTTAGAGTAGGTTTTTGTAACCACTGCTGTGAGCCACTTCCTATCAACTGTTGGTAACCATGAGGATGCCTATTTACCTTTGGCTTGGAAGACCTTTTGTAAGTCTCATAAACCATTGGCACCTTTTGATAACTAGGCTGGCTTTTGCTTCTTGGAAGTTTGTTTGATGGAGGTGTATCTGTCACTTGAATTTCTCTGTGAACAGAGGTTTGATTTAAAGCTTTTGTGACAGATGTTTCAACTGATTCAAATTTTTGTTTGTTTTCAGAAAGACTTGCATTTTCTCTTTCAAGAGCTTTTGCTCTAATCTCTTTTACCTTTTGATGATAGGTTTTGAGATAGGCACACTCTTGGGTCATGTGATTTGTTTTGTTGCACATGGTGCATCTAGGAGATTTGGGTATAACACAAGTTTTGTTTATATCATATGCTTTTAAAAGAAAGCAATCTGTAGCCACATGATTTCTCTTTTCACAAAATTCACAAAACAAGTATTTAACCTTTTCTTTCTTTTTCCTATCAGACTTTTTGAGAGCTGTGGATGTAACCTCTGCTGGCAAGTCTTTGATAGGGATCACCAGTGCTTTTGGTGCTTTTATACCATAAGTGGTTGAAAAGTCCATTGGCTTGAAGTTTTCCAAAATATCAAATTCATCTGACCAGGTTGGTTTAAACTGATATTTTTCAATTTCTTTATCTTTTGCTAAAACCTATGGTTTTTCAAGAATGATTTTGTTTCCATTTTTATGTGTGATTTTATTTTCTTCACCAGCCAAGTTTGTTGGGACTATTTCAACTATCTCAGAATCAATTTTTGCAACATTTTCACAAGTCTGGTCATAGTCTCTAAAGCCTACTCCAAACTTTATGTTGCGCTTGATTTGAGAATCAAGCATAAGCTCATAACCTTTACAAGACTCTACCCATTTTTCACAAGTGATCTAGGTAGTTTCAAGCTCCTGTTTGCAAACCTGGTATTTTTCTACCATGGTTTGGAGCTGATCTTTGGTTATGCTTGATTCATGCCTTAGGCTGCTCAGTTCAGAATCTTTTTCACTTAACTTTGTTTTTAACTCTTTAACAAGTTATTCAAATTAAGTTCATCTTCTAAAATTTTGTTTATCAGGTTTTCATTCACCTGCTTTATGTTTGCAAAAGCAATGATGCATTTTTCAGAACATAGATCTTTAAGGATCTGAGGTGATACCTTCGAAGCAGCCATAAGAGCACAATCACACTCTTCTTCCTCACACACCTGCTCATCCCATGGGTCAGATAGAGGGTCCTTTTCAACATCAACAGCATTCACTTCAACCACTGGTGTGACTTCTGGTGTAACCACTGCTTCACAACAATCAAACACATTAGACTTTAACTCCTGCTCCAAAGATTCATCACCTTCAACAATGGTCTCCAAAGCCATTAAGCATATATTTTCATTTTCAAAATCATTTTTGGCTATGAGAGCAAAGTTTTCATCAGTTAAATCCTTAGGCAAACTACTCCAATCAACAAAACCTTGTGTGAAAAAGCTTTGTTGATTAACCTCTGGTGGTGTTGCAGTGGTTTGGGTAGGTTGAGTAACTTGTGGCATTTGCTGCACATGTACTTGAGGTGGTGCTTGGACATATTCAATATCTGGTGCAGGTGTTTGAACATAATGGACAAGAACTGGAGCAATAGGATGTGCAAAATGTGCAGTGTTTTGCATTTGAGGTGCATGGGTATATTGGGAATACTGGACAGTGCTTTGAGGTCTGTTGCTAGGATGTGTTACAATTGGTCCTGTAGATTGTGATTTGCATTCTCTGGCAAAGTGACCCATCTTGTTACATTTATAGCATTTAATTTTAGACTTATCCAACCCCACTTTCAACCCCCCATGCAATCCTGGAAATCTTCTACCAGTTCTTTTGTAGAATTTACTTGCTCTAACACTTAAAAGTGCCAGCTGATGCAAAATGTCCATCTCTTCAAGATCAGTGGGTTCAAAATGTTGTAAGTCATTCATTTCAAAAGACAAATTGTCAGAGGTCTGGTTTTCACAATTTGCAGCAAAGGCAAAATTGGGTGTACTAAGATCAGAGTTGAAGTTGTTTCCAGATGTTATATCAATATAATGATCATAACTCTGATCCTTTCCACAGTTAGACCCCTCCTCATGACTATATAAAGCAGTGGTTCCTAAAGTATAGTCATCAGTCATTTTCCCTGACTCTTGCAACTTCTTTTTCTGGTTCAACTCTCTCTCATAAGTGAGGAGTCATCCATGAAGTTGTGTCAAGGTCATTTCCTTGTAACCAACCGCTGTTCTAGTGACATAAGCTACAGTCTCCCATTTCTCAGTTAAGGATCTCAAGAAACGACTATTTATAGTCGAATTTCGGAGTTCCACATTTACCAATTTGAGCTCACTGATGAGACAACTATATCATTTGAACTGTTGGGTTAATAATTCACCTTTAACATGGCAAAATGTTTCATACTGTTGATTTAAAACCTCTCTATTATTCTCTATCACCTCTTCAGTACCATCGAACTGCTCTTTAAGAGCATCCCATAACTCTTTAGCACTATTACAATGAAGTAATCCCGCATAAATCTCATTGGGTAAGGCCGAAGCAACGATGCTAAAGGCCTTAGTGTCCAATTCAATCTTGAGGAAATCTTGTTCAGAGTAATTTTCGAGTTTCTTAGGGACTTGAGTGTGGGGATCTTCTATGCTTAGAACCATGGGTATATGAGGTCCAAACACAACGAATCTCCAACATCTGATGTTCTGTTGGGCGAGAATTTATTTCAACATAGGTGGTTTGAACATGGATCCAATATTGGATTCTGGTGTGTTTTGTGCCATTTCTCTTGTTTACAACAGATTTGTGTTTAAAAACTTTTGTAGTACTAAAACTCTGTATTCAAGTAAAACTATCAAACGAATTAGCACAAAGAGCTGATCTATTCAAATCAATTTGACTGCTAAATCAAAATCGACTGACCATGCTCTGATACCAATTGTCAGGATCTAAGTTTGAATTACTTGTAGTTTTTGTTTCTAAGAATGGAAAATGGATTGAATTAGAAAGATATGCAGCGGAATTAATGGAAAACTTTTACTACAAGCAATTGGTCATTTGTTTTCATCATCATCATGCTTTCAAGTTGATAAACTTTGCATGTGATTCACAAACTCCTCCTTAGCCAATTACAATCGTTTGATAGTAAGAAATGAAGAAGATAAAGTGCGAAATGATCTTTTTCAGGAAGACAAAGTTAACTGTTACAACGATCACCTATTTATACAAACTATCTAACCACTGAGCATCTTTTGTGACGTCATGGTTGATAGTGACTGCTAACAAAATGTAACAAACTAAAACACTGCTAAACTTAACTATCATTGCATAGCACTGTTACATTGAATAAAGTAGAAACTAGTCTAAGCTCTGATCTCTATCCTCTGATCTTGATTCTTCTATCAGACCTTAGCTTCTTGAACTATCAGATGATAGGAACAGATGTTTAGGAAAGCAGTGTAAAGGTAGATCAGAGGCTTGATAGTTGAACCAAAGCTCGGATAGTGTATTTGGCTTTGTTATCATCTGTTCCTTTGTTAGGATTCGATCCCAACAGCAAGATAGCAGATAAAGTACAACAAGTACAAATCAATAAAAGGAGACAATAAGAAGAAGACGAAAGTTGTGCTAAGAGAATATAAGTCGAGGATTCCATATCCAGAAAAGTTAGACCAAAAAGAGAGGGATGAATACTACTGTATATATATCCTTTACTGGCTAAGACTCTACGTAAACAACTGGAAACAAAAGAGAAGGAAGTATAGGTTTCAACGCAACAAAGTTGAGCACAAGGCTCACATTTAGTTCAACATAACTTTAATCTTAATCTTTGTAATGACGATTTCTAGGACTATGATGAAGAGGATATAGAATTAACTAAGATGGTTGAACCACAATACACTGAAAAGGTGGAAGTTATAGAAAATTTGAAGAAGATCTTCTCATATGATAATATAATGGAGAACATGTGGAGGATGATCTTATCATATCTCAAGAATATGAGCACAATAATGACTTGGTGAATAAAGAAACCTTATTATGCTAATGGGAAAGTGAACCGAATCAAACAGTTGAGCCATAGTTCTTTTGCCCCACTAGACTAACCAATATTGAGCCGAATGTCGAATCAGAACACCTGCCATGTATAGAATAGGTAAGTACTCTCTTTTTTCTTAACTGATTACAAGTATGATAGCCTTTAATTGCATCTTGTTATATTAATGATAATCTTAATCCAATATATAGTTTACACTTGTCTTGTGAGGATGATAAGATGCAGGATCTTGAAGGAGGAGAATAGTGAGAAGATGAGCTCACTAAAGCGATGATAATTGTTTTCTCAGGTAACACTAATGGGGAAACCATGAGCCACATTATTTTCAAAGTTTAACCTAGTTGGCAACTTTGTGGGGTTGAAAGCATTACTATACGAAAAGTTTATCGTGGAGATAAAAGAAAACCAGAGCATGATGGTGGATTGCCACCTGAATTAAAGACACCACGGAAGAAGGTACTACACATGTTGGACTAGTCAACCTTGAAGGTGAAGAGACGACCTGAGAAGCATTATAAAAATTCAAGTAACAACAAAGATGATCACCTTCTTCACTGCGTCGCTTGTATCAGGTTTGGTCAAGGCATGTTTAGATATCGGTGGCCTGACCCGTTTAAAATTCTCAAAACCGTTCTCAACTTTACCATTCGATGTCTTCCACCAAATAGTAGACGAATTAAACTAAATAAGACGAATTGGAAACACATAAAAGATAAGCCACTTGATTGAGGGGATAATCCCCTCTCCTCACAAGAGAATAAAGTTTGAGGCGTGAGTCCAGCTGAAGAGTCGTCTGTAAACTTAGCCCTTCCTAGAGGCAACCTGAGGTTTTTTTTAATATTGTTTATTTCTATTTTTCCTAAACTAGGTTTCAGTGTTCTTGATCCATCTTTAGTATATCATGTTTTGAATACGCAAATGAATAATGAGGAACGTCTTACTTGTGGAAGTTAGCCACATACATGGGCGCAATTATACCCCAGGGGAGTCCCGTTCTATCCCTTTCATTTTATGCTTTGCATTTTTTTTGCTTTACATTGCATTTTAAATGTACATTGAAGTATTTGAGGGCAATGCACAGTTTAAGTGTGGAGATGGGAACTCCATTTGCTCAAAAAAGAGATTTTTAACCTAATTTCATGTGTTTCTTGTGGCTTTACAATTCATGAAAACTTTCCTTTTAAGCATACTTTAATTAGATAGTATACTTTGGTTTATATTTTAGATCCTGGCGCATATTACTATAATAAGATAAACAAAAAGAACCACCAACTATTTTATAAACGTAGTTAAGACATATTCTGAGCGTGTCAAGTTGAATGGAGGACGATTAGACATGTTCTTACAATTTTAACTCATTACCTCCGTCTCCATGAGAGATTTTTTTTTAACTTGGCCAACTTTTACATTCTTTTGGATAACTTGGTCTCATTTCTATTGAGTAAGCCACATGATTCTATCATTTTAGAATGTCTAGGGTAGACATTTCGAGACCATAAATTGATTAATTGCATGAAGATGATAGAAGCATTAGGATTTAACCCTTGTTTATCCTTTTTCTTCGATTTCTCTTTCCCAAAAGTTACCCCATAGTTAACTAATCTTGAGCCTTTTACCTCTCATTTGTTTTATCCTATTTTAGCCATTGTACATATTTTCCTTTTGTTTTAAACCTGTGTGTTATTAATCCGGTTTGAGTTAGCAAAAGTAGCAACTCGGGTCTGCTTTCTCTCCCTAGACTCTCTCTCTCTCTTAGCTCCAACTATGAAACTTGGAAATGACAAGTGTTAAATGGTGATTAGGCATTCATTCCGATTGAATATCATAATGTGGAATTACACCCTTGCACCTCATGGGCTTTCCATCCTCTTAATCCTCATGCAATAGCGACTTTGTTTTTTGGGAGATGTTACAAGAAAAAACTGTATAAACTTGGAAATCCAACTAATAATGTTACATATGTAAGCAATTGTTACATATTTAGTCAACAATGTAACATGTAACTAGCTTATAATTGTTGCATATGTAATTAGCAATGTTACATAGTGGATATCAAGATATGTTGGACCTACAAAAGAACAAATGATATTCAAAACCCATAACATGATCCACTGATCAAGAAATAAGCAATAGACTGAACCAAACTCTCCCCAAAGACAGTGAATCTTGAACAACTATTCAAAACATCTGTTCAAGAGCTTGGCTAACATTTGTTGAAGACTTGGAACCGTTGTTCAAGAGTATAACAACCATTGAAGGCTAACATCTGTTGAAGACCTGATCAAGCAAAGGTCGAATGAAGAAGGCAAAATATTTATTAGGCCAAACAGACGTTTGGACAACTGAATCAAATTTATTCAATGTAACAGTACTTTATTTCAACAATGTATAGAATATCCTATAATAGATGACAAGATTGTTCAGATGTTTGCAAACATCCGAGAATCTTTTCTGATAGGAATGTTAGATGTCACTATCAGGGTGACGTCAACTGATCTCATAGCAGAGCTTTTGTACCTATTATAAATAGATCACACCTTCACATTTTCTCTTGTACGAACTGATCTGTTTTTGTGATCATCTGAGGAGGGGTGTTTATAGAGTCGATTGAGTTGTAAAACTTTTGATTATTTGAATCATTTGAAAACAATTAGTTAATGATAACTCTCAGTTTTATTGTTGATAATCAATATTTGTTTGCAAACAAAGAAACTCAGTTTTTAACAAAATATTACATATGTAATTAGCAATGTTAGAGTATGAAAATAGTAATGTTACATAGTGTGATTAGTAAAAGTTAGATTGCGGATAGGTGAACATGGTACATCGCAAACCACAACCTTTAATTAATTCCACAAAATGTCAAAAGTTTCAAATGTACCTAGTATTGATGATTTTCAACCACGTATGGTCATGGACATACGTGCACTTGTACAAGCTCATCAAAATGGAATTGGATCTTCCACTCAAATAAGTATTGAGGTGTTACACAAAACAATATACAAATAGAAAACAACGTATATTACACAAAACAATAAGTTTAGATCATGTTAGATATATGAATATATGTTACATATGTAAATAGTTTGTTAGATAAGTAAACGTCAAATATGTAATAACCTCTAACTTCATGACGCATACGGTACAAAATGTAACTTGTATGCTACATACGTAATATGTTAATGAAGTAATTGAAAATATATTGATGAAAAAGGCAACTTCTCTTATGATATTTGTAAAATACGGTTTATTAGGTGTATAAAACATTTCAAATGTACTTTATATATAACATTTTATACTTCTAGGTCAATATTTTTAAAATATTACTGTTAATATAAACCTAAAATTCGGTTTGTTACAATGCACAACTCGACTTTTACTAAGATTTAAATCGAAACATAGATAAAAATGTCTTCCATTTTTAAGATAAGAATCATTATATTAAAAAGTATAGTTTAAATTAATTTAATTCGTCAAAAGTTATATATAATTTCAATCATTTTATATTTTGCTAAACACACTTATGTTTTATTTTCCCTTTAAGGTATACATTTTGAGAGAAAAAAATATAAAACCCCATCAAATATACTTTTAACTTCATATGTCTTTCTAAAATTTTAAAATTATACATGGGAAAGCGAGAAGGAGAAGAAAGTAACGATGTATCTTGTTCTACTCGTACTTTAAATCTACCTCATGCCATGTTGAAGACAATGTGGAAGAAAAAAAGGTAATAGGGAATAAAATGATGAAAACTTACATTGAAACTTGTGACTATTAAGTGAAAGTAATGATGTATATCAACTAGTACATGCTCGTGCGCATTGCTGCACGCTAAATCGCAAAAACAATAGTTATAAGTTTAGAACACTGTAACGTCGCGTGTTGTGATGGCTACACTAACGTGGTAAAGTGGGTAAAGAGGAACATATAGTTGACGCGGCTTGACTCTAAAAATAAAAACGTTGATAAAAAACATGTCGCAACGTCACAATGTCGCAAAGGGTATATTTGGTATGTATAAAAAACGATACGCAAAATAAAACCATATGGAAAAGTAAAAGAAAAAATATCACGTTTTAAGGATATGTTCAAAAGCGTTGAGAAATAAAAAAAAACTAATTTAAAAATAAATCAAATAAATTCACGTAAAGTTAAAAAGATTAAACATAATGTATTACAAATCAATTGATAACAAAATCAAATTTATAAAACAAAATTGAATTGTTATAATATAACACTGAAATAAAGTTGAAATATATGACACTATACAGAATTGTATGTATACATAATTATGAGTGAGAAAATATTCTATTTGCTTTATCTTTTGAAAACCGAAAAGAATAAAATATTAAGTAAATTACAAGAAATTTAATTGTAGACGAAGCAATATATAATGGAAAATGTTATATATACAATAGATAGTATAAAAGAAGTATATCAAGTCCAAAGGAAAGTAAGTTGATAGTTGTCATATGTAGAATTACATAGATACCATTTAAAGTAATTTATTAAATGTGGAAGAAGAAAATATGACACAACATGAGCCAGTGATTTCCTAAGTTTTCATAACTCAAAATAATTTTCAATTTATACTCCACCACCCACCCCCTCATATAGATGTTTTAGGTAAAATTTATTAAAACTAGTTATTTTCGATCGTGCGTTGCGGCGGGGATCCAGTGTCTGAAAAAGGTGTGTTGTCAACGACAAACAAATACCGAATATCAAAACATAGATAAAAATGACGTAGTAACGATAGTCACTTCGTCCTAAAAACAATTTTAAACAATCTAATATAGAATAGTAGGACACACACGTCATACACATTGGAAATTCGGTTGTTTTTAGTTCAGTTATTACGGTACTAACACGTTAAAATATGGATGAGCTCGGTACCGGTAATGACACCGAAAGTACGATCCCGAAAATCATCGAAATTAGGTACCGGCGCCGAAAATGTTTGGTACGATACGATAGGGATGAGCACGACACCCGTTCGGTACCGAACCGGTACTTAAAACGGGGAAAAGTAGTACCGGTACTTACCGATGTTTTACCCATAAATACCGTACTGATACCGAAAAACGGGAAAAATAGGAACTGGTATCGGTACCGAATATACCCGATTCGGTACCCGTATAGTACCGGCATTTTAGGGTAAAAAACCGGTAAGTACCGGTACCGAAAATGTCTAAAGGCGGTAACGAATCAGTACTAAAAATGTACCCGGTTTGGTAATTCGGTATTGGTACATGTTCAGTACCGGTATCCTATAGCATTTATTCATCCCTAGGTGATGTTATTGTTATAATATTAAAATAATAAAAACAAAAGAATATAAAACGAAAAGAAATAAAAGAAAAAAGAAAAAAAAGAAAATAATATGTAAATAGTACTATTCATAAGAATGATCTAGGAGAATATTGTAAGAAACCGCGAGAATTAATCTATATTATTATATTATATACATTTCATTAGAATTACAACATTATTTTTTAATACCATGTGAATTGATAGGTGTAAACAAATATGTTTTTGTTATAATATAACAAGAATTAACACAAGATTAGTGCTAGAATTTTAAGAACTTTAGAAAGATAAATTGTATAACTTATGAAAGTGTATACATTAGGTGGTTTTTCTCTTCTATCTTGAGCTAGTATTTATACTACAAAAATATTAACTATTTGGTAAACAAGGTTAACTATTGATGGACAAGTAGTATGGTACTGTCATACCCCAACCGATGGCGGAAACATCGAGGCGGGACGAAATAGATTGCTCATTGCTCACAACACTAATATTCACAATAATTAATTAAACCAAATTTCATTTCAGAAGTAAATTGTCATTACAATACATGGAAATTTTAAATAAACATAACACATTTGACAAAATTTGATACAACATTAATAAACCTAAACGTCTATGTGTGTATCTAGCATCAACGCTACTTCGATTTCATAGCATCATTCTTCTCGACCTGTAACATGTTTAAAATAAAGTTCAATGCAAAAGCAAAGGCGAGTACACAAATTTAAGCATAAGCATACGTATACGAATAAAGTTTAAAATGAATCCACATAGTACTAAGTTAATACAAGAGCATTATACATGGCATGCAATATTACTAGTAAATCCTCTTGCTTACGCGAAATAACGATAATTTAACATGACCACTAGATTCACGATTGGGCGGTGCGTTACTCCTATAGCGCTATACATGTAAAATGGAGGCTTAAGATAAGCTAATGACTATGGTATTACATAAGAATGGTCCAAGATATAAGCAACAAGTAACGTATCAAAGCATTCATGTATATTGGATTGTTTCGTGCATTTCATAAAGTTTAAGTTTGGTGATTTGTATAAGGGAAACATGTTACACCCAAAAGTGATATAAACGAAAAGTGGGTCGAGTTTATTCACGGTTTTGCAAGCTTTCCGACTTGTTAGTTACGTGAAGAGTTGTTTGGTTGCGGGAGGAACACCGAGTTATCCTACAAGAAGGAAACGTAGGTGTGAGTATTTGGATGATAATGGTAGATTCGGGATTTGGAATAAAGTATAACAAAGTATGTATACGAAAATATTCACCAAGGTCTAGCACTTGTTTTGACACTATGGGAACCTATTAGGATTTATGTGATTTCATAGGTTATACACCTATTAGAATCATAACGGGGAACTAAACACTTTAGTGAGTACACTTATTAACTTAACATATGATTATGTAGTCATTATCAAGGTTTCGGTTTTATGTATATTATATAGTTATATATGTACATTATATCATAAGACCTTCAAGGATGTCATATAAGTCATGTAGGAGGTAAGTGGTGTAACCATCCATTTAGGAACCTCATGAGAGTTCACCATAACACAAGTTGTCATAGACAACAAGGAGGGTCAAGAACAAGAATAGTAATAACAAAGGAAATGGAATACATGTTATAACTATAATAAGTAGCCAAGTAAGCTACAACCCGGTGAGCCGGTGTCAACACATGTCGAAGGCTAGACAGGGTTGTGTTACTTTCAACTAGCAAGCTACTTAGGATGGAATGAGAAAACATCAAGTGGTGTGTGGACTTAGATGTAGGATAACCCAAGCTAACCTTGTAGTCACACTAGCTTCAAGTTCAAGATTTGGCAACACTCGTGAGCTTAAAGCTCATGTAAAACAGAAAGTTTAGGGTGTTAAGACAGCCCTTAGTTCATGTAAACAAGCTTGGTTAAGCTTCACTAATCATAAACTCGATTTGGAGCACAAGAACACAAGTTTGGTTGAGAAAACATAAGATTTAAAGAGTTTAATTCATTACAGAAAGTTGGGAGCCCTCTAGGTGAATATCCAGGTCTGGATTCTCCAAGGAGAATCCGAGGAATCAAGCCCAAAGTTTATCCAAGTAAGTAGGAAGAAGAATCAATCAAAACAAGTACGAAATGAGCAAGTTATGCTCACATTGGTGAAGGTTGATGAATCTGCTCGAACTTCTGATTATCAACTGATTTTAGAGTGATTTGGGAGAGATTTGAGAGTGTTGAAAGTGTGAAAATGCTTGGAGAAGCTTGGTATTTATAATGGAAGAGTTTAGGGTTGGTTTGGGAGTGATTAATGAAGGTTTAAGGCCATTGGGTGAGGTTTAGTAGGTGGGATTTGTGCACATTTCGCGGCTGGTTCAAACTGGTGCCCGCCAGACCCCCATGCGGACCGTATGGGGTTCTCCATGCGGTCCGCAAGGCCTGGTTCAGGACACCAAAAGTTTATTTTTTTTGTTTTGATGGTTGGGCCTTGTCTAGATGTTATATAAAACGTGTTTTGGGCCATATTAAGACTTGTAAGCATAAGTAACATGTTCAAAGGTCTACATAAGTATGAAATGAATATGATTAAGTATAGGATTCACGTATACATCACGTATTTGCAAGTTGTCACACGTTTACGAGTATCAAGTAGTATGAGCATGAATGTATGAATATGTATAAGTATAAACGATTATGAATAAGTACGACATGAATAGGAATAAAAATACGAGTTTTCATTATGATTCAAGTCTCGGATTACAATGATTACAACGAAAAACGAATACAAGTTACAAAGGTTTCTAAAAATAGAAATACAAGACGAGCTTTCTAAATATGGAAAGTATGAAAAAGTCAGGCGTTACAGGTACATTATCCATAAGTTTGACAAAGGGTTCATCCACTTGCTTGGTTGATCTATAGCTAAATCTTGATCTTCATGGTAAATGTGATATAATACTATCACATATAATATTCATAACACTCCCCCTTGGATGACACTTTGCAAACTTTGAGGTCTTTAAGTACCGCCTCATTAAAAACATTGCTAAAGAAAAACCCAGTGGGATAAAACCTTAGCTAAGGGAAAAAGAGTGCAGTCTGCAACTCCCCCTCAAGTTGCAATTTGTATGGCATCACATTCTTCGTACGTGATTCATGCCAATGTCATGACCATGTTTCCTGAAAGTTGTAGGAAGTGTTTTTGTGAAAAGATTGGCTGAATTGTTGCTGGATTGGACATATCTCATCTCGACCTGATTGTCTTTAATAAGGTCCCAAGTATATGCAAAGAATCTTGGTGGTATATGTTTTGTTCTGTCACTTTTGATATACCCTTCTTTCATTTGAGAGACATAAGCTGCATTATCTTCATGATTAGGAGTTGGCCTTTGATCTTTCTCTAACTGTCACACCCCTAATTTTCACGTGTAATCCGGTGGGCCCGGTTGGGGAATATCGTGACGCAAGTTGATATCACCATTACCAAACAATACAATAAAACACAACGGTAGTCTGGATAATTACTATTACAAACGTTTTAAATGTTCAAAGTTAAAAAATAAATACAACGCTTGTAATTAGATCCACAGGCGGATCGAAATGTGATTACAAAAGGAAATATAACAGACTAAGGCCTTCTAAGCAAAGGGTTGCAATTCCTCTTAAGCTTCACCGAGCACTTCCAGCCTAATTACGTATACTTATCACCTGCGCTTAGTATTTCGAAAATACGCCAATTTTCACTGGTAAATACGTTTAACCGACTCATTTTGAAAACATTTCGAAAACATTTAGTGTACACAATGGTACTTTGTTTAATAAATAACTTGGGATAAACTATTTTCATGTTATCAGTTTTACATGCCAATAATACATTTAAAGCCCGAAAGCTATGTCGGGAACATGATTAATCGACACACCACTTTAATACCTTTAATATGTACACCGCTAATGGGTTATATTTTATTCTAGCATCTGTCGGGTGTATGCCTACACCCCGTGCTTAGGTCGTGGCCATTTACAATTAAATGAGCCGTGGATATCCAGGACATGGTCGTTTTAACCCCCAAATGTTTAATATTAAGCAATACGAATTAAAATGGATTATTTGAATTCCCGACTCATTGGTCTTTCATCCCATATCCAACCATGCGGTATTATTATATCGTATCCCAAGCCCGTATAAGGGAAACTAAGTTAAAGTATTTACCTGGTTTGCAAATCTTTAATTAATAAGAAAATAAGCAAAGCACAACCGTAATCAATTTAACTAGCTTGGTGACAATCTACCGGAAGCCTCTAGTCTGGAATGGATGGTATTATTAACCGATTAGTTAGCTAGCGGATCTTTATTTAGTCATTGACTTAGACCGGCTAACTTAAAATAAGATAACGGTACGAAACGCTAGATTAAGCGACGGCCGGAAAATAATGTATTTTGGACCCGAAAAGTACTAGGACTTGTATAATATGGGTTACCATTTTACATTCTGGAATTTGAGAATATTTTGATATGGTTAAACCCGTTTCGGTTAGATTACGTAGACTAGTTACGTGGGCCGAACCGTACGCATATAATCGAAACTGGGTAACCGGGTGAGTCCTATACAAGTTCCATATGCCATTATGTTTAAAATATGTTAAAATGTCAGTAAGTTATCAACATGTTGGCCCGTTACGGTTTTAAAATCAAACTATGCCTTAAAAGGGCAATCTGGTGATTTTAAACGTGTTAATTACGTTAAATAATCAAAACCTAGTTCATGACCAGGTTACTACATTAAAATAAGTTCATTAGATCAACAATTCATTTTACATCTCATTTATATGCTTGTCAATGGTTAAAACTCCAGAGGGTTATAGTATACTATATCATGGTCATAATGCAACTTAGGAACAGTAGCTAAGGTTGCTAAATCGGGTGAGAACTGAGAGTCAAAGCAGAAGTCAACTTTTGCGACTTTCGGTTGCGAACCGACCTTAGGCCTGGAGTTTATGAGCCGAACATGTTCCCACATGTTCTTATAATTATTACCTAATAACACTAGTTATGATTTTATTTCAAAATTGAACCGTTTGACTTTTTATTAACATAACTTTGACCCGTCAATTGACCAAGCAAACGTGGTAATCAGGAGATGCCCTTTTGTGGGATTAACACCTACCTTATAATGATCACGTAGCCATGTTCGTTACGAACATTGGCTGGACCATAATGGTCTTAGCACAAATTCAAAGCGTTTTTACGTCAACGCTTTGACATTGGCTTAAAGCCTAATAAAACTGAAAAGAGAAGGCTAAGAACACTTACACAAGTCCCTTAGCACGAAATATGACTAGATTGGAAGCTCCTTTAGATCAGGAACCTCCAGAGAGTGAGATAGAGATGAAATGAGAATGAGCAAGTCAAAGTGATGCAATGCACCACCTATTTATACTTGAGGGCCAAGCATGGGATCATGACAGGTGTTGGGGCTTGTTCTCAGATGCAAACAAGTGTTTATGGACGTGTCTTGAGCCAGAGGAGTGTGGCAATGGCGAGATAGGTGGCAAGGCAGCAAGCTGCCAAGCAATCTGCCTCTGGCAGTCCCTTACGGACCGTAAGGGATAAGCCTTGCGGTCCGTAAGGACCTCTGGCGCCTACAGATTTGAATTGGTTAGGGACCATAACCAGGATGGCTTGAAGTCCGTAACCGCCTTACTGAAACACTAAATTGTTTATCCTTACGGTCCATAACCTGATATGGTTACGGTCCGTAAGGACCTTCTGAAAGTTTGAAGTTTTGGCATTTTATAGTTTTGGTCCTCCAACTTTTCTGATGCTCGTTCAGAGGTTATCAAAATAACATAACGGCATTTTAATCCCTTTCGACTACACGTGGCCACCAAGAATTAACGGGACATGTGTCGGAATTTTATTAGGCAAAATTTTCGAGGTGTTACATCTTCACCCCCTTAATAAAAATCTCGACCTCGGGATTTATACAAATAGATAAGGGTACTTCTGTCGCATATTAGACTCGACCTCCCAAGTATATTCGGGGCCTTGACGGGCATCCCATTTAACCTTTACAGTAGGTACGTGTTTCCTACGAATCTTCTTAACTTGCCGATCTTCGATCGCAATTGGTTTCTCCACGAAACGCAAGTTTTCATCAATTTGAATATCTTCATGAGGCATTGCTAGCGACTCATCCACTAGACATTTCTTCAAGTTGCTGATGTGGAAAACATCATGGATTCCACTGAGCTTCTCAGGTAGCTTAAGCCTGTAAGCTACAGATCCGACACATTCAGTTATTTCGAATGGTCCAATGTACCTCGGGCTTAACTTGACCTTTTTCCCAAAGTGCATTACACCTTTCCAAGGTGACACTTTTAACATAACCTTCTCCCCAACTTGGAACTGTAAAGGTTTACGACTTTTGTGGGCATAACTCTTTTGTCTATCACGAGCTACCTTAAGTCGATCACGGATTTGCAGAATTTATCCGTGGTTTCAAGAACGATTTCAGGTCCAGATAGTTGGGCTGCTCCCACTTCCACCCAACAAACAGGCGTTCTGCACTTTCTCCCATATAAGGCTTCATAAGGAGCGGCCTTAATACTTGTGTGGTAGCTATTATTATAAGAGAACTCTATTAGGGGTAAGTGATCATCCCAACTTCCGCCTAGTCGATTACACATGCTCGCAGCATGTCCTCCAAAGTTTGAATGGTACGCTCACTTTGTACGTCCGTCTGCGGATGGTAAGCCTACTGAAGTTTAATCTCGTGGCTAGAGATTGTTGGAAGCTTTTCCAGAAGTGAGATGTGTATCTTGTATCTCTATCAGATACAATGGATATCGGCACGCCATGCAAAGATACAATCTCATCGACATAAAGCTTAGCCAGTTTATCGGAACTATATATTCCTTTAATTTGCAGGAAATGAGCGGATTTGGTTAATCTATCCACAATAACCCCAATCGTGTCATTGCCACACTTGGTCTTTGGTAACTTAGTGATAAAATCCATCGTTACCATTTCCCATTTCCATACCGGGATTTTGAGCTGTTGTAAGAGTCCTGACGGCTTTTGGTATTCTGCCTTGATTTGAGAACACGTCAAGCACTTTGCTACATGATTGGCTATATCTTTCTTTATACCCATCCACCAATAACTGGGCCTTAGGTCTTGATACATCTTGTCGCTTCCCGGATGCACCGAATAATTAGAATTATGTGCTTCTTGGAGAATTACATCTCTAAGTCCTCCAAAGATCGAACCCAAATCCGACCGTTTAACCTGAACATTCCATCCTTTCCAGATGCTAATTGATCAATAGTTGCACCTAATCCTTCCTTAGTAATGTTGTCCTCTGACATGGCTTGCTTTTGTGCATTTAGTAGCTTCTCACTCAAGCTATTTTTCAGTTCAATGCTCTTGGCATTGATCCTTAAAGGTTTAATTCTTTCCTTGTGACTAAGTGCATCAGCGACTACGTTCGCCTTTCCTGGATGGTAACGAATCTCACAATCATAGTCATTCAGTGTTTCCATCCAACGAGGTTGTCTCATGCTCAAATCCTTCTGATTGAACAAATGTTGAAGACTTTTATGGTCAGTGTAGATGATACACTTTGTTCCATATAGATAATGTCTCCAAAGCTTAAGTGC
The DNA here is from genome assembly GCA_947069175.1 of Scalesia atractyloides. NCBI lineage: Eukaryota > Viridiplantae > Streptophyta > Magnoliopsida > Asterales > Asteraceae > Scalesia > Scalesia atractyloides. Next base: position 79,998,742 of record CAMTDV010000005.1, on the reverse strand, counting down.
AAATACTACCGCACCCAGCTCCAGATCATGGGTGGTGTAGTTTCTCTCGTGCACCTTTAATTGTCGAGAGGCATAGGCGATTTCTTTGCCTCTCTGCATAAGCACACATCCCATACTAGTGTGCGAAGCATCACAGTAAACCACAAATTCTTCTATGCCTTCTGACAAAGTTAGCACCGGGGCATTGCTTAACCTTTGCTTTAAAGTCTCGAAGGATTCTTGTTGCTTTGGACCCCAATTGAACTTAGCATCCTCACGAGTTAAGGTTGTCAAAGGAGTGGCTATTCATGAGAAGTTTTCAATGAACCTTCGATAATAACCAGTCAATCCTAAGAAACTGCGTATCTCGGAAGGTGTCTTTGGTGCTTCCCAATTCATAATTGCTTCTATCTTTGAAGGATCCACTTGGATACCACGTTCGGTCACTACATGACCAAGGAACTGAACCTCACGGAGCCAGAATTCACATTTAGAAAATTTTGCATATAGCTTTTCTTGACGTAGTATTTCGAGTATGCTCCTTAGATGTTTCTCGTGATCAGATTAATTACGAGAATAGATAAGTATGTCGTCTATGAAGAGAATGACAAACTTATCTAAGTATGGCTTGTAGACTCTATTCATGAGGTCCATGAATGTTGCGGGTGCATTAGTGATTCCAAAAGGCATCACTAGGAATTTGTAATGTCCATATCTCGTTCTGAAAGAAGTTTTCGGAACATCTTCATTTCTAATCTTTAGTTGGTGATATCCCGATCTTAAATCAATATTCGAGAAGTAACTTGCGCCTTGCAATTGATCAAACAAATCATCGATCCTGGGCAAGGGATAACGATTCTTGATCGTTATCTTATTGAGTTCATGGTAATCAATGCACATCCGCATTGATTCGTCCTTCTTTTTAACGAACAAGATATGAGCTCCCCAAGGCGAAGAAATAGGTTGAATGAAACCTTTCTCCAAGAGTTCGTCCAATTGGGTTCTCAATTCTTTCATCTCAGTTGGCGCTAAATGGTATGGTGCTTTAGCTATGGGAGCTGCTCTAGGTATGATGTCAATTCGAAACTCTACCTGTCTATTAGGAGGTAGACCAGGTAGTTCTTCTGGGAACACGTAAGGTTATTTAGAGATGATAGGAATATCTTCAATATTTGGTTTAGATTCATCGATTGTAACTTGTGCCATATAGATGACACAACCTTTCTGCATACATCTGGATGCCTTAAGCAAAACAGCCTTATCAGGCAATCCAAAGTGTTTGTCTCCATGAATGGTGAAGATTTTACCAGACAGGGATTTGATTTCAATGAGTTTCTTATCACAGGCAATGCGAGCTTGGTTATGCGATAACCAGTCCATGCCTAAGACTGCATCGAATCCCGCTAGTTTCATAGGTAAAAAGAGAGAGAGAGAGAGGGATAGAATGAATCTCGATAGATATAAAGCATCCGTCAAGAATGGAAGAAGCGGTTTCTATAGTTCCATCAGGGAGCTCTACTCCATATGTTATGTCTAGAGTTCTTACGGGCAAGTTTAATAGTTCACAAAACTTATGATCTACAAACGATTTATCGGCGCCCGAATAAAAAAGAACTCTAGCAAAAGCGTCGTTGATAAGGAACGTACCCGTTATGACATTGTTATCATTCACTGCTTCCTTGGCACCCATTTGGAAGGCTCTAGCAGTGCCTTTCTTTGCTTCAGTAGTTTTGGCCTTACCTTCAGCATTTGCTTTAAGGAAGTTCGTTTTAATGTGGCCCTTCTCACCACAACCAAAACAGGTAGCATCTTTTATGTTTCGGCACTCATGCGACCGATGTCCTGTTTTCTTACAGATATTACACTGTTTCGGCTTCTGATCTAAGCGACACTGTACATAGTGTTGCTTCCCACATGTCTTGCAAGTGGGTTTGTCATTCGACTTCTGATTATCCTTGCTAAACCCATGTTTACCCTTTTTATTAAACCTCTGGGAGTTGCTGTCCTCCCTCTTTCGCTTCCCATCATTGTCGGTTTTAACTGACATTTGCTTCACGTAATCCTCAGTGAGGGAGAGGGATAGCTCTACTGCAGACTTGTAAGTGCCCGACTGCACCGCTTTAACCATACTCCTGATTCAGGAGCTAGCCCATTAATGAAACGTTCAATACGTTTGGGCTCCGGTGTAACCAAATAAGGCACTAGCCTTGAGAGAGAATTGTAGTCGGTGACAAACTTCCGACAATCCATGTTCTTCATAGTCAGATTTAGGAAATCCGACTCGATTTTCTCCACCTCATGAGGTGGGCAGTAAGAATCCTTTACTAAGTCTACAAACTTGGACCAACTCAAGTTGTAGAGATGAACTTTTCCCGTAGACTGGACTAAAGCTTTCCACCAAATAGGGGCATCACCCTTGAATGATTGAGATACATACTTAACAACGTTCTTATCAGCGCAGCCGCTGATATCCACTACTGTTTCCATTTCGTCCAACCACCTTAGACATTCCGCAGCCCTTTTTTCCCAATTAAAATCGCGGGGTCTACAAGACACAAAGTACTTGTAGGAGCAAACATCACCATCGACATTTGGTTTCTTATGATGCTCATCACTCTTTGCTATACTCTTCACATTCGAAGAGTGTGCCTCACTCTTCTTTAGCTTTGAGTGCCTAGGCTGAGATTTAGGTTTAGAAACAGGCTTGGAGCGAGAAGCACTCGACTCAAGTTGCCGTTCAGACCTATCCTTCAAGGCTTTGACAACTTCTGCGGCAATAAGGTCTCTTAAGTCGTTCTTACTAATGATGATATTCTCATTGGCATCATCGTCGTTGCGTTTGCTATTTACTTCATTAGAATCCACCATTGTTGCAACTTAATTCTAAATATCGAGATGAATTTGGTCAGTTGCTATGGTGTACCCTTTTTCACGACATGGTTCAATGACCATACAAAATTTAGATAAAACATGTATACATATATATATAACCTAGGTCTCAAAGGACCATCATAGGCATTTTTGGATTGGACATAGTCCACAATTTATCAGACAGTGGACCAGATGTCACTACTGTCATTGTCATTAGGGACGACATATCATTGCATATTGGCTTTACACTACTATTGAGTGTTTAAATGTTTTAGCCAGGATCTAATTTGATCGCATAGGCAATAGGGTGTGAACATTGTCATTTACCCAATTAATTAATGTGACAATATTTATCATGGAAATTTAAGGGCTAACTCCACATTGTGAGTTAACATAGAGAAATGATAAATTTGGAAGTTGAACATCGTTCACCTTTGCTAGACAGAAGGTTACTCCCAAAATTTTCATTTGCCAATCTATTTGATTATAGTCATTGGCTGATAGATATTGGGATAATATAGCGGATCAATAAAACTTGAATAAATCATGATGATTGATTGAATAAAATATATAATAAGAAAATTTTTACTAGAAGGAACGATACATAATTGCCTATTATATAGGATTTGAAAAAGTAGTTCACGCAGGAACTTAACAAAAATAACAATGTCCTCGCAGGGACTTTAAAAGAAAATAACAATGTCCTCGCAGGGACTTTTGGAATTTAAATTACATATATGAAAATACAAAACTACTCATCCTTCCTCCCTTTCACGGCTTTATAGAGTCTCTTGATAAATTTGGTTGTTTTCTTCTCCGACTTCTTAACTTGTTGCCGCATTTCCCTGACCTGATCCAAGGCCTCAGTAATAGCCTCGAGTGGTACTTGCGGTTGGGGTTGAGGCTGAGGTGGAGGTGGTTGCAGCTGAGATGCAACTGGATACAGGTATCCATAAGGAGGATACCCAGTAGCAGCATAAGGAGGTGGGTAATTAGGGTAAGAGGAATGATAAAGGTTATTATGAATAATTGCATCATCATAAGGATCATGCTCTAGACCATGGTGGATGTAGTTATATAAACTAGGAGGGTCGACTGAGTTAAACCCAACGAGCCTGTATAAGCAGGTATTGGGTTGGCAAAATCCTGTGGTGGTAATGAAGGTTGAGGTTGAGGCTCAACAACTGGTTGTGGTGGGGGTTCCACCACTGGCGATGTGTTTGAGGGCCCACCTGTCATACCCCGACCCGCAGCGGAAAAGGTGATCGGGGCATGATTGGGTTATCATCAAAGCTCATGACATTTATTATGCGTTTCATATTCATTTAATACAATTTAATGGAAATTTACAATAAATATTACAACATGTTCTAACTATCAATCTAAGCTTCTTTATTCTTTTCTAAGGCATTTTCTATGTTTTCCTTGCTTCAACCTGTTCACCTGTATCATGTGTAAAAAGGTTTTTGGATCAACATAAAGTTGGCGAGTGAATCCTATGGAAAACAATTGAACAAGTTTATTTAAATTGATTATGAAATATGTGCACAACCAAACATGAGTAAAAATAGATGTAAACTTATTCAACGATTATTAGATATTAAATAAAGCACACATGAACAATAATGGAACATTTAGAGGCACGCGTTGCTCTACTCGTCTCTCACGAGGAACTAATGGGCCTAATGAATGAATTGCATAAACATGATAATATGAATGACACAACTACAAACAATATAAACTCAATGATAGACACATGAACAATAATGGATTGGTTTTGAGGCACGCGTTGTTCAACTCGTCTCCCACGAGGAACTGATGGGCTTAATGAATGAATTTCATATAATTTGACAAAATGAAATAAGTAATCACAACAATATAAACAATCTAAGTTTAGATCACGATATGGTATGGCACAAGTTTAAATAAACGAGTTAATTAATTTGTGACACATGACACACCCCAAAACGTGTAATTAAAAAGGGGGAGTTGTAAGATTCACTCACAGTGGGTGCGTTCGGTTGATGATGTTGAATGCACGCGAAGTGGTTTTAACCACGAGTGAAATTAACCTAGATAAATATCATTATGGTTCGGTAAGAAAACGGATTTTATTAATCTATTTTAGTAGGATTGTTGGGTGTATTTTTGTGAGTTTAAGGCTATTTTCTAACCTTAAAAATGTTATTTTTAAGTATATTTAATTGATTTTTAATTAAAATAAATAAATAAAAATAATAAAAAAATTTGATTTTTTTGCTACAGTTGACCGTTGACCGTTGACTTTGACCGGTTCGAATCGAGAAATTGTGCGCTAAGTGAGGCTCGAACCCGAGACCTCCCGTACGCGTGCACGCAGCTCTACCAACTGAGCTACGTGTCTAACCCGTCATATATCTGTTTTTAATTATATTTATATATTAATTAAGTTAAACAGAAAATCCTTTTATTTTAAAAACGATTTAATTGATTCGGACCGGTGCGCTCCACAGGTCTCGAACCCGGGACCTGTGGGTTGCGTAACACACAGTCCACCGCTGGACTGTGTGTTTAACATGTTATATAATCCAATTTTTATTATACTTAAACACAAACTAATCATTTTTATTTCTGACTTATTTAAAAAGGTAAATAATTGTCCGGGTCGATGCAGAAGACCGGACTCGAACTCGTGCGCTTTGATTAAACATACACACAGTCCACCACTGGACTGTGTGTCTAACTTGGTTATTTTTCCGGTTATTAATATACTTAACATATAACAGTGGTGCTTCCGGTTCGGTTAACAAAAAAAGGCGTTTTTATTAAGGCGGCATGTGTGGAACAAGATTCGAACTCGAGACCTTTGTGTGTTTATTGTGCACACAGTCCACCGCTGGACTGTGTGTCTAACCCGAGTTATTTCTTGATTTAAATTATACTTATAGGTTACCGTAACTTCGTCTTCTTCGTTGAGATTTAACCAGCACCGGAAAACCGACTGGTTCAAAGTTTTAATCGGTTTCTTTAGCGTTTTTTAGTTAATTACAGATGAGATTAAGTAAAAAGAATGAAGATTTAAGCGTGAGTTATACCGACTAGATTCCTCTGTTATTCCGGCAGCACTCCGGCGACAGCAACCACTTCCGGCGACGTGTGTCTTGCAGCAGCGAGTCTTCAGAAGGTTTGAAAAAGGTATGGGTGACTCCGGTATAAGCTTAGGAGGTTCAGTAAGGCTCAGAAATGAAGAACCCGGTTTTCCGGTGATGAGCAGAAATATTCCGGCGAGTGATTTTTCGCCGAGAAAGGGTGCGGTTTGAGCGAAAATGTTTGCAGAGGTTCGATGGGGTATTTATAGTGCAGGTTATCGATGAACTTGGTCTAATTTTCAACTTGATTCGTTGGTTTGAATTTCTCCGGCGGTTATAGAAGGTGTCGCGGACTCAGACGTCCGTTATAACCGATATAAGTTTAAAGTTTACGTTATAACGGAAGGATTCGTTAAATTATTGGCGAGATTGCCGGGATTTCCGACGACTGAACTTTGGGCGCCGGTTTTGAATTCGGAAAGACACTTTATGAATTAAATGATCTTAATAATTAACAGATAATACAAGTGGCGCTGTGGTTCAAGTGTTGTGAGTTAAGTTTGTTGCTGGACCGGTTACTGACCCGGGTTCGAAACCCGGCAGAACCAAAGTATTTTTATTTTCTTATTTTTGACAGTTTTTCAAAAACAAATTATATATTCCCATATAATAATTAATTATGTATCGTTTAAAAATATTTTGAGCATTAAATTCGCAACGAAATTTTTAACTGATTGTTCGGTTAATAAACGGAGCGGGTTTGGTAAATCCGTTTTTTGACGGATGTTACAGTATCCCCTGCTTTTTAGAAATTTCGTCCCGAAATTTAAATAGAGATATATTTGATTAAAGAATGATGGTGTTGACAGTTACATGCTTAGAAGAAGTAAGGGTTTAAGTTTTGTTGGTGTTCGAGGGTAACGTTCCTTGTAAGGTTAAGTACCCTATTACAAGAATCGCTTTTTGTTGCCTACTGTAAAAGTATTGATAAGCAGAATTTATTCGCTAACTATGATATCATGCATAAAAGTTTGAATATGTTTGGAAGGGTATGGTTATATCCTAAGGCAAAACTTCTAATACTACAACCTACATGGAACATAAATAAACACAACAGCTAATATTTGAACATAAATAAACACAACAGCTAATATTTGAATCCACATTCTGATAGCATATATGTTTGAATGGTAGCGGTTCCTCTCTCGTTTGTTATGATGGAGAGGTTAGTTATGTAGAAATGGAACACAATCTAATCTCTTTAAATAGCAAGATGATATAAATGTAACACAAATTTCAACCAAAGCAATACTAAATCCTACATGGAACTTCTCATAACCGCCTGATAATGCCTCTGATCCTTTGGCAAGAATACTTATATATAGGAAGTACCAACGGCGTATCCACCATATTCTTGCCAAATTTTCATTGGTTTTATCCACAAGTTATGATTAGTTACCAAGGAACTACTAAATCCTACATAGAACTTCTCATAACCATCTAACAATGCCTCTGATCCTTTGACAAGAATACTTATATATAGGAAGTACCAGCGGCGTATCCACCATATTCTTGTCAAATTTTCATTGGTTTTATTAGTGAATTATGATTAGTCCTATATAACTCTACAACCAATACAACAAACATAAAATATTGAAATGAAAAATGTCTGTGCGATCAAGGCTCAATCAAACAGAGCCGATCGTATTGCATGTACTGAAAATGAAATTGTCTGTGCGCTCAAGGCTCAATCAAACGGAGCCGAGCGTATTGCATGTACTGAAAATGAAAATGTCTGTGCGCTCAAGGCTCAATCAAACGGAGCCGAACGTATTGCATGTACTGAAAATGAATAACTTAATCTAAACGACAATCACACAAACAGCCTATGCATGGAACCTCTCATAACCGCCGGATAATGCCTCCGATCATTTGACAAAAATACTTATATATAGGAAGTACCAGCGGCGTATCCACCATATTCTTGTCAAATTCTCATTGACTTTATCCGCAAGTTATGATTAGTTCTATGTGACTCTACTACAAACACAACAACCACAAAATACTGATAATGAAATGTCTGTGCGATCAAGGCTCAATCAAACGGAGCCGATCGTATTGCATGTACTGAAAATGAAAATGTCTGTGCGCTCAAGGCTCAATCAAACGGAGCCGAACGTATTGCATGTACTGAAAATGAATAACTTAATCTAAACGACGATCACACAAACAGCCTATGCATGGAACCTCTCATAACCGCCTGATAATGCCTCTGATCCTTTGACAAGAATACTTATATATAGGAAGTACCAGCAGCGTATCCACCGTATTCTTGTCAAATTCTCATTGACTTTATCCGCAAGTTATGATTAGTTCTATGCGACTCTACAACAAACACAACAACCACAAGATACTGATAATGAAAATGTCTGTGAGATCAAGGCTCAATCAAACGGAGCCGATCGTATTGTATGTACTGAAAATGTAAAATGAACTGTGCGATCAAGGCTCAATCAAACGGAGCCGATCGTATTGCATGTAATGAAAATGTAAAATGAACTGTGCGATCAAGGCTCAATCAAACGGAGCCGATCGTATGCGGGCACGCCAGGTTCAACCGCATAATAAAATGGGGAACAAGCTCAAACCTCATAAATGGGGAGCAGGCGGCCTCGGCAATTGCATATACTGAAAATAATAAACAATAATTACTCTAACAGTCTACACATGGAACCTCTCATAACCGCCAGATAATGCTTCTGATCCTTTGACAAGAATACTTATATATAGGAAGTACCAGCGGCGTATCCACCGTATTCTCGTCAAAGTTTCATTGGCTTTATCCTTAAGTTATGTTTGGTTCTATGTGATAAAGAAAAACATAAAACTAAACGATAGGAGTTGAATCTGGATCTTCGGTGAAGAGGACTAGTTGGGTATCTTTGTTTGGGCCGTCATTATCTTCGACAGGATTGGCGTTGATATTGAAGACTCTTCCTCTTGCTGGTGGCCTAGCGGTTGGGTTTTCTTGGTTTACTTGGTTAACTGGGTTTGATTGGGCTTGAGTGTTGATGACGTTAACCAATTGAGGGCATGTGTTTCTAAAGTGGGTAGGGTCGCCACAATTGAAACAAGCTCGAACATATGGGAACACGGGGTAATGGGGTTGTTGATAGGTATGGTTTATGGTTTGAGTAGGGGGAGAGGTTTGGTTTTGAAAGGTGCGGCAAACCTTGCTCAAATGACCATAGCATCCACAAGTTGCACATAGACGACAAGGTAAGGTATGTGGATGGTGATAAAAACAGTTGTTGCATCGAGGGTGAGGTCCAAGATATGGTTTCTTATTTGGGTAAGTTGAGTTGGGTGCCACTTGGGTGATTGGGATAGCTTGGATGGGTATGGCGTGTGAAATTGGTTGATTCCGTTGGATAGCAGCGAAAAGTTGCCCGTCTCTTTTTCTCTTAAAATTGGGTTGAGAAGGGGGTTCGGTTTGGGTGGAGTCGGAGGTTTCAGTCGATTCTTTGTCCTTCTTCTTCTCCTCCTTGAAGTCTTTGTTTCGGATTCGGTTCTCGGTAAGCTCTGTTGCTAACTCCATTGCCGCTTCCAAAGTTGCAGGCGAGGTACTTATTACAGGGTCTTGAATCTTTGACGGAAGACCACGAATGTAGTGCTCGATCAAACGGTAGAGGGGAGTGAACATGTTGGGAACCATTTGATGTAACTCGAGGAATCTTTTGTTGTAGGTGGTGTGGTCTCCTTCCTTTTGCTTCAACGAATAAAATTCATCTTCTAATTTCTTAATTTCGCTCCTTGGGCAAAATCGTCTGGTCATGATTTCCTTCAATTCGTTCCAAGTTAAAGTCATAGCATCGTCGACGCCTCGTTTGGCCTTCTCTGTATTCCACCAAGTAAGTGCTATCCCATATAATCGACCGGTAGCATATCGCACTTTGCGATCGTCAGGGCAATCGCAATTTAGAAAAATGTTCTCCATTTCTTCAAACCAATGGAGGAGAGCGGTGACACCTTCAGTCCCTTTGTATTTCGGAGGGTCGCATGATTTGAAATGCTTGTAGGTGCATTTAGTGGTATTTGAGGGAGAGTTAATAATGTTTTGGTTTTCTTGATTGACAGGATTAGCGGTGAATGCTTGTTGAACTTGAATTAGAATGTTGGGTATTACGGCAGCCATTTGTTGAGCGATTTGGGTTCATGGGTCGCATTAGGAATGAACATTCATAAAATAATTATAGAAAAATAAATCTACTACATCCATAGGATGTCTTGGGCTTTGCTCGCCATTAGGCCCTACATGCCGCCATACTTTACCTGTGTAATCATGTGGGCCCCCATGAATACCGGTTTTTCATATGGTTCGCACGGGTTTGCCTGGTTGCGTACACTAAAACCCGGAGAAAATCGAGAAATATGTGTACAACGTGTGATATTCGGAATGTGTCCAGGTGTAGACACGGTGACACCTCAAAGTGGGTTAGTTCGAACGACGTTTGGTGTGGCATGCTTTGGCCTAATATGTCCTTCGTACTCTCATCGTTGGTCCCCAGGTAGGCAAACTGGTCCGTTATATTGAATTTATACGAATGCCAACCTAGACAGGACGTTCCGACTATCGGTACTTGTACCCTTCCAGTTACTACATGCCCGTCGCAGAACTTACTTTGATGAGATTTGAAAATTGCAACAAAATCTTTGAATAATGAGAGTATGAAAATAAATTGAATACATGAACATCGATATATGTATAATGAATATGTATATAAGTATGTATGTTCGACTGTAAATATAAACAAATATGAAACAAATAAATATCACAAGTTTGTATGTACCCACCGAATCAATTAAAATTTAGGCAGACTATAGTATAGGCTCTAAGGGTCTAATAACCTATCCTATATCTCTATAGTCATGGCTCTGATACCAATCTGTCACACCCCGACCCGCAGCGGAAAAGGTGATCGGGGCATGATTGGGTTATCATCAAAGCTCATGACATTTATTATGCGTTTCATATTCATTTAATACAATTTAATGGAAATTTACAATAAATATTACAACATGTTCTAACTTTCAATCTAAGCTTCTTTATTCTCTTCTAAGGCATTTCCTATGTTTTCCTTGCTTCAACCTGTTCACCTGTATCATGTGTAAAAAGGTTTTGGATCAACATAAAGTTGGCGAGTGAATCCTATGGAAAACATTTGAACAAGTTTATTTAAATTGATTATGAAATATGTGCACAACCAAACATGAGTAAAAATAGATGTAAACTTATTCAACGATTATTAGATATTAAATAAAGCACACATGAACAATAATGGAACATTTAGAGGCACGCGTTGCTCTACTCGTCTCTCACGAGGAACTAATGGGCCTAATGAATGAATTGCATAAACATGATAATATGAATGACACAACTACAAACAATATAAACTCAATGATAGACACATGAACAATAATGGATTGGTTTTGAGGCACGCGTTGTTCAACTCGTCTCCCACGAGGAACTGATGGGCTTAATGAATGAATTTCATATAATTTGACAAAATGAAATAAGTAATCACAACAATATAAACAATCTAAGTTTAGATCACGATATGGTATGGCACAAGTTTAAATAAACGAGTTAATTAATTTGTGACACATGACACACCCCAAAACGTGTAATTAAAAAGGGGGAGTTGTAAGATTCACTCACAGTGGGTGCGTTCGGTTGATGATGTTGAATGCACGCGAAGTGGTTTTAACCACGAGTGAAATTAACCTAGATAAATATCATTATGGTTCGGTAAGTAAACGGATTTTATTAATCTATTTTAGTAGGATTGTTGGGTGTATTTTTGTGAGTTTAAGGCTATTTTCTAACCTTAAAAATGTTATTTTTAAGTATATTTAATTGATTTTTAATTAAAATAAATAAATAAAAATAATAAAAAAATTTGATTTTTTTGCTACAGTTGACCGTTGACCGTTGACTTTGACCGGTTCGAATCGAGAAATTGTGCGCTAAGTGAGGCTCGAACCCGAGACCTCCCGTACGCGTGCACACAGCTCTACCAACTGAGCTACGTGTCTAACCCGTCATATATCTGTTTTTAATTATATTTATATATTAATTAAGTTAAACAGAAAATCCTTTTATTTTAAAAACGATTTAATTGATTCGGACCGGTGCGCTCCACAGGTCTCGAACCCGGGACCTGTGGGTTGCGTAACACACAGTCCACCGCTGGACTGTGTGTTTAACATGTTATATAATCCAATTTTTATTATACTTAAACACAAACTAATCATTTTTATTTCTGACTTATTTAAAAAGGTAAATAATTGTCCGGGTCGATGCAGAAGACCGGACTCGAACTCGTGCGCTTTGATTAAACATACACACAGTCCACCACTGGACTGTGTGTCTAACTTGGTTATTTTTCCGGTTATTAATATACTTAACATATAACAGTGGTGCTTCCGGTTCGGTTAACAAAAAAAGGCGTTTTTATTAAGGCGGCTTGTGTGGAACAAGATTCGAACTCGAGACCTTTGTGTGTTTATTGTGCACACAGTCCACCGCTGGACTGTGTGTCTAACCCGAGTTATTTCTTGATTTAAATTATACTTATAGGTTACCGTAACTTCGTCTTCTTCGTTGAGATTTAACCAGCATCGGAAAACCGACTGGTTCAAAGTTTTAATCGGTTTCTTTAGCGTTTTTTAGTTAATTACAGATGAGATTAAGAAAAAGAATGAAGATTTAAGCGTGAGTTATACCGACTAGATTCCTCTGTTATTCCGGCAGCACTCCGGCGACAGCAACCACTTCCGGCGACGTGTGTCTTGCAGCAGCGAGTCTTCAGAAGGTTTGAAAAAGGTATGGGTGACTCCGGTATAAGCTTAGGAGGTTCAGTAAGGCTCAGAAATGAAGAACCCGGTTTTCTGGTGATGAGTAGAAATATTCAGGCGAGTGATTTTTCGCCGAGAAAGGGTGCGGTTTGAGCGAAAATGTTTGCAGAGGTTCGATGGGGTATTTATAGTGCAGGTTATCGATGAACTTGGTCTGATTTTCAACTTGATTCGTTGGTTTGAATTTCTCCGGCGGTTATAGAAGGTGTCGCGGACTCAGACGTCCATTATAACCGATATAAGTTTAAAGTTTACGTTATAACGGAAGGATTCGTTAAATTATTGGCGAGATTGCCGGGATTTCCGACGACTGAACTTTGGGCGCCGGTTTTGAATTCGGAAAGACACTTTATGAATTAAATGATCTTAATAATTAACAGATAATACAAGTGGCGCAGTGGTTCAAGTGTTGTGAGTTAAGTTTGTTGCTGGACCGGTTACTGACCCGGGTTCGAAACCCGACAGAACTAAAGTATTTTTATTTTCTTATTTTTGACAGTTTTTTCAAAAACTAATTATATATTCCCATATAATAATTAATTATGTATCGTTTAAAAATATTTTGAGCATTAAATTCGCAACGAAATTTTTAACTGATTGTTCGGTTAATAAACGGAGCGGGTTTGGTAAATCCGTTTTTTGACGGATGTTACACCACCCATTTGCGGGTCTTCCGGGATAACTGGATAGGATGGTGGTAAAGGTGGTAGTGAACCCGACCTTTGACCAGCACGCACCAACATGCGTGCACGACGTCTTTGGCGTGGTTGCGATGATGACTCCGGTGGTGGCTGAGGTTGTTCCACCGGTTGCATAGGTTCATCCTCGATTTGAGGATGAGGTGATGGAGCATGATATTGGGGAGTGCTGTGGTATGAGGGTGTGTTGACGAAACAATATTGTGCCCATCTTTGTTCATAATCATCGGGACCTCGAAACGGAGATCCCGCCAAAGAGTTCGAGCCATTAGACAGCTCGATGGGATGACCATATGATCCGCTTTGGGGAAATTCCTCCGAATTGGAATCCTCCTCCATATGTGTTGGCGAGTCGACTGGAGGGGTTTCAGGTGAGGGTTGGTTAACGGGATTGACAAAGTTGAAGTTAAAGAACTCTTGGTGAGAATGAGAATGAGAATGGTGCGATTGGTGGGAATGGTGAGAATGGTAAGAATGTTGGGAGTGTGATTGGGGCGGGGAGTATTCGTGCGAGATGGAATGTCTATACGGCTCAATGGAGATGAAGAGTCTCCGGATCCTTCGTATGGATTGTGATCATGCAAATCAGATGCTCCGGCTAGAGAGGGTCTGAAAGGTGGTCTGAAAGATGGTCCGGTCATAGAGGGTCCACCCCTCATGGGCCCCTTGCCTTTTCCTCCGTGTCTAAATTTAGGTGGCATTGTCCCTGCTTCAAAAACAAGTTAAACAAAATACAAAGCTAGAATAAGAAGATGGAAAAATGATTAATCCTAGGTCAAAGTCTAGACTCGGAAGTCTAAGAGATATGTGTTAATATGTATTCCCGAGATTAAACACAAAAGGCTAGTGTTTAATTCACTCGAGAGTTGGCTCTGATACCAACCTGTCACACCCCTAATTTCCACGTGTAACCCGATGGGCCCGATTGGAGAATATCGTGACACAAGTTGATATCATCATTACCAATCAATACAATAAAACACAGCGGAAGTCTGGATAATTACTATTACAAACGTTTTAAATGTTCAAAGTTCAAAAATAAATAAAACGCTTGTAACTAGATCCACAGGCGGATCGAAATGTGATTACAAAAGGAAATATAACAGACTAAGGCCTTCTAAGCAAAGGGTTGCAATTCCTCTTAAACTTTGCCGAGCACTTCCAGCCTAATTACATATACTTGTCACCTGCGCTTAGTCTTTTGAAAATACGTCAGTTTTCACTGGTAAATACGTTTAACTGACTCATTTTGAAAACATTTCGAAAACATTTAGTGTACATAATGGTACTTAGTTTAATAAATAACTTGGGATAAACTATTTTCATGTTATCAGTTTTACATGCAATAATACATTTAGAGCCCGAAAGCTATGTCGGGAACATGATTAATCGACACACCACTTTAATACCTTTAATAGGTACACCGCTAATGGGTTATATTTTTTTCTAGCATCTATCGAGTGTATGCCTACACCCCGTGCTTAGGTCGTGGCCATTTACAATTAAATGAGTCGTGGATATCCAGGACATGGTCGCTTTAACCCCCAAATGTTTAATATTAAGCAATACGAATTAAAATGGATTATTTGAATTCCCGACTCATTGGTCTTGATCCAATATCTAACCATGCGGTATTATTATACCGTATCCCAAGCCCGTATAAGGGAAAATAAGTTAACGTATTTACCTAGTTTGCAAATCATTAATTAATAAGAAAATAAGCAAAGCACAGCCGTAATCAATTTAACTAGCTTGGTGACAATCTAACGGAAGCCTCTAGTCTGGAATGGATGGTATTATTAACCGATTAGTTAGCTAGCGGGTCTTTATTTAGTCATTGACTTAGACCGGCTACCTTCAAATAAGATAAGGGTACGAAAGGCTAGATTAAGCGATAACCGGAAAAAAATGTATTTTGGACCCGACAAGTACCAGGACTTGTATAATATGGGTTAGTTATCAACATGTTGGCCCGTTACGGTTTTAAAATCAAACTATGCCTTAAAAGGGCAATTTGGTCATTTTAAATGTGTTAATTACGTTAAATAATCAATACATAGTTCATGACCAGGTTACTAACATTAAAATAAGTTCATTAGATCAACAATTCATTTTACATCTCATTTATATGCTTGTCAATGGTTAAAACTCCAAAGGGTTATAGTATACTATATCATTGTCATAATGCAACTTAGGAACAGTAGCTAAGGTTGCTAAATCAGGTCAGAACTGAGAGTCAAAGCAGAATTCAACTTTTACGACTTTCGGTTGCGAAACGACCTTAGGCCTGGAATTGATGAGCCGAACATGTTCCCACATGTTCTTATAATTATTACCTAATAACACTAGTTATGATTTTATTTCAAAACTGGCCCGTTTGACTTTTTATTAACATAACTTTGACGCGTCAATTGACCAAGCAAACGTGGTAATCAGTAGATGCCCTCTTGTGGGATTAACACCTACCTTATTATGATCACGTAGCCATGTTCGTTACGAACATTGGCTGGACCAAAATAGTCTTACCATAAAGTCAAAGCGTTTTTACGTCAACGCTTTGACATTGGCTTAAAGCCTAATAAAACTGAAAAGAGAAGGCTAAGAACACTTACACAAGTCCCTTAGCATGAAATATGACTAGATTGGAAGCTCCTTTAGATCAGGAACCCCCAGAGAGTGAGATAGAGATGAAATGAGAATGAGCAAGTCAAAGTGATGCAATGCACCACCTATTTATACTTGAGGGCCAAGCATGGGATCATGACAGGTGTTGGGGCTTTTTCTCAGATGCAAACAAGTGTTTATGGACGTGTCTTGAGCAGGAGGAGTGTGGCAATGGTGAGATAGGTGGCAAGGCAGCAAGCTGCCAAGCAATCTTCCTCTGGTAGTCCCTTATGGACCGTAAGGGATAAGCCTTGCGGTCCGTAAGGATCTCTGGCGCCCACAGATTTGAATTGGTTACGGACCGTAACTAGGATGGCTTGCGGTCCGTAACCGCCTTACTGAAACACTAAATTGTTTATTCTTACGGCCCGTAACCTGATATGGTTACGGTCCGTAAGGACCTTGTTTGCAATTTTTTCATTTTATAGTTTTGGTCCTCCAACTTTTCCGATGCTTGTTCAGAGGTTATCAAAATAACATAACGGCATTTTAATCCCTCTCGACTACACGTGGCCACCAAGAATTAACAGGACACGGGTCAGAATTTTATTAGGAGAAATTTTCGAGGTGTTACACTAACTCGCAAGAAGTCAATATGTGTTGTGACATAGATCTTGTCCATACACATTCTATTGAAGCTTCATGTAGTGCAATGACTTCAACATGATTTGAGGATTTTTCGACAAGTGTTTGTTTCTGCGAACGCCATGAAATCGCAGTTCCTCCGTTCATGAATACATACCCAGTTTGAGATTTTGATTTATGAGGATCAGATAAATAAACTGCATCTGCATAACCAACTAACCCTTCTTTTGAATCGTTAGGATAAAACAAGCCTAAATCAACAGTACCTCGAAGATATAGAAAAATATGTTTAATCCCATTCTAGTGCCTTTTAGCAGACCTGAACTAAATCTTGCTAACAAGTTCACTGCAAAAGAAAGGTCAGGTCTCGTACAATTCGTAAGATACATAAGTGCTCCAACTGCACTGTGGTATGGTACTCTTGGACCAAGAACTTCTTCGTTGTCCTCACAAGGACGAAATGGATCATTTTCGAAATTAAGTGATCTAATGACCATTGGAGTATAATTTGTTTGATGCACAAGTATTCCATTGCTCATATGTTCAATCTGTAAACCAAGACAATATTTGGTTTTTCCAAGGTCTTTTCTTTAAAAGAATAATTGCTTCATTAATTTCTTTTTGCGTCCCAATTATATTTAGATCATCAACATATACAGCTATGATCACATATCCTGAAGTTGTCTTCTTAATAAAGACATATGGATATATAAGATTAGTTGTATAACCTTTACTTATCAAATACTCGTTCAAACGATTGTACCACATCCTTCCAGATTGGTTCAACCATATAAAGATCTTTGTAATCTGATCGAATACATTTCTTTGGGTTTTGAACTTAACGCTTCAGGGAGTTTAAATCCTTCAGGAATTTTCATATAGATGTCAGTATCAAGTGATCCATACAAGTAAGCTGTAAGGACATCCATAAGACACATTTCTAACTTTTTAGAAACTGCTAAGCTGATTAAGTATCTAAAAGTTATTGCGTCCATAACGGGAGAATATGTTTCTTCTTAGTCAATCCCTGGCCTTTATGAAAAACCTTGAGCTACAAGTCTTGCTTTATATCTTGCAACCTTATTTTTCTCATTTCGTTTTTGTTTTCGTACAAAAACCCATTTATACCCTACTGGCTTTACAGCCTTAGGTGTAACAACAATAGATCCAAAAACCTTTCGTTTGTTAAGTGAATCTAATTCAGCTTGCATAGCGCATTTCCATTTATCCCAGTCATGTCTATTTTGACAATCATTGACAGATTTTGGTTCAGGATCATCATCTCCACCCATGATGTCACTTGCTATAAAATAAGAAAATATCTTATCAATATTTTCCATTTCACATCGGTTCCATATGATATGTGTATGACCATAGTTGATTGATATCTCTTTGTTAGTATCATCAACATCTTCCTCGTGAGAATTTTGGGTATTCACTATTTTATCAAGATCATTCTCTTTATGGTCAATTTCCTTTACAAGAGCTTTTCTTTTTCGAGGATTCTTATCCTTTGAACCGATTGGCCATCCACGTTTCAAATGTTTTTGAGATTGATGAGCTATTGTCACACCCCGACATCCACGTGTCTACCGGTGGGCCCGGTGGGGAGTACCGTGACGTAAAGTTGATATCATCATAACCAATTATAAGATAACACAGTGGAAGGCATTGGATTCATAAACTATTATAAACCGATAAGTGTCCAAAGTTCAAAATAAAATATACACAGACAAGGCTTTTAATAAGATCCACACGCGGATCGCAAAAATATACAAATGATAACAGACTATAAACAGGCAAGTCCTAGGGCGTAACTCCTCGGTATTCGCCTTGCAGCTCCCGGCCTATTACGTACTTGCACCTGTAACTTAAACTTTTGAAAATACGTCAGTTTACACTGGTAAATACGCTCGACCGACTCATTTTGAAAACGTTTTCGAAAATGGTTTTAGGCGCACATGGCGCAATTTAGTAAATAACTTGGGACAGTACAAATGACCTTGTATACAGATTTACATGCTGGCTTTTACATATGGGGCCCAGTACAGAAACCGAGACCTGATCGACTGACACACCACTCTGAACTTTCACACACAAAAGCAGATAGCAATTACCCAGTGGATGCCTACACGCCATGCTATGTTGTCGTGGTCACTACCAATTTAGTGAGCCAAGGATATCCCAGACACGGTCAAGCCCACCCCCATTTTTTAGCTTCAAACAAGACAGATTAAAACGGGTTATGTAAGAATCTAGTTAATTACCACAATTGGATAAAACATGTTCCCATACCCGACCAAGCGGTAGTAATCTACCGTATTCCAAGCCCGTATAGGGAAAATAGGTTTAGAGTATTTACCTGAGTTGTTATGTGTAGAAGTTCCAAACTCAGCCGTAGTTCCAAAGCAAGTACAAGGCAATTTACCAGGAGGTGTTCAATATGGAGTGATGGTAATTATTAACCAATGTTAGAATGCTAACGGGTCCTTAATTAAGTCTAGACTTGAACCGTTAGTCTTATGCTAAAATATGATACGGTGCGATACGCTAGATTAAGCGGTGACCGGAATAGAATGTTAGTTGGACACGACAAGTATATAACTTGTTTAATATGGGCTACCCAATAACATTCTGGATTTTTGATAAGGAATGGACAAGGTTGAACCCTTTTTGGTTAAAATACGTAAACTAGCTACGTATGCTTAACCGAACGCACATAGGCGAAACTCGGTAACCGAGAGAGTCATATACAAGTTCCATATAGATATATGTTTAAAATATGTTATAAAATCAGTAACTTTGCAAAAGATAGGCCCGAGGTGTATTTAAAACCGAACTATGCCTTACAAGGGCATTTTGGTCATTTTAAGGTTTATAAAAGATGTAAATTAGGAATCTGATGTTAAGACCTTTAATATTCAGTAAAAATACTTATTTTATGATGTTATAATAGTAGGATATCAAATATATATGTACTTGATGGTTTTGAAACAAACTATGTCCCGTAAGGGCATTTTAGTAATTTCACACATAGCTTTAAAGCCAAATTTAGGATTCTGAGTTCGGGACTTGTACTTACTATTATCATGATGAAAATGAGATTATAAATCAGTAGGTAACAAGTCTCAGCTCACGGTTATGGCTTTCAACCATACTATACGCCAAAAGGCGTAAAAGTCGCTAAAATGCCATTAATTCATAATTTAAGTTAAACAGAAGTTGAAGCCTGTTTTATAAATCAAAAATCATGTCATATTATTTATTATATCAGTAGGTTTAAGTTTGGTTTATACAAGATTGATTTAAGACATTTTTCCGTAAAAAGGGTAGTTTGGTCATTTAGCGGCAATTAACGATTCTTAGATTTTTATTCAGGTCAAAATCTGAATAATTATCCCAAATGGTCCTACTTATTATACCATATCAGTAAACACATTATTTTGATTACAAAAATCATGTTTAATCTTCTTAAAATGCTGAAAAGGGGTTTTTAGTCCTTTTTACGTTATAAACGCATTTTTTTATAAAAACTCAGATTCTTGACATTAACATAATCAAATTATGTTTACCAATCAGTTTATGTCTTATATTTACATGCATGGGTGTTTAAAATCATGATTTGCATGAAAAGGACATTTTTGCAAAAGTTTAGATAATTTTATGGAACTTTGTGATAAACTCAGATTTCTAATGAATCGAGAGACGAAACTATAGACGGTCATTCTTAATATGATCATGGTCTCAAAATGGTCAGAAGTCAATAGAAAAAAGTGACTTAAAACGGGTCAGAACCAAAAGTCAATGAAAAGTCAAATATAGCGAATTTCGGTTGCGAACCGATGCTAGACCGAGATTTGACGAGCCGAATCAGTTGGTATATGTTCTAATACTTATTTTTATGTTGTTAATGCTTCAAAACATATTTTATAACATTCAGATCCTTAGTTGTGAAATTTTATAAAACTAGACAGTTTGACTTTTGTTGACTTTTCGGTTGACTTGTCAATTGGCCATGAATTCGTGGTAATCTGGAGATGCCCTCTTGAGAGATTAACATCTCCATCATTACAATCACGTAGCCACTTTTGTTACTCACGATGACGGAGTATACATGGATTTAGAACAAGGTCAAGGCGCATTTACGTCAAGACTTAAATCTTAGCTCAAAACCAAAAGGAATCAACTTAACATGAAATTGAATACTTACATAGGGTTCAAGTAGTGCTAGGAACAGAATGAAATGCTTGAGAATGACCAGAACTCCTTTAGAATGACCTTTGATGAATTCAAGTTGATGAAGGTGGTTGCAACTTAAAGAATCCATTCATTTAATGGTCATGGGGATGCTCAGATGGTTTCCAGGTGTTAAGGGACGTGAACAAGTGTCCTATAACGTGTCAAGCATGCAAGGAAGGCGACAAATACGTTAAGAGGTGGAAGAACATGGCTCTGCCATGTTTCTGTTCGCTGGTAGGTCCTTGCGGACCGTGTGGGTCAAGCCTTGCGGTCCGTAAGGACCTCAGGCGCCCATAGTTTCAGGTAGTCTAGCGTACCGTATGGCAAGAGCCTTGCGGTCCGCAAGGGGTCTTCAGATCTTGAAAATTTCAAATTTATACTTAAGTCCCCCCAACTTTATTTTTAGAATAAAAATACGAATATTATTATTGTTTCAACGACCTTGGTCCCTTCTGTGGTACACAAGGATTACCGGGACACGTGTCGGAAAAATATTGGACGTAAAAACACGAGATGTTACAGCTATCTTATTATCTATTGTCTTACTTGGGATCTCAACTCGAGCTGGAGCATTAGCAGCTGGTATTTGAGATTTAGTAACTCTGTTTGTATCTGTAAAAGCATCAGGCAATTAATTTGCAATTTCTTGCAAGTGTATTATCTTTTGAACCTCCGTTTCACATTTTTTTGTTCTAGGATCAAGATGGGACAATGAAGGCACACACCATGAGACATCCGTTTCTTGTTTTTTATTTTCTCCACCTAATGCTGGGAACATTGCCTCGTTAAAACGACAGTCATCAAAACATGCTTTAAATACGTCACCTGTTAAACGTTCAAGATATCATATGATGGAGGCTGTTTCATATCCAACATATATTCCCAACCTTCTTGAGGTCCCATGTTTGTGTGTTTTGGTGGTGCAATAGGAACATACACTGCACTCCCAAAAATTCTAAGGTGGGAAATGTCTGGCTCATGGCCAGAAGCAAGTTGTAATGGGGAGTATCTTTGATTTGCACTTGGTCACACACAAACCAGTGATTCGGCATGTAAAATTGCATGACCCCAAATAGACACAGGAAGTTTTGTTCTCACTATTAATGGTCTCGCTATTAGCTGTAAACGTTTGATCAATGATTCAGCTAAGCCATTTTGTGTGTGTACATGAGCAACACGGTGTTCGACAACAATTCCCACAGACATGCAATAATCATTAAAAGCATATGATGTAAATTCCCCAGCATGATCAAGTCTCACCCTTTTAACGTTATAATTAGAGAAATGTGCTCGTAATTTGATAATTTGAGCAAGAAATTTTGCAAAGGCGATATTACGAGTTGATAGTAAAGAGACATGAGACCATCTGCTGGATGCGTCTATCAAGACCATGAAATATCTAAACAGTCCACATGGTGGATGAATTGGTCCGCATATATCACCTTGAATTCTTTGAAGAAACATTGGTGATTCCTTTTCAACTTTTAAGGACGAAGGCCTTGTAATTAGTTTTCCAAGTGAACAAGAGGTTAATAGAGGCATTTTATCTGATTGGGGAATCTTTTGATATTTCAGGGATGTCCATGTGTGTTTTCAATAATTCTTTTCATCATTGTAGATCCTGGATGACCTAATCTGTCATGCCACAAGTTAAATGTCTCAGGATCATAAAAACTTTCTGTTATTGCCATATGTGCTTGAGGCACGTTAATGTGTGTATAATGCAATCTAGAATGGAGCATTTGCAGTTTTTCCAATATATGATCTTTGCTCATGATGTGTAAATATTTTTTATTATCAACAGTCCTTGACTGAGTATCATATACATTATGATATATGTCACCGAAACTCAACAAGTTTCTTATTGATTTTGGGGAAAATAAAGCATTCTCTATTAAGATCTTTGTACCATTTGGTAATTTTAAATTCACTTTTCTCACTCCTTCTATCAAGTTTGTAGGACCCGATATATTTGTTAGATTTAAGTATAGTGTGTATGACTCCACTATCCGCTATACATATATCTACATCATTCTTTTGCTCTTGTGCTACACTGATATTCATTTTAATCTTGAAAATATAAAGAGAAATAATAATAAGTGTATATCAAAGGCGTTATGAATTATTTTTAATAAGAAGTAAACGTTACATGAAAAGAAAGACTAATTAAACATAATAAAGATAGTTATAATAAAGGAAAACTACATAATTGTTGCATATAATTATTATGGCTTAGCAACATTTGTTTCAGAGTTCCATCTCATTGGTGTAGTCGGCGACATTTAGCTCGACGTTGATATCATTAAAATTATCCACATGGTTCACCTCCTTTTCTTTTCTTTTGAGAGAGGCTTAGTGAAGTTCACAAAAATGTGAAGGTGTATGACAAGCCTTTGACCAATGGTTTATACTTCCACATCTGAAACAAGAAGTGCCATTGTTTTCAGACCTACCAGCTTCATTCCTTTTGTTATAATGGTTGGAATTGGTATTTTGTGGAGTGTGGTAATGGGTGGTTCTTTGATTTCGACCACGTCCACGACCATGGGAATTACCTCGGAAATTATTATTTCCTTTGAAGGAATGGTTGCGACCATTAAAACTACCTTTACCAAAATGGCCACGGCCACGGCCTTGTCCACGTTTTCTTCCAGAGTCTTTAGTATCATCATTAATAACAACATTTTCTTCTGGAATGGCAAATGATCCAGTGGGACGAGCTTGATGATTTTTCATTAGTAGTTCATTGCTTTTCTCTGCTACGAGGAGAAATGGATTTAGATCAAAATATCTTTGAAACCACTGAAACCGATATTGTTGTTGCAAGTTTATATTTGATGCATGAAATGTGGAGAAAGTTTTCTCAACATATCTTCCTCTGTAACAGTTTACCCACAGAATCGAAGCGTTGAGCATATCCTGAACAAAGCAGAGGTGTACTCATTCACCTTTTTAAAATCTTGGAATCTGAGATTGTTCCATTCATCTCTAGCAGTGACAAGTAAAAACTTTCCTTTGATGATCAAATCTTCTTTTAAATCTTCCCACAAATGTATGGATCCTCACAATTTGAATATTCAATTTACAACATCTCATCAATGTGTTTATGGAGGAAGACATCGGCTTTTGCCTTGTCTTGATCACTACAATTATTCCACTCTGTTATAGTTTCCAAAACACCCATTGATTTAAGATGTCGCTAACATGTGCCGTCCACGGCATATAATTTTCTCCGGTGATATTAAGAGCCCGGAATTCAATTTTTGTGATGTTTGCCAATTTGTTGCTAAACATAAATAAGATAAATATTAAAATCTAAATACTCACTAAAAATGAGAGAACATACATAGGTACAACTACAAACAAATAAATGAATACATAAGTACCAAAAAGATGAGGTGGAAGCTCATACATTAAGGTCGGCAACAATATTAATATTATGCCGGCCAATATTAAAACCGGGTGAATCATCTTCGAAATTTTTTCTTGAAAAGCCTTGAGAAGAAAAGTGTTTTCGTGGAAAAATGAGATTGATAATTGCCGCCTGAACGACACTCTGATTTTGATCACGTCAAAAGTAATACACTGATCTATTTGCTATTAAAACCAATAATGAATTTAAGAAAGTTTTATCTTGCGTTCAACTTATATATACAACTTAATGAGGGAACGGAGCTGGTTTCGCTCATTCCAAGATTTCGATTTTTTCTGAAGGGGGATAAGAAGATGATAAAAGTGGTTACTTATTTGATATTGATGATGATGAAGAAAAAGAAGATGACTTGTACGGTGGTAACCATATTTATATATATATATATACGAATTTACACAGGTTGAACAGCAGAATGGTTGTAAATGTCAGTTCACAACTATATAGTTCATAGCAGAAGATCAGTGATTATCATAAGTATTGCACAACATTGATTATCGTGTAGGAGGTAATCAGTTACTCATGATTAGTATTAACATGTATCGAAACCGGTTTTTGAATGACACATTACACGGAAGAAACAAAAGATTTGAGGCTCGGCTGCGCTTTCAGAAAGGGATCCCTTGTCCACCTCTTTAACATGCTTAAAGCTATCTTCGGTTGATCCATAGGAACCGTCCAGCATCATGAACTTGTTATATGTGCAAATGTCAACTTTGACTTCCATAATTCAAAAGCTAGTACTTCCCAGTCCAAATTTCTAACTTTTTTTATTTAACAATGTTTTTTCCGTTTCAAATAAGTGTTTCTTTAACATTGTAGTGTACCTATTATAATCTTTAAGTAAGTATGAACGGATTATTAGCGATTCGCAAGTTGGGAGTAGCATGTTTTGACAATAAATAATAAAGAAAATTTGGATCTGAAAGCAAAATTAGCAACGTTAAATTGATCCCAGAAATCCGAATTTAATCCCATTCATAACTAAATAGGTCGAAATTACCACCCCTGTTTATTTTATTATCAGCATGAAAACATTAGATAAAAAGAAAGCATTTTACCATCCATTTTGCATCTCATCGTTGCCAATATGAAAATCAAAATACACGAATGTTCCCTAATCAAAATCATTGGTAGCAATTTTGGTTCCTCGTGTCGTTGAAACCATGTGTTGTACTTTTCATGGTACCTCCATCATTGCTTCTTTAGCTTTTTGGCAGCCAAATACCGTTGTAAGTATTCTACTTGAAATGACACACTTCAGAACAAGTCTACAGTCTAACGATGCTTGCAGCAACATATGAACATGTCAACATGCATAGGAAGTGAAAAGGCCAGAAGGTATATTAGTTACAAAATACCTGTTGATAGTAGAATGCAAAAAATAAGGCTTGGTGCCATTGTTATCATATCCAGAACGATCCCAAAAGGTCGGGTTATTGACAATTGGAGCATGTACCTGAGGATAGCTTTGAGGTCTCACAGACCAAAACCACCAGCACCACCAAGCATAATGCTAGTGCCGCTTGCTATATTGTCACAATTCTGTTTCTTTTTAGTAATTTCGCCTCTTTGTTCTTAATGGATATGGTTTTCACTCTAAACCTGATGATCCTCGATATCATCAAGTCCAGATCGAGCATGAAGTGGAAAGCAGTTTACAAGTGATCCTTTAGTTATCCAACGCGACCCGCATGCATTGCATAATACAAGGTTATCAGGAGGCCTATTTCGCCATAAGGGAGTGCCTGTAATCACAAATAGTTTCCCAAAACGTCAAAAAAGGGCTAAACATACAATACATATTTATATCCATGCTTAAAATCACTAAACCAGAAGAGTGGAACAGGAACTAAGAAAGAACAATATATTTTAGGATTTTCTTTCATTGTCACCCATTTAAATGACTTCTTAAATAGACATACTCATAGATGAAACCAGATAGACATGATCTCACAAGAACACCAAATTCAACAAAATCGTATTGCTGATTAACAAAGCCATAAACAAAATAAAAAAACTTCAACAAACATGAAAAAATGTTTGATTGTCAACAATGAAGTGAATTCTGATGTAAAAAAGATTGCACATAATGATCAAATGCACTTCAACATACCTTTGAAATCATATTGTTCCTCCATTAAAACAATCCCCTCCTCTTTAGGTGCAGCCAAAGTCTAGAAACAATTAACAACAACCAGATGTTAAGATCTCTTAATAATTTTAGTTAGTATGAAGTTTTGCTAAAACTTGATTAAGAAATTCTTCTGATAAATAGGCTATGTAAAATCACTATTTTTTTTCTTGCCTCTTGGTGTGGTTTCATCAGGAATAGGTTTAATCCAGCAATCCTAAACACCCCCTCTTCCAATTGATGAAGGATATGCAAAAAAAGTTAAACCCAAATTTAAAAGGGAATATAGAGGTGAAACTGTTGGGATTGAACCCTAACAAAGGAACAGATGATATCAAAGTCAAATACACTATCCGAGCTTTGGTTCAACTATCAGAGGTTACAACCTCTGATCTACCTTTACACTGCTTTACCTAAACAACTGCTCCTATCATCTGATCGTTTTAGAGGCAAAGGTCTGATAGAAGAAACAAGATCAGAGGATAGAGATCAGTGCTTAGACTAGTTTTTACTTTATTCAATGTAACAGTGCTATGCACTAATAGTTTAGTTTAGCAGTGTTTTAGTTAGTTACATTTTTGTTAGCAGTCACTATCAACCATGACGTCACAAAAGATGCTCAGTGGTTAGATAGTTAGTATAAATAGGTAAACATTGTAACTGTTAAACTTGTCTTCTTGAAAAAGATCATTTCGCACTTTATCTTCTTCATTTCTTACTATCAAACGATTGTAATTGGCTAAGAGGGAGTTTGTGAATCACATGCAAAGTTTATCAACTTGAAAGCATGATGGTGATGAAAACAAACGACCAATTGCTTGTAGTATAAGTTTTCCATTAATTCCGCCGCATATCTTTCTAATTCAATCCATTTCCATTCTTAGAAACAAAAACTGCAAGTAATTCAAACTTAGATCCTGACAATTGGTATCAGAGCTCGGTCAATCAATTTTGATTTAATAGTAAAATTGATTTGAACAGATCAGCTCTGCTAATTCGTTTGATAGTTTTACTTGAATACAAAATTTTTTACTACACAAGTTTTTAAAACACAAATCTGTTGTAAACAAGAGAAATGGCACAAAACACACCGGAATCCAATATTGGATCCATGTTCAAACCACCTATGTTGAAACGAAATGAATATTTTATTTAGCAACGTAGGTGGGTCATATTCTCGCCCAACAGAACACTGGATATTGGAGATCCGTTGTATTTGGACCTCATATTCCCATGGTTCCAAGTACAGAGGATCTTCACACCCAGGTCCTAAGAAACTCGAAAATTACTCTGAACAAGATTTCCTTAAAATCGAATTGGATGCTAAGGCCTTCAGCATCGTTGCTTCGGCTTTGCCCAATGAGATTTATGCTGGATTACTTCATTGTAATAGTGCTAAAGAGTTATGGGATGCTCTTAAAGAGCAATTCGGTGGTATTGAAAGGTGATCGAGAATAATAGAGAGGTTTAAATCAACAGTATGAAACATTTTTCCATGTTAAGGGTGAGTCATTAACCCAACAGTTCGAATAATATAGCTGTCTCATCAGTGAGCTCAAATTTGTAAATGTGGAGTTTCGAAATTCGACTGTCAATAGTCGTTTCTTGAGATCTTTACCTGAGAAATGGGAGATTGTAGCTTATGTCACTAGAACAACTGCTGGTTACAAGGAAATGACCTTGACACAACTTCATGGATGACTCCTCACTTATGAGAGAGAGTTGAACCAGAAAAAGAAGTTGCAAGAGTCAAGGAAAATGACTGATGACTATACTTTGGGAAACACTGCTTTATATAGTCATGATGAGGGGTCTAGCTGTAACATTTGTATAAATCGGGTCTCCAAAACCCGCTCCGTTTTGTAATCAAATACCAAGTTACGAAATTTCATTAAGTATTTATGAGTATTTTGAGTTTAAACGTTACATAATTAATATATAAACTAAACTATAAAAATTATATTTGATAAAAAGTCAAAATAAAATAAATAAAAAATAGTTGGAGCTGACCGGACTCGAACCCGGGTCAACTGCCTCCAACGATTTAACTTCCCGTCTCCAAACCACTCCGCCACCAGTTGTTTTCTGTTAGTATTATGAAAACAATTAAATTTTATACGTAAACTCGGTTTAACGGTTATTGATATCTGAATAACGGAAAATCGGTAAGCCAAATCGTCAAATCAGTTTTCGTTCGTTTAGTTAACTTATAACCGACGCATATCGGTTTCTAATTAAAGTTCAGATTTAATGAACTTCGAATTTTGGGTTTTGAAACCGAAAGACATTCAAGTTTCAAATAATTCTGTTTCCAATCATTTATACGATTCAGAACTGTCTCAAATACACTCCAATCCCTTTTCGTCGCGTTTTCAAGTCTTTTGAGCACAAGAAAACTGTCGCCGGAATTTTCTGCAATTCTCGCCGGAAAACCGTGTTCAACATAAACCAGTAAGAATTTCCTCTCTTGCTGTTTCAATCTATTGTTGGGACACTACTAACATTATTCCGTCACTCAAAGTCAGTCATAGAAGACTTTGCTGGATTTCTGGTTTCGCCGGAGAAATTCTGGGATTTGCCGGAACCACGCTAGTTGACGGTAAACACATTCAATCGTGATAATAATTCATGTACTCTGGTTCAATTTCAAATCTAATTCTTTAATTCTGTTGATTAGCCCTCTCAGCCGAAGTTTCAAAAACGGAGTTGCCTGTTCTCGCCGGACTTCCTGAAGAAGACGACCTGTCCGGTATTTCTTGTCCTCAAACTGTTCGGTTTGTTCATTCAAACTAGTAGGCATGATATTTAAGTAGTAGAGCCATGAATCAGTTGTCTGAGTAAAAACCAGTAATCATAACGAAGAAGACGAATCTAAAAACGGGATAAGAATAATTAAAACTCGGATAATTAACGGGTTAGACACACAGTCCAGCGGTGGACTGTGTGCAAAGTTTATATACGAGTCCCGAGTTCGATCCTTACTACACACACACTGCGTAATAACATTCCCTTTTTATTCATAAAACTAACCGGGTTAGATTGAGTAGTTGTTAAGTATAATATAATTCAAGAATATAACCGGGTTAGACACACAGTCCAGCGGTGGACTGTGTGCAACACAAACTGCACGTCACGCGATCGAGCCCCGTCCCAAACACCGGTTCAATGAGATTAAAACGTTTTGCAAAATAAAGGAATTTTCGGTAAAATTGAATAAGTGTATAAATATAATAAGAACTGGATTCCTAACGGGTTAGTCACGTAGCTCAGTTGGTAGAGCTACGTGCGCGTGAACGGAAGGTCACCGGTTCGAATCCCGCTCGGCGCAATAATTACCGCTGACCGAACCGGTCAACGGTCAACGGTCAACGGTCAAACAGTAAAAAAAAATATTATTTTTTTTTAATAATTATTTGTTTTATTTAAATTAAAAATCAATTAAAAATACTCAAAAATAACATTTTTAAGGATAGAAAATAGCCATAAACTCACACAAATATATCTAAAAATCCCATTAAAAATCTTTAATAAAATCCATCCGTTTAATATATTTTTTCCCATTATTATTTAGGTCAGTGATTCCTCGTTAACTCGTTTCGTCTAAATCGTGCGCATCTCACCAATTCAAATCCAACGCACCCAATGTGAGTGAACCCTTCAAATTCCCCGTTTTAATCACATTTTTGGGGTGTAGCATGT
Source organism: Scalesia atractyloides (assembly GCA_947069175.1). Lineage (NCBI taxonomy): Eukaryota > Viridiplantae > Streptophyta > Magnoliopsida > Asterales > Asteraceae > Scalesia > Scalesia atractyloides. The sequence continues at coordinate 79,968,457 of CAMTDV010000005.1, read as the reverse complement.
GTTTTGTTCATTTACTTACTATAACTAAGTTATTGTGCATATATCATATCATGACATGTGTGTTAGTTGTTGCTGTTAAATAGTTAGTATTGTTTGCAAGTTATTATTTCAGTACATGCAATTGCTGAGGCCGTAGCTCCCCATCCCTCGAGGTTGAGTTTGATCCCCATCCTATTATGCGGTTGATCAGGGCGTGCCCGCACGATCGGCTCCGTTTGATTGAGCCTTGATCGGTCATTTATTCTCATTCCAGTTCATGCAATACGCTCGGCTCCGTTTGATTGAGCCTTGAGCGCATAGTTCAATTTACATTCTCAGTTCATGCAATACGATCGGCTCCGTTTGATTGAGCCTTGATCTCACAGTTCATTTATGTTAATTATCATATGATGTTGGTATGTTCATGTATGTATAGATTGTTAATGTATGTTATAATTGTAACCGATGTTGCCATTGCTTGATTTCATACATATGCTCTTTTATGAATATGCACAATATTTTATTGATAAACTAACCAGAAAATCATTATTAAATGTTTATCTATAAGGTTCACTCGCCAACTTATGTTGACCCAAAAACCTCCCATTTTACACATGATACAGGTGAACCAGCAGCAGCTAGGAACACGTAGGACCTGGATTAGAAGAAATAAAATGATTTAGTGTTTGGATTATTATGTTTGGTTATTTTCCTTTGTAATGAATGAACATGTTTGAAGGTTTGAGAAATGTAACTTTGACTTCATTTAATTATGAAACATAATAGTAAATGTCATGTGCTTTGGTGATAACCCAATTATGCCCCGACTATTATTTCCGCTGCGGGTCGGGGTGTGACAGATTGGTATCAGAGCCATGACTATAGGGATATAGGATAGGTTATTAGACCCTTAGAGCCTATACTATAGTCGATTAGAAACTTATAAGAATTTTGTGTGTTATATGCCAAATTTCATGATGTTTATATGTTTATGTTAAAATGTTACATTTCATATCGTTCAAGCATGTTCATAAGTATGTATTATCAAATAATGCCTATCATGAAATCGTATGATCATAATATATCACATCCATGCAAGCACACACCACATCATGATTGATTTTACAACGATTTTCGTGTTTTCAAATCTCATCAAAGTGAGTTATCATGACGGGCATGTAGTAACTGGAAGGGTACTAGTACCGGTAGTCGGGACGTCCTGTCTAGGCTGGCATTCGTATAAATCCAAAATAAAGGACCAGTTTGCCTACCTGGGGACCAACGATGAGAGTACGAAATACCTATTAGGCCAAAGCATGCTATACCAAACGTCGTGAGAGCTAATCCCACTTTGAGTTGTCATTGTGTCTACACCTGGACACGTTCCGACCAAACATCTCATGAACATATTTTGTGGTTAGCATTCGGGGGATGCGAGTGTTAAATTGCCAATACTAATGTGAATCCTACCAAACCAATAGCCATGGGGGCCCACATGACTATATAGGTGAAGGTATGGGGGACATTTGAGGCCCAACATGAGCGAACCCAAGACATCCTTCGGATGTAGTTGCATTATTGATATTTATATTATTTTCATTTTTTAAAAAAAAAAACACATGACACCTAAAAGATACCATAAACTCACAATCTTCTCATTTTATGATCCTGTAGATGTCGTATAGATCGCATCGAAGGAGTAGGAAATCGGAAAAGTCTCAGGAACGATTGGCCACTCATATCGCCAACCAAATGGCCACGATATTACCTGACATCGTAGTACAAGTACAACAAGCTCTTGCTGCAAATCCTACTAACCCTCCTCAACAACAGGACCAGATCATCAACGACCCTCCTACCAGCAAATGCACCTACAAACATTTTAAGTCTTGCGATCCCCCAAAATTCGAAGGGACTGAGGGAGTCACTGCTCTCCAGCGTTGGTTCGAGGAGATGGAAAACGTTTTCTTAAACTGCGATTGTCCTGAGGATCGCAAAGTTCGTTATGCCACCGGGAGACTACTTGGGGTAGCTCTCACTTGGTGGAATACCGAGAAGGGAAAGAGGGGAACGGAAGATGCGATGGCCTTAACTTGGGAGGAGTTAAGGGAAATCATGACTAGGCGATTCTGTCCTAGGAGTGAGATTAAGAAATTGGAAGATGAATTTCATGCCCTGAAGCAAAAAGATGGTGATCACACTACTTACAACAAACGGTTCTTGGAGTTGAACCAGATGGTACCAAACTTATTCACTCCAACCTACCGTCTGATCGAACATTACATTCGAGGACTTCCCTCGAAAATCCAAGATTCGGTCCTCAGCGTTTCACCGGTAACACTAGAAGCTGCCATGGAATTGGCGACAGAACTGACCGAAAACCGAATTCGTAATGGGAAGTTCAAGGAGGAAAAGAAGAAAACCCCTGCTGAGGGACAAACCTCAAACCACCACACTCCTTCCTCTAAATTTGCTAGCAAGAGGAAGCGTAACAACAGGAACTTTGCAGTCACCCACACCAACACCCCTGTTCCTGCTGCACCCATCACTCAAGCCACTCCTCCACCCGCACCATACAAAAGACCATACACAGGACCACTACCAAAATGTAACCGTTGTCAGTATCACCACTCCCCTGACTATCCTTGCCAATACTGTACCAGCTGCGGTCGCGCTGGACACATTGTACAACACTGCCGCGCACCTCAGCGAACAAACCGCCACCCACCTATAACCCAAACCCACCAACAATTTATGGGTCAAGCCCAACAACAACAACCATTTCCACCCACTCAACATTTAGCCCAAACATACTATCAACCCAACTACCCTATGGGTCAACCTATGCGGGCATGTTTCAACTGTGGAGATCCAAGTCATTTCAGGAACACATGTCCAAGACTAGTCAATATTATTCATGCTCAGGCCCAAGCCAACCCTGTGAACCAAGCAAACCAAGCTCCTCCACCTGCTAGAGGAAGGGCTTTCAATATTAACGCAAACCAGGCCAGGGCTGACGGCAATGTGGTCAACGGTACGTTTCTTATAAATGGTAGATATGCCTCTATGTTATTTGATACTGGTGCGGATAGAAGTTTCGTGTCATTAGAGTTTGAACCTTTCTTAAGTAAAAATCGAGATAAGCTCGCGGAATCCATAACAGTGGAAGTTGCAGATGGAAAACCAGTTTCGTTAAACTCTATTTTACGCAACTGTACGCTCACCCTAAACGACCACGATTTCTCGGTCGACCTTATTCCTATGAAGCTGGGAAGTTTCGACATCATAGTCGGAATGGATTGGCTCAGTCAGCATAATGCGGAAGTTGTATGTCGTGAGAAATTTATTCGTATTCCTCTTTCAAACGGTCAGACTCTTCGAATTATTGGAGAAACCTCGGCGAAAGGACTCAACTTAATGTCTTGTCATCAAGCTCAGAAATACCTTCGCAAGAATTATGTCGCGTTTTTAGCCCATATCATCAAGAAGGGGACCGCAGAAAAGAAACTTGAAGATATTCCTGTTGTAAAAGATTTTCCACAAGTTTTTCCTGACGACATTTCAGGACTTCCTCCAGTCAGAGATGTCGAGTTTCGTATCGATCTTATACCTGGTGCTACACCAGTGGCAAAATCTCCATATAGGTTAGCCCCCTCTGAAATGCAGGAGCTAGCCAGTCAATTGCAAGAGTTGACTGACAAGGGATTTATACGCCCCAGCTCATCGCCTTGGGGTGCACCTGTACTTTTTGTAAAGAAGAAGGATGGATCTTTTCGCATGTGCATCGATTACAGAGAGCTCAACAAGTTAACTATCAAAAATCGATATCCTTTACCTCGTATAGATGACCTCCTTGACCAACTACAAGGTGCCAGTTGCTTTTCGAAAATCGACCTCCGATCGGGCTATCATCAGCTTAGGGTGCATGAAGAAGACGTCCCTAAAACTGCTTTTCGAACTCGATATGGTCACTATGAATTCATGGTTATGCCGTTTGGATTAACCAACGCACCAGCTGTTTTCATGGACCTAATGAATAGAGTCTGCAAACCTTACCTTGATCGATTTGTTATTGTGTTCATTGACGATATTCTTATCTATTCAAAATCCAAAGCTGATCATGAGCGTCATCTGCGACTTGTTCTTACACTTCTAGAAAAGGAAAAGCTTTATGCCAAGTTCTCTAAATGTGAATTCTGGTTAAAGGAGGTGCAATTTCTTGGGCATGTAGTCAATGACAAAGGAATACATGTGGACCCATCAAAGATCAAAGCAGTTCAAGAATGGCAAGCTCCACGTACGCCAACTGAAGTAAGGTCTTTTCTTGGACTTGCTGGTTACTATCGTCGATTCATTTCAAACTTCTCTCGCATTGCGGTGCCACTCACGGCTTTAACCCATAAAGGGAAACCATTTGTATGGGGGCCCAAGCAAGAAGAAGCTTTTCAAACTCTCAAGCGAAACTTTGTGATGCACCAATCCTCACTCTTCCTGAAGGTTGTGATGATTTTGTAGTCTATTGCGACGCGTCAGGACAAGGGTTAGGTTGCGTTCTCATGCAAAGAGGAAAAGTCATAGCTTATGCCTCAAGGCAACTCAAGACACACGAGAAGAACTACACCACTCATGACCTTGAACTTGGAGCCGTTGTATTCGCTCTTAAGATATGGAGACATTATCTTTATGGTACGAAGTGTGAAATATACACTGACCACAAGAGTCTTCAACATATCTTCAATCAGAAAGAGTTAAATATGAGGCAACGAAGATGGGTCGAACTTCTAAATGATTACGACTGTGAAATCAAATATCACCCTGGTAAAGCAAATGTGGTGGCTGATGCACTTAGTCGAAAGGGTTATGCGAACTCCATTCATATTCTATGTTCACAAATTATAACCAAAATTAAGGATCAAATTCGTGAAGCTCAACACGTCTCAATAACAGAGGAAGATGTACAAAAGGAGATGTCCTGTGGAGCCGAGCTAAAGCTGGAAACTAAATCTGATGGTATTTTGTATTACTTAGATCGTATATGGATTCCTAACCATGTCAATCTTCGTGAAACACTCATGCATGAAGCCCATAAGTCGCGATATTCTATACACCCAGGAGCCGATAAGATGTATCAAGACCTACGGTACACCTATTGGTGGCCTGGAATGAAGAAAGATATTGCTGTTTTTGTTTCCAAGTGTCTCACTTGTTCTAAAGTAAAGGCTGAACACCAAAGACCCTCAGGACTTCTGATCCAACCAGAAATACCTGTCTGGAAGTGGGAAAATATAACCATGGATTTTATTACCTGGTTACCTCGCACTTCTAGTGGGTATGATACTATATGGGTGATTATAGACCGACTCACAAAATCAGCTCACTTTATTCCTATTCGGGAAGATTTCAAGAACGAAAAGCTTGCTCGTATTTATATCAGCGAAATCGTCAGCCGTCATGGAGTTCCATTAAGTATTATTTCTGATCGTGATGGTCGTTTCACCTCACGGACATGGCAGGCAGTACAATCCGCTATGGGCACTCGACTAGATCTCAGTACCGCCTATCATCCCCAAACTGATGGACAGTCTGAGCGAACCATTCAAACCCTTGAGGACATGCTTAGAGCATGTGTCATAGACTTCAAGGGAAATTGGGACGCCCACCTACCGTTAGTCGAATTTTCGTACAACAACAGTTATCATTCTAGCATCGGCATGGCACCTTTTGAAGCTTTATATGGTCGAAAGTGTCGATCTCCTGTTTGTTGGCACGAAATTGGGGAAGCTCAAATTACTGGTCCGGAATTAATCCAAGAAACAACAGATAAGATTCATCAAATTCGAAACAATCTTCTAGCGGCTCAAAGTCGTCAAAAGAGTTACGCAGATAAACGTCGGAAGCCCTTGGAGTTTAGCGTGGGTGATCATGTGCTTTTAAAAGTATCACCGTGGAAGGGAGTAGTTCGTTTTGGTCAGAAGGGAAAGCTAGCACCACGTTACGTAGGACCTTTTAAGATACTCGAAAGAGTAGGTCCTGTAGCTTACAAGCTTGATCTACCGGAAGAACTCGACAGAATTCATCCCACATTCCACGTGTCGAACTTGAAGAAGTGCCTCGCTGATGAGAATCTTCATATTCCACTGGAGGATATTCAGATTGATGAATCCATGCATTTTATCGAAAGGCCAGTAGAGATTATGGACTATGGAGAAAAGCGTCTACGTCGAAGTCGCATTCCTATTGTTAGGGTACGCTGGGAGTCGAAACGGGGACCTGAGTTTACTTGGGAACGTGAAGACTCAATGCGTGAAAAATACCCTCATCTTTTCCCTACTACTTCAACTGTTTGAATTTCGGGACGAAATTCCTAAAAGTAGGGGATACTGTAACATTTGTATAAATCGGGTCTCCAAAACCCGCTCCGTTTTGTAATCAAATACCAAGTTACGAAATTTCATTAAGTATTTATGAGTATTTTGAGTTTAAACGTTACATAATTAATATATAAACTAAACTATAAAAATTATATTTGATAAAAAGTCAAAATAAAATAAATAAAAAATAGTTGGAGCTGACCGGACTCGAACCCGGGTCAACTGCCTCCAACGATTTAACTTCCCGTCTCCAAACCACTCCGCCACCAGTTGTTTTCTGTTAGTATTATGAAAACAATTAAATTTTATACGTAAACTCGGTTTAACGGTTATTGATATCTGAATAACGGAAAATCGGTAAGCCAAATCGTCAAATCAGTTTTCGTTCGTTTAGTTAACTTATAACCGACGCATATCGGTTTCTAATTAAAGTTCAGATTTAATGAACTTCGAATTTTGGGTTTTGAAACCGAAAGACATTCAAGTTTCAAATAATTCTGTTTCCAATCATTTATACGATTCAGAACTGTCTCAAATACACTCCAATCCCTTTTCGTCGCGTTTTCAAGTCTTTTGAGCACAAGAAAACTGTCGCCGGAATTTTCTGCAATTCTCGCCGGAAAACCGTGTTCAACATAAACCAGTAAGAATTTCCTCTCTTGCTGTTTCAATCTATTGTTGGGACACTACTAACATTATTCCGTCACTCAAAGTCAGTCATAGAAGACTTTGCTGGATTTCTGGTTTCGCCGGAGAAATTCTGGGATTTGCCGGAACCACGCTAGTTGACGGTAAACACATTCAATCGTGATAATAATTCATGTACTCTGGTTCAATTTCAAATCTAATTCTTTAATTCTGTTGATTAGCCCTCTCAGCCGAAGTTTCAAAAACGGAGTTGCCTGTTCTCGCCGGACTTCCTGAAGAAGACGACCTGTCCGGTATTTCTTGTCCTCAAACTGTTCGGTTTATTCATTCAAACTAGTAGGCATGATATTTAAGTAGTAGAGCCATGAATCAGTTGTCTGAGTAAAAACCAGTAATCATAACGAAGAAGACGAATCTAAAAACGGGATAAGAATAATTAAAACTCGGATAATTAACAGGTTAGACACACAGTCCAGCGGTGGACTGTGTGCAAAGTTTATATACGAGTCCCGAGTTCGATCCTTACTACACACACACTGCGTAATAACATTCCCTTTTTATTCATAAAACTAACCGGGTTAGATTGAGTAGTTGTTAAGTATAATATAATTCAAGAATATAACCGGGTTAGACACACAGTCCAGCGGTGGACTGTGTGCAACACAAACTGCACGTCACGCGATCGAGCCCCGTCCCAAACACCGGTTCAATGAGATTAAAACGTTTTGCAAAATAAAGGAATTTTCGGTAAAATTGAATAAGTGTATAAATATAATAAGAACTGGATTCCTAACGGGTTAGTCACGTAGCTCAGTTGGTAGAGCTACGTGCGCGTGAACGGAAGGTCACCGGTTCGAATCCCGCTCGGCGCAATAATTACCGCTGACCGAACCGGTCAACGGTCAACGGTCAACGGTCAAACAGTAAAAAAAAATATTATTTTTTTTTAATAATTATTTGTTTTATTTAAATTAAAAATCAATTAAAAATACTCAAAAATAACATTTTTAAGGATAGAAAATAGCCATAAACTCACACAAATATATCTAAAAATCCCATTAAAAATCTTTAATAAAATCCATCCGTTTAATATATTTTTTCCCATTATTATTTAGGTCAGTGATTCCTCGTTAACTCGTTTCGTCTAAATCGTGCGCATCTCACCAATTCAAATCCAACGCACCCAATGTGAGTGAACCCTTCAAATTCCCCGTTTTAATCACATTTTTGGGGTGTAGCATGTGTTTTGTTCATTTACTTACTATAACTAAGTTATTGTGCATATATCATATCATGACATGTGTGTTAGTTGTTGCTGTTAAATAGTTAGTATTGTTTGCAAGTTATTATTTCAGTACATGCAATTGCTGAGGCCGTAGCTCCCCATCCCTCGAGGTTGAGTTTGATCCCCATCCTATTATGCGGTTGATCAGGGCGTGCCCGCACGATCGGCTCCGTTTGATTGAGCCTTGATCGGTCATTTATTCTCATTCCAGTTCATGCAATACGCTCGGCTCCGTTTGATTGAGCCTTGAGCGCATAGTTCAATTTACATTCTCAGTTCATGCAATACGATCGGCTCCGTTTGATTGAGCCTTGATCTCACAGTTCATTTATGTTAATTATCATATGATGTTGGTATGTTCATGTATGTATAGATTGTTAATGTATGTTATAATTGTAACCGATGTTGCCATTGCTTGATTTCATACATATGCTCTTTTATGAATATGCACAATATTTTATTGATAAACTAACCAGAAAATCATTATTAAATGTTTATCTATAAGGTTCACTCGCCAACTTATGTTGACCCAAAAACCTCCCATTTTACACATGATACAGGTGAACCAGCAGCAGCTAGGAACACGTAGGACCTGGATTAGAAGAAATAAAATGATTTAGTGTTTGGATTATTATGTTTGGTTATTTTCCTTTGTAATGAATGAACATGTTTGAAGGTTTGAGAAATGTAACTTTGACTTCATTTAATTATGAAACATAATAGTAAATGTCATGTGCTTTGGTGATAACCCAATTATGCCCCGACTATTATTTCCGCTGCGGGTCGGGGTGTGACACTAGCTGTGGAAAGGATCAGAGTTATGATCATTACATTGACATAACATCTGGAAACAATTTCAACTCTGATCCTAGTACACCCAATTTTGCTTTTGCTGCAAAAAGTGAAAGCCAGACCTCTGACAATTTGTCTTTTGAAATGAATGACTTACAACATTTTGAACCCACTGACCTTGAAGAAATGGACATTTTGCATCAGCTGACACTTTTAAGTGTTAGAGCAAGTAAATTTTACAAAAGAACTGGTAGGAGATTTCCAGGATTGCATGGGGGGTTGAAGGTTGGTTTGGATAAGTCTAAAATCAAGTGCTACAAATGTAACAAGATGGGTCACTTTGCCAGAGAATGCAGATCACAATCTGCAGGACCAATTGTGACACATCCTGGCAATAATCCTCAAAGCACTGTCCACTATTCCCGATATACCCCCGCACCTCAAATGCAAAACACTGCACATTTTGCACATCCTGTTGCTACAGTTCTTGTCCTTATGTCCAAGCACCTGCACCATAGATTCAATATGTCTAAGCACCACCTCAACTGCATGTGCAACAAATGCCACAAGTTACTCAACCTACTCAAACCAATGCTACACCAGCAGAGGTTAATCAACAAAGCTTTTTCACACAAGGTTTTGTTGATTGGAGTAGTTTGCCTGAGGATTTAACTGATGAAAACTTTGCTCTCATAGCCAAAAATGATTTTGAAAATGAAAATATATGTTTAACGGCTTTGGAGACTGTTACTACAAGAGATATGGGATCAGTGGGTCTCCGGGGTAAAAGGGTTCAGAGTTTCAGTTAGCCTAACGCAGGTCGTGGGGTCCTCCCACATTTTGCATTACGTGGGGTGGATCACTTGTTCTTGTTCTTATTGTTCTTAGTGTTAAGGATTGAATGAGGATTCAACCAAGAACTTTAATTTGTGATAAAGTGTTATTTGAAGTGAAGAACAGCCTAAGCAGTAAGCAAAAGCTGAGGAGAGAAAGTGAACAAGGTGTGCTTTTTGGGGGCCAGGAGGTGTTCCTTTTATAGGGGAGTGACATCTCCCAAAGAGGAAATCTTTGACCTCGTGATCCTGAATGTAGTGGTGGCTTACCCATTTATGGGGTTTAACGGATCGGACCTGCGGATAAAAGATTGTAACCTTTGCACATGCTCTGGTTGAGTATTGTTTGGGTAGTAGTACACGCAAAGGTTGATGTGACAAGGCCTTGTTGTGTTCCTTTTGATGGCTGAGACACTCCAGCACTTTTGAACCTTTAAACCTTTCAACCCTTCAAGCTGTATTGTATCGTAGTCATTTTTTTTATGCTTTATGCTTTCCTTTGGGCTACCCCGTCATCAGCCCCCCAAGTCAGAGGATTTGGGGTGAAGGCCCAAAGACATTTGACTTTTGTATATTTTTTCTTTGCTTAAAAGCTTCAAGGCTTGGAAGGTTGTTGTTCAGTAATTGCTGAAATAGCCCAAATGTTATCTGAATGTAATATTTATTTCAAGGCTTCGAGGCTTAGAAGGTTGTAATTTTTGGGTGATGACCCAAGTGTTATGTAAGGGCTTTGAAGCTTGAAGTCTTTGATTGGCGGTTGGGATACTGCTTTTTTTAATTTTGATGTGACAGTTGATTGATGGGTGGCAGTTATCAGTCGGCGGTTTTCAATGCCTTTAACTATAGTAGTTGTATATATATTTTGTTTTTATATATATTTTACTTAATATAAACCTTTCATTTCACATTTCATTTTTACCATTCCATCAATTTCTCTCAAAATTCAGGTTAGTTTCCCCTTTGCTCTTTCTTCATCTTTTTCACGTGGGTGCCAAAAAAGATTTGTCGATTAGTTTTTCTTGCTTAACACAAGAACAAGTTGAAACCTTTTGCACAGAATGGCGTATTGATCTTAAGTTCAAACCAGTTGCTCCGGGTGCGATCAAATCGATTAATCGTTGCCCTAAAGGTTCGATTGCTCTCTACTGCCGTCATTTCGAGTTTTCGAACCTTCGATATCCCTTTTCCATGTTTTGTTGAATTTGCTAGAGTATTATAGGGTTTCTCTTGGTCAGTTACACCCTTTTGGCGTTTCTAGGGTTATGCATTTTCAGGTTTTATGTCGTGCTTTGGGGTATGATCCCTCATTGATAATGTTTTGTCGTTTTTTCCGCTTGGCTAAAGTGGTGACTGGTTTTCATTTGAGACATCCCAGGTTGATGTTAACCTGATTTCATCATATGTTACTACTTTGGGGTCCTGGAAGGATCGTTTCTTTTAGGTTTCTAATTCGATCTTGCCTTTTAAATCTGTTTGGAGAGTTCCTTCTGCTGTGTTGAACGATCTTGTGCCTGATGATTCCGAGTTGAACGAGTTGTTCTTGGCGTCCATTAGTGCTTGTCCTTCAAGGCTTTGGCCTTTTCCTGAACCGTTTTTAGTTTTGAGCTATGTGAGTGTTCTTTGGGATAAACCAAATCATGACCCTGTTCTCATGAAGGGTGACCAGGGTATGGCCTTTTTTAAGTTTTACTTTGTATTGATGTTATGATACTAATTTTTGTTTATTGTTCTACTTGTAGTGATGTCTGCTTTAGACTTTATCAAGAGTGATGATACCTCTAATGTTGTTTTTGGAGAAGCTGAGGCGACTCTTGGTGAGAACGTTGTTGTTAAGACCACAGAGTAGATACGAAGGTGTATGTTAGTGTTCCGGATGTTAAAGGGTTCACTAAAGCTGGTTCCTCGAAACCTTTAACAAGAAAGTCCAAACATGATTTGCTGAAAGATACTGCTCATCCTCTTTCTTTGGAGGCGGTGGATGTGGATGATATCGAAGATTCTGATGATGTTGAGGCTAACCCTGTTACTGAGAAGGAGTTACCTTTGGTCAACTTGAGGAAAGATAAGGCTGCTGGTAAAAAGGTTGTAATTTCGAAGAGTTTGATGAAGAGAACAGGAGGTTCCTCAACTATGAGTCAGGGTGAAGTTTTTGTGCCAAACTGGAAGGTTACTATCAAAGATAATTTCAGGTCATCCGTTGTTTGTGAAGACGTGCTTACTCATTTTGCTCCCCCTGTTGTTCAAGTTGCTACCTCTGTGATGGATGATGATGTCATGAGTGCCAAGCTTATGACCCTAGCATGTAATTTTATGGCTATCCTTCCAGAAGGTGTTTCCCGCTTTCATCATAGGATGAGAGAATATGAGGGTTTCTCTAAACAAAAAGGGGAAATGAAAGAGTCTATTGTTGGTTTGAAGAAGCAAGTAGAGGATCTGACAGAGAGTGAGAGATCTTTGAATGCAGAGATGGAAGAGCTTGCTATTGGTCATCAAAATGAGCTGTTGGCTGTTGAGAAATGTTTGGAGGCGGATAAGCAACGAGTGAAGGCTGAGAAGGCATCCTTGGAGATTCAGAGGAAAGCTTTTGAAGATGAGAAAGATGGGTTGAAAGCTTCTCTTGCTCAGGTGACTGCGGACAACAAATGGTTAATAGAACATGGATTTTAGCAGGTGGTCACCTATGACCTATCTCCTTCATTCCTCTAAATTTAACCAAGCTCTTGGTGACGTTTATAAGAAGCTTCTTGTCCATGGTCGACACCAAGGTTACCTCGCTGGTTATAAGGCTGGCGTTGCTGGTGAGCCTCAAGAGAAATCTTCTTTATTCCAGCCAATGGCTTTTGAAGTGTTCAAGGACGAGGTTTTGAATATGGAGCATATGACCTACCCTTTTGTTGGTGATGTTTCTCAGTGTTTTGGTAAGCCTTTATCTGTTTTATAGGGATTGAAACCTCATGGCTTGAATGAGGCTGTTTGTGATAAGATACTGATTTCCCTGTCCAAGAAACGATCTTACTCTGGAGACAGCGAAGATGCACCATTAGAGGCTGTTGCTGGTTCGAAGGATGCAAGCCTCGAAGCCTCTGAGGCAGCGATTGGTGATGCTGGCAAGAAAAAGAAAAAGAAGGTGAAGAGATCTAAAAGTGAAGCAGCTAGTACTAAAGATTTAGAGGCAACGAAAGCAACCACTTCAGATGCTGCTAATTGATCTATCATTCGTAGCTTTCTTAGCAACCTCTTTGAACAATGTTGGTTTGTAATTTCTTAAACAAATTGTCTTTTGTCGGGGAACGGTTTAGGTCCTCTTTGCAGCCTTGATGGCTGTTGAACAATTCGTAGGTGTTATGGCCCCTAAAGCCTTTGACAATGGTAGGATTTGGTGGCCCTTAAGGCATTGACATGGTTTTGGAACTTTTGGCCCTTAAGGCCTTAAGATGGTTTAATGGCTCTAGGAGCCTTTGAATGTTATGTCTAATTATCTTAACCTACTGTTTTCCATGTTATCTTGTTTGTGCATTTGTGTATGTCTTTGTTTATGATGTATCCTTTGTCAATAATTCTTTAAAGGTTAGTGCTGCAGTCACTTATCCTTAAAGTATTTTGGTCAAAAGATTCATACTTTATCCTATCTTTGACATATTTTGATGTCTTTGTGGTTTCGTAAGCTTGTTATAAAAGCTTAAGGAACATTTGATGTAGGCTGTTCAAACCCGTCTATGAGACAGTGTTTTTAAATTTAGTTAAATCTCATGGAGTTGGATTGATCTAGGAACTCACCCCTTATATAGGTCCATTCAACCCTTGAACCTATTGAGCGATATGGTCTGGGAGCTCATCCCCTTACATGACCCTTTCCATGGAGTTTATTGTTAGGTTCTCAACCTGATTTATAGGATAAAAAGACAAGTGTTGGTTCAAAATAATTCATTCATTCATATTGCTTTCATTACAAATGCAAGGTGAAGCAAGTCATAGGTGTTTCATGGAACAATTGTCTAAGTGTAGAACCTTTTAAGGTTTTTGCCATTCCAATGACGGGGGAGCTTCTTGCCTTCTGAGTTGGCCAGCTTATATGATCCCCCCTTGTGGGCTTCGAGAACAGTGTAGGGCCCCTCCCATTTAGGCCCCAGCTTGCCTTGGTTCTTTTTCTTGCTTGCTTTGTTGTTCCGGAGAACCAGGTCTCCCGGCTTGAAGCGTTCATTCTTGACTTTGACGTTGTAGTAAGTTTCCATCTTTTGTTTGTACCTAGCTTCTTTTATTGCTGCCAGGTCTCGTGCTTCTTCCAAAAGTTCCAAGTTTAACATTGTTTCAACCTTATTTTCTTCAAGGTTGATGCAGGATGTGCGTTTGGTGGTTACCCCAATCTCAGTAGGAATGACAGCCTCAGATCCAAATACAAGACTGTATAGGGTTCTTTTATGGCTTGTTTTTTCATTGGTACGAATTTCCCACAGGACATTTGGAAGCTCTTCAAGCCAATTTTCATCGTGTTTGCCAAGCCTTGCCTTAATGCCCTCGACTACGCTTCTGTTCATCCTTTCAACCTGTCCATTGGACTGGGGATATGCCACGGAGCTGAATATTTGTGTGATTCTGAACTCCTTGTACCAGGAGCTAAAAGGCTTTTCAGCAAATTGTTTGCCGTTATCGGTGACGAGGATCCCTGGAAGCCCAAAGCGGCAAATGATATTCTCCCAAAAAAATTTAATGATTTGTTTCCCGGTGATTTTGGCAAGTGGTTTAACTTCGGGCCACTTCGTGAAATAATCAACCGCTACAAGAAGAAACTTGACCCCCTTTAGTTGGTGGGAATGGACCAACAATGTCCATTCCCCATTTGTGGAAGGGCCAAGCTGAAGTGATAGGAACTAAATCATGTTTGGGGCTCTTTGGCACTGGTGCATGTAGCTGACAGGCTTCACACCTTCGAAGCTGTTCAGTGGTGTCTTGATGCATGGAAGGCCAAAAATATCCAAGGTTCATCAATTTTGAAACCACCGATCTTGGACCACAATGAGCTCCACATATACCTTCGTGAACTTCTTTGATCAGATACTGGCTTTGATCAGGGCCGACATAACAAAGCAATGGTGCAAGATATCCTTTTTTGTAAAGGATTTCTCCTTGTAGCACATATTGCCTGGACTTTATTCGAACCCTTTCAGCCTTCGTCTGGTCTTCAGGCAATTCACCATTCTTGAGGAATTTGATAAGTGGAGTCATCCAACTTAGTCCTCCTCAGTGATTACATCTTGAATTTCTAGTTCTTGGATGGATGGCGCTTTCAAAACTTCAACCAAAACGTTTTTGATCAAGTGAGTAAAGGTGAGGGATGCTAGTTTGCTTCATGCATCAGCTCTTTTGTTTTGCGATTTGAGGACTTGACTAATAGCAAATGTTTGGAATGTGTTCATCAATTCTTTTGCCTTTTCCCGATACTTTTTCATGTTTGGTTCTTTGGCTATGTAGCTGTCATTGACTTGGCTTGAAACCAGAAGTGAGTCGGTGAAGACTTGAAGTTTTTGAGCTCCCATTTCTTTGGCTATCTTGAGCCCAGCAATGAGCGCTTCATACTCAGCTTCATTGTTGGTTGTCTGAAATTCAAACTAGAGAGCGTATGTAAATTCTAACCCTTCAGGGTTGATAAAAACTAGCCCTGCTCCTGACCTTCGATGCTGGAAGCTCCGTCAGTAAAAAGCTTCCAGGCTTCAGGGTCAGAAGGTTCAGCAGTTGTCGTGTTTACTTCAGTTGTGGCTTTCTTAGGGATTTCCATAATGAAATCAGCCAATATTTAGGCTTTAATAGCTTTTCTTGGAACATAGGTGATTTTGTATTCACCTAGTTCCACATCCCACTTGGCTAATCTTCCTGAATTTTCGGGTTTTTCAAGCACACTTTTGATAGACTGGTCAGTGACCACTTGAATGGGGTGTGCTTACCTTCGGAACCTTCTGGTCGTTTGCACTAAAGCTAGAGCAAGTTTCTCCAAAAGTGAATACTTAATCTCTGCCAGCTTTAATGTTTTACTGAAGTAATAAACGGGTACCTGAACTATGTCTCGTTCGATGGTTAGGACCGCGCTTATAGCTTCTTCAGCAACGGAGAGATAGACAGAGATTGTTTCTCCAGCTTCTGGTGCTGCAATGGTTGTAATGAAGCCATGTGTTGCTTCATCTGGTTGAAAGCCTCTTCTGCTTCCTCGGTCTAGCGGAAATCTTTCTTGTTTGCACACCCTTTAAGGGTTCTGAAGAAAGGTAAAGATTTCTCTGCCAGTTTGGACATGTAACGTTTTAAGGCTGCAAGCTTTCCGTTCAAGCTTTCAACCTCCTTCTTGCTTTGGGGAGACTTCATTTCAAGAACAGCCCTGACCTTGTTAGGATTGGCTTTAATGCTTTGTTTACCAACGGTATGACTTAAAATCTTTCCTTCTTCAAAACCAAACGAGCATTTGGCTGGATTAAGCTTCATGTTGATTTTCTTCAAGTTTTCGAAGGTTTCTTGTATATCATCTAGCATTTGGTTTTCCGTCTTGCTTTTGATCAACAAATCATCGACGTAAGCTTCCATTTTCAGCCAATTTGATTAGTAAATGTCTTATCAACCAGCCGTTGGTAGATAGAACCTGCATTTTTCAAGCCGAAGGGCATTTTTCTATAGCAAAAAAATACCTTTGTCGGTATGAAAGGCTGTTTTTTCTTCGTCTTGTTCTTTCATTTGAATTTGGTGATAGCCCTTATAGGCATCTAGAAAACACTTGTAGTTGAAGCCTTTAAGCGAGTCAACCTTGAGGTCTAACTCGGGCAAAGGATAACAATCTTTAGGACATGCCGATTGAGGTCTTTGAAGTCAATGCACATCCTCCAGGACTCATCAGGCTTTCGGACCATCACCGGGTTGGCTATCCAAGACTGCTATTTAACCTCTTGAAGGATCCCTGCTTGAACCAATTTTCAACCTCTTGGCAGGCTGCCAGGCTTCTTTCTGGAGCGAGGCTCCGTTTCTTTTGGACTGTCATCGGGTGGGATCCGAAGTTCATGATCAATAACCTCTCGTGGGATACCAGTCATGTCTTCGGGACACCAGGCAAAGACATCCTTATTTTCAAGAAGTAGCTTCTTGAGTCGAGTGAGAATGAGCTCGGGCAAGTCAGTGTTAATCCTTACCCTTTGTTCAGGGTATTGTGGGTTGATGCTGAATCCTTGTTTATCTTTTTCAAGCTTTTGAGGCTTCTGCCCTTCAACCATAAGAGCTTCGTTGATAAGTCGAAGGGTTGCAATCCCTCTTTCAGTAGGAAACTTGGCTGTTCCTTGACCGATACAAATTGACATACCAAACACACTTATCCCAGGTCTTCCAATGATGACATCATAATTGGAGGGGATGTTTGTCACCACAAAGGTGAGTGGTTTAGTTCGTTTCAGATTTCCTTCACAAAAACAGACATCGAGGTTATCTGGCCCAAAGGCTTGATGGGTACATCAGCAATACCTTTAATAGAGGACTCAGATTGTTGGAGCTTGGAACGTTCTTCCAGGCTGAAGAGGTTGAAATATTTTTCGGAAAAAAAAATCCGTAGCAGCTCCCACGTCAAGATAAGCCCTTGGTGTCTTGATGCTTCCAATTTTAGCTTCCACAACCAAAGGACCAGTGATCAGTTCACCCCTTGGTGGTGGGAAGCAAACACATTGTTGTTCCCATATTTCCAATCTTGGCCGCTTATGGGAGGTTTCACCTTCAAAGCTTACCATGTTGACTTCCTTATTTTTTACCTCTGACATCTTGTCTTTGACCCCTTTGACCAAATGGGCTAGCTCACCTAACTTCACGGCTTCCTCAATTCTTTTCTTGAGTTGGAAGCAATCGTTTGTGTGGTGGCCTTTTTCTTCATGGAACTCACAAAATTGCGTTGAGTTCTCGTTTTGTTTGCTTTTGGGTAAGGGTCTAGGAGGTCGGAAGCTATGCTTTACTTCTTCCGTGGCTAAGATTTCTTGAGGGGTTTTTGTTAAAGCTGTGAAATTTATGGATTTCTCCTTGCTTGGAGGGTTCCGAGGTTCAGACCTTCGGTGGTCTGAATGCCTGGAATTTCTGTCATAAGAACTGAAATTTCTGTCATAAGAACTGGAATTTCTTTCGGCTGGGGCTATTATTTCGCCAACTTGAACCCCTCTTTCGTTGTTCTTTTATGTCGACAGCTTCTTCCCCTCGAATGTGGGCTTCAGCCCTTTCAAGTGCTTCTTCAAGGGTTCTGGGCAGGCTTTTGTTAAAATCCCTAGTAAGGTACTTGGAATTTATGGCGTTCATGAATCCTGCAACCCTCAGTTTCTCATCAGCACCAACATAGGTCAGCCTTTTGTATCTTTCGATGAAGTCTCGAAGGCTTTCATCATCTCATTGCTTGATTTGGAAAATTACAGTGGCGTCTTTGACATACCTTCGTTGTTATGAGAAATTGGCCAAGAAACCTCGGCTAAGGTCATCAGTTCGGATGCTTCGTTCTGGAAGATCATTGAACCATATACGAGCTGACCCTATGAGGGTTTGCATGAACATAAGGCGGCATTCTGCATTGGACCACTTCACAATCCTAGCGGCACCTGTGAAGATTTGAAGGTGATCTTCAGGATCTTCAGTACCATCGTAGGTTCTGATGTGTGAAGGCATTTTGATATGGGTTTGAAAATCATAGTCAGCAATCTGTTGAGAAAAACAAGATAGGTTGTTGGGCTTGTAGGGTTTGGCCAGGTCTTCCTCTGCCCTTGTGGTGTTATTATTGACACCTTGGTGAGTGGTTAACACTTGATTGATAAAGTGTTACCATGGGAACTGAGCCATCATTTGTGCCATCATCCGAGGCATGAGGTTAAAGCCTTGAAGGCTTCCTGGTGTTGTTGAACAGCTCATGGGGTTGCTCATAACGGCACTTCAGGCTAAGGGCAGTAAAGCAATTGCTTGTTCCCAAGTTGTGGGAGCTGGAGGAGGAACACTTGAAACTGTTGTTTGCCAAAGTTGGTCAAGAGTGACCTCATATCCAATAGGTGCACTTGTTGGCTGGGAGGTAAACAACGGGAAGGCTGTTGGATCAGGCCTTCCAAAAGTAAAGGGTGAAGGGTTGAGTGGCACCTGAGTGGTACTTAGACCAGCTTCAAGATGAGAAGTAATTGATCGTGAGTTACTAAAAAAGGGTTTTGTGGAGGACCAGGTGTAAGTGAAGGTTCAGGTTCCTCATAATCCAGCCTTATCCTCACTCCTTTCTCTCTTTCTTGACTCACGTGTTGGTTTAAAAGAGACCTTAGTTGTAAAAAGTTCCTTGCTACCCCTTCCGGGGTATGATCTATACATTCCGGAGTAGGTGTAACACGTTTTGTGGTGACGTAACACCTGATCTTGTGGGATCCAGCGTTTGAAAAGAAGTAAACTCCGAAAACGTAGTTCCCGTTAGAGTGTTACCGGGAGTAGAAAATGGTGTAGACATGGACGGTGAAAAACGACCAGAATTTGGCGTTGTAACCGTGTTGTTAGGCCTTTGATTAACTTCACCGGGAGATTCACTATCTGACATGCTGAATCTTGGAGCTACACAACTGATTTTTCGAGAAAAGCTAGCGGTGTAGCCCCACGGTGGGCCCCACTTGCTGCTACAAGAGATATGGGATCAGTGGGTCTCCGGGGTAAAAGGGTTCAGAGTTTCAGTTAGCCTAACGCAGGTCGTGGGGTCTTCCCACGTTTTGCATTACGTGGGGTGGATCACTTGTTCTTGTTCTTATTGTTCTTTGTGTTAAGGATTGAATGAGGATTCAACCAAGAACTTTAGTTTGTGATAAAGTGTTATTTGAAGTAAAGAACAGCTTAAGCAGTAAGAAAAAGTTGAGGAGAGAAAGTGAACAAGGTGTGTTTTTTAGAGGCCAGGAGGTGTTCCTTTTATAGGGGAGTGACATCTCCCAAAGAGGAAACCTTTGACCTCGTGATCCTGAATGCAATGGTGGCTTACCCATTTATGGGGTTTAAGGTATCGGACCTGCGGATAAAAGATTGTAACCTTTGCACATGCTCTGGCTGAGTATTGTTTGGGTAGTAGTACATGCAAAGGCTATTGTGACAAGGCCCTGTTGCGTTCCTTTTATTGGCTGAGACACTCCAGTGCTTTTGAACCTTTAAACCTTTCAACCCTTTAAGTTGTACTGTATCTTAGTCATTTTATTATGCTTTATGCTTTCCTTTGGGCTACCCCCGTCATCAGAGACCATTGTTGAGGATGATGAATCTGTGGAGCAGGAGTTAAAGTCTGATGTGGTTGATTGTTGTGAAGCAGTGGTTATACCAGAAGTTGCACCAGTGGTTGAATTGAATGTTGTTGATGTTGAAAAACACATTCTATCTGACCCTTGGGATAAGTAGGTGTGTGAGGAAGAAGAGTGTGATTGTGCTCTTATGGCTGCTTCGAAGGGAGCTTCTACTTGTCTTGACAGTCTTTGGTATGTAGATAGTGGGGGCTCCAGGCACATGACAAGATGTAAAGCCCTGCTCAGAGATTTTAAAGCTCATAGAGGGGGTGATATATCCTTTGGAAATAATTCAAAAGGGAAGGTGTTGGGATCAGGATGTGTCTCAGCTGGAAACTCAAGTTTGAGAATGTGAATCTTGTTGATAATCTAAAATTCAATCTTCTGAGTGTCTCACAAATGAGTCATAAGGGATATGGTTCCTTCTTCACAAAAGAAACTTGTCAGATAGTAGGCCCAGAGGTTGTTAAAAAGATTAATCAAATAATTGCAGAGAGCAAAGCACAACTTACTGCTAATAGGGTAGGAAATGTGTATGTGGTAGACATGGTATGTCACACCCCGACCCGCAGCGGAATAAGAGTGGGGGCATAATTGGGTTATCACCAAAGCTCATGATATTTACTAATATGTTTCATATTTATTAAAAGCAAAATTACATTCTCAATAATCCAAACATGTCCATACAAATACAAAGAAAAATAACAAACTAAACAATCCAAGCTCTAAACCAGTTTATTCTTCTAAGCCAATCCTATGTGTTTCTTGCTGCGGCTGGATCACCTGTATCATGTGTAAAAATGGGGGTTTTTGGGTCAACATAAGTTGGCGAGTGAACCTTGTTAGATAAACATTTATTATTGATTTCTTGTTATTTTTATCAAGGAAAAATTGTGCAATAGTCATAGGTGAGCAAATGTAAATAATCCAACAATAACAATAACAACCACAAACAATAACATACAATAACATATGAACTTGCATGAATATATAATATGAATGAAACTGTATATGTTGGCAACGTCACGTTCACGCTCATAATGTAATGGGGAACGGACGGCCTATGATGAATGTCTGTGCGATCAAGGCTCAATCAAACGGAGCCGATCGTATGTTGGCAACGCCCGGTTCACGCTCATAATGTAATGGGGAACTGCTCAACGCTCATAATGTAATGGGGAGCGGCGGCCAATGATATTGCATGTACTGAAAATAATAAACTAAATCTAAACAATAACCACACAAACAGTTGATACAAGCTGAATACACATTTGTTCATGATATGATGTATGCACAATGATTTAAATATAATAAATGGTAAGACACATGACACACCCCAAAAACGTGATTAAAACGGGGAATTTGTAGAGATTCACTCACATTGGGTGCGTTCGGTTGGAGATGATGAGATGCGCACGAGTTTGAATGATTGAACAACGAGGATTAATTAACCTAAATAATAACGGAAGGTATAGTAAATGATTGGATTTTATTAATAATCTTAATAGGATTTTCAGATATATTTTGTGAGTTTAAGGCTATTTCCTATCTTTAAAAACATTATCTTTAAGTATTTTTAATTGATTTTTGAATTAAATTAAATAAATAAAAATATAAAAAAAAATGTTGACTTTTACGTTGACCATTGACCGTTGACTGTTTGACTGCGACGGTTGACTGTTTGACCGGTTCTATTGTGTGCATGTATGCGCTGGGTGAGGCTCGAACCCGAGACCTCCCGTACGCGTGCACGCAGCTCTACCAACTGAGCTACGTATCTAACCCGAAATATTTCTGTTTTTAATTATATTTATATACTGTTTTAATTTATTCAAAATTCATTTATTTTTAAAAAGGATTTTAATTATCAAACCGGTGCCGTCAACAGGTCTCGAACCCGGGACCTATGATTTAATGTTGCACACAGTCCACCGCTGGACTGTGTGTCTAACTTGGTTAATATACTGATTTTTATTATACTTAACATCTATTGCGAAAGGATCCGGTTCATTTTAAAAAAAAAAGAACATTTTAATTACAGAGAGTGTGTGTGTGTAAAGGATCGAACTCGGGACGT
The DNA here is from genome assembly GCA_947069175.1 of Scalesia atractyloides. Lineage (NCBI taxonomy): Eukaryota > Viridiplantae > Streptophyta > Magnoliopsida > Asterales > Asteraceae > Scalesia > Scalesia atractyloides. Next base: position 79,946,192 of record CAMTDV010000005.1, on the reverse strand, counting down.
ATGCGTATTGTTTGCACACAGTCCACCGCTGGACTGTGTGTCAAACACGTTTATAATACCAATTTTAATTAATCTTATAATCATAACAGACTTCATCTTCTTCGCTAAATTCACAGACAATGATTAATCAACTGTTTCTTGCTTAAAACGATTAACAGATGTACAAATGATTTATATGTAATGGATAGGAAAAGTTTCGGGAATGAACATACCGGAATGATGATCTTTCTCAGAACTCCGGCGAAGTCGTCGGCTCTGTTTTTATGAACTTCGACTGAGCGAACAAATTAACAGTTTTGATTAGCTAATTGTGGAAATGAAGTACTAAACAAGAGTTATCAGAAGGTTTGAATGACTATACCGTTTTACTGCGGAAAATAGGAATTTTCAGAAGTTTTTCGGCGAGAGTGAATTATTCGATATCGACGTCTGAAACTGTTTCCGATTGAAGGTTTTGAGTTAGTAATAGCTTAACAACTGATAGATGATGAAAGAATTAAGAGACTTACTGATTTGATGGAAGACACGGTTTTCCGGCGAAAGTCCGGCGAGTTCAAAAAGCTGCTCCGACGAACTGAAAGTAGTGCGAAAATGAAATTAAAGGTCTGCAGATGAGTTTGAGTCGCGAGAGGGGACAAAGGTTGGAGTAAATCAGGAAGTGCAGATTTTTCGGTTATTAAAACCGATCAACTTATGAATTCAAGTCCATTCAAGATCAATTGATTGAAGGTGTCGGTGTATCGGTTATAATCGGTAAACCGCGAACAATCAAACGTTTTTGGATGTTTGGTGACCGATTTCGGTTACAGTTAGCGTAAACAGATCGATTCATGATTGATCATAAAATTTAATTGTTTCCTAGAATTCACAGAAAACATCAAGTGGCGGAGTGGTTATATGTGTGTGTGATAAGTCTTATGCTTACCCGGCTGACCCGGGTTCGAGTCCCGGCAGCCTGATTTTTATTTTAATTATTTTATTTTTACTTTTTATCAATTATAACTTTTATATTCTAGTTTGTTTATTAATTATGCATCATTAAAAATTAAAATTGACATAAATACGCAACGAAACATTTATAACTTGATATTTGATTACAAACGAAGCGGGTTTGGAAAACCCGTTTTTGACAAATGTTACAGTATCCCCTACTTTTAGGAATTTCATCCCGAAATTTAAGTAGTAGTAGTAGGAAAAAGATGCGGGTATTTTTCGCGCATTGAGGCTTCACGTTTCCAAGTAAACTCAGGTCCTCGTTTCGACTCCCAGCGTACCCTAACAATTGGAATGCGACTTCGTCGTAGACGTTTTTCTCCGAAGTCCATGATCTCTACTGGTCTTTCAATAAAATGCATAGATTCATCAATCTGAATATCTTCCAAAGGAATATGGAGGTTCTCATCAGCGAGGCACTTCTTCAAGTTTGATACGAGGAATGTGGGGTGAATCCTGTTGAGTTCTTCTGGTAGATCAAGCTTGTATGCTACAGGTCCTACTCTTTCGAGTATCTTGAAAGGTCCTACGTAGCGTGGTGCTAGCTTGCCTTTTTGACCAAAACGAACTACTCCCTTCCACGGTGATACTTTTAAAAGTACATGATCACCAATGTTAAACTCCAAAGGCTTTCGTCGTTTATCTGCATAACTCTTTTGACGACTTTGAGCCTTTAGAAGATTGTTTCGAATTTGATGGATCTTGTCTGTGGTTTCTTGAATCAATTCTGGACCGGTGATTTGAGCTTCCCCAATTTCGTGCCAACATACTGGAGATCGGCACTTACGACCATATAAAGCTTCAAAAGGTGCCATGCCGATGCTTGAATGATAGCTGTTGTTGTACGAAAATTCAACTAATGGTAGATGAGCGTCCCAATTTCCCTTGAAGTCTATGACACATGCTCGAACCATATCTTCAAGAGTTTGAATGGTGCGTTCAGATTGTCCATCAGTTTGAGGATGATAAGCGGTACTGAGATCTAATCGTGTACCCAAAGCGGCTTGTACTGCTTGCCATGTTCGTGAAGTGAAACGACCATCACGATCTGAAATAATGCTTAACGGTACACCATGTTGGCTTACGATTTCGCTGATATAAATACGAGCTAGCTTTTCGTTCTTGAAATCTTCGCGGATAGGAATAAAGTGAGCTGATTTTGTAAGACGATCAATGATTACCCATATAGTGTCATACCCACCAGAAGTGCGAGGTAACCCGGTAATGAAGTCCATGGTTATGTTTTCCCACTTCCATACGGGTATTTCAGGTTGGACCAGAAGTCCTAAGGGTCTTTGGTGTTCAGCTTTCACCATGGAACATGTAAGGCACTTGGAAACAAAAACAGCAATATCCTTTTTCATTCCAGGCCACCAATAGGTGTATCGAAGGTCTTGATACATCTTATCGGCTCCTGGGTGTATAGAGTATCGTGTTTTGTGAGCCTCATTCATAAAAAATTCACGAAGGTTGTTGTGGTCAGGAATCCATATGCGATCTAGATAGTACAGAATACCGTCAGATTTAGTTTCAATTTTAAGTTCAGCTCCACAGGACAGCTCCTTTCGTATGTCGTCTTCCGTTACTGAAACATGTTGGGCTTCTCGAATTTGATCTTTAATGTCAGTTATGATTTGCGAACATAGAAGATGAATGGAGTTCGCATAACCCTTTCGACTGAGTGCATCAGCCACCACATTTGCCTTGCCAGGGTGGTACCTAATTTCACAGTCGTAGTCATTTAGAAGTTCGACCCATCTTCGTTGCCTCATGTTTAACTCCTTTTGGTTGATGATATGTTGAAGACTCTTGTGGTCAGTGTATATTTCACACTTAGTACCGTAGAGATAAAGTCTCCATATCTTAAGAGCGAACACAACGGCTCCAAGTTCTAGGTCATGGGTGGTGTAGTTCTTCTCATGAGTTTTGAGTTGTCTCAAAGCATAAGCTATAACCTTTCCTCTTTGCATTAGAACACAGCCTAGTCCTTGCCCTGACGCGTCGCAATAAACCACGAAGTCATCACAACCTTCAGGAAGAGTGAGGATTGGTGCATCATAGAGTTTTTGTTTAAGGGTTTGGAAGGCTTCTTCTTGTTTGGGTCCCCAAATGAAAGGTTTTCCCTTATGAGTTAAAGCCGTGAGTGGTACAGCAATGCGAGAGAAGTTTGAGATGAAATGGCGATAATAACCAGCCAAACCAAGGAATGATCTTACTTCAGTTGGTGTACGTGGCGCTTGCCATTCTTGTACCGCTTTGATTTTTGAGGGGTCGACATGTATTCCCTTGTCATTGACTACATGTCCAAGGAATTGTACCTCTTTTAACCAGAATTCGCATTTGTAGAATTTGGCGTAAAGCTTTTCATTCTCTAGAAGTGTAAGGATGAGTCGAAGATGCCGTTCATGATCAGACTTAGACTTTGAGTAAATGAGGATGTCGTCTATGAAGACTATAACAAAACGATCGAGATAGGGTTTGCAGACTCTGTTCATTAAATCCATGAAGACAGCTGGAGCGTTGGTTAAACCAAATGGCATGACCATGAATTCATAATGACCATAACGAGTTCGGAAAGCGGTCTTTGGGACATCTTCTTCATGTACTCTGAGTTGATGATAACCAGAACGAAGGTCGATTTTTGAAAAACAGCTGGCGCCTTGAAGTTGGTCAAGAAGATCATCAATGCGAGGTAATGGATAGCGATTCTTGATCGTTAACTTGTTGAGTTCTCTATAGTCGATGCACATGCGAAACGTTCCATCTTTCTTCTTCACAAAAAGGACAGGTGCACCCCAAGGCGAGGAGCTAGGACGTATGAACCCTTTGTCAGTCAACTCTTGCAATTGACTGGCTAGCTCTTGCATTTCAGAGGGGGCTAACCTATAAGGAGATTTTGCAACTGGTGTAGCACCAGGTATAAGATCAATGCGGAATTCGACTTCTCTCACGGGAGGAAGTCCTGAAATGTCGTCAGGAAAAACTTGCGGGAAATCTTTTACTACTGGGATGTCTTCGAGTTTCTTCTCCATGGTTCCCTTTTTGACGACATGGGTTAAAAATGCGACATAATTCTTGCGAAAATATTTTTGGGCTTGAAGACAGGACATTAATCTGAGCCCTTTCGATGGGGTTTCTCCAAAGATTCGTAGAGTCTGACCGTTTGAAAGAGGAATGCGTATAAACTTTTCGCGGCATACAACTTCAGCCTGATGTTGGCTGAGCCAGTCCATACCAATTATAATGTCAAAGCTTCCCAACTTCATAGGAATGAGGTCAACTGGAAAATCGTAGTCGTTTAAGGTGAGAGTACAATTGCGTATAATAGAGTTTAATGAGACCGGTTTTCCGTCAGCAACTTCTACTGTTATGGATTCCATGAGCTTATCACGAATTTGGTTTAGGATGGGTTCAAACTCTAAGGACACAAAACTTTTATCCGCGCCAGTATCAAACAACATGGATGCATAACTACCATTGATAAGAAACGTACCGTTAACCACATTGCTGTCAGCTCTAGCCTGGTTAGCGTTGATGTTGAAAGCTCTTCCTCTTGCAGATGGAGGAGCTTGGTTAGCTTGATTCACCGGATTTGCTTGGGCTTGAGCATGTATAATGTTCACCAAACGTGGACAAGTGTTTCTAAAGTGGCTTGGATCTCCACAATTGTAGCATGCCCGCATAGGTTGCACCATGGGATAGTTGGGTTGGTAGTATGATTGGGCTAAATGTTGGGTAGGTGGTAGTAGTAGGGGTTGTTGGGCTTGACCCATTATTTGTTGGTGGGCTTGGGTTGAAGGCTGGTGGCGGTTCGTTCGCTGAGGTATGCGACAAGTTTGAACAGTATGACCTGCGCGACCACAGCCAGTGCAATGTTGGCAGATATGATCAGGAAAGTGGTGGTATTGGCAATGGTTGCATTTTGGTAATGGGCCAGAGTATGGCCTTTTGTATGATGCAGGTGAGGGGGCAACTTGGGTAATGGGTGCAGCAGAGATAGGGAAATTGGTTTGTGTGACAGCGAAGTTTCAGGTGTTACGTTTCCTCTTGTTAGCAAACTTAGAGGAGGAGGTGGAATGGTTTGAAGTTTGGCCCTCAACGGGGGCTTTCTTTTTCTCCTCTTTAAATTTACCGTTGCGAATTCGATTCTCGGTCAGTTCAGTAGCTAGTTCCATAGCAGCTTCAAGTGTTGCTGGCGAAGTGCTGAGAACTGAATCTTGAATTTTCGAGGGAAGACCTCGAATATAATGCTCGATTAAGCGGTAAACTGGGGTGAACAAGTTAGGGACCATCTGGTTCAACTCTAAGAACCTCTTGTTGTAGGAAGTATGATCTCCCTCCTTTTGCTTCAATGAATGAAATTCATCTTCTAACTTTTTAATCTCACTTCTAGGACAGAATCGTCTCGTCATGATTTCCCTTAACTCCTCCCACGTTAAGGCCATAGCATCTTCGATTCCCCTCTTACCCTTTTCAGTATTCCACCAGGTAAGAGCTACCCCAAATAGTCTCCTGGTTGCGTATCGTACCTTGCGATCCTCGGGACAATCGCAGTTAAGGAAGGTGTTTTCCATTTCCTCAAACCAGTGGAGGAGAGCAGTGACACCTTCGGTCCCTTCAAATTTAGGAGGATCGCAAGACTTGAAATGTTTATATGAGCACTTTTTGGTAGGAGGGTTGCCGTTGTTCTGGTCTTCTTGCTGGGGAGGATTAGTGGGATTTGTGGCGAGAGCTTGTTGTACTTGAACCACAATGTCAGGAAGTACCACGGCCATTTGTTTTGCGATTTGAGTGGCCAAGCGTTCATGAGACCTTCCTGATCTTTTACCCCCTCGTTGTTGTCTAGCCGACATCTACAGGAACATACATAAGAAGATTGTGAGTTTATAGAGTCTTTTTAGGTGTCATGTGTCTTAAAGAAAATGAAAATAACATAAATATCAATAATGCAACTACATCCATAGGATGTCTTGGGTTTGCTCATGTTGGGCCTCAAATGTCCCCCATACCTTCACATGTATAGTCATGTGGGCCCCCATGACTATTGGCTTGGTAGGATTCACATTAGTATTGGCGGTTTAACACTCGCATTACCCGAATGAAAACCACGAAATATGTTTACGAGACGTATGGTCGGAATGTGTCCAGGTGTAGACACAATGACAACTCAAAGTGGGGTTAGCTCACACGACGTTTGGTATAGCATGCTTTGGCCTAATAGGTACTTCGTACTCTCATTGTTAGTCCCTAGGTAGGCAAACTGGTCCTTTATTTTGGATTTATACGAATGCCAGCCTAGACAGGACGTTCCGACTACCGGTACTTGTACCCTTCCAGTTACTACATGCCCGTCATGAGAACTCACTTTGATGTGAATTGAAAATACAAAAATCATTGTAAAAACAATGATGAAAATGATGTGATGTGTGCCTTCATGGATATGATATGTTATGAGAATATGATTCATGATAGGCATTATATAATAATATGTACTTATGAACATGCTTGCATAACATTGAATGTAACATAAAACATATAAACATCATAAATTTTGCATGTAACACACAAACTTCTTAAAGATTTCTAATTAACTATAGTATAGGCTCTAATGGTCTAATAACTTATCCTATATCCCTATATTCATGGCTCTGATACCAATCTGTCGCACCCCGACCCGCAGCGGAATAAGAGTCGGGGCATAATTGGGTTATCACCAAAGCTCATGATATTTACTAATATGTTTCATATTTATTAAAAGCAAAATTACATTCTTAATAATCCAAACATGTCCATACAAATACAAAGAAAAATAACCAACTAAACAATCCAAGCTCTAAACCAGTTTATTCTTCTAAGCCAATCCTATGTGTTTCTTGTTGCGGCTGGATCACCTGTATCATGTGTAAAAATGGGGGTTTTTGGGTCAACATAAGTTGGCGAGTGAACCTTGTTAGATAAACATTTATTATTGATTTCTTGTTATTTTTATCAAGGAAAAATTTTGCAATAGTCATAGGTGAGCAAATGTAAATAATCCAACAATAACAATAACAACCACAAACAATAACATACAATAACATATGAACTTGCATGAATATATAATATGAATGAAACTGTATATGTTGGCAACGTCACGTTCATGCTCATAATGTAATGGGGAACGGACGGCCTATGATGAATGTCTGTGCGATCAAGGCTCAATCAAACGGAGCCGATCGTATGTTGGCAACGCCCGGTTCACGCTCATAATGTAATGGGGAACTGCTCAACGCTCATAATGTAATGGGGAGCGGCGGCCTATGATATTGCATGTACTGAAAATAATAAATTAAATCTAAACAATAACCACACAAACAGTTGATACAAGCTGAATACACATTTGTTCATGATATGATGTATGCACAATGATTTAAATATAATAAATGGTAAGACACATGAGACACCCCAAAAACGTGATTAAAACGGGGAATTTGTAGAGATTCACTCACATTGGGTGCGTTCGGTTGGAGATGATGAGATGCGCACGAGTTTGAAGGATTGAACAACGAGGATTAACTAACCTAAATAATAACGGAAGGTATAGTAAATGAGTGGATTTTATTAATAATCTTAATAGGATTTTTAGATATATTTTTGTGAGTTTAAGGCTATTTCCTATCTTTAAAAACATTATCTTTAAGTATTTTTAATTGATTTTTGAATTAAATTAAATAAATAAAAATATAAAAAACATGTTGACTTTTACGTTGACCATTGACCGTTGACTGTTTGAATGTGACTGTTGACTGTTTGACCGGTTCTATTGTGTGCATGTATGCGCTGGGTGAGGCTCGAACCCGAGACCTCCCGTACGCGTGCACGCAGCTCTACCAACTGACCTACGTGTCTAACCCGAAATATTTCTGTTTTTAATTATATTTATATACTGTTTTAATTTATTCAAAATTTATTTATTTTTAAAAAGGATTTTAATTATCAAATCGGTGCCGTCAACAGGTCTCGAACCCGGGACCTGTGATTTAATGTTGCACACAGTCCACCGCTGGACTGTGTGTCTAACTTGGTTAATATACTGATTTTTATTATACTTAACATCTAATTGCGAAAGGATCCGGTCCAGTTTAAAAAAAAAACATTTTAATTACAGAGAGTGTGTGTGTGTCAAGGATCGAACTCGGGACGTATGCGTATTGTTTGCACACAGTCCACGCTGGACTATGTGTCTAACACGTTTATAATACCGATTTTAATTAATCTTATAATCATAACAGACTTCATCTTCTTCGCTAAATTCACAGACAATGATTAATCAACTGTTTCTTGCTTAAAACGATTAACATACGTACAAATGATTTATATGTAACGGATAGGAAAAGTTTCGGGAATGAACATACCGGAATGATGATCTTTCTCAGAACTCCGGCGAAGTCATCGGCTCTGTTTTTATGAACTTCGACTGAGCGAACAAATTAACAGTTTTGATTAGCTAATTGTGGAATTGAAGTACTAAACAAGAGTTATCAGAAGGTTTGAATGACTATACCGTTTTACAGCGGAAAATAGGAATTTTCAGAAGTTTTCCGGCGAGAGTGAATTATTCGATATCGACGTCTGAAACTGTTTCCGATTGAAGGTTTTGAGTTAGTAATAGCTTAACAACTGATAGACGATGAAAGAATTAAGAGACTTACTGATTTGATGGAAGACACGGTTTTCCGGCGAAAGTCCGGCGAGTTCAAAAAGCTGCTCCGACGAACTGAAAGTAGTGTGAAAATGAAATTGAAGGTCTGCAGATGAGTTTGAGTCGCGAGAGGGGACAAAGGTTGGAGTAAATCAGGAAGTGCAGATTTTTCAGTTATTAAAACCGATCAACTTATGAATTCAAGTCCATTCAAGATCAAATTGATTGAAGGTGTCGGTGTATCGGTTATAATCGGTAAACCGCGAACAATCAAACGTTTTTGGACGTTTGGTGACCGATTTCGGTTACAGTTAGCGTAAACAGATTGATTCATGATTGATCATAAAATTTAATTTTTTCCTAGAATTCACAGAAAACATCAAGTGGCGGAGTGGTTATATGTGTGTGTGATAAGTCTTATGCTTACCCGGCTGACCCGGGTTCGAGTCCCGGCAGCCTGATTTTTATTTTAATTATTTTATTTTTACTTTTTATCATTTATAACTTTTATATTCTAGTTTGTTTATTAATTATGCATCATTAAAAATTAAAATTGACATAAATACGCAACGAAACATTTATAACTTGATATTTGATTACAAACGAAGCGGGTTTGGAAAACCCGTTTTTGACAAATGTTACATGGTAAAAGATAATCCTATGTCAAATGCATGTTTGTTCTCAGTTTCCTCAAACAAAGAAACAGAATTATGGCATAAAAGACAAGGACACACAAATCTAAAATCCATCTCCACTCTCTCAAAACAAAGTCTTGTCAGAGGTTTGCCTCACAAACAATTTACTTGTGAAGAACATTGTGTTTCCTGTTTAAAAGGTAAACAACATAAAAGTTCTTGCAAGTCAATTGAAGAGTCCAAAACAAGTCAGTGCCTACAGTTACTTCATATAGACTTGTTTGGACCTGTGAAAATCATGAGCTTAAAACACAAAAGGTATTGCCTGGTGATAGTTGCTGATTTTTCCAGGTTCACATGGACTTTCTTTTTACACTCTAAGGATGAAACAACAAACATTTTGCAAAACTTTGTTAAACAAGTTGAAAAGCAATTTGATCTTCCTGTAAAAATCTTTAGGAGTGACAATGGGACAAAGTCTAGGAACAAAGAGTTGGATGCCTTTTGTGAGTCAAAAGGGATCGTTAGGCAATATAGCATCCCTAGAACTCCAGAACAAAATGGGGTTGTTGAAAGGAAAAACAGAACTTTGATTGAATCAGCAAGAACTATGCTAGCAGATTCTGGTTTACCCTTGTCTTTTTGGGCAGAGGCTGTAAACACTGCTTGTTATGTTCATAACAGAATTTTGATAAACCCTAGGCATCAAAAGACTGCTTATGAATTGCTTTATAAAATCAAACATCTAATCTCTTATTTTAAAGTCTTTGGCTACCCATGCTTCATTTTAAATTTAAAGGGTTCAATATCCAAATTTGCAGCCAAAGTTGATTGTGGTTATTTTCTGGGATCCTCAACCACTGCCAAAGCCTATAAAGTTTTTAACTCTAGGACCAAGTGTGTTGAAGAAACTCTGAATGTGAAGTTCAATGAACTCTCATCTTTGAAAATCCCAGCAAATCCTGCTGAATTGTTTGACCTATCCAAATTTACATTTGAAGATGTGTCTGTCAAGACTAACCATGTAGGTACCCCACAGTCATCAAATTAAGAGCAAGGATATGATTGCATCCTTCCAAGTTTCAAAATCAATCCTTCAGGCAGAGGAGCAGATGTTAGTAGCAATGGTGAAAGCTCTGCCAGGTCAACAGTGGTTAATACTCAAACCTCTTCCAGCTCTCAAAATTAAACATATGTTGATAAAAGTCCACAACAAATGGATAAAAGTCAACCCACTTTCACATCCATTCCACCAATTCCTCCACCACCATTCCAATCAGAGGCTGTACCATCAACTTCACCAACAGAGGTTAGCTCAGATGATACACATTTACAAGCTTCACCTCAGAATGCCATTGTCCCATATCAAGGTGAATTGATTTTCCTCAAAAGCCATCCTGTGGATCAAGTTATTGGCAAAATCAATGAAGGAGTGCTCACCAGAAGCCAATCCCAAAACATTTGTCTTTTTGCTGGTTTTCTATCACTCACACAACCTGTCAAGTACCAAGAGGCACTAAAAGACAACAGTTGGGTAGAAGCCATGCAAGAGTAGCTCCTACAGTTCAAAAGACAACAAGTATGGGAACTTGTACCACTACCAAAAGATGTATGTCCTATTGGCACAAAGTGGGTCTTCAAGAACAAAATAGATGAAAGGGGCATTGTTGTCAAGAACAAAGCAAGGCTCGTGGTTCAAGGCTATAAACAGGAAGAAAGGCATAGACTATGATGAAACATTTGCTCCAGTTGCAAGAGTGGAGGCCATCAGACTGTTCTTAGCTTTTGCTGCCAACCACAACATCAAGGTGTATCAAATGGACATCAAAAGTGCATTCCTGTATGGAAAGATCAAGGAAGAAGTGTACGTGTGTCAACCTCCTGGTTTTGAAGGTGCATTTCATCCTGATCATGTTTACTGGTTAAACAAAGCACTATATGGTCTAAAACAAGCACCCAGAGCCTGGTATGAAACTCTATCCACTTTTCTCTTATCCATTGGTTTCACCAGATGTAGGATTGGTAAAATCCTATTTTTAAAATGGAAAGGAAAAGATTTGATGCTTGTCCAAATATATGTGGATGACATCATTTTTGGATCCACATGCATTGCCATGTGTGACGAGTTCAGAAAACTCATGGCAGCAGAGTTTGAGATGAGTGCAATTGGTGAGTTGCAATGTTTTCTTGGTTTACAAGTCAAACAAATGCAACATGGCACTTTCATCCATCAAAATAAGTATGTGAAAGGACTACTTAAAAAATTTGATATGGATGATTGTAAACCTTGCAGCACACCCATGGCAACATCCAAGCTAGTCACATTTGATGGCAAAGATGACCTTGTTGATCAAACATTGTATAGAAGCATGATTGGGTCTTTACTGTACCTAACTGCATCAAGGCCAGACATCATGTTTGCAACATGTGTTTGTGCCAGATCACAGTCATTGCCTAGAAAATCAGATCTTATTGCTGTATAAAGGATATTCATACACATAAAAGGTGCTCCCACACTTGGTATCTGGAAAAGTAAAAAGCAAGTTGCAATTTTCACATCCACTGTTGAGGCAGAGTATATAGGTGCTGCAAGTTGTATTGCTCAACTTTTGTGGCTTCAAAATCAATTACTGGATTTTGGTATCACTGCTTTAAAGACTCCACTCAAGATTGATAGTCAAGCAGCAGAAAATATCATCAAAAGTTCTGTCTCTCATTCCACCACTAAGCACATTGACATCAAACATCATTTTGTAAGGGATTGATATGAAAAGGGGTTGATTTCTTTACAACATGTCCATACCAAGGATCAATTGGCAGATGTGTTGACAAAAACACTTGATGCTCACACTTTTGACAATTTGATTTCTAGGCTTGGAATGCTAAACATGGATTAAAAACAATTTTTTTTGTGTGATCCATGTGTAAATAGCAATAAAATGTTTTTAGAAAATCAAAATACATCCTTAAAAATAGTTTAAAATTGAATTTTTCAATAAATCCTCAAAGTCTGTTCAAAGCATTGATAGCACAAAAACACCGATCATTTAGAAAAGTCTATCCACTGTCAAAAGTGTATCCTCTGATAGTTCAAAAAATTTTAAACAGTGGTTTAGCCAAACAACTATCTGCCATTTTCAATCAGAGGTTACATGTGGACAGATGTTATTTGACAGTCGTTGCATCAGATGCCACGTCATCATCACTTTTTCATAAACCCTATAAAAACCATGTTCTATCAAGAATAGAGGGTTCACCAAACTGTGTCGATTTCAAAAATCTCATAAAAGTTTTCACACAAATCATGGCTCCTAAAACAAAATCAAAGGCGAAATCAAAGCAAGAATTACCACCATTCGTCTTGATTATCAAAACCCCACACAATTACACTGGAATCTTTGAAGAAACTGACGTCAATACACGCTATCACACCATGATTCGGATTTTAAGAGAGTCAAAATTTAAGCACATGCTTAGTGTCAAAACTCAAATTTATATCGATTCCCTTTGGGATTTCTGGAAAAATGCTAAGGTCAAAACATCCGCTGATGGCCTTCCTTTTGCAGTAACTTCAAAAATTGGGGATACTCCTATGCAAATCACCCCACAATCGATCTCTTAAGTTTTTCAACTGAATGATATGACACATCCTGTGTCCTTTTCTTTAAGAGAGATGCAAGCAGAGTTTGTGGAAAGGGGTTACACTGGCCAATTGAAAGGTATGATAATCTTTAAACCCCATTTTCCAGCAGAGATGAAATTCTTTTTCCATACTCTTTTAACATGTCTCTCTGCAAAATCTACTGCTTTCAATGAAATTCCATTGAACATGCAATATCTAGGATATGCAATTGTGACTGAATCAGATTTTAACTATTCCCAGGTATTATTCAATGATCTTGTGAATAATTTTAAAAATATTTCAAAAAGAAAAGCTTTCTTGATACATCCTCGATTCTTGAGTGTTTATTTCAAAAAGAAAAGATTTCTTGATACATCCTCGATTCTTGATATTTCAAAAAGCAAGTAAACAAGGCGCATTGTTCACACCTGGCTGCCTAACTCATGAACTTTTTACACGACTAACAAATTTTGAAAAGGCTTCCAAAACAGAAGTAGAGGAGGATGAGCCAATTTTATAAGAACAAAATGTTCAAACTCTTCCTCCTGCTACTTTGCCCACTGCTCTAGGTAATCAGGGCATTACAACCACTGCTTTGAAACCCACACCTAAAATCACCAAAAAGAAACCAACCAAAATATCCAGAAAACCCACCAAACCCAAAAAAGGTCCTCTGGAAGATGAGATCCCGGAGATAAACCCTGTGACAACACCAATGTCACTAACCACTGCTGCTACTTCTTCACAGCAGATGGTTGAGAGATCTCCACCTGGCTATGAAACTCCTCCTGCATCCTCACAAAATGATCAGGTTGTAAACACAGGGACACCAAATTATGAAGCTTTAGGACCACTTGGTTCTATCTTCCAAAGCCCCTCCCCCAAGGCAATATCTCTTTCTGCACCTATTCCTTCACCAATCAAATCCCTACCACAAACCTTTATACCCTTGCTGAATGCAATAGAACTAGAGCAGACATTATCCAGCACTTCTCACCAAACTATCAATGAGAATATACTTCAACATGATGCTGGGTCTGATTCTCTATTCTTTGCTAGCCCATCAGCAAATGAGGAGGCTACATCCCTTGGGTTACATGTAACCCTTGGAGATAGTTCAACTAGAGCATCCACTAAAATTTCAAACTACCTAGTTTTCCTTTGGACAGTGGTTACATTTCTAAGTCTCTGTTGAAGGAAACCACTGCTGAGGCTACCAAGGTAACCTCTGATGTTGTGGGAAGTCCCCAGTACCAAGAACAAGGGGCATCTAAGGGTGAAGCTAGTGTTAAAACACATGCTAATGATCCCTTAGATATAACTACCACCTCAGGTAGGAGTTCAGATGATCCTATTAAATTAGGTGATGATCTAAAATACAAAGATTTGACAGAGAGAGTATCAACGCTTGAAACTTCTGTTGATGAGATTAAAAATCTTGTGAAGCAGTTGTTAGCTATAAAGAGCCAACCCTCTGTCCTAACCACTGCTGATCTACAACAAGCCCTAAACCCTTAGTTTCAGCAACAAAGGCACTTCTCTGATCAACAACACAAACATCAAATGCAGGAAGTGAGAAACATGGTTGAAGCTAGATTCATGGATACAAGGGCAGACATTAAAGCTATAAAAGCTCATCTTCTCCAAACCACTGGTACTGCTCCACCTACATTAATTTTTGTGAACACTGAAGATGATGCCCAAAAGGGGGAGAAACCATTGGGAAAGAAGAAGCTTGCAAGTGATGATCAAATGGCAAAGCCAACAGTGGATATTCCCAGGCCAGATGATTCAAAGAAAAGGGATCTAATAGATGATATCTTGGCCAGGGAAAATGAGAAGCAGAAGAGAAAAGTGTATCTTGATGGCAAGGTATTGGTTGAGCAAGAGATTAAGCAACAAAAAGAAAAGGAAGAGGTTGGTACCTCAGCAAAGAGGAGACCTGCTAGAAAAGTAAGGCAACCAACATCCACACCTTCCAAAACTAAGCTTGCTGAAAATCCAACCATTAAAACCTCTTATCTTCAAAAATCAAGCACACTTACTTCAACTTATATACCCATTTCCACCATAGCAGATGTTACAGCAACTATTGTGTCAACATCTGTTGATACAGCAGAGGTTGCAGCAGATGCAATCCCATCCACTGCCATGGTCATATTTAATACATCCACCCAACCTCTACCAACACCAACCAGAATACCAACTCATCCATCATCACCAGAGGTCAAATTCAAGAGGAGAAGAACTATAAAAGTTGTAAATGAAGAGAGATCTTTCCTGCTCCTACTCCTTTATCATCACAACCACTGACCTCCACATCAATGCTTCCACCATCCTCAAATCCAACCACTGATCCCCTTAAAGTTATACCTACAGCAAAGAAATATCCTCTTGATTTACCAGCAGTCAGGGAATTCTAAGTTTTTATTCTGAGGAAGACCCTAACAAAAGAACTATATTATCTCTTGATGGCTATCCAAGACCTGCAAATGTTGATAACTACCTGGGACTTAAAGTGAAACAAGCAGAGGATATAGCAAAGAGAGACTCAGCTGGTAAAAGTGATAGAGAGATACAAACCATCATGTCTTTTCAGCTAAGCAAAGCTAGAATATTGCAAGATTTTTTCAACGATCTGAACAACAAGCTGTCAGAAAGGGAAGATCAATATCTTAAAAGTGAACTCATTGAACATATCATGAAGAACAAACAATATAAGGCAACAAAGGCACAGTTCAAGGATTGGAGTATAGATGAGCTGAGAGAAGAAATTAAAAGAATGCAAGAAATGTTAAAAGATCCTCTCAAGAAGCCAACTCCTCCTAACTGGGAAAAACATAAGAAAGACATGCCTGAAAAAGCCTTGAAGCTTAAGAGGATGAAGGAAGAACTGATACAGAATCACTATGGTTCAAGGAACCAAGTGATAAGATGGGGAGAAGGCAGGGTGATTGATACTTACAAGATTTTAGAAGAGAGGAGGAAGAAAGATCCAAACATGCCTCTAAACCAGTTTACCCTCTATCAGATGATGTTCATAAAGCTTAACACTCCAAAAAAGTCTATCTCATCATCTGTCCCTTCCATCCTTGCTTTCAATCAACTAAAAAGGCAAGAAAAGATAGATGAAGAAGACAAGAGAGTGTTTGAACACAATAAATAGGGCATTAAAAACATGGTTGACTATCACACAGATGAGCTAGTGAAAAGCTCAGAGCGGAATTGACAAAGATAGTTCAACAAAAAGCTCTTCAAACCTCAAAAAATAAAGTTCATCCTAGAAAGCCAGCAGACCCAAAAATTCTAAAGTGGAAAGTCGAAAAAGGCTCCCACGAATTGACACTGCTCAAGTCTAATGGTGATGTTGTCAAGATGAGCATAGAGGCTGCATATGAGCTAAATGCAGAAGATCTTCAAGATCTTCTGGATCTGACACTCGAAAAGGATGATGATGAAGAAGTTTCTCTAAATTTTGAATTACAGTTTAAAGGGCAAATTAGAGAACTTCTGTTGAGGAATAAAAACCAAGAATAATTAAGTGTTTTGGCATCATCTGTTCCAAGGGGAGATTGTTGGGATTGAACCCTAACAAAGGAACATATGATATCAAAGTCAAATACACTATCCGAGCTTTGGTTCAACTATCAGAGGTTACAACCTCTGATCTACCTTTACACTGCTTTCCCTAAACAACTGCTCCTATCATCTGATCGTTCAAGAGGCAAAGGTCTGATAGAAGAAACAAGATCAGAGGATAGAGATCGGTGCTTAGACTAGTTTTTACTTTATTCAATGTAACAGTGCTATGCACTGATAGTTTAGTTTAGCAGTGTTTTAGTTAGTTACATTTTTGTTAGCAGTCACTATCAACCATGACGTCACAAAAGATGCTCAGTGGTTAGATAGTTAGTATAAATAGGTAAACGTTGTAACAGTTAAACTTGTCTTCCTGAAAAAGAGCATTCGCACTTTATCTTCTTCATTTCTTACTATCAAACGATTGTAATTGGCTAAGGGGGAGTTTGTGAATCACATGCAAAGTTTATCAACTTGAAAGCATGATGGTGATGAAAACAAACGACCAATTGCTTGTAGTAAAAGTTTTCCATTAATTCCGCTGCATATCTTTCTAATTCAATCCATTTTCCATTCTTAGAAACAAAAACTGCAAGTAATTCAAACTTAGATCCTACCAGAAACTATAGAGAGAAGAACTGAGCAAATCGTATACCTTAAGCTTTCTACCCGTCAAAATCGAGTACGGTAGTTAGCGATGGTGGTTACACACACGGAAATCCACCAGTTAGGGAAGGGATCTGACATAATTTCAAGAAAGTAAGAGACGTATGTCTAAACATCAAAGGATTAAACCTTGGAGAAGAGATCCAACATAGCACGACGAGCATTAAAACTCTAAAACAGAGAAGAGGTCATACTTTATGATGAAGAGTTCGCAGTGATGAAGAAATCGCGGTGGCGTAGAAGATCTAACATCGGCAAAGAAGATGAGATGTATGATTAGGTTTGATTTTGGAAGGAGAAATGAAAGAAAACAGATGGAGTTAATCACCTGTAACCTAACAGTCACTTACCGGAAGAAAAGGGTATGTGAATAGAGCATTGAAGAAAGACGATTGATGTTCAACAATCGCAATGAGCTGCAACAGCGATGAAATCCCTTAAATGCCCCTAGGACGTCTTAAAACTTTGAACAATGTCCCAATTTAGTCCCTCCAAAATGGCTTATCTAGTCTTGTACATGAACCTTTAAAATTTGTACATACCAAAAGGGTAAAAAACCTAGTTTGCTTAATAAGGTATATATATATATATATATGTATATAGGGGACGGATCATGAGAAAACCAAAAAACTAACTAAAAAAGCCAAAAAAAACATATGAATTTTTTTTTTGATTTTTTTATTAAAATTCGCTATATATATTATATAAAAAAACTTTAAAAAAATAAAAAAAAACATATAATAGACATGTGCAACATAAACATATAATGCACATGTGTAGTACACATACAGTGCACATGTGCAGTAGAAGTTTTTTTTAAAGTTTTTTATACATAAAATGCAGTGATTTTTTATAAAAAAAATTGTAAAAAAAATTGTATGTTTTTTATACCACAGTGCAGTTGGAGCAATTATGTATCTTACGAATTGTACGAGACCTGATATTTTTTTTGCAGTGAACTTGTTAGCAAGATTTAGTTCATGACATTGGCATGCATCACGTACGAAGAATGTGATACCATACAAATTGCAACTTGAGGGGAGCTGCAAACTGCACTGTTTTTCCCTTAGCTAAGGTTTTTTCCCATTGGGTTTTTCTTTAGCAAGGTTTTTAATGAGGTAGTACTTAAAGACCTCGAAGTTTGCAAAGTGTCATCCAAGGGGGAGTGTTATGAATATTATATGTGATTGTACTATATCACATTTACCATGAAGATCAAGATTTAGCTCTAGATCTACCAAGCAAGTGGATGAACCCTTTGTCAAACTTATGGATAATGTACCATACTACTTGTCCATCAAATAGTTAACCTTGTCTACCAAATAGTTAATATTTCTGTAGTATAAATACTAGATCAAGGTAGAAGAGAAAATGCACCTCATGTATACACTTTCATAAGTTATACAATTCTCTACTTCTTTCTCCTATAATCTTTCTAAAGCTCTTAAAGTTTTAGCACTAATCTTGTGTTTTTGTTATATTATAACACGTTATCAGCACGAGTCGCTTATATACTAATCAAGAAAGGCTTTAAGCATAAAGATATCCATCATAAGCATTGTAAGCACTTCATTAACTCTATAATTTACTTTGAAAATAACATTAAGTACAAAAGAACATTTTATTAACATCTTTCGTAACTACGGTACTATTAACAATCTAATATTTAATTATGCATTTAACTTTTATGTTTATCGCAACTAACTTTTATTTATACACACACGCTCACATTTCATTTAGAGTTTACATTTATTTATGTGTTCTAACGTTTTTATTCTTCTTATTATGCATCCTAATTTTATATCTTATAAAATAACATTTCTTTAATACATCGTTTACTATAAATACATATATATATACATACATATATATATATATATATACATACATATATATATATATATACATACATATATATATATTATATGTATTATATGATTGTTTGATGCACAAGTATCCTATTGTTCATATGTTCAATCTGTAAACCAAGACAATATTTGGTTTTTCCAAGGTCTTTTCTTTAAAAGAATAATTGCTTCATTAATTTCTTTTTGCTTCCCAATTATATTTAGATCATCAACATATACAGCTATGATCACATATCCTGACGTTGTCTTCTTAATAAAGACACATGGACATATAAGATTAGTTATATAACATTTACTTATCAAATACTCAACGATTGTACTACATCCTTCCAGGTTAGTTCAACCCATATAAAGATCTTTGTAATCTGATCGAATACATTTCTTTGGGTTTTAAACTTAACGCTTCAGGGGTTTAAATCCTTCAGGAATTTTCATATAGATGTCAGTATCAAGTGATCCATACAAGTAAGCTGTAACGACATCCATAAGACGCATTTCTAACTTTTTAGAAACTGCTAAGCTGATTAAGTATCTAAAAGTTATTGCATCCATAAGGAGAGAATATGTTTCTTCTTAGTCAATCACTAGCCTTTATGAAAAACCTTGAGCTACAAGTCTCGCTTTATATCTTGCAACCTTATTTTTCTCATTTCGTTTTCATTTTCGTACAAAAACCCATTTATACCCTACAGGCTTTACAGCCTTAGGTGTAACAACAATAGATCCAAAAAACTTTCGTTTGTTAAGTGAATCTAATTCAGCTTGCATAGCGTCCTTCCATTTATCCCAGTCATGTCTATTTTGACAATCATTGACAGATTTTGGTTCAGGATCATCATCTCCACCCATGA
Organism: Scalesia atractyloides; assembly: GCA_947069175.1. Classification (NCBI taxonomy): domain Eukaryota; kingdom Viridiplantae; phylum Streptophyta; class Magnoliopsida; order Asterales; family Asteraceae; genus Scalesia; species Scalesia atractyloides. Next base: position 79,926,297 of record CAMTDV010000005.1, on the reverse strand, counting down.
TGTCACTTGCTATAGAATAAGAAAATATCTCATCAACATTTTCTATTTCATATCGGTTCCATATGATATGTGTATGACCATAGTTGATTGATATCTCTTTGTTAGTATCATCAACATCTTCCTCGTGGGAATTTTCGGTATTCACTATTTTATCGGTCAATTTCCTTTACAAGTGCTTCTCTTTTTCGAGGATTCTTATCCTTTGAACCGATTAGCCATCCACGTTTCAAATGTTTTTGAGATTGATGAGCTATCTTATTATCTATTGTCTTACTTGGGATCTCAACTCGAGCTGGAGCATTAGCAGCTGGTATTTGAGATTTAGTAACTCTGTTTGTATCTGTAAAAGCATCAGGCAATTGATTTGCAATTTCTTGCAAGTGTATTATCTTTTGAACCTCTGTTTCACATTTTTTTGTTCTAGGATTAAGATGGGACAATGAAGGCACACACCATGAGACATCCGTTTCTTGTTTTTTTATTTTCTCCACCTAATGCTGGGATTATTGTCTCGTTAAAACGACAGTCATCAAAACGTGCTTTAAATACGTCACCTGTTAAAGGTTTAAGATATCATATGATGGAGGCTGTTTCATATCCAACATATATTCCCAACCTTCTTTGAGGTCCCATTTTTGTGCGTTGTGGTGGTGCAATAGGAACATACATTGCACACCCAAAATTCTAAGGTGGGAAATGTCTGGCTCATGACCAGAAACAAGTTGTAGTGGTTGCACTTGGTCTCACACGAGCCGGTGATTCGGCATGTAAAATTGCATGACCCCAAACAGACACATGAAGTTTTGTTCTCATTGTTAATGGTCTAGCTATTAGCTGTAAACGTTTGATCAATGATTCAGCTAAGCCATTTTGTGTGTGTACATGAGCAACAGGGTGTTCGACAGCAACATTAAATTCAAAAATATATTTGTTAAACTATTTAATAATAATACTAATAATAATTTTAGTGAGTAATTTCTAAAATTTTTCAATATTTAATGTGACTGCATGGTATGAATTGTAATTTCTATAATTTATCATTTAGGTAAATAAAGTTGATACCAAGATGATTTTATTTTAAATTAAATTAAAATAATTATAATTATCTGTAAGACCCATAATTCATAAATCGAAATTTTAAGGAAAATTTCGCATGCAAAAGAATTTATATGTGCTTACACCTTCGTAAGATAATATGAGTTTATTAAAACTTCAAAAAATAAAAAACATTAAACATTTCAACGTGTTATCATGGATTTGTTTCCTAATAACAAAATAAAGTGCGGAAGCTTTAACTTGATGTGTTCGGTTCTTCATTGATCTTGATTTTCATCCGTATCACTTAGCAAGCACCTAGATACCTAAATTTATCCTAAACGTTAGTTAGGATGAACATAAAACATATTTAGATAGACCCAAATATCACAAATGAGTAAATTACAATTTTTGTCATAACCTGCCGTAAGCTATAGTTGGGCACCGTAGCTTACGGTACACCTGCTCTGTCCGAAACAGCAAGTCTGCACCGTAAGCTACGGTGCAGACCGTAGCTTATGCTGCAGCCAAGCTGCAGATTTTCACTTTCAGCCCCTATGACGAAAACGTCCATAACTTTCTCATTTCTTATCCGTTTTACGACCTGTTTCTTCCTACGTGATCGTAATTCGATTCTCCATCATATGGAGTTAAAATTCAACAGCCGAACTAACAAAATTCTAAATTTTTATGCACTCGGCTTTATATTCAATTTTAACATATATGACCCGTTCATGTTTTAACCCACAAACTTGTTTCTAAATAATCATAAAACTTACCCCAATGTATTTAACTCAAAATCTTTAGCTCGGGTTCATAACTTTTATGAATTATGCGGCCAATACCCAAGCTATGCGCATAATTCATTTTGACCCGTTTAGAGGATTTAAACATTTAAGTTTAAATCTCGCTCTTTCTTTTCACAGATCCTATTTCCACATTAAGATATCTATTTATCTTCAACCACGACTATATTTTTGGAGGACTTAATAAATGAAACATTTAGTCCGAATTCTACCCTTCGGTTTGTCCTTTTACGGAAAAGACCCAATTTGAGACGTTTGACCCTAAAGGCTTATACCTATTACTTTTTACACTTATCTAAGACTTACTTGATCATAACTCTTATTTCTAAACAACCCTTATGGGTCGTTTGCCCGGTTTATCGATCAAGGGCGTTTTGGTCAACTTTAGTCCCTCCATTTTCGACGAAGGACTTTCAATAACCTATTTGACCAAAATCGCACATTTTAGCTAAAATTTTATTTACACATACCTGTCCTGGTTCAAAGTATTGACGCGTTTTAATACCTCATCATATAAATTGCTAATCAATAACAACGGCGTCTCACGCGCTATTCGTTCCTGTGAGCATAAAAACTCGACAACAACATTAATCACTAACGTCAAATGATGATATCATCACCTTTTGACCCGTTTAGTCCATTTGACCATTTATTAATCGTGAGACGATATTTATTTACCATCCCATCCGTGTACCCGTTTCGGTTTACACCGTATTATCATATTGTTTAAAATCATTTCTTAATTCTTTTGACTCGTCATGTTTTACGCTGTAGAGTGTCTTTTCAAGAACAATTGTTTGTCCGTTAGCTCGTAGCCAATTACCATATTATCTTTTTTCTCATTATGGTTTACCCCATAATATCTGTTTTCTCAAAACCTATAGTTTATTCGGTCTATACAAGACCGAATTACCGTTTTAACCCCTTTTTCTTATTCCGACCTATATCGTATCGTGTCGGATCACCTTAATTAATTTACCGTTTTATCATAATCATAACAATTACAACAAGTAGGTGATCTAATAGAAAAGTGTAAGCTTTACTTACCTTGCATCCAAATTACGTTTTTCCTTCATACATGATTCGTTTGACCCGTTTCCTTCCCAAGCCTCCACCTAGCTTGTCAAGCGTCAAACTATCATCATAATTCGTAATATGGTTAGATTAGTCATTATCAATCATGACTATTCCTCCTTACGGGTTTTATGTCGAATTTATCATTCGATCTTATCATTGGTCAGTTTGACTTTTAAAAAGTCAATTGACTTATTAACATACACGAATGCATAAATTGGTTCATCGAACTCACTTCGACATTTCATTCGAATACTTAATGAAATCAAATTTTACATACTAACTAGTAGATAATATGATTTCAAGCATCAATAACATGATTTTTAACATCAATTCCTTTATATCATACAAAAACCCATCTCATGGCAAGCATGATCTTACACTTGAATTCATAATTGTTCAAGTACCTCCCTATTACTACCATCCATGATGGTTTTAAACATAATTTTATTATAAACATATTCTTATTATCAAGTTTTTCACAAATTTACCATTCTAACTAAAGTGTTCATTATATCACTATAAAACCCATTTATCACATATCATGTTAATCCTTTAATCACTAGTTGATGGCACTAAATCACCAAATCCACATCTAGGGTTTGTTCCTAGACTTGTATTTATGTCAATTTCACTATAACATTCACCATACATACTAGAATTTCATTCATGAATGTTTATCACCAATTCAAATATCACCAAATATCATAATTCAACATACATTGTGATCTTCTAACTTGGGTGATCACGAAATTAGCTAAAGCACCAATTTTTAGCTTGATTCATCTTTGATTTTGTTGAATTTTGTGAGTTTTAGGGTTTTGAAAGAACCCCTCTTATGCTCCTGATGATATTCAGCCAAACACACACACTAGTGTGTGTGTTTTGGTTTTTATTTAATTTAATCAAAACACTTTCATGTTTTGCCCCTTTTAGTCCGTATAGTTCACAAGTTATTTAAAAGGTGCATTTATTCATGTTTCTTTATTGTTTTCAAACATATGACTAACTAGGTTAATTATTCCTAGTTACGTTACCCTTGGTTATGACCAACTCATGTTTATTTATAAATATATATACATATATATATTTATATTTTTGGGTGTTACATTATCACGTCAAAGTTCGTTTTTTAAAGACATATCAAGATGATTGTATGTGTAAACATATTAAATTATGTGTAACACACAAGCTTTTTAAAGATTATTTGTTTTATTGCTAAGTACATATAATATTACATTTATTTAACCTATGTAATATAAGAGGATTCTAACCTTGTAACTAATGTATAAATAAAAAAATTGATGGGATCAGTACATAAAATCATTTGTTACCGATTCAGTGGGAAAAAATAATTTGTCATTTGAGAGAATTAAGATAATATATTGATGTTTCTTTTAAAAAAAATCTTAGGTTTTATAAGGATACTCGGGGTTGTCTGTGAAGGAGTGTGAGCGATGAGTGATAGTTCGTGATACACCACCGCAAGTGGTGTATCACGAGTGATGGGAAGATTGTGGTGATGAGTATCACGTTGTGATGGTGTGTGTATGGGTTTGACTTTGGTGTTGAGGTGTTATGTTGCGATTTGGTGTGATGAGTATAATGACCATTGTAAGTGTGATAGAGTAGAATGTGATGGAATGAGGTGTTAAATAGTGACCGGGTATGATGATGTAATGGAGTCTAATGAGTGATAACCACCCTTAGTGGCAGAGCTAACCCAAAAATTTAGGAGCATCCAAATTTATTTATTTTTTAGGATCCGAGGTATCCTTTGTATAAAACAGAATTTTATTTTTATTTTTTTAGATACGTAGACGGGATGAGAGGTAACCTGTACTACCCCTTTGAATACATTAGCTCCGCCACCAACCACTCCTCCTTGTACCCTAAATTGTCTATACATCATCAACATATCTGTTAATTATAAAAAATCTTTTTTTTCTTTTATTTTTCTTGTAGATGGAGAGTGGTACATGTGGAGTTGTTTTTTTATTAAATGATCTAGTAGTCGTGTGGAAATCACCTCACATTTTACATAATTCTTCTATATTATTAATAGAGAAATGATCAAATACAAAGAACTCTTATTGTAAGAAGTGTAAGAAGAATTCTGATCCATTAATCTTATATTTGGAAGGTTGATATTAATCTTAGGGAAAAGAATAGAATGAAAGTGCATAAAATTAATCTCATATTTATTGATTCTCTCTCCACATGCAAGGCACGTGTCAATTCCCCCATCGATTTAAAACGTACATAACTTTTTCATACGATATTTTTTAAAAACAAATTCACCATAATAACGAGTGTTTTTTTATCTTTAATATGAGTACCAATTATATCATATAAAAATAAAATAAAAATTTTCATTTTTACTGGTTTTTTTTTTGTATTGTGTTAAAGGTTCATGTCATTGTGTCTTTTAACTAGGTCTTGAGGTGAGGTGTTTAGGTTTTTTTTTTTTTTTTTTTTTGGGGGGGTTGGGGGTGTTAGTTTTTAGTTTTTAGCATTTAGCTTAGGTTGGGTTTTTTTTTTTTTTGAGGGGTGGGGGGTTAGGTTTTTTTAGGTTTTTGGAGAGAGGGGGGGTTGGTGGGGTTAGGTTTCTTTTAGGTTTTTGGAGGGTTTAAGTTTTTGGGTTTTTGCATGTGTATGTTTTATAAGAACCTATAACACAATGAATATGGTGTTATATCTGGGTTTTCTGTAAATTGCGTTATTGGTTCAGGTCATTGTGTTTAATTTGTTATCCATTATGTTTTAGTTTCTTGTTCATTATGTTTTAATTTGTTGTGTATTGTGTTTTTAGTTTGTTTTCCATTGTGTCTTTCATATGCTCTCCATTGTGTCTTTTATCTGTTATCAATTATGTCTTTTATCTGTTGTCATCAATTGTGATTTTATTTAGTTTGATACTTATTGTGTTATATATTATGGCCATTGTGTTATACGTCAAGGTCATGGTCATTGTGTTTTAGTCTGTTGTCCATTGTGTCTTTAGCTGTTGTCATTGATTGTGTTTTTGATCTACATTACATTGTGTTTTACGTCATGTATATTGTGTCATACACAACTAGGTTTTTGATTTTTTTTTTGAAAAATATAACAATATGGTACTCATATTAAAGATAAAAAACGCTTGATTTTATGGTATAATTTTTTTTTAAACAAATGATGTATAAAAAAGTTACGGACATTTAAAAATTGGAGGGGAAAATAGCATGTGACTTGCATGTGCATATTCTCTCTCCTCTTGTAGACAAAATTACCCCGCCCACTTGAATCCTCCTAGGACACTTGTCACTCTATGATTCCTTCTTACACTTCTTACAATTAGAAACCTTTGTAGAATAACTTAACCCACTATTAATATACATATTTAGACTTGTATATAAGATTAACATTATTAGACTTGTATATAAGATTAACACTAAATTGTCATGAACCTGCGAGTTGAAAACTGTTAAAGTTCATCATATCAATAGTTTGGAACTTTAACTGGTTGGTTGGTATGGGTTGAATCGACAGTGGATGAAATGCCCGGTGTTTTATTTGAACCTATAAAAGAGTTTAGTGGTTGAACGGGTTTTGAGTAAGAATATTTATGAAAGCATTTTTCATATGTTATAAGGTATGAACTTAGAGCTATGGTGTTTGTCAACTAACATAGAAAATTAGAAAGGTTTCTGTCTACTATTTTTCATTAACTAAATTATATAGTCTCTCTTCCAAAAAAAAATCTCATTATTGTTCTTTTTTCATTATATAAAGAATATACTTTGCTTATTCTTTTTAGCATTAACAACATAAGTTTTATGTAAAAAAGATTTAAATAACATTTTTGTATATCTAAATACCACTAAAGCTTATATTTGTAATAACTAGAACTTACATCATTTTGTAGGAATCAAAACTATACAGTGAGACCACTAAGTCGTGGATAAGTTTTATGTGATACATGTAAATATTTTTTATATTAAGTATGACATCATCCGTATTCTGTGTCTGGTTCAACTGGTCCAGTTAGTAAACTAGTAATGTGGCTTGCTTATTACCGTGCAGTTTTGAAAACAATTGGCACGTAAGGCTATGGGGTATGGAGGAGCCACATCCTCAAATGATGCTCTTTCACGTATCTGTCACGTCACATACCTTGGAGGATAACCCTCAAAGGATAAAGTAAGGGTGTGAAGGATGGGTCTCCCTCTCTTTTTTATTTACTTTTTTTTTATTTTTGAAAGTAATATGCAATATTTGTAAAAGTAAATTAATTTAAACTAATTAATATTAATGCTTATATTATGAACAAAATCTAAACTTAAATAAAAAACTACTAGTCGTCATTTGGCTCGTCGTCATTGGGTTCGTTTTGTGCGTTGTTCCAAATGTATTCCACCAAGTCCGCTTGAAGGTTAAGATGTGTGTGTATTCGTTACGTAATGAGAACCAATTTAAATCCTGTTGTTCTAGAATGGCCGGAACAGAATTCCCGGTTGGCGCATTTTTGTCGTACTCACGAATCACTCTACATTCGTCTTCGATGATCATGTTATGTAGCAAGATATAAGCATACATACAATATCGCAACTTCTGTGGTGTAAAAGCACGTGCTGGATGTTCAATGATATGCCCATGTTTGTAAAACAAGGTTTCCAAGTCGAGTACTCCCCGAGCAGTCGCTACAAGATAGACTGCCGAAACGAATTTCTTCGACTCCGCCTAATTACTCGGAGTCTGTCAAACGCGGTCAACCTCTAGTATTATTGTTGGATGTCCATTATCGCCTCGGGTAAATTGACCTCGCTATGCTTAGGGCAATTTTGCCATGGCCAGTGCATGCAATCAATGCTTTCGAGCATTCCTGGAAAACTATGCTTTTCTTCATGGAATTGATACAAATTTTGGACCACATTTGCGTTTGGTTTCCGCAAATATTTCTTGCTAGACAACTTCACCACACATTCGCAAAACTTGTACAAACATTCTCGTGCAGTTCTCAATCACCCTTAAATAATCGTCCATCGAATCGGCTTCCGTCCTGTATGCCAGTTTGCGAATGGTCGTTGTGCTTTTATGGTGGTGGACCCCTTTTGCCTTTAGCATCGTATCGTAATGTAAAAAATGGGGTCATACCCTGACAAGGCATCGGCTATACGTAAGAATAGTCGACGACTCATTCGGAACCGACGTCTAAACATTGTGTCCGTGTATAAGGGTTCATCGGAAAATAAATCGGCCACCAATCTATCATGGGCTCCTACACGTATATTACAAAAATAAATATAACTAAGACAGAAAAAATATTACGGAAACAAATTATTAACACAAAAAATAATAACGACGTGAGCGTAAAAATAAATTATTTACACAAAAAAGGACATGACCTAACCTTTATGGTCTCTGTTTATGGTTGCTTGCCTAGTTCGCGGTTCTGACGTCGTTTCCTCCTCTTCTTCCTCAATGATCATATGTGTCGCCTGCATTACGGCGTATGCGAAAAATCATCGCCTTCATCCGAAGATAACGAACACCACGAAGAAGAAGACATTGTGTGCCAAGAGGTTTTTAAAAAGATCTATAAATGTGAGAGAGATTGTGTTAAAAATGTATAAAATAGGTTGAGTGTGGTAGAGATGGGTGAAAATTAAAGGAAAATGTTAGATTTATATAGAAAATAAAAACTTATTTTTTTAAATAGCCGTTAGTCAACGGCTAACTTTCAAATTATTCTCGTCGCCTTGACGCAGAAAGGGGGCGGTGTAGCCGCGTCCTACGCCACTCGATGCCATAAGGGCCGACCCCACACCGTACAGCCTATATACGAGAGCTTACCTAAATAAACATTTCCCCTCATTATAAATGTTTAATGTGAACAAAGCATGACGATGCTCTAAATTTATGTGAGGACACTAACACGTAAAAACTAAATGATTCATACGCGAACGACACGTGGTAAAATATTTGACCAGAAGAACAAACATACAACATTAGACTGATTAGGTACAAGTATCATTAGTCAAACTAAAAAAATATTCTAAAATATTTGTTATTACAGTTTGAGTCTATGTTACAATCTCGTCTACAACACAAATTATTATTCAAGCAACAAAGAACGGCGCATATCTAATTTTTATTTACTTAGTATAGAAAAATTATATATAAACTATGCATTTCGATGAGTTTTTTTTTTCCAATAACATATCGATATAAAATATTGGAAATGAAATGAGTATTTTTTTTAGAACAAATGTTACAGTAACGTTACTTTTATATTACTTTAAATCATACCCAATTTATTTTATACTAGGAATTGAATTCCGGTTTTTTATTAGTATAGAAAGATTATATCTCGTCTACATCACAAATTATTTATTCAAGCAACAAAGAACGGCACATGTCTAATTTTTATTTATTTATTAGTATAGAAAGATTATATATAAATTATGCATTTCGATGAGTTTTTTTTCCAATAACATAACGATATAAAATATTGGAAATGGAATGAATATTTTTTAGAACAAAATGATACAGTAATACTTTTATATTACTTTAAATCATACCTAATTTATTTTATGCTAGGAATTGAATCTTCGTCTTTTAAAAGGCAAGAACCTCTATGATCCAGGCTCCAGCCAAAACTATAGAACAACTTATGATTTCCTAAAGAGTAAATTGTACAAAACATCCTTTATGTTTCCTCAAACTTGCAGATTCCAGCCTTAATGTTTAAAAGTTGCTAAAAACAGCATTTATGTTTATTTTTGTTGCGGGTTCAATCCTTTACAACTAACCACGTTATTTTCTTCAGTTAAGTTCCCTCACATGCATAATATGTGAGGGTATATTCATCATTTTGGTTGATCTTCCACCCACTTCAATTATAAAAAAAGCATATTTAAGTTTTAACCAAGTTTTAACAAAGTTTGGTAAAACGTATGGGACTACAGAGGAGCACGATTACCGTTTGATATTGTTTAAGTCTAACTTCGGCGTCCTAAGTGTCACCAGTTGCTGGATCCGACTACTGAACACGGTGTTACGAAGTTCTCTGATTTGACGGCATCGGAGTTCCGTGAGAGGTATCTAGGGTTGAAGAGTCGTTTGTCGTTTCCGTCTGATGCGAATAAGGCGTCGATTCTTCCAACTGATGATAATCCTGAAGAGTTTGATTGGCATGATCAAAATCTGTGTTAATCTTTACAGCTTAGTGGGCTAGCTTAACAAGATTCCTATCTTAATTCCGGGTTCGCCGGAATCCGGCGAAGTCGCCGGAGAAGAAGACCGGAAAAGAGGGTGTTTGGTTTTTAAAAGTTTGGTTTTATTGCACATTAGTCTCTGCGGTTAGAATTTTCTTAAAATAGGTTAAACCTTAAATATTCTTTTTTCTTATAATTGACGTGGGTGGAAGATCAACCAAAATGACGAATATACTCTCACATGTTATGCATGTGAGGGAACTTAACTGAAGAAAATAACGTGGTTAGCTGTAAAGGATTGAACCCGCAACAAAAATAAACTTAAAGGCTGTTTTTAGCAACTTTTAAACATTAAGGCTGGAACCTGCAAGTTTGAGGAAATATAAAGGATGTTTTGTGCAATTTACTCTTTCCTAAATTAAAATTGTATTCTTTTATACACACAAATAAATATGCCTTACTAGGTAAAAAATATATATTTTATTAATACATGTCCGTCTTTTTATAAAAGTATACACATTGTAACGATATATTTAAAATTATATAAAACTTTATGTAATGAGCTTTATAGAAAAAAATACAAAATTGTATTGTAAATAAAAATATAAGAATGTCACATCATATGTCAAATCATATATCACATCATAAGTGAACTAGTAAATTTTGGATGTGTAAATTGTGTATAGTTTTACTAGTTCACATTACGATTTTACACATAAAGTGACATTTTTTTTTGTACTTATTACAATTATAATATAAATTTGTTTTTGAGTTAATTGTTTGGATAGTTCTATTGGTTTTTCAGTTTTTTCATCTTTGGTCCCCAATTTTTTAAAATAGCATGTATGATCCTTATGATTGGCTCGGTTGTTACTCGGACAATCTCCTGATTGGATGAACATTAGTTTTTCCAGTTAAATATTTGTGAAACGACAAAATTACCCTTAATATTATAAAAATTAAAAATATTAAATCAATATACACATTTAATATTTAAGAAAGAATTAGGTGTGGCCCACTATTTTTATTTAAAAAATAAAACACTTCTCCTTCACCCTTTTCTCATCCACTCACCATCACCACCACCCCCACCCCACCTGCAACTTCTCCGAAAACCACCGCAACCATCACTCCCACCTGCAACGTCGTCGAGCACCGCCACCAACACTCCCACCTCAGCTTCTCCGACAACCAGTACAACTCACATCGTCAGATACCAACCACCCTGAAAAACCTATCACTGGCTGTGCATCACCGCCCCATCACCGTCGAACATCAAACCAGATCGGAAACCCACACTGCATTTTTGCAACTTGATTTTAATGTCCGTCTTTAATAAACTTGCAACTTGGTTTTTTCCGGCGAGTTGCAGGAGTTGCAGGTCACCCAAGAGACTTTTTACGGCGATGCAAGTCACCAAAGTTATTATATTTACATTCTGGTTATCACTGGTGTCCGGTGAAGTGATAATATAGGGTTTAAGGTTTAACGGCGATGCCGAGTTTCGCCAGAAAAGATGTTGGGGTGATGGTGTGATGGTAGTATGTGGACATGAAGGGGAAATTTTTTGACTTACCAAATCAACGTGTCCTGCACTTGAGGTTTCCATAGATTTACATTCAAAATAAACACAATAATTACAAATATATAAAAACTATAACCTCTATAATCAAGGAGTATAATATGTGAGGATTGAATTCACTGCAAGTGGAAATTTTGTGACTTGCCAAATTTGCAGGTCCTAGTTGTGTACCAAGCCCACGGGTTGGTGGTTGGAAGCGGTGGCCGTGGTGGTGACCGGAATTCTTCTCAGAGGTGGAATGTTGAAGATGAGTGTGTGGGTGGGTGATGGTTATTATTATTTTTTTTATAAATGTGTGGGTCCCACAGTTATATTTCATTTAGCATGTTTTAATACTTATTTATATGATAAAGAGTATTTTTGTAATTTCACATGGATTTAACCAGAGAAACTAACCTCCATCCAACGAGTGGACCATCCGATTAACAAATAAAAATACCATAGGGAGTAAACATGTTATTTTAAAAAGCTGGGGACTAAAGGTGAAAAATTGGAAAACCACAGGGACTATCGGGGCAATTAACTCTTTGTTTTTTTTATAATCTATACTACATATAAAAAAAGTCCATGTATAAACAAAAACTAGGATTTGACCATGCGCGTGTTGCGGCGCGCTAAACCGAATCCTTCTATAAAGTTAACTTTCTTAGATATATAATAACAAATGTGGTAAAAAAAGTTGCAACGAATTGAGTATTAACTCTTAAAATATCAAAGACGTATAATGTTGACATGAGGACTGTCCATCAACGGTATCTGTTGCAACTGCCCTACGTTTCCTATACAACGAGAGTGATGCCATGCGTATGCAACACGATTTACGAAAGCAGAACGAACAACCTCCAACATGCTAGCAAGCATACGTGCGCCGACACACCTAACATATAAACAAAAAAACGATGTTACCAACCCACTCAGTGGAAACACTATTCCACAAAGAATAATTAGCCAGATCTACAATACCAAACACCTAAGCAAGGCGTCTAGTGTTCAACAGAGAAATACACATTGATATGCCCAAGTTTGATCTCCTCGTCTTTGGTTGGTGCCATCTTGGGGTGTGATGGGGGTGTGGATGTGTCTTTGCCTAAAAGAATAACACTACCGAAAGCCCTACAACTTTTTTTTCTATATAAAACTTAACATCGAGCTTTATCCGATGCAAACGCTTTAGTAAAGTTTTATTACCGAAATGATTTGTTTTGACCCATTTTTCTTTTTTAGTTAAATAGTACCTTAACGCATTTGAATCTGTCATCAAGATTCAAGAATGTCTGCCTGCGATAATGTCACAAGTTGTTCTCCTTTGAACCTTGCCATTGAGTACCTTGCCTTTGTCAATAATATTAATTGGAGAAAAAAAACAACCAAATAAACTTGTAAACTAACGAATTTCCAGTATATAGGACTGCATCAATGAAAAAAATGTCACTCGCCCCTAGGTTGTCTTCACATTCCTCGATGGCATCAAAATACTTACACCATACACTTCCTTATTGGTAGGTAATTTGGTGATTATGAGGGTTAACATCATGTCATCGACTAAGAAAAACGGAGGCAGTTACACACCAAATGAACATGCGGATTCACAACAGTGTGAACTTTCATGAAAGCCCCTGGTCTGGATACCAATTCCTGCTATATCCCCTCTAAATCTATAAATAATGATAGTCATCATTAGACACAATGTGAATAACATGTGGATGTACTTTACCAAATAAAGTGTTTGTGATCTGCCCAACCCAACCCATTTTGCCAGGTATTGTAAACCATTGTTAGTTTCCATTGTTAGTTTATGTGAAAACCAATGTTATATGTGTGTCTTAAGAAGGAGTGCTTAAAAGACATTATGGTAATTTAAATAACACAGATTATCATTTATATATAAGAGTTCAAATATATCTTAAAATACATGTATCAATCAACTCCTTTAATATAAGGGTTATTGGATTTTATCACCCTCAACTATCGGCCTTTGGCCGTTGCCACCCGAAACTAACACTTTGACACCCGACACCCCCAACTTGACTTTTCGTTTGCAATGGCACCACTCAGTTAAGTCTCTACTAACTGGGTTTCTTTTTTGTCCGACGTGTCACCCAATTGCTGAGTTGGACTTCATTACGTGGCCAACATGTGTATATATAACCCTGGATTATAACATTGTCTAACAGTTAACACTAAAACACAGAGCGAAACCCTAGTTGATGAACACAGAGAAAACAATACAAGAATCAAACGCGAAGAAACAAGAATCAAGCCGTAATCTTTCACAATCAAGGTACGATTTTGAAGAATTTTCTCTTTACGCACTGTTTTGAGATGGTGGAAACAATAGATATCATGCTTTGGTATGGTGGTTATATTGAAGTAGGATTTGGTCAACCACAGTATGTTGGAGGTGAATCAAGGCTTGTTAAATAGATGTAGACCATGTTTCATACTTTGGACTAGTTGAGTATGCAATGGAATCAGGTTTTTACAATTCCCGGGACATTTATATGTATGGGTTGGATGCTGATGATGGGGAACTTAGGCACTTTCATAATGATAAAGATGTTTTGGACTTGGCTGTTAAGGTTTATAGTTGGACTGAACCATTTATGGAAATTCTAATCCAACAAGGTCCATTAAAAGTAGCTGAAGCCCACTCCAGTTCCAGGCCCAGTAAACCAGCTGTCCAGCCCACTTCCCAGCCCAATGAACAAAAAGTCCCAATCCAAAAAGTCTGCTAGGTCAACTGATAGGGTTTCAGTGGATGTAGACATAGAACATGCTGAAGACAGTGATGATAGTGACTATAATGTAGAAGTAGTTGGGTCAGGAGAGTCATTTGATGATTCGGATGATGAAGATTTTGATGAACTAATTGAAAACATTGATGATGAAGAGGAGGTTCAGGAGGAGGTACCTGGTGGGGAGTCAGATAGAGAGGACTTAGAATGGAGATTGTCACAAGATGCAGTTAGAAATGCTAGAAAAGTTTTGGGGAGGCCAAAAAAAAGTTATTTGATGACTGCTTAAAGGAAAAAGATACAGAGGGAAAGTTGTATGAAAGTAATGATGCAGGTGCTTCACATATAGAGGGGTATAGCAGTTACAAGGAATCTGATGGTGGCATTCTTACACCGGGTGATAGTGAGGATGATGATATTAGGGGTAAGAAGTATAAGGAAGCTGCTCCATCTGTAACTGAACACACTAACTGGAAGAAATTTATTTGGAAGGTGGGAACAAGGTTTGCATCAAGGGATGCCTTTAAAGAGGCAGTGAGAAGGTACTCAGTGACTAATGGTAGGAATTTGTACCTTGCAAAGAGTGAGAACACCAACTGTTTCCGTATAGTGGTCAAGTGTATTGAAGGGTGTCCTTTTATTATATTGTGATCATTGAATAAAGGGAAAGAATGTTATATGGTGAAAAGAGTGAAGAATAAACATACCTGCCAAAGAAACATGACAAAGAATAGACAGCTAACTGCAGGGTTTATAGCTAATTAGTTCTTACCATTGTTTAGGTCCAAGCCCAACTTGTCAGCTAAGGATATTGTATTGGCTGTAAAACAGAAGTATAAGGTCATAATTACCAAGTGGCTGGCTTATAAGGCTAAAGCTTGTGCTCATAAGAAGTTGCATGGTTCCATGAGGGATCATTATAGTAAAATTGGTTCATACATGAAAGTTTTAAAGAAAAAAATCCAACATCAACATTTGTTCTTGTAACTGCACCACCAGGTTTCATCAATGCAGATCTGACAGCCATATGTGAAACATTCTTCAGATTATTTATATGTTTTGATGGTGTCAAAAGAGGGTTTTTTAGCAGGATGTAGGAAGGTCTTGTGTTTAGATGGTTGCTTTCTTAAGACTTTCTTGGGTGGAATGTTACTAACTGCTGTTGGAAGGGATGCTAGATCAATGATCATTGCTGGCATGGTTGAAGGAAATAATGATATTGGGACTGGTCATGGAAGAGTAGAAATGATATTAGGTCAATAAAATGATGGTGGGGATTCATGGACATTCATATCAGATCAGCAAAAGGTGCAAATTTTTCATGTTGCTTACTAAAAATTTAGTTATATTCTGCCATGTTGCTTAGTAGTAATATGTATGATTGTGCAGGGTCTGTTGAATGTTGTTGCACTTGTTTGGCCAAGAGCAGAGCATAGAAACTGTGCAAGGCACATCTATGCTAACTAGCACAAGACATTCAAGGATGAGGAGTTGAAGGAGTTGTTTTGGAAAGCGGCAAGGGCTTATTGTGAATCAGAGTACCTTCAAGCCATTGATGAGATGAAATCAATAAGCCCTAATGCAGTAGAGACATTGTTGAAACAGGACAAGAATTGTTTTAACAGATGCTACTTGAAAAGTCACACTAAATGTGATGTGATAGTAAACAACATGGCAGAAACATTTAATGGTTACATCATCAATGCAAGGTCGAAGCATATTATACACATGTTAGAAGATATTAGGATTCAGATCATGAGTAGGTTAGTCACAAAAAAAACACAGAAATGGCTGCCAAAGATGTTCTCATCTGCCCTAATATCCAAGAAAAACTAGACTTTTCAAAAGGTGCAGCTTATAGGTATGAAGTGTACCCCTCATCTTATCAGGTTTTTCAAGTAAGAGACTTTGATGATGTCTCTGTTGACTTGGAGAATAAACATGCACTTGTAGAAAGTGGGAAATAAGGGGATATCCATGTAAGCATGTGTGTGTTGTGGCTGGGTTCTTACATAAGAATGCAGAAGACTTTGTGGAGCAATGTTACCACAAGGAAACATACATGAGGATTTATGACTTCACAATCCCTCCATTGCCCAGTGAAAAGTATTGGCCCAAAATGATTACCCAATGGATCCACCTCCAATAAAAGTTGCACCTGGTAGGCCTAAGAAGAACAGAAAGAGAGACCCTCATGAGGATCCAAAAAGGCTAGGCAAACTAACCAAGCATGGGGTTATAATGACCTGTGGCGTTTGTGGAGCAAGGGGTCATAACAAGAAAAAATGCAGTGAATAGGGAAACATGAATGCAGGTGCATATTTATGAGGTTTAGTGTTTTATCTCAGTTGTTTTATATGTCAAAGTATGCTAACTAATGTATTGTTATTGGATGCAGCTGAACCTAGATCAAAAAGACAAAAGGGGAACATAAACAAGAAAAAGTCAACTCAGCAATCAACCCAACAGTCAACTCAAAGAGGAAGTAAACAACCAACTAAAAAAGGAAGGCTAAGAGGGAAAGGGAACAGACAAGGCTGTACTTAGTTGGTCAAAGTTTGACTTTTGTTTTGACAACTTAATGTTTTGTAATGCATGTTTTGGACAAGAATCATTAAGGCTTGGACAATTTGATGTTGTGTATTGCCTTTTTGGACAAGAATCATTTAGGCTTGATGTTATGTAGTGACTCTATGTTATGTAATGACTTAATGTGTTATGCACTGTTTTGGTAAATTATTATTTCTGTTGCAGGGGTATTTTGGTAATTATACAACAGAGATATACATATAGCAGTGTTTTGGCTCCTGGAGGGTTAATTTGGTAATAATATAGCAGTGGTGTACATACTGCAATGGTATGTAATCATATTTGCTGCTGTAGGGGTATAAAGGTCATTAGACAGCAGTTGTATACATACTGAAGTGGTCAATACACTGCTGCACATTAGTTTTGGTCATAATACACTTTGATTTGGGTCAAGACACACCAATGCAATGTTGTTTAGTCGATATTAGCGGCTGCACATTAATTTTGGTTATAGGACACTTTGGTTTGGGTCAATACACACCAATGCATTGCTGTTTGGTCGATAGTTGCTGCTGCACATTAGTTTTGGTCATAAGACACTTTGGTTTGGGTCAATACACACCAATGCATTGTTGTTTGGTCGATAGTTGCTGCTGCACATTAGTTTTGTTCATAAGACACTTTGGTTTGGGTCAATACACACACCAATGCAAAGCACATTAGTATTGGTCATTACAAACCACTGCATTTTGGCACCAAATACAACAAGGATAGATGTTATGGACTTCATATGCAACAAGGATAGATCATTCATAAGTTCAATATCATACAACCAAATTCGATGACAACTTCAACATGTACATCCATATGGCAATGACAAAAATCAAAGTAAACACAAATGGTTGCTTCCACATGGAGTCTTTGCCATGAATTTGTCTTTTCAGCCGATTGTTCTCTTCTAGTAACAACTTGTTCTGCAATTGCAAATTCTCAAACTTCAATTCTTCGTAACTTCCAGGACTTGAACTGCAATTTGAATGACCTTCGAAAATTTTGTCGAAATCTTATTTCCACATAAAGAACTTGCAATCGGATTACAAACCAATATTACCAATTCAGTTTCAACCAAACGCAAAGTTCAACAAATAATTAAACAACTTACAGGCCATTGAGGGCAACCATAAAATTGATCACAATGTCTAACACTCTTTCGTCCAGTAATGCGAAGAACAGCAACAATTTCATGATGACAATACAGGTTTCCATCTAAATCGACCTTCAATATTTTAGGGGTTTGGTTGACACTAACTGACGAAATGGAAGATGAACTCATGTCGATTAGTCCATGTGGTTGCGTGTATCACTTTCACGATTTGAACATATGCTTCAATTGCCCTTGATTCGATGAGAACACAGGTCGTTTGATGATGAAATTAGGTTTGTATATGATCCTGTGTTTTAAAGGCAGGAGAAGAAAGGGATTGACACATGGGTGCCACATAAAGAAGTCCAACTCAGCAAACATGTTCCACGTCGGACAAAAACAAGCCCAATTAGTGGAGATTTAACTGGGTGGTGCCGTTGCAAACAAAAAGTCAAGTTGAAGGTGCTGGGTGTCAAAGTGTTAGTTTCGGGTGGCAACGGCCAATGACCGATAGTTGAGGGTGATAAAATCCAATAACGCTTAATATAAATCAACTGAAATAGTCGCATCTTTTCAGTTTATCCACAAACATTAATACACTTTTCTAAATTGCGTACTTTTAAGTTTTAAACGTATTTTACCGTTTCAATATTCATCAACATCAACAATATTTAATAATATAAATGAAATATCTTACTTTTGAAGCTGCAGAAAAGTTACAGTATCTTATGCACTAAAATAATAAACCTTTAATACACTCATGTCTACATATAGACTTGCATACATACAGACACCTAAATTCTTATATATTAAACAGCCATGGGAATTCAAGATTGACAGAATACTTACTGAAGCGCAATTTAAGATTGAGAGAGATGAGACCTAGCATTTTAGTTAGTATAAGCTGCCAAAACACCATTAACGGTCTTAAATCAATCAAATAGTCAACGTGACAAACAACTATTCTTCAATTAACATTACATGAGTTCATACTTCATACTTTAATTAACAATAATAAAAATCAATCACAACAGAGCGGCTACGGCTCTGCACTACCTAAGCTTCCCATTGTTTAGCCGGGTGAACCAGAGCTACTGTGTTGACAGAGTCGCCTTCTACTCTCATCAACACCCACTACCGCAATCATCATTAGTCATTGTATGTTCGTGACCAACCTGTCCAACAAACCACCATCACTCCTCCTTTAATCCCGACAGCTAGAGGGAGGTTGTCTCTGCCGCCGGTGACCATCATCCTAGAGCTATCACAAAGTGGTAGCGCTATCACAAAGTGGTAGCCATCACTGTTCGTCATCAATAATCATATATTAGTTATCGACAACAACCCATGAGTGGATGTAAAACGTAACCAGACTTACGTTTAAACGCCGAATCTTAGTCGGAAGATATCATTACGGAATCTGACCAGAACATTATTAATTGCCATAAAAAACCGCAGCATAATGAAGATTATGAGAGAACAAAAATTAACAGACTCACTATGAGTTTTTGTAAAATTTAAACTTCTTTTGTCAAAGTAAACGTTAGCATCAGTTTAGGCTTAGATGGATGGATGGTTGTTTGTCTTAAAACATCTCAATTGCCAAGAAAAATAGGACTTCATAAGATTTCAATTTTTTTTGTCAAATACATTAGCATCACTTTAGGCTCAGATTGAACTAATAGCCTGTCTTAAAGCATCTCAGTTGCGACGCCAAAAGTTTCGCATCTGGCCAAAGAACATTAAATAAAGGTTGCAGCAAAGGACACTCAGCAACAGTTTCGGCTCAGAAACATAGGTGGTTGGTTGTTGTAAAGCATCTCAGTTGCGATGTCAAGAGTATGGCATCATCACCGACAAACCACATCGACACTCAACTTTACACACACAGACCAAATGACCAAGAACATTCTTTGTCACGGCTGCAATTCTAGAGATTGCCTTACCAAGCAACATATAAGCTCTTAGAGCGGTTCAACTCCGAGATTAGATCAGCACAACCTCAAACACTTCATCAAACATCTCATGTGCATAGTTTCTTAGGCAACAGGTATTGACAACAGAAGTCTAGGCAATCAGGATAGCCTTTGAAACTGACTTACACACAAAAAGCATTTTGTCAGACAACTTACATACACAGTTCGTAAGTCTAAAGATATTCACAACAAAGGGCTCAAGAAACCATCATAGCCATCATCGCTTTGTTCCCAATCATCACAGCCTCAGACATTTCATCAAACACCATGAGTGCAAGGTTTCTTAGCCAACATGTTAACAATATATGTCAAAGTGATGACAACAGCTACACACGAAAAGCATTTCATCGAGCAACTTACATGCATAGTTGTTAAGCTAACACATACTCACAACAAAGGGCTCAAGAAACAATGATAGCCCTTGAAGCTCAGCCAGGCATCATGGCTTCGTTCCCAAACTAAATCTGAAAGACACAGTAAAAGAGCAAATAAAGAAACCAGATATCACCATCCTTATCCGAAATCAAATCACAGCACCCATAAAAACTTCAGTTATATTCACCAAGTCCTTCATCGCAAAATAAAGTTTTGAGTAACTCCGATTTGTAGTTACCACAAAACCCTAACAACAAAAAAAATTTAAACAAACCCAAAAACAAAATCGTATAATTCTGCATTCTGTTGATCCTTAATCTGCAATTAGGTCAAATAATTAATGACAGTCAAACCTAGGGTTGCAACTCATAATGGTATAAACTACTGAACCTTGGTCTCCATCGATTGCATCAACGGTGAATCAACGGGTCCATTCGTAACTCCGGCACTGATGCTACCTGGCCAGAACATGCTGTCTAATCCTCGACATCACACACCGTCACACCACAAAAAATAACATCAACGCCACCGTCGTAGTGTGACTCCGGCGGCGTTTTCGTCGTCGGAGAAGGTGGATCATGAGCGAGGGTGAAGTGACGCTTGGGTGGATTCCTGAGGATTAGGGGAAGTGTGTGTGTGTGTGTGTGTGTGTTTGGTTATAAAAAGAGCAGAGGATACAAACACTATAGATGTTGAGAACACCAATTAAGCTTATATTAGAACACGATATTGCACAAACATGTTACAAATTGTACTATATATTATATATTATAATAAAGAGTAAACTTCCGTTTTGCTCTCTGTGCTATGATCACTTTAACGATTTTGCCCCAATCATTTAAAAACAGTTATTTTCCTCCAATAGTTTAGTATGTCTTTTCCATTTTGCTCCCCGCCTCTAACTCCGGCCAAATTGTTTGTTAACTGAAAGGGTATTTTGATAGCTTCTGTATAAAACTAAGGGTATTTTAGTAATTTTAAAGATAAAGATTTAATTATTTATTAGAGTCTCTTCATCTCTATCATTCTTTCACTCTGCACATATTCTCTACCAGACACCACCACCTCCGACTGCCACCTGACACCGCCACCAGCCCACCACCACCATCTGGTCACTAAAACTCGTCGTCAACCTCGAAACGCCCAACCCCAAATTGAAACACCCACCACCCAACACTAAAACTTAATTCGTATTTTTCCTCTTTCCCACCTTAGCCTCCACCACCACCAGCCAACCATCGGCACCACAACCCTAGTCCGGCTCCTTCGCTTGAAAAACAAACACCTTTTGCAACCCCAAATTCAACAACCCCAAATTTGAATCCCCTGCCACCTCTTAGATCTACAAACTCGGTTTGAAATCACACTAGATCTAGAGACCATAAACAGGTGGTGGTGGATGATGGTGGTGGTGCTAGTTGTGATGGTGGTGCCGGGCTACTCGTGATGGCAGGTGGTGGTCGTTGTATTGCATCACTGGGAGGGGGAGAGGATGTAGAATGTAGGTGAATGAATGTGTGAAGATATAATGAATGGTAAATGAATGGTATTGTTAAATGTTGGTGCTGAATGTTAATGATATTGAATTAATGATTTTTATAATTTCATTTTTCATATCATTAAAAAATAATAACATAGTTAAAAATTGAATAAATGGTTTTTATATTGGAGTTACCAAAATACATTTTCAGTTAACAAACAATTTAGACGGAGTTAGAGATGGGGAGCAAAATGAAAAAGACATACTAAACTATTGGAGGAAAATGGCTTTTTTTAAATGATTGGGGCAAAACCGTTAAAGTGATCAAACCACAGGGAGCAAAACAGAAGTTTACTCATATACAAAGGAATGAATGTCATATACCTTAGAAACTCATAAAAATTCATGGTTATAAGAATTGTTAGGCGCTAGTTGGCTGATAGAGTACCGACTAATGATTAATCGGATTACTCGTGATTAATCGGATTGGGATTTTTATATGTAATTTTTATTTTTATACATATATATACACGCATTTTTATATGTATTTTTTTTAAAGTAGATATGTTTTAACCCCCTAATCTACCCATTTTTTTAAGTATACAAGATTAAGTGTCGGAATTTACAAACTTTGGCTGGAATCTGGTCTGAATCTGACCGAAATCGCCTATTTACGGCTGACTAGAACTAATTTCCTACCGACTAGGGTCGACTAGCGATTAATTTCTCGATTACCTAAAAGTTTAATCAGTGGCCGACAGACTAGCGACTAATCGCCCATTAATTCCGATTTTTTCAACACTGAAAAAGTTATATGTATCTTGTAAGTCCTAAAACCTTGGATCTTTCAATGATATCAAATAATCACCAATAGTGGGCGGAATCCAAACTTGGTGAGATTCAAGAATACCGAAAAAACAAGAACACTGAAAATACTTTTAAACCTTGCACACGATTCTATTACTATTACTAGCAAAACCGTCTCGTACAAGGTGAACAACAACCAAATCGTCTCCCTAGCTCTCTCTAGAAATTCTCTGTAACAACGAGGCTTAACCTAATAATGAATAAACAAAACATTATATAGGGTCCACTAAGAACTTGGCCCACATGGCCTAACCAAAGCCCAAAACACTAATTAGCCCACATGGCTTATTCCTAAACTATCTAACCCACTAGAAAACTAAGCCCAATAGCTTATAATTGGGTTTGATAAAGATAAGCATAAACCTACTCAATTATATGGCCTTACAATATCCCCCTAGGTTTATGTTGTCTTTATCAAACTGGTGTCTTCTTCATGCCTCTGTGGGAAGATACTTCATGTCTTCATTCTCAAACTTGGGTCTTCTGTTTTTTCTTAATCACGATCAGCTTTGCTTGAAAATTTTGTTGAAAAGAATGCAAAAGGAGGATTCTCGTCAACTATTTTCTTTGTCAATCTTCTCTCTTTCAAGCAGGTTCACTGGTACTTCTTCAAAGGTACTATCATTGTCAGATAATGACTTGTATCTGATTCTTACACTTTGTCCCGATAGTTCATGCTTGTCTGCAACCAACGACATCTCAATCTTCATCAACCCCTGTTTCTTGATATAAATCAAGCTCTGCACATGCTCAGAAATTCATAAGCAAACATTTCTATATCAACAGAGGAAAGTACCACATGAACATTCGGTACATCCAAGTAATTGTACTCGGATCAAAATTCAAATTTTATCTTTTGATGATCAGTCAAATCTTCAAGAACGGTTAATAATTTTTAATTAAACAAATAAACAGGACACTATTTTTGGATTTTCCAATTTTTTTAATTTCCTTTTAATATGAAAACATAAACTGAAACGCAGAAACTTACTTAAACAGTTACAATATACAATTACAATTGCAATGGGATCAAAATCGTTTTCAGGCAGACCAAGAAACATTTTTCAGCACGAACTTATTCAGACTGGTCTAAGTGATTGCCAATATATTTGTCCTCTTAAACCTAACGCTCAACTTTCATTTTTCAACTTCGTGATACGCTTAAGGTAATATTACACTATTATACTCGTGTGTCCCATACCATGACATACCCTCGTGATCAAGGTAAGCACAACGTTTCATCGTAGCAGGTGAGTATGCTGAGTTCATCCTTTTGATTTTACAACGTCAGACTATTGGTGAACAGGTCAGTACTTTCGTACAACAGAGTGACCAATAGAATTTCCAACGAGGGTTAGGCAAATACCTTTTTGGTACGAATTTAGCTTTTTAGCTTAATGGAATTCACTCATTTGAGTTTATCTTCCTTTAAGGTTTTTGGCCTCTTTGGCTCTTTTAAGATATCCTGACTGTGCCTAAGTCTGCATATAATCTGGATGCAACAGAAGGACAACCATGATATCCCCGGATGACTCAACAGCATAAAGACCCGAAACCTTAGACATTGGCTATCTATCAATGCAAGATTTAAGACCATAAAATCATACGCTGATGGTATGTTACCCACATGATACATAGTTTGTTATGTTTGTATCACTTGGTATCTTTTATCACTTTGAGCGTCAAGCCTATTGACATATCACATTAGATCCTAGTCTTTTCAGTTATAGCACCTTACATTTGTTGGTCAAACCCCTTTATCGCGAATATTCATTTCATTTACCATATATGCATTGTTTTAGGATCATCACCAATTTCTTATGTATCCCCCTAAAACAATGTCTAATACGCAACAAACTCTTTTTGGATTTTTCTCTTTTTCTTATACTAAAGCTATAGATATATACAGGTGACTCTTTCTATCCCCCTAAATTTGTGCATAAATCTTATGCGCACATTTACCTAATAACAGAAAGTATGTATACAAGAAAATTGTGAGAAAATGAAAATATTTTTGTTGTTTTTGCTTAACCGTTCTGTCATTTGATTAAAGACTAATCAATAATAAGATTAACGCACAAAATTTAAATTGTACCTTTTTCGTTGATCTTATCTTACCACACTTATCTCCTCCAAGGAAACATATCAACTGCAAGAATAAAACCTTTTGCAACAGTGAGATATTACCCGTTAAGTCTCTGGAACAACCGCTATCAACATCCAAGGAGCGTCAACAGCTCCTCCTTGGTTGTCCCTGAAAAATAAGGAGATTAGTAAGACATTGGTACCCAGGCCATCGTGGTCCTGGGCTTTCCTGAAGCATCAAAATATGACACTTCTTGTAAGCACATGTCCCCTTTTGTTTGAAGGACTGGTGATGCTGCTGCTTTATGTTTTGCCTTCCAAGTTTGTTTAGGCTTTTCTAATTTCTTAGGCGCCTTTGGCAAAACATTTTGCTTTTCAACCTTGTTATTTATCAAAACTTGTTTAGGTTTCAAAGGTTGATTTCGTGTAGCTTTCGCAGCATTCCAATCCCCATCAGATGGTTTAACCTGGGGAATCTTATTCATCATTGCCTTAGGTTTTTCAACCTTCATTAGCTTAGAATAAGATCTATCCCTTGATGTAACCCTCTGATGTTGTGTATAATATGACACATAGGGACGATGTGTGCAGTTCCTTGCAATGTGACCGGGTATGCCGCAATTGTAGCATGTTTGCTTCTTTACATAAGGAGCATATCCCGATCCATTCGATCCAACTGATGAGGAAATTGAGTTATACGATCTGTTGGATGATTTGTTTGCAGACTGTTCAAACTTTCTGCCCTGCTTCTTATGTCCCTGTCTACAACAGTTAGAACATTCACTGTTAGATTTAGCAGTTTCATTTAAAACTTTTGGTTTTGGAGGCACATATTTATTTGAAGGGCCTCTCAAAACTGGCTAAGAAACAGCCCTTTTCACATATGCAGGAGCATCAACAGACAAATTCGATGTTCTTAAACAAACATCCTCAGCTTCTTCGCAAACAACATCATCCCCCTCAATACAATCCTCTACTTTTACCTCATCTGCACATGAAGTAGAAGCATCAGTATCGTTCACACATTTAAGCTCAGAGCTTGAGTTGCTCACCTTTTGTAGCAGCTCTGATGAATCATCTGCTGTTGAGTTAGCTGCTCCAGAAGACTCACAACTAGATTCACGAGATTCAACTGATTCTAATTTCTCAGAAACAGTTGCTTCAGGTGATTCACATTTTGAGTCAGATGGTGCAGTTGACTCAGTCGGTTCATTAGCCAGATTTTCATTTTTCTCAAAATGTCACACCCCGACCTGCAGCGGAATAAAAGTCGGGGCATAATTGGGTTATCACCAAAGCTCATGATATTTACTAAGATGTTTCATATTTATTAAATTCAAATTACAAACTTAAATATCCAAAACAAAATTCTTACAATTACAAAGAAAATGAAACTATATATTTATTCCAAAGCATAAACTTGTTTATTCTTCTAGGCCTTCCTAAGTGTTTCCTGTCTCAGCTGGATCACCTGTATCATGTGTAAATCGGGGGAGATTTTGGGTCAACAAAAGTTGGCGAGTGAACCTTGATAAAACATTTTAACTAATTTCTTGTTTTATTTAATAAGGAAAATTCGTGCATTAATCACATGAGAGCAAACATATATGTAAACAATCACAAACCTCTTCGGATGAGTATATGACATGAAATGATGATGTATTTGAGATCAAGGCTCAATCAAACGGAGCCGATCTAATGAGGCTCCTAATGCTCAACCCGTATCCTACGGAGAACTGATTGGCTAATGAAATGCGTGCACTAAAATGATGAAATTCAATCTACATATAATTCACACAATAATTGATACACATTTGATCACGGATATGATGTATGCACAAGTGTTTAAATAAAATAAAAGAATAGTACGACACATGATACACCCCAAAATATGATTAAAACGGGGAATTTGTAGAGATTCACTCACTGTGGATGCGTTTCTTGATGACGATGAATGCGCACGAATATTATGATTCAACCGACGAGGGAAAACTAACCTAAATAATAACGACATGATTCGATTAAATAAATAAATTTTATTTGAGATTGTTATTTTTAATTAGTGTTCTTTAATGAGATTTTTAGATTTATTTTTGTGAGTTTAATACAAATTTTTAACTTTAAAAACCTTATTTTTAAGTATTTTTAAATAATTTTTCAATTAAATAAAGAAACAAAAATAAATAAAAAATGGGTTGACTTTGTCAGGTTTGACCGGGTCTGACCGGTCAGACTGTATGTATTCCAGGCGGTGAGTGAGGTTCGAACTCGGGACCTCTCGTATACGTGCACGCAGCTCTACCAACTGAGCTACGTGTCTAACCCGAAATATTCTCTGTTTTAATTATATATATATACTAACTAACTTTAACCTTATTCAGTTTTTATTAAAAATGATTTAATATGGCCGAACCGGTTACAAAAACCCGGAATCGAACTCGGGACCTTCGGTTCGAGTGCACACAGCCCAGCCAGTTGGGCTGTGTGTCTAATCTGCTTAACTACTGGATTATATTCCTCTTATATATATACTGTGAATTGATCTGAATATGTTTTAAAAATGTTGGTTTTATTTCAGAAAGTCGAAAACATGCGTGATTCGAACCCGGGACGTGTGTTTTATATTTGCACACAGTCCACCGCTGGACTGTGTGTCTAGCCCGGTTAAATACCCGATTTTCATTACATTAATATACAACTTAAACTTCGTCTTCTTCATTTAGAAAAACACAGAACAGTGAACCCGACTGTTTTGCTTAATCGACCAACAAACTTATACTCGATTGAAATGGAATAGGAAAATAAAGATTAAGTAATATGATATACCAAAACAGAGAGTTTTCTTCAGATTTCCGGCAAGTTTCGTCGACCCTGATTTGCGATTTCCGGCTGAATGAACTGATTCAACAGTTTGGATTATTGAGTTGAGCAATTAGATTATCAATCAAGAGATAGCAAGAAGGTTTTGACAATTATACCGTCTGAAGAACAAATGCGGTTTTCTGATCAGTGATTCCGGCGATATTCCAGCGAGTGCGAAGATCTCCGGCGACGAGCTTTGGAAGAATTAAAACTTCAGAAAGAGAGTGCGGTTCTGGGCGAAATGTTTACTGATGTCGAAATCAGTTTATGCGTTTCAGTCAAGGGAAATGACAACATTTGCGGAGTTTCGGTTTTTCCGGCGATTACGAGTTCTGGGCGCGCTGATTACCGGTTTTGACTTTCGGATTTTACTTTAAGTGTTATTTGTTTCAGTACATAACACAAATGATGTGTGTGGCGGAGTGGTGTGATGTGTGTGTGTGTTCGCGGGAGACCCGGGTTCGAGACCCGGCGACTCTATTTTATTTTTTATTTACTTATTATTATTATTTATTAATTATGGTTTTTAAATTCTAATATGTTTATTAATTATGTATTATTTAAAATAATATGAATAATAAATACGCAACGAAACTTATGACTGAATACTTGATTATTAAACGAAGCGGGTTTTGAACCCGTTTTTTCATAAATGTTACAGTATCCCCTACTTTTAGGAATTTCGTCCCGAAATTTAAGTAGTAGTGGTAACCGGAAAAAGATGCCGGTATTTCTCGCGCATTGAGTCTTCACATTCCCAAGTAAACTCGGGTCCTCGTTTCGACTCCCAACGTACCCTGACAATTGGAATACGACTTCGCCTTAAACGCTTCTCTCCGAAGTCCATGATTTCTACTGGTCTTTCAACGAAGTGCATCGATTCATCGACTTGAATGTCTTCTAGAGGAATGTGGAGGTTTTCAACGGCAAGGCACTTTTTCAAGTTTGATACGTGGAATGTGGGATGAATTCTGTTGAGCTCTTCTGGTAGGTCAAGCTTGTATGCTACAGGACCTACTCTTTCGAGTATCTTGAAAGGTCCTACGTAACGTGGTGCTAGCTTGCCCTTCTGGCCAAAACGAACCACTCCCTTCCACGGTGATACTTTTAAAAGTACTTGATCACCAATGTCAAACTCCAAGGGCTTTCGTCGTTTGTCTGCATAACTTTTTTGACGAATTTGAGCCGCTAGAAGATTGTTTCGAATTTGAAGGATCTTGTCGGTTGTTTCTTGAATTAATTTTGGTCCGGTGATTTGCGCTTCCCCAATTTCGTGCCAACATACTGGAGATCGGCACTTACGACCATATAAAGCTTCGAAAGGAGCCATGCCGATACTTGAATGATAGCTATTGTTGTACGAAAATTCCACTAATGGTAGGTGAGCGTCCCAGTTCCCTTTGAAGTCTATGACACATGCTCGCAGCATGTCTTCAAGGGTTTGGATGGTGCGTTCAGATTGACCATCAGTTTGAGGATGAAAAGCGGTACTGAGGTCTAATCGTGTACCCAAGGCGGTTTGTACGGTTCGCCATGTTCGTGAAATGAAACGACCATCACGGTCTGAAATGATGCTTAATGGTACACCATGACGGCTTACGATCTCGCTGATGTAGATACGAGCTAACTTCTCGTTCTTGAAGTCCTCGCGAATCGGAATGAAGTGAGATGACTTTGTAAGACGATCGATTATTACCCATATGGTGTCATACCCACTGGAGGTGCGAGGTAACCCGGTAATGAAATCCATGGTTATGTTTTCCCACTTCCATACAGGTATTTCGGGTTGGACTAGAAGTCCTGAAGGTCTTTGATGTTCAGCTTTTACTTTGGAACAGGTAAGGCACTTGGAAATAAAAACAGCGATATCCTTTTCCATGCCAGGCCACTAGTAGGTGTATCGTAGGTCTTGATACATCTTGTCGGCTCCTGGATGTACAGAGTATCGTGTTTTGTGCGCCCCATTCATGAGGAAATCACGAAGGTTATCACGATCAGGAATCCATATGCGGTTTAAATAGTATAGAATATCGTCGGATTTGGTTTCGATTTTGAGTTCAGCTCCACATGACAGCTCGTCGCGTACATCATTTTCTGTTACAGAAACATGTTGAGCTGCCCGGATTCGATCCTTGATGTCGGTTATGATTTGCGAACATAGAAGGCGAATGGAGTTCGCATAACCTTTTCGACTGAGCGCATCGGCCACCACGTTTGCCTTGCCAGGATGATACCGAATTTCACAATCGTAGTCGTTGAGAAGTTCGACCCATCTTCGTTGCCTTATATTCAACTCTCTCTGGTTGAAGATATGTTGGAGACTCTTGTGGTCAGTGTATATTTCACACTTAGTACCGTAGAGGTAATGTCTCCATATCTTGAGAGCGAACACAACGGCTCCAAGTTCCAGGTCGTGGGTGGTGTAATTCTTCTCATGAACCTTGAGTTGCCTAGAGGCATAGGCTATCACTTTTCTTCTTTGCATCAATACACAGCCTAGCCCTTGCCCTGATGCGTCGCAATATACTACAAAGTCATCACAACCCTCAGGGAGTGTGAGGATAGGTGCGTCACAAAGTTTTTGCTTTAGAGTTTGGAAGGCCTCCTCTTGTTTAGGTCCCCATATGAAGGGTTTTCCTTTATGAGTCAAGGCCGTGAGTGGTACAGCAATACGGGAAAAATTGGCAATGAAGCGTCGATAGTAACCAGCCAAACCAAGAAATGACCTAACTTCGGTAGGGGTACGTGGCGCTTGCCATTCCTGCACTGCCTTGATTTTTGAAGGATCGACATGAATTCCCTTGTCATTGACGACATGTCCAAGGAATTGTACTTCTCCTAACTAGAATTCGCATTTTGAGAACTTAGCGTAAAGCTTTTCAGTCCTTAAGAGTGTAAGGATGAGTCGAAGGTGTCGCTCATGATCGGATTTAGACTTGGAGTAAATAAGGATGTCGTCGATGAAGACTATGACGAAACGGTCGAGGTAGGGTTTGCATACCCTATTCATTAAATCCATGAAGACAGCGGGGGCGTTGGTTAAACCGAATGGCATGACCATGAACTCGTAATGACCATAACGAGTCCGGAAAGCGGTTTTTGGGATATTTTCTTCGTGCACCTGAGCTGATGATAACCAGAACGAAGGTCGATTTTTAAAAAGCAGGTGGCGCCTTGAAGTTGGTCTAGGAGATCATCAATGCGAGGCAGTGGATAGCGATTTTTAACCGTTAACTTGTTGAGTTCTCTATAATCAATGCACATGCGAAACGTTCCATCTTTCTTCTTCACAAAAAGAACAGGTGCACCCCAAGGCGATGAGCTAGGACGTATGAATCCTTTGTCAGCCAGCTCTTGCAGTTGACTGGCCAGCTCTTGCATTTCGGATGGGGCTAACCTATAAGGAGATTTTGCGACTGGTGTAGCGCCAGGTACAAGATCGATGCGAAATTCGACTTCTGTCACAGGAGGAAGTCCTGAAATGTCGTCGGGAAAGACTTGTGGGAATTCTTTCACAACTGGGATATCTTCGAGTTTCCTCTCCTTGTTTCCCTTTTTGACGACGTGAGTTAGGAATGCGACATAGTTCTTGCGGAGATATCTTCGGGCTTGGAGGCAGGACATTAATTTGAGTCCTTTTGAAGGGGTTTCCCCAAAAATACGTAGTGTCTGGCCGTCTGCAAGAGGAATGCGATGCTGGCTGAGCCAGTCCATACCGATTATAACATCGAAACTTCCCAACTTCATAGGAATAAGGTCAATTGGAAAATGGTGATCGTTTAGGGTGAGAGTACAATTGCGTATAATAGATTTTAATGAAACGGGTTTTCCGTCAGCAACTTCCACCGTTAGAGATTCGATGAGATTAACACGAGGTTTGTCGAGGATAGGTTCAAATTCTAAGGACACAAAGCTCTTATCCGCGCCAGTATCGAATAATATGGATGCATAACTACCATTAATGAGAAACGTACCATTGACCACGTTGTTGTCAGCCCTGGCTTGGTTGGCATTGATATTGAAAGCTCTCCCTCTGGCAGGTGGGGGAGCTTGGTTAGCTTGGTTTACCGGGTTTGCGTGAGCTTGGGCATGGATGATGTTTACTAGGCGTGGACATGTGTTCCTGAAGTGGTTTGGGTCCCCACAATTGAAACAAGCTCGCATGGGTTGCATCATGGGGTAGTTGGGTTGGTAGTAAGATTGGGCTGCGTGTGGTGCAGGTGGTAGAAGTAAGGGTTGTTGAGCTTGACCCACTATCTGATTTTGGGTTTGGGTTTGAGGTTGATTGCGGTTCATTCTTTGAAGGGTACGGCAGGTTTGGATGGTGTGACCTGCACGACCACAGCTTGTGCAATGTTGGCAGGGATTTTCGGGAGGGTGATGGTATTGACAGCGGTTGCATTTTGGGTGTGGGCCAGTATATGGCTTTTTGAATGGTGCAGCTGGAGGAGCAACTTGGGTGATTGGTGTAACAGTGATAGGAGGGTTGGTTTGAGTGACAGCAAAATTCTTGCCATTACGCTTCCTCTTACCAGCAAACTTTGAGGATGAGACTGGGTGGTTTGGAGTTGGGGTCTCAATGGGTGCTTTCTTCTTTTCATCTTTGAACTTGCCGTTTCGAATGCGATTTTCAGTGAGTTCTGTAGCTAACTCCATTGCGGCGTCAAGTGTTGCAGGCGATGTGCTTAAAACCGAATCTTGAATTTTCGAGGGGAGGCCTCGAATGTAGTGTTCAACTAAGCGGTACAAATGGGTGAACAAATTTGGAATCATCTGGTTTAGTTCGAGAAATCTCTTATTATATGAAGTGTGGTCTCCTTCCTTCTGTTTCAGTGCGTGGAATTCGTCTTCCAGCTTTTTGATTTCGCTTCTTGGACAGAAGCGTCTTGTCATGAGTTCCCTCAAATCTTCCCATGTTAAGGCCATGGCATCTTCAACTCCTCGCTTACCCTTTTCCGTGTTCCACCAGGTAAGGGCTAACCCAAACAGTCTTCCAGTAGCGTAACGTACCTTACGGTCCTCGGGACAATCGCAATTGAGGAAAGTGTTTTCCATTTCTTCAAACCAGTGAAGGAGGGCGGTAACACCTTCGGTCCCTTCATACTTTGGGGGATCGCAAGATTTGAAGTGTTTGTAGGTGCACGGTGTTTTGGAAGGAGGGTTGGCGACGCTCTGGTCTTCTTGGTTGGGAGGGTTGATGGGATTAGCGGTGAGAGCTTGTTGAACTTGAAGCACGATGTCAGGAAGCACTGCGGCCATTTGTTTAGCAATTTGTGTGGCCAAGCGTTCACTTGACTTTCCTGACTTTCTACCTCCACGTAGTTGCCTAGCCGACATCTACAGGAACATATATAGGAAGATTGTGAGTTTAAGAATCATGTGTCGTAAAAAGAATGAAAAACAACATAACTGACAATAATTTAACTACATCCATAGGATGTCTTGGGTTTGCTCATGTTTGGGCCTCCAAATGTCCCCATACCATTGCCTGTGTAGTCACGTGGGCCCCCATGACTATTGGGCTTGGTAGGATTCGCATTGGTGTCGGCGGGTTAACACTCGCACCACCCGAATGAAAATGGTAAAATATGATTGCGAGATGTATGGTAGGAAGGTGTCCAGGTGTAGACACAATGACAACTCAAAGTGGGGTTAGCTCACACGACGTTTGGTATAGCATGCTTTGGCCTAATAGGTCCTTTGTACTCTCATCGTTAGTCCCCAGGTAGGCAAACTGGTCCTTTATTTTGGATTATACGAATGCCAAGCCTAGACAGGACGTTCCGACTACCGGTACTCGTACCCTTCCAGTTACTACATGCCCGTCATGAGAACTCACTTTGATTTGATTTGAAAAATACAAAAATCATTGCAAAAATCATGGGAATCGTGAGGTGTGTGCTCTCATGGATATGATATGTTATGAGGATATGATTTATGATGAGCATTGCATAATAACATGTATTTGTGAGCGTGCTTGCATAACATTGAGTGTGAAAATAAACATGAAACATATAAACATCATGAATTTTGCATGTAACGCATAAACAATTAAAATTTAATCAACTATAGTATAGGCTCTAAGGGTCTAATAACCTATCCTATATCCCTATAGTCACAAGCTCTGATACCAATCTGTCACACCCCGACCCGCAACGGAATAAAAGTCGGGGCATAATTGGGTTATCACCAAAGCTCATGATATTTACTAAGATGTTTCATATTTATTAAATTCAAATTACAAACTTAAATATCCAAAACAAAATTCTTACAATTACAAAGAAAATGAAACTATATATTTATTCCAAAGCATAAACTTGTTTATTCTTCTAGGCCTTCCTAAGTGTTTCCTGTCTCCCAGCTGGATCACCTGTATCATGTGTAAAACGGGGGAGATTTTGGGTCAACAAAAGTTGGCGAGTGAACCTTGATAAAACATTTTAACTAATTTCTTGTTTTATTTAATAAGGAAAATTCGTGCATTAATCACATGTGAGCAAACATATATGTAAAGAATCACAAACTACTTTGGATGAGTATATGACATGAAATGATGATGTATTTGAGATCAAGGCTCAATCAAACGGAGCCGATCTAATGAGGCTCCTGATGCTCAACCCGTATCCCACGGGGAACTGATGGGCCTAATGAAATGCGTGCACTGAAATGATGAAATTCAATCTACATATAATTCACACAATAATTGATACACATTTGATCACGGATATGATGTATGCACAAGTGTTTAAATAAAATAAAAGAATAGTACGACACATGATACACCCCAAAATATGATTAAAACGGGGAATTTGTAGAGATTCACTCACTGTGGATGCGTTTCTTGATGACGATGAATGCGCACGAATATTATGATTCAACCGACGAGGGAAAACTAACATAAATAATAACGACATGATTCGATTAAATAAATAAATTTTATTTGAGATTGTTATTTTTAATTAGTGTTCTTTAATGAGATTTTTAGATTTATTTTTGTGAGTTTAATACAAATTTTTAACTTTAAAAACCTTATTTTTAAGTATTTTTAAATAATTTTTCAATTAAAAAAAGAAAAAAAAATAAATAAAAAATGGGTTGACTTTGTCAGGTTTGACCGGGTCTGACCGGTCAGACTGTATGTATTCCAGGCGGTGAGTGAGGTTCGAACTCGGGACCTCTCGTATACGTGCACGCAGCTCTACCAACTGAGCTATGTGTCTAACCCGAAATATTCTCTGTTTTAATTATATATATATACTAACTAACTTTAACCTTATTTAGTTTTTATTAAAAATGATTTAATATGGCCGAACCGTTTACAGAAACCCGGAATCGAACTCGGGACCTTCGGTTCGAGTGCACACAGCCCAACCAGTTGGGCTGTGTGTCTAATCTGCTTAACTACTGGATTATATTCCTCTTATATATATACTGTGAATTGATCTGAATAGGTTTTAAAAATGTTGGTTTTATTTCAGAAAGTCAGAAACATACGTGATTCGAACCCGGGACGTGTGTTTTATATTTGCACACAGTCCACCGCTGGACTGTGTGTCTAACCCGGTTAAATACCCGATTTTCATTACATTAATATACAACTTAAACTTCGTCTTCTTCATTTAGAAAAACACAGAACAATGAACCCGACTGTTTTGCTTAATCGACCAACAAACTTATACTCGATTGAAATGGAATAGGAAAATAAAGATTAAGTAATATGATAGACCAAAACAGAGAGTTTTCTTCAGATTTCCGGCAAGTTTCGTCGACCCTGATTTGCGATTTCCGGCTGAATGAACTGATTCAACAGTTTTGATTATTGAGTTGAGCAATTAGATTATCAATCAAGAGATAGCAAGAAGGTTTTGACAATTATACCGTCTGAAGAACAAATGCGGTTTTCTGATCAATGATTCCGGCGATATTCCGGCGAGTGCGAAGATCTCCGGCGACGAGCTTTGGAAGAATTAAAACTTCAGAAAGAGAGTGCGGTTCTGGGCGAAATGTTTACCAGGAGTTTGAGTGGGTATTTATAAGGAGGACAGGCCGATTGGGTTCGAATTAAGGGTCAAGATTCGCGGTCAATGATTTCCGACGGTTTTGACTGAAATTGATTGCCAGGCAATGGTTATAACTGATGTCGAAATCAGTTTATGTGTTTCAGTCAAGGGAAATGGCAACATTTGCGGAGTTTCGGTTTTTCCGGCGATTGCGAGTTCTGGGCGCGCTGATTACCGGTTTTGACTTTCGGATTTTACTTTAAGTGTTATTTGTTTCAGTACATAACACAAATGATGTGTGTGGCGGAGTGGTGTGATGTGTGTGTGTGTTCGCGGGAGACCCGGGTTCGAGACCCGGCGACTCTATTTTATTTTTTATTTACTTATTATTATTATTATTATTTATTAATTATGGTTTTTAAATTCCAATATGTTTATTAATTATGTATTATTTAAAATAATCTGAATAATAAATACGCAACGAAACTTATGACTGAATACTTGATTATTAAACGAAGCGGGTTTTGAACCCGTTTTTTCATAAATGTTACACAAAACTCAATGTCTCTGTTTGCTTAGAGACATCTACTAATTTAACAAAGACAAGTGTAGATGCTGGTTTGGTTGTCTTGATTTCATTCGTTTTAGGTTTTGAGATTTTAACCTTTAAAGGTTTTGCTGGCTCAACCTTGACATCACCAGCCC
This sequence comes from Scalesia atractyloides, assembly GCA_947069175.1. Lineage (NCBI taxonomy): Eukaryota > Viridiplantae > Streptophyta > Magnoliopsida > Asterales > Asteraceae > Scalesia > Scalesia atractyloides. The sequence goes on along the minus strand of CAMTDV010000005.1, from coordinate 79,889,843 downwards.
GCCCATAGGCCATGTCAGGCATGTTGGCTATCTCCTCTTCAGTCATAGGAATAGAGGTATAATTGTAATTGTATGGTGGAGGAATGGATACATATCCCAAACCCTTATTCCTAACTTCTTTCTTACTAAACTGTAACTGCTGATTTATCATTTTCTCAACTTTTTCACTAGAAACATCAAATTTCTTAAAATTAAACTTTGTATTTTCAAAACTTGATTTTAGAGAATCAAGTTCAACAGTTAGTTTTTCATAAAATTGTTTAAAGTGGAGATACCTACACCTTTCTTGACTCAAATCATTATGCAACTGTCGGATATCACGCTTTTGTGCCTCCACCATATCCTTGTATCCATTAAATTTCTTTTTAATCTGATATAAATCAGATTTGGACACTTGCAGTTGCATAATGAGTGAATCAGCCTGAGCTTTGTAACCATCTACCTTTTCTCTACATGCTTTGGTACAACAAATGTTATATACACGTACCACTTTGATCGTGGGAGTGAAACCATAAATCTGAGTACCTGTACAGCGACCTGATTCTGAAATCGAGGATGAATCAGCAGGAGTGGACGAACCAACTACAGCACGAAATGGAGCAGCAGGAGTGGGTGAGCAAACTGCATCGGATATGTTGCCTTGAGCCTGCTGCTTGTCAGCTTTATCATATGATTTGATGATTGAGATCAGCTCTTCGACATCATTTTATAACATTCGGTTGTCAAGATTATCTGATTCACATTCTTAAACCAGCTACTATTTGGTTGATCTGGAACCCATTTTAGAACATCTAGAAGCCTCTTGTTGCTCATACGATTTGGCACCATGTTTCAGCCTTCTTCATATCAGTGAGCAGTTCAGAGAATCTGTCAATCAATGCTTCTACAGATTCACCAGGAGAGTAGCGAAAACCTTCAAGATGCCGCGTAATCACATCATTCTCAGTAGAAGACATTTTTAAAACTTTGAACTGTGATCCCCCGAAAATGTGATCCCCCGAAAAGTCTTTGCCGAAACCGAGTATTAAAACTGTGCTTTTGCCAACTTGAACACTTTTGCAATCGAACGGACCCGCTTCCTCTATCGCACCTCAAGACCCTATCAAAACTCTTTTTACCAAAACCAAACAATTTTTTTATTAAACTAATATTTTTATATTTTTTTATAAAATAACTATTATAACTGAGTTATATTATTAATAAAACTATATATTAATGATGATGATTAGATAATGATTGCTATAATGATTATTATAATATGATGAAAAACTCAAAACCAACAGAATGCTAACGTCAGTTTCAATTTCAAGAAACAATTTTAAAAAGAATTTTGTCGCTAGAATTTTTATCCGTTTCTTTCCTGACGGCTAAAGTGTCACAATAGAACTTGTGTTGTTTTCTTTATCCACGCAAAACCCTATCAAAATTCAGCCGCCAATTTTCTTTATTTGCTTTCTTTTCCAATAGTAACTACAGCAAAAGCTTTGGCTTCAACTTTGACGAGATTATGGTTTTAGGATTTGGTGTTGACGATGGGTGACCTGAAGGTGTCGGAGGTCGACGAAGAAGATGGTGATCGTTGGTTGTTATGACAATGTGAACCGTGAAGATGATGAAGATGGAGGTAAGGTTGTGGAATGAACGACGGTGAATGCGGGATCAGAGAGGTGTGCGGTTGAGCGATGAAGTGTACGACTGCGATGGAGTGTGCGATGAGGAGTGTGTGCGGAGGTGTGCGATCGGAGGATTACGGAGTGTGCGATTATGGTGAGTGTGCGGGGTCGGTTGACGATGAAGAGTGTGCGGTCGGTGATGAGTGTGCGGTTGGTGATCAATAGTGAGGAAGAGTTGGTGGTTGTCGGAGACGTGTGATGAATATGATGATCGGTGTACGGTGGTTATGATGATTGGTGGTCGTGGTGCGATGTTGAACAGAGGAGATGATCGTTGATGGAGTGACGAAGTGGTGAATGGAAACTGTGAATGACGTTAACGAACGATGGTTCCACTGGAATGAGGATGACGATGATGATTAGAACAAGTGAAGATGGTGGAAGTCGATGATGGTGATATGATATAGATGGAGGTGGTGGTCGTCGGACGAGAAACTTGCAGGTCACTGGAGATAGTTGATGATGATGTTTAATGATGGAGGTGATGATGTGGTGTACGGTTAGGTGGAGTGTGCGGTTGTTATGGCGGTGTGCGGTGGAGATGTAGTGTGCGATTGTCCTTATGTAGATGATGATGAACAATTAGTGATGAATGATAAGGTCGCACACTTCCGATATAGTCACACACTATCAAAACTTTATTGTGTGTCAATTATCAATTCCAATTCGCACAATTCCACACCAACTTTCAATGAAGATGATGATGATTTAATAAGTCGTACAAATGTAGTCGCACAGTAACTTATTTCAATAACTGATCACCAACAAAATCTAGAAAATCAAGGAGTCAAATTTGAAAATTTATTTCGAGAGATTATTTCCACCAATAGTCTCCTAAAAATAAGGAAACATAGACTTCAAGCCACCAAAGTAGATCAAAACGTGGATTTTGAACTGTTCTTCAACTCTTCAAGTATGTTCTTCGTAATCTTGAAGATTTCAACAAAAGTTTCAAAAATTCGTGAATATTTTGATATCAAAACCGAGCCAGAAAGACTTCTTAGGCTCTGATACCAATTGTAAGTCCCAAAACCTTGGATCTTTCAATGATATCAAACAATCACCAATAGTGGGCGGAATCCAAACTTGGTGAGATTCAAGAATACCGAAAAAACAAGAACACAAGAACACCGAAAATACTTTTAAACCTTGCACACGATTCTATTACTATTACTAGCAAAACCGTCTGGTACAGGTGAACAACAACCAAATCGCCTCCCTAGCTCTCTCTAGAAATTCTCTGTAACAATGAGGCTTAACCCTAATAATGAATAAACAAAACATTATATAAGGTCCACTAAGAACTTGGACCACGTGACATAACCAAAGCCCAAAACATTAATTAGCCCACATGGCTTATTCCTAAACTATCTAACCCACTAGAAAACTAAGCCCAATAGCTTATAATTGGGTTTGATAAAGATAAGCGTAAACCTACTCAATTATATGGCCTTACATATCTTACGCGAATTGGACCTTGGTATGCCCTAAAACTATGCAAAACCTTAACATTGTGTAAATGGAAGCCGGAATTTCTAGTAATCAACTCTGCCCATAGACCCCTCCAACTAGAGGTGCACAAAAACTGGTTTGGGGACTGAACTCGATTGAACTAACCCTAATTAGTTCTGCTTCCACCGGTCAATGCTAAACTGATTTAATTCGTATTTCGAACTGCCGCTTCCACACTGGCTCCCCTTCCTAGCACTAGAAACCGAACCAAACAAGTTTTTGGAGTGACGGGTAAATTAAAACCTGCCCATGTATATATAGTTATATATATATATAAACACATATACATCCAAATACATACACTAACACACAATATATACGTATTTATACACACATATACACATATAAATACATACACTAACACATATATATACACATACACATTAATAATAATTATAAAAAGAAATAAAATTTGAATATTATGTTGTAAGAAAAAGAACTCTGTCTTACTTTTTAATGTGCGCGCAAGAACCGGTTTACAAACCAAAATTGAAACCAAACCGAACTAAAACCAACCTTTCTAACCGACCAAACCGGTTATTTGACTTGGAACCGGTCAAAGTCAAAAATCGATTCCAAGTTCGTTTAGTTCGGATAAAAAGCTAATGTGTGAGTCTATACTTTCAACTAATAACTAGTATGGATGATTCTTAGATAAATTTATAAGTTGAAAGTTTCTAAATTTATAGGATTTTGGTGTACTCTGTAAATCACCATTAAGATAATTTGACTCAAACCTAAGTATAATATAGACATCTTCAAGATAATTAAAATACCAAATTTATCAGTTTCATTAAAAGCAAATTATTATTATTTATTGTTTTTCTTGGTAGTCAGGTTTTTAATCTAATCAATTGTTACAAAAAGTTCAATGTTTTAATGTGGTTTAGTTACATTATTTTAAAGTAGTATTGCACACCCCCCACACTCGCCCACCACACACACATATATATACGGTGAGGTTCTTGTAAAAAGAATATTTTTCGTAAGAAGTGTGAAAAGACATAGGAATTGACATGTAGGCATCATGTTTTGGAGTTAGGCATGATGTTTTGGGTAGTTTTAACAAAAAATCATCAAACATAATAATTTAAAACACAATGCAATATATATTATATGCATGAAATTTAAAACACAACTAAAACACACTATTTAACACGTAAAACACACTACTTAACGTTCTTGGCATGATGTTTAAGTTTTAAGCCTAGAATTCATTACATTATGTCTTAAATTGTTATGTTTGGTGTTTTTCTTGTCTAAATAACCCAAAACATCATGCCTAATGTCACACCCCCGAATTACCACCTGCGGGGTTTTATCGCGAGTCGCATGACGTATCAGGATCTAGCCACTAATCATGTCAAACTAATAATAAAAATATTAAACCCCAACGTCATGTCCAACATGAATATTGTAATTCAAATTAAACATTTCAAACAAAGTATATGTTCAGCGGAAGCAAATGTATATGCTTCAAACAATCAAAACCAAAATGTTTTAAAATGCAAAGTATCAAGTGTTTGCATCAAGTAGCACGCCCCATGACACTTCTAGCTCCTCAGATTGCAAGTTCCCCCAGTCCCGCTCCACTGATGTATCTAACGACCTAGAAGCATGCAGAAAAGTGTATCAACATAAAGTTGGCGAGTTCACAGTTTTGTTTAATGTAAATCATGTAAGTGTTTAGTTTAAAGACATGTCAAGAATAATAAACTCGATACCGAAGTGATTGTTATGTTTGTTGTGCCCTCATCAATGTCTATCAGCATTGATCATATGTTTAAGGTCCTTACTTCACGCTCGACTCCCGCACGGGGTGAGGTGTGCCAAACCTAATAGCGCTATCAACTAATACCCTGTTGCCTCCCGGGCAACTAGCTCGGTAGTAAGTAGGGACTTTCATGATAGAGTTTGAGTTTATTAACTAACATCGAATTTAGACTACAACATATAAAAGTATTCCTCCCGGGAATATTAGTTTGCCCTCTGGGACGCATGCTTGTGAAAAAGTAGTGAACTCACCTTAGTTTGCTCGGTGTTTGTTAACGTGCCTTTACGCGTTACGTAAATGTTAGCTCCGTTACACGCGACCTAATGTACAATAAATGTAAGTATGTATACAAGCAGGGTTTTGCAATACCCTAAGTGTCCAAACAACCAAGTATTTACTGTGATCAGATTAACATGTTTTATCATACAGTAACACAGTGGATCTCTCTAGTTGGTGACATGTAATGTGATTTTAAGAAACACGTACATCACATATATATGTATAGTTAGGAACCATTAACCATATGTATATTCTAACTTGAATCGTTAAATCGGAACAATCATAAGTAGACATATAAGCTCGGACCCAGCACACACCCACTAAACTCGGATCCACACTTAATTCGGACATCATCATAACGAACTCGGATCATTATATCAACTTATAAACTTGGTACACATGTGTATATAAACTCGGATAATTATATCAGCTTATAAACTCGGTACACATGTGTATATAAACTTGGATCATTATATCAACTTATAAACTCGGTACACATGTGTTTATAACTCGGATAACACATGTGTACTCATATAAATTCAGATTATGCGTATCCATACATAAGTTCGGACTACACACTTATTTGCATATAAGTTTGGACTAGTTATGGACAAACCCGGACTCAATTAGCTCAACAAATTCAGACCTGCATGGTTATGTACAACATATGTTTACAAATTCAGACATACCAAATAAATTCAGACATACCAAATAAATTCGGAAATCTCCTTTTCTTTTATAAGCAAACTTGGATTTGGCATATATTGTTAACCCTGCATGGTTATGTACAACATATGTTTACAAATTCAGACATACCGAATAAATTCGGAAATCTCCTTTTCTTTTATAAGCAAACTCGGATTTGGCATATATTGTTAACCCCGGACTTTGTGACTTCACAAAGTCGGACCAGTTAACAATCGCACAAAAACACAGAACAACCAATATCAATGTAACAGTTGTAGTTCTACGATCAAAAACCCTAATCTCAAAAATCAACAATGTCATGAATTGAATCAATCAATTTATATCATGTTAATAACAGTTCCAAAGTCTAGCAATAATCATGCATTCATTCATTCTGACAACAATCACATATTCGTCAGGGCATAAAGAACTAATCACAGATTGTTTGGATGTCTAGGGTTTTGCATGTAATCAAAAGAACAAGGTATCAACATATACATAAACACTTACCTCAGATTCAATCTAATGTTTGCTCTAGGATAATTGGAAAGATCAAGATGGATGATTGTGTGAGACTTGTGTAGCCAAATGATCAGAGAAATGATTTAGAGAAAACTACCGTATGATGATTATGAGGAGTGTTTAGGGTTATGCAGGAGTTTTATTAGAGTTTCAATATTACTGTAAACACCCTTAATTAAGTAACTTTCACACAAAGCATATAACATTCTGTAATTCACAATTTAAGCATATAATTCAAGTATTTGTCATGCAACACATAAGTTTCGTATAAACCGTCCGTTTATAATTTTTATTCGAGTTAGTCACAAACATTCAAGAATTAACTTGTGTGTGTGTTCTGGTAATTCCCTGAATTACCAAAGTAGACTCATTTAACTAACCCAAGTTAAATGCAGTGTTATGAATCTATGTCTAAATTAACTATGGTTGGTTAAAGTATTAACCTGAAATTGCTGGTTGTCACATCATCCTCAAGTTGAAAGAAATTTCGTCCCGAAATTTGATAAGTAGACACCAAAGAGCGAACGGATAAGTTAAGATAACTGTGGGTTATCCTCCGTTACCACACCTAAGTAAAAAAACATGATGCCTACATGTCAATTCCTATGTGTTCTCACACTTCTCATGAAAAATGTCATTTATATATATATATATATATAGAGGGGTATGATTTAGAGAAAACGTATATAAGTGTAAAAACGGTGAGAACACTCTTCATCCGTTCGATCAAAACAATCAATGGATTAGATTGGCACGGTGGCGTTTTTGTAAATAACCTCAACTTTATTACGTTGGCACCCTTCATTAAGGGTAAAGGGGTCTTTTAACTTCGCTAACATAAAACGCCAAACTCATTCATAAAACTCCATACCAGTGTTTAAAACGCCATACCATTTTTATAAAACGCCATTGATGATTAATGGCTTTACATTGTTAAAGAGAAAAAGGCTGAACAAATAGTAACTGAAAATTTATTACTACCATTTATTATAAAAAATTCCTGCCTAAACTACGCGCCAAACACAACATTATATAAAACAATGTTAACATCACTTCCATTGATCATAACAAGAAAACGCCATTTTTACCAAAACGTCAAAAAAGGTACAAATGGCAAACATCGTTTCTTGGAAATTCAACACTAGAATCTATAAATTCGTAATCCTCTTTTAACAACAAAAGAAGAGTGTTTGTAAAAACCGCTAGAGCCATACTTTCCTTTTGATTAGGGTCCAACGTATCAACCTTCTTGTCCTTATACACCCCAGCTCTCAAACACATGTAATACTTAATATGTGTTTCTCCTTCGGCGTTTACCTTTACGGTCCTTTTCCTAACAGAAAAACCACAAGCCTTCGCATACATAACATACATTGAATAACAATCATCGAGGCTTGGGAATATCATGTCTATTTTTGGCTTTATCTCTTCACTAACGTCGGGAATGATCAATGGAAAACCAGTTCTCGAAGAAACACCCTTGTCTGAACAAAACATTATCGATAAAAATGGCATTCAATTAATACACAAATAAGTCTAATGAAAACGCCATAAAACGCCATTGATTGAATAATAATCAATATGAGGTTGTACACATAATACTAAACACATAGTAGTCAAAACTCCATATGAAGAATAATCAACGAATAATAGCAACTAACTTTTGAAAATTAACACCAGTATCTACTTTCTATCTACAACTAATCATATGGAGGTAAAAAATAATGTTTAGAGATCTAAAACGCCATTGATAGTAGAACAAAATTAAAACACATTAGATCCTAAAACAAAAACAATTGAGATTAATGATGAAAACGCAATTAATTGAATACAATAATCCTAAACACATGTTAATAAAAACGCCAAACTGATAGTAACAACTATTGTTTACGAATTAATAATACAAGCGACAAAAATTGAATATATGATGAACAATATTAATAAAATAAAACATCATCTTCAAATATTACTTTGTAGATCAGAATCCATGTTAAACGCCATATATCTCGAAAACTTGGGGAGGAGGTAAGAAATTTTTGGAATTTTGTTTGAAACGAATTGAAAACGCCTTTTATTGGACGGTAACTATAGAATGACAATCGTGCCCCGCATATAGTTTAGCGCCCCCTTGCCACGTGTGGGGCCATGATCCGTTTTCACACTTCAAATCGTTTTCTCTGGATCCTGTTTCTATATATTATATATATATATGATGTATTGCAAAATACATCAGTTTATCATGTTCAGTTTGTATGGTTTTCGTTAGCTTTAGTTTCGTTTTCAGTAGAATAGATAATCTTTTGATCCAATTGCGTTTTGCAGGTCTTGTGCGCTTAAAACAGCTGAAAAGTGAGGAAAACAAGTTAGAATACGAAAAAGTCAAGTCCTGGAACGGATTGGAAGGCTCGGGAGCTGAAACGGGTCGAAAATGCTGAAATTAGTCCTTCTGGCGGGCCGCGACTGGAATTAGAAAGCCTCTCTCCACCCGCGAGAGGCCATAAAGGTGCTGACGTCAGGAACATGGTCACGGGCCGCGACTCTTTACCACAATCCCTCTCGCCCCACAAGAGGGTGTTTTCGTCAGAATTGTGCGAGCTGGATCAGAATTTGAGTGAGAAGTCATATATAAACGTCTTTAATGATCCCCTAAACCTAAGTTATGAATTAGCAGACTTCTGGGCGATTTTGGAGCATCGAATCGGAGATTTTCAAACATTCAGAGCTGCTGGTTGGAGGATTGAAGTCGAGGAAGCATTCGGTTCACGTCGGTATCGTTTGAGTGTCTTCACTTTCGCTTCTTTCTCTTTACCATGTTTTGTCTTCTTGATTATACTTTGTTTTCAATGAATTTCATGACTTTGATTGACTAATTTATTTTAACTACCTAGACAAGATGAATGGTTGCTAAAGTTTGGATTTTTATTATGGATTTATTAATGTATTGTAGGCGATTTGATTATTAGCTAGATGTATATGCATGCTTGATTATGTTTGAGTATTGTTTATTGCTTTACATGATTCTTGGTGACGGTCTTTATCACATAATAGAGTCGTGTTAAATTATTAGATTTTGGTGACTGTCTATATCACGTAATAAATCTTTAGTCTTTTTGGTTAACGTGCACAATTAACCTTAAAAGTAATATTCGGTAATCTTATAAAATCAAGTTTTCTACTAACCCTCAATAGCTAACAGTTGCGAGGTTATTGTTAGGTCTAAGCGATTAAACCGTAAGGTGGGTCCTTCTTAGGAAGTAAACCTATTAGCTGCTGTCTAACAAGTCTAGTTGAGAACCCAAATTTATCCTTGACTTGAGTCCCGAAAAGGAGAGAGTATTGTAGGGTACTTTCATAGATCATTAGGTGTCTTGAAAGAGAGTCTAATTTACCGGTAGTCATAACAGCCTTTAGGGTGCCGTAACGTACTCTTGAGAAAAGTTAGGAGGCTTAGTTGGTAACTCGAGAGGTTTAGTATCTTAAGATCCCGGTCCATAATAATCAATCTTCAGATAAAATCCATAACTAAAGGCAACCGGGATTCCAGTCTAGGTAGTGTTTCAACCATATGAGTAAAGTCCGAGAGTAATTCATAATCTTTATTTTAATTAGTTAATTTAGTTAAATTTAATTGCTTTCTTAGGATTTTTAGAAACCCCCCCCCCCCCATCAAAAATTTAAACAATTAGTATGTCCGTGTCAGTCGTAGTCTAGATAGAGTCGTTAACGTAATTAGTAGAGTCTCGTGGGTTCGATATCCGAACTTACTTTAGCTATATTAGAGTCGATCGGTACACTTGCCGATTAGTAGTTTAATGCGTTCTAGTGAGTCTAGAGTATTACTTAGAGTCTAGAATTAGGTTAATTTAGTTCTTTTTATTAAACTACTTTTTAGCACATCAAGTTTTTTATACATCAATATATGTTACTAAATTTATAAAACTGATGTGCGCAAAATGCAACATATAAATTACATCAAACAAGGCATAAAATCGACCTTTTTCGGTACTAATGTTGGAAAAAACATGTTTGTTTGTTTATTTTTAAATTACAGGATCAAAAGAGCTTAAACGAATAAAAGGAACAAATTAACAGCAGAAACCAACACCAATACAAAGAAGAAGGATTGACACAACCTGCCGAACCCCCATCCACATCCAATACAACAAAATAACAAAGACAAAAGCTTAGGCACGGGGCCGTGCCCAGTCAAGATTCGCTGGAGAACAAGACAACAGCAAAAGAAAAACCAACACGGGGCCGTGCTAACTCAACACGGGTCGTGGTCAACTCTAAGATTCGCAGAATCTGTGATAGTGGAGCAAGTACACTGACCACGGGGCTGTGCCATGACAGCATGGGCGTGTTGGTAGACAATCTGACATCTGCAGTTAATGAAAGGAGAGAAAGTGAAGACCACGGGGTTGTGCCAGGTGGGCACGGGGTCGTGACCGTAGCCGTAGCCGCCCTCTATTTCCAGCTATAAATTGAGGTGCTTGGTTCAATAGAAAGACATCTTTGGAAAACCACTTCTCTCACACTTGTCATCAGTCCATCACCACTATAAAACCAACACCCACCACCATCATTCATATTTAATCTTTTAGAGTGTGTAGTAGTCTCGGGATTTAAGATCGATTGTAAGAGTAAACAAAGGTCATGTTTGGCTAAATCTCTTACATCACTTGGTGAAGACAAATCTTTTATGTATTATTTCTTATTTCCAATCTTACCATCAATACACTACGTCTACAATGGGTGCACTTGCCCTAACGTGTGTAGAGTAATAGCATTGTATCGTGTTTTATAAATTTAAAACTTAATCCACGAGTAAAAAATGCTTAAAATTAACAAAAATTATAATCACAGTCACCGACGTCAAAAACACATTTCTTAAAATTGAAAATACATTTCAGTGTTTCAAAAATACTTCATAAAAATCAGAAAATAAACATCAAAGCAACCAACTTTTTATTCGTGTGAATTCACGAGCCAAAGAAAGAAAATAAACATAAAAGCAACCAACTTTTTATTGATTTGAGAGTAATCTCATCTTTTTTATCTCGCTCTTACGCTTGATTACTGTTTTTTTTTATTCATAACAATATATACATCTGCATGTAATTGGATTTGTATAATTAGAATGACTTCTCAACATGAAAACCATTCGAAGCAATGGGAATCTGCAATCGAGCAAATTGGCGTTTCTAGTTTCCAATCAAGCATTCAAGTATTTTGCACTTGAAACAGTTAATGATTTCACTTACATGTTGTTGTAACAATGGGAAAACTGAAAAGCTTAATCAGTTGATTAAATAGTGGGGGAAGTAGAATCAACCCATGGATCGAAGAATTAGAAAAACAAAATCCTAGAAGTTTATCATTCAGCATATGGACAAATACTAAAATATGGTACAAAATTAAGTAAAATTAGATTTTAATAATCCAAACTTTAACTTATTGGCCGACATTAATCCCAACAAAAAAAAATTGTCGACGACAGTCCTAACTTTCAACCGGTTTTCTTCTATCGAGCTTTTCTAACTAAGGTTTAACCCGTTGGTTTCCTTTTTTTTTGCAGTTCCTCGTTTGCTAACATGCTTACATATGTTGCACAAAATCATTAATATTTATTTATAACTCATATATACATGTACACACTCTCTCTCTCTCTCTCCCTCCCCCATCTCTACTTGATATCTAGCAGCCAATCGTCATCATCACCTCCACCACCACCACCCACCGCAATCCAGGAACATCACCACAAAAAATCACTCTCTCTTTTCTCACCTTATCTTTGTCTTTCTTGTCTGCAACCACCACCACCTAACACCTAGATATATAATAGTCGAAAAAACGAACCTGCCACACCATCGAACCGGATTATCCGCCATCTCTCTAAATCGGAGTTGTAAGACCACCATAGTTGTCCCACCATTATCTCTTCACCACCGCCACCAACCCTTCAACGCCGACAACCCTTTGTTCTGATTAGCTCTTCGCTTTGGTTGAAAAATCGTGTGAAACCCTATTTTCAATTAAACCCTATTTGGGTAGGGGAAATTGTGGTGGTGATTTTAGTGTTTAGGGAAACAAGAGTGGTGATGGTGTTGTGCAAGGGAACAATGGTGTTGGTGGCGGTGCGTTGGGAACAATAGTGGTGACGACAGTGCGCAGGGAACAATGGTGGTGATGGTCTGTGATTTTTCCGGTGGTGATCTATTAGTGGAAAGATCGTCGATGGTGTTTTTTTTGTAGTGAGAGGGGTGTTCTTTTAAAAAAAAATACACATCATCATCATAAACTAACGATGTTAGAACTTGGTTAAAAAAAGCTCGATGGAAGAAAATAGGTTGAAAGTTGGGAGTGTCATTGTAAAATGGTCATAGACTAAAAATTCATTATATATAATATATATGGGTGTGTGTAGGGGATCATATATTGGAAAAAAGAATGTTTTAATGAAAAAGTTAGCGCATCTGTGTTTTCAAACGTCTTGAGAAAAAAACCCAAAAAACATAGAACATTTTTTTATTAAAAAAACAAAATTGCGTTGTTACACATGTAACATTACATAAACAAGTAATAGCAAAGTTTATTTATTTTCTTAAAGTACTCGCACCTTTTTGTTTGCTTATTGCATTCCAAAACATGTAAATTACATGCCTTAATTTTAATAAAAGTTATTTTTTTCATATGTAACAAAAGATTTTCATTGTTTTCTAATTTTTTAAGTGAGTTTTCTTCTTACACTTCTTTTTTATACACGTGTGTATGATATTTTAAGTTTAAAATGCATATTTATAAAGGCGTATATAAAATTCACTCAAGTATGGTGCAAACCATAAAACTCATGCCATATGTTTTTGTGAATTTTTAAACATAAATTATTACTAACTTTATAATATATGATTATAGGCAAAATTGTATATGTTAACTTATCTTGATCTACGGTAGAAAACAAAAGGTTTGACCCTCTCTAAAACATGGGTCATGTACGGTAGTCCATCACATCTTAAAAGATGCGTTTTTTTTACCCGGCCGATATTTTTTCTGGTTAGTAAATTTGATTTGATCTGCAACTTATCATAACAACATTTATAAATCCTAATGCAGAAGCAGTGGCGGATCCGGGTATGTTTTGCACCTGGTTCCTTTTGTTAGATTTTCACTAATTTTTTCCAAATCATATAAGGTTTCCACTAATTTTTTTTATTTTTCTTTAAACCAAGGGGGTTCCCGGGAACCCTCAAAACACCACTGGATCGGCTCCTGCGCACAAGTTGGTCCAATATATTTCAAACATATTTCAAGAGTTGATGGGCTAAACAAAATTCAAAGTGCGGCCCAGTTACCAGCTCAAACATTCTTTGACCCAATACATATAAGTCCAACAATACAAATTATAGCCCATTTATATAGAAGTTATGCATTGTGATAACACCACCGAGCCACTCCATGGACCTTGCTAACTAAGCTAGATCTGAGATAGAAGATGTTCAACAATCAAACGAGCCCGGTACTTAGCGACTAGCGGTTCAGCCTTTGGTGCGGTGAATCCACCCGATTCGCTCATATCCACCAAATCCACACCAACCCGTTTCCAATCGAAGCATTGAATGATAGACGCTAACGCCAACCCCACAATACGCAAAGCCAAGTTTTCACCCGGGCAACGTCTCCTCCCTGACCCAAACGGCATCATAGTCAACCCGTCTTTCACCTTAATACTAGATTCTTTACCTCCCACAACATTGTCGATTTCAGATTGCGCCTTGTGTAAAACGTGCGGATTGTTAAGTAAAAGCGTCATTGCCCACTCCATCGTCTCAACCGATGTGTTGATTCCACCATGTAATAGAGCCTGTCACCAATGAAAACAATTTGACACTGATGTTTTACATGAGAACCGATATACCACCGATATTAACTGCATAGAAGATATACTCGATATGGCATATAAGGATATAACTATTTATAATACCTGTGAAAGGCTTTTGATCATTTCATCTGTATAATACTCAGGATCTGCATCTTGTAAAGACAGTAAAATCTGAAGCAATGTCTTTTTCTTCTTCTCTTCAACACCACCCAAATTACCCGCTCGAAACTCATCAATCCAAACCTGCATAAAATCATCACGCCTCTTTTGCACAGCCGCGTACCTCTTCTCAAACTTTCCTGCAAACAACCACCTAAAATTCGGCAACATATCCAATATCTTGGACTCCGATATCACCTGTTCTGTATCCGCAAGCAAATCACCAAACCTCTTAGCTTCCTCCACTTCTCCATCATCCAAATCACCATAAAACCTCTTCCCTCCCATCATCCTTGTCATCACATTAAACATGAACCCAGAAAATTCCAGTCTCAAGTTAACTGTATGATCTGGACCAGTATCTTTATTACAGGTGGTAGAAGAAAACTTAAGGATCATCGACCTGGTCTCGTCCAGACGGATGTCTGCCAGTGAGTCAAGGCGAGTGTTGGATAAGATCTCCACAGCAGAGATACGGCGGGGATTCTGCCAGTGGTCGCCGTAAGGCGCCCACGGCATGGAGGTGTAGTTGTAACCGAAGTATTTGCCGCTGAGGAGCTGAGGTCTATTAGCGAAGACTAAGTCGTTTTTGGACAAACATTCTTCGGCCGCAGTAGGGGAAGCGACGTGGAGAACGTTGCGGGATCCGAAGCAAAGGAAGAGGACCTGCTGGCGGTGAGCTTGGGAGAGTTTTGCGAGTGAGCGGTGGAGCGGGTTTTTTAAGAGGTGGAGGTGGCCGATTACAGGTAGGGTTGGAAATGGAGTTGGTGGAAGATGGTTGAGTTTGTGGAGGATGTGTTTTGTTAGGAGGTATATGGCTGTTAGAAGTGGTAGGGTGATCCAGAGGTTGAGTTCAACTGCCATTGTTGGTGAAGATGATTTTTGGCTTTTTTGTGTATGTATAGTGGCATAAAGAAGAAGATGATTGATGAGTATTTCATAATATATATAATATAATATGTGATTTAATTAATGTTAATCACATGATGGTATCTTTTTTCTTTGATTATATGCATATTTTATGTTATATTGATAATAAAAAATATTGTTGGTATCTAGAATAGTAACAATAGATGCTGCGGCCGGTTTAATATTTATTTGGCTTTGTTGACTGTTTGAAACTTGAAACAAGTTGTGCAATTAGAAGAGAGGGTTATTTATATGTATATGCATAATATTCATAAATCAATTTTCTCATTATTATAAATTTGATACAAAATGACGATTTTGAATATTCTTTTTCACAAAAAGTGGTTCAACCTGCTAAACCAAACTGGTTTTAGCTCTATTGATCGGTCTGATTGACCAAACTAGCAAAACCGGTTTGGCTCGCCTTTTAAAACCAATTAAATCGAACCGTAAACAACATTAATTATTGTTTTGCGCATGAAAATTGAAAGCAACGTTATGTTGAATACTCACTTGTAAGGAAATGTGTACTTGTGTGGCCAAAAGATCACTAGAGAGCCTTCATCCTGAATGAACCTGAAGAGGAGAGGAGGAAATGGATGTTGTATGTGAGAAATACTTTGGAGTTTCTCATATTATTTATAGACTTTTGTGATTATTAAACATTAATTACAAGATTTCTACACTTATTACTTTTTTTTTAATTTATTATAACAAATGTATTGATTAGGAGTAATTAAAAAATTCCACATTTAAGGGAAATCTGTAAATATATAAATTTATTATTTTATTTTTAGCTTAAATATATACTTAAAAAGGTCAGCCACAGTAAAAACAACAATAAAATATATAGACTTCTAGTCTCATAAAAGCCTTATAATTATGTTTAACATATTTATTTATTTATTACAGAACGAAAAAAAAAAAACAAATTTGTTTACGGTGGTGTTAAATGGGATGTGTTCACTAGGATTAAAACCTGACACAAGCATGAAAGACTGAAAAATTATAATCCTTTAGACTGGGTGTTGTGCTCTCACCCTCTCCCCCCTTTTGTGCAACATGGGCATGTTAACAAGTCCTCGTACACTGCCCCAGCTGGGGGAGGGGACGGACAAGGGCACCTCCGCCATCCCGCTCACGAGCGTTAAGCTTTGTGGAGCCACCGAAAAGCAACCAATCACCTTTATATTTTTTATTTTTTTTTCTTATAGTTAAACCATAACATGGTAGTTAAAGGGTTTGTTAGTTAAAGCATTGTTGTCTAGTAGCAATGATGTGAATATCTCCTTCCATGCTAAACTACATCGCCAAGTCTTACAGTGAAAAACATGTTAACTTTCATACTTTCAGTTTAATTAAGTTTCCATGAAGCTCATTTGTTCCTTTATGTGTCAATATTAAAATTTGACGTATAATCATTTCACTATTGGCACTAGGTGTGTGTCAAAACCAGGCCCACACCAACATCTAATTTGATCTCTATCGTTGAACCCCCACAAAGGGTAGGGTTTCTTTAAATGGTTTTTTTCACACTTATCGAAACAGTCCTAGCCGTAGCGAGTGTTTTTCCATCCTGTAACATTCGTCGAAAAACGGGTTTCCAAACCCGCTTCGTTTATTAATCAAATACTCAGTTATAAATTTTGTTGCGCATTTATTGCTCGGATAAATTTTAAACAATACATAAATAATATATATATATGAATTTTAAACCAAAATTATTAAATAACAAAAAAATCATGGATTAAAAAAATAATGGAGACGCCGGGTTTCGATCCCGGGTCACCCACAAACCCAAACACACAACACACCGCTCCGCCACACACTTCACTTGTGATAAACAAGAAAACAAATAAT
Organism: Scalesia atractyloides; assembly: GCA_947069175.1. Lineage (NCBI taxonomy): Eukaryota > Viridiplantae > Streptophyta > Magnoliopsida > Asterales > Asteraceae > Scalesia > Scalesia atractyloides. Next base: position 79,872,589 of record CAMTDV010000005.1, on the reverse strand, counting down.
ACTTAAGGTAAAACCAGAAAATCAAAACCGGACATCAGCGCGCCAGAACTCGCAATCACCGGAAAATCCGGCAAACCGTGATTTTGGCCAAATCCTTTTTGATTGAAACGCACAATTTAATCCCGACGTCGGTTATAACTGTTGCCGGCAGTCAATTTCCGTCATAACCAACGGAAATCTTCAATCGCGAACCTTGACTCAATTCAAACCCAATTCAGCCTGTTTCCACTATAATTACCCACTTGAACACTCTGGACATCCTTTCGCTTAGAACCACGATCGTTTCCGAAGCTTTATTCATCCCAAAACACGTCGCCGGGGATATTTTGCATTCGCCGGACTTTCACCGGAAAACCGAGGCTTACTTCAAATCGGTAAAATTCTCGACTCTTTTGTTTGTAACCCATTATTCGGCATGTCTTAACTTTAATCATTCAACCAGAATCTGTCTCAGACTATGCCGCCGGAAAAACCCACACTCACCGGAATATCACTGAAAATCTGAAGTCTCACTGTCGATCGGTATAATCAACTAAACCCTCTTGATATCTCTTGCTCAGTAACTTAATTTCATAACACAAGGATCTAAACTGTCAAACAATTCACTCAGCCGAGAGTCACAAATCAGAGCCGACGACTCTTGCCAGAAATTTGAAGTAAACGCTCTGTTTTGGTACATTCTATTCCTTAATTTGGTTATCTATTTCATTCCAACCAATTATAAGTTTTGATGATCGATTTAAACAGAACAGTCGGATTTCACTGTTCTGTGTTCTTATAAACGAAGAAGATGAAGTCGCAAATAAGTATTAGTATAATTAAAATCAGAAAACTAAACGGGTTAGACACACAGTCCAGCGGTGGACTGTGTGCAATTATAACGTTCAAGTCCCGAGTTCGATTCGTGTACGTATCCGGTTCCCGCAATAACAAAACATTTTTTTTCTTTTAAGTTTAACAGAACACCCCTCAGATAGTACTTAAGTTTAATATAAATCTTAATTTAAATGGGTTAGACACCCAACCCAGTTGGTTGGGCTGGGTGCCAATCAAAGCAATGGTCACGGGTTCGACGCGGGTTATACGCACCGGTTCTGTAGATTTTAAAACCTTTTTAAAATAACTAATTTCTGAAATATTCTAGTTAGTATATAAATATAATTAAATCTGAGTTTATTTCGGGTTAGACACGTAGCTCAGTTGGTAGAGCTGCGTGCACGCATACGAGAGGTCCCGAGTTCGAACCTCACTCAACGCATATAAAAACACAGTCCGACCGGTCAACGGTCAACTTTTTTTATTTTCTTTTTTACTTATTTAATTGAAAAATCATTTAAAAATACTTAAAAATATGATTTTTAAAGTTAGAAAATTTCCTTAAACTCACAAAAATAAATCTAAAAATCCCATTAAGAGTACTAATTAAAAATATTAATCTCAAATAAAATCCATTTATTTACCGAATCATTTCGTTATTATTTTAGGTTAGTTTTTCCCTCGTTGATCAAATCCTAAAATTCGTGCGCATCCAACGTCATCAAAGAACGCACCCAATGTGAGTGAATCTCTATCAATTCCCCGTTTTAATCATGTTTTGGGGTGTATCATGTGTCGTTTAATCCTTTATTATATTTAAACACTTGTGCATACATCATATCCGTGATCAAATGTGTATCAAATGTGTATCAATTGTTGTGTGGATTATATGTAGTTTGGATTTATCATTTTCAGTGCACGCATTTCATTAGGCCCATCAGTTCCCCGTGGGAGACGGGTTGAGCATCAGGTGCCTCATAAGATCGGCTCCGTTTGATTGAGCCTTGATCTCACATTCATCATCATTCATATCATATACTCATCCAAAGTGGTTTGTGTTTGTTTACTTATATATGTTTGCTCACATGTGATTATTGCACAAAATTTCCATATTAAATAAAACAAGAAATTAATAACAATGTTTTATCAAGGTTCACTCGCCAACTTTTGTTGACCCAAAATATCCCCCGTTTTACACATGATACAGGTGATCCAGCTGAGGCAAGAAACACATAGGAAGGCCTAGAAGAATAAACCAGTTTAAGCTTTGAATTATTTACATAGTTTCATTTCCTTGTAATTGTATGAATTTTGATTTGGATATTTAAGTTGTAATTTGAATTTAATAAATATGAAACATTTTAGTAAACATCATGAGCTTTGGTGATAACCCAATTATGCCCGGACTCTTATTCCGCTGCGGGTCGGGGTGTGACAGATTGGTATCAGAGCATTGACTATAGGGATATAGGATAGGTTATTAGACCCTTAGAGCCTATACTATAGTTGATTAAAATTTTAAATTGTTTATGCGTTACATACAAAATTCATGATGTTTATATGCTTTATGTTTATTTTTACACTCAATGTTATGAAAGCATGCTCACAAATACATGTTATTATACAATGCTCATCATAAATCATATCCTCATAACATATCATATCCATGAGAGCACACACCTCACAATTCCCATGATTTTTGCAATGATTTTTGTATTTTCAAATCACATCAAAGTGAGTTCTCATGACGGGCATGTAGTAACTGGAAGGGTACGAGTACCGGTAGTCGGAATATCCTGTCTAGGCTTGGCATTCGTATAAATCCAAAATAAAGGACCAGTTTGCCTACCTGGGGACTAACGATGAGAGTACGAAGGACCTATTAGGCCAAAGCATGCTATACCAAACGTCGTGTGAGCTAACCCCACTTTGAGTTGTCATTGTGTCTACACCTGGACACCCTCCTACCATACATCTCGCAATCATATTTTACGGTTTTCATTCAGGTAATGCGAGTGTTAATCCGCCAACACCAATGTGAATCCTACCAAGCCCAATAGTCATGGGGGCCCACATGACTACACATGCGATAGTATGGGGGACATTGGAGGCCCAAACATGAGCAAACCCAAGACATCCTATGGATGTAGTTGCATTATTGTTAGTTATGTTATTTTTATTCTTTTAACGACACATGACACCTAGAAACTTCTTAAACTCACAATCTTCCTATGTATGTTCCTGTAGATGTCGGCAAGGCAACTACGTGGAGGTAGAAAGCCAGGAAGATCCAATGAACGCTTGGCCACACAAATTGCTAAACAAATGGCTGCAGTGCTTCCTGACATCGTAATTCAAGTTCAACAAGCTCTCACCGCAAATCCCATCAACCCTCCCAATCAAGAAGACCAGAGCGTCGCCAACCCTCCTTCCAAAAAGTGCTCCTACAAACACTTCAAATCTTGCGATCCCCCAAAGTATGAAGAGACCGAAGGTGTTACCGCCCTCCTTCACTGGTTTGAAGAAATGGAAAACACTTTCCTTAATTGCGATTGTCCCGAGGATTGCAAGGTACGTTATGCAACTGGAAGACTGTTTGGGGTAGCCCTTACCTGGTGGAACACAGAAAAGGGTAAACGAGGAATTGAAGACGCCATAGCCTTAACATGGGAAGAGTTAAGGGAACTCATGACAAGACGCTTCTGTCCAAGAAGCGAAATCAAAAAGTTAGAAGATGAATTCCACGCGCTAAAACAAAAGGAAGGCGATCACACTTCCTATAACAAGAGATTTCTCGAGCTGAACCAGATGATCCCAAATTTGTTCACCCCCGTGTACCGCTTGGTTGAACATTACATTGAGGTCTTCCCTCGAAAATTCAAGACTCAATTTTAAGCACTTCGCCTGCAACACTTGAAGCCGCGATGGAGTTAGCTACAGAACTCACTGAAAATCGCATTCGAAACGGTAAGTTCAAAGATGAAAAGAAGAAAGCACCCATAGAGACCTCAACTACAAACCACTCAGTCTCATCTTCAAGGTTTGCTGGTTAGAGGAAACGTAATGGCAAGAATTTTGCTGTCACTCAAACCAACCCTCCTATCACTGCTGCACCAATCACCCAAATTGCTCCTTCGACTGCACCATTTAAAAAGCCATACACCGGCCCACACCCAAAATGCAACCGTTGTCAGTACCATCACCCTCCCAAAACTCTTTGCCAACATTGCACCAGCTGTGGCCGTGCGGGTCACACCATTCAAACTTGTCGCACACTTCAACGAATGAACCGCAATCAACCCCCAACCCAAACCCACTATCAGATAGTGGGTCAAGCCCAACAACCCTTACTTCTACCATCTGCACAACACATAGCCCAATCCTACTACCAACCCAACTACCCCATGATGCAACCCATGCGAGCTTGTTACAACTGTGGGTACCCAAACCACTTCAGGAACACTTGTCCACGCTTGGTGAACATCATCCATGCCCAAGCTCAAGCGAACCCAGTAAACCAAGCTAACCAAGCTCCTCCACCTGCCAGAGGAAGAGCTTTCAACATCAATGCCAACCAAACTAGGGCTGACAACAACGTGGTTAACGGTACGTTTCTCATCAATGGTAGTTATGCATCCATGTTATTCGATACTCGCGGATAAGAGTTTTGTGTCCTTAGAATTCGAACCTATCCTCAACCAAACTCGTGATAATCTCATGGAATCTCTAACGGTGGAAGTTGCTGACGGAAAGCCCGTTTCATTAAATTCTATTATACGCGATTGTACCCTCATTCTAAACGATCACGATTTTCCAGTTGACCTCATTCCTAAGAAGTTGGGAAGTTTCGATGTTATAATCGGTATGGACTGGCTCAGCCAGCATCACGCTAAAGTAGTATGCCGCGAAAAGTTCATTCGCATTCCTTTTACAGACAGTCAGACCCTACGTATTTTTGGAGAAACCCCTTCGAAAGGACTCAAACTAATGTCCTGCCTTCAAGCCCGAAGATATCTCCGCAAGAACTATGTCGCATTCCTAACTCACGTCGTTAAAAAGGGAAACAAGGAAAGGAAACTCGAAGATATCCCAGTTGTGAAAGAATTCCCACAAGTCTTTCCCGACGACATTTCAGGACTCCCTCCTGTGAGAGAAGTCGAATTCCGCATCGATCTTATACCTGGCGCTACACCAGTCGCAAAATCCCCTTATAGGTTAGCCCCATCCGAAATGCAAGAGCTGGCCAGTCAGCTGCATGAGCTGACTGACAAAGGATTCATACGTCCTAGCTCCTCGCCTTGGGGTGCACCTGTTCTCTTTGTGAAGAAGAAAGATGGAACGTTTCGCATGTGCATTGATTATAGAGAACTCAACAAGCTAACGGTTAAAAATCGCTATCCACTACCTCGCATTGATGACCTCTTAGACCAACTTAAAGGTGCGACCTGTTTCTCAAAAATCGATCTTCGTTCTGGTTTCATCAGCTCAGAGTACATGAAGAAGACATCTCAAAGACCACCTTCCGGACTCGTTATGGTCATTACGAATTCATGGTCATGCCATTCAGTTTAACCAACGCCCCCGCTGTATTCATGGATCTAATGAATAGGGTATGCAAACCCTACCTCGACCGTTTCGTCATAGTTTTCATCGACGATATCCTTATCTACTCCAAGTCTAAATCTGATCATGAAGGACACCTTCGACTCATCCTTACACTCTTAAGGACTGAAAAGCTCTACACTAAGTTCTCAAAATGCGAATTCTGGTTAGGAGAAGTACAATTCCTTGGACATGTCGTCAATGACAAGGGAATACATGTCGATCCTTCAAAAATCAAGGCAGTGCAAGAATGGCAAGCGCCACGTACCCCTACCGAAGTAAGGTCATTTCTTGGTTTGGCTGGTTACTATCGTCGCTTCATTGCCAATTTTTCCCGTATTGTTGTACCACTCACGGCTTTGACTCATATAGGAAAACCCTTCATATGGGGACCTAAACAAGAAGAAGCCTTCCAAACTCTAAAGCAAAAACTTTGTGACGCACCTATCCTCACACTCCCTGAAGGTTGCGATGACTTTGTAGTATATTGCGACGCATCAGGGCAAGGGCTAGGCTGTGTATTAATGCAAAGAGGAAAAGTGATAGCCTATGCTTCTAGGAAACTCAAAGTTCATGAGAAGAATTACACCACCCACGACCTGGAACTTGGAGCCGTTGTGTTCGCTCTCAAGATATGGAGACATTACCGCTATGGTACCAAGTGTGAAATATACACTGACCACAAAAGTCACCAATATATCTTCAACCAAAAGGAGTTGAATATGAGGCAACGAAGATGGGTCTAACTTCTTAACGACTACGACTGTGAAATTCGGTATCATCCTGGCAAGGCAAACGTGGTGGCTGATGCACTCAGTCGAAAAGGTTATGCGAACTCCATTCGTCTTCTCTGTTCGCAAATCATAACCGACATCAAAGATCGAATCCAAGCAGCTCAACATGTTTATGTAACAGAAAATGACGTACGCGATGAGCTGTCATGTGGAGCTGAACTCAAAATCGAAACCAAATCCGACGGTATTCTATACTATTTAAATCGCATATGGATTCCCGATCGCGATAACCTTCGTGATTTCCTTATGAATGAGGCGCACAAAACACGATACTCTGTACACCCAGGAGCCGACAAGATGTATCAAGACCTACGATACACCTACTGGTGGCCGGGCATGAAAAAGGATATTGATGTTTTTGTTTCCAAGTGCCTTACCTGTTCCAAAGTAAAAGCTGAACATCAAAGATCTTCAGGACTTCTAGTCCAACCCGAAATATCTGTATGGAAGTGGGAAAACATAACCATGGATTTCATTACCGGGTTACCTCGCATCTCCGGTGGGTATGACACCATATGGGTAATAATCGATCGCCTTACAAAGTCAGCTCACTTCATTCCAATCCGCGAGGACTTAAAAAATGAGAAGTTAGCTCGTATCTACATCAGCGAGATCGTAAGCCGTCATGGTGTACCTTTAAGCATCATTTTGGACCGTGATGGTCGTTTCACTTCACGAACATGGCGAGCCGTACAAACCGCTTTGGGTACACGATTAGACCTCAGTACCGCTTTTCATCCTCAAACTGATGGACAATCTGAACGCACCATCCAAACTCTTGAAGACATGCTTCGAGCATGTGTCATAGACTTCAAAGGGAATTGGGACGCTCATCTACCATTAATTGAATTTTCGTACAACAATAGCTATCATTCAAGTATCGTCATGGCTCCTTTCGAAGCTTTATATGGTCGTAAGTGCCGATCTCCAGTATGTTGGCACGAAATTGGGGAATCACAAATCACCGGTCCAGAGTTAATTCAAGAAACAACCGACAAGGTCATTCAAATTCGAAACAATCTTCTAGCGGCTCAAAGTCGTCAAAAGAGTTATGCAGACAAACGACAAAAGCCCTTGGAGTTTGACATTGGGGATCAAGTACTTTTACAAGTATCACCGTGGAAGGGAGTGGTTCCTTTTGGCCAGAAGGGCAAGCTAGCACCACGCTACGTAGGACCTTTCAAGATACTCGAACGAGTAGGTCCTGTAGCATACAAGCTTGACCTACCAGAAGAGCTCAACAGAATTCATCCCACATTCCACGTATCAAACTTGAAGAAGTGCCTCGCCGAAGAAAACCTCCTTATTCCTCTAGAAGACATTCAGATCGATGAATCTATGCACTTCATTGAAAGACCAGTGGAACTCATGGACTTCGGAGAGAAGCGTTTAAGACGAAGTCGTATTCCAATTGTCAGGGTACGTTGGGAGTCAAAACGAGGACCTGAGTTTACTTGGGAACGTGAAGACTCAATGCGCAAGAAATACCCACATCTTTTTCCTGTTACCACTACTACTTAAATTTCGGGACGAAATTTCTAAAAGTATGGGATACTGTAACATTCGTCGAAAAACGGGTTTCCAAACCCGCTTCGTTTATTAATCAAATACTCAGTTATAAATTTTGTTGCGCATTTATTGCTCGGATAAATTTTAAACAATACATAAATAATATATATATATGAATTTTAAACCAAAATTATTAAATAACAAAAAAATCGTGGATTAAAAAAATAATGGAGACGCCGGGTTTCGAACCCGGGTCACCCACAAACCCAAACACACAACACACCGCTCCGCCACACACTTCACTTGTGATAAACAAGGAAACAAATAATACTTAAGGTAAAACCAGAAAATCAAAACTGGACATCAGCGCGCCAGAACTCGCAATCACCGGAAAATCTGGCAATCCGCGATTTTGGCCAAATCCTTTTTGATTGAAACGCACAATTTAATCCCGACGTCGGTTATAACCGTTGCCGGCAGTCAATTTCTGTCATAACCGACGAAAATCTTCAATCACGAACCTTGACTCAATTCAAACCCAATTCAGCCTGTTTCCACTATAAATACCTACTTGAACACTCTGGAAATCCTTTCGCTCAGAACCACGATCGTTTCCGAAGCTTTATTCATCCCAAAACACGTCGCCGGGGATATTTTGCATCGCTGGACTTTCACCGGAAAACCGAGGCTTACTTCAAATCGGTAAAATTCTCGACTCTTTTGTTTGTAACCCATTATTTGGCATGTCTTAACTTTCATCATTCAATCAGAATCTGTCTCAGACTATGCCGCCGGAAAAACCCACACTCACCGGAATATCACTGAAAATCTGAAGTCTCACTGTCGATCGGTATAATCAACTAAACCCTCTTGATATCTCTTGCTCAGTAACTTAATTTCATAACACAAGGACTAAACTGTCAAACAATTCACTCAGCCGAGAGTCACAAATCAGAGCCGACGACTCTTGCCGGAAATTTGAAGTAAACGCTCTGTTTTGGTACATTCTATTCCTTAATTTCGTTATCTATTTCATTCCAACCAATTATAAGTTTTGATGATCGATTTAAACAGAACAGTCGGATTTCACTGTTCTGTGTTCTTATAAACGAAGAAGATGAAGTCGCAAATAAGTATTAGTATAATTAAAATCAGAAAACTAAACGGGTTAGACACACAGTCCAGCGGTGGACTGTGTGCAATTATAACGTTCAAGTCCCGAGTTCGATTCGTGTACGTATCCGGTTCCCGCAATAACAAAACATTTTTTTTCTTTTAAGTTTAACAGAACACCCCTCAGATAGTACTTAAGTTTAATATAAATCTTAATTTAAATGGGTTAGACACCCACCCAGTTGGTTGGGCTGGGTGCCAATCAAAGCAATGGTCACGGGTTCGACGCGGGTTATACGCACCGGTTCTGTAGATTTTAAAACCTTTTTGAAATAACTAATTTCTGAAATATTCTAGTTAGTATATAAATATAATTAAATCTGAGTTTATTTCGGGTTAGACACGTAGCTCAGTTGGTAGAGCTGCGTGCACGTATACGAGAGGTCCCGAGTTCGAACCTCACTCAGCGCATATAAAAACACAGTCCGACCGGTCATCGGTCAACGGTCAACTTTTTTTTATTTTCTTTTTTATTTATTTAATTGAAAAATCATTTAAAAATACTTAAAAATAAGATTTTTAAAGTTAGAAAATTTCCTTAAACTCACAAAAATAAATTTAAAACTCCCATTATGAGTACTAATTAAAAATATTAATCTCAAATAAAATCAATTTATTTACCGAATCATTTCGTTATTATTTTAGGTTAGTTTTTCCCTTGTTGATCAAATCCTAAAATTCGTGCGCATCCAACGTCATCAAAGAATGCACCCAATGTGAGTGAATCTCTATCAATTCCCCGTTTTAATCATGTTTTGGGGTGTATCATGTGTCGTTTAATCCTTTATTATATTTAAACACTTGTGCATACATCATATCCGTGATCAAATGTGTATCAAATGTGTATCAGTTGTTGTGTGGATTATATGTAGTTTGGATTTATCATTTTCAGTACAAGCATTTCATTAGGCCCATCAGTTCCCCGTGGGAGACGGGTTGAGCATCAGGTGCCTCATAAGATCGGCTCCGTTTAATTGAGCCTTGATCTCACATTCATCATCATTCATATCATATACTCATCCAAAGTGGTTTGTGTTTGTTTACTTATATATGTTTGCTCACATGTGATTATTGCACAAATTTTCCATATTAAATAAAACAAGAAATTAATAACAATGTTTTATCAAGGTTCACTCGCCAACTTTTGTTGACCCAAAATATCCCCCGTTTTACACATGATACAGGTGATCCAGTTGAGGCAAGAAACATATAGGAAGGCCTAGAAGAATAAACCAGTTTAAGCTTTGAATTATTTACATAGTTTCATTTCCTTGTAATTGTATGAATTTTGATTTGGATATTTAAGTTGTAATTTGAATTTAATAAATATGAAACATTTTAGTAAACATCATGAGCTTTGGTGATAACCCAATTATGCCCCGACTCTTATTCCGCTGCGGGTCGGGGTGTGACACATCCGACAACGGCGGTGATGTGTGGAAGTTTTGTAGAGAGAGTGTAACGCCCAGCGTTTTCACGCTTTCTATATTTAAAAAGCCCTTGTTGTATTCTATTTTTGGAAACCCTTGTATCATGATTCTATTGTAATCATCATTCGAGACTTGATTCGTAATGAAAACATATCCTAGTTTTGTTCATGTTAAGCCTAATTGTATTCTACTTATATGCTAATTGATACACAATACGAGTAAACACTTGATATGCTTGCAATATGTGTAATACATGTTTGAAACGATAATTATACAAGATATTTATACCCGATTTATTTCAAAATATACCTAAGACCCCTTTGACATGTGTTAAGTATGCTTAAGAACCTTATTTCTTCATAAAATAAAATTTACAACCTTTGATTTTGTTTCAAAACTAGAAAATCAAAAAAATAAAAATATGTTGTCCTGACCAGGCCCTTGCGGACCGCAAGGGAAACCCCTTACGGTCCGTAAAGGGTACTGGCGGGCAGAATGTTTGAAGTGTTGCGGCCTTGCACGAATCCACACTCAAACTCCTCTTCCAATGGCCTTAAACCTTCATTAAACCTCTACCAAACTTAACCTAACTCCCCTTATAAATACCAACTCATTTCCACACCAATCCACTTTACAATCCTCCAAATCACTCTCAAATCACCCATACTCAGCTGAAATTATCAAGTTCGAGCAGAAAGTTCATCATTCACTTAAGTGAGTGTAACTCACTCATTTCTTTACGAAAACACTCCATTCTTTTTCTCACCTGCTTGGATTGACCTTATGCACATCTCCAATGGTTTTCCTTGGAAATCAGGCCCTGGAATGTCACAAAAAAGGCTCCAAAGTGGACTGTTTGTTTCTGTTTTCATCAAAGCTTCTTTAAACTTGAGTTTTCTCATCTCAAACCTATGTCCTAATGCTTATAACCTCACCTATGGTTAGTTAAGCTTCAAAACAAGGTTGAGACATGTTAAATCAGAGGATAAAACCTCACAAACTTTCTATTTTCAACTAGGGTTTACACCCACAAGTAGTGTCCAAGTTAACCTTGTTGAATGTGTGTTGTAGGGACTAGCTTGGGCTATCCTAAAAAAAAATCCACACACTACTTGATGATTTCTCATCACTATTCCAATGTGGTTTGCTAGATGAAAGTAACACAGGCCCGTCTAGCCTTCGACGTGTGTCGACATCGGCTCACCGCGTTGTAGCTTACTTGGCCATTTGGAATGGTGATAACCATGATTTCATTTCTTATTATTAGTAATCTTGTAACTAGTTCGTGACCCTCCTTGTGTTTATAACACAAGTGTAGTGGTGAACATCCGAGGTGCCTAAATGGAAGCTTGTTCTTCCTACCTCATGCATGAAATCTATGACTCAAAGAGGTGCTTAAATGGAGACTTTGATCTCCTACCTCATGCTTGATTTATGACTTAAAGTATCTAATATATATATGTATATATATATATATAGGGGAGGGTTTAAATGAGAACACTAAATATCGTGAGAACCTTGAGAACGAATTAAAAAACCGCGAGAACTTGGTCAAAAACAATTCAAATTCAAAATTTCTTTTTACACTTATCATTATTATTCGAATACAATGTTATAAATTTAATTTACACGTGAAAATTTATGTGAATTCGTAAATAAAGAAAATTTACACATGTGTAAGTTTTCCATTTACACATGTGTAAATTTGTTATATTTACACATGTGTAAAAAATCTAATAAGAGTGATTTTGAGAAGAGAAAATGAAATATTTGATGTTGTATTTAAATTACAATGAGGTTGGTATAAAAAAATGGTTTTGATTGATTTTTTTTTGGTTCTCACGGTTCTCGTGATATTTAGTGTTCTCAAGATAACCATCCCCTATATATATATATATGTGTGTGTGTGTGTGTGTGTGTGACAAAGACTTAATAATAAGTCAATAGTTACTTGTTAAGAAACTTGTTACATCATCTAAAGACCATACACTTGTTACCATTCTATGGGTCTTGAATCCATGAAAACACACCAACCCTTAAGGTTTCTATAGTGTCAAGAACAAGTGTCATGAGTACAAGATGATTATTTTCATAATGCTATTTTCACGTTATTTAAACTCCGAATCTATAATCTTCCGTTACCTCCCAATACTCATACACCTTTGTTACTTCTTGTAGAAGGACAAGGTGCTCCAAGATAATCAACCAATCACACTCTCGGAATTCAAGTCGGATTTAGCTTGCAAAACCGTGAGTGTACTCGTTCCCGTTTTCTATTTTAGCATTTTGGGTGCAACATGTACAAACACCATGAAACTCGCTTACATAATTACTCTATCCATTATAACATGAAACTTGTTTATATACTTGAATAATGCATGCTATGTTAGACTCGTGTATATGCTCATTAACTTTGCTAGCCAACCTTAACAAATATAGCGCTATAGGAGTAACGCCCGCCCGTATGCTTGTGGTATTGTTAAGTAAACTATTAAACACCCGTTTTATGACAATGTTGGGTAATCACTATTGCGTTAGACTATGGATTAACATACAAGAACACAAGTTTAGTATGTTATGACAATTATATACAATGTTGCCATGTTGGATATGAGACAAACTTTTCGTTATTATGCTATGTATCAAACTTGTATGCTCGCCAACCTTTTGTTGATATATATTATTTTAATACATGTTGCAGGAAACTAAGTTGATGTCGACGAAGAAACATATTAGGGTGGATTAGATACACACCTAGTTTTAAATTTCATGTATTTTGTTCTATGATGTATTGTCCTTTGAAACATGTCATACTTTCCCTTATGAACCATTGTAACAACAATTTAGTAGCAATGAAATTTTGATTTATTAAATATTATCGCAAAGTAGTATTATGACGTTTTGAGCAATTTGTTCGTCTCATCCCTATGTTTCCGCCATCGGTTGGGGTGTGACAGATTGGTATCGGAGCCATAACTATAGGGAATTAGGAAGATTGCCATGCTGTTGACCTAGTCTATAGTTTAAGTGTCTGAATTTGACCATTCTTTATCCATGCTTAAAATGTTAATGCTCCCTACTTTGCTTCTACCTCTTCTTTTTGTCTTGAACATACAATGTGTCTAACCTAAGACATCTTACACAAATTACACACTTGAAGACACTCTTATTACATCAACGAGACGATTTTCCCCAAGATAGGCCCAATGGCCCGTAATTTTTGGTGAAATCCGCATTTATGATTTTTACACAAAGTTACGCCATCAATTTAGGAGTGACATCCACATATTGATGAAAGACTTCCATTTCAAACTCTAGTGGACCCTTACCTACGAATCGGAATTTGCTCCTCGTTTAGTAAGTACCAACCACATTTAGGGTACGATGTTATCAAGTTAGGTTTGAAACCCGCACCTTGCTAACTAGTCCCATTTCTCGATTTTCAATCTCGCCAAAGTCTCGAATTTTCGATCGACTAAGGACATGTAGTAACTGGAGGGTGAATACAATTAGTCGCTTCTCAATGAGAGTATTCTACCTATTAGGCCAAAGCATGTTTCCCTAACTCGAAAGGATTTTCGATCCACTTTGGAATAGTCGACGTTTCTCTACCCGAAACATTCCAATGTTTTATTGAGCCTATCTTTTCTGCTAATTCAATTTCAATGTGTTTTAGACTTTGAACGTTACTAGCTTTGATTCATTTACACAAGTTGCACTTATCTCGCAATCTCAAACAATAATAATCCTTTGTGAACAAACTAAATTTACACTCTTTTATGTCAATATTTGTGATTATACCATGTAAATTCTTATTTTTCCAATGTAAACTATTTGAAACTATGTGCTACATGTTACATGCTAAGTTATGCAATTGTCTTTTCTCAAAAACATTATGATCAAGTCTCATCTCTTATCATCAACCTTGTAGATGTCTTCCAACCGTCTCTCCAACTCCAAAAGGAACTCCAAGTCAAACTCAAGCAAGAAAATGCTTGCGTTCATGGCCAAGCAAATGGCTCAAGTCATTCCCGACATTGTGAGCAAGGTTACCACTAACGCCGCCAACTCGTCTGTCAACTCTAAAGCTAATCAACCTAAGCCTACCTCTTTCAACTACAAGCACTTTATTGCTTGCAACCCTAGGCCATTCACTGGCAACGAGGGTGTCACCTCCATGTTCGAATAGTTTGAGAGCATCGAGGTGACATTCATCAACAATGATTGTCCTGAGCACCTTAAGACCCGAAGCGCACACAGGCGTCTTCCAGGCTCGAGCTCTCGAGTGGTGGACGAATGAGCGTAACATCCGCTCCAACGAAGAAGCCTATGCCCTCCTTTGGATTGAGGTTAGGGAGATGATAATGTTGGAGTTTTGTCCTCCACATGAACAAGAAAAGCTTGAGGATGAGTTTTGGCACCTCAGGCAAGTGGGTGATGATAACCTTGGTTACACCACCCGCTTCAAACAATTAAGCATCATCGTTCCCCACCTCGTGAACACGCCTACACGTGCCATTAGGAAATACCTCAATGGCCTTCCTCCTGCCATACGTGACGCCATTCAAGCCTCGAGACCCAACAACATCGAGTTATGTTATCGCCTGTCTGTTGAAATCAATGATAACCGTGTGCACGATAAGAAACCCAACTCCACCAAGTCTGCCCACCAGGCCACCACTAAACCTAGTGAACCCAAAACCCAATCGCGAAACAACAATGGCAAGAAATGAAAGTTTCAAAACCAAAGTTGCACCGCAATCACACCTGCTGCAAACCCAAATCCCCCTCAAGAACCCACAAGAAAACCGTACGTTTGGAATCATCCTAAGTGTACCATATGCCATCACCACCACCCAGCCAACATCGCATGCCGCCATTGCACCAATTGCAATCGGTTTGGGCAAGTAACTGCCGCTTGCCGAAGTGGTCCTGCACCACAAGGCAACCAAACCAGCAGCCTTCCCAAAACCAAAACCGTCATGCACCTGCCAACAATGTCCGAGCTTGCTTTAAGTGCGGTGATCCAAATCACCTCCGCCCCTAATGTCCTCAGATCAACCAAGAGCAACAACAACAAGCTCCTCGTGGTCGCGCTTTCAACATTAACGCAAACCAAGCGCAACACGACAATGAAGTCGTGAACGGTACGTTCCTTGTCAATGGCTTATATGCTTCTTTACTATTTGATACTTGTGGGGATAAAAGTTTTGTATCCGTAGAATTTGAACCAATGTTAAACTGTGCATGCTCTAAGCTTCCAAAATCTTTCACCGTCGAAGTTGCCAATGGAAAGTCTATCACCGTCGACTCTGTTCTTCGCGATTGTTTTCTCACCCTCAATAATCATGTGTTCTCCATCGATCTCATACCTATGCAATTAGGTAGTTTCGATATCATAGTAGGTATGGATTGGCTTCGTAAGAACCATGCAGAAATCGCTTACCACGAAAAGTTTGTTTAATTGTCTCTTCCGTCCGATGACACTTTGCACGTCTATGGCGAAAGACCCTCAAAAGGTCTCAAACTCATGTCATGCATCCAAGCGAACAAGTACTTACGTAAGGAGTACTTTGCCTTTTTAGCCCACATTATGGAAGAAAAGGGCAAGGGAAAGGACGTTACTGATGTCCCAGTGGTGTGCGATTTTCCCGATGTTTTCCCCGAAGACCTTCCTGGTCCACCTCCTCCTTGTTCAGTTGATTTCCGTATCGATCTCATTCCTGGGCTACGTCTGTCGCTAAATCTCCTAATCACCTAGCACCTCGGAAATGCAAGAGCTATCAAGCCAACTTTAAGAACTTCTTGATAAAGGCTTCATACGCCCTAGTACTTCTCCTTGAGGCGCTCCCGTTTTATTCGTCAAGAAGAAGGATGGTTCGTTTCTGATGTGTATCGATTATCGTGAACTCAACAAACTCACTGTCAAGAACCGTTATCCTCTTCCCCGGATCGATGACCTCTTTGATCAACTTCAAGGCACAACTTGCTTTTCCAAGATCGACCTTCATTCCGGTTACCATCAACTTCGAGTTCTCGAAGAAAATATCCCTAAACCCGCCTTTCGTACTAGATACGGTCACAACGAGTTCGTAGTTATGCCATTCTGGTTAATGAATGCACCCGCGGTCTTCATGGACTTAATGAATCGGGTGTGTAAGTTATACTTGGATCGCTTTGTGATCGTGTTCATAGACGATATCCTCATCTATTCCAAGACCCAAGACGAACAAAAACGACACCTCCGCCTTATCCTTGAACTCCTGCAACGTGAAAAACTATACGCCAAATTCTCCAAGTGTGAATTTTGGCTAAAAGAAGTTCAATTTCTCGGTCATGTTGTGAACAAGATAGGCATTCACGTCGATCCCGCAAAGATCGAAGCCGTAAAGAATTGGATCGCTCCAAAATCTCTTGCCGAAATTCGCTCTTTCCTTGGTTTAGCCGGTTATTATCGTCGCTTCATTTCAAACTTTTCAAATGACGTCGTTCCTCTCACGTCTTTGACCCAAAAAGATAAACCTTTTGTTTGGGATTCCAAACAAGAGGAGTCTTTTCAAACACTCAAGGACATGCTTTGTAATGCTCCTATTCTCGCTCTTCCTGATGGAAATGATGATTTTGTCATGTATTGCGATGCTTGAAACCGAGGCCTTGGTTGCGTTCTTATGCAACGGGACAAGGTTATCGCTTACGCTTCAAGACAACTCAAGATTCATGAGAAAAACTACACTATGCACGACCTTGAACTTGGTGCAGTTTTTTTGCATTGAAGATATGGCGACACTACCTTTATGGTACTAAGTGTGTGGTCTTCACCGACCATAAGAGCCTTCAGCACATCTTCAATCAAAAGGAACTCAACATGCGTCAACGCCGTCAGGTGGAATTATTAAACGACTACGACTGCGAGATTCGCTATCACCCTGGTAAAGCGAATGTTGTTGCCGACGCTCTAAGTCGTCAACCTCATGCGAAGAGTATCCACTGTTTCCAGATCCTAAGCAATCTCCAGGACCGAATTCGTAAGGCACAACACTCATCCATCAACGAGAAAAACTTATATAATTAGATGAAATGTGGTGCCGAAGAACAACTTTCGTCCAAATCTGATGGTATGTTATACTATCTCGATTGAGTCTGGATCCTAAATCGTGACAACCTTCGTGACTTCTTGATGAAGGAAGCTCACAAATCCTGATACTCTATTCATCCTGGTGCCGACAAGATGTACCAAGACTTACGTACATCTTATTGGTGGCCTGGCATGAAGAAAGACATCGCTCTTTATGTCTCGAAATGTCTCACGTGTTCCAAGGTCAAAGCTGAACATCAACGCCCCTCTGGCTTACTCGAACAACCAGAAATTCCCGTCTGGAAAGGAGAGTATCGCTATGGACTTCATTACCAAACTTCCTCGTACGTCCTCTAGTCATGACAGCATTTGGGTCATTATCGACCGTTTAACCAAGTCCGCGCACTTCCTCCCCATTCGTGAAGATTACAAAGTCGAGAAATTGTTTCATGTCTACACGTAGGAGATCATTTGTCGTCATGGTATCCCCATTGACATCATTTCCGATCGCGACGCTCGTTTTACCTCCCGCCTTTGGCAAACATTTCAAACCTCCCTCGGTACTCGTCTTAATCCTAGTACTGCCTTTCATCCTCAAACCGACGGTCAAACCGAGCATACCATTCAAACTCTAGAGGATATGCTTCGTTCATGCTTGATCGATTTTGGTGGCAATTGGGATTCACATTTACCGTTGGTAGAATTCTCATACAACAACAGTTATCACGCCAGTATTCAAATGGCTCCATTTGAAGCATTATATGGTTGAAAATGTCGATCACCTATCTGTTGGCACGATATTGGTGAAGCTCAACTCACTGGTCCCGAACTCATTCAAGAAACAACAGACAAGATCTTGCAAATACGTGATAACCTACTCAAAGCTCGAAGTCGCCAAAAGAGCTACGTTGACAAAAGACACAAACCTTCGGAATTCAACGTAGGTGATCAAGTACTTCTCAAGGTATCCCCTTGGAAGGGTACAATTCGTTTTGGCAAGAAAGGTAAACTCGCACCGCGTTACGTAGGTCCTTTCAAAATTCTCGAAAGGATTGGTAAAGTTTCGTATCGACTGGACCTACCTGAAGAACTCAACAACGTTCACCCTGTCTTTCATGTTTCGAACCTCAAAAAGTGTTTAGCCGAAGAAGGACTTCAAGTTCCGCTAGAAGATCTTCCAATCAACGATACTTTGCACTTCGTGGAAAAACCGGTTGAAATCATGGACCGAGGAGTCAAGCAATTGAGGCGCAGTCGAATTCCTATCATCAAGGTTCGATGGGGAGGTAAACGAGGCGCTGAATTTACTTGGGAACTCGAGACTGATATGAAAACCAAGTATCCGCATCTCTTTGTTACATCTTCCTAAATTCCAGGATGAAATTTCCTAAAGGAGGGGAGACTGTAACGCCCAGCGTTTTCACACTTTCTATATTTAGAAAGCCCTTGTTGTATTCTATTTTTGGAAACCCTTGTAATCGTGTGTAAACACATTCTATTATAATCATCATTCGAGACTTGATTCGTAATGAAAACATATCCAATTTTTGTTCATGTTAAGCTCAATTATATTTTACTTATATACTAATTGATACACAATACGAGTAAACGCTTAATATGCTTGCAATATGTGTCATACATGTTTGAAACGACAATTATACATGATATTATACTCGATTTATTTCAAAATATACCTAAGACCCCTTTGACATGTGTTAAATATGCTTAGGAAACTTATTTGTTCATAAAATAACAATTTACAACCTTTGATTTTGTTTCAAAACTAAAATAAAAAAAATAAAAATATGTTGCCTGAATAGGCCCTTACGGTCCGTAAGGGGTACTGGCGGGCAGAATGTTTGAAATGTCGTGGCCTTGCACGAATCCACACTCAAATTCCTCCTCCAATGGCCTTAAACCATCATTAAACCTCCACCAAACTTAACCTAACTCCCCCTATAAATACCAACTCATTTCTACACCTTAATCCACTTTACAATCCTCCAATTCACTCTCAAATCACCCATACTTAGCTGAAATTATCAAGTTCGAGCAGAAAGTTCATCCTTTACTTAAGTGAGTGTAACTCACTCATTTCTTGTCGAAAACACTACATTCTATTTCCCATCTGCTTGGATTGAGCTTGTGCACATCTCCAATGGTTTTCCTTGAAAAATCAAGCCCTGAAATGTCACGAAAAAGGCTCCAAAGTGGACGGTTTGTTTCTGTTTTCATCAAAGCTTGTTTAAACTTGAGTTTTCTCATCTCAAACCTATGTCCTAATGCTTATAACCTCACCTATGGTTAGTTAAGCTTCAAAACTAGGTTGAGACATGTTAAATCAGAGGATAAAACCTCACAACCTTTTTGTTTTCAACTAGGGTTTACACCCACAAGTAGTGTCCAAGTTAATCTTGTTGAATGTGTGATGTAGGGACTAGCTTGGGCCATCCTAATTAAAATCCACACACTACTTGATAATTTCTCATCACTATTCTAATGTGGTTTGCTAGATGAAAGTAACACAACCCCGTCTAGCATTCGACTTGTGTGACGTCGGCTCACCGGGTTGTAGCTTACTTAGCCATTTGGAATGGTGATAACCATGTGTTTCATTTCTTATTATTAGTAATCTTGTAACTTGTTCGTGACCCTCCTTGTGTTTATAACACAAGTGAAGTGGTGAACATCCGAGGTGCCTAAATGGAAGCTTGTTCTTCCTACCTCATGCATGAAATCTATGACTCAAAGAGGTGCCTAAAAGGAGACTTTGATCTCCTACCTCATGCTTGATTTATGACTTAAAGTATCTAATCTATATATATATATATATATGTGTGTATGTGTGTGACAAAGACTTAATAATAACTCATAGTTACTTGTTAAGAAACTTGTTACATCATCTAAAGACCATACACTTGTTATGATTCTAATGGGTCTTGAATCCATGAAAACAAACCAAACCCTTGAGGCTTCTATAGTGTCAAGAACAAGTGTCATGAGTACAAGATGATTATTTTCATAATATTATTTTCACGTTATTTAAACTCCGAATCTATAATCTTCCGTTACCTCCCAATACTCATACACCTTTGTTACTTCTTGTAGAAGGACAAGGTGCTCCAAGATAACCAACCAATCACACTCTCGGAATTCAAGTCGGATTTAGCTTGCAAAACCGTGAGTATACTCGTTCCCGTTTTCTATTTTAGCATTTTGAGTGCAACATGTACAAACACCATGAAACTCGCTTACATAATTAATCTATCCATTATAACATGAAACTTGTTTATATACTTGAATAATGCGTGCTATGTTAGACTCGTGTATATGCTCATTAACTTTGCTAGCCAACCTTAACAAATATAGCGCTATAGGAGTAACGCCCGCCCGTATGCTTGTGGTATTGTTAAGTAAACTATTAAACACCCGTTTCATGACACTGTTGGGTAATCACTATTGCGTTATACTATGGATTGACATATAAGAACACAAGTTTAGTATGTTATGACAATTATATACAATGTTGCCATGTTGGATATGAGACAAACTTTTCGTTATTATGCTATGTATCAAACTTGTATGCTCGCCAACCATTTATTGATATATATTATTTTAATACATGTCATAGGAAACTAAGTTGATGCGGACGAAGAAACATATTAGGGTGTATTAGATACACACCTAGTTTTAAATTTCATGTATTTTGTTCTATGATGTATTGTCCTTTGAAACATGTCGTACTTTCCATTTTGAACCATTGTAACAACAATTTAGTGGCAATGAAATTTTGGTTTATTAGATATTGTTGCAAAGTAGTATTATGACGTTTTGAGCAATTTGTTCGTCTCATCCTGTTGTTTCCGCCATCGTGTGACAGAGAGGGAGTAAAAGAACAGGATAGGTAAAGGGAGAAGGAGAAGAGAGGAGGCAGAACAAAGATGTTTTTGGATATGAGATGTCCGATAGGGGTGTTCACGAACTGATTTGAAACCATGAAACCATCGGGTTTCATGGTCGGTTTATTTCTTTGACTTTTAGTCAGTTGGTTTATAAAATTTCAAATCGTAATGAGCAGTTTAGTTTACGGTTTATACTAAAAATCGGCCGTATAAAGACAAACTAGGCCATAAACTTTTGAGTACATTTGAAAAAGTTACTTATTGTAACAACCCGTATTTCTGTTGTTCCTGTTTCCATGTATTTACTTTTGACTTCAGGTCTTGTACTCCGAGATTCATTAATAGAAATGTTCATGTTAAATTAAATATGTTTTGTCATTACATCGCATTATTACATCTCAACTAAACGCTTATTTAACGCAACGCAACGCATCGCATATCTCATCGCTATCTTATCGCAATCGCAACGCAATTACTTAATTGGTATATTGGAATTATGTGGTAATATTAGTTTACGTGTTTATGTGTTATATGTGTTTATGTGTTTATATGAATTGGATTTATCATGGTTCAATCGCTCGCAAACTCATGCAACTCGCTCTCACGCATTGACTCGTTATTACTACGCTTAACACATCGCTAAATCGATTAACGTTACTTTATAACTCGATTACAACACTGAACAATCGATAAACGAACGAAAAACGAGGAAAACCTGAGTTTTGGGCCAAGTTCGCTCGAACTTGGGTGAAGCCAAGTTCGGCCGAACTTGACTGGCCAACTCAAATCCCCCTTCTTCCCTTAAGTTCGCTCGAACTTGCCCGAATCTTTAAGGATTCGGCAAGTTTGGCCGAACTTGACTCAATTCCTTCAAGAATCTCACAAGTTCGCGCGAACTTGCATGATCTCATGCAAGTTCCACCAAACTTGACTCCCTAACTCCCTCATTTTTCACTTTCCTATAAATACCAAGCTCCATTCTCTCATTTGAACTTGCTGAAAGTTTAACTAGAGCTCTCCTAACCCGAATACCCTCGTTTCTAAGTAAGAATCAACCCGATTTCAACTACAATGATGTTCAACAATGTTTTACAACGGTTTACAATGATTTTGCACAAGGCTCTGCCTTCGTTTTCATCAAATCTCTTCTGTTTACGAAAATCTTCATCTTTTTCTATAAAACTTCTGTTTTTCACTCAGATCTATACTAGATCTGAGTAAAACCTTTCAAAAACATTGATTTCTACACAATATTCGGACTAATGACGTATGTTTGGTTCACTTTTGAATGGAACGAGGCGTTGTCAAGCAGAATCTCAGATCCTGAAGCACAAGGACGAAATCATCACTTTACACAGGCTGGACTAACCCGTAAGAACCATCAAGTTCGCCCGATTTAGCCCGAGTTTCTGTAAAATGGCTAAGTTCGCTCCAAAAGACCTCTCCAGCCTAAGTTTTACTCAGTGGCTTAAGGTTGGAGGGATGGACACTCGATTTCCTCAGCAAACGATGCGAAAACGCAAGATTTTGGACCCGAAAACATCAAGTTCGCTCGAGATTTAACTGATTTTGTGCAACGCTCTAGTCAAGTTCGCTCGAACTTGCCCTCTGAGGGTCAAGTTCGGCCGAACTTGAGTATAAGTGACCAAACATTCAACAAGAAATCCCCTCAAGTTCGCTCGAACTTGCAAAGTTTCTCAGGAAACTTCACAAGTTCGGCTGAACTTGTCATTCCATTGACAAATCCTCACAAGTTCCCCGAACTTTTCAAGTTTCCTTGAGGAACTTACAAGCTCGACCGAACTTGACTCAAACCCCAGCAAACCAATACAAGTTTGCTTGAACTTGTATGTTTACATACAAGTTCGGCCGAACTTGCCTACTGCCCAAACCAAACTTCACCGTTTGAGCTTTTCGGAGACTGATGCACTTCCGTTCGTGTATGCAGGCTGATCCGGCGCTCTTCTCCGTCCATCAACAGTCGTCTTCTCTATTCTAAACGCACGGACTGTGAGTATACTTGACCCGCTTTCGCTTTAATGCACTTTTTGGGTGTTACATATGTTCCTCTATCAAAATCACCACACAAATCAAACTGTTTATCACACGCGAATAATCTGATTATGTATACTCAATACGTGATACTAGAAACATGTGACTAGGACTTATTTTCGTTAACTTGCCTCCTTAGCTAGTATGGTACTATAGTGTGGCTAACACCCGACAGGGTCTAGTTAGGATGGATGCGCTAGCCTTCTCACGGAAGTTAGCATGAGAAATATGCCTAGATCTGTGTGATGTGTTTTGGTGTATCATGATATGTAATTAGACTATTTCACAACGTTTTCTCTATTATGCTAGTATTACTTAAACCTGTATGCTCACCTTTACTTAATTGTATTGACTTGTATTTTAATATATGTAACAGGTTGAGGATTTTAGCTTGGATGCTTGGACGTAGTTTTGCTTAGTTTAGTTTGTTTTTGTTTAGTTCCGATTTGTAATGAAATCCAGGGGAAATCTTACCCGATTAGTTTTGTGGGAAAAAAATAGATTCTGTAATGATTGTTTAAAATGTTATGTTAATGGTAAATGATATTGTTAGATAATTGTTATAGAATTCTCATGAGACAATCTGGTCGCCTAGTGCCACTACCCCGATGTTTCCGCCATCGGTTGGGGTGTGACAGATTGGTATCAGATCCATAACTATAGGGAAACTTAGGTAGAAATGCCTTATTTGCCTTAGACTAAAATCGATTCAGACTGTTACGCATCGATTACGCGCCCGAAACGCTCAAGTTCGCCCGAACTTGAGGCCAAATCAACTGAAATTGGTCAAGTTCGCTCGAACTTGACCTAGATCAGTTGAGGTTGACCTAAGTTCGCTCGAAGTTGACCTCCTCCTCAAAAATCAGAAGTTCAACATCAGGCATATCAAGTCCGCTCGAACTTGACCCATTGGGTGCAAGTTCGGCCGAACTTGATGTCCACCCATTTGAACTTTGTGATTTCAAACCCGAAACTTTACGAACTAACCTGATCGTGCTAACAAGTCCTTTCCTACGAAGTGTTACTCCTCTAAGCGAGAAGTTCCATTTGGTACGAACCGACAACTCCGCACGAAACGGCCAACATACTTAGCTTTTCCTAAAGCTACCACAACACACGATTATGAAACGCTCGTATTACACAAAACGAGTGATCAAGTCAAGAATAGGTGTGAAAACCAAGAACTCTTGATAAGATCATTCACTCCGCGCAATCTCTCTCGCACGAGGTACTTTCGTAGAGCTAGGAGTGACATCCAAACCTCAATGAAACCCTCCATTTCTATCTAGTGGAACTCCCGATGTGATTGGTGAGTACAACCACAATTTGGAACTAGTTGTTAAGTCAGGGGTGAAACTCGTACCTTAATGATGAATTCCATTCTTCGATTTTCAATCTCACCAAAGTCTCGATTATGCCGATGGTTTGGGACACGTATTAACTGGAAGGGAAAACGTCGTTAGCCGCTTACGGTGAGAGCGTTTATCTATTAGGCCAAAGCGTGGGTCCAAATGCAAAGGGTAGTCGAATCACTTTGGCGTGTAAAATGTCTCAAAACCCAGGACACTCCGATTTGTTTTAGCCTATAATCGTCGCCTTTCGCATCATTGAAATTATTTATGTTTATGTGTTTTACTTTGAAGGTTTTAAGTTTTTATGATTTGAACGATTTCTCGATTTATCAACTTTACGCTCTCTCGTTACGCGCACTACTCGCACAGCTACCTCAATCTAAAACATTAATAAACAAACGCAGATAACCCAACTCAATGCTCCACTTACAACGCGCTACTTCTCTCGATTATTTCACGCTACGCTACGATGTATCACTATCTCGCTACGCTACCTCTCAAAACGCGCTTCACATTGTTACTATTAGAAGGTGAATACATGCAGAACTTGTGTTCACGAGGTTTATAGGATTACGTGCTAATATGTGACAACGTGCTACGTGCTATGTGCTTACGTGACTATGTGATTTATGTGCCTATGTGATTATGTGATTTTGTGCCTTACTTGTAATAATAATAAAGGTTTTTGAACATAACTCTTTAATCGAATCTCATCCAATCAAATCCTTCAAGTCTTCTATGGGATCACATACCAGGAGGAATCTCCAGCGCAGCAACGCTGATAAGTGCATCGCTACAATGGTAGCCAAGGAAATGGCTAAAGTCATCCCGCAAATCGTCTCGGAAATTCATGCTGTGAGCAGCAACTCCTCGGTCGACTCGAAAACTGAAACCCCCAAGTCACGGTTCAGCTTCAAAAATTTCAAGGCTTGTGCACCTCTCGCCTTCACGGGCAATGATGGACCAACTTCTATGTTCCATTGGTTTGACTCCATTGAGGTCACCTTTAGGCAAAGTGGATGCCCCGATGACCTTCACACGGTGGAGTCTTCCAGTCCCGTGCTCTCGACTGGTGGACCACAGAAAGAAATAGGCACGGTAATGATGAAGCCTATAATCTGTCTTGGGAGGAACTCAAGGAAGTGATGAAGAAGGAGTTTTGTCCTCCACATGAGATTCAAAGGCTCGATAATGAGTTTTGGGGTATCAAGCAAGATGGTCCCGACGATGCTGGACTTTCCGCTCGATTCAAGATATTGAGCATCATCTGTCCCAACCAAGTTAATACTACTGAGAAAGCCA
Source organism: Scalesia atractyloides (assembly GCA_947069175.1). Taxonomy (NCBI): domain Eukaryota; kingdom Viridiplantae; phylum Streptophyta; class Magnoliopsida; order Asterales; family Asteraceae; genus Scalesia; species Scalesia atractyloides. The sequence goes on along the minus strand of CAMTDV010000005.1, from coordinate 79,846,582 downwards.
TCAACAAGTATATCCGTACACTACCCGAATGTGTCACGAATTTTGTGAAAGTTGCTCGTACTACAACCATCAAGTAAACCTACATGCTCGCCGCTGAGATCAATGATCAGTGAGTTCAAGATGGTTATTTCAAGAACCACGGAAAGGTCGCTAACCAGGCCGTCACCGAATCAGCAGCTCCATCCAATCAGTCCCGAGAGGCAAAGAACACTCGCCGAGGTCGCAAGCGAGAGAAGCCAAGCAAGAACTTTTCTCTTACTGCCCCAGCAAACCCTCAGCCGCTCCAATCTGCAGCACCAAACGCACCGCCAGCTAAACGTGCGTATACTGGTCCTCACCCACTGTGCCCTAAATGCACATATCATCACGTGGTGGGTGGAAACTGTCATTTTTGCACTAACTGCAATATCTACGGCCACTTTACTATTAGTTGTCGTACCGGTCCTCGCCAGCCAGCTCCTCAAACTCCTCAAGCTCCAGCACTACCAGCTCCTCAGCGTACTACCCAGAACAACAAGCAGCAACTCCAAAAGCCGTGTGCATTACGTGTGTGGTGATCCGAACCACCTTGCCAATGTCTGCCCGAACCGTACCGTCAAGCAAGAGCCTCAGCAGCAGCATCAACCACCACAGCCCCAGCAGCAGCAACCACAGGCTGTGAGTGGCAGAGCTTTCAATCTCAACCATCGCCAAGCTCAAAATGACAACAATGTTATCAATGGTACGTTCCTCGTTAATAATGTTTATGCTTCGTGTTTATTTGATACTGGTGTCGATAACTGTTTTGTGTCATTAGAATTCGAAAAGGTTTTGAAATGTAAACGCACTAAACTCCCTAATCCCTTCAGTGTAGAAATTACCGCCGGAAGAACCGTCTCAGTTAACTCGGTCTTACGTGATTGTACTCTCGACCTCAACAATCACACCTTCTCGATTAATCTCATACCTATGCAGTTAGGTAGTTTCGATATCATCATAGGCATGGATTTTCTTCGTGAAAATCATGCTGAAGTTGTGTGCTTCAATAAGATGATTCGCTTCCCTCTCTCAAACGGTGATCAACTTCATGTCTACGGTGAAACTCCCTCAAAGAAGTTGATGCTTATGTCGTGTCTTCAAGCAAACAAGTACTTGCGTAAGCAGTCTTTGCTTTTCTAGCCCATATTGTGGAGACAAAAGACAAAAAGAAAACTTTTAAAGATGTCCCTGTTGTTTGTGATTTTCCTGATGATTTACCTGGTTTACTGCCTACTCGCGATGTTGAATTCCGTATTGATCTTGTTCCCGGTGCAACTCCTGTCGCTAAAGCTCCTTATCGCCTCACACCTTCAGAAATGCGCGAGCTATGTAGCAAACTTCAAGAATTACTTGATAAAGGTTTCATACGCCCGAGCACTTCACCTTGGGGTGCACCCATTCTTTTTGTGAAAAAGAAAGATGGGACGTTCCGAACGTGCATCTATTATCGTGAGTTAACAAACTAACGATAAAGAACCGTTACCCTCTACCTCGAATTGACGATTTGTTCGATCAACTTCAAGGTGCTACTTGTTTTTCCAAGATCGATCTTCCTTCCGGATATCATCATATACGTGTTCTCGAAAAGATATACCGAAAACCACCTTTCGTACTCGCTATGGCCATTTCGAATTCGTGGTCATGCCTTTCGGTCTCACAAACGCACATGCGGTCTTCATGGATTTGATGAACCGTGTGTGTAAAGCTTTCTTGGATCGTTTCGTCATTGTGTTCATTGATGATATTCTCATCTACTCAAAGTCGCAGGATGAACACAAGCGACATCTCCGTTTAGTACTCGAATTACTTCAAGGAAATCGTCTTTACGCCAAGTTCTCCAAGTGTGAATTTTGGCTTCGAGAAGTCCAATTCCTCGGTCACATTGTCAACGACCAAGGAATTCACGTTGATCCTGCGAAGATTGAAGCTGTAAAGAGTTGGATTACACCAAAGAATGCATCTGAAGTTCGTTCTTTTCTCGGATTGGCGGGGTACTACCGTCAATTCATCGCTGATTTTTCTAAAATCGCCGTACCCCTTAATTTGTTAACTCACAAAGATAAACCCTTTGTTTGGGAAATCAAGCAAGAGGAAGCTTTTCAAACCCTCAAGCATATGCTTTGCAATGCTCCTTTACTCGCGTTACCCGATGGAAACGACGATTTCGTTGTTTATTGTGATGCCTCAAATCTTGGACTTGGTTGTGTTCTTATGCAACGAGACAAGGTTATCGTGTATGCCTCTCGACAACTTAGAATCCATGAGAACAATTACACAACCCACAATCTCGAACTCGGTGCAGTTGTTTTTGCATTAAAGATATGGCAACACTACCTTTATGGTACAAAGTGTACGGTCTTCACCGACCATAAGAGCCTACAACATATCTTTAATAAAAAAGAACTGAACATACGCCAATGAAGATGGGTTGAACTTCTCAATGATTATGATTGCAAAATACGCTACGACCCGGGCAAAGCAAACGTCGTCACCGAAGCTCTCAGTCGACGAAGCTATGTGTATAGTATTCGTGACTGTCAAGCTTGTGCCAATCTTGAAACCCTCATCCTCAATTCGCATGTTTTAATGAAGATGCTTTGAAAGAAGAAATGAATTGTGGAGCTGAAACTCAACTCGTAGCTAAATTTGATGGTATTTATTACTATCTCGATCGCATTTGGATTCCCAGCCGTGATAATCTTCGTGATCTGCTAATGACCGAAGCCCATAAATCTCGATACTCCATTCATCCCGGAGCCGACAAAATGTACCAGGATCTTCGTCCTAAGTACTGGTGGCCGGGCATGAAAAATTTTATCGTTGTGTACGTTTCAAAGTGCTTAACCTGCTTAAAGGTTAAAGCCGAGTATCAAAGGCCCTCTGGCTTACTCGAACAACCCGAAATTCCGATGTGGAAATGGGAGAGTATTGCTATGGATTTTATTACGAAACTCCCTCACACTTCATCTGGTCACAATAGCATTTGCGTTATCGTTGATCGTCTTACTAAATCTGCGCACTTTATTGCTATACGAGAAGACTTTAAGGTCGAACGATTAGCCCGAATCTATACCGACGAAGTTATATGTCGACACGGGACGCCTCGTGACATCATCTCTGACTGCGATGGTCGCTTTACCTCGCGTCTCTGGTAGACTTTCCAATCTGCTCTCGGTACTAAGTTAAACCTTAGTACTGCTTTTCATCCTCAAATCGACGGTCAGACGGAACGCACGATTCACACCCTCGAAGACATGCTTCGTGCGTGTGTTATAGATTTTGGTGGTAATTGGGACACACATTTACCTTTAGTCAAATTCTCATACAATAATAGCTATCATGCTAGTATTCAGATGGCACCATTTGAGGCACTCAATGGAAGAAAATGTCGATCGCCTATTGCATGGCACGAGATCGGAGAAGCACAAATCACCGGTCCCGAGTTAATTAAAGAAACGACAGACAAGATCCTTCAAATCAGAGACAATCTCTTGAATGATCGGAGGCGTCAAAAGAGTTATGCTGATAAACACCGCAAGCCCCTTCAGTTTGAAATCGGTGATTATGTCCTTTTGTAGGTTGCGCCCTGGAAAGGAGTAAATCAATTTGGAAAGAAAGGAAAACTAGCGCCACGATACGTTGGACCCTTTAAGATTCTGGAAAGAATTGGAAAAGTGGCCTATCGCCTCGAATTACCGGCAGAACTTAACAACGTACATCCGATTTTCCATGTCTCAAACCTCAAGAAATGCCTCACTGAAGAAAATCTACATGTCCCTCTCGAAGACTTGCAAATAAATGAAACGCTTCATTTCGTGTAAAAACCCATTGAAATCATGGATCGAGAAACCAAGACACTTCGACGCTAACGCATCCCTATCGTGAAGGTCCGATGGGAAGGCAAACGCGGCGCCGAGTTCACTTGGGAACTCAAAAGTGATATGAAAGCGAAATATCCACATCTCTTTGTTACGGCCACTGCTTAATTTCGGGACGAAATTCCCTAAAGTAGGGGAGGCTGTAACAACCCGTATTTCTATTGTTCCTGTTTTCGTGTATTTACTTTTGACTTCAAGTCTTGTACTCCGAGATTCGTTAGTAGAAATGTTCATGTTAAATTAAATATGTTTTGTCATTACATCGCATTATTACATCACAACTAAACGCTTATTTAACGCAACGCATCGTATATCTCATCGCTATCTCATCGCAATCGCAACGCAATTACTTAATTGGTATATTTGAATTATGTGGTAATATTAGTTTACGTGTTTATGTGTTATACGTGTTTATGTGTTTATATGAATTGGATTTATCATGGTTTAATCGCTCGCAAACTCACGCAACTCGCTCTCACACGTTGACTCGCTATTACTACGCTTAACACATCGATAAATCGCTTAACGTTACTTTATAACTCGATTACATCGCTGAACAATTGATGAACGAATGAAAAACAAGGAAAATCTGAGTTTTAGGCCAAGTTCACTCGAACTTGGGTGAAGCCAAGTTCGGCCGAAATTGACTGGCCAACTCAGATCCCCCTTCTTCCCTTAAGTTTGCTCGAACTTGCCTGAATCTTTAAGGATTCAGCAAGTTCGCCCGAACTTGACTCAATTCCTTCAAGCATCTCACAGGCCGAACTTGACTCCCTATCACCCTCATTTCTCACTTTCCTGTAAATACCAAGCTTCATTCTCTCATTTGAACATGCTGAAAGTTTAACCAAAGCTCTCCTAACCCGAATACCCTCGTTTCTAAGTAAGAATCAACCCGATTTCAACTACAATGATGTTCAAAAACGTTTTACAACGGTTTACAACGATTTTGCACAAGGCTCTGCCTTCGTTTTCATCAAATCTCTTCTGTTTACGAAAATCTTCATCTTTTTCTATAAAACTTCTGTTTTTCACTAAGATCTATACTAGATCTGCGTAAAACCTTTCAAAAACATTGATTTCTACACAATATTCGGACTAATGACGTATGTTTGGTTCACTTTTGAGTGGAACGAGGCGTTGTCAAGCAGAATCTCAGATCCTGAAGCACAAGGACGAAATCGTCACTTTACACAAGCTGGACTAACCCGTACGAACCATCAAGTTCGCCCGGTTTAGCCCAAGTTTCTGTAAAATGGCTAAGTTCGCTCCAAAAGACCTCTCCAGCCTAAGTTTTACTCAGTGGCTTAAGGTTGGAGGGATGGACACTCGATTTCCTCAGCAAACGATGCGAAAACGCAAGATTTTGGACCCGAAAACATCAAGTTCGCTCGAGATTTAACTGATTTTGTGCAGCACTCTAGTCAAATTCGCTCGAACTTGCCCTCTGAGGGTCAAGTTCGGCCGAACTTGAGTATAAGTGACCAAACTTTCAACAAGAGATCCCCTCAAGTTCGCTTGAACTTGAAAAGTTTCTCAAGAAACTTCACAAGTTCGGCTGAACTTGTCATTCCATTGACAAATCCTCACAAGTTCGCCCGAACTTGTCAAGTTTCCTTGAGGAACTTACAAGCTCGACCGAACTTGCCTACTGCCCAAACCAAACTTCACCATTTCAGCTTTTCGGAGACTGATGCACTTCCGTTCGTGTATGCAGGCTGATCCGGCGCTCTTCTCCGTCCATCAACAGTCGTCTTCTCTATTCTAAACGCACGGACTGTGAGTATACTTGACCCGTTTTCGCTTTAATGCACTTTTTGGGTGTTACATATGTTCCTCTATCAAAATCACCACACAAATCAAACTGTTTATCACACGCGAATAATCTGATTATGTATGCTCAATACGTGATACTAGAAACATGTGACTATGACTTATTTTCGTTAACTTGCCTCCTTAGCTAGTATAGTACTATAGTGTGGCTAACACCCGACGGGGTCTAGTTAGGATGGACGCGCTAGCCTTCTCACGGAAGTTAGCATGAGAAATATGCCTAGATCTGTGTGATGTGTTTTGGTGTATCATGATATGTAATTAGACTATTTCACAAACGTTTTCTCTATTATGCTAGTATTACTTAAACCTGTATGCGAACCTTTACTTAATTGTATTGACTTGTATTTTAATATATGTAACAGGTTGAGGATTTTAGCTTGGATGCTTGAACGTAGTTTTGCTTAGTTTAGTTTGTTTTTGTTTAGTTCCGATTTGTAATGAAATCTAGTGGAAATCGAACCCGATTAGTTTTGTGGGAAAACATAGATTCTATAATGATTGTTTTTAAAATGTTATGTTAATGGTATGGGACGTTGACGTTTAAATGATATTGTTAGATAATTGTTATGGAATTCTCATGAGACAATCTGGTCGCCTAGTGCCACTACCCCGATGTTTCCGTAATCGGTTGGGGTGTGACACTTATTATATTGGGTTAACAATTGAAATAAAACTTGTTTAAGTAGCTTAACGTCAAGTAGCATAAATTTGAAGTTTTACTTTTTAGTTATTTCATGTTGTGTTAATTTCGTTTTTAATTTTGAAGTATAAGCTTTCTCTTGTACAATATATACGCAATTCAATATAAAATTTGTGGTGAACCAAGTATGTAGATGCTTGTTTGTTTCATGAGTTGTTATACTATAAGTGATTCAACCTTAACTATAATCTAGTTTAAATTAGTTTGAAATATATTCTTTCGATTTAGTTTTGTTTGAACCAACTATGCTCGTTTAAACCATTTTGGATAACTAAATATGGTTTCCTAGAAAAAAATATCGGTCAATGATACAACGTTATATTAAACATATCCCAACGTCTAAAATCGTGAAAGCAAAATGGAGCCAAACCGTTAGTAACAGTTTAGTTCAGTTTTAAAGTTCAACGGTTTAGTGTTTATTTATGTTGGATCCGAGAGTTTGTGTTTTCGATAAAACAATTTAGAATCAATCAAAACAATAATAATAAACGCATTAATTCAATACACGAGTAGATTTGGGAAATGAGTATTGAATGATTCAATTATATTCAATTCTGATTCAAGAACTATCAAAGTACAATTTACTACCCATCACCAGGTGATTCTCTCTCTTACTTCTTATGTTTTTCTCTCTCTAAGCCAGAGGATATTCAGCTGTAAGAGTTTCATTTACTTCATGTGCATTGTTCTATTCATAAGAGGAGAGAACTATTGGTGACATCACCATAAAAGCAACCTTGAATAACCTAATAAATGATGTAATTGTCAGCAAAACTGTTAGATAGTTAGGAAAAACCATTGTTACATTGAAATGTTGTAAATACAAGGAAAACAGTTGGGATTCCAAAACTACAGAAAGGATTCCAATACTTTTGGAATCCAGTACTTTTGGTCTTCTATGTTGAGTTGTTGATTGGTGTCTAGTCTTCAGCTTTGACTTGTTGACTCAGTTGTTGACTTGTTGATCAAGACTTTATCATTCCAACACTTGTACTTTATTCCAGTACTTTAACCCAGTATTTCTTGTTCCATCAGTTTAGGTTGGTTGTTAGTGAAGCTTTCAAGGGGGCACTTCTAATACTTTAAATTAAACTGTAGCCTTATTCCATCAGCAGGAAGATGGTTCCCTTGGGTTTTGGCTTTCATGATCAACAAATCTTATATAACCCAACAATCTCCCCCAAGACCTGCTGATGACAAAATCACACTTATTCAACTTGTCTTTTATTATCTTATTTACAAATGCCCAATAGCCTTTCTCTGGCCATTCCTTTGATACCAATTTCCAGATTCATTGCATGGACGTCACCTTCATCTTTATCAAGTTCCAGATCAACAATGACTTTTATGTCATCTCCTAGGCTTTGAACATCATACCCATCCACTTGGATTCTAGAGCCATATTCTCTAAAGATTTCCATATCATTCGAGTCTTCCATATCACAATTCTTGGGTTACGGGGGATTGAAGGCAAGTCTAGGACTTCAGGAGGTGAATCTGGCATTGAAGACATTGTTATCCCTTGATGTCCCACTAATTGATTTGGGAAATCTTGTGGATCTTCTTTTAGAGATTCTTCAAACTAAACAGTAAAGGTACCAACAGCTTCATCTTCAGTTGTTCTAAACACTACATGTGTGTATATATTATATAAATAATTTTGTTTTAGTTATTTAAAAGATTTTGTTAAATACATTGGTAAAAAGACCAATTTACCCCTTCACTTAACAGTTAAAATTTATCGGGTTAGACTCAAAGGATAAATCGTGTAAGATTTTGAAACAATATGTATTCCTTAGTTTTAAAGGCAAAGAACAGTGCCTGACATGACATGTGATATAATGATAAAAGGACAAAACTTGTAATCCAATCATAATTTTATAATAACTAACTAATTAAATCCACATAACAATTATTAATAACAATAACAAATCTAATTTATGACATACCAATAAAAATGTTTTTATATATTACAAATAAAAGTTATATTTAAAAGATACACAATAATAAAAATAATATTATTCAAATATATTATTATATATAAATTGTAATACGTAATTTAAGTCATTTGACGAATATATGTATTTATAGAAACAGGATCCGGAGAAACCGATTTGAAGTGTGAAAACAGTGAGAATGGATCCTGGCCCAACACGTGGCAAGGGGGCGCTAAATTATAAGTGTGGCACGATTGTCATTCTACAGTTTCCATCCAATAAAAGGCGTTTTCAATCCTTTTCAAACAAAACTCCAAAAATTTCTTACCTCCTCCCCAAGCTTTCTAAATATATTACATTTAACATGGATTCTGATCTACAAAGTAATATTTGAAGATGACGTTTTATTTAATTAATGTTGTTCATCATATATTCAATTTTTGGTGTTTGTATTATTAATTCGTAAACAATAGCTCTTACTATCAGTTTGGCGTTTTTATTAACATGTGTTTAGGATTATTGTGTTTTCTAGTACAATTTCATATTCAACTAATGGCGTTTTCATTATTAATCTCAATTGTTTTTGTTTAGGAATCTAATGTGTTTTAATTTTGTTCTACGATCAATGGCGTTTTAGATCTCTAAACATTATTTTTTACGTACATATGATTAGTTGTAGATAGAAAGTAGATACCGGTGTTAATTTGCAAAAGTTAGTTCCTATTATTCGTTGATTATTCTTCTTATGGAGTTTTGACTAATATGTGTTTAGTATTATGTGTACAACCTCATATTGATTATTATTGTTTTCAAAGACGTTTTAATTATGGCGTTTTCATTAGACTTATTGTGTATTTATTGAATGTCGTTTTTATCGATAATGATTTGTTTCAAACGAGGGTGTTTATTCAAGAACTGGTTTTCCATTTATCATTCTCGACGTTAGTAAAGAGATAAAGCCAAAAATAGACATGATATTCCCTAGCCTCAATAATTGTTATTCAATGTATGTTATGTATGCGAAGGCTTGTGATTTTTCTGTTAGGAAAGAGACTGTAAAGGTAAACGCCAAAGGAGAAACACATCTTAAGTATTACATGTGTTCGAGAGCTGGGGTGTACAAGGACAAGAAGGTTGTACCCTAATAAAAAAGAAAGGAATGTGCGATCCTATTTTTCCAATAGGACTGATTGTGGAGCACAATTATGCGTAATATTTGAGTCTGGATCATGGAAGGTCTATAAGTTTGGTGAGGAGCACAGCCATGGTCTTGTTGAGTGACAGCTTACTCAGCTCCAGAAGCATGTTATACATAGCATGTCTAAGTTGAATTTGGGACCAGTTAAGGCATTTAATGTTACGAAGAGTTGTTTTGTGGTTTTGAAGACGTGGGTGCAAGTAAAGTTGATTTTAAGAACTAGGGGTGAGCATGGTGCGGTTCGGTTCGGTTATTGCCTATAACCGAAACCATAACTGCACACTTCGGTTATCAAAAAATCATAACCATTTGGTTCGGTTAATCGGTTATTTATGGTTAATGTCGTTTCGGTTCGGTTATAGGTCGATTATTTTATCGTTTCTCAAGTTAGGCTCTAAATGTGTGGGTTATGCAAATATCATGCGCAAAAAATAAATATACACAGTTAAAGCTTGTAGAATTATCAATTATATTTCACTTCCACGTATTATGTGGAAGTATACATAGGAACACAAACTGGCTAGAGTTTTAAATTCAATGAGGATGGGTCATGGTTAAAAGACTTAAACACTAAACATTCGGTTCGGTTCGGTTATTTGCGGTTATGAAACTAATAATAACCATAACCGAACTGCAACATGCAGTTATCAAAAATATAAATAACCGACCCTTCGGTTATTTCAGTTTTCGGTTTTTTTTGGTTCGGTTTTTTGATTATTTCGGTTGCGGTTCGGTTATTTCGGTTGCGGTTCGGTTATTTCGGTTTTATGCTCAACCCTATTAAGAACTACAAAAGGAAAATTAACTTGTTTATAGGGGAATATGATGCTGAGATGGTTGTGAGGCATTTGCATGAAAAAAAAACAGTCCCAGCCTAATTTCTCGTACAATTACTTCACAGACGATGATAATCGTTTGAAGGGACTTTTTTGGTGTGATGATCAATGTAAACGTTATTACCACGTGTTTGGTGATGTGATTTTGTTTGACGCCACATATCGTCCCAACAATTAATATTTACCATTTTATTTTTTTCTGTGTGTGTTTGGCGTTTTTCAATGATAGAATTCAATGGCGTTTTTGTACCAGATTATTTATCAATGGCGTTTTTATATGAAGATACTCTATGGTCTTTGTACCGTTCAATGGTATAGACAATCACCATTGTAATGTTACATTTAGTGCTGCATTATTGGCGTCAGAGACGGCTGATACGTATATATGGTTGTTGAGAGTTTTTCTAAAAGCTGTTGGTTCTCAACCAAAAGTTGTTGTCACTGATCAGGATCCAGCAATGAAGAAGGCTATTTCTGTTGTATTTTTTGAAACGGGGCATCGATTATGCATGTGGCACGTGATGCATAAACTGTCTCTAAAGGTTGATTTTGTTATTCTCATATGTTTGTCGTTTTAAGATATATGGCGTTTATGTGTTAAGTGTATTATATTTTAGTTAGTGATTCATGTGATATCTTATTTTCATGACGTTTTCGTATTTTTATATAGGTTGGTGTTAGGCTACGCAATTCAACAAATTTCAAAGAACGTATCTGTGGTGTTGTGTGGACGGATATTCTTACACCTGAAGAGTTTAAAACAGGATGGGAAAAGGTTATTAAAGAGTTGAGTTTAGAGGATAATGACTGGCTTTCTAACATTCTTGCCCTTAGGGATTCTCGGATTCCTGCATACTATAGAATGGAGGATTTGTCGGGCCTTATGCGTACGACATCGAGGTCGGAGAGTGAGAACCATTTTTTTGGCCAAGTGTGCAATTCAAAATCTACTCTTGTTGAGTTCATGACTCATTACAAACTGCAATTGAAGGACAGTGTCACACGCACCGGAAAAATGATCATGAATCTCGATACAATCGACCCCAGTTTAAAAGTAATTATAAAGTGTTGGAGAGCCAAGCTGCTGATATATACACAAAAACTATTTTTGTGACATTCAAGCTGAGCTAATTGGGATTACGGAGTGCATAAATCAACGGTATGAAGACTTGGATGATGGGTCTGTTAAGTTCTTCATATAAGATTTCCAGTAGCCTTGTACATCCTTATTTGAGGTAAATAATGGCTTTTTCTGAGTATGGCGTTTATTTATATTTAACCATGGCGTTTTTTTGTTTCGGCGTTTTATACATTTATTTGTCTTTTGGCGTTTACAGGTAATGTATCGTTTGCACCAGCACTTGCTCATGTAGGCGTTTTGAGCAGTTTGGTTTGCTATGCCGACATATATTTTATGTTTTGAGAAGTTTGGATATTAGGGAATTTCCAAAACAATACATTTTGAATAGATGGCGCAAAGATGCTTCGCCAAATTGCTCTTCATATTTCTCAATGAGTCGTGATTTTATTTAAATCGGGCTTGACCCCGATGTGCAAAGTATGATGCGAGAAATTATTTTTGCAATGTGGCATACTTTAAACCGTTTATCTGGTAATAAAGAGGAGTTATCCTTATTTAAGGATCATGTTCAATCTTATATGAAGAAAGTTCAAGATATGCAGATTGTTGCTCATCCCATTAGTATCAAAACGACAAAAATCCGATTAGAGTCCCTGTTGGGTATAAGTCGAAAGGTTCTGGATCTCGCAAGCGGTTAAAATCAAAACAGGAGAAAGCAATTGTAAAAACAAAGAAAACAAAGACCGGGGCGAAAGAAAGACAATGTAAAAATTGTAAAGCTTTCGGACACTACGCATCGACATCCTTGATGCTCGTAACTAAAAGAAGAACGACACGGTCTTCGAGAGCAAGTGAAGAGTAATTTGGCGTTTTTTCTTTTTCTTATTTAATCTTTTTGAGCATGTTAGAATACACAACATACAATCATTTGGCGTTTTTATTTTTTTCATATACAATCTTTGAGAATGTTAGAACACATAACTTATGGGTTACCATCTGTGATTTTTGAATGAATAAGGTGAGGCTTATCTGAATAAGATTTTACTTAATGAGATAGACAACATTGTTAATCATCATTTTGAAGAATGACCTAAGAATGTTGTCCACCGCGTTCAACGAAACTTTAACGATAATAAAACTGAATCTCCGAGAAATGAGGTTTTCCATATGGGTTTTACTAAAATATGGTGTTTTTGCTTTTTGGTGTGATCAATTGAAGTGCCTGACGTTGTTTATATAAGGTGTTTTCTTGGCGCGTAGTTTGGGCGGGAATTTTCTATATAATAAATTTAGGTAATAAAGATGGCACATTCATCATTATGTTACTGTTTGTTCAGCTTTATCTGTTAAATCTACAAGTCATCAGTCCCTTCATTAAGTGTTGGCGTTATGTATGTATGGCGTTTTAGACCTTCACAATTTTAATTAATAATATGTGATGAGATGTAATTATCTAAAGATGGCATGTCCCATCATTATTTTACTGTTTGTTCAGCTTTATCTGTTAAATATGCAAGCCATCAGTCCCTTCATTACTTGTTGACGTTTTGTATGTATGGTCTTTTAGATTAAAAAGTTGGGAAAATATATTTTAACTAATATGGCGTTTAAAACAAAACATGGCGTTTTGAGACATACTAGACTTGCTTAATTTAATTATCTCTTGCATTTTGTTTTAATTTTGTAATTTTTGTATAAAATATATGATAAGAGGTAATTATTATAGTTAGTTAGTGTGGATTTTGGCGTTTTAATTCTAAGTAGTGAAATAAATTATTTTTATTAAAAACCATTGAGAATGACATTCTAAAAAAAATAACTAAAACCCCTCGTCAGGAGGGATCTAGTCTGAGAAGTATCAATCGCTCCCCTTGTCTTCTTCTTTCGATTCTTCATTAAAATTCTCATCCAGATCTTCATTGTCATCATTTTCTTCATCTTGAAGATTTTTGACACCTCCATATGAACATATCAATCAACAACGCCAATTTTATGGTCATGTCTGGGTTCAAACATGTTGCGTTGCATAACTCCTGTAGGAAGACAAGTCTCTGTTCGGTCATGATGTTTTCAATCGTGTAGGTCTCCTGCTCCTCGTTGTCCCATATAACACTCACTAAGTCTGAGTTTTCATCTTAACGCCAAGATTGGATAATTGGATTCATAATTGGATTTGCAGGGTACGGACCGAATTTTCTTGTTAATCTTGTGTTTTGTCACAGAGGTTATCTAGAGGAATGCCTGCTAGGATCCCCCTTTGAACTTCTTCGTCCAAGTTCAGTATGGCTCTAGTGGTTTTCACAAACACTCTTCTTCTGTTGTCAAAGAAGATTACAAATTTATTGATTCTAGTGTTGAATTTCCAAGAAACGATGTTTGCCATTTGTTCCCTTTTTTGGCATTTTGGTAAAAAAATATTTTCTTGTTATGATCAATGGAAGAGATGTTAACATCATTTTATATAATGTTGTGTTTGGCACGTAGTTTAGGCTGGAATTTTTTATAATAAATAGTAGTAATAAATTTTCAGTTGCTATTTGTTCAGCCTTTTTCTCTTTAACAATGTAACACCATTAATTATGAATGGTTTTTATAAAAAATGGCGTTTTATACATGAGTATGGTGTTTTATTCACTGGTATGGCGTTTTATGAAGGAGTTTGGCGTTTTATGTTAGCGTAGTTAAAAGACCATTTTACCTTTAACGAAGGACGCCAACGTAATAAAGTTGAGGTTATTTACGAAAACGCCACCGTGCCAATCTAACCCATTGATTGTTTTGATCGAACGGATGGGGACGTTCTCACCGTTTTTATACTTATAGGCGTTTTCTCTAAATCTTATCCCTGTATTTATATATTACATATTTTTCAATAGTCAATACATGTAATACACATGTTAACAACTAATTATGGTTTTTCAATGTTGCTTACTAAAGCACCCACAATATGGGTGAAAGGGGTGGTGTCCGGATGATGTGGCACATAATTAGGACAAGGAGGTGAGGTTCATACATCGTGGAGCAACTTTGGAATTTTTTGTCCAAAAATCCGGACTTCATTTCGGACAACCATGCGGGACCGCTCACTCACATACTCATATATACATTTACATACACACCTATATAATACTTTTTAATTGGGTTTGTGGAGATTTGTAGACGTTTTGCACATTGTGGGAATATTGAGGTTTATTAGAAAAGTTTTGAAAAGTGATGTGACACTGAGGTTGAGGTTTGTGGAACACTCACATTGTCAATGCTTTTAACATAGACTGATTTTTGTAATAAATTCAGCTTATTTATGTAAAGTTTTTAGATATTATATAATTATATCGTCTCTATTGTACAATTATGTGTATTACAGTGATCTACAACCTAGTTATGTATCTATAAGTATACTATTATATTGATTATTCATATATTATCATAATTTTATACATAATGATATTTGTTACATAAAACTATTATATTTATATAAACAATACACTCATTAGTCTAGACGTCTAGTCAAGCTCTTATGTTTTGTTATCACTCGAGCTCATTTAACAAAGGAGCTCTAATTTAGGTTTGAAATCAAGGTCAACACGTGGACCAAAATTAGAAGGGCACGTGTACCACTCACGCCGTGACACGTGGATCAATGGATGACTGGCACTTTCCACACTGATCACCGGATTCAATAGTAAGTATAATATATTGTGAGATTCAACTCAAATCAAACGTCGATCACTAGATTCAATAGTAAGTATAATGTAATGTGAGGTTCAACTCAAATCAAGACATTCATGGTTTGCCCGTTACATATTTTAACAGTTGCAATCTGTATCTTTTGATGTATTTTTAACACTTACGATCCATATCTTTATATCTTTTGACGTATTGAGATTTTTCCTGTCGTTATCTAGTTAACAAATATCAAAAAGTATGCCATCTTCTATTTTTAAATAGCTTTATAGCCAAAAAAAACTCATAAAATATGGTTAAAATAAACGCACGTATAATATCCTCTATTTTAACCTAATTAAATAAACACATGTATAAATTATAAAATATCCATACATGAAATTCATAAAACTTATTGAATTTCATTAATTTTTGTCACTTTTTTATTTAATTTTTTACATCTTAAATCATTAACTCAACGACCCTAAGATATGGGTTGCAACCGTTAAAAATACGTTAAAAGATACGAATTGCAACTGATAAAATATGTAACGGGCAACCTGCTTATTTTTATGTACGTTTTCAGTTAAACATAGATGATATAAATTCATGTTTTGACGATGGTTAACCTGCTTATTTTTATGTACGCTTTCAGTTGTTCTACATTTTAAAGTAAATTAAAAAAAATCTATTTTCTGGCGTGCTTATATTTATGTACATGTCGGTGTAACTTCATGTTTTGAAATAAATGATACAAATTCATGTTTTGACGATTTTTTTTGGAAACGAGTTGGGTTAAATATAATACGTTTTCATGCTTATTTTTATGTAAGTTTTCAGTTATGTTTTGACGTAAATTTTGTTCGGAAACGAGTCGGGTCAAATATAATGCGCTTTTATTCGATGCTATAAATTCAAGTCATTGTATGTTTTGACGTTGCTAAGTCTTGATGTAAAGGTAAGGGTCGTGTAACCAACCTGGGTTCGATTCCCTTTTTATACTGTATAAATTCGATTTACTTTACTTTTTGATTTAACCGCAATGCTACTGAGTTAGATTTGATACGTCAAATCACACTTTTTCTTATAGTTAACGCATCACATAACGTTTGGTCTAATCTACTCGATATTTGTAACATGCCCCTATCCCGCATAGTATATAAATATAATTTTATAGTTATAAATATACCTAAAAGGGAATTATACAAATTAATAAATAAAAAATAAATGAACAGAATTCCAGCCTTAAAAACTACTCAAAAGTGAAGTTAGAGTTTTAAAAAAACAATTCAAAACTTGTTAAGCTCTAGCTCTCACAAATTATATGAGTCCAACTCAAGGCAAGACTTGCTCGTGATGGGCTCGCTTACTGCCTAACTGAAACCGATAAATCGGGTCAACAAAAAAAAACCCATCCAGGCTTCCGAATCGGATACCATCTTTTACTCGGACCCAACCACGGCTATAGCCCATTTCTCTTTTCTTTTCTTTTTAATTCTCACTATTTATTATATTAATATGTTGATTCAAAATGCAAATTAGGGTTCCACCGCCTACCCTCCGTTCCACCCCCTCCTCCTCTGCACAATCTCAATTCAACCATGAGGCCACTAGACGAATCAGAAACAACTCAAGTCTTCGAAAAGCTCTTCAAATTCACCGGCAACAACCTCAAAAACATCGTGGAATCACCCTCCCACGAAGGCCCAGACCAAACCCCAGGCCGCTACTGCTTCCGCCTCCACAAAAACAGAGTCTACTACGTCTCCGAATCACTAGTCAAGCGAGCCACAAACATCAAGCGAGACAACCTCGTAGCCCTCGGCACCAACATCGGCAAGTTCACTAAAAGCGGCAAGTTTCATCTGACCATTCAAGCCTTGAATTTATTGGCTGCTAATGCGAAACATAAAGTGTGGCTTAAGCCCACCTCAGAGATGTCGTTTTTGTACGGGAATGATGTGATTAAAGGTGGGTTAGGGAGGATTACGGATAATATTAATGCGTATGATGGGGTTGTGGTGTTTTCGATGTCGGATGTGCCGCTTGGGTTTGGGATTGCGGCGAAGTCGACGCAGGATTGTCGGAAGATGGACCCGAATGGGCTTGTGGTTATTCGGCAGGCGGATACTGGCGAGTATTTGAGGAGCCAGGAGGACATTTGAAGAAGAGATGTGTTGGGTAAGTGCAACTGATGATGTTTTGTTAGTTGTGTTTTTGGAAATGTATGAGTTTTGGTTTAGCTAATGTTTTGTTAGGTGTTATGGATTATGAATTTATGATATGATATGCATTATGCAAAGGAAATTGATGGAGAATATTATGATTTGGAAATGTTGTTTTGCTTCATTAACACTAGCTACAATATCAAATGTGTTATATTTGTTATCTTGGTTTATAAAAGCATCAGTGTTTCTAGACATTTAGGTTCCCAAAGGCGAGGCATGCGCATCACTTACGCAAGGCGTTGTTTTATGTAAAACTAAATAAGATTTATTTACAATCGGAAGTTACATCTCTTACATTTGTTTTATGTATCATTTTTTTATTAAGGCGACCACCACCATTTCCTTACCACCGGTTACAGGAAGAACAAACAACATACAATATTATCCAAAAAAACCCCAAAATTGGTGTTACCCGGTTGCCACCATTTCCTTACCACCGGTTACAGGAAGAACAAGCAATGGGGAAGATGAAGTGTGTGCGGCGGTGGTGGTTGTGGCGGAGGGTGGTTGTAGCGGAGGGTGGTTGTGGCAGTGGTGGCTGAGTGGTATGGCGGTGAAAGGCGGCGAGGGTGAGGGTGGTGGTAGCAGAGTAGTTGCAGGTGGTTGACACCGGTGTACTGGTGGTCGGATGTTGACGCCGATTGTGATGGACGGTTTTGAAGGTGGATGAGGTTTACGGGAGTGGGTGGTTGTGATTTCCGGTGGTAAGGAAATGGTGGTGGTCGCCGGTGATTACCTGATGATGGAGGTGGGTGGTTGCAGGTGGTGTTGGGATGAAAAAGAGGTGGGTGGTGATTTAGGATGGTTGTGGCAATGGGGAAGATGAAGTGTGTGCGGCGGTGGTGGTTGTGGCGGAGGGTGGTTGTGGCAGTGGTGGCTGAGTGGTATGGCGGTGAAAGGCAGCGAGGGTGAGGGTGGTGATAGCAGAGTAGTTGCAGGTGGTTGACACCGGTGTACTGGTGGTCGGATGTTGACGCCGATTGTGATGGACGGTTTTGAAGGTGGATGAGGTTTACGGGAGTGGGTGGTTGTGATTTCCGGTGGTAAGGAAATGGTGGTGGTCGCCGGTGATTACCTGATGATGGAGGTGGGTGGTTGCAGGTGGTGTTGGGATGAAAAAGAGGTGGGTGTGTGATTTAGGATGGTTGTGGCAATGGTGAAGATGAAGTGTGTGCGGCGGTGGTGGTTGTGGCAATGGTGGCTGAGTGGTATGGCGGTGAAAGGCGGCGAGGGTGAGGGTGGTGGTAGCAGAGTAGTTGCAGGTGGTTGACAGGGCTTTTTATTCAGAGAGATAGAAAGGATGAAGAAGACGAGGGGTATAATAGACATTTTATGTATACTTAACTGAGAAATCTAACAAAGGTTAGTGGTAAGGACCACCCGAGTGCAAAATTTGAAACTATTGGGACCAAGTGTGTAATTAGTGAACCACTGGGACCAAGTCTGCAAGATTTGCAAACCACAGGGACCAACCAACCATTTAACTCTCTTTTTTATTAAGCAAACCTTTCATATCCTTTACAAGTGTTGATATTTACACTCCCCCTATCTCTCTCTCTATATCTTGGTTTTAAAAAGCGGGAAGCAATCAAAAGCGATGAGGTCTAAAACCGAGGCGCTGAGCGCAAAAGCGGTGCGCTTTTCGTACGCAAGGCGCAAGGCGATTATGTAATTTTTTTTATAGATTATGTAGGTTTCTAGGATCATTTACCTGATATTTAGACACAAATAAGCTTTATATATGTTTTAATATTGAAATTACATACATGTACAACCTGAAAAGGATGATTTATAGTAGGGGTGTGCAAAAAACTGAATTAACCGAACCATAACCGAATTAACCGACAAAACCGAACCAAATAAAAAACCGGTGGGTCGGTTCATAGTTTTTTTGAAAACCGAAAGTAGCGGGTCGGTTATGGTTATCAATGTTTCCATACCCACCATAACCTAACCGAACCGACATGTAATAAATCTTTGTATGATTTAGGACTTTTCACCATATTTTTAATATCTGATGTTTTTGATTAAAATTTTTAGTATTTATAGGTTATTTTATATCATTTTGCGGTTTTTGTTGAATGTTTATTTGAATTTATGGAATATATCACATCACTTTATTAAAATATTCGGTAATAATCAATATTAATATTATAGATTATATGTATTTTTTGATACTATGTAATATACTAATACATACAAATATGTAATAACAAATTATTCCATGTTAAAAAAATTAAGCTTCAGCTATTTTTAGTAGGCTAAATACACGGTTATCCACCCATAATCAACCCGTTATAACCATCTAAGTATAGCTCGATAAGCTGTTCGGATTGGTGTAAATTTGTTCTCATGTAAGTTCTTGTTTGGTTGTGTTCTGTCCCGGTTTTCGGGTTCGGGCTGTTTCTAATGAAGTATACGTTTCAAAAAAAAAAGAGTTGAGTACTTGAATGGACTTGTATAATAACGATGTTATATGATAGTGAGTAATCAAGGGGAACAAAAAGTCCTCTAGATTTAATCGAACTTTAGCGGGGTAGTCTTCCTTTAAAATTTACTCAGGCCGGTTTAGTTTTTGTTTTTGATCTGGCCGAACATGGAAACCAGTTTTTCGCAATATATAGTTTTTCTCCAAAATTGTATTAAGGGAAAATATATTTACCATTTTAGTGTCCTTTCAAAACTATTTATCAAAATAGTGTTTTCTTATTTTTCATTTACTTTTTTATTAATTCACTACTGTTGAGCCCCTGTGTTGCAGCGGTTGTAATAAAAGTGTGTCAAGTAGTACCAATGCTATATCACTGTTAGCGACCACCAACACCAGAAAGACTCTTAAAACAAAATAAATAAAAACGGAAAAAATAACGCCGAGTGAAAAGTAGACGTGTAATCTTTGAATTACGCATGTTCGTTGGAGAGAAATTAAACCGAAATGTAAAATATGGAAAAAATAACTAAGTCAATCCAGGACCCGTGCGTTGCGATAAACTTGTCAAATGGAAAAATAGATGTGTTGCGACGGGGCAGTCAAACGGAAAAAATATACGAAAAAAATATTGAACCCTACACGCACGTTGTGGTGCGTTAACTCATAAAATTTAGAACGAAACGAAAAACTTGGGAAAGATGAAAAATATGGTGGACCAAAATTGAAAATATAAAAGAGTTGGGGTTAAATTGCAAAAGAAAAGCTTCGGCTTAAAAGTAAAAAAAAAAACAAAGGGTCTAAATTGCAAAAGAAGAAAACTGTTGGGTTAGAAATGAAAATTATTTATTAATCTTAGATAAAGTTAAGGTTAAAGATTAATGATATCTATATATTAGTTATTAATATTAAAGGAAATATAATAAACAAATATAAATAAATTTGTGAGGTTGAAGGAGAAAATATCATGTGTCATTATTTGTAGTTTTTTATTATATTTTTATTATATAAGTTATATTTGTTCATTAGAATAAAAAATTTGGAAAAAAAAAAAAGCAAATTTACTCCGGTGCACATTTCAGGTTTCGGTGAGTCATTTTTTCGTTCTTTTATTATACTGTTTTATCTTCTTATTTGATTTACCATATATTTGTGTTTTTATTTTAGTTTTTCCAATAAGTTTTATTTTTCTTAATTTATGGTTGATTTACATATATCCCCTTTCTAAGATCATTTATTACATATATACCCAACCCCTAAAATTAATACATATTTCCCCTTGCTAAACTATATATATTACATATTTCTCCTTGTTAAACTATATATATTACATCTTTACCCATTTCATTAAAATTGCTCTCATTTATTACTATTTTACCCTACCTCAACTTATTGAAAATTACAAATTGTCTTTCTTTTAGAATTTTGCCGGAGCCTACCACGACCCACAACCGCCGGCAACTAAAACAAATACCGGAAAAGAAATTGATTTCAAGTATTAATTGACGAGAAAAAAAATATAAACATGTGAACTTCAATATTACTTGTTCATCGTCCATCAATGAAATTGATGTCAAGTATTAATTGATTTCAACAATAGAGGATAGCAACGAAGTTGACAATGAAAACTAAATCGGCTCATAATTAAATTCCTCATTAGCACTAAACCAGTTCAAAGCATCTTCAATTAATCATAATTAATTCCTCATTTGTGTTGAATGAAAATCGCTGTAATTTGGTTTTATGCGGTAGCCGTCGTGAACCGGATTGCCTCGAAGGGGTTGCCTTGTCTTCCATCGTCTTTTAATTAGTTATTTCGTCGATTGCCATCGTGAACCAGATTGCGTCGAAGGGGATCCAAATTGTCTTGTCGTTTACCATTGTAAAACAGATCAGTCGAAGGAGAAGCAACGTCCTGAGTCAGATTGCGAAGAAAGAGGAAGGGTCTAATGTTTTTTTTATTTTAGAAAATGAATCACAAAAGGGTAAAGAGGTAATTTCTTATAAAAAGGAGAAATATGTAATTGATATTATGGTTTGGGTAAATATGTAATAAGGCTTCTTAATAGGGGGGAATATGTAAAAATCCCTTATTATTTTTAATAGCAGCTATGAATCATCTAAAATAAATCTAAAGAATAAAATAAAAAACATGACAAAGCTAATCAAATATTAAATTTGACCCATTACCAGGGGCGGATTTAGGCTAGATTACCGGGTTCCCAGGAACCCATTCGATTTGTAACTTCTAGTGAAAACCTATATGAAAATTATAGAAGAAACCCATAAATAAAATGTGGGTGAACCCATTACATAATATTTGTAGTGTTTAAGTGGTATAATCTGCCTTTTCTAACCATTACTTCCCCAGTTCGAGTTTGCAACAGTGCGTGTTTTTATTTGTTCTGTGGTTTTTTTCCCTCTCTTAGGTTGTTATGCTTTAATTGTTTTACCAGTTTTTTTTAACAAAGTCTTCATATTCTTTCACTAAAATTCTATGTAAAAATTCATTATTGGATTAAAGAGAAGCTGCTATGGTAATCACTTTTCAAAGTCTTAAAATCCGATCTTTTATGCAAAACATCGAACTTTACCATTTGGCTTCTTTAACATTAAAATATATTTTACTTTTTATAAAATACATCTATTGGGATCAAAGATTTCATGTTATGATATATATATATATATAGGGTAGACTTAGGTATGAAATTCACGGGTTTGAGTTTAGCCTAAACAGGTTTGGTTCGGTGTACGTTTAGTTAAACATGTCATGTTCAGATCCCCTGACGTTCATAACCTATTTAACCCGTTTACTATTATTAGTTTTTAAAATGTGTCAATGTCATAGTTAGGTATTTTACGGCATAATCTAAAAGTTCAAAGAGAATTGATTTCAAGTTTAATAATTTATACATAATTGTTCTATACACCTTTGTATTTTTTTGGTTATGTATAACTTCCGAATTATTTAAGTGCAAGAAAATATAATATAATAAAAATCGGTTTAAACATGCCGTTTTCGTATCAACATGCAAATATCCCTCTCGTATCCAGGTTCATGTTTCCGACATGATTTTCGCGCTTTCCATAAACACGATTCATTTAACACTCTAAGTAAGCTGTAAAACTAGGAAATAGTTTACATATTTTTCAATCTCAGCAACACTTACTATGTTACATGTATGATGCAAAGTGGTCTTACTAGTGTTATGTGTGTCATCAAGAAAAGTAACTAAGGGTTATTATGATTAAGAGAATGCCAAGCTCACCATATAGATTATAGGATAACCTTTTTAACTTCTTTATTCTTTCTCTATTAGAGTTACAACTATCATTGTATAAAGTACGAACTATAGAAGTTACATTTGGGTTGACAAGATCAGAAGCAAAGTTGTGTTCATTTTACTTTATGAATACAATTGTATCTATTTTTTATTATGTGATGAACCTTACCCAATCCGAACCATCGAACCATCCCGAAATTTTTTTATTTTAAGTCATATGCATCTAAAAAGTGAACCCAATAAAAAAACTTCATGGATCCGCCAGTGCCATCAACTCCCATTGCAATCATTATCTTGCCTTTATACTTACCATACAAATGAGTGTCTTTACGAATTACGATAACTTAAAAAACATTAAAAAAATCTTTTGACATATAAATATGTGTTGTTTCTTTTTAGCTTAATATATAGGTATCACTTTTAACTTGTAAGGGGACCCGGGTTGGTACGTGATGAACCGACGACCACGCGTTATGTGCATTTGCACACTGCCGCCACCATCAAGTTTCACGCGTGCTATATATCACGCGTTGTCAAATCAAAAAATCGAAGTTTCGGAGCATATTTGACCGTTTGAACATTTATTTTAAATATAAAAAAAAACCAAAAACAATCTATATATACATTCCGTTTTATAATCATTTCACTCACATCAAAACACAAACAAATATCACATATTTTACAATTTTTATACAATTTCACAAATGGATTTTCCTACGGTTTCGACGTTTCCGATGGACAGCGATAGCGATAGCCAATCGTCTTCCGACAAGGAGACGCTTAAATTTTTCGTCTCGGTGTATAACGATCTTGAAGGAAGTTCGAACCGCCCAAAGAAGAAAATGGTGGATCGTGATCATATACATGCCAACGAAGTCTTAATGAACGATTATTTTGTGGAGAATCCGGTCTACAATGCCCAAACGTTTATAGATCAGTTTCGTTTACCAAAAGAATTATTTTTAAAGATTGTTGGAGACATCGAAACAACCGAAGCATGGTTTCAAGGAAGTTACGACGCGAGGGGCAAACCAAGTTTCACGCCAATCAAAAATGCATGTCGGCCATTCGTCAACTAGCGACAGGTAACCCTTCCGATCAATTTGATGAATACCTAGCTATGTCGGACAGAACTTCTCGTGAATGTCTACAATTTTTTTGTAACGCGGTCATTAAATTGTATGGTAAAGAGTTTTTACGTAAACCGACGAGACACGACATCTCCCGTATTTATGCCGCACATGAGGCTAGATGGCATTTTCCTAGGATGCTCGGTAGCATCGATTGTACACATATCGAGTGGAGAAATTGTCCAAGAGAGTTGCAAGGGGCATATGTTAGGGGTGACATCAAAAGGCCAACCATCATACTTGAAGCAGTGGCGTCGAATGATTTATGGTTTTGGCATTCATATTTTGGTGTTTCGGGTTCAAACAACGACATCAATGTTTTGCACACCTCGCCGTTGTTCCAAACCGTAACGGATGGTACCGCACCCTCCTGTCCATTCTATGTTAATGGACGAAATTACAGACGTGACTTTCTTCTTGTGGATGGTATCTATCCAACATGGTCTGTTTTTGTGAAAGCTCATTTGTTTCCTGTCGAGCCTAAAGAAAGGCGTTCAAAAACTTGCAAGAATCGGCAAGAAAAGATGTTGAGAGGGCTTTTGGAGTTTTAAAGGGTAGATGGGGCATTCTAAGCCAACCAGTTCGTGCGATGAATAAGAAATCAATAAATCAGCTTAGTATATGCATGTATCATATTGCACAATATGTTAATCAAACATGACGGACGTGCAATATCTCCAGATTGGGTGGCGGATCCTCCTACACAAGTTCACGTTCCCGGAAATATCCAACAACATTGCGTGATGAACAAACTCACTTTCGGTTGAGATTCGATTTAATCGAACTAGTAGGTTCTTTAGGTTTGAAATTTCCTGATTCGGACGAGGAGTAGAGTTTCTCTATGTATTTTTTTAATTGTAGTCTAAAATATTGAACTAGTATGTATTAATTTTAATAAAATTTTAAATGAATTTTATAATTTATAATTTTAGTGTTTTATTGTTAATTTATTAATCAAAAATAAAAATAAAAAAGTTGCAAGTGATGAAATTTAAACAAGTGATGACCATTTCCACTAAAAAAGGTTGTGAGTGATGGAATAATGGTTGATGACATGGCGGAACTTGAGAGTGAGTGATGAGTGATCGGTGATGACCACCCCTACCCCTAATGGTGGATTTCCATCTTAATTCAAATATTTAATAATCAAGCTAGTAATCATAATTAAATATTTAATAATCTACAATATTAATGAGATGTGTGTGTTAATTCAATTCTTATGTTTCAAGTTAATATTCAACATTTTTTAATATTATAATTCAATTTTATCTATAGTTTATCAAACAAAATTATTGATTAGATACAATTAAAGATAAGGTTATGAAAGTTTTTTCTTTGTAAATTCTTATTTTAGCATAATAATAATAATTACTCAGCTTTCTTTGTCTTTTGCAATACTCTTTTCCCTTCCCCTCTTGGATCTAAAGAGCACTAAACTAACAATGTGGGTCCAAATCGACACATCATCTAGATTAAGAAATGACCAAACTATCATTTCAGTCTTCGAAATTTTTTTTATGAGTTTATCCTTATATTGTATACTCACATGTAGAAAGCTTGGTATAAATACACAAATTTGAAATTTTTTGGTATGGTCGTAAATATATAAATATCTGATAAAAAAGGCTAGAAGTGTTATTTGTTAATCTTGTTGTATATGAGAGAGATATATATATAGTATCAAGGGAAAACCCCTCCGAGTTATGAGAACTCGACATTTTCATGCGAGTTTTGCCCCCATTTTTTTCACACCCCTATATTAAAATATTGGAAAACATGCCGTAAAAATAATTAAAAAAAATTCGAAGTGGTGATTTTCAGCTTCTTACAGTAACTGTAAAATAGTAATGACATAAGTATGACATCACTTTTTACAGCAATTACGGCTACGAAACAACAAGTTTTTTTATTATTTTTTATTTTTAGAAAAGTTGATTTTTTTAGGATTTAATAATCATTAATAATGAATAGTAACTTTATTTTTATAATAGTATATAGCTTTTTAATATTTTATTATTTAATGTTATAAATAATTTATTATTATATTCTCTTTTAATTTTTAACATGTTTTTATTTTTATGTTACTTTTTTAAGACCATATATTATTTTCCATTTATCATTTGTTTTTATTAACCTTTTTCTTAAATTATATTTTCTTTATCAATTAGTTTGATATTTCTTTAATAACTTGTGTTCGTAAATTTTTTTCTAAAACCATTATATTATATTATATATATTGTTGATAAATTATCATGAATAGTAACTTTATTTTTCTAATAATATATAGCCTTTAAATAATTTATTAGTTAATATATATTGTTGACTAATAAAACTATCATGAATAGTAACTTTATTATTGTAATAATATATAGCTTTTTAATAATTTATTAGGTATTATTATAACAGTATATTTTAAAATATTTCCTTTTAAGTTTTAACATGTTTTTATTTTTTATGTTACTTTTCTAAAAGCATATTTTATTTTCTATTTACCATTTGTTTTTATTAATTTTTTTCTTAAATTATATTTCCTTATCAATTAGTTTGATATTTCTCAACCACTTGTTTTTATTAATTTTTTTCTTAAATTATATTTCCTTATCAATTAGTTTGATATTTCTTTAATAACTTATGTTCGGTATTTTTTCTAATAGTTTGATATTTCTTTAATAACTTATGTTCGTTAATTTTATATTAGAGCCATGAATAGTGATTTTATTTTTATAATAATATATAGCTTTTTAATATTCTATTATTTAATATTATAATAGTTTGTTTTTATATTTACTTTTAAGTTTTAAAAGTGTTATTTTACTTTTTTAAACCATATTTCTTTTATTATTTCTTTTATGTTTTTTTTAATTCTTCTTTATTCTTTTAAATCATATTTCCTTTATCACATAATTTGAAATTTCTCCAAAACTTACGTTCATTATTTTTTTCTTCTCAAAACTTAACTAAGTAGTTGTGTTTAATTTTTTCTCTCAACATTCTGGTATAAGTTTTGTTAAACTGAAGTGGTATTCAAAATAGAGTATTTATAGTGTAGTAAATTGTATGATGATAAACTAAACCGATTCTGAAGGTTTTGCTTTCTAAAAAACATACTTCATTTTCAAATAACGTTTGTTTTATATTATCATTTTCCGCAACACGCGATGTTAACAAACCTAGTACCTACAATCACTTCAGTTTTGGCTTTGGGGGGGGGGGGGGGGGGGGGGGGGCATGACGACTTCTAGTTAACAAACCTAGTACCTACAATCACTTCAGTTTTGGCTTTGGGGGGGGGGGGGGGGGGGGGGCATGACGACTTCTAGTGAAAGCTAAAAATAGTTTTCTCGCTTCTCTCTCTAATTTCTCATGATAATGATATGCAATAACTAAATTCAATCAATCAATCAATCATACCCAGTGTAATCCCACGCATGACAAAAACTATGTGTAGGGTCTGGGGAGGGTGGGATGTAGGCACGCCTTACCCCCATCTTTAAGGATAGAAAGACTGCTTCCAATGAGACCCACAACTCCAAAGCAATATCCATATATAAAAGTAAAATAAAAACAAATAAATGCATATAGCTATATTCACAACAAAGAAAAATGCATCCATTACTATAATGCACAATATGAAAGTATAGCACATCACATATGACCACACGAATAACAAATACCATGCAAAGGCCACCAAATAATAGAAACGCTAAGGACCTAAGACAAGAATCTAAAAAAAAAAGTGTGGCATTCTCCTAGAAGTCCTTAACCTTAATTCTACGCCTCCAAGAGTTCCTATCCTTGACCATGTCATCAGAGAGATGCAAGTCTAACAGATCCACCCTAATGCGATCCTCCCAAGTCAGTTTTGGCCTACCTCTACTCCTCCTCCCCTCCACAGTGAGAGCTTCCACGGTTCTAACTGTGGCCGTCAACTGTCTCCTCCTAACATGCCAAAACCATCTTAACCTTCCTTCCTCATCTTATCCACTATACTTGCGACACCTAATCTATTCCTAAATACGTCATTTCTTATCGTATCCCAACTAGTATGTCCACACATCCACCTAAGCATTCTCATCTCTGCTACTTCCAGCTAACGTGCTTGTGTCTTTTGGTAGCCCAACATTCTGTTCCGTATAACATAGAAGGTCTACCTGCAACCCTATAAAATTTCCCTTTTAATTTAGCTGGGAACCTCTTGTCACACAATACCCCAGTGGCAGCTCTCCACCTACACCATCCAGCTTGGACGCTATGTGCTACATCATTATCTAACTCCCCATCCATTTGTATAAACGGTCCTAAATACTTGAACTTAGTTGTCTGTTGAACCCCTTGCCCCTCAATTAAATCTCTAAAAAATAAATCTTCTTATTTTTATAATTTATTAAAATTTACTTAGCCATAAGATTTCATGTATGCTTATTACAACATAATTTAATAATTTTTGAATCTTTATTATTTGTTATTTATAAATGTCAAATCTTTATATTTAATTTTTTATTTTACCAATAGCTTTTGACATTCAACATACAATATCTTAACATAAACTAATGGTTTTAACAAGTTTATTTATTCAACCCATTTAATACATGAGTTTCTAACCTAATAATTAAATATATATTTTCATGGTTATCGCATTATATCCCTCGATACCATTTGAAACTTCCACACCTAAAATTTCTTCTTAGGTTACATTTGGAGAGAATGGAATATTGATAAAACCATCCATCATTACTTGACACTTGGATTAGGGTAATACCCTTGAATCGCACCACTAAAGGTCTTAACGAGGGATGAGCCTCTGATCCCGAAAATCCTCAGAATTGTGTATGGATACCGATACTAAAAATGTATGGTACTACGATATTCGAAAGTAAAAATTAGTAAAATTCTGGTACCATACCGAACTGAAAGTATCGATCCCAAATTCGATCGGTACGATACCATTCGGTATCGGTATTTTTCGGTACCAATACGGAAATGTTCATCCTTAGTCTTAACCATAGAGACGAAGTTCATAAGTGATGATGGGGATGGGCCCATGCCTACTTCCCCTTCTAAACAACTAAAAAGAATAAACCATTACTCCTCCGAATTTGCAGCAGGAGAGGACCTCTCTTCGTCACTGATGGATAGGTCGGGTACAATAATCGAAGAGTATTGTAGTGTCACAAGTCAAACTTGTTAACCAAGACAATTGAGATATATGCACATGCAAAGGGTCAGAATTTGAGTAGTCACTTTCCGCAGACAAGGAAGTCAAGAAGATCACCTAATAAAGAATACTTGGAGAGACAAGAGCCTTGAGGAAGATCACCTAATAAAGAATACTTGGAGAGACAGGTTAAGCTTGGAAGAAGATGAAGACCTTCGGAATATTATAAATACCAGCTCAAGGGCATATTACAACACATACCGGATTAGAGACTTGAACATACAACAATAGCTTTATCCTCCCCTCTTTACTTCCCCTTGTATCTGCATTACTTCTCTTTGTATTTACTTTACTTCCCCTGGTTATAACTTGTAATTATGTTTGTAATCATACCACTTGGCCTTGGACACTCTAAGGACAAATGTTTCATATTGTCAACAAAATAAGTTTTCATAAAGTTAACCAACTTCAATAATTCTAGCGAGACCCGTTATAGCATGGGACTACGAGCATACGACAAATCCATGTGGCCGATCATTGAATTTATTTTGGCAATGTATGATAACATGTTTGCATAACTCAAAGCACCAGACCATACTATGTTTTACTTGTTGTCCAACAACATATGATCTCTAAAATGTAGTGGATGAGTGATATACCCTCGTTTATGACCTATCGTGTTGGTGTCAGGTCAACTCCTTTTCATCTGTGTAAATTACTTCATTTAGGATAAAGCTAAGTCATTATGTGATCTTTACGCTTACATTATATTAATTTCTTTATAGAGAATGCATACCTATAATCACGCTGAATCTTAGTGATAACCTCATGACGAGGATGATGCTCTTTTCTATCTTAGATAAAAGACAACCAAACTTTTAAAATCAATGGGTTTGTGATTCAAGTAGTGTTGAAGATCCTTTGTAGCAACATTCGACGGCATCCTTGGAGGCTACGACAACCACCATCTTTTACATCCAAAATGACTAATAGAATCCAACATACCAACTCTAATCATCTAGAAACCTAGGTAAATATTATGATGGACGTAATAATAAGAAAACGCAAAAGGAATGCACACTTTTAAGCATGGATCATATAACATGCATAAACCCAATTAAGAAACACCAATTCAAATCTCAAAGGACGAGTTAAATCCAACATATAATTCAAAAGTTTTCCTTTATGGCCTTGCATATAACCCATATATGTTAGGTTCTCCTATGCCATATTTGATCCCCTTAGATCTATACTACATTGATATAACTGCATATATGGTTACACCAACTATTTGAAAAGAATAACGTGACTTTACACTCATTGTGATCTTTATGGATAAGGATAAAACATCTTTCACTGTTTCGTTAGAAAAACACAAATTTTCTTTTAAATTTCTTTCAGCCTACGCTAGTATTATATTCAATCTTAACTCATACTCCGCTTGCTTGTATAGTTTAGTGCTAAACATACTCCGCTTATGTAGTTTTACTAAACATGTCCCCTCTTCACCTACTAAATCAATCACATTGTCTCTCTACCATTTTCTTTCAAAAAATTCGTATTAAACATACAAGAGTGTGCATTTAGCCTTAGGGGCTGCAAGTTTATCTCTTAACGAGTCTCTTACTGGTTCAACACTTAATAGTTCAGATTGTTTGTTTTGCAAGCAGATGTCTGAATGGTTAAGTATTATACTAAGTTTGAATGATTAAGACATCTTATGTGAATTGGTCAGACATTTGCCTTTAACGGTTAAGCATTATACTGAATCTTATTAGTTCAAACCTCTTACTGATTCGATACTTATTTAAAAGTTGCTAAACAACCCTTACCCATATAATGTAATGTAATATAATATAATGTAATCTCATGTCATCGTATCATAGATAACAAAGTGTGAACACTCGGATTGTATGCCCTTAGTTATCCATAAATAACCAAGTGTGAACACCCTGATTCACCACCCACAACCCAAATTAGCAACCAAAAGACTCACAATTAACTCAACTCATCTATCAACGTGCTTTTAGTGGCGCTTTCGCTACGGCTCACTTCTGCAGGCGACGATTCCAATGGCGAACTTGAAGGCGGATTCTCCTCTTTGTCGTCGCATCGTCCTCTCTTTCCTCAACTTTCTCAATTCTGGTTCGCTCTCTCTCCTTTTTCCTTTTACACGATCATCTGTATATCTATTTCATCTATGTATATGCATTTGTTAGGTTAATTTCACTCGTTGTTGCGATATAACTGTATACATGATGCTAAATTACTGATCGTTTCGGTTTATAATTCAATCGAACCGCTGGATTTGCGTTAGAAATGATCGATCGGTGTTAGGTTACTTGTTTTTGTTAATTGATGTTATATGTGGAGTGAAATTAGGGCAATTAGGGTTTCTATAGCGGTTATGATGTACATGATCGTGTTAAGATGTTATTGATTAAAATTTAGGTTAAATTTGTTTATAGCTAGGGTTTTTTTGGGGGGCTTGTGTTATAATTTGTGGTTTATCATACTTAAAATACATTAATGGAGATTCAACACACATGTAACATGTATATCATGACACTACACAAGTGCTTAAGTAGTATAAAATCAGTGAAACGAGTATAAGTGATCATCAAAGATCGAATGAAATGGTGCACGGGCGCGCTTCTATGAGGAGTTTAAAAAAACGAACACGTTTTGTACACCTATGCCTTTCGTAACCTGAAGCGAGGCTAGTCTTGCTTGCTGCACCTTACACGTAGGCATGTTAACGGAGACTAGGAAATGCACTTTGTAAAACCTAGTATTGCTCGCTGCTAGTGTAACTAAGTCATCGTTATTTATACATTTTTTCTGATGGGGATGAGACTTGGTTACTTGCATTCTTATTTCAAAGCACAAATTTTAATAAAAGTGAAACTTCATGTTTTCTATTATCTGTTTCCATCGAGGCATTTGATAGAGTTGTGATTAATGACAATTTGACGTGGGAGACATTTATGTCACCTTGTCGTTTGTTATTTAAGGAAGTTGATGATATAAAGAAAAGACGTGTGGCTTGAATCTTTATGATTTGATTCCATAACGGGTGTTTCTTGGATTTGTAACACTAGGTATGACTTCTCACATCTTTGCTAAGTAGAAAATAGATTAATCTGAATTTGACTGTTTTGGGCCGAATCCACCTGCCATTGCAATGCTGGTTATTGGTTAAGATGGTGAGCTCCCAAACGCTTTATGTTTATATGTATTTGATATACACATGTAAGCGATGCACTTTCCAAAAACTTATAAATTTCCAGCTATTTTTATGCATAACTCTTTGTAAATTAACCGTTCCACCAAAACTTGCTTTATAGTTGAACCTAGTTCTGCTAGTGATGTTGAAAGTCTTGAAGTTGCTAAAGACTGCTTATCCGAAGCGTTCAAGATCGGCCCATCAGCTACTTCTAGCGTGCCAAAATCCGATTCTCTGGTCCAGATTTTCACTTCACAAACAGGACCGAACAATGAGATTAAATCAGATCAAGTTAATGCAGAATCTCATGCATCGTCCACAACTAGCGCCCCTGGTAAATCTTGTTTCTTTTTCAATATATATCGTCGAGATGTCGTGCGAACTTTGTTTTATTCTATCTCTTTCACATGACCTTGCAAATGTGTTAATATATTTTCTTTTATTGTGCATCTTGCATAATTAGCAGGTGTAAGTGAGGATGAACTTTTTGTTCAGTTTTTCGGCGCCCTTGAAAAGGTTCATTATTTTGGGACAACCGGCGGAGATGATGAACATGCTCTTGATAGAGCTACACAGTTGTTTCACAATGCTTTGATGGTATGCTATTGATTATAAATCTTTTGCCATGTTTATATTATCAATATATCATGGTTGCAATGTTACCATTTTGTAGAAACATGAATTACAATTCTTGTATAATATTTATATTCATAATGATACGTTATTATTTGCGTTTATATACAATAACAGCTACTATTATTGTTATGCCGTTGCTCACGTGTATCTTTTGTTGTGACTCTTCATTTCTTTGATTCAAGGATATGAAAAAATCTGAAGGTGCGGAAATTAATCTTAAAAACTTGGCTGATACCTTCAAATTGCAAGGTAATTGTTAGTCATAATTTATTGTCTCGCCTTTTGTACATGCATTGATAAACTTATATGACAGTTTAATATCTAGATATTACAAC
The DNA here is from genome assembly GCA_947069175.1 of Scalesia atractyloides. NCBI lineage: Eukaryota > Viridiplantae > Streptophyta > Magnoliopsida > Asterales > Asteraceae > Scalesia > Scalesia atractyloides. Next base: position 79,813,013 of record CAMTDV010000005.1, on the reverse strand, counting down.
ATTAATATATACTTTGTTTTCATGTAGGTAACAAGGCTATGCAATCAAAGGTCTACTCGGATGCCATCGAGCTTTACACCATTGCTATAGCACTTTGTGATGATAATGCTGTTTATTATTGCAACAGGTGATTTATTCACTCGAATCTGTCAAGTTGTTTTAAGTATCGTACTATCGTTATATATTTCTGACACCTTTTGTCCTATATTTATTTTACGGTGAATGGGTACCTTTTTTCAGGGCAGCTGCGTACACCCAGAACAATCAGCATACAGAAGCGATCCATGACTGCCATAAAGCAATTGCAATTGACCCAAACTACAGCAAGGCTTACAGTCGTCTAGGGTTTAGTTATTATGCTCAAGGAAATTACCGGGACGCCATCGAAAAAGGATTTAGAAGAGGTTTGTACAGATTATATAAGGTTATATTTGTTTATTATTGTTGTTAGTGGTCTTTCAAAGCCTGTAATGTTTAATTTATGCAGCTTTGCAGCTGGATCCAAATAATGAATCTGTAAGAGGAAACATTCAGGTTAGTTCATCTTTTTGTTTGATATTTTTCACGTTTCTCGCACAAGCTTTAGCTTTATTCTTAACGTTGTTTTTGAACAAATATGAGGTTTATTTCACTGTCGATATGTGTAGGCAGCTGAGCAGAAACTCAGAGAAGAGTATCGAAGAGCAGAACGAGGCCGGGTAAATTAATTATTAGAATTTAATCAGATAATTATGAATATATCCTTTTTCTTTAATGGTATACAATTGACAAAAATACCGTTAATAATTTGCTAACAGAGTTCAAGTTCCTGGAGTTATTCAAATGGGGGGTCAAGGAGCCACGGGCCGATTCCACCTTTCCCAGGGTTCCCGACCAGTATGGCTGAATCTGTTGATTTGTCAAGCTTTATGGCAGACTTTAGTTCCAGAATGCAGGCGGGTGATGGTGGGCCCGGAATAAGAAGAATGAACACTGGAGATGACTTGCCACCTGGAGTAACAAGAATCAACCACGGAGATGAGTTGCCTGAGGAGATCATCGAGGGTATAAGATCTGCAATGCAGATGTTTCATGAACGTGATGGAACAGCCGACAACCCTAATGGAAACTAACTTTTGATGTTTGTTTGTTTGTTTGTGCTGAATGTAGGTTTTGTCGCTCAAAAATTGTTTATTATAAGGTTAAAATTTTGGTAAGTGTTGCATATGTTATATATTGGGAGCATTTGGCACAACACATTTTGAACAAGGTTGATACCTGTCAACTGCTCAGAAAGGTGACATGTTTTGACAAAAAAAAGCTTGGGTTGAACCACTAACCATGGTTTCATGAAAGACAAGCCAAACTGGCTGGATTGTTTGTGACGACCAAACTGGTCAAAATGTATTGGTTTGAAACGAGTTTTTTAAGTCGTTAGTTTGTATACTGTAAAATTTGGAAAACCATTGATAAAAGTAAAACAACCAGCTTGGTATGGTGTTTTAAACCGTTGTCCAAGCTGTCGAGTCGATTTTGCAAACTGTGAAACGAATTGTATAAATCTCAAAACTTCAAACTGTGAGATGAACCAGAAATGGTTCAACTGGCCGGTATTTAACTGTTTATAAACACATCTAACTTGGTTTGGTTGCGTTATGCCTGCATATGGGGTTTTGAATTTACTAATCCATAATATTTCCAAAAGTTCCCAGTGGCTGAAGCTGATATACTTTTAAAGTAACAAAAAGAACAGCCGAACAACTATAACATATGTGATATCTTAAACAGTAACTTTAGCAACCAGTTTTGTGAGGCTTAAACCTATCATATGGGTTGGGCCCCAAAGCATTAAACAACCATACTTTTCCTAAAAAAGCTTGGTCATAACTGATTGCTTGTTTACCATTTATTTGTTGTACATATAACAGCAGTGAACATGACAAAACATAACAAACAAGAGAGCTTAAATATTAGTCCAAAAATCAAGAAGATATCAACTACCATATCAACCAACACGAGGGTCAACCACCTGTCCCATAAACAACACGACCCCAGTCACATCCTCTCTAATCACAAACAAGAAGGGGTGATCCGCCTCAAAATCCACCTTATCATACTTCGGAGGATTTCGCGCTGCACCGTGCACCCTCTCCTCAATATAGGCTATTGCTTCTGTACCTTCTTCATTCACCTCCACAAAAGATTTTTGGATGATCCTCGAAACATAAATGCCTTGACCATTAGATGAGTCAACCATTTCGCTTCACCACTGTTGAAAGGCAATACAACGCCTAGTTCCTTCAACATATCAGAAACTTCCAACCCAAATGAGATCTTAAACACTGTTATCAAAAACCGTGGGACTTTTACACGATCATTATGTGGGATGTGACGATCAATAAAATCAGGCATGGAACCAATTTTCTGTACTAAAGATTGAAGGCCGTCTTTTGCATTGGGAAGGTAAAAGTACATTGTAAACCTATGTTTACTTTTTACCTTGTAAATATGGAAGAGTGAGTACCTTGAAATCATCGTATACACCCACGGATTTTAATGCAAAGTTGGTCATGAACGGAACTTGAACTTTGTTGCCATCAAGGATGTGGAAGTCGTATTCCTTTGTATTCTTTGGTTTAAACTTATCACACCATATTCCCTTAAAGTAGATTGCATTTGCAAAGACGAGCCATGTGACATCGCTAACTTCATCCGCAGTATTAAGCTGTTTAATAAGGCCATTTGTTTTCTCTTCCGCCCATGCATTCATTTCATTAGCTACATCAGCCGCCTTTCGTTAATCAATAAATAATATGTTAGCTACATCAAAACTAAAGTTAATAATGAAACAAGTTGACAAGACCAATATGAAGAAATCAAAAATCAACCTTGTTGTGGAAATCGACTCGATTGCATTCGGCTTTATAGACAGTGTCCACAACCTGTTTGAAAGATGGTTTGAGAGAAAGGGTTTTGTCAACCCAAAACCCGTTGGCAAAAGAGACTCGAGGTCCAGGGCCGCCTCTTGGCCTTGCATTGGGGAAGATTGAGGGCACAAGCTGCGAATAAAGAGAGTTGAGGTCATGGGTGGTATTTGTTTTGAGGAAAGCGAGGAGTTGGTAGAGTGTTTGACCTCTGGAACCAGCGGCTAACACGCTCAGGGCGACATGGATGGAAAGGGGGGGGAGAAAACAACGTTGGTGTTGTGTTTCTTGGAGAGAAGGTGGGTTGCGAGTGTGGTGGATACGTCGGTTTGGTTGCTGACTGATTGTTTAAGGAGGTCCATTGAAGAGGATGAAAACCAGAAGTATGTACGTGTGTGTGTTGTTTTTGACAGTATTTAACAACCTACAGCGAAACCCTAGTGGGCCGCTTGATTCATGAAATCTTTGAATTGAAACCGGAATAAAAATTTCATGTATCATTTGGGATATCAATTTTCAGGTCTATCACGTCGTTTTATGTATTAAACTAGTATTTTTGCCGCCGCGCGTTCCAACGGCACACAACGGTTGGAAACGTGTAGTAAGAAAACAAAAGATTCGTAAAACACGTGTAAAAGCCAATTACAAAAATAGTGTAAAACACAATGCGTAAAAGGCTTACAAAAATGTAAAATACAATGCGTAAAAGACATTTACAAAGAAAAAGTGTATAACACAATGCATTGACATTTGCAAAAGTAGAAGTAGTAGTCTATAGGCTACAATTGCATTATTTTATTGTTGAGCTGGTGTAAAAATGGAGTAATAGTGCAAGGGGCAAAAACGCAAAGTCTAAAACTTAAGGGAAAATAGAAGTAGTAGGGTAAAAAAGTATAAAAGTAGAGGGGTGGTGGCGAAAATGTGTAAAAGTTGAGGGGGGGGGGGAATGTGTAAAAGATGAGGGATGGTGATGGAAATGTAAAAGTAAAATTAATAGTGCGGTGACGTGTGTAAAAGTTGAGGGGTTGATGCTGAAAAAATAAAGTAGAGGGGTGGTTAGGGCAAACTTTGAAAGATTAGGATATGGCTATGAACATTCAAATAGAAGCGGTAGCAGTGTCAATGTTTGAAAGTTGGAGTGTCGGTGGTGTAAAAAACCACCGACTTTCACCTTTAAGATTGTATGAAATGTGTACATCTAATCTTTACTTTGTATTATTTAAATAGGGATTTTTACATATAACCCTCTATTTACAACTCTAAATGGGATTTTTACATATATCCTCTACATCTAATTTTTGAATTTTTATTAAAGATACCTCTACATGTATCTATAAGGAAAAAACGTCAAAATTTTTTTAAACTGATTTTTAACATGTTAAGTTGATTTTTTAAGAGGGTTCCCCGGTTTCCCACTTAAAAATTTTTAAGTTGATTTTTAATTTTTTCCTATTAAAAATGCTTCAATATGTATTTATAAAATTGAACGTTTTTATCTTTTTTAATATGAGTATCATATTGTTATACTTTAAATAAAAAAAATCCAAAAACCTAGTGATGAACATAACGTAAAACACAATAGAAAGTAGACTAAAAATACAATTGATTACATCAAATAAGAAACACAATGGACATTAGACTAAAACGCAACAGACATAACCTATAACCCAATGGACATAACGTACAACAACTTAAGTATCAAACTAAAAACGCAATGAAAAGTAGACTAAAAACACAACTAATGACAATAGATAAAAGACAAAATTGATGACAGCAGATAAAAGACACAATAGATAGCAGACTAAAACATAATGGACAACAAACAACAAACTAAAACATAATGAACACGAGATTAAAACACAATGGACAACATACTAAAGCATAATAGATAGCATATTAAACACAATGACAACAATCTATAACATAATATATTGAAATCTCACCGGTTGAAAAACACAATAGTCAGAACTAATAACATAATGTATAGAAAACTCAGATATCACACCACCTTTATTGTATCATAGGTTCTAGGTTCTGATAAAAACACACTGGATAGAACCCAAATTAACATCGTGTTATAAGTTTTAATAATAACACAATGTATGGAAACTCTAGTAAAAACGTAATGATTAAAACCAAGCTGAAAGACACAATGAACAGAACCTTAACACAATACATAGAAAACCCACTAAAAATAATTTTTTTATTTTATTTTTATATAGCAATATCTTACTCATATTAAAGATAAAAACGCCATTCTTTATAAAATGTCGTATGAAAAACTTATGCACGTTTTAAATTAATGGGGGAAATTGGCATGTGTCTTGCATGTGTAGAGAGAAAGTTCATAAATGTAGGATTCTATTTTCTCTACAAGTAATCTCAACCCTCCAAATCTAAGATCATTGAACTAGAATCTTTATAACCCTTTTTATTTATTTTACTCTTTGTATTTGATCCTATCCCGATTTTATATACCTATGATCATATATATATATAGGGATGAGTTAAAATGAAAACCACCTTAAGTTGTGAGAACCGCGAGAACTAGGTCATCCGAAAGGTTTTTCCGAAACTTTTTTCTCAAAAGTTATAAAGAAAATCACTTGTTTTTAGTAAAAAAATGCCGCATACCCACATTTGAGAGGCGTAAAAAAAATTATGTCCGTACAAAATTTACACCAGCGCGTAAAAAAACTTGCATCAGTCAAAACTACCGACTCGACAATTTTTTTTACTTTTTTTACAGATGTGTTTATAATATTTTTCATCTACGTTTGTGCAAAAAAATTTTGGCCCAACTCGTGCGGAAAGAAAACGTTCTCACGGTTCTCACAAGTCGTGGTGGTTCTCATTTGAACCGAGCCCTAAATATATATATATATATATATATATATATATATATATATATATATGGAGAGGATCATGAGAAAACTAGAAAACTAACTAAAAAAGCCAAAAAAAAGCATAAAAACATAGAATTTTTTTACAATTTTTTTATAAAAAATCACTACATTTTATGTATAAAAAAACTTTTTTTCAAAAAAAAAACTTGTACTACACATGTGCACTATATGTGTACTACACATGTGCATTATATGTTTATGTTGCACATGTGCATTATATGCTTTTTTATTTTTTTAAATTTTTTTTATATAATATATATAGCGAATTTTAATAAAAAAATTGATATGTTTTTTTGGCTTTTTTAGTTAGTTTTTTGGTTTTCTCATTGAGTTAATTACTGTTTTCGTCCCTGTGGTTTGTCAAAAATCACTATTTCAGTCCATTAGTTTAAAAATTGCCTGTAGTTTCACTTTCGTAACCATTTCAGTCCCTGTGGTTTCAGTTTCGTAACCACTTCAATTCATTTATTCTGTAAGTACAGGGACTGAAATGGTTGCGAGGTGGACTGAAATGGTTACGAAAGTGAAACCACAGGGACTTAAATCGCAAATTTAAACAAATGGACTGAAATAGTAATTTTTGACAAACTACAGGGACGAAAACAGTAATTAACTCTTTCTCATTTAAACTAGTTTTCTCATAATCCATCCCCTATATATATATATAGGGAAAGTGTAAAATACAATATTCATTAACGTACGACCGTACGATATGAAATTGCGCACATTATAAAATTTAAAACGCTAATCACGCATGTTGAAAACCCATAATCAAGCATGTTGAAAACCCATAACCATGCGAGATTATATTTTTTTAACATGCGTGATTATGATTTTTCAACATGCGTGATTAGCGTTTTAAATTTATAACGTGCGTAATTTCATCTCGTACGCTCGTACGTTAAGGAATATTGTACTTTAATTAACCTCAATATATATATATATATATATATATATATATATATATATATAGGGTTAGGTTCATTTGTGAACAACCCCTTGATAGTGAACTGTGTGTGAACTAATCCTAGCCCTTGATTATCAATACACAAGTGTAAATCAATTGTCAGGATTTGATGATGAAAATGCACTAGTGTTTTATGAAAATACACTAGTGTAATTTACGATTTGATGATGTAAATCAATGACCATGATTTGTTCACCCAATTCACAAATACACTAGTGTTCACTCTAGAACCTCACCTTATATATAGGGGTATGATCAGATAAAAATTTTGCTAGTTTTCTTGACATTTCATTTTTCAAATCAATAGTTAAGATGAAAGTGTGGGAAAAACGATGGGTGTAAATGTATTTTTGTAATAGTCTATTTATTGATTTTCTCTCCACATGCAAGGCACATGTATATTTTACCCTCTACTTTTTAGACATTTATAACTTTTCCATATGACATTTCTTTTTAAGTTGCACCATAAAATTGAGCATATTTTTATTTTTAATTTAAGTACTATATTGCTATATAATATATGAGATCTAAAAATCTGTATTAAATTTCTATGTTATATAACATTTTTGTGCTGAATTTTTTGTATAAGATTTTTATGCTACATTTTCTTGCTGGATTTTTTGTGTTTAATTATTGTGCTATATTATCTGTGTTGGATTTTTTTGTGCTATATTTTTTTGTACTTGATTTTTTGTGTTAAATTTTTTGTAATGTATTTTGAGAAAACAAAAAGGTGAGAGTTTGTTTTTAGGACCAAAATACCTTTTCATCCTACCTATAAGGAGTGTCACATGTCATCTCCATAATCCTTCTTAAGCCACTTAGGCAAAACCCACTTTTTAGTGGATCCTTAATATATATATATATATATGTATATACATATATATATGTATATATACATATATATATGTATATACATATATACATATATATATATATACATATATATATATATATATATGTGTGTGTATATATAACGTACAATATTAGTTATCGTGCTTTACGTACGCGATAACCACAACCACACGATTAGATACAATATGCTCTTGATTAGACACGGTGGCACGATCGTAATACACAAACATTCTGATAGAAATTTAGGAGAAAAGAACATAATTGTCAATTTCACTTTCTCATTTATCAAACGAGATTCGGAAACCAAACACCAAATTGGAGAAAAATTCTAGCACTAAAATCTCTCAGTTATTGCTTTCGATTCAACACACATTTTTCTTGCTTCCGGTTCTACACACAATTAAGCCATAACCTCCCATTGCCATAGAACCTCATAGACTATTGCAGCTTACTGGAGTCATTTTTGACTCTGCTCAGCATGTTTGCTAATCACACATGTTATAGGAAAAATAATCACGCATGTTGTATAAATCTAGTAATAATGTGTTTTTGCTAATAACGTATGTTATAATTATGTAATGAAGAATGTTACATAAATCTAGTAATAATGTGTTTTGCTAATCACGTATGTTATAATTAGGTAATGAAGCATGTTATAATTATGTAATGAAGCATGCTATATAAATCTAGTAATAATGTGTTTTGCTAATCACGCATGTTATAATTATGTAATGAAGTATGTTATAATTATGTAATTGTTAGGGGATGATTTTTCGTAGTCATGGATCTCTTATCCTGAGGCTAACCTGGATCGACTATCCTTAGCAGGTGGTGCAGAGAGTCCATGGGATTAAGGATCCTTACTGCTATCTATAATTGTCTTCTATGCTTCTAGCTTGTGATTGCAAGTAGGTTACGAGTCAAGACTTGTTCCAAGCGGGAATCTCGCAGGAATATGCCCTTATTCCACACGTGCAAATGAAGGAAGTGGACGTTGTGAGATCGTGGGAGAATTAGCAAGATTTTTGCATAGTTAGTGTTTTGGTCAAAAATCTGATTAAGGATAATGTAATCAAACTTTGAATGTGAGATTGAGTGCTTGATATAATGAATTATTGTATGAACGAGTACGAAATGTATACAATGATGAACACCAAGATTTATACGAGGAAAAAACCCTTGAGCACTGAATGATCTCCGGCATAAAAAACCTCGGGTGATGGAAACTACTGATCACCAACTATATTGCATTTACAACTTTGGATGATATTGAGCTCGTTACAATGGAAACTAGTGTGTGTGTTTGAGAGATTGATAGCGTATATCTTCGGATCAGAGAAAAAAGGTGTTAGTCTGTGTTCTACTCAGCTCAATATCCCTAATAACATAGCCAAAAATATCCTAACTAACTTCCCGAAAATCTTTCCATGCATGCACGTTAATCACCAACGGTTACTAGCTTATGCACGTGCCGGAAATAAAAGCATATTCTCCGTGATTCTCGGTTGGAACGAGTCTTCTCTGAAACGTACCTGCAATACAAGTCCAAAAGATATTGGAAACAATTATTAGTTTATAGAACTTTAATGAGGATCCTTCATCCTTATCTTTCCTACACCAAATCTTAAGGATCCGTGATCCAGGTACAATAAAGTATTCATGATCCAGAAGCAATAAAATTCTATCCTTAACAATTGCCCCCAAACATGAATGGTTGGATATGAATCGAATGAGTCATGTTTCATTTAATTCGGACTAGCCGTTACTAATAGATATTGTCGTTAGAAGGCTGACGTTAGCTGAAATGACTGCCTGCAACAAACAATGATTATAAATAGGTTAGAGATAGGGATGAAAATATTCATTTAAATCTAAGATCTCCTTTCTTTAAATCCTCATTCGAAGATCTATCAGGTAATATTTCTCTCCTTCTCTTTCGAATTTCTGTTTTAATCCTCTCGTCCTCTTCACTCATCATGACCAAAACCATGATCCGATACTCACCACATAAGGATCAAGAAAAAAACAGTCCTCCTAAAAACCAAAACCTTTTAATAGAACCTTCACAGAACTTTGCCGATTCACCGATCCTGAGATCGAGCAGATGCACCCCTGTTTTCCAGAGGGTACTATATTTAGGCCCGTTGATTATTCAATGAAAAGCGATTGCATATCATCCACATGGGTGTGTTTCCCTGCTACCCATTTTCAAATAGGTTTCTCTTATCCTTTTCTAGCCTTTACCCAGAGCTTTTTCACCTTTACTGGCCTATGCTACATTCAGGGCATGCCCATGCTCTGGAGGGTTCTTTATGCCCTTGAGCAGATCATCGCTAAAGAGGGCATAGAGCTTCGTGTCGGCTGAACTCAATCACCTGTACAACCTGGTTAGCCACGGATCTCACCGATTCCTTTTTAAAGCTAAGCCTCAACAACCCCACCCGATACTCAAAACCACCAAGAATGATTCCCATTGGAGAAATCAATTCTTCTTTGTTAGGAGGGATTCCATTCCCAATGGGGATCTTCTTCCTAAAAAGTGGAACGAAGAGGGTAGGATATAGGATCCACAAGATCGTTCTATAGAAAATTCTATATTTAATCTATGGAATATTCTATCATTTTAATTAGTGACCAATCTAGATCCGTGAATTTTGTACATCTTTGGCGAAAGCAGTGATGGATTTTGGTTACCAACTGTGAACAGGTTGCGCATTTTGCTAATTGGATCAACTGTTTAGAAACATTCCATCAAACATCCTAAATTTTAGAAGAACAACATCAGCTTCCTAATTATGTAATAATAACAGTATTAGTTAAATTTATATGAATTAAAAATAAATACTTATCTGAGTTCTGTGTTTGTAGGTGCTGCTAAATCTTCATCAAAATCAGCTACCAGGTTCGGCATGGGAGAAGTCGAAGGTATCATGTCTCCCCGATCTATCAAAAAGGAGCTGGCCGCAGGCCCAAGCCAAGTTAGGACCAGAAGCACCACCAACAAAGCTAAACCTGAAGCCAAAAGGAAGAAGCCAGCCGCGCCATCCAGTGACGTCCTCGGGATTGAACAACAGATCCAGGACTTCATCTCCGAGGTAAGGATCATGGATTCTTCTTTTAAAGATATATGAGCATCACAAATTCTAACAACTTCCTCTTAACAGAAACTTGTTGATATCCAGGCCATCTAGAGCAAGCGTCTTGCTGAGACTGAGGAAATGGTGTCCAACCTTCGTGCCATCGCTGCTGCCATGGAAAAGAAAATCGCCCAGCTGGAGAAAGAGAATGGTCGCTTGGAGAAGCAGATCTTGGTGGATGAAATCCAGGCTAACAAGGATCGGTTGGAGGTCACAGAAGAGGCTAAGCTATCTGCTGCCATTGTGATTCTAAAGGCCAAACTCAAGATGGCAAAGGAGGCTACGGATCCTTCCTTCGACAGGGCTGAGTGGGACACTGCTAGCTGGAGGCAAAGGCTAAAAGAGCTGGGGGATGAGGAGGAGCCGAAGGAGACACTCACGCTAGAGGCTATCCCAAGTGTCACCAAAGATCCTGAGGAGGCAGCGGCTGGCGGCTAGCGGCAACGGTGCAGGTGATGAAGCAGTGAAGGAGTAGGTTGCATCAATGGGCAATGATGGAAATTTCTAGACGTGGCCGGAGCCCATTTTTTATGTCTTTTGGTTGTTGGTGTTGAACAATTTATGGTTTGTAACTAAAGCAATAGTATTTAGGGTTAAGGATCATTGATCCTTTAGACAATAGGGGGTGACAAAGGTGGATGGGTCCTTCTGTTTGTGGAGGATGAAGCCTTTGATGCCCCCGCCTTTATTTTCCTGCACTTTATGAATCGTTAGCATGGACACCCTTTGTCAACCCAAACGGACGGGCCGTTTTTGGTAGAAGTTTGGGTTGACAATTTTGACAACCTTTTAAAAGGGGTTCTAATAAATAAAACTTAATCTTCTGACTATGTTTGCTGCTGTTCATTTTCTGATTCGAATATCATTATACCTTTTCTTGTTAGCAAAGTTCAAATTTAGGAATTCACAAATTCTTAAAAAGAATAATTAGCATTTTGTCAGAACAAGTTTTATTTCATAAGGTTAAACAATATATGATCAAGGATCATATAGGCTCCCGTCTAAGATTGAGGTACCATCCGAAGGCAAAGAGAAAACTGAGTAAAAGATCATACCAGTGAATCCAAGTTTGGATTCTATATCCTTAACGCTTACATTGATATCAATCAAAGCATAAAAATCGATAGAACTTTAGGATTCAGGATCCTTAGCTATTGTACTTCGTAAACCTGTAACAATATATAACTTAGGACTAAGCCAAACATCAAATGAAAGAATCATTAGTAACTGGGGGCAAGCCCAAATAACTGGGGACAAGCCCAAATAACTGGGACAAGCCAAATAACTGGGTGTAAACTGGAGTATGGCCCAAACTGGCATCTATCCAAACGTGAGCGACATGAAAATGCCGAAACCTTAGCTAACGTGAAAACGTTAGAAACCTTAGGAACGGATGTATGGTACGTCTACCATTATACTTAGGATCCTAAATATAGCCAACAACAATGAAATTGTCAGCCCCTACAGCGGGTACTGGTCCCATTGCCTCGAACTATACTTGGATAACGTGCGTAACTGGCGAGGGTGTCGAAACCCAACTCGTGTGCATGGTAAAGACCTGTAGGAGCTAATATATACTTTAGCTGGGGACAAGCCCAAAAACTGGGGATAAACCCAAAACTTTAGAGGGTTGGCAACCACTTGAACCTTTGTAAAAGTTCTGCAAAAACTTAAAACTTAATAACGTAGGATGTTGAGAATCTAACATCCCTTACTTATAAAAAATGATAAACATGACATGAAATAAAGAAATTGTAAAAGGTTACCGAAAGAAGGATCATGTATCCTTCAAGGATCCATAACTAGATATCAAAATCCATAAGGATCCTCGATCCTTGCTACATAAAGTATCTCTTTAAATGAATAGCATTCCATGCTCTTGGTAGGAGATTGCCATCCATAGTTAGCAAACGATATGCCCCCTTTCCTGCTTCAGCTTCAATGAGGTAAGGGCTTTCCCACTTTGGTGCTAACTTGCCATCAGCAGGATTCGTGGTATTTTGGAATGCTTTCCTCAATATCAAGTCACCTACTTGAAATCTTCTAATCCTGACATTCCAGCCATCCTTTGTTGATAGCTAGCCAGCCTTATCCTTGCCAAGTCTCTAAGTTCTTCCACGGTATCCAGGTCTTGTGTCAAAGTTTTGACATTTGCTTCAAGATCACGGATGCTTGTTCAGGCTGTCGATGCTACCATTTCTGTAGGGATTACTGCTTCAGCTCCAAAGAATAAGGAAAAAGGAGTTTGACCTGTAGCATTCTTAGGAGTTGTTCTGTCTTCCCATAAGGCATATGTCAGTTCTTCAGCCCATTTCCCTTTCTTGGATCCAAGCTTTTTCTTCAGGTTGTTGATGATGATCTTGTTGGACGATTCTGCCTGGCCATTAGCTTGTGGGTGGACTGGTGTAGATGTTATCATCCTAATCCCCAGCTGTCACAAAGGTTAGTAGTACGATTCCCAATAAACTGGGATCCGTTATCATAGATAATCTCAGAAGGGATGCCAAATCTAGTAATGATATTTCTCTTAATAAAGGATATAACTTCCTTTTCCTTGACTTGAGCGAAGGCTTCAACTTCTATCAACTTGGAAAAGTAGTCTGTCATAGCTAGCATGAACACCTTTCCTCCTGGAGTCTTGGGAAGCTTGCCTACTATATCCATTCCCCATCTCATGAATGGCCAAGCGGAGGATATAGGATGCAGAGGTTCTGCCGGCTGATGAAGGATATTACTGTGTCTCTGACAAGCATCACATTTCCTTGAGTAATATACAACATTCTTCTTCATTGTAGGCCAATAATATCCTGTTCTGAGGATCCTCGAAAATAGTGCTCTGCCCCCAGTATGATTTCCACAATCTCCTTCATGAAAATCCTTCAAGACTTCTTGGATCTCAGGATCCTCAATACATCGTAGATAGGGTCCTGCAAGAGATCTCTTATATAACATGTTATTAATTATAGTGAGTTGGGATACCTTTATCTTGAAGGCTCTAGGATTTTCCCCAATGGGAACTTCCCCATTTTGAATGTATTTCAGGATTGTAAGGATCCAGGATCCTGAATTCGACTGCATATCATCACTGGGAACAAGTGCAGGAGGAGTTAGTACATGGATGATGGGTATCTTCACATCCTCTGGCATCTTTAGTGAGGATCCTAGATTGGCTAAGGCATCCGCTTCTGCATTTTCTTCCCTAGGTACATGTCTAAGGCTGAAAAAAACAAAACAATCTGCCAATTTCTTTACTATCTCCAAATATTAGATTAGTTTCTCACCTTTATCAGCATAAGAACCATTATAGTGATTTGTAATTAACAACGAGTCTACAAATACTTGAAGATACCCGATCCTCATATGTTTAGCTAGTTGCAAACCTGCTATCAAGGCTTCATATTCAGCCTCATTATTAGTGGTCTAAAATTCACAAGCTATAGATTGGGGTATAATGTCCCATTGTGGCGATTTTAGTAGTAGGCCTAGTCCAGTTCCTTTGACATTCGAGGCTCCATCTATGAAGAATGTCCAAGGATCCTTGGTCTCTTCAAGTTGTTGTACCTCTAATTCAGCTTCTCTTTGTAGATCACTATTGAAATCAGCCACAAAGTCAGCCAAAGCTTGGGATTTAATAGCAGTTCTGGGCTCATACTTAATGTCATATGCACTAAGTTTAAAATCCCATTTTGCCATTCTTCCTGACATCTCCGGTTTCCTGAGAACATTCTTAATAGGAAAGTTAGTTTTAACAACAATAGTATGAGTTTCAAAATAATGCCTTAGTTTAGTAGAAGCCATAATTAAAGCAAGAATGAGTTTCTCTAAATGAGAATACCTGGCCTCAGCATCAAGTAGACTTTTACTTACATAGTATACCGCATGTTGTTGGCCTTCGTGATCCTTAACTAGGACCGCACTTACCGCTTTACCTGAAACAGCTAAGTATAAGGATAATAGCTCTCTATTTTCGGGTTTCATCAAAGCCGGTGCTGAGGATAAGTAATCCTTGAGGGCTTGTAGAGCAGCTTCATGCTTCTCGGTCCACTTGAACTTCTTATTCTTCCTCAGGATATCATAAAAATTCTTGCATTTTTCTGAGGATTTTGAGATGAATCTATTCAAGGGGTTTAGCTTCATGTTATACTGGTCAAGAATATTGAATGCTTCTTCGAGATCCTTCAGGTGATCCTCAGCTCTTTTAGACTTGACCACCATATCATCTATGTATACTTCCATTGTGTGTCCAAGTTGCTCCTTAAACATCATATTCACCAGTTTTTGGTATGTAGCACCTGCATTTCTTAAACCAAAGGGCATAGCAATATAAAAATATATGCCGGTGGGTGTCATGAATGCAGTATCCTCTTGATCAGATGGTTCCATCTGAATTTGCTGAAATCCAGATGAAGCATCCATAAAAGTTAATAGCTCATGACCCGTCGTAGCATCCACCATGGAGTCAACGTGGGGTAAAGGGAAAGGATCTTTAGGACATGTCTTGTTTAAATCAATAAAATCGACACATACCCTCCACTTTCCATTTTTCTTTTGAACAACAACCACATTACCATCTTGGATACTTGACTTCTCTTATCATACCTGCCTTTAGTAACTTGTCTACCTCTTCTTGGATAATTGCATTTCTTTCAGGTGCAAATTTTCTTCTTTTTTGGTGAATTGGCCTGAAAGACCTGTCAATACTAAGCTTATGAGTAATGACATCCTTTGAAATACCTGTCATATCTTCGTGCTTCCAGGCGAATGTAGATTTTCTCTGTTTCAGGAAGGATACTAGATCCTGCTCTATGCTCTCCTGGATCCCGGATCCTATATACACCTTGGATTCAGGATCCTCAGGATTTAAGAGTATATCCTTGACGTCTTGTTCTCTTGCCTCCATGATGTCTCTTGGAGGACACTTTAATTGTTATGCTTCCCTAGACTTGGAAGCTGGTTTCATCGAAGAAGTGTAGCAGTTCTTTGCCTCCTTTTGATCACTCTCTATCTTGACTATTCCCTATGGACTTGGAAGCTTGACACATTGGTGGTACGTTGAGGGGACTGCCTTCATGTCGTGTATCCATGGCCTGCCAAGGATAACATTACAGCAAGATAAGCAATCTATTACACAAAAATTTTGGATAGAATCACTCCCTCTATGTAAATTGGGAGTTTGATGTCCCCTAATGTATTCTTGGTTTCCCCGCTGAATCCCACGAGCACCGATGATCTTGGGATGATCTCAGATTCAGGAATGTTCATCTTTTTTAGGACATTCAACTGAATTATGTTCACCGAACTCCCTCCATCAATAAGGATCCTGCGAACAAAATGGTTAGAAATAAACAAAGTAATAACTAGGCCGTCATGATGAGGATCCTGTATGTCTACACGATCATCCTCATCAAAGGATATCACTTTCTGCTGAGTTTACATTGATGTTCGAATGGGTCTTTCTCCATTCTCCATCTTCGTCTCTTTGGCGTGTCTATTTGCTGCGGAAAATGAGGTTCCACAGATATCAGATCCTCCGGAAATGAAATTTATGATTTGAGCGTCTGCTGGTGGAGGAGGAGCCTTTTCAGGAATTTTCTCGGAATCCTGGATCCTTGATTTTTTTCCTTCCGAGCAACTCTTTCAGATATCCCTTGCTCAAAAGATAGCCTATTTCTTTCCTCAATGCTATACACTCGTCGGTGAGATGACCGAAATCCTCATGATAAGCACACCACTTAGATTTGTCCTTAGTAGCTCTGGGTTTACCAGTTTTCCTCGGCCAGTTAGCATTGTCACCTAAATTCTGCATAGCAAGTATTAGTTCACTATTAGCAGCAGAAAAACAATATTCAGAGATAGGTGGGTAATCCTCATCATTTTCTTCTTGTTCAACAACATGCACATTCTGGTTGTCATGCTTAGTATACTGTCTGGATCGATTATTCTTGAAGAAGGATCCTTGCTTTTCTTGTTTTGAGGATCCTGACAACCTCTCCTGGACTCTTTTGTCATCCTCTAAATGAATAAACTTCAATGCCCTGTTCCCCACTTTATCTAAATTCATGCAAGGTGTCATAACAAGGTCATCATAGAATGAGGAATCCTTAAGCAATCCCATTTTGAATGCCTCCACGGCAGTGGTAATATCCAAATTAGGAATTTCTAAGGATTCTCTACTAAACTTAGTGATGTAATCTTGTAAGGACTCATCACGAGCCTGTGTTATCCTATATAGATCACTAGTTAATCGTTCAAAAGGTCTATTACATGAAAATTGATTATTGAACAAATTAACCAGATGAGAAAACGAAGTAATTGAGTAAGAAGGAAGACTTAGCAGCCATTTGAGTGCTGATCCAGTGAGTGTGGACCCGAAACCCTTGCAAAGACAGGCTTCCTTTAACCTTTCGGGAATGGGGTTGATCTCCATCCTTTCCCGGTATTGTGCCACATGCTTCTCCGGATCAGTTTTACCATCGTACAACTTCATGTTGGGGGTTTGAAAGCGTTTTGGTATCTCAGCATTGCATATGGGAGGTGCAAAACGAGACACCCTGTGACTTCCATCCAGGATCTCTGGAATGGGTTTAACCACTCCTGGGATGTTGGATATCATATCCTTAAGCTTCTGGAGTTCCCGTGCCATAGCCTGATTGATACCCGTATCCTGCATGGAGCCATAGTTAGTGCCAAAAGATGCATTGACATTGTTACCTCCTGATTGATTCGGAAACAGTATGCCAGAAGTATATCCAAAGGTGGACACTTCAGGTGCAATAGTTGGACCAGATGACGCAATAGTCTGCATAGGGATGAAGTCTCCTAGGTGAATTTCAGAATTCCTGGATGGCTGACTCCCTGAGGATCCTTGATCCTGAAAGATGTTGGGTACAGGATAAACGGGTGCTGAAGGTCTCGGAGGATACTCCATGAATCCTTGAACCTGAGATGAGGATCCTTGATGCTGGAAGTAAGATACTTTAGGTGGAACCGTCTCCAAGTATCCTCCCGAACTGAGGTAGGATCCTTGATGCTGATATGAGGATCCCTGAGGTTGGAATGAGGATCCATAAGGTTGGTAATGAGATGCTTGTGGCTGCGTCATTGCCAATGATCCATGCTGTAATCCTGAGGATCCTTGATACTGAACACCAGATGCTTTGGAATGCTGAATGGTTGTTGCTGGAGTTGTGAAATCCAACGATCTGGGCATCAATGGAGAATGATCCTCCGCTGATCTTTTCTGTTTGTTGATTTCATCAATTCACGAAGGATCCTCTGGTTGGTTTTATCCTGCTGTTCCATGTATCCTTTCATCTGCAAAATCAGAGTAGACAGATCATTGTTAGTAGGTGTAGATAATTAAACAGTAGAAGCCTTTGAGAAAACTAGTGTTGGCTTTTTCTGAGCATTATCAGCACTCCACACCGGTGCAGGGGGAATGGGACGTAATGATACACAAGTCTGAGATGATGTAACTGCCGGCATGGCACTTGAAGTAGATTTTCCATGAGAAGCCATGTAGTTGAAAAGAATGGATTAAAATGAATGAAATGAATGGAATTTTTAGAATTGAAGCACCGATTGCCCCACGGTGGGCGCCAAACTGTTTTGGTCAAAAATCTGATTAAGGATAATGTAACCAAACTTTGAATGTGAGGTTGAGTGCTTGATATAATAAATTATTGTATGAACGAGTACGAAATGTAAACAATGATGAACACCGAGATTTATACGAGAAAAAAGCCCTTGATTAATGAATGATATTCGGCATAAAAAACCTTGGGTGATGGAAACTACTGATCACCAACTATATTGCATTAAAAGATTACAACTTTGGATGATATTGAGCTCGTTACAATGGATACTAGTGTGTGTGTTTGAGAGATTGATTGCGTATATCTTCGGATCAGATAAAAAAAGGTGTCAGTCTGTGTTCTACTCAGCTCAATATCCCAAATAACATAGCCAAAATATCCTAACTAACTTCCCGAAAATCTTTCCATGCATGCACGTTCATCACCAACGGTTACTAGCTTATGCACGTGCCGGAAATAAAAGCATATTCTCTGTGATTCTCGGCTGGAACGAGTCTTCTCTGAAACATACCTGCAATACAAGTCCAAAAGATATTGGAAACAATTATTAGTTTATAGAACTTTAATGAGGATCCTTGATCCTTATCTTTCCTGCACCAAATCTTAAGGATCCGTGATCCAGGCACAATAAAGGATTCATGATCCAGAAGCAATAAAATTCTATCCCTAACAGTTAGTTAAGGATAGTTTTAGCTAGTTTAAACGGGGTATTGAGCTTGATAGAAAAACACTGGCACATTTCTGATTACACACAACACTATACATTTGCTCTCGAAACACACTTCTGTTTCTCTCGAGAACCTTAACACTAGAAACGATTGTAACAAGCTCAATATCATCCAAAGTTGTAATCGTTTTATGCAATATAGTTGGTGATTGGTAGTTTCCATCACCCGAGGTTTTTTTTATGCCGGAGATCATTCATTGATCAAGGGCTTTTTCCTCGTATAATTCTCGGTGTTCATCGTTGTTTACATTTCATACTCGTTCATACAATAATTCATTATTACAAGTACTTAACCTCACATTCAAAGTTTGGTTACATTATCCTTAATCAGATTTTTGACCAAAACAGTTTGGCACCCACCGTGGGACAATCGGTGCTCAATTCTAAAATTCTCATTCATTTCATTCATTTTTTCTCGATTCCATCAATCATATGGCTTCTCAAGGAAAATCTGCTTCAAGTGCCATGCCGGCGGTTACCTCATCCATTACTTGTGCATTATTGCCTCCTCTAGCCCCTGCACCTATGAGGAATGCAGAGAATCCTCAGAAGAAAACTACTCCTGTTTACACAGGATCAAAAACCTCCATTGTTTCTTCATCTACAATTACTAAAAGTGATGTTTCTACCTTGATTTTGCAGATGAAGAACCAAGCAGCAGGACAAAACCAACCAGAGGATCCTTAGGGAGATTGATGAAATCAAGAAGCAGAAGAGATCAATGGAGGATCACTCTCCGCTGATGCCTAGGTCATTGGATTTCACTTCTCCAGCCTAAACGATCCAGCATTCCAAAGGACCCGGTGTTCAAGTTCAATGATCACTGGCGATGACACAGGCTCAAGGATCCTCATCTCAAGTTCAAGGATCCTACTTCCAGCCTCAAGGATCATCTATCCTTCAGCGAGGGTTACTAGGGATCACGGGACCACAAGGATTCTTCTATCAACCTGGAGGATCACAAGAGATGTACCAGTCCAGAGGATTATATGCACCACTTCAAGGATCCTCATCTCAAGTTCAAGGATCCAACTTGTTTCAGGATCAAGGATCATTAGGGAGCCAACCATCCACGAACTATGAAGTTCATACAGGAGACTTCATTCCTATGCAGACTATTGCTTCATCTGGTCCATCCATTATACCAGATGCCCATGTCTTGGATATACATCTGGGATACCGGCTCCAAATCAGTCAGGAGGTAACAATTTCAATACGTCTTTTGGTACTAATTATGGTTCCATGCAGGATACAGGTATCAATGAGGCAATGGCACGAGAACTACAAAAGCTTAAGGATATGATATCCAGCGTCCCAAGAGTGGTTAAGCCCATTCCTGAAATCCCAGATGGAAGTCACAGGGTGTCTCGTTTTGCACCTCCTATCTGCAATGCCGAGATACCAAAACGCTTCCAAACCCCTAATATGAAGATGTACGATGGTACAACTGATCCGGAGGAGCATGTGGCACAATACCGGGAAAGGATGGAGATCAACCCCATTCCCGAAAGGTTAAAGGAAGCCTGTCTTTGCAAGGGTTTCGGGTCCACACTCATTGGATCAGCACTCAAATGGCTGCTAAGTCTTCCTCCTTACTCAATTACTTCGTTTTCTCATTTAGTTAACTTGTTCAATAATCAATTTTCATGTAATAGACCTTTTGAACGATTAACTAGTGATCTATATAGGATAACACAGGCTCGTGATGAGTCCTTACGAGATTACATCACTAAGTTTAGTAGAGAATCCTTAGAAATCCCTAACCTAGATATTGCCACTGCTGTAGAGGCATTTAAAATGGGATTGCTCAAGGATTCCTCATTCTATGATGACCTCGTTATGACACCTTGCAAGAATTTAGATGAAGTGAGGAACAGGGCATTGAGGTTTATTTTTTTAGAGGATGACAAAAGGATCCAGGAGAGGCTCTCAGGATCCTCGAAACAGGAAAAACAAGGATCATTCTTTAAGAATAATCGATCCAAGTCATACTCTAAACATGACAACCCCTATATCTGAATATTGTTTTTCTGTTGATAATCATGAACTAATCCTTGCTATGCAAAACCTAGGTGACAAAGCCAGGTGGCCTAGAAAAATGAGAAGGCCACAGCCAATAAAGACAAGTCCAAATGGTGCTTATCATGAGGATTTTGGTCACCTTACTGATGAGTGTATAGCGTTGAGGAAGGAGATTGACTATCTTCTCAGCAAAGGATACTTGAGGGAATTGCTCGGGAGAAAACGATTAAGGACCCAGGATACTGAAAAGATTCATGAAAGAGCTCCTCCTCCACCTGCTGATGCTCAAATCATTAATTTCATCTCTGGAGGCTCAGATATATGTGGAACCTCGTTTTCGGCAGCGAAAAGACATGCCAAAGAAACAAAGATGGAAAATGGAGAAAGACCAGTTCGAACTTCAACACTAACTCAGAATAAAGTTATATCCTTTGATGAGGATGATCGTGTAGATATATAGGATCCTCGTCACGATGGTTTAGTTATCACCTTGTTTATTTCTAACCACTTTGTTCGCAGGATCCTCACTGATGGAGGGAGTTCAGTGAACATAATCCAGTTGGATGTCCTCAAAAAGATGAACATCCCTGAATCCGAGATCATCCCAAGATCATCGGTGCTCATGGGATTCAGTGGGGAAACCAAGAATACATTGGGGGACATCAAACTCTCAATTCACATAGAGGGAGTGAATTCTATCCAAAAATTTTGTGTAATAGATTGCTTATCTTGCTGTAATGTTATCCTTGGCAGGCCATGGATACATGACATGAAGGCGGTCCCATCAACAAACCACCAATGTGTCAAGCTCCCAAGTCCATGGGGAATAGTCAAGATAGAGAGTGATCAGTAGGAGGCAAAGAACTGCTACACTTCGTCGATGAAACCAACTTCCAAGTCTAAGAAAGCATAGCAATTAACGTATCCTTCAAGAGACGTCATGGAGGCAAGAGAACAAGATGTCAAGGATATATTATTAGATTCTGAGGATCCTGAATCCAAGGTGTATATAGGATCCGGGATCCAGGAGAGCATAGAGTAGGATCTAGTATCCTTCCTGAAACATAGAAAATCTACCTTCGCCTAGAAGCACGAAGACATGACAGGTATTTCAAAAGATATCATTACTCATAGGCTTGGTATTGACAGGTCTTTTAGGCCAATTCACCAAAAGAGGAGAAAATTTTCACCTGAAAGGAATGAAATTATCCAAGAAGAGGTAGACAAGTTAGTAAAGGCATGTATGATAAGAGAAGTCAAATATCCAAGATGGTTTGCCAATGTGGTTGTTGTTCAAAAGAAAAATGGAAAGTGGAGGGTATGTGTCGATTTTACTGATTGAACAAGGCATGTCCCATGGATCCTTTCCCTTTACCCCACATTGACTCCATGGTGGATGCGATGGCGGGTCATGAGTTGTTAACTTTTGTGGATGCTTCATCTGGATTTGAGCAAATTCAGATGGAACCATCTGATCAATAGGACACAGTTCATGACACGCACAGGCATATATTGTTATATTGCTATGCCCTTTGGTTTAAGAAATGCAGGTGCTACATACCAAAGTCTGGTGAATGTGATGTTTAAAGAGCAACTTGGACACACAATGGAAGTATACATAGATGATATGGTGGTCAAATTTAAGAAAGCCGAGGATCACCTGAAAGACCTTGAAGAAGCATTCAATATCCTTGACAAGTACAACATGAAGTTGAATCCTTCCAAAAGCCATTTCGGGGTTAACGCTGGAAAGGTTTTAGGATATATGGTGAACAAAAGGGGAATTGAAGAAAGTCCGGAGCAGATAAAAGCCATAGTAAACATCAAATGTCCTTCCAATGCTAAGGATGTTCAAAGATTGACAGGGAGAATTGCAGCTTTGAACAGATTCATCTCAAAATCCTCAGAAAAATGCAAGGATTTTTACGATATTCTAAGGAAGAATAAAAAGTTTGAATGGACTGAAAAGCATGAAGCTGATCTACAAGCCCTCAAGGATTACTTATCCTCTGCACCAGCTTTAATGAAACCAGAAAAAGGGGAAACATTATCCTTATACCTAGATATCTCAGGTAAAGTGGTAAGCACGGTCCTAGTTAAGGATCATGAAGGCCAACAACATCCGGTATACTATGTAAGTAAAAGTCTACTTGATGCCGAGGCCATGTATTCTCATTTAGAGAAGCTTATTCTTGCTTTAATCATGGCTTCTACTAAACTTAGACATTATTTTGAAACTCATACTATTGTTGTTAAAACTAACTTTCCTATTAAGAATGTTCTTAGGAAACCTGAAATGTCAGGGAATGGCAAAAAGGGCAGTCAAGCTTAGTGCATATGACATTAAGTATGAACCCCGGACTGCCATCAAATCCCAAGCTTTGGCTGACTTTGTGGCTGATTTCAGTAGTGACCTACAAAGGGAAGCTGAGTTGGAAGTGCAACAACTTGAGGAAACCAAGGATCCTTGGACACTCTTCACAGATGGTGCCTCAAACGTCAAGGGAACTGGACTTGGCTTACTACTAAAATCGCCGCAGGGGGACATTATACCCCAATCCATAGCATGTGAATTTCATACCACTAATAATGAGGTTGAATATGAAGCCTTGATAGCAGGTTTGCAATTAGCTAAACATATGAGGATCAGGTATCTTCAAGTACTTGTAGATTCGCTATTAATTACTAATCACTATAATGGTTCCTATGCTGTTAAAGGTGAAAAACTAATCAAATATCTGGAGATAGTCAGGAAATTGGCAGATTCTTTTGCTTTTTTATAGTTTTAACACAGGTACCCAGGGAAGAAAATGCAGAAGCGGATGCCTTAGCCAATCTAGGATCCTCACTGAAGATGCCAGAGGATGTGAAGATACCCATCAGCCATATCCTGACTCCTGCAATAGAGGAAAATGAAGCAATGGAGATAGTGGAAGATGCTGCAATTGTACCTAGTGATGATGCATAATCAACTCAAGGATCATGGATCCTTCCAATCCTAAATTATATCCAAAATGGGGAAGTTCCCATTGGGGAAAATCCTAGAGCTTTCAAGATAAAGGTATCCCAATTCACTATAATTAATAACATGTTATATAAGAGATCTCTTGCAGGACCCTATCTACGATGTATTGAGGATCCTGAGATCCAAGAAGTCTTGAAGGATTTTCATGAAGGAGATTGTGGAAATCATACTGGGGGCATAGCACTATTTTCAAGGATCCTCAGAACAGGATATTATTGGCCTACAATGAAGAAGGATGCTGTAGAGTATGCAAGGAAATGTGATGCTTGCCAAAGACACAGTAATATCCTTCATCAACCGGCAGAACCTCTGCATCCTATATCCTCTTCTTGGCCATTCAGAGATGGAGAATGGATTATAGTAGGCAAGCTTCGCAAAGCACCAGGAGGAAAAGTGTTCATGTTGGCTATGACAGACTACTTCTCCAAATGGATAGAAGCAGAAGCCTTTGCCCAAGTAAGAGAAAAGGAAGTCATATCCTTTTTTAAAACAAATATCATAACTAGATTTGGAATTCCTTCTGAAATTGTTTGTGATAACGGATCCCAATTTATTGGGAGTCGTACTACTAACTTTTGTGACAACTGGGGGATTAGGATGATAACATCAATACCAGTCACCCACAAGCTAATGGCCAGGCAGAATCATCCAACAAGATCATTATCAACAACTTGAAGAAGAAGCTTGGATCCAAAAAGGGCAAATGGGTTGAGGAATTACCTTATGTCTTATGGGCAGATAGGACAACTCCTAAGAATGCTATGGGTTAGACTCCCTTCTTCTTAGTCTTTGGAGCTGAAGCACTGATCCCTACAGAAATGGTAGTACCAACAGCCATAACAAGCATCTGTGATCCTGAAGCAAATGTTGAGACTCTAACTCAAGACTTGGATACTGTGGAAGAATTGCGAGACATGGCAAAAATAAGGATGGCTAGCTATCAACAAAGGATGGCTGGTGCTTATAACAAGAATGTTAGAGTAAGAAGATTTCAAGTTGGTGATATGGTATTGAGGAAAGCGTTCCAGAATACCACGAATCCTTCTGATGGCAAGTTGGCACCAAAATGGGAAGGCCCCTGTCTTATCGAAGCTGAAGCTGGAAAGGGGTCATATAGTTTGCTAACTATAGATGGTGACCTTCTACCAAGAGCTTGGAATGCTATCTAAAGAAGTATTTTATGTAAAGGGTCAGGGATCCTTAAGTATCCCAACCTTTGGTTGACACCACCTTAGCCTTAGTCAGTATGTTCAGATTGAAGGATCCTCAAAGGATATATGATTCTTTATTTGGTAACGTTATACTAATTCTATCATATCATATTTATTGTTTATTATAAGGAAAGGGTGTTAAATTCTTAACATCCAATTTTATCACGCTTTAAGTTTTGCAGAATTTTTACAAAGGATCAAGAGGTTGGCCACCTCTCCAAGACTTTGGGCATGTCCCCAGCCTAAGGTATCTAATACTTTCTAAGGTTTAAAGGTTTTCACCTTTCACACGAATTGGGTTTCAACACCCCGCCAACAACGCATGTTATCCAAGTATAGTTCAAGGCAATGGACCAGTACCCACTTTAGGGGCTAACAATTTCATTGTTGTTGGCTATATGTAGGATCCTAAGTATAATGGTAGACGTACCATACATCCATTCCTAAGGTTTCTAACGTTTTCACGTTAGCTAAGGTTTTGGCATTTTCATGTCACTTACGATTGGTTAGTCGCCAGTATGGGCCATACACCAGATTCCTAAGGTTTCTAACGTCTTCATGGTAGCTTAAGTATTACAAGTTGTTTGGGCTTGTCCCCAGTTTCTAATGAGTTATTCAATTGATGGTTGGCTTAGTCCCAAGTTGCATTTTATTACAGGTTCTTGAAGCTTAACAAACAAGGATCCTGGATCCTAGAGTTCTACTAATTTTTATACTTTGTTGCTATGATTGTAAGTTTTAAGGATAAAAAATCCTAACTTGGATTTACTGGTATGATCCTTTACTCAGTCTTCTTTTTGTCTTCTGATATTACCCTCAATCTTTGACGGGAGCCTATATGATCCTTGATCGTATATTGTTTAACCTTTTAAAATAAAACTTTTTTGACAAATACTAATTATTCTTTTTAAGAACTCATGAATTCCTAAATCTGAATTTTGCTAACAAGTACAGGTATAATTATATTCAAATCAGAAAAGGAACAACATCAAACATAGTCAAAAGCTTAAGTTTTATTTATTTATAAGAACCCCTTTTAAAATGTTGTCAAAATTGTCAACCGAAACTTCTACCAAAAACGGCCCGTCCGTTTGGGTTGACAAAGGGTGTCCATGATAACGGGCCATAGGTTACAGAATTTAAAAGTGCAGGAAAGTAGAGACGAGGGGCATCAAAGGTTTCATCCTCCACAAACAGAAGGACCCATCAACCTTTGCTATCCCTATTGTTCAAAGGATAAGTGATCCTTAACCCTAAAACTATTGTTCAGTACAGACCAAATTGTTCAAAATGAAAATACCAACAAGCACAAGCGTAAAAAATGGGCTCTGACCACGTCTAGAAATTTCCATCATTGCCCATTGGTGCAACCTACTCCTTTGCTGCTTCATCACCCTTAGCTTCGCCACCTTCACCACCGCCACCACCAGCTACTGCCTCTTCAGGATCCTTTTCACCACTTGGAGCGGCCTCAAGCATGGATGTCCCTTCTGGCTCGTCATCGTCGCCTAGCTCATGCAGCCTCTGCTTCCAAGCCTCTACCTCCCATCCAGCCTTATCGAAGGAAGGATCCACTGCCTCCTGAGCTATCTGGATCCTGGCCTTCAGGATAGCCTTGACAGCAGAGATTTTGGCCTCATTAGCAGCCTCCAACAATCCTTGTTCGCCTGAACCGCATCCACTATGGCCTGCTTCTCCAAGCGATTGATCTCCCTCTCTAGCTGTGCAATCTTTTTATCTTTAGCAGTGCAGAAGGCCCGAAGATCAGCAACGGTTTCTTCTGCCTCAGCTAACTTTTTCTCTTGCAGGGCTTGGATTTGTGCAACTTTTTGCATAGGACAATATGCAAAGATAAGGATCCTTGATCCTACAAATTTTCACACACCAGAGAATCAGTGATCCTTACCTCGGAGACGCAGCTATGGATGTCTTGCTCAAGTTGAGAGGCGTCACTTGGTGCTGCAGGCTCAGATGGCTTTTTCCTCTTGGACCCAGCTTTAGCACGGAGGGTCATGCCCTTGTTTTCCGGTTGGCTTTGGCCTGTGGCCAGCTCCTTCTTGAAGGATCGTGGGGAGATTATTCCTTCAAGTTCCCCAAGGCAAACTTAGAGGCAGATTTGGAGGAGGATTTAGCAGCACCTGTAATACCAAATCTAGATAAGTATTCATGATTTAACTAATTTATTTCAAATACTTATGTATATATACATTCATGTATACTTACTTGACATGGTGTAGGAGGCAGATATGGTCTCTTTTAGATCCTTGGCCTTTGGATAGAAAGATCTAACTGTTGTGTCTAGGGACCAGAAGGCAACAACTCTCTCAGCGGTAGCAGGCAAATCTCTCAAGGCAGCAAAGCTAGTCACTGCAAAACAAGATAAAATAGGATCAGTTCTCCTTAAAAAAGAATAAAAGAACAGAGTTACCAATGGTCCTGTCCTAAGAATCCTAGATCCTACCTTTCAAATTCCACTTCTTGGGGAGATACTTTTCGTTGGGAATAGAATCTCCTTTGACGAAAAGAACTGGTTTTTCCAGTTGTGTCATTCCTGGTGGTCTTGAGGAGTGGAAGGGGATGCTGAGGTTTAGCATTGAGAGGTATCGATGGGATCCATGGGTTACCAGGTTGTATAGATGGTGAAGCTCGGTGAGACCAAAAACCAGACCTTCTTTGCTGATTATTTGTTCAAGAGTGTACAGAACCCTCCATAACATAGGCATCGCTTGACATTCCGGTGTGGCTAAGGAAGGTTTGGGTGAATACTGGAAAGGGATGGCTATAGCCTATTTGAAACGGAGCGTCATGGAAACAAATCCAGAAGTCTGATTCACAATCACTTTTTAGTGACGAATTAAAGGGTCTGAAAATGGTTCCCTCTAAGAAATAAGAGCGGATTTTGTCAATTTAAGGGTAAGTAAAGCGGCGGAGCTCCCCTGAAGGGTTTTTAGAAGGTTCTGGCGTTGAGTTTTAGGATCTTGTTGTTGATCCTTGAGAGGGGAGGACCGAGTAACCGTTTTTTGAGAACTTGCAGAAGACATGATAAAGAGAATTGAGGAAGATAGAGAGAGAGAATACCTGAACGTCTTCGATATAAGGATTTAAAGCAGGGATCTTTGGTTTAAATGGAAGATCTCATCTCTATATACACCCTATATATAATGATGTTTGTTGCAGGCTATCTTGTCACTGATGTCATATTGTGCAACGGATATATCCAAGTTGCAACAGCTAGTCCTATTCTAACCGAAACATGGCTAATTAGTTGAGCGTTTAATTAGTCATGTTTGGGGGCAATTGTTAGGGGATGATTTTTAGTAGTCATGGATCCCTTATCCTGAGGCTAACCTGGATCAACTATCCTTAGCGGGTGGTGCAGAGAGTCCAAGGATTAAGGATCCTTACTGTTATATATAATTTTCTAACAATTGTCTTCTATGCTTCTAGCTTGTGATTGTAGGTAGGTTACGAGTCAAGACTTGTTCCAACCGGGAATCTTGCAGGAATATGTCCTTATTCCACACGTGCAAATGAAGAAAGTGGACGTGTGAGATCGTGGGAGAATTAGCAAGATTTTCGCATAGTTAGGTAAGGATAGTTTTAGCTAGTTTAACCGGGGTATTGAGATAGAAAAACACGGGCACATTTCTGATTACACACAACACTACACATTTGCTCTCGAAACACAATTTTGTTTCTCTCAAGAACCTTAACACTAGAAAAGATTGTAACAAGCTCAATATCATCCAAAGTTATAATATTTTTATGCAATATAGTTGGTGATCGGTAGTTTCCATCACCTGAGATTTTTTATGCCGGAGATCATTCAATGATCAAGGGCTTTTTCATCGTATAATTCTCAGTGTTCATCATTGTTTACATTTCATACTCGTTCATACAGTAATTCATTATTTCAAGCACTCAACCTCACATTCAAAGTTTGGTTACATTATCCTTAATCAGATTTTTGACAAAACAGTAATCAAGCATGTTACATAAATTTAGTAATAACGTGTTTTGCAAATCACGCATGTTATAATTATGGAGTGAAGCATGTTATATAAATATGATAATAATGTGTTTTGCTAATCACGCATATTATAGTTATGTAATGAAGCATGTTATATAAATCTAGTAATAGTGTGTTTAGCTAATCACGCATGTTATAATTATGTAAGGAAGCATGGTATATAAATCTAGTAATAATGTGTTTGCTAATCACGCATATTATAGAAAAAATAATCACATATGTTGGAAAACATAAAACATGTAAATACGCATGTTGGACGGATCCCCTGTTTCGACAGTGTTTGAATTCGGATTTTGAACTTCTTCAATCGAATCATGATCATCTTCCATTTCAACATCTTCTGTATTTCGTCCGGCACCACTTTGTGGTTCCATGTAATGGAATTTAATTGAAACCCTAACCGACGAGATTTAACCTGTAAGACCCTAACACGTTTAGACCGAAAATACGCAGCGGAAATGCGTACTATAAAATTACTTTTATTAAAATCATTCCATCGTGATTAAAAGTCCATTCTATGGTAAATCTTTATCGATAATTACATTTGATACATAAACATATCATTTATTTTATAACCTCAAGTTCACGTATTCCCGTACAATTCGTATATGACTCGATCTTCAATCGCTTACATCTCTTGATGGTTATGACCCATAAATCTACACGACCTGCACTCACCACATACATTCACAGTATTAGTACTTGAAGCATTATATGATCTAAGTATATAACTAAAAGATCACATCGCGTTTTATCCTCCTGTAGATTCCATCTAATTATCCTTCTGAATTCGAGCATTTCATTCCAAAGTCTATCCTAGATGAGCATACGATAATATACCTGCAATTCATTTCATTCTCAAACAATTCAGTTAACATCATAAATCTTTATTTACTAACACCATATATTTCTTCGTACGAGTCTCATTTGTTGGAAACTTATGATGTAATAACACATATACAAGATCATCTACCCAACTCTTCCTTGTATGAAAGACCTTCTACGAACATACATATGTAATGCCCTGCTTTTTCAAACATTCCATTTTCGGAAACCTTGTACTTATATCTTTTCAACTTATAATCCGAGACACCGATCATAATGAAACCAATGTTTTAAACCAATTATGTTCAATTTATACATATTATGTCCAAACCATACTTGTAATTACACATGTGGAACCCTAATTCGAAACTATGCGATAGTACATGGACCTAACCGATTTTAACTCACCTACATGCCGTGCTTATTTTAATCGACAAATTTCATATCCAACACTTATTATACAATATTTTATACTTATAAACACCTTCAACACATTATTTATACTCACATTACATGTACGTATGAATCTACGCTTGAAAACATGCCTATACACACCCTAAAATGGTCCAAAATCACTTAACACCTTAAAGGTATCGAATAAACGGGAAAACCACCTAACTTTAAGGATTAAAAATGAAAATTTGGCTTCTAAGAAGCCTTACGGACCGCAAGGCTCCTCCCTTACAGTCTTTAACGGGATCTGGTAGGCAGAATGTTCAAACAACCGCGATTTTGCATGAAATCCCACTTCCAACTCTCACCAATGGCCTCAAAACACCATTAAATCACCCACCAACCTAACCTAACTCTTCCCCTATAAAACCCAAGTGCCTTCCAAGCATTTCACACTTTTCTAATCATCCTTATCACTCTCAAATCATCCATAATCACCTGCAAATCTTGAGTTCGAGCAGAATCACCCTTCTTCACTAAAGTGAGCATAACTCACTCAATTCTTAACGAAATCACTCCATTCCTTTTCTCACTTGTTTGGAATAACCTTAGGATCATTTCCATTGGTTTTCTATGGAAAACCAAGTACTGGGATATCCAGAAAAAGGCTCCAAAGTGGACTGTTTTACATGATATTCATTTAAACTTTGTTAAACTTGTTCAAACGTGAGTTATCTCATCTCAAACCTGTGTCCTAATGCTCATAATCAATCGAATGGTTAGTTTAGCATAAAAACAAGGCTGAGACAAGTTAATCTAGGGGTTAAAACCTCACAAACTTTCTGTTTTTTATTAGGTTTACACCCACAAGTAGTGTCCAAGTTAAACTTGATGAATGTGTGATATTTTCACTAGCTTGGGCTATCCTTAACAAGAATCCACACACTACTTGATGATTTTCAGTAGATTAGTTGTTTATTTCTTGTAAGTTCATGACCTTCCTTGTGTTTATAACACAATTGTAGTGGTGAACATTAGAGGTACCTAAACGGAAGCTTGTTCTTCCTACCTCATGTATGAAATCCATGATACGAGAGGTGCCTAAATGGAGATTTCAATCTCCTACCTCATACTTGACCTATATTTTATGTATTCTATATATACTTATGTATACCTAAGTAACAAACCTTAATGATGACTTAATAGTTACTTGTTAAGAAGCTTGTTACATCATCCATGACCATGCACTTGTTACGATTCTAATGGATCTTTGAATCCATGAAAACACACCAAACCTTTGCGGTTTTAATAGTGCCAAGAACAAGTGTTATGAGTATAAGATGATTACTTTTATAAGTCTATTTTTATGTTGTTTAAATTCCGAATCCTTAAACCCGACTATAAGCCTTCCTCTAAACTCCAAATCAAACACATTCGTCCATCTAGTCTCGACAACTTTGTCAATTTGGATAATCGGAAAGCATATGCAATATTGTGAGTATACTTGATCCCATTTTTACTTTTAAACACTTTGGGTGCAACATGTATCGTATAAAAAACAAAACACTTGAAACTATTTTAATCACACTATATCCACGGTTAAACATGAAACTATATGATGCTTGTTAATCTCGTATGCTATGTAAACTTTTCCGTGTCAATATGCTCATTAACTTCGTACAAGCCTACCTTAACAATTATAGCGCTATAGGAGTAACGTCCACCTGTATGCTTGTGGTATTGTTAAGTAAACTATTAAACACCCGTTTTATGACGATGTTGGGTAAACACCTTTGCGTTAGACTTTGGTTTGAACATATAGTACACCGTTTTAGCTTATTAGTAACTTGCATATTGTTATTCATGTTGGATATGAGCCGTTAAACATTTTATTCTATATTATGCTACGTATGAAAACTTGTAAGCCTTTGCTTTTGCATTTGAACTCTATTTTAAAACATGTTGCAGGTTTTGAGATGATGATGATGGTACATGGAACATAGTAGGATGCCTAGATACACATTTAAAATTTTGTATTCTTATTGTATTGTAATTCTAGTATTTCAAATTGTTGTATTTGACTTCCATCCTTGTAAATGAATCTTTAGCAATGAAATAAACCCTTTATTTAAATACTTATCGCAAAGATTAGTGTTATGATGTCTCGAGCAATCTATTTCGTCTCACTCCAATGTTTCTGTCATCGGCTGGGGTGTGACAGATTGGTATCAGAGCCATAACTATAGGGAATTAGGAAAATTGCCATGCTTTTGACCTAGTCTATAGTTAATAACCATACTTTACCTTACTTGATTCACATGCTAATTTCTTGAAACGTCTCTTATGTGTTAAATTCATGAAATGCTTTACGTGTTCATACTTGTTATATTATTTCCAAACATACGCCTTCCTAATGCATTTTACTCGATTATACTAAAATCGGAAACACTCGCATTACACAAACGAGACGACTTCACCAAAATAGGCGTGATACCCACAATTTGGTGAACGACTCTCATTCCACTTACTCTTTATTTTTGCACGAAATTACGTCGTTAAGTTAGGAGTGAAATTCACATCTTAATGGTAAATTTCCAACTCAAACTCCAGTGGATCCTCGTCAAAGTGTTGAAATTAATTTTGACCCGACGAGTACCAACCACCATTAGGGTACGAAATCGCCAAGTTAGGGGTTAAACCCACACCTTGTCGATTAAGACCCATTCCTCGATTTTCGATCTCGCCAAAGACTTGATTTTCTAATCGATTAGGGACGTGTAGTAACTGGAAGGGTAAAATACCGTTAATCGCTTCTCGACGAGAGTATTTTACCTATTAGGCCAAAGCGTATCTTCCTAACTCGAAAGGATCATCGATTCACTTTGGAATAGTCAAACGTTTCTCTACCCGAAACATTCCAATGTTTTATAAGCCTCTCTTTTATACTATTTCAATTTTATATGTGATTTTTTTAGATACTTGTTACCTCTTCTTTTCGAATTTCAAATTATTTTAAGGTATTCCACACAAGTCATACTGAACTTTTTCATACACTATACGTATTTACATACATGATTTCAAAACGTCACCAACTAGACTTATATTTCTCGAAACCCCAAAATGGAGACCTATCGTCGAGACAGGAGCGGTCTTTTTACCTTGACGATTAACTTCGATTCTTTCCTTCCTTAAAATGACCTCGCCAACGGGTTAGGGTGATTTCCATACCTAGGTAATCGTTACCAACCCTTCTTTTTGGAAACTTTGTTATACAAACCACACATTCAATAAACATGCCTAAATCTTTTATCATGTTGTCAAAATCCCTACTTAAGCGAATTTCGAAATTTTTTTTTTACTATTTTTACAAACGTATTTCTTATTCTGTAATCTATTTCATATAAATCATATACGCAAAATACTTAGTCACCACATAAAACGTTTTGTCCCAATTTTCAAAAGCTTGACGGAATGCCACTCATCAACTTAGTCGGTCTAATAAATCCATTGCCCTCAAAAAAAATTTCGTATTAAACATAATTATTAAAGACACGCTCATCTCTATACTAAAGATTTTTTACTTTCAATTGGGAACCAAGTCAACTTTTCGTACACACCTACAAAATATTACAATTATTGTTCGATCGTTCACTAAAACTCTTTACAAAACTCAATAAAATGTTTTATTAAATACACTTTTCAACAATCACTAAGTTCATATACCAAGATTCTCCAAGGATCAATATTTTCACAAGAACCACTAAACCTCGAAATTCTTCTTTAATACAAGGTCATTTAAAACGATGCAAACTTACTAACTTCTGGAACCTTCTCAAACATCACTCAATACGCCAATTGAACTCAAAAACACGTGGGCAAGGAAATTTCATAGGAACCGGCAATTGTCAACGTATGTAAATTCTTTTAAAACAAGAGTAGCGATTCCATTCTTTGACAAAGTACAATACACATAACCAATAGATGTTTATACTCTCTTTACATTCACAAACTAAATTCTACATTCCATGACAACTCAACTATTTTGATTCAATAAACTCCATGTTTTGCTCAAACAACTACACATGCAAATCATCTTACACGTTTTAGTCAACGCGACAATCACACGCACATCACATGTTTTCCTTTCTTACATACTCAAAACTCCTCGACCTTTTACGTGCTTAAATGCGTACATTTCGATTAATACCATATACAAAATCATTATTTCTTACACTCATATTCATATCCGTACTTATACATCTTATGTCTACACTTAAATTCATACTTACACATTTATGTTCATATTCATATTCATATTCATATTCATATATTTTACATTATACTCATATTCACAATAATACATTTACGTTATACTTGTATTCAAATTTATATTCATATTAATACAATTACATGTCTATACTACATTTATACATTATGTTTATACTTATATTCATATTCATATCCATATTCATACATTATACGTTTATACTTACATTTAGCCTTGTACATTTATGTTTACACTTATATTCATGTTGATAGTCATGCATTTTACTTGTATTCATATTTATAAAGATTATGCTTTCACTTATATTCATACCCATACATTTTATTCGTACTTTTACAATTATGTTTACACTTATATTCATACTCACGCATTTTATCCATACTTATACTCTTATGTTCATGTTCACATTTATACTCATGCGATTTACGTTTACACTTATATTTACGCTCATACCGTTATGAATATACTCTTATTCATATTCACACTCATGCTCATGCATTTCACGTTTATACTTATATGCATATTTACACATTTTACGTTTATACTTACACTCATATCTATACTCATACTCACACCTTTATAATACTCGTATATATACTCATGATTACAACGATAGGTTTCATGTTTATACTTATACTTATACTCATACTCATACTCACCCAATATGCTTTATGCTTACACTTGTACTCATATTTATACTCACATTCATACATTTTATGACTATACTCATATTTATGCTCATACTCATGCGGTTTATGCTCATATTTATACTCGTACTCTTATTCATATGTTTTATGTTTATACTCACATGCGTATTCATACTTAAACTTATACTATGCTCCTGCTCTTATTCATACTCAAAATCTATACACTCGCACCTGTACGCGAGCGAAACCCGAGGGATTCGCTTACGTGGTTCTCATGCTTATTTGAATGCAAACATGCTTATATACTACATTCTTACGCGCACGCAAACCTATTTTCAGAATTTACGTATACCTTAATTCATACACCGCTAATACAAGCTATGCAGATCATGCCAGTATAATCACGGGTGCACACGGAATTATAATGATAAGCGCATGAGAACCATAGAGTGTACTACCGCGTATGGTGAGACACGGAACGTAACATTGCATCAAATAACAAAACGGTCGCAACGTGGTCAAAACATGGTAGATACGCTGTTGGTACTTCCTATATATAAGTGTTTTCACCATGTTGCCAAACTTTCATAAAACGTGCCATGAGAAATTCGGTGTTTTACAGGCCATAGTAAGACCTAATATGCAAACCTTAACCACTCACAAACACATTGCTAAGCACGCGATACCCGATTATCCACGACGAGACTTCATCTCTAACGCAACGTTTTCGTTTGTTCAAATACACGTGCCATTCTTATACTCGTATTCGCTTATTAGAGCAAACGTTCACTTTTATTCCTCCATTATTCCACATTATCCTCGTCTTTTATACAACCTCGTTTAAAATCAATCGGTTTAAAACATACGAGCCCTAAAATGCTCTCTTGCTTTAAAACTATTTCCCATCCTTGTTTAGACACAAACACACTTAGTTGGCCGCTACCTCGTAAATTGTTTTATTTAAAAGTACCTAACATTCTCGTTTTCCGCCATAAACAATTTTCTACAAAAACCGAGGATCATCAATGCCCTTCAACACCAATAAAACTTTCTTAGCAACCATACTTTTCATCAAATGAATACCGTTTCTTACGAAAGCTTTTATGCTTAGATAACATATTTTAAAACACCTTTTCCTTGGAACTATTCACACTTGTTTAAACCACTCGTCTATGCACACACATGCACATTATACTTATATTTGATGCCTCAAATCATGTTAGTCAAACAACCTCTTTTTACAAACCCATCTTTTCGTTTCTCAAAACTTCATACTTTTCAACACATTTCAAACTTCCCAGTCTCGATTTTAGACGATCATTCTTCTAGCCAAAATGCTTTTCTCCAAGGTCTTCATATTGAATAAATTTCGGGACGAAATTTCCTAAAGGAGGGGAGACTGTAACGCCCTGCTTTTTCAAACTTTCCATTTTCGAAACCTTGTACTTGTATCTTTTCAACTTCTAATCCGAGACACCGATCATAATGAAACTCATGTTTTATACCAATTATGTTCAATTTATACATATTATGTCCAAACCATACTTGTAATTACACATGTGGAACCCTAATTCGAAACTATGCGATAGTACGTGGACCTAACCGATTTTAACGCACCTACATGTCGTGCTTATTTTAATCGACAAATTTCATATCCAACACTTATTATACAACATTTTATACTTATAAACACCTTCAACACATTATTTATACTCATATTACATGTACGTATGAATCTGCGCTTAAAAACATGCCTATACACACCCTAAAATGGTCCAAATTCACTTAACACCTTAAAGGTATCGAATAAACGGGAAAACCACCTAACTTTAAGGATTAGAAAAGAAAACTTGGCTTCTGAGAAGCCTTACGGACCGCAAGGCTCCTCCCTTACGGTCCGTAACGGGGTCTGGCAGGCAGAATGTTCAAACAGCCGCGATTTTGCACGAAATCCCACTTCCAACTCTCACCCAATGGCCTCAAAACACCATTAAATCACCCACCAACCTAACCTAACTCTTCCCCTATAAAATTCAAGTGCCTTCCAAGCATTTCACACTTTTCTAATCATCCTTATCACTCTCAAATCATCCATAATCAGCTGCAAATCTTGAGTTCGAGCAGAATCACCCTTCTTCACTAAAGTGAGCATAACTCACTCAATTCTTAACGAAATCACTCCATTCTTTTTACCACTTGTTTGGAATAACCTTAGGATCATTTCCATGGGTTTTCCATAGAAAACCAAGTACTGAAACGTCCAGAAAAAGGCTCCAAAGTGGAATGTTTTACATGATATACATTTAAACTTTGTTAAACTTGTTCAAACTTGAGTTATCTCATCTCAAACCTGTGTCCTAATGTTCATAATCAATCGAATGGTTATTTGGGCTTATAAACAAGGCCGAGACATGTTAATATAGGGGTTAAAACCTCACAAACTTTCTGTTTTTGATTAGGGTTTACACCCACAAGTAGTGTCCAAGTTAAACTTGATATTTGGACTAACTTGGGCTATCCTTAACAAGAATCCACACACTACTTGATGATTTTCACTAGATTAGTTGCTTATTTCTTGTAAGTTCATGACCCTCCTTGTGTTTATAACACAAGTGTAGTGGTGAACATTAGAGGTACCTAAACGGAAGCTTGTTCTTCCTACCTCATGTATGAAATCCTTGATACGAGAGGTGCCTAAATGGAGATTTCAATCTCCTACCTCATACTTGACCTATATTTTATGTATTCTATATATACTTATGTATACCTAAGTAACAAACCATAAGATGACTTAATAGTTACTTGTTAAGAAGCTTGTTACATCATCCATGACCATGCACTTGTTACGATTCTAGTGGATCTTTGAATCCATGAAAACACACCAAACCTTTGCGGTTTCAATAGTGTCAAGAACAAGTGTTATGAGTATAAGATGATTACTTTTATATGTCTATTTTTATGTTGTTTAAATTCCGAATCCTTAAACCCGAATATAAGCCTTCCTTTAAACTCCAAATCAAATGTATTCGTCCATCTAGTCTCGACAACTTCGTTACATTGGATAATCGGAAAGCATATGAAATATTGTGAGTATACTCGATCCCATTTTTACTTTTAAACACTTTGGGTGCAACATGTATCGTATACAAAACACAACACTTGAAACTATTTTAATCACACTATATCCACGCTTAAAAATGAAACTATATGATGCTTATTAATCTCGTATACTATGTAAACTTTCCGTGTCAGTATGCTCATTAACTTCATACAAGCCTACCTTAACAATTATAGCTCTATAGAAGTAACGCCCGCCCGTATGCTTGTGGTATTGTTAAGTAAACTATTAAACACCCATTTTATGACGATGTTGGGTAAACACCTTTGGGTTAGACTTTGGTTTGAACATATAGTACACCGTTTCAACTTATTAGTAACTTGCATATTATTACTCATGTTGGATATGAGCCGTTAAACATTTTATTCTATATTATGCTACGTATGAAAACTTGTATACTCGCCTTTGCTTTTGCATTGAACTCTATTTTAAAACATGTTGCAGGTTTTGAGATGATGATGATGGTACATGGAACATAGTGGGATGCCTAGATACACATTTAAAATTTTGTATTCTTATTGTATTCTAGTATTTCAAATTGTTGTATTTGACTTCCATCCTTGTAAATGACTCTTTAGCAATGAAATAAACCCTTTATTTAAATACTCATCGCAAATATTAGTGTTATGATGTCTCGAGCAATCTATTTCGTCTCACTCCGATGTTTCCGTCATCGGTTGGGGTGTGACAACATACCTCCCTACTAAATCTCTTACGTATACTTTACATGCTTTCATAACCATTAAAGAATCATAAACACACAATCTATGTGTAAATTCCCTTACGTACTTGTCTGCACATATATTCGTACCTAATGACGTTTAGCGATGGCTTCCACACTATACTACATCGTGTGCCTATTATAAGATTCTTACTTATAAGACTTAGCCAAATCATATGAACCACATTTACATATTTTAATGTACATACCATGTATTCGTACGCGTACCATGGGCCTCCATTCTTACTCGAATCCCATAAACACTTTAAGATAGGCTTGGGGTACCTTTGGGGAAGCTAAATGGACCTTGGAATCAAGCAAAAGTGCGAAAAACGAGTTTCCGGATCGATCCCGCGTAGACAACAATATATGGCGTCAGCAGCAAAAGGGGATGGCGTAGCCGACACCCCTTCCTTTTGCCATTTTTCTGCTGTGTTGATTTCATCGCTCGTACGCACTAAAACTCGCATAACTTTCCATTCGTTCACCCATTTAACCTCATGTTTCTTCCTACGTGATCGTAATTTGGTCCCCTATCATATGGACTCAAAATCTACATCCAGACTAAGGTGTTCTTGACTTATATGCTTTCGGCTTAATATTCATTTACGAATTATTCGACCCGTTCATGTTTTTATCAAATAACTCATTTGTTTATACTCGAAACTCACACGAATTATTCGACCTGTTCGATAACCGGTATGCATTAGACTCATTCATTCCGTTCAATTACACGTAATTGAACTTCATTAGTACAATTTTCATACTCTAAATTGTTTATCCATCTAATCCTACCACATAACCGAGTCTTTTGGCTACTAAATCATGTGTCCGTTTCTCGGTTAGCGAGCTTTTTGCAATCATACCCATTACTCGGTTATAATATCGTAGTCATTACTTAGACAATCATTCCGGTATAGAAATAAAACATCATTTTGACCCGTTCGTTCTACTAGCGAAAATCATTGTTTTCATACAATCAAACCCTATTTGACTTCAATTATCATGCTTAAATAACTAGTATGTAACTTTACTTAAACAAATACGAAGTGATTCGGGAAATCACTTACCTTATGCATCCGTGTTCGTATTCGCTTCCTTGCATCCTTTTGACCCATTTTCCTTCCGTGCTTGCGGCATCTTAACGTGATGCTTATCTTTACATGTCACCACATTCACATTCTTGTTAGCATACAAGATTTTATATATCAAAGATCATATCTATTTCATAACTCGCGTTTGACTTTCACTCATCAATTGTAACAAGCACAAGGCATAAATTCAACAATGCATCATTCCAAATTCATGCAAACTTAACATATCATCAAATATAACATATAAGGATCCATTATGCGCCATTCAATCCTTCTAGTCTTACAATCATATTAAGATTTCTAATCATGCTATTCCCATACTTGTTGACTTTTCAGAAAAGTCAACGATCAAATATGCAAACTTCATTTTTAGGAACACATGTCCATACCAATGTACTCAGCTATGCTGATGGCACCATAAACATCTTGTACCCATGTAATGTAATACATACAACCATGTAATCATCTATTTACTCACACAAATACACATAATCCATTTTACATATGCTAATACTTTCATTACCTTACATTTGACAACCACATACAAGGTTAGTCAATTTACATAATCATAATATCATCCTTCACTAGTAAGTTCACATGTTTTATTTTTACCACACATTCACTTCTTAATTGAAATTAAGTAATTAACAGAGCACATGGCGAGCATCACCCGTTCAAGCTCAATGTACAAGTCCTTAATGCATAATCTTGACCAATACATACATTTAACCCGAATTCTTATACGAGTTCCATCTAAAGCACATCCAAGTTAGTTTTCCTTTAATTACATCATCATCCTATTTCATTCATTCATGTCAAGCCATTTCATAAAATCTCACATCCTAACTTCACCTAGACATTTTATCATACACTTGGTGTGCATACCACTAACAAAGAATAGCGTACATGTATTCTAAGCATCCCCCTACTATTTCGTACCATGGATCATCAAATCAACAAGATTCACAAATCTTCATTCTATATCAATTTCATATAACATTTACCCTAATACATATACATTCATTCATCCATATTACACAAATTTCACAACTACAAGATCATCATATATCATCATACTACTAGAAAAAGTGGGTTTTGCTTCTTAATCATGAAATTACTCAAAATCATACACAACACAAGTTCTATTTAGTGATTCTAATACATAATCATGCTTAATATCATATCATTTCACGGATTGATCATAACCCACTTCATCATTCATCACTAAATCATAAAATTTAACTTACTTGATGTTAAGAACACTTAAGTAATCATAAATCTTAGTTCATGCATCCATTAAGCCTTCATTTCCCTTTTCAATTTGAAGATTCTTTATGAACTAGGGTTTGAACCCTTTTTCTTCTCATGGACATCGACACACACACACACACACACTATGTGTGTGTTGTGTTTTAATTTTATTTATAAAAACCCATGTTTCCCTTTTAACGGTTTTGGTCCCTCAAGTTTTGTTTTGATTATAAATGAGACTAAAACTCATTATGTTATTACTTATATACATATTACTACTAGGTTAAAATGTTCTCAGTTATTCTGTTTACGGGTTCACCTTTACCACTAACGGTACTCTACCCGTTCCTTTATATTAACCGGATTTAAATTACCAAACCCGTTTTTGGGGTGTTACATAACCACACTGTATAGTTTAATTTTTTTGAAATATTTGAATCTGGTCCGAATCATAAATAATGTGCATCGTGGTGTAACGAACTCGTAGTATGGTATTGAAGGGAATTTTTGATTTGCCCTTAGGAGTGAAAAATACAAGAACGATACGTATTATGATCTGGTCATCGCTTACGTATCTTACGATTAGGCATATTATATTTAACAATTTCTCTATATACAAGCATATATATATATATATATATATATATTATAAATACGTATATATTATAATATGTTTTTATGACATATTTGTATATTATTTACACTAGATACAAAATTTCAATTACGTGTATCGTTGATACGTGTTTAATAAAGAAAGCTTGTAACTCTACCATTTATTTATTGAATAACATTTTTTTGTATAATGTTATCAGCACCCAAAAATCTTACATATTGATACTCCGAACAAAATATGCACAAAAACCATGATTTCCCCCATAAAAGTTTGGTTAAGCCCTCCGATTGCCCCCATGACAAAAATTATGGGTCCGCCACTGAATAAGGAAATCTGATTATGGTTATATTATCGAATTCTATATATTCATATTGTCGATTTCTTTCTGCTAATTATACACATTTCTTTATGTTATTTGATCGAGTTTCTTTATTGTGATCCATATTTGATGAACTGAATCAATTATGCTTATACTATGTTTTCTAATCTGTCATTTAAAATAAGATTTCCTTGCCCAATGTTCTGGAAATTCTGTCAGTATCGGTTTAGTTCATTATGTGGGAAAATTCGGTCGGTATTGGTTCTGTTTGTTGCGGTATGGGTACACTATTGCCACTTCGTATAGCAACCGAAAGAGAAAACACATAAGTTAAAATTGTGAACTTCTAAGACATGATATTTTGTTTCCATGTAATATTATGATCTGATACCTTGACTTATTGCATTTGTATGTTAGTGTGGCACTTGATTGCCTTGATGTAACTTAGATTTCACTATGCATGTAGGCAGTTGAACTATCATTCGTGATATGTTGGGTAGTTGAGCTACCTCTCATATATCGGTAGGTAGTTGGACCACTCTCATAGATTTATAGTTAGTTACACAAGCTCTCCCTCTCTCGGGGTTACCAAGGCACGTTGTTGCGGTAACAATTTGACACCAGTCATGGAGATGAGCCAAGATCATGACATATACTCACTACACACAAACATATTCGAACATAAGATGTATGAAGAATCTTAACACAAAGACCCATACAGAGAATCTTGAACACAAACAGACTTAAGCCCTCTAAGCCTCACCTTTCTAGATCATCTCCTCAACTATATTTTTCTTATATATATATATAAATGTTATAAAGTTGAACATAGTTTCACACGATGAAGTCCCAATCATTATAAAGATGACTTGCATCTAGCATCTGCTCAAATGAACAAGCTAAAAACTTTTCTCATTAAAAACAAAGGAAACAATGTATTCATGATATATGGTAAAGCATAAACACTAAAACATACATGTATAACCAAAACACAAACACTAAAACATACATGTATAACCAAAACACAAACATTAAATGCCACCTAGATTTCAAATATCGTTTAAACTTTTAGCCAACACGAGGGTCACTCACATGTCTGGTAAAACAAGAAGACCTCAAATATATCTTCTCTAACCATAGAAAAAAAAACAGGTGACTAGCCATAATATCGACCTTATCATTATTTATTATTGATAAGAGTATCCCAATGGTTATGGATGATGGTCAAATATGGCCATTGGTGATTAAATCAGGTCAACTATGCTACATAGATTTAAAGCAAAAAGTTTACGCTCATGACCATGATGTTAGGATTCTTTTGTTGATTCATAGGTCACCATGACAATGTCATTGAAGGTTTGGGTTGTTTGCAGCATGACATGATATTTTTCACCCTATGTTGATCCCAAACCTGATTCCATTTTAGATATGATTAACGCCTATCATAAGTGATAGCTTACATATATTAAATATATATATAGGGGAAGGATAAAATGAAAACTCACTTGAGTTGAGAAAACTCAAAAAACCTTTGTAAAAACTCTATGTAACATTTTTATTTTTTTTTTCTAAAAAATTAGGAAATGTAACATACA
The DNA here is from genome assembly GCA_947069175.1 of Scalesia atractyloides. Taxonomy (NCBI): domain Eukaryota; kingdom Viridiplantae; phylum Streptophyta; class Magnoliopsida; order Asterales; family Asteraceae; genus Scalesia; species Scalesia atractyloides. Next base: position 79,768,774 of record CAMTDV010000005.1, on the reverse strand, counting down.
TATATTTGAACATTTTTATAAAAGAAACACAAAAAAAACACGGAGTAGTTTATTTTTAAAAAAAATGTTAAAAATTTCATGTTACATAATATATATGTTCAAAAAAAATGTAACATACAAATTTTGAAATTTTTATAAAAACAAGTAGGCGATTTTTACATTTTTTTATAAAAATGTTACATAGGGTTTTCTTGAGTTTTCTCAACTCAAGTGGGTTTTCGTTTTATCTTTCACACACACACATATATATATATATTAAAAGGTTGCATTTTTAATGAAATTATCAATAATGCTTATGTGGTTGCCTTTCATCAGTTGCAGAGTGACGTTTGGTTGTGAAAGCTTGGAAGATTATACCTTATGAAGGTAATTTCCTTTGCAAGTGTGACACCTAAGTGACGTTTAACTGTGAAAGCTTGGAAGATTATTCCTTACGATGGTAATTTTTTATTTTTTTTTGCGAGTGTCACTCCTAATATAAAAAATGGGGCTAACTGAGCCAACTCCATTGCCTATTGGATTGATTTTGTTTGAAGATCAACTTCTGGAAATGGTGTGGGTTTTGATAGAAGACCTATGAAGCTGGAGGGTTCATCGATGGTATTCACTTTTTTGACTTTCCATATATACCAAACATACACTTATATATAATCGGGATCTAAGATTTTCCCTTTTAAACTCTGGAACATTAGGTTTTAATACGATTATTTATTGTATAATGCAGTTAGCAATTGTTTCATATCTTAATATAGCTCACTGCAATTTCAAAGTTAAACAGAGACAATTTTGAAATTGTGAAGTCAATGGCCAAATGTATAATGTGTTGGATTGTAATCTCTCATTCATGTGTATACACACTCATGATCATGGGCTGCAAAGAAACTTGTTTCTTGTTTTATTTATCATGGGTCAAAATAGTTTATTTATTATGTAATTTGTATTATGAGCTGAACATGTTTAATAGCCCAAGTTGCGTCATTAGTCGGGTCGTTAGGTTTAAATGATGTGTTATATGATTGAAGCGGTTAAACATTGACCGTCACACCGTTTCATATGCGTATATATGTATGTAGACAGCAAGGGAACAAGCAGATCTGTATGATCAATAATTCACAAAATCGGTGTTTATTTTAATCACCTTCATTCACATTCAATTGTTTCCAAGTGTCGTATTTGTTTTGTTACTCTGACTATGAAGTCCAGGCATCTAGATAACAATTGGCTATCGTTGATTCGAAAATTATGGGGTTACGACAACAAAAGGAAGATCTCGCCGGTGAAGAGACTGTCATTTGCATTGTCTAGTCTTTTATTGAATGAAGATGCCTCAGTTTTCTTTTCGAAGGCACTGGAAATATAGTGCGGCAAAAAAAAGTATCAAGGAGTGAAGTTCCATAGCTTGTGTCTCAAACGCGTGTTTGTTGATGAAGATGAAGGACGAAACTCGTGTTTTATGGTAGACGATGGTATGGATTGAGGAACTCAAGGCATACTCTCTGACATAAGATGTTACTGTTGTTAATTGTTTTGTCACTATCAATACGCATGCCCAAGTAAGTTATCCAAGACCATAATTCCTCATGAAATCGATATAGAAGACGTAGCTTACATTGTTAGAGGAACCTAGTGTGGTGATTGGGATGTTGTGTGGTATGTAACCCTTGTTTTAAGAAACACCAAACCAATAACAACACATTGTTTCATTATTTCAAGAACATATATAAGGTCGAAAGAGACAATAAAAATGACTTGGTGTAACATTTCCATTTTTATAGACTAAAATAAAGTACATAAAACTTATATTATTAAACGGGTAGATTACGAGTAAGTTGACTGTTAGAAATATGAGGTAACTAGACGAACATAGGAACCGTTTAATAATTAATAATAAAATATATTATAATTGACCTTACTCCGTTTTAATGAAATTTAGATCAAAATGTAGATAAAAATATGTTCGTTCTAATGACATATTCATCGTTTTATAAAACGTAATATTTTATAAGTTATAAACGATAAATAAGTGAAGCAGCTGAATTAATTATTATATATAAAATAATAATAAAAACTTAACACGTATATAAGAATTGTGTATACGTGTGTAGAATATTTTTGGACATCCTTATCCATAAAAGATTCGTAGACAGCAAGTATTCGAAGACATTATAAATAATCAAATGTTAATGCATTCATTTCACTTTCATACAATTAAGCTCAGGACCCTACCTTTGCTCCATAATAAGTGTTTTAACTCTGATCACTGGTACGATGTCCTGTTCAATCGATCTGAAATCCATCAACAGATGTCAAGGTGCTGCATGTATAAGGATATACTTTATTAACTACGTTGGAGTTTTGGTCTCGTAATTTATCATTAAAGTTGAATTGGGTTGATACACTAATACGTATGGTATTGTGTTTTTTATTAGAAACCCAGGCTTAACACCAGGAGACTATAGTCATAAACCCTAAATCTACAAAGTGAGTCATTCTTTCTTCTTATCAAATGCTTTCAAAACCCTAAATATTTTCTAGTTGTATTTACAGTGATTAAGTTTTTGTATTCTGAAAACTGCCAGTATGAGGGGTTTTGTATACACTACTTGATAATCTTCACTATTGACGAAAATTAGCCAATGAGTGATATGACCACCGTCACATTGGAACTGCCACCGAGTGATAAATATTGATTTGAGTAATTGTTAGATATAGACAAATGTAAAAACTCTTAATGCTGTAAATTATAACAATGTGTCTTTTTATAAAAATTGAATGAACTCGCCAGTATTTTTCGCTGATAAAATGTTTTTAAACGCGTTTCAGGTAACTTACTGTGAAAACAAAACAAGAATGCTATGAGGCACTGTAGGCTTAAATATAGTGGCTATGTTACCAGAATAAGGAAAAGCAATCATGTTTTATCAAATAGGGTTTATCCCTATAAAAACCTTTGTTTGTAATATGGGTGTTATCCAAGTTGTTTAATTAAACTTTGGTGTTTTACAAACTTTGAAATTTTCCTAACTACGATCCTGATGAAATTTTTCGCTGTAAATTTAATAAATACCGATATCACTTGTAACTGCTCACGGCTTCCGTCCATAATATGGTCTGGGGCTGTGACACTTGGTGTTCATCTATGGGTTGGGATTGACAAAAGTGTTTTGTGGATGGAAAGTTTAGAAAAATACTATGTGTACTGTTTGTTTCTAAATTAACAAAAAAACATCCTTAGTAAGGAATAATTGAATATTCAAGGTTTTGATGTAAAGTTTGAAGGCTATTCGTATGTTATCACCAAAACTTTTAAGGATAACACATGTATTGAACAGGTTGGGATTTTAAGGAAACAAATTTCTGAAAATGACAGGATTGCAAAGCCACACTCTTTTAAGTTCAATTAAATTCCACCAACATGAGGCCGACTTAATGTTCGATCATATGGATGAGGTAAAAGGGTAAGGAAACGAACTAAGAAAAATTGGGATATGTGTTATGTTTCTAAACATAATAAAAATCTACAATATGTTCATTAGCATAAGGATGTCCTTAAAAGTGAATTCCTTGATGTAGTCAATTGGTTAATAGAGGATTTTCATAATTCAAATGGAAAAAGAGTTTTCCTCTAAGTTAGAAGATGGTAGGGTTTTTTATCTCCTTGGTTTATATGCTGGGGTCCAAAGGTTTGGAGGTTTTCAGATGGTAACTAAGAAACAAAAATGGACTGAACTAGCCTTCACATTAGAATTTGATATCAACAAAGGTAGTAACCTTCAAATGGTCTACTATAGATATTTAAACACCTTGGAATGGTATTACCAAACCATTACCAAAAGAGGGTATTTTGAAGATAAAGATTTTGAGGAACTTGTTGATAATATATGTGAGACTAGTGAAGATGATGATGAGATCAAACCATTACCGTAATGGAAATTTTGTGAAAATTTAATATCACAAAGATAGGAAATGCATTTTTCTTAATTTTGAAATATATATATATAGGGGGCCGATAAAATGAAAACCACACGAGTTGTGAGAACCGTGAGAACTTTTTAATCCGGGACGAGTTGGGCCAAAAAAAAATTTCATATACGTAGATGAATATATTATACACATCCGTAAAAAAATTAAATTTAAAAATTGTTGTAACGCCTCGTATTTCCAATATTTATTATTTTTATAAAAATTCGCGCTCGTTTTCTATTTCCTGAGTCGCAACTTCAATCGGATCGAAAAACGGTTTAAAATCGGAAAACTACGCGTTTTTACGCGTTTTAACGAAACGACAACTGAACGCAATCATTTTCGAGCGCCGACGTTTAAATCACGTGTTTAAACCTAAAAACGATATTATACCCTATTATGTCACGTTCGGGTTCGAAAACGGGTTTCAGAACCGTAACGGGCCGCGTAAAACACATGAACCGGGCCTTAGGCCCAACACACTCAAAACCCTAGCCTATATAAACCTAACCCCCCTCCTTCTTCATCACTCAAAACCCTAGCCCCCCTTGTCCCTCCTCTCTGAATTACCGGCGACCAGACTCGATCTCCGGCGAGCTCCAGCATTGGTCCGGCGACGACGGTTCACGCCGGCGAACCACCACCTCCCTCGCTCGCACTCACCCCCTCAACCACCTCACTCTCCTCTCTCCCTCTCTGCAGTGGTGTCGCTGGCCACCAATCGGGTGGCGGCGCAGCAGGGGCGGCATAGCAGCAGCGGCAGCGATGGTTCAGCAACGGCGGTGTAGCAGCGGCGGCGGTGGCTTAGCGGTGGTGTTTTAACAGCGCCCGTGATCTCAGACCTGGTTCAGGCTCGGTTTCAGCTGGTTCGGGTCTTGAGTTTCCAGGTAGTAGCACCACTCGTGGCGGCGGCAGGCTTGATGACAGCAGCGGCGGCAGCAGGCTCGACGGCAGCAACATCGGCGTCAACCAACAACATGTTCGTCTCCGATGACACTCCGGTAAACACCTCCAAGCTTGTTCCTCCCCCTTTTCTTTCAGATCTGTAAAGATCAACGTCTCCAGCCCCGTTTGGTTTCGTTTCAGGTGGTGCCGGCATGGCCTACGGCGGCGGTAGTAGTTCATCACGGCGGCAGTGATGGTGGTGGCCTTCATTTTGTGACTCGGTTCTCCGAGTTGACTCGGTTCAGGCTTGATTAGGGTTCGGGTTCGAGCTCAAGTGTTTCGGGTTTAGTCAAGTTTGGCGACTCGGCTCGGTACGACTCAGTTGTCCGAGTTTACTCGGTTAACACCGGGTCAAACCCGGTCAAGCTGGTCAACATCAGTCAACAGACAGATTTGGTTCAAGTTTGCGTGATCTCGGCTCGGGTTAAGTTTGAACGTTCGGTCAAATGAGGCAACTAGGTCAAACCGAGTCAACGAAAGTCAAACCTGGCCATCTTGGTCAACGAAAGTCAACTGGTCAACTGTGGTCAAACAGTCAACGGTCAGCCTTAGTCAAAGTCAGATTCGGTTCGGGTCAACACTAGTCAACAGCCGCCTTGGTTCGTTCAGGTTCGGGTCAAATCTGGTCAAAGCTCGGATTGTGGTCAACTTTCCAGTTCTGGTCAACACTCGGGTCTCGTGGTACTCAGTCGAATCCGACTCGACATGGTATATCCCTCTATAGTTAGTTTTTGGATATAATCGTTATAAATATACATTTACATAACTTGTATGGAGACTTAAATATATATATTGTTTCGTTATTCTTGCGTTTTGACAAATAATATCGACACTTGTGTGTCGGGATCGTCCAAAAACAAGAGGAAACTCTGCCCGATTTTCTACAGGTAATATATTTATTAAACTATTCGATAAAATATATTTATTATTTGAACTATTCGACGGAATATATTTATCGATATTATTTTTTTGTCGACAAAAATATACTTACTTTCTTTATTATGCTTTTCGACAAGAGCATAAATTTATTTATTATAATTCTCGACAAATATACTTATTTACTATACTTTTGACAAAACATATTTACTTATTATATTCATCGACAAAATATAAATTTATTTATTATAATTCTCGACAAATATACTTATTTACTATACTTTTGACAAAACATATTTACTTATTATATTCATCGACAAAATATAAATTTATTTATTATAATTCTCGACAAATATACTTATTTACTATACTTTTGACAAAACATATTTACTTATTATATTCATCGACAAAATATGGATATATTTATCATATCTCTCGACAAATATACTTATTTATTTTACTTTCGACAAAACATATTTATTTTACTTTCGACAAATATATTTGTACACCATTCGACAATATACATATATATATCTCATACAATTCGTTAGAATATAAATATATATACCCAATATGCTTTTCGTCAAATATATATATTAATTATTTGACAACACTCCTACAACCCTTTTGATGAATTTAATTTAGAAATTCCTTTCTTAAACGATGTTAACTATATACGTACTTTCAACTCCAATTCGAATCCTTCGTCGTAGCTTCTATTATTCATGTACATTCGTTTGCCATTTTTTTAAGGTGACCTCGATGTCCCCTTTCTCCCACTCATCAACTCGTCGTGGAATTTTCCAAAGAAGACTTAGCAATTTTGTGAGTACACTCGACCCACTTTTGTTTATATCACTTTTTGGGTGTAACATGTTTCCATATACAAAAATCACAAACACTTAAACTTTATGAAACGCACAAACAATCCTATACACATGACTACTTGAATCGTATACTTGTTGCTTGTCTAGGGATAAACGTTGTGCTATGCTTTAGTCATTAACTATTTTTAGCCTTTGTTTGACATGCTTAGCGCTATAGGAATTCACGCATCCACCTCCATCGCTTTACACGTGAGGTCATGTTAAAACATCGTGATTGCGTTACGGGTTTGATTATTAGCATTGCATGCCTTGATATTGCTCTTGTATAGATTTAGTTGCCATGAGGATTGTTAAAACTTTATTCGTATACGTATGCTATGCTTAAACTTGTGTACTCGCCTTTGCTTTTGCATTGACTTTATTTTAAAACATGTTACAGGTTGAAGGAGATGACGCTATGAAAACAATATAGCAAGGACTAGATACACACAAATTAGACGTTAGGTTTAATGTCGACGTATCAATTTCGTTATGACTTTGCAAATGTTAGATTGTTCTTTGTTTTGTTACATTGATGTATTTGACAATTCTTATGAAATGAAATATGGTTTAATTAATTATTTTCACTTAATAATGTTGTGAGCAATGAGCAATCTCGTTTTCGTCTCATCCCGATGTTTCCGCCATCGGTTGGGGTGTTACAATTGTCGTGTATGTAGTTTTGACCACCACAAGTTTTTTTTACGGATGTGTTTATAATATATTCATCTACGTTTATGAAAAAATTTTGGCCCAACTCGCCCAGTATGGTACAGTTCTCACGGTTCTCGCAACTCGTGGTGGTTTTCATTTTAGTGGCCCATATATATATATATATATATATATATATATATATATATATATATATATATATATATACATATATATATATAGGGGTTGGTTAACATACAAATTTGCTTAACGTACGATTGGTACCCGGAGCTATCTCAACATGCGGGATTTTACCTATAACATGCGGGATTATTTTTTATCAACATGTGGCTTTTTTTTCTTAACATGCGTTTCTTTATACAGTGTACCGTGCATTTTTTCCGTTTTTAACATGCGGACTTTCTTTTTCTTGTATACACTGCGGATTTACCTCTCCAAACACAAACCCGCATGTTGTAAATCCAAATCCGCATGTTATATCTTGGCATCGTACACACCGTACGATAAGCAGCATTGTATAGTACATTTTCTCTCTATATATATAGGGTAAGGTTCATGCGAGAACCACCTTTATTGTCAGAACCGCGAGAACCACTAAAGTAAAACCGCTACATCACCACCCAAAACCTAAAAAAACCTAACCCCCTCCCCCAAAAACCCTAAACCCCCCACCCCTCACACCCAAGCTAAATGCTAAAAAAAACTAAACCATAAAGCTAAACCCCCTAAAAACCTAAAAAAAAAAACCTAAGCCACCCCCACCCCCTCCCCCACCCAAGGTAAATGCTAATAACTATCCCCCCAAAAAACCTAAAAAAAAATCTAAAAACCACCCAAATTTTTTCTTAACATTTTTTATAAAAAAAATCGCTACTTTTCGTCACAAAAAAAAATCTAAAAACCACCCAAAAAACCTATAAAAAAATCTAAAAACCACCCAAATGTCTATTCCTACGGGTAGAGGTAAGGTTGTCTACATTTTTACCCTCCTCAGACCCTACCTTAACTTTGCTATTGGTGGGATATACTGGTATGATGATGATGATGATGACGATGATCATGATGATTCTTGTTTTAGGTACTTTTGGGTCCTCGTGCCAACTCTGACAGTACTACTGCTCCGGTTGTTGTATCCTAGAAGACAAAACGAGTTCTTAGTGGAGACTCGGAATTTGTTTTAAGGGCCATGTATCAAACACAACGCAGAGCCATTTACCTATTATGTTCCATCTACATTTCTTGTATTTCATTTAATTCAGTTGTATTCATATTGTAATTTACTACTTTATTATTTTCTGTATAGTAATCTTTAATAAAAAATATTTATTTTATATGCGAACGGTTCCTACATACCATTCAAGAAAAGAGATGCCAGTTACACAAAGCATTACCCAACTGGCTCCATTCCCGTTTTCAACAATGAAGAGAAGGACCCAAGCAAGACCGGACCAAGTGGAACAAAGAACTCAAACCGATGGATCGTCACAAGTGACGATGAAGAAGACCTGGTTGAAGTAGCAAGTGTTGAAGATTCAATTGGGTCAAGCTCATTTAAAGTACTCTTCTGAATCAAGAAAGATGTTGATGTGCAGCGCATGATTGAAAGCTTAAGGTGGTGTGTTGGATTGCAATCTCTCATTCATGCACACACACTCACAATCATGGACTACAAAGAATCTTCTTTTATGTTATGTTTATAATGGGTCAAACAGTTTATTTATTAAGTATTTTTATTATGGGCTGAACATGTTTAATTACCAAGTTGTGTCACTAGTCAGATCATTAGGTTTAAACGATGTGTCGTATGATTGAAACAGTTAAACACTAAACATCACACGGTTTCATATATGTATATATGTATTATAGGAACTAGGTTCATTTTTTATTAAAATATATTATGAAATATATAATAACGAGACTCTCATTATTTATAGGAAATATGATAGTACAATCCGGTTACAAAACTATATAAAAATAAATGAAATAAAAATACATTGTACCAATCTTGATTCAAGTCGACGTCTTTGGAAAACTTCAACCGCACCTTGTTGTTTGAAACTCCGCTACAAGACAAACAAAAAATTGTTGATAGTTTTGGTTCAGGCACGTGTTCAACACGCTTCCCTTAAAACAGATTTCGCGCCTCTACTAAAGACGACGCGACTGTTTCCCAGGGTACAACAACCGAAGCAGTATGTACTGCCGGAGATGGCCACACGCCCAAGGTTGCACCGGATAGAATTATAGTGTTAGAACTTGTGGAACATTATGATACGAAGGCGATTAAATCGTATAGAGAAAACATATCTCTCTAAGTACCTGACACATGGGTCTTCAAGTATTTTATCTTTCCAAGAACTCTCCATGTATTCATGTATTTTTCTTGTAACCTTTCTCTAGTATTTTCTCATTATTCCAATGAGGCACATAGCCTACCATTTATACAAGAGTTGTGGATTACAAGAGTTTCTCTTAATTGATGATTTTATTAGAGACATAAACTCTAATAAAAGTTTCACTTAATTAGTGATTTAATTAGAGAATAAAAAATCTAATAAAAACTAATCAAGTGACATAAAAACTCTACTCTAAGAGTTTTTCTCCATGAAGATTCTAATTAATATTTATAATTTCATTTAATTATAAATATATTAAATATCCATTCACCAAATTTCCAACAATCCCCCACATGAATGGAGATCGTTCAAATCACATATAATTTCCAATGGAACCTCGACAGTTGAGTTTTGCATACGATAGGTAGGTGTTACCCTTTGAACCTTCGCTCATGAAATGCACTTAGCCCACTAGCTCTGAGTAGATCTCGATGTCTTTGAACTCGTCTGCCGTTTGTGTAGACGACAATACACTTCACACAAGACTCTCCCTAGTCGGGTCATCTCCTCATAGTCGTGTCCAATAATGGTCGTGGAACACTTTCCTGGTTCTGCGAGAGCTCTAGGAATTGTGCCCTCAATTCCATTCGAAGCGACCACACTTCTCTCTGACATAGGTGATTCTCCTTAGATCATTAAAAGCATTGTGGTTATCGTGATTTATCCAAATCATTTACCACATATTATGCTTAGCCTTACTCTTTGTCACTGAATATCATAGGAATAGACTAGGACATATTTAAACACCCTTTTATACTTTGGGGGTATGTATAACCATGTATACTAGCTTATGCATATCATTTATACCCCCATAGTGACTACCCTTATGCATATGAGTTAGTTGTCCTATTGAACTTAGATCTTGGGATCTCCAGTCAACTAAGTTAGGGGTCCTTCACATACCCTTTTTCCATGGCTTCAGTCTCATTCCACAACTTGATCTCTAATAAACCCTCAGGTTGAGATTAGTTGTCATGATGTGTTCTTAACTCGTAAGTTAATTTTGCCTATTGTCAACTTCTAAGACTGTAACCTCAGTGGCCATCTGAATCTGGTTATATCATATGTCTTTGTAAGATACGCGTATCATTTAAGGCAAACACATCTCCATTATGCACTACGACCTTTGTGTCCTCCACTTAGTCATCTGTTTGCAATGTTAGATTGGATTACAAAATCCTTATTGCCAAACTTTTATGATACAAATGCAAGACACCCCCACATTTAAGTGTTATAGGATCTCATCTAGATGGGGTAATGAAAACCATTTCTACACACCCTTATAGGGTTGTTTCTAAATGGATCCTCCACCACATTTCTAGCCATTTGCTCAAAATTTTCGTAACTTCACTTATGACGACATTTATACACATATGATTGAACAAGATCAACCTCATTGTATCAGTGAATTCAACTCATATTACATTAGCTTACATAAGCTTCCGAGTTGACTAAAGCAACACATGCCATTGTCATAAGTTTGTCACAAACTTAGAATAATTCTAACTCAACATCTTGAATAAGCCTAGACAATGAGTTCTCCTCATTAGCTTTTCGAACAAACTCTTCAAAATTTGCATGTTTTTTCCTTATAATGAATGAAAATTCTTCCTCAACTTTGTCTATCACACAACTTCTTATGGTGTTCATACACATTTGAATGTTAGAGTTAATTAGTCTCAGTCAAGACCCATAATTAACCAAGTACTAGTCTAGCATGCTTTAGACTACAATACTTTAGCATGTGAACAGAAGATGCATCATTCTGATTCTTCACAGCCCCAAGGATATCATAATACCACTTTGCAACATTCATCCCTTGTTAAGACAAAATAATGAGACTTATTCATAATCCTAAAACATCAATATTTAGGAAAGTCTCACAAATTATTGTATATAGCACATAGCTAAAATTTATCATTCAATTAAGGAACATAACTTGTTTATCTTTGATCTCCAACGTTTTACCATTTACTCGTAAGGACTTAAACATAAGTCTTAATCCAAGTCACTTGGCAAACAAATTCATCACCGACAAGATGAATGTTCCTCGTCTACAATCACTATTATGTGTGAGATAGAGTCCACTAGATCAACACTCAACAACATGGCATTCATAATTTTGTCATAAGTGATTTGTACACATCTATTGTTATTCATTAGGAGATATGCATATTTAGGATTCTCTCCCATACGAATATAAAATCTCCATATAGTTCTAACAATAATCAAGTGGTAGACGCATCTACGAATAGATCACTTGGAACAAATCTCGCAAGATTTAACAAAGGTATACAATTAGATATAGTACTTTTTCTTTCATATGTTAGAATTCACACTTGTGAATTTTCCAATGACTTCTAACGAAGTACTTCAACACGAATCTCGTTTGTGTATTTCATCTCAATACACTCACTTCTCTCGTGATGTGGTTACACGTTTGATGTCTCGTCTTGGATTTTTAGTCAATGCAACAACTCTCAAGTTGTTTATGTCCAAATATTTCCATGTACTATCCGTTTAAAACCATATTCTTTTAGACAATGTATAGTTGACGTTATAATTACTTTCCACAAAAATAATTTATACGTCACAAACATTAGTGATTTATTTCTTTGTAAAAATATTGCATGTGTTATCTAAAGATATTGAACACAACAAAAAAATACATTGGAAACAACTAAATCATAAGTGACAAACACTTTTGAAATTTAAACGTAAGCGTAGACGATATGTAGACATCAAATATCAAAGTGGTTTTATCTTCCACACTTTATATTCTGACCAAAATCATCTCAACGATATCGTCCCATGGCATATCTTGATGTACTCCCTCAATAATACTCCATGCACTTGTAAGTACAAGTTCCTCATTTCATCGTGAAAATTTAAACTTGAACAATTATGCTCAAAACAACACCAAGTTGTTATAAAGGCTACATTTAAGTAGTAATCTTGAACAATTAAATTTGTTCACAACAACACTAAGTTGTTTTCCATCAAATAATATCCACGTGATTATCACAAATGCTACTTCTAGCAAGAGTAGCAAACCATTAATGTCAATTACAGTTTATGATAACATAAATCAAAACCCATAATATCAAATGGTTTTATATTGTTTAGTCTTACTACGCATGTACTAAACGTTTTCTAACACGCAAGTTAGAAAAATATATGTTATAACGGGCATGTTATAGAATCGAACGTTTACATAAAACGTTTTCAAATGATAAAGTTTATAAAATAAACCATTTCTCATTGTTTTTAATGCACACATGCATAGGCAATTAAATTTACATAAAACATTTCCATTCATTATGGCTTATACAATGTACAATCTCTAACACTATATTTGTGATACACATTTTCTAACACACGTGTTAGAAAATTTAAGTCATTATATATATATATATATATATATATATATATATATATATATAACATGACCCTTTGGATTTAGAAATTACAAATTAAAGTTCGTAATAAATCTCACACAACTACACCATCACTTTATGGTGATTTAGTTCTTACTCTTGTATTTTCTAATCTCATCAAGTTAAGCAAATAGCATATTTTTAATACATGAGACATGGGGTGGAGAAAAGTCTCACTTAATTAGATATTTTATTAGAGACAAACTCTAATAAAAACTAATAAATTGATATAAAACTCTACTTAAGAGTTTAACTTCCATATGAAGAGTCTAGTAAATGATTTTAATTTCATTAAAGTCATATAACAACAACATCACTTTATGGTGATTTAATTCTTGAAGCCAATCAACTTCAACGTATGACATTCTATTTCTAAACCATACAAAACATAACATAAGTGTTTATATTCATTGAAATCAATGCTACAACAAATTACTTATATAAAATGTTTACATAAAACATTTCAAAGCATTTGTATTTTAACCATTTTAACAATCATGTTAAAATGAACGAAGTTCTAACGCACACGTTAGATATATTAACATTTACACAAAATGTTAAATCGACTTGCTATAAACACATATATGGTTCAAATAAAGAAGTCATTTCCAATACATACGTTAGAAAATGAACAATTAAAAAAATTGCTTTAAAATGTAACGCTTTCCATGAGCATTTCTAACACACATGTTAGAAGACAAATGATTACAAAAAATCATTATAAGACTTATTTGTTCATATCAATCCATGGGTGGATGAAAAGTCTACTTTAAATAGAGACTTAAATGGAGACATAAAACTCCAACCAAGTAACATTAAACTCTTATTTGAAGACATGAAAATTCTACTTAAGAGAATTTAACGTTTACAAAAAACGTATGGTTTCCACCCATAATTCCGGTATAACACACAAGTTAGAGAAATTTAACGTTTGCAAAAAAAAAAACGTATGGTTTACATAAACCCATTCTAACACAAAGGTTAGAAAAAATTAACGATTACAAAATCGTTTCAAAACCAAACGATTGAACCAAAACTATTCGTTTTGTACCATGATATATGATTTAAGATTATACCACAATCTCAATAAATCCAAACACACCAAGTTGTACTACATACATATTTCCCAAAGAAAAAATTTTATAAGATTATAATATCTAAAAATATTTTTTTATCATAAACCCTTTGTGAACCTAAAATACTTATAAAGTTTAAAATTGTAGCAACAATCTCACGAAATCTGTTTTAAGTTTGTAGGAACTAAGTTCATTTTTTATTAAAATATATTATGAAATATATAATGACGAGACTCTCGTTATTCATAGGAAATATGATAGTACAATCCGGTTACAAAACTATATAAAAATAAATGAAATACAAATGCATTGTACCAATCTTGATTCAAGTCGACGTCTTTGGAAAACTTCAACCGCACCTTGTTGTTTGAAACTCCGCTACAAGACAAACAAAAAATTGTTGACAGTTTTGGTTGAGGCACGTGTTCAACACGCTTCCCTTAAAACAGATTTCGCGCCTCTACTAAAGACGACGCGACTGTTTCCCAGGGTACAACAGCCGAAGCCGTATGTGCTGCCGGAGATGGCCACACGCCCAAGGTTACACCGGATAGAATTATAGTGTTAGAACTTGTGGAAAATTATGATACGAAGGCGATTAAATCGTATAGAGAAAACATATCTCTCTAAGTACCCAACACATGGGTCTTCAAGTATTTTATCTTTCCAAGAACTCTCCATGTATTCATGTATTTTTCTTGTAACCCTTCTCTAGTATTTTTCTCATTATTCCAATAAGGCACATAGCCTACCATTTATACAAGAGTTGTGGGTTACAAGAGTTTCTCTTAATTGATGATTTTATTAGAGACATCAACTCTAATAAAGTTTCCCTTAATTAGTGATTTAATTAGAGACATAAAAGTCTAATAAAAACTAATCAAGTGACCTAAAAACTTTACTCTAAGAGTTTTTCACTTCTAATTAATATTTATAATTTCATTTAATTATAAATATATTAAATATTCATTCACCAAATTTCCAACATGTATGTCGACGACAGGAAACAAGCAGATCGGTATGATCAATAATTCCCAGAATCGTTGTTTGTTTTAATCACTTTCATTCATATTCAATTGTTTTCGGTATTGCATTTCTTTTGTTACTTCGACTATGAAGTCCAGGCGTCCAAATAGCATAATGCATCATATCTTTTTAAGGCTATAAATTAACCCCATGCATATAAACATTTAACGTTTCATTCCAAAGCCAAATTATAGTATTATCAATATACATTCTAGACATTGCTGTTTATGGCTTTTGAAATTCAAAACACATTATATTGTACTATATTATTGTATGATCTAGCAGTAGTTTGACTTTTCAAATGAGCACAAAAATTTAAATCGATATGAAGTAGAGAGGTGAATAATTTGACTTTTAAAAGTCAATATTGGAATCTTGATGTGTACAACATATATATAGATGGCTAATTTGTTACTATTATGCTTTAATATACACAGGAAACCCATGATCTTGTATCATGTACTAATAATTTGTTACTATTATACAGTAGCAAATCCAATGTGTATTAGTGTATAGTACCCTTTTAGTACACTCAGAAGTATATATGCTTTTTTCTTTTATGTAGTTATATTCACTTCGTGGAAAGAATATGTGACGACCGGAGTCACAACTTTTAGTGATGTTTATATGTGTATCGTATAGACATGAAGAGACGAATTACTAGTTATAACTCGATTACATAATTAAACTGGTCCTCTTTTAAAAGGATTTTTGCCGACTCTAGAAAAGAAGCATCTTCCTTGTGACTTAAAGTTAGTTGATCTTGGTAACAAGCCAAACTGGTAATCATACGCCGTGTTTTCAACTTTACATGATCATATTTTAGTTAGATGATTGAGGATTTTAATGTAGGTATTATTTTAAAATTGTATCATGAAGCTTGATAGTCATTTGTATGTTTAATTAATCTTTATTTATTTATTTTGTTCTTGACTAGATATGGATAGATCTATTTGTTCGCATAAAGGAGGGTGGGCATAGGCCCACCGTCCGGCCCAAACCAAAAGTGTCCAATAACCGAGTTTTTAGTCTATTAATTATAGCTCACACATGACGTAGGGTGAAATGCCCACAGCCCAATAACCGCATCTGAAGTCCGGCCCATAGGTTTTTCACTTTTATTATTCTTCTTTTGTTCTAACTCCAAATATTTACAATCGTTTTTCACCCCAACACATTGATTTTGTTATTTTACACGCTGCCACTCTTATTCTCCAGCACGGTACATCAGAACTCAAAAAAAAAAAAAAAACCAAAGCCGTGATTTACAAGTAGAAGCGACAAGGACAAAAAAAAAGGATTTTTAAACCGAACTATAGTTTATGATTGGCCAGGGTTTGCTAAATATCCTTGAATCTTGACCCTGTGTTTTATACTGCCCTTTCGTGTTTTAGGGTCTTTTTATATTTTTATTTATGTTAACTTAAAAACTTTGATTTATATTTTCTAGGGTTTGTAAATTGCGTAAGCGAGAAATTATGAACCTAATTCGACGATCAAAGTTGCTTAACCTAATTTGTTGACGTTTCACATAACCTTAAACAAGGCGATTATTCTTTATGCTTCTAAAATACTCGTATCCAGGTATGTTAGGTATGTCGGTATTATATTTAGTTATGTAATTTATCATCGTTTTTTTTTTGTGACCCGTTTTTAACCAACCCGTATTGTGCCCACCCTACAAAAAAGCTCTGTATCCGCCACTGTATGACCCCTGGATAGCTTTTGCTTATATATGTCGTGTGACCTAGATTCAAATATTTTGAACAAACACCTGATGCGGATCATATAGCAAATAGTTTTCTGAGCGACCCGTATAACGATGTGGGTCATATGACTTTAATATAAACTCATAGTGGTGGGTATATTTAAGTGGTGGGTATAGGGTTAGTTGACAGTTATTAAGTGGTGGGTATAGGGTTAGTTGACAGTTATGATTCATGATGATATTTTGACAGCAAGTATATAATATTTATGTGCTTAAATATACCCACCTGAGGCACAACTCGTGACACGATATAATGCGGTGGAGGTTGTGCTGAAGATAGTAGCAGGCGAGCAATGTGTCGAAGGCGTGTCCAGGTATGTCAGCATAAAATTATTGATATGGACCTAAAAAAATCCTTTTAGTTTTTATTTTATTATGTTTTGTCCGACTTGACATACACAAGCACTTATAACCATTGTTTTCATTCTCTAGCCTTCCTATCTTTAAATGGAATTCATTTGTGTTTGAGGGAGAGGAGTCCATGATTGCAGCAATCTCTGAGGACCCTATGCTATATATATATGGATTAATTAACAGTTATGATTCATGATGATATTATGACAGCAAGTATATTTGTATTTTAAAAATCACTGCTATTAGTCTAAGAATTTGTATTTTAACTGGTTATACAGGAAGGATGTACAATTTGTGTGATAAAGAGAGATTTAACCGAGACAGACAACGTTGTAGCTGAATTGCTACAACCAGGTGTAGTAAGTTATTTGAAATGATGAAGGTGGTTTATGAGTATTATGCATATGCTTATGCATTACTGTATATTTTGAAGTTTGGAAAAATAATTGATAAAGGTTAAACAGCAAGCCGGCTTGGTTTATATGGTGTTTCAAACCTTGTCCAAGTCGTTGATTCGATTTTGCAAATAGTGAAACGAACCATATAAATCTCAACACGCAAACCGTGAAAAGAACCAGACTACGTCAAAACTGGTTTAACCGGTCGGTTTTTAATGGTTTACAAACACACCTACATTTAATTTGGTTGCATTATCCCTGCATATGGGGTTTTGAATTAACTAATCATTATATGTCAAAAATAGAATATAAAAAACCGAGCAGCTGAAGCTGAAGTAGCTATGCAAAAAGAATAGTGAACGATTCAAGTTTATGAGATTACATAAGAGAGAACACGCAAATGGGACTTGATCACTTTGAGACACTGCAGAAGTTTGTATTAGTTGATTAGAGCATGATTGATTAATCCTGCTTAAACATGTTTTAATTGCCAATGAAACTGAATGATTCAAGTAGCAAATTTCAGGTTGCTATATCTGATTATATTTTATAAATTTTGGCCATTTAATATTTTTCAAAATTGACCCATACTGACCAAATTTATTTTTATCATAACTTGTTTGACCTGAACCTGAACCAAACTGAACCGTTATACAGGCCAGTTTTGATACCATTGCCCGATCAACAAGTTTTGTGATGCTTAAACCTATCATATGTTAGGCCCTAAAGCTTTAAACAACCATACTTTTTTTTTCCAAAAAGGCTTGGTTATAACCGATTACCTGTTTACCATATATTTGTTGCACAAATATTAGGATACAACAGCAATGCACATGACAAAATGTAACATATCAAGAGCTTGAATATTTGTCCAAAAGTCAAAACACCCAACATCATGCAGAAAGAAAAAAAAGTACCCCAAGATTTCAACTACCAATCAATCAACACGAGGGTCAACCACCTGTCCCATAAACAACACGACCCCAGTCTCATCTTCTCTGATCACAAATAAGAACGGGTGATCCGCCACAAAATCCACCTTATCATACTCCGGAGGAGTTTGCGCTGCACCTAACATCATCTCCATCAAATAGGCCATTGCTTATGTACCTTCTTCATTCACCTCCACAAAAAGATTTATGGATGATCCTCGAAACATAAATGCCTTGACCACCAGACGAGTCAACCATTTCGCTCAAACCATCTCCACCGCCGAAAGGCAATACAAGGCCTAATTCCTTCAACATATCAGAAACTTCCAACCCGAATGAGATCTTGAACACTGGTATCAAAAACCGTGGGACTTTTACACGATCATTATGTGGGATGTGACGATCAATAAAATCAGGTGTGGAACCAATTTTCTGTACTAAAGATTGAAGGCTGTCTTTTGCATTGGGGAGGAAAAAGTACATAGAGAACTCTTGTTGATTGCGACCTTTTAAATAGGGAAGGCGAAGCACCTTGAAATCATCGTATACACCCACGGATTTTAATGCAAAGTTGGTCATGAACGGAACTTGAACTTTGTTGCCATTAAGGAGGTGGAAGTCGTATTCTTTCGTCATCGACGGTTCAAACTTATCCTTCCATATCCCCTTGAAGTAGATTGCATTTGCATAGATGAGCCATGTGATATTGCTAACTTCTTCAGCAGTAATAACTTGTTTGATAAGGCCATTTGTTTTCTCTTCCGCCCATGAATTCAGTTCATGGGCCACCTCAGCGGCCTTCGTTAATCAATAAATAAAGTACATAAAACGTTAGTTATATATTAGAATTAAGGGGTAACTTTATAGAAATGTGATAAGTTTGCTAATTGTTTCAATTAAGTCACTCAAACTTTTTTTGTCTCTATAAAGTCACTAAAGTTTCATTTGTTCTTCTAATGATATGTAATTAACAGGTTAGCAGGTTACAATGATGTGTCAGGTTAAACTAAGTTTTTTTATTTTTAATTATAGAAGATAATTTAAATTATAGAAATTAATATTTCTTTTAAAAAATAAAAACGAACAAGGGGCGATAAAGAGACGATGGGGATTCAATGGCTTTCGATCCATGTGTTTGTGTGGTGTGGTGTAGGTGAGACGGGTGTGTGTTGGATTTTGATTTTGTTGCGACGAAATCCCAAAGACGTGAAATGACTAATGGATTGAATGGAGAGGAAGAAGGGATGTGGACATACAACCTACCTCCGGTTTTGCAGGTCGCCGGAAAGTTGCCATTGCCGGCCGGAAAGACATGAACTGAGTTGAACGATGATGAAAGGTTTTGAGGGTTGAGATAGTTCAACAATTAAAAAACTTGGTTGTTTTTTAGGGTTTTAAATATTTTTTTGATTTTATAAAATTCACATTCACATAAAGATTAAAACAAAATAAAAAAATGGAGACAAAAATAATAACCTGATGACCTTGTAATTACACACTATTAGAACATCAAATTAAAGTTTAGTTACTTTATAGATACAAACAAAGTTTTGATGACTTAATTGGAACATTAAGCAAACTTGATTACATTTTTGTAGCATTTTCCCTAAAATTAAACACATTAAACAAGATGAATATGGAAATAAGAATAGACCTTGTTGCGAAAATCGACTTGCTTGCATTCGGCTTTATAAACAGTGTCCGCAACATGTTGGAAAGAAGGTTTGAGAAAAAGGGTTTTGTCAAGCCAAAATCCGTTGGCAAAAGACACTCGAGGTCCTGGTCCGCGTCTTGGCCTCGCATCGGGGAAGATCGAGGACACATACTGCCAATAAAGAGAGTTGAGGTTATCGGTGGAATTTGTTTTGAGGAAAGTGAGGAGTTGGTTGAGTGTTTGACCTTTGGAACCGGCGGCTAAGACGCTCAGGGCGACATGGATGGGAAGGGGGAGAAATCAACGTTGGTGTTGTGTTTCTTGGAGAGAAGGTGGGTTGCGAGTGTGGTCGAGACGTTGGTTTGGTTGCTGACCGATTGTTTAAGGTGTTTACGATCCATTAATGAAGAAGGTGTGAAAGCATGCGTTTGGGATGAAAGCCAGAAGAAAGTGTGTTATTTTTGCATGGTTATCAGTTTATCACCGTTTAACAACCTACAGCGAAACCCTAATGGGCCGTGTGATTCATGAAATCTTTTGGGTTGAAAATATAATGCTCACTTTTTTTATAAATCAATAGTGATCACAGGTTTATTTCAAGATAATATTCGTAAACTTATTCCGAATGTATATCATTTCTATAATGCAGTTTCTCTTTGGCTCAAACTATTTGCACACCGGCCTTGCCTATTTGCACACTTAGGGTTTATATACGCAACGTATAGGCCTATACGCTGCGTAGGTTTCAAATACACGACCAGACAGTCAAACCTAGTACCTTGTCAAATCTGTCTGACATACGCTTCGTATAGGTCTATACGCAGCCTATGTAAAGTACTATATGCGCTGCGTATAGACCCATACGCAGTGTATGTCAGACAGATTTGACATTGATACGATGTTGTCTAGGCATGTGAATAAAGCTACACGCGGAGTATAGACCTATACGAGGCTGATAAAGATGAATTTCAAACTATATTTAGACATCCATCTCTGCCTACGAATTCTCACAATTACTCGCATTCTTCTTCAATTTCTTTGTATACTTACCTCGGTGGGGATAAAATGTCGTCATTTTGGGAGGGAATTATTTCTTTAATCGCTATTCTAACGACGAATGGGAAGAAAATGATGCTAATGAGGATGAGGAGGGTGTGTCTGACGTCCCTGTTAATCAAAAAATACAACTGCCAGACTTGAACGAGGCTCCGACTCCACCTGTTGATGAACCATATTACCCAGCACATCAAGTGTATCAGGATTACGGATACGGGTTTGAACCTCCGTACGTGCAACAAGATAATCTGCATGGATACGTAGGATACGGTGCTAAGAATGCCCCTGTTGATGATCCATGTTACCCGACGCAGCAATCGTATCCTGATTACGGATACGGTGGTGAAGATTATTATGAGCAAGAAGATAGTTTAGATAGATACGGAGGATATGATGGATACGGAGGATGCGGTGATCAGCCTCCTAACACACCACTGTATGATGACTATGAACCCAGCACCCCGGACAATCCGTTTCAAAATAACATGGTATCACTTTTTTGTTAAAATTATATAATTATTGTTAAAAATTATATAATTATTGTTATTATTGTTAAAATTATATAATTATTGTTATTATTGTTAAAATTATATAATTATTGTTATTATTGTTAAAATTATATAGTTATTGTTATTATTGTTAAAATTATATAATTATTATTATTATTGTTAAAATTATATAATTATTATTATTATTATTAAAATTATATAATTATTGTTATTATTGTTAAAATTATATTATTATTGTTATGATTGTTAAATTATATAATTGTTGTTATAACGTAACTGTTTTTAGTGTTTCGTGTCTCTAACTGATCTGAAGATTTGGGTGCAAGCAACGGGAAATGAGAATGGTTACGTTATTGTTACCCGCCGATCAAAAAATATTAGTGGTAGCACGGGGATGGTATGGCTTGTGTGCGACCGTGGTGGTGAACCACGTAGTAAAGCAACAGTTAGGAAAGCTAGTAGCAAAAAAATTGGTTGCCCACTTACATTAATTGCTATACGGGACGTGACGAATGACATGTGGGAGTTAAAAGTGGACTGCGCGGAACATAACCACAAACCTACGCAGAGTTTGTTGGGCCACACCTTCGTGCGAAGATTTACTGAAGTCGAATACAGGCTAATCGAGCAGCTAACTGCCCAAAACATGGAACCAAGTTACATATTTCTAACCCTACAAAAGCAGTTTCCCGACAGCCTCCATGTTCAGAAAGACGTGCAAAATACGGTACAAAAGATTAGAGCGTCACGGATGGACGGAAAGACTCCCATGCAGGCACTGGAAAGCATGTTGCATGCCCACCGAATCATTTACGACACCCGCCAGGATCCAAAAAAGATGTCGTTACTGAGCTTTTTTGTTCATCCTCATCAATCACTATGTGGCGTGCATTCCCGCACGTGATGTTGATCGACGCAACGTACAAAACAAACATCTACAACATGCCATTTGTCCAGGTTGTGGGTTTGACGTCGACCAGCAAGTATTTTTGTATCGCACATGCCGTTATTTACAAGGAACGAAGGGATAACTTCGTGTGGGTTCTTGAGCGGATCAAGGCAATGTTGCAGGAATGTATGATGCCGCGTGTGATAGTCACCGATAGAGAGCTAGCCCTGATTAACGCGTGCGCTAAAGTATTCCCGAACGCGTCCAGGTTCTATGTCATTTTCACATTGAACAAAATATAGTGAAAAATTGCAGGCAAGGGTTCAACAAATTAGGTTGGGAGAAATTTCTGTCGTACTGGCGGAGAGTATGTGTAATGCCTCGCGTTTCCTTACTTTCTATTTATAGCAAGCTCGTGTTGTAATTCTATTTTTGGAAGTCTTTGTATTCGTATTTCTCATTTCATTGTAATCGTTGTAATTGAAACTTGAATCGTAATGGAAATATATATTTTGTCCCTATACTTGTTATGCATACTCATACAATACTTATACATGATACTCATACTCAAATACGTGATATACTTGATAATACGCAACATTCTTACATAATACATACTTGTTACATGATACCTATACTCGATCTCGATCACTTGATGCATACACATACATTATCACTCAATGCTTATGATACTTTATAATACTTAACAAGTCCATAAAATATCTTAAATAATCACTAAAACCCGTCACTTTTGAGTTAAACAACAAAAATCAAATTTTCAACTCGGATAAGGTCCTTACAGACCGCAAGGGTGTAGCCTTGCGGTCCGTAGGGCACTCTGGGCGGGCAGAATATGTTTTGGCTCGCGAAAATGCACGAATCCACACAACCCAACCACACCCAATCACCTTTGAACCTCCTTTAATCACTTCCTAACAAACCCTAACTCCTCCACTATAAATACACACCTCCTCCAAGCCATTTAACACTTTCAAAACCTTCTAATCTCATCAAATTACTCTCAAATCACCTCAAGAACACTCCACATCAGAATATTCGGGCAGATTATACCTCCTTCACTAAAGTGAGCATAACTTGCTCAAAACTTGGTCTTTTCACTTGATTCTTCTTCCTACATACTAGGATAATCTTTGGGTTGAATTTCTAGGGTTCTCCATGGAGAATCCAGACCTAGAAATGCCCCGAAAATGTCCATAAACTTTCTGTTTGTTTTCAAAATCTTTTAAAACTTGTTTATGTTCATCCAACTTGAGTTTATCTCATCTCAAACCTATGTCCGAATGCTTACAACACTGCTTGTGGTTGGTTAGGCTTAAAAACAAGATTGAGGCATTCAAACAAGAGGTTTAAACCTCACAATAGTTCTGTTTTCATAGAGCATTTAGCTCACAAGTGATGCAAGTTCATAGACTTATTCATATGTGTCCAGCAAGGTTAGCTTTGGCTATCCTAAACATTGAGACCACACATCACTTGATGATTTTCATCATCATCTCAAGTAGTTACTAGTCCTAAAGTGTCACAACCCCGCCAAGCCGTTGACATGTGTCCTCGTGTGCTCTCCGGGTTGTATTCACTTGGCTACTTGATATTATGGTGACATACTTTCATTTCTTGTCATTTCATTCTTGTATTGTTCTTATTCATGACCCTCCTTGTTGTCTATGACGACTCGTGTAGTGGTGAATCATATAAAGAGGTTAAATGGATGTTCATCATCCTATCTCCATGTTTGGCTTACTTGTATATTTAGAGGTACCAAAGTGGATGGTTCATCCTCTCACCTCCTACATGAACTTAATATTATGTATATATATTGGACTATAATATAATCCTAAAACCAAAACCTTGATAATGACTAAATAATCACCTATAAAGTTATTAAGTTTATCACTAAAGTACATAGTTCCTTGTCACGATTCTAATAGGTCTCGAACCTATGAAACCATATAAACCCCTTTTCGGGTTATCATAGTGTCAAGAACAAGTGCTATGTCTTAGTGAATATTTTCATACATAATACCTTATTCCTATTTCCGTAATCTCGCTCGAATAATCCAAACCTACCGTTACACTCCTAACTAATGCCTATGTTCTTCTTGTAGAAGGACAAGGTGCCAAACTCTAAATATCACAACAAAGCTCTCGGGATTTCTTAAGTGGAACGCTTAGCAAAACCGTGAGTACTCTCGACAAATTTACCGTTGTAACCACTTTTGGGTTGTAACATGTTCACTTATCAAAATTCACATATCACGAAATTCATGCTTTTACACACTCAATCCTTATACATGAATACTTATTATGGTTGATACATGCTTGATTATACATGCTTGATCATTAACTTAGCTAGCCCAACTTGACATGTATAGCGCTATAGGAGTAGCACACCGCCCGTCGGGGTTATGTTAAGATTCTCATACTTATTTTAGTCTTGTCGCTTTTCTGACAATGGAAGCTCGATCTCGTTTACACTTTTGTGGAAACTCGGGGTTTGATCTAGTATTGCATGATTAATATGAACCTTGCTTACAATTACCATGTGGATTCGGGTTATACATTTTATACTTATGCTATGTAATCACAAAACTTGTGTACTCACCTTTGCCTTTGCATTGAACTCGTATTTTTAACACGTTACAGGTTGATGAAGCTTTGCCATGAAATTGGAGTAGAGATGATGCTTAGATACACATATAGACGTTAGGTTTATGAAATGTTATATCAAATTTTGACTTGTTATTGTTGTATTTGCTTTCAAATGATGTACTTGACAATGTTATTATGAATGAAATATGGGTTTTGTTTAAATATTGTCGCCAATAGTATTTATGAGCAATGAGCAATCTCATTTTCGTCTCATCCCGATGTTTCCACCATCGGTTGGGGTGTGACAGATTGGTATCAGAGCCATAACTATACGGAATTAGGTAGAATTGCCATGTTCGACCTAGTCTATAGTTTAAGTGTCCATTTTTGACCATTCTTATATCATGCTTAATACTTTATGCTTCCTCATTGCTTCTTTCTTATCTTTTGGTCTTAAATTTACATAATGTCTTTCCTAAGACATTTTACATAATACACTTGAAGACTTGAAGACACTCATGATGCAAACGAGGCGATTTGCACCAAGATAGGTCCAATGACTTACAATTTTTGGTGAAATCCCTCATCCCGCGTATACGATTTTCACGAAGTTATACCATCAAGTTAGGAGTGATATCCACATCTTGATGGAAACTTCCATTTCATATTCTAGTGGATCTTACAAACAAGTCGGAATATGCTCCTCGTTTAGTAAGAGACAAACCACACTTAGGGTGCGAAATCTTCAAGTTAGGGGTGAAACCCGCACCGTGTCGGTTAAGTCCCATTCCTTGATTTTCGCTCTCACCAAAGTTTCGATTCTCTAATCAATTAGAGACGTGTAGTAACTGGAAGGGTAAAATACCGTTAGTCGCTTCTCGATGAGAGTATTTTACCTATAGGCCAAAGCACGTTTCTCTAATTCGAAAGGATCTTCGATTTACTTTGGAAATGTCGACGTTTCTCTACCCGAAACAATCTCATGTTTTAGTGAGCCAATCTTTTATGTTATCTCAATTTATATGTGATTTTATACTTGTTACCTTTTTCGTTTTGAACCGTTACACATTTCGCACATTTATCGCAATAAAAAACAATGCTAATCCTCGTGAACACACTAAATTTATACTCTTTATTCACATCCATACGTGATATTACATGCTATGCTTAATGAATTCATGCAAACTTTGTGAACCATACTTGATGAGTCCATGCAATCTTATGTGAGCCATGCTTGAACCATATACATGCTTATTCATGCACAACTTGTTTAGTTTCCATATTATGATCAAGTCCCATCCCCTTTCTTCTATGTTGAACCTCTAGATGAATTCCCCTAACTTATCCAAGAAATCCAAGAGGTCCAACAAGGGTTCCAACAACAACAACAACAACAATGAGGACTCCATCTCCAAGCAAGAACTCATCGGTCTTGTCGTCGAACAAATGGCTGACCAAATGGCCCGTGTGATACCCGATATCGTTAGCCAGCTTCAAACCATCAACACCGAAACCCCCAAATCCTCTGCCGACTCCAAAACCGACAACCCCAAAGCGTCCTTCCAATTCAAGCATTTCATGGCTTGTAAACCGGTAGAATTCACTGGCATGGACGCTGTCACCGCCATGATCAATTGGTTTGACGCGATGGATCTTACCTTTCTTCAGGGCGGGTGCCCTGATGAACTTCGAACCCTCAACGCTACCAGGGTCTTTCGCCATAGAGCCCTCGAGTGGTGGACTACGGAACGTAACAAGCGTGGCAACGAAGCAGTCCACGCTCTCACTTGGGAAGAGCTCAAGCAGCTCATGAGAGATCAGTTTTGTCCTCCCCACGAGACCCAAAATCTCGAAAACGAATTCTGGAACCTCACCCAGCAGGGGAGCGATGCTGAAGGACTGATCGCTCGCTTCAAACAATTGAGTATCGTCTGTCCTGGACAGGTGGATACGGTTCCCAAAGCGATAGCTAAGCTTATTTGTTCGCTTTCGCCGGTGATCATGAATCACGTAGCTGCCGCACGCCCCAAAACCATCGAAGAAGCCTATAGCATCATCATAGAGCTTAACCACAACTGCTGTCACACCCCAACCGATGGCGGAAACATCGGGATGAGACGAACAAATCGTTCAAAAGCATCATAACACTATTTGTGACAATATGTTTAAATCAAATTTCATTAATGACTACAGATTCAAATACAAAGTTTCAAATAAACTAACAAGTATAACAAATATTGAATGTGTGTTTCCAAAGCTTGTCCTAGCTTGATTTCTTCACATCATCTTGTCTATCAACCTGCAACAAGTGTTAAAGTATGATCAACAAAGATGTTGAGCGAGTATACAAGTTTGATACATAGTATAGTAGAATAAAAAGTTTAAGCCTCATATCCAACATGAAAACATATAACAAGTTTTACCATGCTAGCTAACGCAGTCCAAGTGACAGCCCAGGTTTCCAATGCGTTAAGTGCCTTTCCCAAAGTTTAACGGGAGGTATACATGTCTCGTCCTAACAATACCCCAAAGACTAACGGGGAGGTGCATTACCCCTATAGCATATGCATAATACTACTATTGTTAAGGTGGAACTACACACAAGGATTAAACGTTCACATAGCATCAAAGTCTCAATTATCACAAGTTTCATGTTTCATGTTTAAATGGATGGAGTATGTTTCAAGTAAGTTTCAAGTGTCAAGTGTCTTGATATAGAATACATATTGCACCCCAAAAGTGATAAAACAAAAAGGGAATCAAGTATACTCACATTGGT
The DNA here is from genome assembly GCA_947069175.1 of Scalesia atractyloides. Lineage (NCBI taxonomy): Eukaryota > Viridiplantae > Streptophyta > Magnoliopsida > Asterales > Asteraceae > Scalesia > Scalesia atractyloides. The sequence continues at coordinate 79,740,568 of CAMTDV010000005.1, read as the reverse complement.
CATGTATGGAGATTTCTTGTAAGTAACGCACGAGTAAGAGATTGGGAAAATCCAAAAGAACGAACAAGATTACCCTAGAGTCAAGATTGAAAAAGAAAATGTACTAATTAAATAAAATATTTGAACTAGTTATACGCTAATATTATGAATTAGTTAATAGTTGATTATAAATAGGATTATTTGATTTATTAAATCATCAAATTTGATTTAATAGTTGATAGCAGAAACATGTTCATAAAAAAAGAAGCTATATTAACTTTTATTGAAGGGTTCAAGATGAGTTATCATCATTAATATATAATACTCAAAACAACATTAGTTGAATATATGAAATTAACTTTGTAGAACTAAGTTGATACATGATGGGCGTGTATAAAATATATTGCAATTAAATCCGAAACTTTTTAACTTATGTTAAAAAAAACTAGAACTAGTATACAATATTTTTTAATGAAACTGTTTCCTGTACCATTGCTTAAAACCTTTAATTCAAGCTAAAATAAAGTATAATAAATAATACTTTAAAAAGAGTAATTGTGTGCACATTTTCGCTTCAGACGTCGATACTTTCCATATATATGTTCCAATGGGAATTAAATAAGCATATATTTTTAACTTTATAAACTATTTTAATAATTAAACAAACTTGCACATTATTTTCATCGTAATGTATATTTAATTATAAAACTAAAACAGTGTCCCCATGTACCATCTTCTCCATTTGATACCAAGGAATTCAAGACATGCTAATAGTTTAGAAAAAAGAAAAGAATTTAACATAAGAGATGCCAGTGTTTGTATAATTATCATCTTCACAAGAACCTGTCGTTGTTTGTACAATATGTTTTTGATTAAAATATTTCAACCATAATACGAGAATAGGTCGAATCAAAGAAAAAGAAAAGGAATTTATACCGAGAAGGAATGAGTTACAGTCGATCCCGCGCGGCTCCGGTGGTTTCGGGTATCTCCGGTGAACTTTGACTCGTTCCGACGTCGTCTTCGAGTTCCAACGACCTGTACAGATGGCGATGGAGAGGTCTGTAATTGATTTGGAAGTGAAAGTATATCGAAATAAAAGAACGTGAGTTTCTATCGTGATCTCTGGTTACGGCAACTCCGATTCCCGGCGAGTGTGTGGGTGATACGAAAAGGTGTTAGAGGGTGTGAGAAAAGGATCTTGCAGGGATGGTATAATATAGGTGTGTCATCAATGAAGGCTCGGGTGATAGCATGTTGCGATCATCAATCGCATTTAAGGTGATTGATCAATGTTTAAGGCATGATTATGAACGGCGTGATCCGAGTTAATGATTTAGTTAAAGTGTTTTCAAAAGGAGGGGTGGCGGCAAGATTTTAAATCCTCGAGATATGCACACATTCACTTCAATATATTATTATTATAATTTATAATTAATTCAGCTGCTTAACTTCTTTTTCTCATATAACTCGTAAAATATAACGTTTTATAAAAATACGAAAGTACTGTTGGAACGAGCGAATATTTCTCTATCATATGACCCAAGTTTCATAAAAATCGGAGTAGGGTCAAAAATAATATATTTTATTTATAACGGTTCGAACTGGTTTACAAATGGTTCAAATTAAATTTTTAAAACGGGAAGGATTTTTGGATATCCGTTTTACGGATGTTACAACTGCATCCTTCAGGGGACCTGCGAAGCATGCGCACAAGCCACAGCCAACGCCACCACCACTACCGAATCACCTCCCCCTCAAGCCAAAAAGAACCCCATCAAGAACAAGAAGCGGAAGGCTCCTGTTCAAAACAACGCGGTTGTCACTCCGCCTGCCCCTACACCTTTAAATGCCATCTCCTCCACCCAAAACAACGATCCACCCAAACGAAACTACACCGGCTCTTGGCCTACGTGTGATCGTTGCACCTACCACCATCTCCCTAATACCCCGTGTCGAAAGTGCGCCAACTGTAGCAGGATGGGGCATTTCGCTAGCCATTGCCGTCAACTCCAAGGCAACCAAGCCATTTTCCCTAGCCCTAACCCAAACCAGACTCAACCTCAACGTCAGAATGCTCCTGTGCGAGCATGTTACAAATGTGGCGATCCCAATCATCTCGCCAATGTTTGTCCTCTTCTCAACCAGCAGCATCAGCACCAGCACCAGCACCAGCAACAGCAACAACCTGAGCCTGCAAAGGGGCGAGCCTTCATGCTTACCTCCGCTCAAGCCCAAAGCTCTAACGACTTCAGTACTGGTACGTTCCTTGTGAACCATATTTATGCGACATGTCTATTTGATACTAGTGCCGATAGGATTTTTGTATCGCTAGAATTTGAACATTTGCTTAAGTGCGAACGATCTAAAGTGCCCAATACATTCGCTATCGAAGTCGCTAATGGTAAAACCATCTCCGTTGATTCCGTTCTTTCTGGTTGCTCTTTGATCCTTAATGATCATCCGTTCTCCATTGACCTCATTCCCATGCAAATGGGTAGTTTCGACATCATAGTAGGCATGGATTGGCTTATGCGAGTTCGTGCCGAAATTGTTAGTTCTGAAAAATGTATTCGCCTCCCTCTTCCTCAAGGCGATTCTCTACACGTCTATGGCGAGAAACCTTATAAAGGTCTCAAGCTTATGTCGTGTATCAAAGAGAACAAGTACTTGCGTAAGGAGTACTTTGCCTTTCTCGCCCATGTTGTGGAAAAGAAAGACAAAGGTCCGAGCATAAGTGATGTTCCTGGCGTTTGTGAGTTTCCTTTCATTTTTCCTGAGGATCTTCCTGGTCCTCCACCTCCTCGAGCTGTTGATTTTCTTATTGATCTTATCCCTGGCGCAACTCCTGTTGCGAAAGCTCCCTACCGTCTAGCACCCTCGGAGGTGCAAGAGATATCAAGCCAACTTCAAGAGTTTCTTGATAAAGGCTTTATACGCCCTAGTACTTCCCCTTGGGGGGGGGGCGTTTTGTTTGTCAAAAAGAAAGATGGGTCTTTTCGGATGTGCGTTGACTATCGTGAACTCAATAAACTTACGGTCAAGAACCGACACCCACTTCCTCGTATTGATGACCTCTTTGATCAATTTCAAGGCGCGAAGTGCTTTTCAAAGATTGCTCTCCGTTCTGGCTATCATCAACTTCGGGTTTCCGAGGAAGATGTACCTAAATCCGCTTTCCGCACTCGATATGGTCATTATGAGTTCGTGGTCATGCCTTTTGGTTGACCAACGTGCCCGCCGTGTTCATGGATCTCATGAATCGAGTGTGTAAACCTTTCCTCGATCATTTTGTCATTGTATTCATCGACGATATCCTAATCTACTCCAAGACGAAAGAAGAGCATGGACGACATTGGCGTCTCATTCTTTAGCTTTTGCAAACCGAACGTCTTTATGCCAAATTCTCTAAATGTGAATTTTGGCTAAAAGAGGTTCAATTCTTAGGTCACACCGTCAATGAACTCGGTATTCATGTTGATCCTGCAAAGATAGAAGCTGTGAAGAATTGGATTGCACCTAAGTCGCCCTCTGAAATTCGTTCGTTTCTTGGTCTAGCGGGATATTATCGCCGTTTCATCTCGAACTTCTCTAAGATAGCCGTTCCTTTTCATTGATTCAAAAAGATAAACCTTTTGCTTGGGTCCCGAACAAGAGGAATCTTTCCGAACGCTCAAGGACATGCTTTGAAATGCTCCTATCCTCACACTCCCAGATGGGAACGACGATTTCGTCGTGTACTGCGATGCCTCTAACCAGGGTCTTGGTTGCATACTCATGCAACGAGACAAAGTAATCGCTTACGCGTCGAGACAACTCAAAATTCATGAGAAAAACTATACTACTCACGACCTTGAACTTGGTGCGGTTGTTTTTGCATTAAAGATTTGGCGACACTACCTTTACGGTACGAAGTGTACGGTCTTCACCGACCATAAGAGCCTTCAACATATCTTTGATCAAAAGGAACTCAACATGCGTCAACATTGTTGGGTAGAATTGTTAAACGACTATGACTGTGATATTCGCTACCACCCTGGCAAGGCGAATGTCGTGGCCGATGCACTTAGTCGTAAGACTCATGTTGAGAGTGTTCGTTGCTACCAAATTGTGGGAAAACACAACGAGTTGATTCGACAAGCACAATTTACCGTCATTAACGAGAGTAACCTCGATAGTGAATTGAATTGTGGAGTCGAAAACCCGTTCGAAGCTAAACCTGATGGTATTCTTTACTACCATAATCGTATTTGGATTCCCGATCGTCTCAATCTTCGGACTACTTTGATGAATGAAGCCCACAAATCCCGATACTCCGTCCATCCTGGAGCTGATAAGATGTACCACGATTTGCGTGCATCCTATTGGTGGCCTGGGAAGAAACGTGATATCGCCCTTTACGTATCCAAATACCTTACGTGTTCCAAAGTCAAGGCAGAACATTAACGTCCCTCTGGATTGCTCGAACAACCAGAAATTCCTGTCTGGAAATGGGAGAGCATAGCCATGGATTTCATCACAAAATTGCCTCGTACTTCGTCTGGTCATGACAGCATTTGGGTTATCATTGACCGATTGACCAAATCCGTGCATTTTCTCGCTATTCGTGAAGATTACAAAGTCGAGAAATTGGCTCGACTCTACACGGATGAAATCATTAGTCGCCATGGTACTCCTCTTGATATCATCTCTGATCGCGATGCCCGTTTCACCTCTCGCCTTTGGCAAACTTTTCAATCCGCCCTCGGCACTCAGCTAAATCTTAGCACCGCTTTTCATCCTCAGTCTGATGGTCAAACCGAGCGTACTATCCAAACCTTGGAGGATATGATTCGGTCATGCGTAATCGATTTTGGCGGCAATTGGGATTCGCACTTACCCTTGGTTGAATTCTCGTACAACAATAGTTATCACGCTAGCATTCAAATGGCTCCATTTAAAGCATTGTATGGTCGTAAGTGTCGTTCGCCTATTTTTTGGCACGAGATTGGAGATGTACAAATTACCGGTCCCGAGCTAATACAAGAGACAACGGACAAGATCTTACAAATACGTGATAATCTCCTCAAAGCACGAAGCCGACAAAAGAGCTACGCTGACAAAAGACGCAAGCCCTAGGAATTTAACATATGTGATCAGGTACTCCTCAAGGTATCCCCTTGGAAAGGCGTTATTCATTTCGGTAAGAAAGGCAAACTCGCTCCTCATTATGCGGGTCCTTTCAAAATCTTGGAAAGGATTGGCTAGATAGCATATCGACTGGACCTACCTCAAACGCTCAACAATGTTCATCCTGTGTTTCATGTTTCAAATCTCAAGACATGTCTAGCCGAAGAAGGACTTCAAGTTCCGCTTGAAGATCTTCAAATCAATGAGACATTGTATTTTGTGGAAAAAACGGTCGAAATCATGGACCGAGGAGTCAAGCAGCTACGGCGCAGTCGAATCCCTATCGAAAGTTCGTTGGGAAGGGAAACGTGGCGCCGAGTTTACTTGGGAACTCGAGAGTGATATGAAGACTAAGTATCCGCATCTATTTGTTGCATCTTCCTAAATTTTGGGACGAAATTTCCTAAAGGAGGGGAGACTGTAACGCCTCGCGTTTTCCTTACTTTCTATTTATAGCAAGCTCGTGTTGTAATTCTATTTTTGGAAGTCGTTGTATTCATATTTCTCATTTCAATGTAACCGTTGTAATTGAGACTTGAAACGTAATGGAAATATACATTTTGTCACTATACTTGTTGTGCATACTCATACAATACTTATACATGATACTCATACTCAAATACGTGATATACTTGATAATACGCAACATTCTTACATAATACATACTTGTTACATGATACCTATACTCGATCTCGATCACTTGATGCATACACATAGATTATCACTCATTATTTATGCTTATGATACTTTATAATACTTAACAAGTCCAGAAAATATCTTAAATAATCACTAAAACCCGTCACTTTTGAGTTAAACAACAAAAATCAATTTTTCAACCCGGCTAAGGTCCTTACGGACTACAAGGGTGTAGCCTTACGGTCTGTAGGGCACTCTGGGCGGGCAGAATATGTTTTGGCTCGCGAAAGTGCACGAATCCACACAACCCAACCTCACCCAATCACCTTTAAACCTCCTTTAATCACTTCCTAACAAACCCGAACTCCTCCACTATAAATACACACCTCCTCCAAGCCATTTGACACTTTCACAACCTCCTAGTCTCATCAAATTACTCCCAAATCACCTCAAGAACACTCCACATCAGAATTTTCGGGCAGATTATACCTCCTTCACTAATGTGAGCATAACTTGCTCAAAACTTGGTCTTTTCACTTGATTCTTCTTCCTACATACTTGGATAATCTTTGGGTTGAATTCCTAGGGTTCTCCATGGAGAATCCAGACCTGGAAATGCCCCGAAAATGTCCATAAACTTTCTGTTTGTTTTCAAAATCTTTTAAAACTTGTTTATGTTCATCCAACTTGAGTTTATCTCATCTCAAACCTATGTCCGAATGCTTACAACACTGCTTGTGGTTGGTTAGGCTTAAAAACAAGATTAAGACATTCAAACAAGAGGTTTAAACCTCACAATAGTTCTGTTTTCATAGAGCATTTAGCTCACAAGTGATGCAAGTTCATAGACTTGTTCATATGTGTCCACCAAGGTTAGTTTTGGCTATTCAAAACATTGAGACCACACATCACTTGATGATTTTCATCATCATCTCAAGTAGTTACTAGTCCTAAAGTGTCACAACCCCGCCAAGCAGTTGACATGTGTCCTCGTGTGCTCTCCGGGTTGTATTCACTTGGCTACTTGATATTATGGTGACATACTTTCATTTCTTGTCATTTCATTCTTGTATTGTTCTTATTCATGACCCTCCTTGTTGTCTATGACAACTCATGTAGTGGTGAATCATATAAAGAGGTTAAATGGATGTTCATCATCCTATCTCCATGTTTGGCTTACTTGTATATTTAGAGGTACCAAAGTGGATGGTTCATCCTCCCACCTCCTACATGAACTTAATATTATGTATATATATTGGACTATAATATAATCCTAAAACCAAAACCTTGATAATGACTAAATAATCACCTATCAAGTTATTAAGTTTATCACTAAAGTACATAGTTCCTTGTCACGATTCTAATAGGTCTCGAACCTATGAAACCATATAAACCCCTTTTCGGGTTATCATAGTGTCAAGAACAAGTGCTATGTCTTAGTGAATATTTTCATACATAATACCTTATTCCTATTTCCGTAATCTCGCTCGAATAATCCAAACCTACCGTTACACTCCTAACTAATGCCTATGTTCTTCTTGTAGAAGGATAAGGTGCCAAACTCTAAATATCACAACAAAGCTCTCGGGATTTCTTAAGTGGAACGCTTAGCAAAACCGTGAGTACACTCGACCCATTTACCGTTGTAACCACTTTTGGGTTGTAACATGTTCACTTATCAAAATTCACATATCACGAAATTCATGCTTTTACACACTCAATCCTTATACATGAATACTTATTATGCTTGATACATGCATGATTATACATGCTTGATCATTAACTTAGCTAGCCCAACTTGACATGTATAGCGCTATAGGAGTAGCACACCGCCCGTCGGGGTTATGTTAAGATTCTCATACTTATTTTAGTCTTGTAGCTTTTGTGATAATGGAAGCTCGATCTCGTTAAAACTTTTGTGGAAACTCGGGGTTTGATCTAGTATTGCATGATTAGTATGAACCTTGCTTACAATTACCATGTGGATTCGAGTTATACATTTTATACTTATGCTATGTAATCACAAAACTTGTGTACTCGCCTTTGCCTTGCATTGAACTCGTATTTTTAACATGTTACAGGTTGATGAAGCTTTGCCATGAAATTGGAGTAGAGATGATGCTTAGATACACATATAGACGTTAGGTTTATGAAATGTTGTATCAAATTTGACTTGTTATTGTTGTATTTGATTTCAAATGATATACTTGACAATGTTATTATGAATGAAATATGGATTTTATTTAAAGATTGTCGCCAATAGTATTTATGAGCAATGAGCAATCTCGTTTCCGTCTCATCCCGATGTTTCCGCCATCGGTTGGGGTGTGACAGTGTGCGAGTCTGCTTCAGAGCCCATATACGCATACAACCTGGACAAAATGTATAACCGACTCGTGGCTGCTAACCGTAAGAGTAAGTGTGTCTTCAACAAATAACTCACACAATCTATTATATTTACACACGCTTTTACATTTCATTTTTTTTGCAGGGGTCTTTAATTATGTATACGAAAACTGGCTCGAAAACTTTAAATAAATGTTCTTTTTTGCATGGACTAATATGCGTCGCAACTTTGGTCAGCACACCACTAACAGAGTTGAGAGCCAACACGCAAATTTTAAAAGATACATTGAGCACAGGAGTTAATTGGAGAAAATTGTGGGTTGCGTCATTGATATAGTTGAAACTCAGGGGAAATAAGAAAAAGTTTCACCAAAAGCATAGAAAAAACAATGAACCACCATTTACGACAACCACTGTTGGACCGTTAGGCGAAGTCGAACCATTAGGCGCGTATGTCCGTAACGCGTGCCAAAAAAGATCGTCATAAAAATATTTTTTTTTATAATCTAGTCGAAGTCGAACCGTTAGGCGCGTATGTCCATAACGCGTGCCGAAACACGATCGTCGTAAAAAATATATTTTTTTATAACGACGATCTTTTTTTGGCACGCGTTACGGACCTACGCGCCTAACGGTTCGAGTTCGACTAGTTTATAAAAAAATATATTTTTACGAAGATCTTGTTTCGGCCAGCGTTACGTACGTACGCGCCTAACGGTTCGGGTTCGACTAGATTATAAAAAAACTATATTTATAACGACGATCTTGTTTCTGCACGCATTACGGAACTACGCGCCTAACGGTTCGGGTTCAACTAGATTATTAAAAAAAACTATATTTTTACGACGATCTTGTTTCGGCAAGCGTTACGTACGTACGCGCCTAACGGTTCGGGTTCGACTAGATTATAAAAAACTATATTTTTACGACGATCGTGTTTCGGCACGCGTTACGGGCATACGCGCCTAACGGTTCGGGTTCGACTAGATTATAAAAAAAAATATTTTTACGACGATCTTGTTTCGGCAAGCGTTACGTACGTACGCGCCTAACGGTTCGGGTTCGACTAAGTTTATAAAAAACTATATTTTTACGACGATCTTGTTTCGGCATGCGTTATGTACGTACGGGCCTAACGGTTCGGGTTCGACTAGATTATAAAAAAAAAACTATATTTTTAACGACGATCTTGTTTCGGCTCGCGTTACGGACCTATGCGCCTAACAGTTCGGGTTCGATTAGATTATAAAAAAATATTTTTACGACGATCTTGTTTCGGCAAGCGTTACGGACATACGCATCTAACGGTTCGGGTTCGACTAGATTATAAAAAAATTATTTTTACGACGATCTTTTTTCGGCACGCGTTACGGACATACGCGCCTAATGGTTCGGGTTCGACTAGATTATAAAAAAAATTATTTTTACGACGATCTTGTTTCGGCATGCGTTATGGACATACGCGCCTACGGTTCGGGCTCGACTAGTTTGTAAAAAACTATATATTTTAACGACGAGCGTGTTTCGGCTCGCGTTACGGATATACGCGCCTAACGGTTCGGGTTCGACTAGTTTGTAAAAAAATATATATTTTAACGACAATCGTGTTTCGGCTCGCGTTACGGATATACGTGCCTAATGGTTCGGGTTCGACTCGCGTTATTATTTACTAACTTGTTTTCCTTTGTGCAGATACCTCACAAGATGATATCCACTTCCTTCACCGCTCGAAACAAGAGCCGGGAGTGGTGTAAGAGCGGTGACCTGTTTTTCTTGTACTTCCTCCTGTACAAGAGGCCCTGCGCTCTAGCACACGGATTAGCGCAGTACTTCGCCTCCTCGCATCATCGACAGGAGCGCGGGGTATTATTCGGCGGCTCCTACGTCACGGTGTTAGCCTTTTCGCTTGGCTATCACCCGGAGACTGACCCGCTTGTGGGCCCGGCGATATAGCTGAAGCGGATGGGGATGAACACGATATCGGGAATGCATATCACCAAAAGGTTCCAGTCGGCAAGCGGTTTAAGGGTCCGAACAGCGAGATCTTCGAGCCTGCGCAGCTGCCGGCACAGTTCGAGCTGAAATATCCCCCGCACGATCCGAAGGTGCCGCAGCATGAGCCGGTTGTGATTATTCCGGAGCTACCGCATCCGCGTGGACCACCCGGGGTGCCTCAGTTCCCACGACATGTTGGGCCCGGTCCTGACCCCTCATACGCGGAGTTTCAGCGGCTACGTCGCGATATTGACCGGCTGAACTATGTGATGGAGTGGGTGGTTGAGGAGCTGCAGGAGCGCCGACAGCGTGACGGGTTAGCTCCACGTCACTTCGTTCGGGCTGCGGAATGGCATCAGGAGCAGGAGCAGCAGCAGCAGGAGCAGCAGGAGCAGGACCCGCTGCCGTAGTTATATATCTTTTGTTATGCGCTATATATATCAAACTTATGTTGTATAGAGTATTATATCTTTTGTTATGTATGTACAAACTTTTGCTGTATATATCAAAATATTTAACGCTATAATTTTTAACGTTATATTATTCGAACCGCACGGTCTAATATTCAAACGGTATTATATATTCGGACTATACACGAGTATCTAAAAATAATTAACGATATAATATTTAAACGTTTATAGTATTTAAAAATAATTAACGGCAGTAGACTTGGTATAATATTTTATTTTAAAACCTCGATAATGATATTATATATTTGAACCTTATACACCTTTTTTTTTTAAATTTAACGTTATGCGCTTTCCGATGACATCGACTAAATAATAAAAAAACATTATATATTTTAAACGAGTTAACATTGTAACCGATTGAGAATTTATAACACAAATAAGCGAAAAAAAATATATCTGAAGGTTATATACGCTGCGTATAGATCTATACGCAGCGTATATAAACTTGGTGGAAAAACTTATGCTTCAACCCCACCTAAATGACCCCAAAAACTCTGATGGTTTATATACGTTGCGTATAGGTCTATACGCAGCGTATATAAACCCTGGTTTTCTGTGCAATGATTGGTCAGGCTCCGAAACTCATGCAAACTATATGCAGCGTATAGATCTATACGCAGTGTAGGTAAAGGTAGTGTTTGGTGTGCAAATAGGCAACATGGTGTGCAAATAGACACACCCTTCTCTTCCATGTCATATCACCATTTTAATAAATAAATTCAAATTTACAATAAATTCAAAATTTGCTGCTAAAATAAATAAAGAATTAACAGGGTGTATAGATAGAAAGGTTTATGTGATAAATCTGCTTTGGGTTTGATACGAATTGTTCTAAAATGCCTTATTATATTATTATGATTTAATTGTGCTACACATATTTCAAGCAGAAAGTATACGCTCATGACCATAATCAGTGGTGAAGCTTGAGATTTCCGTTGGGGAGTCGAAAACGTATATACCCAAAAATTTCTATACGAAAACTACATATATAACACTACTGGTCCCCATAAGTGATAGCTTATATATATATATATATATATATATATATAGTAAAAGGTTGCATTCTTAATAAAATTATCATTAATGCTCATGTGATTGCCTTTCATCAGTTGCAGAGTGACATTTGACTATGAAAGCTTGGAAGATTATACCTAATTATAAAGGTTCATGGATGGTATTGATTTATTTTGACTTTCAATATACACCAAACATACACTTCTGGAAAGATATAATCGGAATCTAAGATTTTCCCTATTAAAATCTGGAACAACATTAGGTTTTAATACGGTTTTGATTGTTTACTGCAGCTAGCAATTGTTTCATAACTTAATATAGTTAACTGCAATTTCAAAGTTAAATAGAGACAAATTTAGCATTGTGAAGTCAATGGCCATGCATCATATCTTTTTAAGGCTATATACTCAATTACATGGAATCAACCGGGTGCTGACTCTAGAAAAGAAGCATCATCCTTATGACCTAAAGTTAGTTGGTCTTGGTAACAAGCCAGACCGGTAATCATATATTAATGCATTTATAATTAGCCGCGTTTTCAACTTTACGTGATCTGATTTTAGTTAGATGATTGAGAATTCAATGAAGGTATTTTTTTAAGATTGTTTCATGAAGCTTAATAGTTATTTGTACGTTTAATTAATCTTTATCTATTTATTTTGTTCTTGACTAGATATGGAGAGATCTGTTTCTGTTCGGATAAAAGTAAAGAGCTCTCCGCTCGAAGTATGCCGCTGGACAAGGATGGGGTTAGCAACACCTGCGGAACATATAACTTAGTAAAGCTTTATCTAAAGTTGAATATGCCACTTTAGGATTGCATCCCCACGTAATACAATCCCCTTGTGAATCTCTACCAAGATTCCATCTGAGGCCATCCGGCCGATAGAGTTGACATACACGGGGCGCATGACCCAAATTCAGATGTATTAAACAAACACCTGATGCGGGTCATATAGCATAGAGTTGTATGAGCTACCTGTATAACGATGCGGGTTATATGACCCGTATGACCTTAATAAAGGTCTTAGGGTTAGTTTTTAACTAAATATAAGATTTTTGGTTTTTGGATTGATGTAATTCTAAGACGAGGTTGGTTATAACTTCTAATATGTTGTAAAGTTTTCTTCATTCGACCCATTTATTTATGAGTGAGTCCATTATTGGGTTGTGTTTTACCTGAAACGCTTCAAATTCAAGAAATTTGTGGGTTGAAAGTCTCACAAAGTCGATTTTTTGTGCATTGGTACAACCTCCTATATAATGTTACGATTCCTGTAGATTGCAAACTGATCTTTCTATATCACAATTCTGAATCCGCCAGAGGCGCAACTTGTCGTGCGATATAATGCGGTGGATGTTGTGCTTTAGATGGTAGCAGGCGAGCAATGTTTGTAAGGCGTGTGCAGGTATGTCAGCATAAAACTATTGATATGGACCTAAACAGATCCTATTAGTTTTTATTTTATTACGTTTTGTCTGACTTGGCATACACAAGCACTTATAACCATTGTTCAACCCTTTTTATTCTCTAACACCTTCCTATCTTTCTCTAATCTTTTATCATATTTTCATTTTCTCTCTTTTTTTTTAATCTAATTATATTTCAATCCCAAATTTAATGTCAATCTGTATGTTAACTGGTAATAACAAGAAGGATGTAAAATTCGTATGATTAGAGAGATTTAACCGAGAGACATTATAGGTGAATTGCAACAAGTCTACAACCAGGTATAGTAAGTGAGGCTTAAAGCTATCATATGGGTCAGGCCCCAAAGCTTTAAAAACCATACTTTTTTTTCCCAAAAAAGCTTGCTTACCATTTATTTGTTGCACAAATATTAGGATACAACAGCAATGCACATGACAAAACATAACAGATCAAGAGCTTGAATATTTGTCCAAAAATCAAAACACCCAACATCATGCAGAAAGAAAAAAAAGTACCCCAAGATTTCAACTACCAATCAATCAACACGAGGGTCAACCACCTGTCCCATAAACAACACGACCCCAGTCTCATCTTCTCTGATCACAAATAAGAACGGGTGATCCGCCACAAAATCCACCTTATCATACTCCGGAGGAGTTTGCGCTGCACCTAACATCATCTCCATCAAATAGGCCATTGCTTATGTACCTTCTTCATTCACCTCCACAAAAAGATTTATGGATGATCCTCGAAACATAAATGCCTTGACCACCAGACGAGTCAACCATTTCGCTCAAACCATCTCCACCGCCGAAAGGCAATACAAGGCCTAATTCCTTCAACATATCAGAAACTTCCAACCCGAATGAGATCTTGAACACTGGTATCAAAAACCGTGGGACTTTTACACGATCATTATGTGGGATGTGACGATCAATAAAATCAGGTGTGGAACCAATTTTCTGTACTAAAGATTGAAGGCCGTCTTTTGCATTGGGGAGGAAAAAGTACATAGAGAACTCTTGTTGATTGCGACCTTTTAAATAGGGAAGGCGAAGCACCTTGAAATCATCGTATACACCCACGGATTTTAATGCAAAGTTGGTCATGAACGGAACTTGAACTTTGTTGCCATTAAGGAGGTGGAAGTCGTATTCTTTCGTCATCGACGGTTCAAACTTATCCTTCCATATCCCCTTGAAGTAGATTGCATTTGCATAGATGAGCCATGTGATATTGCTAACTTCTTCAGCAGTAATAACTTGTTTGATAAGGCCATTTGTTTTCTCTTCCGCCCATGAATTCAGTTCATGGGCCACCTCAGCGGCCTTCGTTAATCAATAAATAATATGTTAGCTATATCAAAATTAAAATTATTAAAATATTAAAACTGACCTTGTTTTGGAAATCGACTTGATTGCATTCGGCTTTATAAACATTGTCCACAACCTGTTTGAAAGAAGGTTTGAGAGAAAGGTATTTGTCAACCCAAAACCCGTTGGCAAAAGACACTCGAGGGCCGCCTCTAGGCCTAGCATCGGCGAAGATCAAGGGCACAAGCTGCGAATAAAGAGAGTTGAGGTTATCGGTGGTATTTGTTTTGAGGAAAGCAAGGAGTTGGTCGAGTGTTTGACCTTTGGAACCCGCGGCTAACATGCTCAGGGCGACATGGATGGAAAGGGGAGAGAAGACAACGTCCTTGTCGTGTTTATTGGAGAGAAGGTGGATTGCGAGTGTAGTCGAGACGTGGGTTTGGTTGCTGACTGGTTGTTTAAGGTGTTTATCCATTAAAGTCAATGTGAAAGCAGACGCTTGGGATGAAAACTGTGTTATGCATGCATGGTTATCAGTTTATCACTATTATTTAACAACCTACAGCGAAACCCTAGTGGGCCGTTTGACTCATGAAATTCTCGGGATTGAATAATATATGGCTTTCAACCGAGGTTTGATCATTTATAGCCCTGACTGAGATGCTGGTAAAAAAAGTGACATGTTTATTTCAAGATGATATACATAAACTTATTCTAAATGTACATCTTATATTGCAGTTTTCTCTTTCATATCATATCACCATTTTTATAGAAAGGTTTATGTTCACATGCATCGTTTTATAGAAAATTAAGAAAATCAAGCACTAGATAAGGTAAAATATAATATGTTAACTTTATTGTCCATTGTTTATACCTAACGTACAAGATGGTGATTTATATAATCACTTTTATTATGTCTTTTGTATCACAAAGAGATTTGATTTGTCTCTAGCCACATATTTGTTGTCTAAGCTTCAAAGTTTCATGTTTGAGTTTTGTGATTTTTTTATCGAAAATACATTTTTTTACTAATTTGCTTTTGCTTGATGAAGTTATTTGCTTTTCTTCTTTACTTCTATTATATTTCAAACAATTTAATAAATCATTATATGGGTGTTTGTCAATAGAGAAAAGTTTGCTCTGATTTCACCTTAAGTCCCTACATTTTCAAAATTACAGCTATAGTCCTCAAGTTTGACAAATTCGTTCTCGAATAGTCCCTGAAACAGATGGATGTTATTTTTCTTAGTTAAGTGGTGTGAAATGACCCTTAATATTAAAAACCAATAAATAAAATATTAAAAAATTATATATGGGACCCACCTTCTACCAATCTCCCCCACTCCTTTTTCCTCTCTATCACAACACCGACCACCACCTCCGGCCACCTTCTAAAACCACCACCAGCCATCACCTCCTTAAACCACCTTCAGCCACCACCACTATTGACCAGCCTTGACCCAGACACAAAATCCATCAGAACACCGTCACAAATCACCATGAGAATGCTAAGCGAAGAACAAACTCAACCATATCTTTCACAACATTTATCATCAACAGTAACACCATTATTATTTAAAATCCAATTAACAAATTCATGAAACACAAATCAGTCCCATCAATTTGAAACTAACCATCTTTCCACTAAAAAACACCAATCACTTTTACTCCTACCAAAATTGAACGAGACCCCAAAATCGATTTCAAAAATAACAAATTTCAAAAATAATTCTACCAAAACATAACAGATTTCAAGTAACAGATATCCAAAACAATTTTACCAAAAATAACAGATTTCAAATCCTACAAAACCCCCCAAATCGAAACTCGTTAGGCTTCGGAAGTGTTCGATACGTACTGGATTTGAATCAATTGTTTGGATTCGTCGCAATTGTCGTGTAAACCGCACACGATTTCAACATATTTTACGGTTTGGTTGTGGCAGCGCTCGACGGAGAAGGAGGCTGCATAGAGTGTTTAGTGGAGACGCTGGTTACTAGAGGTGGAGGGTGGTGGTGTTCGATCGGTGTTGACGGCACACGTGGGAGAAGGTTGTAGTGAAGGGTGGATTGGTGGTGGAGCAGGGGGTGATATTGAGTGCGTCTGTTGAGATCAGGGAGAAAGAGAAAGAAGTGGGTCCTATTTAAAATATTTTGTTATTTATACTGAAGGGCATGTTAGTAATTTTCTGCCTACTTAACACCAAAAACTAACTTTTATCCACGCTAAGAACTATTCGAGAACGAATTTATCAAAATTAGAGAGACTATAGCTGTAATTTTAAAAATGTAGGTATTATAGGTAAAATCTAAGTAAACCACATAGACTATCTGGCACTTTTCTTTTGTCAATATAAGTTCATTCATGCATTGGTTTCTTTAGTTGTTATCTATAGTCTTTTCTTACTTGATTAGTTTTCACATGAGTAAACAATTCTTTTTAACATCATCTCAGTCAGGGCTATACATGACCAAAACTCGATCAAAATAAGATTCAAACTTAAGCCCTTCGGACAGGAACCCACTAAGTGACAAACCATCCCACCTCCGTTGCAACCACTGGGCTACAACATCATCGGTCGTAAACAATCTTTTCTTATTTGATTAGCTTTCACATGAGTAAACAATCTTATATATTGTTTTTATCATTAGTTGTGGTATTTGAAAAATAAACTCGATTCCTAATAGAAGAAGAAACCCATTTAATTTCGAGCAAAAAAATAGTGACATGTGGAGATATGTTTTTAAGCAAAATTGTTTTTATATACTTATATTTATAGACTAAAGATTAAATACAAATAAAAGTAACATACAAAACATACAAACTGAAAGAAAAGCCAAAAAAACACGGTGTCATTTTCGTAAATATTTGGTCTTCAAAATTACTCTACATGATCATTTTTGTAGAGTGATTTTGGTCTTGTAAAGTAATTTTGTAAAATGTTCTTGTAGAGTAATTTTGTTAGCATTTAGTTATGGGGTTTTGCTTTATGGTATAGTTTTTAGCTTTTAGTTTTGGGAGGGGGGGTTATGTTTTTTTTATCAAAATTACTCTATAAGATTATTTTACAAAATTACTCTACAAGAACATTTACAAAATTACTCTACAAGACCAAAATCACTCTACAAATGATCCTGTAGAGTAATTTTGGTAATTACCCTACGACCAAATATTTACGAAAATACCACCGCGTTTTTTGTCTTTTCCTTCAGTTTGTACGTTTTGTATGTTAAGTTTATTTGTATCTGAACTTTACTCTAATATATATAATAATGGTATTTTTGAATTAATTTACCAAAAAATAACCCTTTAAATATAATCTAATTTGGCTAAACAGGAATGAAAAAGTCTTCAGGCGAGTCCGTGAAACTTACACAAGCATACTAAAAGAGATCAGGGAGTGCACGTTTTTGTGGCTGAAACATAGAACAGAAATTGTTATTTTTTCCTTTGAAACATGGTGTGGTCAAGGTGTGTAGGTGGATAGTTGGGTAACATTCCGATAACTTTCGGCTAGAGGGTAGCTTTGATTGAAGTTAATAATACTCCTCTGTTAAAAATAAAGTGTGTAATTTAGGTTTTTCATACTCGCAAATGTGAATTCAGTGACTATGATTTTCACGAAATTTAAATAAGAATTTGACTCTTTTTTATATACTAGTATGGTGCCCGCGCGTTGCGGCAGGGAACGGGTTTGATTCGGATTTAAGCCATAACCCCAAAGTGCTTGGTTAAGATTTGAACCAAATTGTTGATTATTAACAATAGGCCAAAGGGCCCACCGGCCCAACTAAGCAAAACTGCTAAGGAACATTTGAAACAACTTGATTTCCATCTATCATGAATTGCCACAGTTAATGACAGAAGAACACTGGCAACAATTGTGGTCATATGCGATAGCAACCTGTTTGAAGTCAAAAAGGTAATAAAATATGTATCAAAGGCAGCTACATTTGCAATAAAATACATTGCTAATAACAAAACGTCTTTTCACTTGGATATTCTATGATTAGGTCATTAAAAAAAGCTAAATCAAAAGAAATTGGAGCAGCTTCAACAATTCAATAAATGAAAAATGTCTTCTGTTATACATTGATCACTTCATCTTCCTAGCAAAGAACATAAGATTATATTCAAGCATTGACATTGGTGCACACAGAGTCAAGGGTTTGTCCAGATTCAATAGTAAAATTGCGCATCGCACATAGTAGCGGTAACAAAAGAGTATTGAAGATGCATAAGAAAAACACACATTAGTTTTATGTTTCTCAATTAAACGCACTTCTTGTCCTACATTTGATAAATGCAAGGTGATAATATAAAATTATCATACCATATGAGTCCTGGTTGCCTCATCCATCAGTTATGCGCCAGTAACATTTCTTTGATGTCAAGACTCTCAAGGTTCAATTAAGCTAAATGATAATAATTATTTGACTTTGAAGCATCAGGTTATTACCACATTGAAGACAAAGGGTTTATTATCATTATCATTAATTAATTCAGACTTCCCTCAACCAGCTGAGCCTGCTGCCACAAAAGCTTGGAACAGATCGATGATAACGTATATGCTCTCATAACAACCAATATATCTTTATCTCTTCATTTTTAAAGATGGTCAGTTGCATATATACTAACATGGTAAAACGGGTCGTACCGGGTTCAGGTCAAAACAAGACGTTTTTTTTTTGTTGGGGGTGCTATCAAATGACTTATTAAGTATCAAAATGCCACTCACATTGCCTGCCCCGATGTTCCTGTCCATTCCAAAACACATACATTTCAATCACATCTACACGTCCTTTTGCAGTTTTCACCACTCCGGGCCATATCTATCACAACACAAGTCTCCCAGGTTACTCAATGCCCACTTCACGATTTACATTAGGTAAACAATGAACTCAACAACAGATTATACTCAAAATAAAACTAAATACAACCTAATTTCTCACTCATAACATAATTAAAGAATAAGAAACACCTCAACGCCCAATTAGGCATATAGCTTCAAACCTAAAACCCTAATTCACCAGATAAAATGCATAAGCACACTCTAATCTATAACACAACATGCTTTAAAATTTAATCTCTCTAGAAACCCTAAATTACTGAACAAACTCTGAAACTCACCTTAAACTGTAACGATTTAAAGGCTCATATGCAAAATAACAACATATAATAGGTTCATCTTACTGAAAAGAGAACTCGTGAAGCTGTAAATTTACTTAATTTATTCAAGAAACAGACTTTACGACAAACACCCAATACGAAAATCGACAAAAGAGCAAGTGAGATTGAGATGTAAAAGGGTATTATGAAGAGGAGAAAGGATACCTGGATTAGTGATGGGGTCTCTCCTCGGTGTCGCTGTGCTTTCATCGGCCATTGGTTTCCCTTCAAGATTCTTGGTTTCCAAATTAGGGTTATATGGCTGTAATTAGAGGAGTTATGGAAGTGATGGGGCGGAGCATTAACCCAATATGGCTGTAATTGGGGGAGTTATGGAAGTGATGGGTCGGAGCATTAACCCAATTAGTAATTGCGCGAACGGCTTCATTCTTGTTCGGTGGCTGAAGGTTTCTTAACAGGACTACAGTGGTGTGAGATTAGGCATCATTTGAGGGAGAGAGGGGTAGGATGGGAAGAAAAGGTGTTAAAAATTGGGATTTGTTCTTGCCTTTTGGGATGCGATCTTAAAATTTTGTTAGAAACTACTATTTTGTACATGTGAAATATATTATATAGTATTATAGAAATTACTATTTGTACATGTGAAATATATTATATAGTATTATAGATTATAGATATAGATTTTGAATCTAAGGACAAAGATTACCGTAATTATATCTCAACCCCACTTCTTGAAATTAGACAATTGAGAACCATGAGTCCCACTAAATTATTATTGAGAATTATAACACTCACCTTTTACTTTTGTCAACAAAAGTTTCAGTTCATATCTTACCTTAAAGTGAAAACCACAATTAACTTTAAAATAAAAATATATATAATAAAAAATAAAGTGATTGAAATTGTCATGTTGGTCAAACCTAATGGGCGAAAACCAATGCGGGTCGATTTTATGCAGATTATGTGGGGAGTGTGAAGAGAATGCGAACCATCTATTCACTTCATGTGTAGCGAGCACGGTGCTATGGGAAAAAATAAGTGCCTGGATCGTGTCCCACAGGTGTATGCCTACAGTGTTAGGGATCTTTTCCAAATATACAAGACCCTTAATGTGACAGAAAGCAAAAGGAATGCGGGGCGAGTGATAATTCTAGCGGTTGCATGGATGTTATGGAAAGAGCGAAATGAATTAATTTTTGCTGGAAATGGATTCATGTGGATTGCATTTTCGGTGAGGTCCAAGCTACAACTTTCTTATGGGTTAAGCATAGGTCGAAACAAACCCGTGTGGAGTTGGGAGGATTGGGTGTTGTGTAATATTGTGTAATCTTAATGTTTTCCTAGTTCTGTTAGTGGTGAGGAATATAGGTGAGTGTTTGTCTGGTTCTGTTCTACTATCTTTCTAGCCATAACCTGTTGTATATATTTGGGTGGAATGAAAAGTTTTGTTGTTTGCTGATCAAAAAAAACTCTATAATATGTAAAAGCGCTTAATTTAATTAAATAAATGCCTTAGCAAATGATTACTCTTTTTAACGGTGATTCATATATTATTAGAATAAATACATCAATGAAGAAACACCAAGTGAGTAGGTTAATTTCTGGGATTAGTCTCGTTCAAATAAGGTTAATCTTCTTTCTTTTTCGACTGATTAGTGTTTGATCCTTCAAAACATTACAACACCGTGAAACTCGTTACAAGGAGGAGGATTGGGGGGGGGGGGGGGGGCTTTCCTTGTAACCACCATCCCGCATGAGAATAAGAACTTGTTTTTAGGATAATAAGTATGTGAATTAAGTGAGATAGCAAGAGAGTGATCCTAAACGTGGAGGTGAAGTCTTATATTATAGCCGAAAAGAGTCATGAAGGAGATGGGCTGATGGGCCTTAGGTCGATGTCGACATCAAGGAATATCACATTTGTCCTCTTAGACACATCTGTTAGCGTCTGCAGGCAAATGGGAAGATGGCGCACACTTATTGGATCCACGTGACTTAACAGTTGTCCTTGTTGTCTGGTATGTTATCAGCGGTTAATAGAGATCATGGAGCAGTGGTCGGCGCACGGTGATTGGTGACACATCACTATCCTTTTGTACTTCTTGTCTCCTGCACGATTGTTTATCGTGAGACTCTACCGGATATAGCCTGGCGCGCCTATTAGTCGCATGCTCTGATATTTGTACCAGTTGTACTATGCCTTGCTGACATGCTTGGGCTTGCGCCGATGGGGCTTGCGCGAATCTCTTGAAAATGACTAAGTGCCACGTTCGTTTGACTTGGGTATAGACTTCTGCGTGCGACCCATGCTTGTAGTTGCGTATATCGACGTAGAATGTGACACCATACCCCTTCAACCAACTATCAGTAATACACCATTTAACTAAGATATCCCAAAATGACCGTTGATTTATAGAAATGTAATAACTAGCTTAAAACAACAATTAATTTTTAGCTTACTCTATACAAATCATGCTTACTCTATACAAATCATGTTGCCTAATTTAGAGTATAATTAGCGGTCTAAAAAAATGAAAACTATCTGAGATTGTGGGGCAGCAACCCAAATGCTGCATGCCTACAAGTATACCTGCCGGCCCTAAAATATTCATCGAGTAAATTACAAATTTTGTCCTTTATGTTTACATCAAATTGCAGACGCTATCCTTTTTTCCAAAAGTTTACAGACGGTGTCCTTAACCTTCTAAAAATCTTGCACGTTATGTCCTTTAGGCTAAACCCAGTTAGATTTTTTGGTTAACTCTGGCCATGTGCCTTGCACATGAAAACATTCTTGTCATATGCGAATAATTTATATCCAGGCTATTGTGTAAAAATAAAAAGATAAATAGATAAAGATCTGACCTTCCCCACTCTATCTCTCTCTCTTTATCTCTCTGAAACTCCTTCCCTCTCTTCTCTATCTCTTACAAAATTTGAACCCTAGCCTATTTATCAAAGAATTATACACAAATATGATTCTCATATAATAAATTAATATAGGGCTTTTGATCTATAAACCAAGGCGAAATGATTGTATATGAAAAATATACATATTGCATAACAGGACGGATGAAGACGACGGTGGCCGGATGGAGGTGATTGAGTTGGCTTTTGTGGGCGATTGAAGGTGGTGTGTGGCGGCACAGCGGTGGTGGTGGGTTAGGTGTGGTGGCGAAGGGGTTAGGTGTGTGGCGGCACGACGGTGGTGGTGGGTTAGGTACAGGTTGGATGAACGTGGTGAAGGTGGCTGGATCCACTGTTTCTCTCTCTACTCTATCTCTAAAACACACAGTAATCTGATAAATAAACTTGTTTCTTTTGTTGATTTGTTTGCTCAATTTTGCTTATGGATGATGGGGATGATGGAACCAGCAAAAAAAGGTAGTGAAAAAGGTGGGAATTTCAATTTTGGGCACCATCATTGTGATTCAGGTTATTGAATATTTTTCCCATATATATGGTAAAAACGGTAGAGGATGGTGAAGCTGGAGAGACTGGTGTTGATAGTGGTTGGTGGGGGCGGGCGGGGGTGGTGGTTGGTGGGGGCAGCTGAGGGTGGTGGTGGTTGACGGTGGCCAGTGGGGGGTGGACTGATGAGAGAGGGGGTGTAGAGGGGAGGGAGGTGATTAATTTTTTTTATTTAATTTTGTTTTCTTTATTAAAATATTTTCAAGTAAATGGGTAAAAAGACTAATATACCTTTATGTAATCAAATTTAACCAAAAAATCTAACTGGGTTTGGCCTAAAGGATATAACTTGCAAGATTTTAAGAATGTTAAGGACACCGCCTGTAAACTTTTGGAAAAAAGAACAACGTTTGCAATTTGATGTAAACATAAATGACAAAACTTGTAATTTACTCAATATTCATCATACTCCAACAAACAAAATACCAATGTCTCGGTCTTCCATCTTCAACCTGAAACCCATCCTCATGCGCCTCCAACATGCCGGCCATAAAACATTCCGATCACAACATCATCGTCTTCTCAATGTCGTCCCCGAAACAACATCATCAATGGAGCTTAAACAATCAATCAGCAACCAAAGCCGTGTCTCGATAACACAGGCAACCCACATCTACAAGAAATTCCACAACTCCAACGTTTTTTTCTCTCACTTAATATGCAACTCGTCCTGAGCTTATTAGCCGCGGCTTTTGAAGGCAAAAGGCGTCACCAAATCCTCTCTTTTCTCAAAGCAAATACCATCCATGAGCTAATGTCTTTTTATTCACAATTTGTGCCATTGATATTGAGTCCCCCAAGTGACGGACCAAGGTATGCCAAGTTATCCAAATCCGCTGCACCGCTCTTCGTCTCGTTTGCCCCATACTACGGAACTCAATTATCTGCTAAAAACGTGGCGTCTACCTCTCCACTGGAGCTTAAACCTTCTTTCAAACAGGCCCTGGACACCTTTTTTAATGAATTACGCTATCAAGTCGATACCCGCGGCAAGGTCAGTTACATTCCAGTTGGATAGTTTAACTATTATGTGATATATATTTATCGTACGTAACATAACAAAGGCATAAAAAATTAAAAAAACGCGATGGCATTTTCGTAATTATTTACTCGTAGAGTAATTATCAAAATTACCATGCAAATGAGTAATTTTGATTTTGTAAGATAATTTTGTAAAATGACTTTTGTAGGGTCATTTTGATCATGTATGGTAATTTTGATTCTGAATAGTAATTTTGTAGAATATTATAATTACTCTATAAATGATCTTGTAGGGTAATTTTGGTGTTGTAAGGTAATTTTGTAGAGCATTATAATTAGTCTACAAATAATCTTATAGGGTAATTTTGATCTTGTGGTGTAATTTTAATCTTGTAAGGTAATTTTGTAGAGTATCATAATTACTCAACACATGATCTTGTATGTAATTTTGATCCTCTAGGGTAATTACGAGTAATATAATTACGAAAATGTAACCGCGTTTTTTTACCTTTTCAATTTCATGTCTTTTGTACGTTTTGTACAATAAGGCTATTTGTACAAGATCTTTACCCTATTAATCATATATATATAAGTTTTATGTTGTATGTGACCAAATCGTTGACCGCGGCAAGGTGGGGCTTAATGAGCCCGAGCTCGAGCTATCGAGCCTGAAATACAAAGTAACCCAAACAAAGTTTTAGGTTTTTTATATATGATTATGATGATGATTATGACCAATCCTTGAAAGACCAAGTCTGTTTCAACTTAGGCCCATATGATTTATATTAATAACGTTGGCGAGCTTTGGCTCGTTTAAGCTATATCGCAGCAAGCTCAAGCTTGAGCTCGAGCTTCATAAAAACATGATGAGCCGAGCTCGAGTAGTTGGTGGCTCAGGCCAGGCCCGGCTAGTTTACGCCTCTACATGATAGTGATGTTTCACAGATAGTTTACTAGTTGATGGTTCTTTTATTTGTCAATTATAGGCTAAATTGCACTTTACGTCCTTTATGTTTCAATGTTTCGACAGGCGCTATCCTTTAACTTTTAAAATTACACTCTATGTCGTTTATGTTTTCAACCATTAACGGGCGGTGTCCTTTCAACTAAACCCAGTTACTTTTTAATGTTAAAACCCCTCACGTGCAAGTCACATGAGGGTATGCTCGTCTTTTTACCCCCAATAACATGTAATAAAAGGGTATCATCTTCGCTGATTCACAAAACTAGGGTTCCAAAAAACCCAATCGACCCATTCATAGCTCTGCAACAAAATTGAGGAGACAATGGTGCTTTGTTGGTGTGGAAAAGAAGCTGCACTACGGACATCTTGGACTGATAGAAACCCAGGACGTCGTTTCATAGCTTGCCCTCAACTGGTTAGTATAACATCCTTCACTCTAGCCCTAATTTTTCAAAAAAAAACTGATTTTATAAGAATGCAGGAATTAAACTGTGGATTTTTTTATTGGGTTGACCCTGAGATATGTCAGCGTTCTAGAGAAATCATTCCTGGACTCATACGTGGAATAAATATACTTAAAAAGTAACTGGGTTTAGTTGAAAGGACACCGCCCGTTAATGGTAGAAAACATAAAGGACATAGAGTGTAATTTTAAAAGTTAAAGGACAGCGTCTGTCGAAACATTGAAACATAAAGGATGTGCAATTTAGCCTCAATTATATATATAGCTAACATATTATTTGTTGATTACCCAAACCCAAGTCGGTTGCAGCTAATATAATGAAACTATACACAAAGCAAACAAATGGATATCCCATTCCAGTCTATTTTAACTATTGGTACTTCAAGGGAGCATGGAGTGACCGCTCATTGACAAAACAATCCGACTTCCATCTCCTCAATGGGAAGAAAGATCGAGTTCCTTTCATGTCTAGCGAGAAAGATCAATTTGTGTGCGAATATGATGACTTTAAAGTACTGGCTCTTCCGTTTTTACAAGATAAACAGAAGTTCACAATGTACTTTTTCTCCCTAGCGCAAAAACGGCCTTCAATCTCTGGTAGAGAAAATGAGTTCAACTTCTGACTTTATAGACCGTCATATTCCATGTAGAAAAGTAAAAGTCGGACGGTTTATGATACCAACATTTAAGATCGCATCATTGTTTGAATATTCTGGTATATTGAGGGAATTAGGGCTTGAATTGCCTGACAACAACGATGTAAATGCTTTTACCGAAATGTCTGACTCAGTTGTTGCTGTTGGAAACACCTTCATTGAGCATAATACTTTTGTGAAGGTGAATGAAGAAGGCATTATAGAAGATGCACCGACGTCTGCTGCAACAGGTGTGATGTGTGGATGTTCAATGCCTAATGAGCATAGTGATAAGGTGGATTTTGTGGCAGATCACCCGTTCTTGTTTGTGATAGTGGTGTTTATGGGACAAGTGGTTGCCCCTGAGGCTGCTGATCGCGAAAAATCAAAAGATTCAAGTTGGTTTTGATAACAAAAAACGGGTTGATTTGTTTATGAGAGGTGATTGACTCTCCTGTTGGTTGGAACTAGCTTTTAATTTGTTATATGTTTTGTGTCATTCAAAACGTAAGTAGAAATTGTGGTGGATCACTCTTATTCTTTGTTGAGTCGGCATGTGGTTGAAATTAGCTTTTTTATGTTTGCTTAGAACACGATATTAGATGTTTTCATGTTCGTTGCTCCTATATCCTAATATAGCCGACGATGATTCCTAGATCAATTGGTTTGGGATGAGGCATCTCGTGACTTTCCAATGAAAAGGTCATGGCTTCGGGTCTCACTTGGTGCACTTTGCTCCAGGTTGCCCAAGGGTTTTACCAAAGTGGGTCCTAATCAAACTTGTATTATATTGTATTATAGAATTGAGTACATTAGGAGGTCCTTATATAGGACAATACAAGACATAATAAAAGGAAACATAAATCAATTACAATAAATATGAAATCCCTAAAATCTCTAATCTAATATTGACTAACATTCCCCCGCAAGTTGAGAGCGGGGAACGGACCTGCAACTTGGACCGTAGAAAATCAAATCTCTGTGAGGACAAGGGCTTTGTAAATACATCAGCAATTTGGTCATCGGTGGAGATAAACTTGACATTCAACTTTCCTTGAGTGACTTGTTCACGAACAAAGTGATAATCAACTTCGACGTGCTTTGTGCGCGCATGAAAGACTGGATTTGCAGAAAGATAAGTTGCTCTGAGATTATCACACCAAAGTGTTGGCGAGTGACTAACCAACCCAAGTTCTCGAAGAAGAGACCTTAACCAGATAAGCTCTGCTACAGTGTCAGCAATTGCCTTGTATTCTGATTCTGTTGAAGACCGAGAGACAGTTCGTTGTTTTCGGGCAGCCCACGAAATAAGATTTGAGCCCAAGTAGATAGCGTACCCCCCGGTGGATCGACGGTTGACAGGACAACCAGCCCAGTCAGAATCAGAGTAAGCCTAAATAACATCTTGGTGCCAATGAGAGTCAGAGAAAGCCTGTAGTTGGGACCCCAAACCATGACGAAATAAGCCAAGATTAGCCGTGCCTTTAAGATAGCGAAGTATGCGTTTCACCGCAACCCGATGGTTTTCGGTTGGGGCATGCATGAACTGACACACCTTGTTCACAGCAAAAGCAATGTCCGGACGAGATAACGTGACATACTGAAGAGCACCAACCATTTGCCGGTATCGAGAAGGGTCATCAAGAAGGGGACTGTCATCTGGAAGTAACACATAAGAAGTACTCATAGGAGATGAGACCGACTTGCAGTCTGTCAGTCCAGCTCGATGAAGAATGTCTATAATGTATTTACGCTGGGAGAGAATTAGATCAGAATTATGATGAACCACTTCGATACCCAAGAAATAATGTAGACGACCAAGATCCTTAACCGCAAAAAGAGAGCTCAGACGAGTTATAACATCAGTGACTGCCCCCAGATGATTTCCGGTAATGATGATGTCATCTACGTAAACAAGAACATAGACAATAGTACCATTGGATTTAGAATAAATAATGAGGGGTCAGTTCGGGATCCATAAAAACCTATTTGTTGCAACGCCGTAGAAAGCCGAGTGAACCATGCACGAGGGGTTTGTTTAAGCCCATAGAGAGACTTGTGCAGCAAGCACACATGATTCGGTTTGGTGGGATCAACAAACCCGGGAGGTTGTTTCATGTAAACGGTTTCCTAAAGATCTCCATGTAAGAAGGCGTTCTAAACATCTAGTTGTCGAAGTGGCCACTTTTGTGTAACTGCCAGTGACAAGATGGTGCGAATAGTTGCCGGTTTAACAACCGGGCTGAAGGTTTCATGATAGTCAACTTCTGGTTGTTAGTGAAATCCTTTAGCAACAAGTCGTGCTTTGTAGCGGGTAATCTTTCCATTTGGATCTGTTTTCAACCTGTAAACCCACTTGCAATCAACAACGTTAGTATTTTTGACTGGTGGAACAAGTGACCATGTCCCATTCTTATAAAGTGCCTCCAACTCTTCAGCCATGGCAAGACGCCACTCTGAGGATTTGTTGGCAATGGTAAAGGAGGTGGGTTCAGTGGGTACGATAGGGGAAGTAGTGGTAGTGTAAGCTGCAGGATTGTAGGGAGTGGTTTGTTTGGGATTGGGTCGTAGGTTGGGTGGTCTAGGTCGAGGAAGTGGGTTGGCTGGTGGATTGGTTGAGACAGGTGTGGGTGTTTGGTGTAAAGTGGCAGCGGGCGAGTTGGTAGGAGAGGGTGAAGGGTGGTTTGGTCCGGTGGGTTTTGAGGTGTAGGTTCGGTTGAGATAGGGGGCCGTGAGGTGTTGAGGAAGGTGTTGGTGACGTAGGGGGTACAACGGGGAGGTCGGGTGGTATGTCAGGAAAGATGGAGATATATGGAGGCTCAGTTGGTGAGGGAGGTGGCATGGGTGTCAGGTTGTGAAAAGGAAATATATGTTCGTTGAAGCGAACATGGCGGGCAATATATATTCGTTCTGAGGTTGGGTCAAAGCACCGGTAACCATGGTGAACAGGGTTGTAACCAAGAAATACACACGGAGTGGACTGAAATTCCATCTTGTGACGATTATATGGACGAAGATAAGGAAAACATTGACACCCAAAGACACGTAAAAAGGAGTAATCAGGTTTACGTTTAAAAATGTGTTCAAAAGGGGACTTGTTGGATGAGACGCGAGAAGGGAGTCGATTAATTAAGTAGACAGCCGTCTCGAAAGCAAATTGCCAGAAGCGTTGAGGAAGATGAGATTGAGCTAAAAGGGTAAGCCCAGTTTCCACAACATGACGGTGGCGACGTTCGACAGTCCCATTTTGTTCACTGGTGTGAGGGCACGAACGTCGGTGGATGATTACAAGATTATTAAAAAAATGTGTGAGATTTCGAAACTCGCCACCCCAGTCAGATTGAATGCTTTTCAGTTTAGTATTAAATTGTCTTTCTGACATTTTTATAAAATTAGTTAAGGCAGAAAAAACATCAGATTTATTCACCAATGGATAAAACCACATATACCTAGTGTGATGATCAACACATAAGAGAAAGAATCGACAACCATCAATAGATAAAGTGGGTGCATGGCCCCAAACGTCACAATAAACCAAATCCAAGACATGAGTGCTACGAAAATTTGAATTTGCTAAAGAAAGTTTTGAAGACTTGCCCTGCTGACAAGAGGTACATAATGAATTTGAAAGTTTATTTGAAACAGGTAAAGAACAATGTGAAACAATAGACTGAATAGCTTGAGCATGAGGATGTCCAAGACGTTGATGCCAAGTTGTGGAGGAAGCCTTGACAGCAGTGAAAGCGACTTTTGGAAGAGACTGAAAACGAGGAAGGCGGATGTGGTACAAGCCTGTTCACTTGGACCCGTTAGGAGGGTGGTGCATGTAGACTCGTCCTTCACAACAAAATAAGAAGAGTGAAATTCAAAAAAGACATCATTATCATGGCAAAACTTTTGGACAGATAATAAATTCTTTTTAAGTGTAGGAACGTGAAGAATGTTGTTTAGGTTAAAGGTTTTATGAGGGGAGTAAAGTTTGGTGGAGCCAATGTGCAAATAGGTAAGGAATTACCATTACCAACAAGGAGAGAGTCATTACCATAATAGGGCTCAGCGTTGTCGAGACTGGATAAGTTTGGAGAAGAATGATCATTTGTTCCTGTGTCAGATGTCCAAGTAAAGCCAGCTTGGGAGGCACCATCCGAGTGAGCAGCAAAGTTGGCCTGTGGAGTCACGTGAGATTGATTGGACTGGTTTGGACACTGAGATGGTAGGTGGCCAATGCCACAGCGATTGCAGTGACCATAAACCATGTTCTGAGTGGAGGCCCAAGCAAACTGTCTTATACCGTTGTTGTCACGAGAACGATTGTTGGAGTTATTGCGGCCTCGGTTAGAATTGACAGATCTGGGTGCAAAAAACGCTTGCGGTTGTGAGCTGGAGGCTCCCATAGGATTCAATTGATACCCAAACTGTGCAGCCATAAGTTGGAGGTTGCTGAGTTGCTGTTGGACTGTATTAAGGTTGAGTGGCTGAGCTGCCGTGGCGGTTGACGTGGGTGCAGCAGTAGCCAGAAAAGCTTGCTGGTTTGAGGCTGCAGAAGACACACCATGGATTTTGGCAATCATGTAGTCGTGATCACTGAGGACGCCATGAAGTTCATTGAAGGTAACAGGAGGAGACCGCGCCAGCAAGTTTGCCTTAAGACCATTGTATTCTTCACGGAGTCCTGAAAGTGTAAGCATGACTATATCCTTGTCTTTCATGGGTTCGCCAATGTTAGCTAGGGCAGTAGCGTATTCTTGGGCTCGGCTTAGGTATTCAGCAGGTTTCTCATCACCTTTCATGGTGATTCTAAGGAGTTGACTTTTTAGAGTAAACTCGTGAGAAGAGGTAACTGGTGCGTAGGCACGTTCTAATGAAAGCCAAATCTCACGAGATGTTTTACCTTGAACATGCTGGAAAGATTCTTCAGACACGGTTGATGTAATCAGCAACCGAACATGGGTATCATTCACGACCCACGGGAAATAACTTGGGTTATCAGTTGTAGTAGTTCCTGCTGTGACCTACTGTTGTGGGCATGGGATGGTACCATCCACATAGCCGAACAAGTTGTGAGAGACCAAGAAAGGTTCTATCATTGATCTCCAGTGGCCATAGTTGGTAGGTTTTAGGTTGAAGGCGAATTTGTGAGAGTTGTGAATAGTTTTTTCCTGGTTTGTTAGGGTTGCAATGGCTGCCATAGTGATTGGAAAAAGGGAGGAGAGCCGGAGGGGTTTACTTTCAATAAAGGTGGTGGCGGCTGCAATAGGCAACGCTGCTGCTGTTAGGGTTTCTGGCTGGGTAGAAGATTTGGCAGCCGTGAATTACGGAGGAGCTGATTTTTGCTCTGATACCAAATCAAACTTGTATTATATTGTATTACAGAATTGAGTACATTAGGAGGTCCTTATATAGGACAATACAAGACATAATAAAAGGAAACATAAATCAATTACAATAAATATGAAATCACTAAAATCTCTGATCTAATATTGACTAACAGTCCTAAGGCGGTGGGCAGATCGGGCCATCAGCGTTGTCTATGTTCGTAGGGCGTGGGTGGCCTTTCGCCAATAGGATTACACAGATGGTCGGACTTGTATAGTATTCGTTGATCGTTCAAAAAATACATCTTAATATTGTGCACCACAAATATATGATGATAAACTAGCAACCAGTTTGCTTTATACGGCCAATTAAAAGTTTTAGACTATTATCTGAGCCGTTAAGTTAATTTACTTGGTTGTCTTATATGTGTTTTTTAATTCTACTAATCCAATACATGTACAAAATAGAATTAAATCTAAACTATGTTTTGTTGACTGGTCACAATTTTTTGACATTTTTAAAATAAAAAGGTAATTTTGTGGGGCCCTAATCTCATCAAACATAAATTTAAAACCAAAATTTATACAACTCAACTTATAAGACATACAAAGTCAACCTCTTGCATAATTGCATTGCGAATTTGTCATGCTCAAATTCTACACCAAGTCTCACATATTGAACTCTAAACATGCTAATAGTCTAATTGAAACATGACCGAATTAATCACTGAATATAACAAAATATATCAGCAAGTAACTACAACTTATTTGGGCAACATCTAGCTACAACTTATATTAACATTATTAATATAAAAAAAAACTATATGACCAGATGAAAAAAAAAGGATATACTTGATCTGACATCCCCAAACCTGCAAATAACAAAACCACCAGTTTCATGTACTTTTGAGTTTAACAAATAACAACCCGGGTTAGTTGGATACCAATCGGTCTGAGCTTTGCAGCATCTTTTCTAGCAGAACCAACACTGGCTCTACAGTATGGATAGTGCCAATCTTCATAAGGAACACCCTCAAGTCCCAAACAAATAGCAAGCTAGAAGCCATGTACATTGGTTGTTGCTTATTTACTAAAAGCAAATATAAAAACGAAAATACCTCATGGGAACTAATCAAAATCTGTAGAAGAACTTATTTTCTCCTTGCAGAATTGTAAATGGTAAATGCACGTCTACAATAGAGAAAAATATATTGCATCTTTACAATAATAAGTGTCGAATGCCCAAGCTTTGTGTTGGAAGGTCCAAGTGATTCGTCGGCGTTTGGCTAGGTCTTCTTGGTGAACTACAAAATAGTAAACCGTTAGCCTCGTCACGGAGGGCTGCAGAGGGGGATCCATGACCAAGCTCCGACGTGAGAGTAAATAAACTTGCCGGTGAAGTGGAGCTTTCCGACGAGTAAGTGTTGCCGGAGTATCCAGGTGTGGATCTTGAATGCTTTCAATGCTATTCAAAGAATGTCCGAAATGAAGGCGATCGTGTGAGTAAATGATAGAGTGTTTAATGTATGAGAATTGAATGCTTACCTTGAGTGATCATTCCACTGGGTTATATATAGAGAAAGGCCTTATCATCTCATGTAGATCTCGGAGTAATCCAATGGTAGTCTCGGGTACGGGTATGCAAAAAAACCGAATTAACCAACAAAACCGAACGGAAAAAACCGAACCAAATCAAAACCCAGTGGGCCGGTAAACGGTTTTTTTGAAAATCGAAAGTAGCGGGTCGGTTATGGTTATCAATGTCTCCATACCCATCATAACCGAACCGAACCAACATGTAATAAATCTTTGTAGGATTTAGGACTTTTCGCCATTTTTTTAATATTTGATGTTTTATTAATTTTTTTTAGTATTTATAGGTTATTTCATATGGTTTTACGGTTTTTGTTGAATGCTTATTTGAATTTATGGTATATATTACATCACTTTATTTGAATATTTGGTAAAAATCGGCATTAATATTATACATATGTATTTTTTAGTTGTATGATTCCAGCTTAAAAATATTAAACTATTTTTACCTAGGCTAAATACACGGTTAACCACCCACAACCGACCCGTTATAACCATCAAAACCGATTAACCATAACCGCCATAACCGATTGGTTATGGTTATGGTTATCCATTAACCGACATCGCGGTCGTGGTTATGGTTTTAGGCCCAAACCGACCCAAACCGACCCATACACACCCCTAGTCTCGGGAGCCAGCCTGGTAGCTGATCAGTCATGGCACGTGTCACTCCTCTGGTGGTGAGATGCTCTTCTCATTAAATGTCTCCTACAACTACCTCATACCTTCTCCGGCTTGGCTGTCATGTTGAGGTTATAGGCATTAAATGCTTGTAACTTGGAGAGAATGATATGAATTGGTGGGCTTAAGTCGTTTTCCTTCACATGTGGGCCATTGAGAGTATGAGTGATGGGCCTTTCTTTCTCGGAATCCAGTTAAGTGGCCCAAGACAAGGAGCCCGATCAGAGACCCTCGTTGACAATAAGTAAGATTATTATTTATTTCTTTGTTTATTCTAGGAACAATTCGATGATAAGTATGATGTACTTTGAAATGACCACCGTTTGGTCTTGTTTCAACTATGTGCCACCCCAATCAACCTAATGCATTCACTTCATCAAAACTTTCTTCAAACATTTTAGTTTTATTAAGTTCCAATATATATATATATATATATATATATATATATATATATATATATTATTTTCTTTTATTTGGGACATGTTAAAATGATTTACATAAAAATAAGTTGGGTGTACATAAAGATTGGCATACCACTACATTGTCTCCCAGATTTGGCATTATACCATTTCTTGCTCCCAACTCCTGCATATTTGTGTTTTTGAACTAAAATAATAAATCAAACTATGCCAATAAAATAAATTAATAAAAGAAACTATGATCCTCCCTAGAAACACCTTATATTGGAGTTATGAACTTCTCTTAGCATAATCAGTTTTGCCTTACAAGCGTAAGGCAACTTGTCAATGGTGTCGGTGGGTCTCCCCTTTTTTTAGAGGTTTTTGTTGGAAAATTTGAATTTTTCTGTCACGTGGACTATGCATTCATGTGCCTCTTTTGCAGAAATATCGTTGTGGGACATGCTGCAAGGAGATGCTAAGAAATTTGCATTTGACTAAATTACAGAAAACGTCTTTTACGTTTAGGGTAAATTACAGATTTCAGCCTTTATCTTTAAAAGTTGCACTGATTGTCCTTTACGTTTGTTTTTTGTTACAGTTTTCAGCCTTTAGCATTAACATCTTTTATTTATGTGGTTAAGTCATACCACGTGAGTTACATGTGAGGGTAAAAAAAATATTTTGCACTCCATCTTCTCCCCCTCTTTTATTAAACCTTTCCCACCCTCATGTTCGTCACTTAATTCTCACCCCCAAAATTGGTTTCCAGCAATCGACCAAAAATGGAAGGATTTTACATCCGAACTGAAGCAAACGTCTATGACGTAAACAATTTCCTTGGTATTTCATGGTTCTCTATTAAATTTTAATCTTTTAGGTTTTGTTTTAAGAAACATGTTTTTTCTTTGATTTTGCGAATACAGGTTTATATCCTGTCTTATTCTCAATCACTAGCTTGAAGATCATTTGATGCCTTTAACTGTCATTCGAAGCCCTACATGCGTCAATCAGTAGGTAACTCAATTTTGAGAAAAAAATCTTAACGATTATAAGAAAGAAAAACATACATACATTGAACATGAGTAAAATAGACAACCTGAGCAATCCAAGAAGTCTTTATCATAGCTTCGTTCCCACATGAGTAATAAATCATTGTCATGGGTGTTGAACTTGGTTGTGGTTGTATTAGGGTTCTTAGAATGATCGATGGGGTTACAGGAGGGTAGGGAGGGTTTAATAAAAAAAGGGAGAGAAGATGGAGTGCAAGATGTCTTTTTTACCCTCACATGTAACTCACGTGGTATGACTTAACCACATAAATAAATGGTGTTAATGCTAAATGTTGAAACCTGTAACAAAAAACAAACATAAAGGATAGTTGGTGCAACTTTTAAAGATAAAGACTAAAACCTGCAATTTATACTAAACGTAAAGGATGTATTCTATAATTTAGTCTTGGCATTTACTTGTGGTGATGCAAACCAAGAGGGAAACCCGAGGATGGGTGCTACCCGCAATAGTGGGACCCCTTCGCTTGAGCTTTCTGTTCGTCGAACTTCCTAGGGTTCTCGTAATTTTCCACATATTGAAACGTCGATAGTGAGGAAGAGGGAAGTTGAATTCTCTTTGGCTCGTAAGCGAAAGGGTGATTCAACACCTAATTAGGCATATTGTTAATTTTTTATCATCTCATATTATTCTTATTTGAAAACCAGACACCTAATTTCATCTATCATCTTTCATATTTTATATATATATGCAAACTTCAAAATCAAGAACATTTTCTATTTTTTATTTAATTTTTTATGAATTTTTGGGATTTTCTATTTTTTTTCTTTTTTCAAAATTTTTCTGACTCAAACAACTCATAAAACTGACTAAACGAGAGATTCTCATCCCACATTTAAACTTTACATTGCCCTCGGACATAGAAAACATGAACGGCCTAAATCAATGGCGCCGCAAGTTTATGGGTAAATTTTAAGGGTTGAGTCGAAATATTAATGGCCCAAGTCAATGTCGACGCTAATATTTCACTCACCTTTAATAAACTATTAATTAACCAAAGTCATTAACTCACACACCTTGTTCACTCATGGTCTTCCTTAGTTAACTCCCCATAATTCCATAAAGGGGGTAAGTTTCCCTAAACACCCTCAAGAATCTAGCCAAGAATAGCTACGGAACTAGTTTTTACTAAACTTGAAAAGATTATATTAATCATCAAAAGCTTGATTATCCTAGTGATTCTTGAGTTTTTCTCAATGATTACAATGATTCGATATAGTAGATAGAAGAGAATGTGTTGTGGAGAATATATGAGATAATTTAGCATAGAAAATTAGTAAAAATGGCCTCTATTTATGGATGGACAGTTGGGGCTGAGTGTAACAACTCCAAATTTTCGTTGTTAAATTTGTTTCTTTTATTTCCATTGTACGCCCGAGATTCGTTTATAAGAAAGTTATGTTAATTAATTATGATTGTTACAAGTTATATCGCATCTAAACGGTTATGAAAACGCATCGCTAATCTAATCACACGCAATGATACTACTATACGAGCCGAGTGTGTTATGATTTAATAAACACTTGTGCCATCGCATCGCTTATCTCATCTCATCGCATCGCATATCGCAGTTAATTATATGGTTTTACGTTACTTATGTGTTATGTGTTTTATGTTTATGATTGCAATCGCTATCGCATCGCTCTCGCTTATTCGAATCGCTAAATCGCACTATTACATCGCTTATAACGCTTAATATAACTATCTGATACGAACCTAATCGCCAAACGAACTCTTAACGCGAAATAAACGAAGAAAACCCAACATTTGGACAAGTTCGCTCAAACTTGGGCGACCCCAAGTTCAGCCGAACTTGGTTGGCCAAAACACCAACTCCCCATTTAACCACAAGTTCGCTCGAACTTGTACAATTATGTACAAGTTCGGCCGAACTTGACTAGAGATTCATGAACATTTCACAAGTTTGCCCGAACTTGCATGATTTCATGCAAGTTCGACCGAACTTGACTCCCACCAGCCCCATTTTGCCTTCACCTAGAAATACTCAGCTCCATTATCTCATTTGAACTTGCTGTAAGTTCGCCCAGAGCTCTCAAAACCCGAAACCCTTTGCTTTCTAAGTAAGACTCAACCCGATTTCAACTACGACGATGACCAACAACGTTTTACAACGATTTTGCACAAGGCTTTGACTTCGTTTTCATCAAATCTCTTCTGTTTGCGAAAATCTTCATCTTTTTATGCAAAACTTATGTTTTACACTCATATCTATACTAGATCTGAGTAAATCCTTTCAAAAAAACATTGATTTCTACACAATACTCGGACTAATGACGTATGTTTCGTTCACTTTTGAGTGGAACGAGGCGTTGTCAAGCAAGATCTCA
Organism: Scalesia atractyloides; assembly: GCA_947069175.1. Classification (NCBI taxonomy): domain Eukaryota; kingdom Viridiplantae; phylum Streptophyta; class Magnoliopsida; order Asterales; family Asteraceae; genus Scalesia; species Scalesia atractyloides. The sequence goes on along the minus strand of CAMTDV010000005.1, from coordinate 79,703,164 downwards.
GATCCGTAAGCACAAGGACGAAATCGTCACTTTACACAAGCTAGACTAACCCGTACGAACCTTCAAGTTCGCCCGGATTAGCCTGGATTTCTGTAAAATGGCTAAGTTCGCTTCAAAAGACCTCTCCAGCCTAAGTTTTACTCAGTGGCTTAAGGTTGGAGGGATGGACACTCAATTTCCTCAGCAAACGACATGAAAACGCAAGATTTTGGACCCGAAAACATCAAGTTCGCTCGAGATTTAACTGATTTTGTGTAGCACTCTAGTCAAGTTCGCTCAAACTTGCCCTCTGGGGGTCAAGTTCGGCCGAACTTGAGTATAAATGGCCAAACTTCAGCAGAAATCTCCCAAGTTCAAGTTCGGCCGAACTTGTCATTTCATATGATAAAACTCCACAAGTTCGCGCGAACTTGTCAAGTTTCCTTGAGAAACTTACAAGTTCGCTCGAACTTGACTCAATTCTCAGCAGACCAAACACAAGTTCGCTCGAACTTGTATGTTTACATACAAGTTCGGCCGAACTTGCCTACTGCCCAAACCAAACTTCACCATTTCAGCTTTTCGGAGACTGATGCACTTCCGTTCGCATATGCAGGCTGATCCGGCGCTCCTCTTCACCTCCCGACAGTCGTCTACTCTCTTCTAAACGCACCGACTGTGAGTATACTTGACCCGGTTTTCGCTTTAATGCCTTTTTGGGTGTTACATATGTTCCTCTATCAAAATCACTTCACAAATCAATCTGTTTATAATCTGATTATGTATGCTCAATACGTGATACTAGAAACATGTGACTAGGACTTATTTTCGTTAACTTGCCTCCTTAGCTCGTATGGTACTATAGTGTGGCTAACACCCGACGGGGTCTAGTTAGGATGGACGCGCTAGCCTTCTCACGGAAGTTAGCATGAGAAATATGCCTAGTTCTGTGTGATGTGTTTTGGTGTATCATGATATGTAATTAGACTATTTCACGAACGATTTCTCTGTTATGCTAGTATTATGCTCACCTTTACTTAATTGTATTGACGCTTTATTTTAACATATGTGACAGGTTGAGGATAGCATTGGATGCATTTGGATTTTGCTTAGTTTAGTTGTTTTAGTTGTTTGAAAGTCATGTAATAAATCTAGGGGATATCGAATCTGATTAGTTCTTATGAGAAAACAAATTTCTGTAATGGTTGTTTGAAAATGTTATGTTTAATAGTATGGGATGTTAAACGTTAAGTAATGTTGTTAGACTATTGTTATGGAATTCTCGTGAGACAATCTGGTTGCCTAGTGCCACTAACCCCGGTGTTTCCGCCATCAGTTGGGGTGTGACAGATTGATATTAGAGCATAGCCATAACCTTAGGATAATTAGGTAGAATTGCCATGTTCAACCTAGTCACATGTTTAAGTACCCGAGTTGACCAATCATTGACTTCAATGTTAAATTACTTGCCATAAATGCTTAAACATGCCTTTCCTAAGGTTAACAAAATATACACGCTTGGAAACGCTCGCATCGCACAAACGAGTGATCAAGTCGAGAATAGGTGTGAAAACTGAGAACTCTCGATGAGATCATTCACTCCGCGTATTCTCTATCGCACGAGATACCTTCGTTGAGTTAGGAGTGATATCCAAATCTCGACGAGAATCTCCATTTCTACCCAGTGGAACACCCGATTTTATCGGTGAGTGTATCCACAACTAGGAATGACATTGTTAAGTTAGGGGTGAAACCCGCATCATAATAACTAATTCCGCTCTTCGATTTTCAATCTCACCAAAGTCCCGATTAATTCGATGACTCGGAACACGACGTAACTGGAAGGACAAATGCCGTTAACTGTGGTACGGCGAGAGCATTTGTCTATTAGGCCAAATCGTGTGTCCGAACTTAGAGAATTCTCGAACCACTTTGGGTAGTCAACGTCTCAAAACCCATGACTCTCCCAAATTGATTTAAGCCTATATCGTCGATTTACACATCATCGAGCTTATTATTATCTATGTGTTTAAAGTTTGAGAATTTTCGCCTATTCGATTTCTCGCTTTATTGATTTATCGTATTTTCGATTTCTCGATTTATTGCTTTACACTCCCTAAACGCATGCACTACTCGCACAGCTCTCGGAATCTAAAACGCTAATTAATACACCAACCAAACTAAACTGCGTATCTCTCTTATCTCGCTTATCTCGCTTATGTACATCGCTTATATATCACTTATATCTCGTTATTATATATATCGCATCTCATACGCGCTACAGTTTACTTATAAGAAGGTGAATACGTGCAAAGTATATGCTTACTTGAATTAGGTGATTACGTGCTTATGTGCCTACGTGTTTACTTGTCTACGTGTTTATGTAATTTTGTGCCTTGTATGAATAATAATAATAAATATTTAAACATAACTCCATTATAATCGAATCTCATCTAATCTAAATCTTTCGTGGAGATGTCTTCAATGGGATCGCACACGCGGAGAAACATCCAGCGCAACAACGCTGATAAGCGTATCGCATCGTTGGTAGCCAAGCAAATGGCTAAAGTTGTCCCTCAGATCGTAGCGAGATCCACGCCGCCAGCAGCAATTCGTCGGTAGATTCAAAATCCGACGCTCCAAAGGCTCCCTTCAGCTTCAAACAGTTTAAGCATGTGGAACTCTTACCTTCTTAGGAACCGAAGGACCGAGTGCCATGTTCCACTAGTTTGACTCTATCAAGGTCACGTTCCGCCAAAGTGGATGTCCCGAGGCTCTGCGCACTATCAACGCCACCGGCGTGTTCCAGTCGAGGGCTCTCGACTCGACTGGTGGACGGCGGAACGCAACAAGCGTGGAAACAACGAAGCCTACGGACTCACCTGGGAAGAACTTAAGGAAATTATGATGAAAGAGTTATGTCCTCCTCACGAGGTTCAAAAGTTGGAGAATGAGTTCTGGAATATCAAGCAGGATGGTCCCGACAATGCCGGTCTAACAGCTCGCTTCAAGCAGTTGAGCATCATCTGTCCCCGTCAAGTTGACACGATCGAGAAAGCAATCAAGAAGTACATCAACGCTCTCCCCGATTGCGTCGCTGACTTTGTTCAAGCAGCACGCACTACGACTATCAACGAGACCTATCAGCTAGCTGCAGAGATCAATGACAAACGGGTTCAGTCTGGTTACTTTAAGAACACCAAGGTCGCAAATCAGACAGTCACTGAACCAGCAGCTCCTTCCGATCAGCCCCGAGAGGCAAAGAATAGTCGCCGAAGTCGCAAGCGAGAGAACCCGAGCAAGAACTATGCACTCACTACTCCTGCAAACCCCCAGCCGCTTCAGTCAGCTGCTCCAAACGCACCTCGAGCAAAACGTGCGTATACCAGACCTCATCCTTTGTGCTCAAAGTGCACCTATCATCATGCAGTTGGCGGCAATTGCCGATTCTGTACCAACTGCAATATCTACGGCCACTTCACTGTCAGCTGCCGTAGTGGTCCTCGTCAGCCAGCTCCTCAGGCTCCAGCAGCACCAGCTTTACCAGCCCCTCCTCAGTCCAATCAGCAGCAAGCTCCGAAGGCACGTGCCTGTTACACGTGCGGTGATCCGAATCATTTCAGTAATGTCTGTCCAAACAAGCTTGTCAAACAAGAGCCGCAGCAGCAGCAGCCACAGCCACCACAGCCTCAGCAGCAACAACAAGCTGCACATGGACGAGCCTTTAATCTTAATCACCGCCAGGACCAGAATGAAAACAATGTTGTCAATGGTACGTTCCTCGTTAATGGTATTTATGCTTCATGTTTATTTGATACTGGTGCCGATAATTGTTTTGTATCGTTAGAATTCGAAAAGGTTTTAAAATGTAAGCGCGCTAAACTCCCAAAAACTTTCGATGTGGAAGTCGCCACCGGAAGAACCGTTACAGTTAACTCCATCATACGTGGTTGTTCTCTCGATCTCAACAACCATGTCTTCTCAATCAATCTCATACCTATGCAGTTAGGTAGCTTCGACATCATAGTAGGTATGGACTTTCTTTGTGAAAACCATGCTGAAGTTGTATGCTTCGATAAAATGATTCGCTTCCCTCTCTCAAACGGTGATCAACTCCATATTTACGGTGAAACTCCCTCAAAGAAGTTGATGCTTTTGTCTTGTACTCGAGCACACAAATGTTTGCGAAAGCAATGTGTTGCCTTCCTCGCCCATATCGTGAACCCGGAGAAAGAAAAGAAGACTTTTAAAGACATTCCTGTTGTTCGTGAATTTCCTAAGGTCTTTCTCGACGATTTACCTGGTTTACCCCCTACTCGAGATGTTGAATTCCGTATCGACTTAATTCCCAGTGCTACTCCCGTTGCTAAAGCTCCTTATCGTCTCGCACCATCCAAAATGCGCGAGTTATCTAGCCAACTTCAAGAGATTTTTGATAAAGGTTTTATACGCCTGAGCACTTCGCCTTGGGGCGCACCCGTTCTTTTTGTGAAAAAGAAAGATGGGACGTTCCGAATGTGCATCAATTATCGGGAACTTAACAAACTCACGATAAAGAACCGTTATCCTCTTCCTCGAATCGACGACTTATTTGATCAGCTTCAAAGTGCTACTTGTTTCTCTAAGATCGATCTTCGTTCCGGTTATCATCAGTTACGCGTATTGGAATAAGACATTCTGAAAACTGCCTTTCGTACTCGTTATGGCCATTTCGAATTCGTAGTCATGCCTTTTTGTCTTACCAATGCACATGCGGTCTTCATGGATTTGATGAACCGTGTGTGCAAAGCTTTCTTAGATCGTTTCGTCATTGTTTTCATCAATGATATCCTTATCTATTCGAAGTCGAGAGATGAACATGCGCGCTATCTCCGTTTAGTCCTCGAACTTCTCCAAGGTAATCGCCTTTATGCTAAGTTCTCTAAATGTGAATTCTAGCTCGAAAAAGTCCAATTTCTCGGCCACATCGTTAATATTCAAGGAATTCACGTCGACCCCGCAAAGATCAAAGCTGTCAAAAGTTGGATTACGCCACATCGTTAATAGTCAAGGAAACAACAGACAAGATCCATCAAATTTGAAACAATCTTCTAGCGGCACAAAGTCGTCAAAAGAGTTATGCAGACAAACGACGAAAGCCCTTGGAGTTTAACATTGGTGATCATGTACTTTTAAAAGTATCACCGTGGAAGGGAGTAGTTCGTTTTGGCCAGAAGGGCAAGCTAGCACCACGCTACGTAGGACCTTTCAAGATACTCGAAAGAGTAGGACCTGTAGCATACAAGCTTGACCTACCAGAAGAACTCAACAGAATTCACCCCACATTCCACGTATCAAACTTGAAGAAGTGCCTCGCCGATGAAAACCTCCATATTCCCCTGGAAGATATTCAGATCGATGAATCTATGCATTTCATTGAAAGACCAGTAGAGATCATGGACTTCGGAGAAAAACGTTTAAGACGGAGTCGTATTCCAATTGTTAGGGTACGCTGGGAGTCGAAACGAGGACCTGAGTTTACCTGGGAACGTGAAGACTCAATGCGCGAAAAATGCCCGCATCTTTTTCCTGTTACCACTACTACTTAAATTTCGGGACGAAATTTCTAAAAGTAGGGAATACTGTAACATTCGTCGAAAAACGGGTTTTCAAAACCCGCTTCGTTTATTAATCGAATAGTTAGTTTCAAGTTTTCGTTGCTTATTTAATGCTATTTTTAATTTTTAAACAATACATAATTAATAAATATATTAGAATTTATAAACTATAATTAATAAACCATAAAATTGGTCGAAGAAAAAAATAAAAGCCGCTGCCGGGTTTCGAACCCGGGTCAGCCGGCTCACTTAACACACAAACAATTAACCACTCCGCCACTTGGTGTTTTTGTGTAAACAAGGAAACAAATAAAACTTAACTCTACCCGTGAACTCACCTGGTTGCGCAAAAACTGAAACCGCTCATCGGCTTTCAACTAACCAGACTGTTGAGTGATCGCTAATTATTGATTATAACCGATAAAGCATTTTCAACCCACGTTATAATCAATTCAGTCTTCAATTGAACTCGATTCATATGATTTTCGAGTTTGATAACCGAAATCATTTACTTCCAATTTACACTAACAATATCATCGTCTCATAGCTCAGAAACACTCACAGAACCTTCAATTTCACTTTCGCTCTAATTTCTGTTCGTCGGAAACGTTTTCTGATATCGCCAGAAAACCGTGACATTCATCGAATCGGTAAATTTCTCAATTCTTTCATCTTCTATCCATTGTTAGACTTTTACTAACTCAAATCCTTTAATCAGAATCGGTCCCAGACGACGTCGTCGGATAATCTGCACCCGCCGGAAAATCTCTGAAAATTCCAAAATCGCGCTGTGAATCGGTACAAACATCTAAACTCTCTGATAATTCTTGTTTAGTCATTTAATTTCACAATTAGTTAATCAAAACTGTTAATTGGTCCGCTCAGACGGAATTCATAAAACAGAGCCGACGACTTTGCCGGAGTTCTGAGAAAATCATCTTTCCGGTACATTCATTTCCAAAACCTTCCTTGTCCATTACATTTTAATCATTTATATGTTCGTTAATCGAATTAATCAAGAACTGTCGAACATCGGTTGTCTGTGTCTTTGAACGAAGAAGATGAAGTCGAACCTAATGTATAAGTTTAATTAAAACAAGATATTAAACCGGGTTAGACACACAGTCCAGCGGTGGACTGTGTGCAAACACATAGCGCACGTCACGAGTTCGAATCTTACAAACGCACCGGCTTTCCGAATTAAAACCAATTTTTTTAACTGAATGGTAGGTCCCAGGATGTTTTTAAGATTAATATAACTATAAGTTTAACAGTTAAAACACACAGCCCAACTGGTTGGGCTGTGCGCTTACAAACCAAGGGACCCGAGTTCGATTCGGTTTCCCTGCAACCGGTTTAATCATTTGAATTCTTTTAGTATAAATCGAATAAATTAAAACATTTAATTAGTATATATATATCATTAAAACTTAGAATATTTCGGGTTAGACACGTAGCTCAGTTGGTAGAGCTGCGTGCACGCGTACGAGAGGTCACAAGTTCGAACCTCACTCAACGCAAACAAACACAAGTCCGAACTGGTCAACAGTCAAAGTCAACGGTCAACCCAAAAAGTCAACATTTTTTTTATATTTTTATTTATTTATTTAATTTAAAATCAATTAAAAATACTTAAAAATAATATTTTTAAAGTTAGAAAACGACCTTAAACTCACAAAAATAAATCTAAAAATCCTATTAAAATTGTTAATAAAATCCACTTATTTACCGTACCTTTTCGTTATTATTTAGGCTAGTTATTCCTCGTCGATCAACTCTCTAAACTCTTGCGCATTCAACATCATCAAATGAACGCACCCAATGTGAGTGAATCTCTACAAATTCCCCGTTTTAATCACTTTTTGGGGTGTATCATGTGTCTTATTATTTAATACATTTAAACACTTGTGCATCCATCATATCCATGATCAAATGTGTATTCAATATGTATCAACTGTTTGTGTGGTTAATGTTTAGATTAAATTTATCATTTTCAGTACATACATCATCATAGGCCGTCTGTTCCCCATTACCTATGAGCGGAACGTGGCGTTGCCAACATACGATCGGCTCCGTTTGATTGAGCCTTGATCGAACATACATCATCATAGGCCGTCCGTTCCCCATTACCTATGAGCGGAACGTGACGTTGCCAACATATACATTATCATTCATGTCATATACTCATGCAAGGTGGTTGTTTATTGTATGCTTATTTACGTTTGCTCACATATGATTATTGCACAATTTTTCCATATTAAATACAAAAAGAAATCAATAATAAATGTTTTCTAACAAGGTTCACTCGCCAACTTTTGTTGACCCGAAAACCCCCATGTTTACACATGATACAGGTGATCCAGTTGAAGCAAGAAACATATAGGACGGCCTAGAAGAATAAATCAGTTTAGATTTTGGATTGTTTATTTAATTTTCCTTTCCTTGTATTGTATGAATTTGACTTAAACATTTGAGATGTAATTTGAATTTAATAAATATGAAACATATTAGTAAACATCATGAGCTTTGGTGATAACCCAATTATGCCCCGACTCTTATTCCGCTGCGGGTCGGGGTGTGACAGATTGGTATCAGAGCCATGACTATAGGTATATAGGATAGGTTATTAGACCCTTAGAGCCTATACTATAGTTGATTAGAATTATTTAAATTGTTTATGTGTTACATACAAAATTCATGATGTTTATATGCTTTATGTTTATTGTTACATTTAATGTTATGCAAGCATGTTCATAAGTACATATTACTATACAATGCTCATCATGAATCATATCCTCATAACATATCATATCCACGAGAGCACACACCACACAATTTCCATGATTTTTGCAACGATTTTTGTATTTTTTTCAAGTCACATCAAAGTGAGTCTCATGACGGGCATGTAGTAACTGGAAGGGTACAAGTACCGGTAGTCGGAACGTCCTGTCTAGGCTTGGCATTCGTATAAATCCAAAATAAAGGACCAGTTTGCCTACCTGGGGACTAACGATGAGAGTACGAAGGACCTATTAGACCAAAGCATGCTATACCAAACGTCGTGTGAGCTAACCCCACTTTGAGTTGTCATTGTGTCTACACCTGGACACCCTCCGACCATACATCTCGCAAACATATTTCATGGTTTTCATTCGGGTGATGCAAGTGTTAAACCGCCAACACCAATGTGAATCCTACTAAGCCAATAGTCATGGGGCCCACATGACTATACAGGTGAAGGTATGGGGGACATTGGAGGCCCAAACATGAGCGAACCCAAGACATCCTATGGATGTAGTTGCACTATTGATGTTTATGTTATTTTTTTTAAAACGACACATGACACCTAAAAAGACTCCTTAAACTCACAATCTTCTTATGAATGTTCCTGTAGATGTCGGCTAGGCAGCAACGTGGAGGTAGAAGGTCAGGAAGGTCAAACGAACGCTTGGCCACCCAAATCGCAAAACAAATGGCCGCGGTGCTTCCTGACATCGTAATTCAAGTCCAACAAGCTCTCGTCACAAATCCTATCAATCCTCCCCATCAAGAAGACCAGAACGTCGACAACCCTCCCTCCAAAAAGTGCTCATACAAACACTTCAAGTCTTGCGATCCCCCGAAATTTGAAGGGACCGAAGGTGTCACTGCTCTCCTCCACTAGTTTGAGGAAATGGAAAACACATTCCTCAATTGCGATTGTCCCGAGGATCGTAAGGTACGTTACACAATCGGGAGACTATTTGGAGTAGCTCTTACCTGGTGGAATACAGAAAAAGGTAAGAGAGGAATCGAAGATGCAATGGCCTTAACATGGGAGGAGTTAAGGGAAATCATGACGAGACGCTTCTGTCCAAGAAGCGAGATCAAAAAGTTAGAGGATGAATTTCACTCGTTGAAGCAAAAGGAGGGAGATCATACTTCCTACAACAAAAGGTTTTTGGAGTTGAACCAAATGATCCCCAACTTGTTCACCCCAGTATACCGTTTAGTCGAACACTATATTCGAGGCCTCCCCTCGAAAATTCAAGACTCAGTTCTAAGCACTTCGCCTGCAACACTTGAAGCTGCTATGGAACTAGCTACCGAGCTTACCGAAAATTGTATCCGTAACGGCAAATTTAAGGACGAGAAAAAGAAAGCCCCCATTGAGGGCCAAACTTCAAACCATTCCACCTCCTCCTCAAAGTTTGCTAGTAAGAGGAAACGAAACACCAGAAACTTTGCTGTCACACAAACAAATTTCCCTATCCCTGCTGCACCCATCACTCAAGTTGCCCCCTCATCTGCACCATATAAAAGGCCATACTCCGGCCCCTACCCAAAATGCAACCGTTGCCAATACCATCACTTTCCTGATCATCCCTGCCAACATTGCACCAGCTGTGGCCGCGCAGGTCACACCATTCAAACCTGTCGCGCGCTTCAGCGAACGAACCGCAATCAACCCTCAACCCAAACCCACCATCAGATAGTGGGTTAAGCCCAACAACCTTTACTTCTACCACCTGCCCAACATGTAGCCCAATCCTACTACCAACCCAACTATCCCATGGTGCAACCTATGCGGGCTTGTTACAACTGTGGAGACCCGAACCATTTCAGGAACACCTGTCCATGCTTAGTTAACATCATCCATGCCCAAGCTCAAGCTAATCCAGTAAACCAGGCTAACCAAGCTCCTCCACCTGCAAGAGGAAGAGCTTTCAACATCAACGCCAATCAAGCTAGGGCTGACAACAATGTGGTTAACGGTACGTTTCTCATCAATGGTAGTTATGCATCCATGTTATTTGATACTGGCGCGGATAAGAGTTTTGTGTCCTTAGAATTTGAACCCATCCTCCACCAAACTCGTGATAAACTCATGGAATCCATAACGGTAGAAGTTGCTGACGGAAAACCGGTCTCATTAAACTCTATTATACGCAATTGTACTCTCACCCTAAACGATCACGATTTTCCAGTTGACCTCATACCTATGAAGTTGGGAAGTTTCGACATTATAATTGGTATGGACTGGCTCAGCCAACATCATGCTGAAGTTGTATGCCGCGAAAAGTTTATTCGCATTCCTCTTGCAAACGGTCAGACTCTACGAATCTTTGGAGAAACCCCTTCGAAAGGACTCAAATTAATGTCCTGTCTTCAAGCCCGAAAATATCTCCGCAAGAATTATGACGCATTCCTAACTCATGTCGTCAAAAAGGGAACCAAGGAGAAGAAACTTGAAGACATCCCGGTAGTAAAAGATTTTCCGCAAGTTTTTCCTGACGACATTTCAGGACTTCCTCCCGTGAGAGAAGTCGAATTCCGCATTGATCTTATACCTGGAGCTACACCTGTTGCAAAATATCCTTATAGGTTAGCCCCATCCGAAATGCAAGAGCTAGCCAGTCAACTGCAAGAGCTGACTGACAAAGGATTCATACGTCCTAGCTCATCGCCTTGGGGTGAACCTGTCCTTTTTTTGAAGAAGAAAGATGGAATGTTTCGCATGTGTAACGACTACAGAGAACTCAACAAGTTAACGGTCAAGAACCGCTACCCATTAGCTCGCATCGATGATCTTGTTGACCAACTTCAAGGCGCCACCTGTTTTTTCAAAAATCGACCTTCGTTCTGGTTATCATCAACTCAGAGTACATGAAGAAGACGTCCCAAAAACCGCCTTCCGAACTCGTTATGGTCATTATGAATTCATGGTCATGCCATTTGGTTTAACCAACGCCCCAGCTGTCTTCATGGATCTAATGAACAGAGTCTGCAAACCTTATCTCGACCGTTTTGTTATAGTCTTCATCGACGACATCCTCATCTACTCAAAGTCTAAGACTGATCATGAACGACACCTTCGACTCATCCTTACACTCTTAAGGACAGAAAGCTGTACGCTAAGTTTTCGAAATGTGAATTCTGGTTAAGGGAAGTACAATTCCTTGGACACGTCGTCAATGACAAGGGAATTCATGTTGATCCCTCAAAAATCAAGGCAGTACAGGAATGGCAAGCGCCACGTACACCTACCGAAGTAAGATCATTTCTTGGTTTGGCTGGTTATTATCGTCGTTTCATTGCAAATTTCTCCCGTATTGCTGTACCACTCACGGCTTTGACTCATAAAGGAAAGCCCTTCATATGGGGACCCAAACAAGAAGAAGCCTTCCAAACCCTTAAGCAAAAGCTTTGTGACGCACCTATCCTCACACTTCCTGAAGGTTGTGATGACTTCGTGGTTTATTGCGACGCGTCAGGGCAGGGACTAGGCTGTGTACTGATGCAAAGAGGAAAGGTGATAGCTTATGTTTCTAGACAACTCAAAATTCATGAGAAGAATTACACCACCCACGACCTGGAACTTGGAGCTGTTGTGTTCGCTCTTAAGATATGGAGGCATTACCTCTACGGTACTAAGTGTGAAATATACACTGACCACAAGAGTCTTCAACATATCTTCAACCAAAAGGAGTTGAACATGAGGCAACGAAGATGGGTCGAACTTCTTAATGACTACGACTGTGAAATTCGGTATCATCCTGGCAAGGCAAACGTGGTGGCCGATGCGCTCAGTCGAAAGGGTTATGCGAACTCCATTCGTCTTCTATGTTCGCAAATCATAACCGACATCAAAGATCAAATCCGAGAAGCCCAACATGTTTCTATAACAGAAAATGACGTACGCAATGAGCTGTCTTGTGGAGCAGAACTTAAAATCGAAACTAAATCCGACGGTATTCTGTACTATCTAGATCGCATATGGATCCCCGATCACAATAACCTTCGTGATTTCCTTATGAATGAGGCGCACAAAACCCGATACTCTGTACACCCAGGAGCCGACAAGATGTATCAAGACCTTCGATACACCTACTGGTGGCTTGGCATGAAGAAAGATATCGTTGTTTTTGTTTCCAAGTGCCTTACATGTTCCAAAGTAAAAGCTGAACATCAAAGACCCTCAGGACTTCTAGTCCAACCTGAAATACCTGTATGGAAGTGGGAAAACATAACCATGGACTTCATTACCGGGTTACCTCGCACCTCCAGTGGGTATGACACTATATGGGTAATCATTGATCGTCTTACAAAATCAGCTCACTTCATTCCGATTCGTGCGGACTTCAAGAACGAGAAGTTAGCTCGTATCTACATCAGCGAGATCGTAAGCCGTCATGGTGTACCTTTAAGCATTATTTCAGACCGTGATGGTCGTTTCACTTCACGAACATGGCAAGCCGTACAAGCCGCTTTGGGTACACGATTAGACCTCAGTACCGCTTATCATCCTCAAACTGATGGACAATCTGAACGCACCATCCAAACGCTTGAAGACATGCTTCGAGCATGTGTCATAGACTTCAAGGGAAATTGGGACGCTCATCTACCATTAGTTGAATTTTCGTACAACAACAGCTATCATTCAAGTATTGGCATGGCACCTTTCGAAGCTTTATATGGTCGTAAGTGCCGATCTCCAGTATGTTGGCACGAAATTGGAGAAGCTCAAATCACCGTTCCAGAGTTGATTCAAGAAATAACAGACAAGATCCATCAAATTCGAAACAATCTTCTAGCGGCACAAAGTCGTCAAAAGAGTTATGCAGACAAACGACGAAAGCCCTTGGAGTTTAACATTGGTGATCATGTACTTTTAAAAGTATCACCGTGGAAGGGAGTAGTTCGTTTTGGCCAGAAGGGCAAGCTAGCACCACGCTACGTAGGACCTTTCAAGATACTCGAAAGAGTAGGACCTGTAGCATACAAGCTTGACCTACCAGAAGAACTCAACAGAATTCACCCCACATTCCACGTATCAAACTTGAAGAAGTGCCTCGCCGATGAAAACCTCCATATTCCCCTGGAAGATATTCAGATCGATGAATCTATGCATTTCATTGAAAGACCAGTAGAGATCATGGACTTCGGAGAAAAACGTTTAAGACGGAGTCGTATTCCAATTGTTAGGGTACGCTGGGAGTCGAAACGAGGACCTGAGTTTACCTGGGAACGTGAAGACTCAATGCGCGAAAAATGCCCGCATCTTTTTCCTGTTACCACTACTACTTAAATTTCGGGACGAAATTTCTAAAAGTAGGGAATACTGTAACATTCGTCGAAAAACGGGTTTTCAAAACCCGCTTCGTTTATTAATCGAATAGTTAGTTTCAAGTTTTCGTTGCTTATTTAATGCTATTTTTAATTTTTAAACAATACATAATTAATAAATATATTAGAATTTATAAACTATAATTAATAAACCATAAAATTGGTCGAAGAAAAAATAAAAGCCGCTGCCGGGTTTCGAACCCGGGTCAGCCGGCTCACTTAACACACAAACAATTAACCACTCCGCCACTTGGTGTTTTTGTGTAAACAAGGAAACAAATAAAACTTAACTCTACCCGTGAACTCACCTGGTTGCGCAAAAACTGAAACCGCTCATCGGCTTTCAACTAACCAGACTGTTGAGTGATCGCTAATTATTGATTATAACCGATAAAGCATTTTCAACCCACGTTATAATCAATTCAGTCTTCAATTGAACTCGATTCATATGATTTTCGAGTTTGATAACCGAAATCATTTACTTCCAATTTACACTAACAATATCATCGTCTCATAGCTCAGAAACACTCACAGAACCTTCAATTTCACTTTCGCTCTAATTTCTGTTCGTCGGAAACGTTTTCTGATATCGCCAGAAAACCGTGACATTCATCGAATCGGTAAATTTCTCAATTCTTTCATCTTCTATCCATTGTTAGACTTTTACTAACTCAAATCCTTTAATCAGAATCGGTCCCAGACGACGTCGTCGGATAATCTGCACCCGCCGGAAAATCTCTGAAAATTCCAAAATCGCGCTGTGAATCGGTACAAACATCTAAACTCTCTGATAATTCTTGTTTAGTCATTTAATTTCACAATTAGTTAATCAAAACTGTTAATTGGTCCGCTCAGACGGAATTCATAAAACAGAGCCGACGACTTTGCCGGAGTTCTGAGAAAATCATCTTTCCGGTACATTCATTTCCAAAACCTTCCTTGTCCATTACATTTTAATCATTTATATGTTCGTTAATCGAATTAATCAAGAACTGTCGAACATCGGTTGTCTGTGTCTTTGAACGAAGAAGATGAAGTCGAACCTAATGTATAAGTTTAATTAAAACAAGATATTAAACCGGGTTAGACACACAGTCCAGCGGTGGACTGTGTGCAAACACATAGCGCACGTCACGAGTTCGAATCTTACAAACGCACCGGCTTTCCGAATTAAAACCAATTTTTTTAACTGAATGGTAGGTCCCAGGATGTTTTTAAGATTAATATAACTATAAGTTTAACAGATAAAACACACAGCCCAACTGGTTGGGCTGTGCGCTTACAAACCAAGGGACCCGAGTTCGATTCGGTTTCCCTGCAACCGGTTTAATCATTTAAATTCTTTTAGTATAAATCGAATAAATTAAAACATTTAATTAGTATATATATATAATTAAAACTTAGAATATTTCGGGTTAGACACGTAGCTCAGTTGGTAGAGCTGCGTGCACGCGTACGAGAGGTCACAAGTTCGAACCTCACTCAGCGCAAACAAACACAAGTATGAACCGGTCAACAGTCAAAGTCAACTGTCAACGGTCAACCCAAAAAGTCAACATTTTTTTTATATTTTTATTTATTTATTTTATTTAAAAATCAATTAAAAATACTTAAAAATAATATTTTTAAAGTTAGAAAACGACCTTAAACTCACAAAAATAAATCTAAAAATCCTATTAAAATTGTTAATAAAATCAACTTATTTACCGTACCTTTTCGTTATTATTTAGGCTAGTTATTCCTCGTCGATCAACTCTCTAAACTCGTGCGCATTCAACATAATCAAACGAACGCACCCAATGTGAGTGAATCTCTACAAATTCCCCGTTTTAATCACTTTTTGGGGTGTATCATGTGTCTTATTATTTAATACATTTAAACAGTTGTGCATCCATCATATCCATGATCAAATGTGTATTCAATATGTATCAACTGTTTGTGTGGTTAATGTTTGGATTAAATTTATCATTTTAGGTACATACATCATCATAGGCCGTCTGTTCCCCATTACCTATGAGCGGAACCGTTCCCCATTACCTATGAGCGGAACGTGGCGTTGCCAACATACGATCGGCTCCGTTTGATTGAGCCTTGATCGCACATACATCATCATAGGCCGTCCGTTCCCCATTACCTATGAGCGGAATGTGACGTTTCCAACATATACATTATCATTCATGTCATATACTCATGCAAGGTGGTTTGTTATTGTTTGTTATTGTATGCTTATTTACGTTTGCTCACATATGATTATTGCACAATTTTTCCATATTAAATACAACAAGAAATCAATAATAAATGTTTTCTAACAAGGTTCACTCGCCAACTTTTGTTGACCCAAAAACCCCCATTTTTACACATGATACAGGTGATCCAGTTGAAGCAAGAAACATATAGGACGGCCTAGAAGAATAAATCAGTTTAGATTTTGGATTGTTTATTTAATTTTCCTTTCCTTGTATTGTATGAATTTGACTTGAACATTTGAGATGTAATTTGAATTTAATAAATATGAAACATATTAGTAAACATCATGAGCTTTGGTGATAACCCAATTATGCCCCGACTCTTATTCCGCTGCGGGTCGGGGTGTGACAATCTCGACCGTATTTGGATTCCTACCCATGATAACCTTCGTGAATTGCTAATGACCGAAGCTCATAAGTCTCGATACTCCATACATCCTGGCGTCTCTGGGAGACTTTTCAATCCGCTCTCGGTACTACTCTCAATCTCAGTACCGCTTTTCACACTCAAACCGACGGTCAGACTGAGCGCACGATCCGCACCCTCAAAGACATGCTTCGTGCGTGCGTTATAGATTTTGGTGGTAACTGGGATACACACTTACCTTTAATTGAATTCTCATACAATAATAGTTATCACACCAGCAGGCACTGTATGGAAGGAAATGTCGATCACCTATTGCATGGCATGGCACGAGATCGGAGAAGCACAAATCACCGGTCCCGAGCTAATTCAAGAAACGACAGACAAAATCCTCTAGATCAGAGACAATCTCTTGAAAGCTCGGAGTCGTCAAAAGAGTTACGCCGATAAACGCCGCAAGCCCCTACAGTTCAAAGTGGGAGATCACGTACTCCTAAAGGTTGCACCTTGGAAGGGAGTGGTCCGCTTCTGGAAGAAGGGAAAGCTAGTGCCTCGATACGTAGGACCCTTTAAGATTCTGGAAAGAACCGGCAAAGTGGCCTATCGCCTCGAGTTACCGGAGGAACTCAACAACGTCCATCCGACTTTCCACGTGTCTAACCTCAAGAAATGCTTCGCTGAAGAAAATCTCCATGTACCTCTCGAAGATCTGCAAATCAACGAGACTCTACATTTTGTGGAAAAGCCTATCGAGATCATGGACCGAGAAACCAAGAAACTACGACGCTCCCGCATCCCTATCGTGAAGGTCCGATGGGAAGGCAAACGCGGCACGGAGTTCACATGGGAATTGGAAAGTGACATGAAGGCTAAGTATCCGCACCTCTTTGTTACGGCCACTACTTCAAATTTCAGGACGAAATTTCCTAAAGTAGGGGAGACTGTAACAACTCCAAATTTTCGTTGTTAAATTTGTTTCTTTTATTTCCATTGTACTCCCGAGATTCGTTTATAAGAAAGTTATGTTAGTTAATTATGATTGTTACAAGTTATACGCATCTAAACGCTTATTAAAACGCATCGCTAATCTAATCATACGCAATGATACTACTATACGAGCCAAGTGTGTTATGGTTTAATAAACACTTGTGCCATCGCATCGCTTATCTCATCGCATCGCAAATCACAGTTAATAATATGGTTTTACGTTACTTATGTGTTATGTGTGTTTATGTTTATGATTGCAATCGCTATCGCATCGCTCTCGCTTATTCGAATCACTAAATCGCACTATTACATTGCTTATAACGCTTAATATAACTATCTAATACGAATCGAGTCGCCAAACGAACTCTTAACGCGAAATAAACAAAGAAAACCCAACATTTGGACAAGTTCGCTCGAACTTGGGTGACCCCAAGTTCGACCGAACTTGGCTGGCCAAAACACCAACTCCCCATTTAACCACAAGTTCTCTCGAACTTGTACAATTATGTACAAGTTCGGCCGAACTTGACTAGAGATTCATGAACATTTCACAAGTTCGCGCGAACTTGCATAATTTCATGCAAGTTCGGCCGAACTTGACTCCCACCAGCCCCATTTTGCCTTCACCTATAAATACTCAGCTCCATTCTCTCATTTGAACTCGTTGTAAGTTCGCCCAGAGCTCTCAAAACCTGAAACCCTTTGCTTTCTAAGTAAGACTCAACCCGATTTCAACTACAACGATGAACAACAACGTTTTACAACGATTTTGAACAAGGCTTTGCCTTCGTTTTCATCAAATCTCCCCTGTTTGCGAAAATTTTCATCTTTTATGCAAAACTTCTGTTTTACACTCAGATCTATACTAGATCTGAGTAAAACCTTTCAAAAAACATTGATTTCTACACAATACTCGGACTAATGATGTATGTTTCGTTCACTTTTGAGTGGAACGAGGCGTTGTCAAGCAATATCTCAGACCCGGAAGCACAAGGATGAAATCGTCACTTTACACAAGCTGGACTAACCCGTACAAACCTTCAAGTTCGCCCGGATTAGCCTAGGTTTCTGTAAAACGGCTAAGTTTGCTCCAAAAGACCTCTCCAGCCTAAGTTTTACTCAGTGGCTTAATGTTGGAGGGATGGACACTCAATTTCCTCAGCAAACGACGCGAAAATGCAAGATTTTGGACCAGAAAACATCAAGTTCGCTCGAGATTTAACTGATTTTGTGCAGCACTCTAGTCAAGTTCGCTCGAACTCGCCCTCTGGGGGTCAAGTTCGGCCGAACTTGAGTATAAATGGCTAAACTTCAGCAGAAATCCCCTAGGTTCGCTCGAACTTGCAAAGTTTCTCAGGAAACTTCACAAGTTTGGCCGAACTTGTCATTCCATATGACAAAACTCCACAAGTTCGCCCGAACTTGTCAAGTTTCCTTGAGAAACTTACAAGTTTGCTCGAACTTGACTCAATTCTCAGCAGACCAACACAAGTCCGCTCGAACTTATATGTTTACATACAAGTTCGGCCGAACTTGCCTACTGCCCAAACCAAACTTCACCGTTTCAGATTTTCGGAGACTGATGCACTTCCGTTCGCGTATGGAGGCTTATCCGGTGCTCCTCTTCACCTCCCGACAGTCGTCTACTCTCTCCTAAACGCACCGACTGTGAGTATACTTGACTCGTTTTCGCTTTAATGCACTTTTTGGGTGTTACATATGTTCCTCTATCAAAATCACTTCACAAATCAAACTGTTTATCACGCGCGAATAATCTGATTTTGTATGCTCAATACGTGATACTAGAAACATGTGACTAGGACTTATTTTCGTTAACTTGCCTCCTTAGCTAGTATGGTACTATAGTGTGGCTATTTTTCTCATTTTCTTCGGTTTTTCGCCCAGATTTGCTTTCTTTGATTATCTTGGGTTTGTTTTGTCCTAAAAATAAAATTAAAAAAAAACCAAATAAGCCTATATTATATTTTTTTAACAAAATATAATAAAAAGTGGATGTAGTTAATATAAAAACATATGTATGTATTTTTGCTCATATCATGCAATCTATTTTGCATATACATAACTTGCATATTTTGAAAAACAAACCAATAATAATTGTAGAAAGACTAATTTAGTTTATACATTCAAATACAAGGTTTAAACTACTATCCGAACTCTCAACTCAATTTACAAACCGTAAACTAAACCATATAAATCTCAAAACTGATGAACACTTGAAAGCCTTTTCATTTTGTTTTCTTCGGTTTTAACGGTTTATGAACACACCTATATCTAACTTCTTGGTCAGGTTATATGGGGTTTTGAATTATACTAATCCTTTATATGTAAAAAAAAAACAAATTGGATTTTAACGATCCAAATATCTTTTAATGGCTGATAATAACTTACGCTAACACAATGATAAATGACGCTTCTAACTTTTACTTGTCAACCCTATATTAGTAAAGAGTAACATCATATGCCCCTAATGAAAATCGACTTATTTTTATCTTGATCATAAGCTAAAGCTCGAAAGAGCATGAATTACTTTACCGCTAGAGTGAGATTGTTTTTAGTAGAAACTATAAGTTATGAGTGCCATTGTTTACATTACTATTATAAAATATTATCGGTTTATACTTTACCGCTAGAGTGAGATTGTTTTTAGTAGAAACTATAAGTTATGAGTGTCATTGGTTACATTAATATTACAGAATATTTTCAGGTTATATTTAAATTGTGAAAATCCAATTTGTTCTATAAAAATTAGAATGGTGAATAGTTAAATAACATAAAGAAAAACCGGTACGATATATGACATAAATGATGGATACACCATTTCTGGCCTAGTGATATGAAGACTTGGGGTTCTTCAATGGAGACCCAAGTTCAAGCTATGTTTGTGTCACTTTGGTAGATTAGGCAATGATAGGTAGAGCCGAGCCTCCTTTCAGAGGTGCCAGGTTTCATCTTGAGCCCACCTGGGATTTTGTCCTACTATATGTTACGCCAGAGAATGTTTTGCTTTTATGGTGGCGCTACGGCTGTCAAGTGGCAGTCGACGGTATGGTTTCCCGGGGGAACGCCTAAGCCAAACTTTGAAGTCAGTCTGAGCCCAGGTAAGACAACATAGTCTGGCCAGAGTGGGACAACGAGGCTCTTCAATTTAGGAAGTGCTATAACCTAATACAAGAAACTCGTTCTAAAAAAATATATGCCATAAATGATACTTTATACATGTATCATGTAAAATAAATACACCACCAAGTAGGCAAGTAAGCATATTTGTATTTACGCTTATTATATACTTACTTAAAAGGCTATGTTGGTGGGCCAATCCGACATAACCATGTGTCCCCTTATTAGTAGTCACAAGAATTTTACTTATTTAACCTTTAATTTGTTAACTTGTTTAGGCCATCTACTTTAACTTTCTTAATATACATGTTTAGTCTTTCTACTTTATAAAAGGTTTTTCCCTATTAGTTAACTTTTGCTTATATATGTGTTACCCCTCTACATTAACCTTGCTGATACATATGCTTAGTCCCTCTACTTTAATTTCGTTTAGTTTTTTTTTCTCGCTAACGTGACGAACCAAACTCACGCAACCGAAATATATTGTTATCAGTATCGATATTATCAAAACCAATATCTATTTTGCTCTTAGTATTTCATCTTTTAGTGTTTTTGCGATACTTACGTTGGTGTTTTGATATTCATTTCCTCATGTTTCAACGTTATCTCATTCGGTTGCTATACCGTATGTTGGTACTTGACTGATAATCAAACTCTCCGCTGTAACGCACGGGGTAAATTTACTAGTTTAGTAAAAATGTGTCTTAATACCGCATAAGATTTCTACAACGATATAATTTCTATCTTGACTTAAATAGTGAAACTGTGTTGTACAATTTTGCTTAACGTACGCTGTGTATGCTGTGAAGATATAACATGCATGATTAGTTTTATAACATGCGTGATTCGGTTTTTTACCCCATGCGTGATTTCTGATATTATACATGCGTGATTATGTTCATGGGTGATTATGGTTTTCAACATGCGTGATTAGGGTTTTTGAGTTTTATAACGTGCATAATTTCATCTCGGACACATTGTATGTTAAGAAATATTATGCGTTGTAACATTTGTCAAAAACGGGTTTTCCAAACCCGCTCCATTTGTAATCGAATATCAAGTTATAAATGTTCGTTTCGTATTTATGCCTAATTTGATTTTTAATGTTACCTAATTAATAAACAAACTAATCTATAAAAGTTATAATTGATAAAAAGTAAAAATAAAACAATTAAAAATAAAATGAGGCTGCCGGGACTCGAACCCGGGTCAGCCGGAAGAGATCTCAACGACTTAACACACACACGCATAACCACTCCGCCACTTGTTGTTTTCTGTCAACTCTAGGAGACAAATGAGCTTTATAGTCAATCATAGATCAACCGGTTGCGCCAACTGAAAACCGTAATCGGCTATTCAACTGTCCAAAATGTTTGATTAAACGCGAATTCTGGTTTATAACCGATGCACCGACGATTCTAATCAATTCAGACATTGAATTAACTTAAATTCTAATGATGATCGGTTTTATAACCGAAGATATTCAATACCTGAATTACTTCAATCAAAGACCTCTTTTGCGACTCAGAAACACTCTTCAAACCCGCCATTTCACTTTCGTCATACACTCAGTTCATCAGAAACGTTTATTTTACTCGCCGGAAAAATTCTGCAGTTCGCCGGAAAACCGTATTCTTCATCAAAACAGTAGTTTTTCAATACCGTCGTGGTCTAACAATTGTTAAGCTATTTCTAACTCAAACGTTTCAATTGAAATCAAATTCAGACGCTGTTATCGGATAATTCCAGTTCGCCGGAAAACTTCTGGAAATCCTTACTTCCATCTGTAAAACGGTAAGGACATTCAAACACCTCTGTTAACGTTTGTTTAGCACTTCAATTCCACGATCAGCTAATCAAAACGGTTAATTGGCTTGCTCAGTTGAAGTTTATAAAAACAGAGACCGACGCCTTGCCGGAATTCTGAAATAAATCGTTCACCGGTATGTTTACTTCTAAATATCGTCTCTGCCATTTCATATTAGTCTGTACAATGTTTATCAATCGAATTGGACAAGATATAATGGTGTAATCAGCTGTCTGTAAAAACTGACGAAGAAGATGAACTATATTAACATTATAAGGATAATCAAAATTGGTATTTTAAACGGGTGTGTGCATATACATATCACACGCCGCGAGTTCGATCCCTGATTCACGCACCCTCTATGTAATAAAAATGTTTTATTTTTCTAACTGAACCGGGTTAATTTACGTTAGTTGTTAAGTATAATAAAAATGTGTATATTAACCAAGTTAGACACACAGTCCAGCGGTGGACTGTGTGTAATGTTAAAGCACAGGTCCCGGGTTCGAGACCTGTTGGTGACATCGGTTCGAGGATTTAAAATGTTTTTGAAAATAAAAGAATTTTGAATAAACTAAATTAGTATATAAGTATAATTAAAAACAGAATTATTTCAGGTTAGACACGTAGCTCAGTTGGTAGAGCTGCGTGCACGCGTACGGGAGATCTCGGGTTCGAGCCTCACCCAGCGCATGTATTTACACAATAAACCGGTCAAACAGTCAACAAGTCAAACGGTTAACGGTCAGCGAAAAAGTCAACATATTTTTATATTTTTAATTATTTAATTTAATTTAAAAATCAATTAAAAATACTTAAAAATAATGTTTTTAAAGATAGGAAATAGACTTAAACTCGTAAAAATATATCTAAACATTCTATTAAAATCCTTAATAATCCACTCATTTACTATATTTTCCGTTATTATTTAGGTTAGTTAATTCTCGTTATTCCGCTCTTACAACTCGTGCGCATCTTACCATCTCCAACCAAACGCACCCAATGTGAGTGAATCTTTACAAATTCCCCGTTTTAATCACGTTTTTTGGGTGTATCATGTGTCTTGCCATTTATTATACTTAAATCATTGTGCATACATCATACCATGAACAAATGTGTATTCAGTTTGATTCAATTGATTGTGTGGTTATTGTTAGATTTAATTCATTATTTTCAGTACATGCAATTTCATAGGCCGCCGCTCCCCATTACATTATGAGCGTTGAGCATGTTCCCCATTACATTATGAGCGTGAACCTGGCGTGCCAACATACGATCGGCTCCGTTTGATTGAGCCTTGATCGCACAAACATTTATCATTTTCAGTACATGCAATACGATCGGCTCCGTTTGATTGAGCCTTGATCGCACAGTTTCATTCATGTTATATATTTATGCAAGTTGTTATGTTATGGTATGCTGTTGGTATGTTATTGTATGTTATAGTTTGTGGTTAACATTGTTACTGATTGATTACTACATTTGCTCGCTTATGATTATGCACAATTTTTCCTTGATAAAATAACAAGAAAATCAATTATAAATGTTTATCTAACAAGGTTCACTCGCCAACTTATGTTGACCCAAAAACCCCTATTTTTACACATGATACAGGTGAACCAGCTGCAGCCAGAAACACATAGGATTGGCCTAGAAGAATAAAATGGTTTAGAGCTTGGAATTGTTTTGTTTGGTTATTTTCTTTGTATTGTATGGACATGTTTGGATTATTGGGAATGTGATTTTGACTTTAATAAATATGAAACATATTAGTAAATATCATGAGCTTTGGTGATAACCCAATTATGCCCCGACTCTTATTCCGCTGCGGGTCGGGGTGTGACAGATTGGTATCAGAGCCATGACTATAGGGATATAGGATAGGTTATTAGACCCTTAGAGCCTATACTATTGTTGTTTAGAAATTTTTAAGATTTTTGTGTGTTACATGCCAAATTTCATGATGCTTATGTGTTTTATGTTAAATGTTACATTCAATGTTATGCAAGCATGTTCATAAGTATATATTATCGTATAATGCCTATCATGAATCATATTCTCATAACATATCATATTCATGAAAGCACACACCACATCATTTTCATGATTGCTTTTACAATGATTTTTGTGTTTTCAAATCTCATCAAAGTGAGTTCTCATGACGGGCATGTCGTAACTGGAAGGGTACCAGTACCGGTAGTCGAAACGTCCTGTCTAGGCTGGCATTCGTATAAATCCAAAATAAAGGACCAGTTTGCCTACCTGGGGACTAACGATGAGAGTACGAAGTACCTTTTAGGCCAAAGCATGCTATACCAAACGTTATGTGAGCTAACCCCACTTTGAGTTGTCATTGTGTCTACACCTGGACACATTCCGACCATACATCTCGTAAACATATTTTGTGGTTTGCATTCGGGTGATGCGAGTGTTAAATCGCCAATACTAATGTGAATCCTACCAAGCCAATAGCCATGGGGGCCCACATGACTATACAGGTGAAGGTATGGGGGACATTTGAGGCCCAACATGAGCAAACCCAAGACATCCTATGGATGTAGTTGCATTATTGTTATTTATGTTATTTTCATTTTCTTAAAGACACATGACACCTAAAAAGACTCCATAAACTCACAATCTTCTTATGTATGTTCCTGTAGATGTCGGCTAGACAACAACGAGGGGGTAAAAGATCAGGAAGGTCTCACGAACGCTTGGCCGCACAAATCGCGAAACAAATGGCCACGGTGCTTCCTGACATTGTGGTTCAAGTACAACAAGCCCTCGCTACAAATCCTACTAACCCTCCCCAGCAAGACGACCAGAACGTCGGCAACCCTCCTACCAGCAAGTGCTCATATAAACATTTCAAGTCTTGTGATCCTCCTAAATTTGAAGGGACTGAAGGTGTCACTGCTCTCCTCCACTGGTTTGAGGAGATGGAAAACACTTTCCTCAACTGCGATTGTCCTGAGGATCGCAAGGTTCGATACGCCACCGGAAGACTATTTGGGGTAGCTCTTACCTGGTGGAATACTGAAAAAGGGAAGAGGGGAATTGATGACGCAATGGCCTTAACATGGGAGGAGTTAAGGGAAATCATGACTAGGCGTTTCTGTCCTAGGAGTGAGATTAAAAAGTTGGAGGACGAATTTCATTCTTTGAAGCAGAAGGAGGGAGATCATGCTCCCTACAACAGAGAGTTCTTAGAGTTGAACCAAATGGTTCCTAACTTGTTCACCCCAACTTATCGTTTAATCGAGCATTATATTCGAGGACTTCCCTCGAAAATTCAAGATTCAGTTCTCAGCACTTCACCAGCTACACTTGAAGCTGCTATGGAACTAGCCACTGAACTGACCGAGAATCGAATTAGCAACGGTAAGTTTAAAGAAGAGAAAAAGAAAGCCCCTGTTGAGGGACAAACTTCAAACCATTCCATCTCCTCCTCTAAGTTTGCTAACAAGAGGAAGCGCAACACCAGAAACTTCGCGGTCACTCAAACCAATTTCCCTATTCCTGCTGCACCCATTACCCAAGTCGCCCTTTCACCTGCACCATACAAAAGACCATACTCTGGCCCGTTACCAAAATGAAACCTTTGTCAATACCACCATTCTCCTGATCATCCTTGCCAATATTGCACCGGCTGTGGTCGCGCAGGTCATACTGTTCAAACCTGCCGCATGCCTCAGCGAACAAACCGCCACCAGCCTTCAACCCAAACCCACCAACAAATAATGGGTCAAGCCCAACAACCCCTACTATTACCACCTACCCAACATTTAGCCCAAACATACTACCAACCCAACTATCCTATGGTACAACCTATGCGGGCTTGCTACAATTGTGGAGACCCAAGCCATTTTAGAAATACTTGTCCAAGGTTGGTGAACATTATTCATGCTCAGACCCAAGCCAATCCGGTGAATCAAGCGAACCAAGCTCCTCCACCTGCAAGAGGAAGAGCTTTCAACATTAACGCTAATCAGGCTAGAGCTGACGGCAATGTGGTTAACGGTACGTTCCTTACAAATGATAGATATGCATCCATGTTGTTTGATACTGGCGCGGATAAAAGTTTTGTGTCCTTAGAGTTTGAACCTATCTTAAACCAAAATCGTGATAAACTCATGGAATCCATAACAATAGAAGTTGCTGACGGGAAACCGGTCTCATGGAACTCTATTATACGTAATTGCACTCTTACTCTAAACGACCATAATTTTCTAGTTGACCTTATTCCTATGAAGTTGGGAAGTTTTGATATCATAATCGGTATGGACTGGCTTTGTCAACATCAGGCAGAAGTTGTATGCCGCGAAAAGTTTATACGCATTCCTCTTTCAAACGGTCAGACTCTTCGAATCTTCGGAGAAACCTCATCGAAAGGGCTCAGCTTAATGTCTTGTCTTCAAGCTCAAAAATATCTTCGCAAGAATTATGTCGCGTTTTTAGCTCATATCATCAAAAAGGGAACCATGGAGAAGAAACTTGAAGACATCCCAGTAGTAAAAGATTTCCCGCAAGTTTTTCCTGACGACATTTCAGGACTTCCTCCAGTTAGAGAAGTCGAATTCCGTATTGATCTTATACCTGGTGCTACACCAGTTGCAAAGTCTCCCTATAGGTTAGCCCCCCTCTTATGCAAGAGCTAGCCAGTCAATTGCAAGAGTTGACTGACAAGGGATTCATACGCCCTAGCTCCTCGCCTTGGGGTGCACCTGTCCTTTTTGTAAAGAAGAAAGATGGATCGTTTCGCATGTGCATCGACTACAGAGAACTCAATAAGTTAACAATCAAGAATCACTATCCATTACCTCGCATTGATGATCTTCTTGACCAACTTCAAGGTGCCAGCTGTTTTTCAAAAATCGACCTTCGATCTGGTTACCATCAACTTAGAGTGCATGAAGAAGACGTCCCAAAGACCGCTTTTCGAACTCGTTATGGTCATTATGAATTCATGGTTATGCCATTTGGTTTAACCAACGCTCCAGCTGTCTTCATGGATCTAATGAACAGAGTCTGCAAACCTTATCTCTATCGTTTTGTTATAGTCTTCATCGACGACATCCTCATTTATTCAAAGTCTAAGTCTGATCATGAGCGACATCTTCGACTCATCCTTACACTTCTAGAGAATGAAAAGCTTTACGCCAAATTCTCCAAATGCGAATTCTGGTTAAAAGAGGTGCAATTCCTCGGACATGTAGTCAATGACAAGGGAATACATGTCGACCCCTCAAAGATCAAAGCGGTACAAGAATGGCAAGCGCCACGTAAACCAACTGAAGTAAGATCTTTTCTTGGTTTGGCTGGTTATTATCGTCGTTTCATTTCAAACTTCTCACGCATTGCTGTACCACTCACGGCTTTAACTCATAAGGGAAAACCTTTCATATGGGGACCCAAGCAAGAAGAAGCCTTCCAAACCCTTAAGCAAAAACTCTGTGATGCACCAATCCTCACTCTGCCTGAAGGTTGTGATGACTTCGTGGTTTATTGCGACGCGTCAGGGCAAGGACTAGGCTGTGTCCTAATGCAAAGAGGAAAGGTTATAGCTTATGCTTCGAGACAACTCAAGACTCATGAGAAGAATTACACCACCCATGACCTAGAACTCGGGGCCGTTGTGTTCGCTCTTAAGATATGGAGACATTATCTCTACGGTACTAAGTGTGAAATATACACTGACCACAAGAGTCTTCAACATATCTTCAATCAAAAGGAGTTAAACATGAGGCAACGAAGATGGGTCGAACTTCTAAATGATTATGACTGTGAAATTCGGTACCACCCTGGCAAAGCAAATGTGGTGGCTGATGCACTCAGTCGAAAGGGATATGCGAACTCCATTCGTCTTCTATGTTCGCAAATCATATCTGACATTAAAGATCAAATTCGAGAAGCCCAACATGTTTCAGTAACGGAAGATGATGTACGAAAGGAGCTGTCCTGTGAAGCTGAACTTAAAATTGAAACTAAATCTGACGGTATTCTGTACTATCTAGATCGCATATGGATTCTTGACCACAACAATCTTCGTGAAATTCTTATGAATGAGGCTCACAAAACACGATACTCTATACACCCAGGAGCCGATAAGATGTATCAAGACCTTCGATACACCTATTGGTGGCCTGGAATGAAAAAGGATATTGTTGTTTTTGTTTCTAAGTGCCTTACATGTTCCAAGGTGAAAACTGAACACCAAAGACCCTCAGGACTTCTGGTCCAACCTGAAATACCTGTATGGAAGTGGGAAAACATAACCATGGATTTCATTACCGGGTTACCTCGCACTTCTGGTGGGTATGACACTATATGGGTAATTATTGATCGCTTACAAAATCAGCTCACTTTATTCCTATCCGCGAAGATTTCAAGAACGAAAAGCTAGCTCGTATTTATATCAGCGAAATCGTAAGCCGACATGGTGTACCGTTAAGCATTATTTCTGATCGTGATGGTCGTTTCACTTAACGAACATGGCAAGCAGTGCAAGCCGCTTTGGGTACGCGATTAGATCTCAGTACCGCTTATCATCCTCAAACTGATGGACAATCTGAACGCACCATTCAAACTCTTGAAGATATGCTTCGAGCATGTGTTATAGACTTCAAGGGAAATTGGGACGCTCATCTACCATTAGTTGAATTTTCGTACAACAATAGCTATCATTCAAGCATCAGTATGGCACCTTTTGAAGCCTTATAGGGTCGTAAGTGCCGATCTCCAGTATGTTGGCACGAAATTGGGGAAGCTCAAATCACTGGTCCAGAATTGATCCAAGAAACCACAGAAAAGATCCATCAAATCCGAAACAATCTTCTAGCGGCTCAAAGTCGTCAAAAGAGTTATGCAGATAAACGACGAAAGCCTTTAGAGTTTAACATTGGTGATCATGTACTTCTAAAATTCTCACCGTGGAAGGGAGTGGTTCGTTTTGGTCAAAAAGGCAAGCTAGCACCACGCTACGTAGGACCTTTCAAGATACTCGAAAGAGTAGGACCTGTAGCATACAAGCTTGATCTACCAGAAGAACTCAACAGGATTCATCCCACATTCCACGTGTCGAACTTGAAGAAGTGCCTCGCTGATGAAAACCTCCACATTCCTCTGGAAGATATTCAGATTGACGAATCTATGCATTTTATTGAAAGACCTGTAGAGATCATGGACTTCGGGAGAAAAACGTCTTCGACGAAGTCGCATACCAATTGTTAGGGTACGCTGGGAGTCGAAACGGGGACCTGAGTTTACTTGGGAACGTGAAGACTCAATGCGAGAAAAATACCCACATCTTTTTCCTACTACTACTACTTAAATTTCGGGACGAAATTCCTAAAAGTAGGGGATACTGTAACATTTGTCAACAACGGGTTTTCCAAACCCGCTCCATTTGTAATCGAATATCAAGTTATAAATGTTCGTTGCGTATTTATGCCTAATTTGATTTTTAATGTTACCTAATTAATAAACAAACTAATCTATAAAAGTTATAATTGATAAAAAGTAAAAATAAAACAATTAAAAATAAAATGAGGCTGCCGGGACTCGAACCCGGGTCAGCCGGAAGAGATCTCAACGACTTAACACACACGCATAACCACTCCGCCACTTGTTGTTTTCTGTCAACTCTAGGAGACAAATGAGCTTTATAGTCAATCATAGATCAACCGGTTGCGCCAATTGAAAACCGTAATCGGCTATTCAACCGTCCAAAATGTTTGATTAAACGCGAATTCTGGTTTATAACCGATGCACCGACGATTCTAATCAATTCAGACATTGAATTAACTTAAATTCTAATGATGATCGGTTTTATAACCGAAGATATTCAATACCTGAATTACTTCAATCAAAGACCTCTTTCGCGACTCAGAAACACTCTTCAAACCCGCCATTTCACTTTCGTCATACACTCAGTTCATCAGAAACGTTTATTTTACTCACCGGAAAAATTCTGCAGTTCGCCATAAAACCGTATTCTTCATCAAAACGGTAAGTTTTTCAATACCGTCGTGGTCTAACAATTGTTAAGCTATTTCTAACTCAAACCTTTCAATTGAAATCAAATTCAGACGCTGTTATCGGATAATTACAGTTCGCCGGAAAACTTCTGGAAATCCTTACTTCCATCTGTAAAACGGTAAGGACATTCAAACACTCTGTTAACATTTGTTTAGCACTTCAATTCCACGATTAGCTAATCAAAACGGTTAATTGGCTTGCTCAGTTGAAGTTTATAAAAACAGAGACCGACGCCTTGCCGGAATTCTGAAATAAATCGTTCACCGGTATGTTTACTTCTAAATATCGTCTCTGCCATTTCATATTAGTCTGTACAATGTTTATCAATCGAATTGGACAAGATATAATGGTGTAATCAGCTGTTTGTAAAAACTGACGAAGAAGATGAACTATATTAACATTATAAGGATAATCAAAATTGGTATTTTAAACGGGTTAGACACACAGTCCAGCGGTGGACTGTGTGCATATACATATCACACACCGCGAGTTCGATCCCTGATTCACGCACCCTCTATGTAATAAAAACGTTTTATTTTTCTAACTGAACCGGGTTAATTTACGTTAGTTGTTAAGTATAATAAAAATGTGTATATTAACCAAGTTAGACACACAGTCCAGCGGTGGACTGTGTGTAATGTTAAAGCACAGGTCTGGGTTCGAGACCTGTTGGTGACACCGGTTCGAGGATTTAAAATGTTTTTGAAAATAAAAGAATTTTGAATAAACTAAATTAGTATATAAGTATAATTAAAAACAGAATTATTTCAGGTTAGACACGTAGCTAAGTTGGTAGAGCTGTGTGCACGCGTACGGGAGGTCTCGGGTTCGAGCCTCACCCAGCGCATGTATTTACACAATAAACCGGTCAAACAGTCAACAAGTCAAACGGTTAACGGTCAACGAAAAAGTCAACATATTTTTATATTTTTAATTATTTAATTTAATTTAAAAATCAATTAAAAATACTTAAAAATAATGTTTTTAAAGATAGGAAATAGACTTAAACTCGTAAAAATATATCTAAACATTCTATTAAAATCCTTAATAAAATCCACTCATTTACTATATTTTCCGTTATTATTTAGGTTAGTTAATTCTTGTTGTTCCGCTCTTACAACTCGTGCGCATCTTACCATCTCCAACCAAACGCACCCAATGTGAGTGAATCTTTACAAATTCCCCGTTTTAATCACGTTTTTGGGGTGTATCATGTGTCTTGCCATTTATTATACTTAAATCATTGTGCATACATCATACCATGAACAAATGTGCATTCAGTTTGATTCAATTGATTGTGTGGTTATTGTTAGATTTAATTCATTATTTTCAGTACATGCAATTTCATAGGCCGCCGCTCCCCATTACATTATGAGCGTTGAGCATGTTCCCCATTACATTATGAGCGTGAACCTGGCGTGCCAACATACGATCGGCTCCGTTTGATTGAGCATTGATCGCACAGACATTTATCATTTTCAGTACATGTAATACGATCGGCTCCGTTTGATTGAGCCTTGATCGCACAGTTTCATTCATGTTATATATTTATGCAAGTTGTTATGTTATGGTATGCTG
Source organism: Scalesia atractyloides (assembly GCA_947069175.1). Lineage (NCBI taxonomy): Eukaryota > Viridiplantae > Streptophyta > Magnoliopsida > Asterales > Asteraceae > Scalesia > Scalesia atractyloides. Next base: position 79,671,325 of record CAMTDV010000005.1, on the reverse strand, counting down.
TTGGTATGTTATTGTATGTTATAGTTTGTGGTTAACATTGTTACTGATTGATTACTACATTTGCTCGCTTATGATTATGCACAATTTTTCCTTGATAAAATAACAAGAAAATCAATTATAAATGTTTATCTAACAAGGTTCACTCGCCAACTTATGTTGACCCAAAAACCCCTATTTTTACACATGATACAGGTGAACCAGCTGCAGCCAGAAACACATAGGATTGGCCTAGAAGAATAAAATTGTTTAGAGCTTGGAATTGTTTTGTTTGGTTATTTTCTTTGTATTGTATGGACATGTTTGGATTATTGGGAATGTAATTTTGACTTTAATAAATATGAAACATATTAGTAAATATCATGAGCTTTGGTGATAACCCAATTATGCCCCGACTCTTATTCCGCTGCAGGTCGGGGTGTGACATGCGTTAACCAACCCGACTTAAATAATAACGATTTCAACTTCAAACACTTTAATGCTATAAAAATTAATTCTTTAAAAGATTCTATTAGTAGTTTACATCAATTGCCTGATTGCTCATTACTTCTCGAATATTGAGTATACATACGAATATCAAGTATACTCGTTAATTTGTTAGACATTGTCCGTTAGAATTCCCTTTACGGTTTTCACTTTTATAATTTTAAAATCTATAAAATTAGAAACATAAAAATCAAAAAGTCGAAGATTTTTTTTGAACGACCAACTAAATCACTGGATTAGCATCCTGAGATGCCCTGAATGGAGCAAATGCATCCCCTCCTCCATAATGGTCAGAGTTGGATGCATACCCGAGCCACCAAGCCACCAGTTCAGGGGAAAACGCGGCCGCCCGAAGACCCAATGCAGTAAAACCCGGTTCTGCTCAACTGGCGACCTCTAAAGAGGCATAGTTCCAAACTTCATTGCCACCACCGATGCCCTTCAAAGTGATGCTGATGGGCGTTAAACTTGGAACATCAAGAAAAAAAACCAAGTGACTAACCATTAACCCAACTTATGAGAAAAAAAGAATACAAACTAATTATCCATCCTATTATTCCGGATTGAACTTTGTTTGCAATTCATATTCAAAATTTGAACTAGAACTTGATTCAACAAATTATTAGTCATTAACTTATTATTTAACCAACTCTATTCTCTTATTAAATCATCATCATCGTATGATATATAATAATAACCAATGAGGTTGTGGTAGAGTAGTTGGGGAATGACTTGGTGTTTTTTGTGATACAAGTTCGACTCCTACTCTCTCCATTATTTTCTGCGGCATCCAGTGAAGGGCGAATACAGGTGGCGCCGGTTCGTCTTGGATGGAAGACGAGGTTTTACCGATTATTCTATTGTCGTGCCTTCAGGCGGGTGAAGGTCGGGTTTCCACGCATCTGGAAGAGCCAAGGGGATGCGGCGGTCGAGTAGTCGACCTTACCCAGAGTGTCCGGTGTCATAGTGGTTGACACGTAGTTCGTTGCCGTTCAAAAAATAATTAATAAGAAAAAATTCCAAATACAAAACCGACTTTTGTCTAGGATACTTGTAACCATTGACCAAGGTCAACACACCTGTAGCATAGAAACCTAATCCACTCGGCTGCAATTTGTGTCAGTGTCAGTGTCAGACATCCACTGCCCACCATAGGAGCGTCTTCACCTCTTTTCAACACTCATGGGCGGGAATCCAAAAACCCTAATTTCAAAACCCCCATTTTAAATCAATAAACAAAACCCCATATATTTTTCAAACAATAAACTAAACCATTCAAAAAGCCCCTCTGCCATCACATGCTTCGTCTTATTCCCACCAATCCGCCATTGATGCTGCTTCAACAAGCTTCTTTACAACTTCTGTTGCTGTTTTGAACCCTTGATTCCTACTCTATTTCAGCTTTAATTTCATCTTCTAGCTCTCCAGCTAAAGGTATCAATCCGATTCAAATCTGTTTTCATTTTGAGAAATAGATTCGCTTTAATTTGTTATTTGCTTGCAACACAAGTTACATTTGGTTTATTTATGTTGAATAAGATGTTATTTCGTTTGTTCAGTTCGTACTGATTGAATAATTTCAATTTGTTTTCGAATTTAGGGTTGAGTGAGATGGAGAAGAAGAGTTGGTTGTGGAAAAGGAAGTCGTCTGACCGGAGTCCTGGTGAGACCGAAAGTTCCACATCGATATCGTCTCATTCGGAGAGTAACTCTGATGAAAAGGTATCGAAATGTTTGATAGGTTGAATAAGTTATGGTATTGGTTAATTTGTTATCTACATTTTTAGGCTGAGCAGGAGAGTTCGAAGAAATCGACGAATCATTCGCAGTCACCTGAAGTCACCTCGAAAGCATCGACTACGAATTCGGAGGTTAATGACAGTTTCAAGAGTTTAACAGAAAAGCTGTCAGCTGCTCTTGTTAATGTTGGTGCTAAAGAAGAATTAGTTAAGCAACATGCTAAAGTTGCAGAAGAAGCTGTTGCAGGTACTATTATTGGGACTGATTATCTAACAAACAACGAAACATACATCGTAAAATCCCACTCGTAGAGTGGGGTCTGGGGAGGGTGAGATGAGGCAAAACGCTTCCATTGGACTGGTTATTTAGTTATTGCAGTTGGAAATTACCATTGTTCGGTTTTCTTGATCTTTGGGTGAATGTTAACTGATTAATTAGGGGTCAAGTAATTATTTTTGGATGATAATCGGTTTCGTACACTTCATGTATTGTTGATTTTAGGTTGGGAAAAGGCGGAAAATGAAGTTACAAAACTGAAACAAGAACTTGAGGCAGCGTTGCAGCAAAACGTGGCTCTTGAAGTTAGAGCGAATCATTTGGATGGTGCTCTTAAGGAATGTGTTAAACAGCTAAGGCTAGCAAAGGAGGAACACGAGCAAAAGATTAACGAGATTATAGAAGAGAGAACGCAAAAATGGGACTCGATTAAAAAGGATCTCGAAATCCAGATTTGTAGTTTTCAGGCAAAGTTACAAGCTGAAAAAGCTGAAAGTTCTCCAGCTATTGATCCAAAAGTTCTCGTAAAACTTGAGAATTTAGAGAAAGAAAACTCGACACTTAAGTTTGAGCTTAACGCCCAATCAGAAGAATTGGAAATCCGGACGATTGAGAGAGATTTGAGCACGCAAGCAGCAGAAACTGCTAGTAAACAACAGTTGGAAAGTATAAAGAAAGTGGCAAAACTTGAAGCCGAGTGCCGGAAGTTACAATCATTGACTCGTAAATCGCCTTCAGTCAATGATAACCATAAAGCGGTTTCAATTTCTTCGTTTTATGTTGATTCGCTTACGGACAGTCAATCGGTTGACTCGTTTAAAATGAATAATTTGGAGCATAATGAAAACGAACAAGGGTGTTCAGATTCATGGGCGTTGGCGTTAATGGCTGAGCTTGATCAGTTCAAAAGCGGGAAATCTGTGGCTAAAAACGTAACATCATGTTCCGACATCAACAATATAATGGATGATTTCTTGGAAATGGAGCGAATTGCTTCGTTATCAGAAGGTCAGAACGACACCCCCGTTGTAATTCTGAAACTGAAGATAATTCGTTGAAAAACGAGCTGGAAACGATGAGTCAGCGGGTGAGTGAGTTGAAAGAACAGTTAGAGAAATTAGAAGCTGAAAAATGTGAACTGGAGGATGCTTTAAACTTAAGTAAACAATCTCTTGCATTGTCAAACGCTGAGCTTGCGGATACCAAACGTCAAATGGTTGACTTACAAAAGGAGTTGACTGTCGTCAACGAGTCAAAGGAGCTGCTTGAGTCTCAAATTGTTAATATGGAAAAGAATGCTCGAATTATGTCTACAGAAGTTGAGTCGATAAAGGCAGATGTTAATAACGAAAGGCAGTTCTCATCTGAAATGAAAAGTAAATGTGAGCAATTGGAAAAGGAACTGGTGGAGAAAACAGAGGAAGTCAAACTTCAGATGGTTGCTAAATCAAACGATGAATTAAAAGTTAAACAGGTATACTTTCTTACATTACATTTGATGTTTAAACGATCTGTTTCAACCCGAGCCCATTTAGGCCAGAACTCATTCTGACCCGAAGCAAAATGATACTTTTTGGAACGATCAGTTGGCCCGTTAGTCTACATGACCCACCTGCCTGTTTTGTCAGGCTTACCATTGAATAACATTACGTTTGATGTTTAAACGGCCTGTTTCAACGCGGGCCCATATAGGTTGGACCCGTTTTGACCCAAACCAAATTGATACTTTTTTTAGTAAATTGCATTTTACGTCTTTTAAGTTTCAACCAATTTGCAGACGTTGTCCTTTAACTAGCCAAATTACACCGGATGTTCTTTATGTTAGTGTTTCTCATCAGGCGGTTTCCTTTTGGCCTAACCCAGTTAATTTTTTCTGTTAACTTTTAACACATGCTACTCACATGAGGGCATAATGGTCATTTTTACTTATTTTGTTGTTAATATATATAATTTTTATTTAACGTTGTTTTAATTATTAAGTGAAATGGGCCATTATCCCCTCATGTGAGTGGCACACGTTAAGAGCTAACGGAAAAAAATAAATGGGTTAAGGCAAAAGGACATTGTTTGATGAGAAACAGAAACATAACATAAAGGACATCCAGTGTAATTTTGTTAGTTAAAGGACAACATGTGCAATTGGGCTCAAACTTAGAAGACGTAAAATGCAATTTGGTCTTTTTCTTTTTTGAAACTATCAGTTTTGGCATGTTAGCTTACACGACCAAAGGCTTACTTTTGAAGGATATTGTTAAATGGAATAAGCTTACTTCAATAACATTTAGCTGGTTGATGAAAAAACAATGTTATATTTGATAAATTAATGTTTCATATACAGAATCTTGAGGTAGCAGCAGCTGATAGACTATCTGAGTGCCAAAGGACAATATCATCACTCGCTAGACAGTTAGAATCTTTAGCGACACTTGAAGACTTCCTGATTGACACCGCAAATCTACCTGGTTTTTCTGGAAATGCATCTGTCGCAAAAACAGGTGGCGAGTTATGGAAGTTGCATTCAAACGATACGTACATGCCCAAAAAGACTATAATTCCTGCAAAACAAATTGAAAACAATGGTGATAATGACGAGTCACCATCATCAACTTCTTCATCGGCTTCATCCGCTGTCTCGTTAAATCATTTTGGTGGCCATTCTAAAAGCAAGAACGGTTTTGAAAAGCTGTTTTCAAGGAACAACAATGGAATTCAAGGTGAAAGTCATCATGGGTAAGAACAAACATATATAATGTTTAATAATTGTTGATTAAAATGTGTTTTGTTGCAGTGAGTTTAGGATGTTATATTGTTTTTGTAACAACTGAAGTCGTCAAATATTAGCGCATCATTGTTGTTCAACGTCAGGTTGAGAACTCTTTGCTTGCTTCTGCAATCATCATCTATTTTTTTTGCTTTGGTGGTCGAATGTGTGACACTCTTTTGCAGTGTAGACATTTAACTGACAGAAATTCCCCAACTGAAATAACATAATTGGTTGTGTTCTTACCTGAATCTTAACAACCATGTGTATCTGCAACAAGATAACATATTTTTGTTTGAAATAGTCACTTTAAAGATTCTTTTCAAGTAGCGTAACAACCACTTAACTGCTTTACCCTTCTTTGAATTAGACAAGTCCCCGCACATTAGCAGTATATGGCTCTGCGCATACCATAACGTAATAATGTACTATCAAATTTGTCTATTGTTGAAGCCAGGGGTGGATTAGTGTGTTAGCAGGTGTAGCACGGGGCAGGCTACCCCCAACCCCGTCTCCGTAGTATAAAAATGCTCTAAAACTTCGTCTCCATAGTGTAAAAATACCCCTCAAACCCGTCTCCATATACAAATGATACCTCTGATCCCAATTTTTTTTTGGATACCTAAGTTTTTAGGCTAAATCCGTCACTGGTTGAAACCCAAGGAACTTTTGCCATATCTTGTTTTTTTTGCCATTATTTTATAAAGAGATTAATATCGTAATTACTGCGTTAAATTGCTTATAAGTTTCTAATAAAAGTTTTTTAAACACCTATACTTTTGATTTGAAAAAAGTATTAGTAAGGAATAACACAATGATTACTTATGTGAAGGTAATATGGACAACTTTACATTGACGTGTTTGTCACGTAGACTCTTTTGATCATTTGAAAAATTAAGTTATCAATTAAACCTCTTTATATACAAATATGTACCATCTTATTGATGAGAAACTATACACGCCAACATTTTTAAACACTTAGAACATCACTTTATGAAATCTTAAAGTGGTTAAAAGGAAAACATTGTTATTCTTTCCGAAAATAGATGTATTTAAATTGACCTGAATAACAAGTTCCAATATTTTCCACTAAAGTTAGTCACACATATCTCTAATAACAAAAACCACTTGCAATTTTTTATATATAATTGATTGATTTTAATGGAAGATATGTGAATCCTTGTTACCATTTAGTACTTATTTCTATCAAGTTGACTTAACTTGGATAATTATAAAAGTTACTTTGATTTTAATGGAAGATATGTGAATCCTTGTTACCATTTAGTACTTATTTCTGTCAAGTTGACTTCACTTGGATAATTATAAAACTTACTATTTAGTAATTTTTTTAACAGTTACCTTCTATTCTATGTTAAATTAAAAAAAATCACTATATAGTAACAAAGTTTCATTTATATTTCATTTAGGTTACTTAATTTTGATTGTTTTAATATTAAAAAAACCACTATATAGTTACAAAGTTTCATATATCTTGCATTTAGGTTACTTAATTTCGATTGTTTTAATATCTAAAAAGATTTCACAATATTAGAACTAGTGAAATAAAGAAATATTATTTGGTATTAAACTTTACCCCATCATTTTTAATATAGCGATAACAGGATCAGTTGGTTATATACGAGCTTGTTAGACGATGTGTAGTCATAAAGTCCTTTGTGAGGTGTTATGCGACAAGTGACGAAACGCGTAAGAGATGAGTTTTATGAGGCTTTATATCACAAGAGCGTGTAGTCCCATACTCATCATTACTTAATTAGTAATTTTCTATTTTGTTTCATTTAATCTCCAATTTATTTAAAAAAAACATTACAATATTTAATAAAAACATTACGGTGAACGAATCTTCCGATGGCGAGCCAATTATTTTTTTGTAAGAACGTAGGAGTATTATTTTGATTAGAATGTAGGATTAAAGGGTGTTTTGAGGTTTGTTTGAGTGTAATGTGAAAGTTTATATATATATATATATATATAGATTTATTAGGATTTTTTTTAAATATATATGTCGCTCAAAGGTCTTATTTTTTAAATCCTCAAAGTTTCACCCTGTTATCACCTTCGCGAGAAAATATAATCAACAACCCATAACGCCGGCCATAGCGGTATGACTGGCACTGTGATGCCTTTAGCCGTGATATACCGCCCGCTACAGATGACCTTATTGAGTCAAAACATGTTTTTGTTAGAAGGCATCATTAATTCATTTAATCTTAACCTAAAAAATTTAACTAAAAGGTTTCATTCAAGAAACAAACGAGGGCTAATTAACGGAGTAACTCACATAACGGTTGTATAACTGTTGACCTCAACTTCCTAACCAATAGGTTTACTGAACCGGGTCAAGCCACAGATACACGAAGTCGGTCATACAAATACAAACCACAAATCCCATATAATTAGGTCGTCCTCCATACCCAATGACGACGAAACATTTCCAATTTCTCCAGCATCTTCCTTAATCATGGCTTCAGGTATAACAATTTGCACCCATCTTACGATATTTCACCCTCCACACATCAATTTGCTACGTTTCAAATTGCAATTTCCGATTTTGATCAAACACGCACAAATTATGATGTGTTTTTAGTAAGTATTTGTTCGTATTGCAGATTACGCCACGAATATTGTCGCTGAACTTGAATCGGCCTCGCAGTTGAGGGCTGCAGGATTCTTCATTACACGAAGACCATGGCTCGGTAATATTTCTTTCAATCTGGTGATTGATTGTTCGTAGTTAATTGTTTGCATTTTATTAATAAATTATCTGTTTTGTTAGCATAAAATTTGTCAACTTTTGGTCAATTTAGGTTTTCTGATTCTGTTGTGATCAATTTTAGCAAGTTTTTGAATGATAATGTAAAGGAAGAATACATATTAGGGCTTGGTTTTTTGTCGGTTATGAGAAAGTTTAAACTAGGAGTGCCAGTTGTGTAGGGTTGGTGGGTTGGCTGGTGAAATATGCAACCCGAACCCAACCCGTATTGTTATTCGTGTGAACAATCTGAACCCTACCCCGCATACACGTAAATTCGGGTCAATCCGAACACAACCCGTTTAACCCATTTTTTTAAAATCAGTCATACATGTTGGCGAGTTGTTGGGTTGTAAAATGAGTAATATGAATAGTTTTTTCTTTTTTGAAAAATATCGAAAATTGCAAGTGTATCTTTAGAAAAATGGAAGACGGAAAAAAAATAATTATAAAAGATTTTTTTTGATTACTTAAACGAGTTAACAGGTCAACCCATTTATGTGGGTCTACACGAACCCAACCCGTTTAAAAAACAGGTCCAAAGCCTGTTTTTTTTTCGTGTCGGGTTCGGGTTGGGTTTCAGGTCCAAAACAGATAATGGAACAACTTTTGAATGGGAAAGGGGAAACCATAGTTGTTAATAGCGGCTATAGCGACCGCTATAGCGCGCTATGTAGCCATGCGACCAAGTGTCGCTATATGGGTCATAGCGACCAATAGCTTGAATAGCGACAACTAGGTAATTTTTTTTGACGTAAATAACAGTTACATATAGCTATAAAATAGTTGGATTTATAGGTTTTTGTTAAATATACATGTAAAATAGCATATATACTAGGGTATTTTGATATAATATACATATGAAAATTTTCAAAATTATTTTTCTAGTGTATCACTATTTTATAAGTAGCGGTCGCTTTTCGCTACGTAGCCTATAGGTGCCTTGTCGCTATTTGTCGCTATTTGCTATCGACAACTATGGGGGAAACTTAAGTTGAAAGAGGTATATGTTGTTTTTTTATACATTGTTTTTTATGTGAATGACTGCAGATCTCTATGGGGTAAATGTAAGACCAGTTGCACCATTTGGTAGCACATACAGTAAACAGGTTGTTGATTCATCGCTGATACATAAGTGCTTGCCAGATGAATTACTGTTTGAGGTATGTTAACCGTTTGAATAGCTTTGTGATTAAGTGGTCTATATAGTGGATATAATAACCATAATTCGGTTAATATATTGTTGTCTAACTTTAGTTTGGAAATGATCTCTTAAGTTTCTTTATAGTTATTTCCTATGTAGATTTTTGCTAGAATGACCCCATACAACTTGGGGAAAGCAGCTTGTGTTTGTAGAAAATGGAGAAATACCGTACGTAACCCTGTGTTTTGGCGCAATGCGTGCTTAAAAGCCTGGCAGGTATGTTTGACTGTTTGTTGTTGATGTGCAATCCTACTTTACCAAACTTTCATTTCAATAGTGCTCTAAAATATGTATAATTGTATTCTGTAAAGATATCTGGTGTAGTTGAAAATTATAAGCTTATGCAAAGCCATTATGATTCCTCGTGGAGGAAGATGTGGTTGTCGAGGCCGAGGGTCCGTATGGACGGTAAGTTGTAACTTGCAGGTGTTTGTTACTTGTTTGTATGGGTTTTGTATTTGTGAAATTAATTTATTTTCTGCAGGTATCTATGTGAGTAGGAACACCTATATTCGTGCTGGTGTAGCAGAGTGGAAGGTCACTAACCCAGTTCATGTGGTACGTTGTAATTTATTTAAGGGAAATTGGATTTTAATAATCCCACTAGAGGTGGTTGGCCAATATTAGACCCACCTTTGAATATCACCACTGGCAGTCCCACCTTTTAAATATTTTTTTCTCACTGCACCTCGTTTAAAAAAAGTTAACGGAGTTAAGTTTTTTTTTCTGAATTTCAAACTGATGTTTTAGGGCTTTTGATCAGAACGAGGATACGAGTCGATTGATGTAAAACTTACCTTGAAACAGTGCTCCAAACGGCTTGATTTTTGTTAATTGGAAGTTTAAACACCCGAATTGATGCACTGATTTCGTCGTTTGTAACACCGTTTCGTGGTAAGTTTTACATCAGTCGACTCGTATTCTCATTCTAATCAAAAGCCCTAAAACATCAGTTTGAAATTTGGAAAGAAAAAAAACTTAACTCCGTTAACCTTTTTTAACCGAGGTGCAGTGAGAAAAAAATATTTAAAAGGTGGGGCTGCCAGTGGTAATATTCAAAGGGGGGTCTAATATTGGCCAACCACCTCTAGGTGAGATTATTAAAATCCAGTTTCCCTTTATTTAAAACGTTGTAATAGTGTTTGGAAATAAGTATTTAACGATCGTGGGTGTCTTTCTTGTCTTGTAGGTTTGCTATTTCCGGTACCTCAGGTTTTATCCTTCTGGCAGGTTTCTATATAAGGTTATCTTTTGCTGCCTTCTTGCATGCAATTTACAGGATAAAAAATAGAAAAAAAAATATATTATTTCTGGTGTTGCATGCATCTCACAGTGTATATTCTGCTGTTTATGACATTGTTAGAATTCATCTGAGAAATTAAAGGATGTTGTGAAATTTATGAACTTCCGTTCCACTAAAGCTGAGATTTGTCATAGTGGTCGCTTCACGATGTCTGAAGACAAGGTAGGTCTCCACTCTACAGTAAAAATATGGGTTGGTGGATAGATCTGTTTAATTAAATGGGTTTAAACATGTCAACCCGAACACGACTTTTTTGTTAAACAGTTCATATCTTAAATTTTCACGAAATCATCAATCTATTTGCAGGTTGAAGGTGCTCTTTTGTATCCTGGTATGCGTCCTACTATTTGGAGAATCCGCTTGAGGTATGTTTCCTTTTTAAATGAACTAGTATTCACTTTACCATATAAATTAAAGAATATTATATTTTATTGTTTAAATGTTTATGTTATGCATGGAAGGAATGCAATATTGCAGTATGTATATGTAGACTTGATGGTGTCATGGTTGTTTTGATGTTTGAAAAAGGTTACGAGGTACAACAGCAGGGGCTAACAACCGGATGGATCTTCTTTCGATTGTGACAAGTGGCGTGCAAGAGAGTGAGGTCCCGGGGCCCGATGGGGACATTCTTGGAGTTGTTGAAGGGTGGCAGGATGATGAAACACATAATCCAGAAGTACCCGCTATTTCTCATACAAGAGGTTTGACACCTTTTGTGTTTGTTCCATTTGAAGAGGTATATTCACTTGCCTACATTTCTACATTCTTGACACGGGTCAATCAGTAAACGGGTCGAAATTACCACGTCCAATCAATCATTTATAATTACTTTGTTGGGAAAATGGAGTTGTTTATTTATAAAAACTTTTTTTTCGTTTTTAGGCGGAAACTTCAGTTCTGAATCTGCCTGTAGAGCGCATGGATTATTACGTGCCCGGTTGAATGGCGTTGTATTTGTAAATAAAATTGTTTGTTAGAAGTTATGTATGTTTTAAGTTGTACGTTATGATATATTGTTAGTTCTAGGAGGGAAAAATGGGATGACCATACCTAGCTAGCCTCTATGATCATAATGAACTTGTTAACCATCTTATTGGTTGGGCAAACCCAGAAAGTATGGTTTATTGTGTGTTGTACTATATGTTATACCATTGTATTGTATTAAGATGATTATTTGCTAAAATAATGAGAAGTTAGTGATGATATACAATGTTTTAAAATGCGTTTTTTATACCGTACCGGATTTGGCTTAGAAACGGTTTAATCGGGTGTATCGACCGGTTCAACCGGATGTACCGAGCGGTTTAACCGGTTCTATCGGACGGTTCAACAGGTACAACCGGCTGGTTTGAACCGGTTTTTAAAATTGATGATATATTTCGAGGAGAAAGTATTGGTGATATCTACCATCACAAGATCAATGTTTTAAAAACCGATTCAAACCAGCCGGTTGAACCGTCCAGCAGAACCGGTTTAAACCGTCCGGTACATCTGGTTGAACCGCTGGATACACCCTATTAAACCGAATCTGAGCAAAATGCGGTACGGTATAACACAACGGATTTTAAAACATTGCTTAAGGGTGACGATTTGAAATTAAATCTCTCTTGAATCTTGATTTGTAAATATTAGAGTTACGATTTGAAATTGGAAATATCTCTTGATTTGTAAATCTATTAATATCTGTCTAATTTTTTATTCATTTTGTTGTACATCTCTCAACTTAATTTTATTTTCACATATTCATAAAAAAGTTGTTAGTTTTCAAAAACATTTAAAAATAACTTATTTACACTGTAGGTTCTTACAAATTGTATGTCTAATAAGAAGACGACACTGGCAAAATCAAAGAAAGAAATGGGGAGTTTGAGTAATGTATAGTAATTTTAGTTTTTTTTAAACTTAGTTAAACGTATTACGTTTATGCTTGCTGAACATATCGTGTCGAATATGGCTTGTTAATACAACATGACATGTTTAGTCAGAGGACCATCTTGGTGTAGTCCAAGAACACTTTGAAGCATCACAAAGAGTTTAAAGAGGAAATGATTTCAACTCTGAAAATGGAAATACTAAGTGCGATAAAAGGTTTCATACGAGAATGCAAATGATTCCACCACTCCATAATACAATATAGTAAACACACCAATGGACATGAAGCAATGTAAATTTGTTAACCTCCAACAAAACCAATATATGCATTTATATTTGTGTGATAATATTTTTACCACCTTCAGTTTGTATTTAATTTCAAAAATCTACTTTCAATCAAATAACTTGTTCATTATGAGTGTTGAATGTCATGATTTTGAAAGTTGGAAATAACAATAAAAAAAAGATAATTGTGAAGAATATAATAACCAAGTTTAATAAGTTTTACATTTAAAACTTAAATAATCAGAAAATAGTATTCAAGTTAGTTAGATATATTTCAACTAAATTACTCAGTTTATAAAAAATAACAACAGTTGAACATTAAGTGATTTTTATAGTTCAAAACAGTATCACTTCATTGAAAAAACTAATAAAATTCCTAAGGGTTTTCTTGAACGATGAAAGAAAATAAAAAATAAATAACAAAATACGACCGACGAGAAACTGACATACAATAAAAAGTTGGAAATACATTCAAAACAAACACATAAAAAGTGTTAATACACAATTGAGAATACATCTAAACACCATAAACCCTTAAACAACAAGATACCCTAAATATCACAATGCTCGATACTACATCATTAATATCTTCACCCAATCACAATGCTCGATTCTACATCATTAATATCTTCACTCAATCTCTAGCGGTCGAGGAGTCGATCCTGAAAATAACCCCGAACAGGGTGGGTTTACATATGAGATTCTTTGCCGTTAAAAAAAGGTAATTTCTAACTCATTATCAATAACACAAATTTACCTATCAATAATTAATTTTATATTAAATTTATCATGATATAGTGATTTAGTTAATAACTATCCATCCTTATATTCATATTAAATACCTAGAAACATATTTTTCTGCCATCATTATTTAACTAAGAGAGAAAAGTGAGAAAAACATATTTGCTACTTGTTGTAATTTTGTTTTTTGTAGCTAGTTATTAGATTGGTTTTATTATAAGGCAATTTTACATATATATCGTTACAAACTTGTAAAATATCATATATATACCCATATAATATTATAAATATCATTTATGCCCTTACAAAGTAAATGAAATATATATTATACATAATTCATTAAAAATAATTTAAAAAGTGACAATCTGACCCTTGTTTTTCTAAAACTTTGAAATCTCATATAGGACTTTTAATTTCAAATAATATATTTACTCATCTCTAGCTTAAATACAATATATGGAGTATACAATTGTTTTCCTGTAAAAATAAAAATGGGTAAAATTAAATTTAAAGTAAAAAAGTATTATTTAAAAACATGTAGTTAAAATATGAGCATATATGAAAAATTAAAGTTAAAAAAATAAGAGTAAAATGATCATTTGTTAGATTTTTTAAAATAAATTGAGTATATTTGATATTTAACTACTTTGTAAAAATATATATATATATATATATATATAATATTTTTAATTTTAGTTAGGTATATATGAAATTTTTAAAATTTGTAAGGGTAAATATAAATTGGGGTTAGTTAACATACAATATGTTTAACGTACGATGTCACATCCCAACCGATGGCGGAAACATCAAGACGGGACGAACGAGATTGCTCATTGCTCACAATACTAATAGGGACAATATTTAATCAAACCAAATTTCATTTCATACGTAAAATTGTCATACAACACAAGAGAAATTCAACTACAACACTAACAAAAGACAAAATTTGATACATCAATAATAAACCTAACGTCTATGTGTGTATCTAGTCACCATCGCTACTTTGGTTTCATGGCATCATCTTCATCAACATGTAACATGTTTTAAAATAGAGTTCAATGCAAAAGCAAAGGCGAGTACACAAGTTTAGTGATACATAGCATAAGTATAAAAGGTATAACTCGAATCCACATGTTAATCGTTATGTAAGGTAAATGCTAATCATGCAACACTAGATCAAACCCCGAGTTTCCACAAATAAGATCGAGCTTCCCTCGTCACAAAAGCGACGAGACTAAATGAGTATGAGAATCTTAACATAACCCCAACGGGTGGTGTGCTACTCCTATAGCGCTATATATGTCAAGTTGGGCTAGCTAAGTTAATGATCAAGCATGTATCTAAGCATAACTAGTATCATGTATTAAGGATTGAGCATGTAAAAACATGAATTTGTGATAAGTGTATTTTGATAAGTAGACATGTTAAAACCCAAAAGTGAGAAAGCGATAAATGGGTCGAGTGTACTCACGATTTTGCTAAAGTGTTCCACTTAGAGAAATCCGCGAGCTTGTTTGTAGATTAGGGTTTGGCACCTTGTCCTTCTACAAGAAGAACATAGGTATGAGTAATTAGTTTAACGGAAGATTTGGATTATCGAGCATGATTAAGGATTAAGGAATAATAAAGTATAAAGATATAAAAATAGTCACTAAGATATAGCACTCGTTTTTGACACTATGGTAACCCTAGCGGGTTTGATGTGATTTCATAGGTTCAAGACCTATTAGAATCATAACAAGGAACTACATACTTTAGTGAGAAAACTTATTAACTTGATAGGTGATTACTTAGTCATTATCAAGGTTTTGGTTTTTAAGGATTATAATATAGTCCATAGATAATATATATATAATCTACAAGTAACAAGGAGTTCATAGAAGTCATGTAGGAGGTAGGAGGTAATAAACCATCCGTTTAGGAACCTCGAATAAAGTTCACCACTTCAGAAGTTGCCATAGACAACAAGGATGGTCAAGAACAAGTAATATGACAAGAATGTAAATGGTGTCACTATACCAAGTAGCCAAGTGAAATACAACCTGGTGAGCGGGCGTCGACACACGTCGAAGGCTAGACGGGGTTGTGTCACTTCTAAACTAGCAAGCTAACTTGGGATAATAATGAGAAATCATCAAGTGATGTGTGGTCTTAGAGTTAAGATAGCCCAAGCTAACCAAGGTAGACACACATGAACAAGTTCAAGACTTGCATCACTTGTGAGCTTAAAGCTCAATGAAAATAGAAAGTTTGGAGTGTTTAAACACTCCTATTTAAATGTATAACAACCTAGGTTAGTCCCCTTAATCACAAAGTGGATTAGAAGCTCAAGAACACTAGGATGAATGAAGAAAAGATGAGATTAAACAAGTTTTGAAAGTGTTTGAACAAAACAGAAAGTTTTGGAGTCCTTTAGGTGCATTTCCAGGTTTGGATTCTCCATAGAGAACCCGTGGATTTAAACCTAAGGATTATCCAAGCATTTAGAAAGAAGAATCAAGTGATTTCGTTGAGTTTTGAGCAAGTTATGCTCACTTTAGTATGAAGGTATGAATCTGCCCGAATTTGGAGATTTGCAACTGATTTGGGGAGTTTTGAGAGTGATTAGAAGGTGTTTAAAGTGTGAAAAAGCTTGGATTAGAGGTGGTATTAATAGGGATGAGTTAGGTGGGTGTTGGGTGAGTTTTAATGGGGTTTAGAGGTGATTGGGTGAGTGTAAAAGAGTGGGATTCGTGCAAACCCGCAAAGTTTCAAAACCTGCTGCCCGCCAGACCCCATGCGGACCGTATGGGGTCTCCCATGCGGTCCGTATGGACCTGGTCTGGGCAAGGGTTTTGATTTTTATTGTTTTGTTGTATGGTGACGGGTTTACATGTTAAATTGTGGCATTTTATGAACATAACAAGTATTCTAAGCATATGGAACATGTTATAATGTGTATGTATGTATGTATAAATTGAACGAGATCGAGTATAAACATCAAGTATAATGTATGTATGAAGTATAATTGTCGCGTATTTGCAAGTATGTCATGTTTTTTAGCATGAACATCATGTATATGTATGTATGAGTATGTATGAAAAGTACAGAGATAAAATATATATATCCATTATGATTTAAGTCTCGACTACAAAGATTACAACGAAAGTACGGATACGAGATATAATGGTTTCCAAAAATAGAAATACAAGACCAACTTTCTAACATGGAAAGTCTGAAAGAGCGAGGCGTTACAGTCTCCCCTCCTTTAGAAAATTTCGTCCCGAAATTTAGGAAGACGCAACGAAGAGATGCAGATACTTAGTCTTCATATCACTCTCGAGTTCACAAGTAAATTCGGCGCCACTGTTTCATTCCCATCGAACCTTGACGACAGGGATTCGACTGCGCCTTAGTTGCTTGTTTCATCGGTCCATGATTTCAACCGGTTTTTCCACGAAATGCAATGTCTCGTTGATTTGAAGATCTTCGAGTGGTACTTGAAGTCCTTCGTCAGCTAGACATTTCTTGAGATTCGAAACATGAAAGACTGGATGAACATTGTTGAGTGCTTGAGGTAGGTCCAGTTGATATGCTACCTTGTCAATCCTTTCGAGAATCTTGAAAGGACCCACGTAGCGAGGAACGAGTTTGCCTTTCTTACCAAAACGAACAACACCCTTCCAAGGGGATACCTTGAGAAGTATTTGATCACAAACATTAAATTCCAAAGGTTTGCGTCTCTTGTCTGCGTAACTCTTTTGACGACTTCGAGCCTTAAGGAGGTTATCACGGATTTGTAGGATCTTGTCCGTCGTCTCTTGTATTAATTTGGGACCAGTGATCTGAACATCTCCAATCTCGTGCCAACAAATAGGCGAACGGCACTTACGACCATACAATGATTCAAACGGAGCCATTTGAATACTGGCGTGATAACTATTATTGTATGAGAATTCTACCAAAGGTAAGTGCGAATCTCAATTGCCACCAAAATCGATTACGCAAGAACGAAGCATATCCTCCAAAGGCGGGAGGTGAAACGAGCGTCACGATCAGAGATAATATCGAGAGAAGTACCATGACGACTGATGATTTCCTTCGTGTAGATACGAGCAAGTTTCTCAACTTTATAATTTTCACGAATGGCTAAAAAGTGCGTATATTTGGTCAAACGGTCAATGATGACCCAAATACTGTCATGACCAGAAGGAGTACGAGGCAATTTGGTGATAAAATCCATAGCAATGCTCTCCCATTTCCAAACAGGGACTTATGGTTGTTCGAGCAAACCAGAGGGACATTGATGTTCCACTTTGAGATGTAAAAGGCGATATCTTTCTTCATCCCAGGCCACCAATAAGATGCTCGAAGATCATGATACATCTTGTCGGCGCCAGGATGAATGGAGTATCGGGATTTATGGGCTTCATCCATCAAGGTATTTCGAAGGTTGAGACGACTAGGAATCCAAATGCGATCATGGTAGTAAAGGATACCATTGGGCTTAGCTTCGAGTGGGGTTTCGACTCCACAATTCAACTCGTTATCGAGGTTACCCTCGTTGATGACGGCAAATTGTGCTTGGCGAATTAACTCGTTAAGTTTTCCCACGATTTGGTAGCAACGAATACTCTTAACATGAGTCTTACGACTGAGTGCATCGGCCACAACATTCGCCTTACCAGGGTGGTAGTGAATGTCACAGTCGTAGTCGTTTAACAATTCTACCCAACGACGTTGACGCATGTTGAGTTCCTTTTGATCAAAGATACGTTGGAGGCTCTTGTGGTCGGTGAAGACCATACACTTTGTGCCAAAAAGGTAGTGTCGCCAAATCTTTAAAAGTTCAAGGTCGTGCGTAGTATAGTTTTTCTCATGAATTTTGAGTTGTCTCGACGCATAGGCGATAACCTTGTCTCGTTGCATGAGGACGCAACCAAGACCTTGGTTTGAGGCATCGCAATACACGACGAAATCGTCGTTTCCATCGGGGAGTGTAAGGATAGGAGCATTACAAAGCATGTCCTTGAGGGTTTTCAAAGACTCCTCTTGTTCGGGACCCCAAACAAAAGGTTTATCTTTTTGGGTCAAAGATGTTAAAGGAACGGCAATTTTGGAGAAGTTCGAGATGAAGCGGCGATAATAACCAGCTAAGCCAAGAAACGAACGAATTTCAGAAGGGGATTTAGGTGCAATCCAATTCTTCACAGCTTCTATCTTTGCGGGGTCAACATGGATACCGAGTTCATTGACGGTGTGACCAAGGAATTGAACCTCTTTTAGCCAAAATTTACACTTGGAGAATTTGGCATAAAGATGTTCGGTACGCAAAAGCTGAAGGATAAGTTGCAAATGTCGCCCATGTTCTTCTTTCGTCTTGGAGTAGATGAGAATATCGTCGATGAATACGATTATGAAATGATCGAGAAAAGGTTTACACACGTGGTTCATGAGATCCATAAACACTGCAGGCGCGTTGGTCAAACCAAAAGGCATGACCACGAACTCGTAGTGTCCATAACGTGTGCGGAAAGCAGTTTTTGGTATGTCTCCCTCGAAAACTCGAAGTTGATGATAGCCAGAACGGAGATTGATTTTTGAGAAACACGTCGCACCTTGAAGTTGATCAAAGAGATCATCTATGCGAGGAAGAGGATATCGGTTTTTGACTGTAAGTTTGTTGAGTTCACGATAGTCAATACACATCCGAAAGGATCCATCTTTCTTCTTGACGAATAAAACGGGAGCGCCCCACGGAGAAGTACTAGGGCGTTAAAAGCCTTTATCAAGAAGCTCTTGAAGTTGGCTCGATAGCTCTTGCATTTCCGAGGGTGCTAAGCGATAGGGAGCTTTCGTAACAGGAGTTACGGCAGGGGTGAGGTCAATACGAAAATCGTCAGAACGAGGAGGCGGAGGACCAGGAAGATCCTCAGGGAAGACGTCAGGAAATTGACAAACCATAGGGACATCACTTATGCTCGGGCCTTTGTCTTTCTTTTCCACAACATGGGCGAGAAAGGCAAAGTCCTCCTTACGTAAGTACTTGTTCGCTTGAATACACGACATGAGCTTGAGACCTTTAGAAGGTTTCTCGCCATAGACGTGCAACGAATCGTTGTTAGGAAGAGGAAGGCGAATGAACTTTTCGGAACAAACAACTTCAGCACGAACTCGCCTAAGCCAATCCATGCCTACTATGATATCGAAGCTTCCCAATTGCATGGGAATGAGGTCAATCGAGAACGTATGATCATTAAGGTTCAAGGAGCAATTAGAAAGGACGGAATCAACGGTGATGGATTTCCCGTTAGCGACTTCGACAATGAAAGGATTAGGCAACTTGGAGCGTTCGCACTTAAGTAAAGGTTCAAATTCAACAGACACAAAACTTTTATCGGTACCAGTATCAAATAGACATGAAGCGTAAATATGTTTGACAAGGGACATACCAGTGATGACGTCATTGGAGTTTTGGGCCTGAGCAGAGGTGAGCATGAAAGCTCGTCCTTTAGCGGGCTGAAGCTGCTGTTGTTGTTGTGGAGGCTGCTTGTTGAGTAGAGGACAAACATTGGTGAGATGATTGAGATCGCCTAATTTGTTGTCACACCCCAACCGATGACGGAATCATCGGGGTAGTGGCACTAGGCGAATCAGATCGATCAAGAGATCCCATAACAATCATTTCAGAGATAATGATCAACATTCAATATCCCATACTATCAAACTCATATAACCTTCAAAACAACCATTACAATTCAGCAAAATCTCTTAAACACAATCCAATTCGATCTCCCCTAGATTTTATTACAAACCGTTCTAAAACAAACTAATCTAAGCACGCAACATCCAAGGCATCCAAGCTAAAGATCCTCAACTTGTTACATACGTTAAAATACAAGTCAATACAATTAAGTAAAGGTGAGCATACGAGTTTTTGTAATACTAGCATAATAAAGAAACCGTTAGCGAAATAGTCTAACTACATATCATGACACACCGAAACATTTCACACAGATTAACATAGGTTTATTTCTCATGCTAACTGGCGTGATAAGGCTTGCGCGTCCATCCTAACTAGACCCCGCCGGGTGTAACATTCGTGTAAAACGGGTTTCAAGAACCCGCTCCGTTTGAAATCTCAAGTAATTATTTAATGTTCATTATGCATTTATTAGTATTAATTAATTTATTTAGTTTATAACCAATATTTATAAATAAAATACGTACTTAATTAATAATCAATAAAAGAAAAATAATTAAATTTTATATATCAAAATAATAAAAATAAAAGACGGGTAACCGGAATCGAACCCGGGTTCCCCCACATATTCACACGTTCCAAAACACCACTGGTCTACACTCACATTTGTGAGATTAACCCGACGCAAATAAATTTTATACTAAATCCAGATTTAAACCAGTTCAAGTTTCACCGCCCAAAATCACGGCAGATTGTAACCTTCAATCCGAAGAAAATGGTGGTTATCTTCAAAACAGAAACTGAAACCCCAATCATGTTTCAGTTACCAATCATGGAGGATATCCAATCATAACTGAAATCTTTTAATCGATTGCTGAAACTTTCCTTTGCGATATCTATAAATAGAGGGCATAAGGTGTTGAAAAACGCGCTTAATCGTTTGTCTGGAATCTCACAATACACTGCACTCCTCTTTGCGTTTAATTTTTGCATCGCCGGAAGTTTCTGTCAACATCAGAAATCAGCCGGAGTTCTGTTCGGAGTTAAACCGAAAGGTTTAGCACCTCGCCCAATCGGTACAAACATTCAACTTTCTTCGATACTGTTTATGTGTATTTGTTTAAAACTGGGAATCAAAGTTATGTGGGTTAACAGTCGGGTTTAGAGTTCTGGGTTGTTTTGATAAAGAAGATGAAGTTTGAATTGAATATATAATTAATTAAAATCGGGTTTTAATCGGGTTGGACACACAGTCCAGCGGTGGACTGTGTGCATTACACGCAAATGGTACCGAGTTCGACCCTTGTGCCTCACCGACACCCCCCCCCCCCGAAATAAAATCCATTTTTTAAAAACCAAATTACATTGACGCACAGTAAGTTGTTAAGTATATTAATATTTCGATATTAAACGGGTTAGACACCCAGCCCAACTGGTTGGGCTGGGTGCAAAATAACACTGAGGTTGCGGGTTCGAGGCCGACCCTTCAGGCCGGTCCGATAATTTAAAAATGTTTTTAAATTAAATAATTTCTGAAATAACTAAATAAGTGTATAAGAATAATTGAAAACAGAATCCTTACGGGTTAGACACGTAGCTCAGTTGGAAGAGCTGCGTGCACGCAACCGAGAGGTCACAAGTTCGAGTCCCACCGCGCGTTACCAATATCATGCATGAACCGGTCAGACCCCCCACCCTTGTCAGGTCTGACAAGGTTTTTTTAATTATTATTTTATTATATATATATATATATATATATATATATATATATATATATTTTGCTTAAAAATTAATTAAAAAAACACTTAAAGACACGGTTTTGTAGGTTTAAAAATCTCAATCAATATCATAAAAATAACCTAAAAATCAAACAAAAAGTATTAAATCAAGATATTAATTTTGTTATATTTATCGAATTATCGCATTATTATTTTAGGTTAGTATTCTTTCGTCGGTCAAATCCTCAACTCGTGCGCATTAATCATCAAGCAAAGAACGCACCCACTGTGAGTGAATCTCTATAAATTCCCCCGTTTTAATCACGTTTTGGGGTGTATCATGTGTCGTATCGTTTCTCTATTTTATTTAAACATTTGTGCTTATATCATTTCGTGATCAAATGTGTATTGCTTGTAGTGTGGTTTATATGTGGATTTATTTATTTATTTCAGCGCACTCATTTCATTAGGCCCATCAGTTACTCGTGGGATACGGGTTGAACATCAGGTGCCTCATTAGATCGGCTCCGTTTGATTGAGCCTTGATCTCAGATACATCATCACTCATGTTATATATTCAATCAATGTGGTTTGTGATTGGTTACATATATATATTTGCACACATGTGATCTATGCACAAGTTTCTTTAATAATCATAATAAGCAATTATTTAAATGTTTTATCAAGGTTCACTCGCCAATTTTTGTTGACCCAAAATTTTCTCTGTTTTACACATGATACATGTGATCAAGTTGAGGAAAGAAACACTTAGGATGGCCTAGAAGAATAAACAAGTTATTGCGTTGGAACAAACATTTAAATTTTTATTGTATTTGTATGAAATTTTTGTTGGATATTTAAATTTTAATTTGGATTGAATAAATATGAAACTTTTTAGTAAATATCATGAGCTTTGGTGATAACCCAATCATACCCCGTCTTTTATTCCGCTGCAGGTCGGGGTGTGACAGATTGGTATCAGAGCTTGTGACTATAGGGATATAGGATAGATTATTAGACCTTTAGAGCCTATACTATAGTTGACTAGATTTAAATTGTCTACGTGTTACATGCAAAATTCATAATGTTTATATGTTTCATGTTTATACTCACACACAACATTATGCAAACATTCTCATAAGTACATGTTAATATGCAATGCTCATCATAGATCATACCCTCATATCATATCATATCTATGGAAGCACACACCTCACAATTTCACAATTTCCGTTATTTCTTTTCGAATGTTTTCATATTTTTCAATTCACATCAAAGTGAGTTTTCACGACGGGCATGTAGTAACTGGAAGGGTACGAGTACCGGTAGTCGGAACGTCCTGTCTAGGCTTGGCGATCGTATAAATCCAAAATAAAGGATCAGTTTGCCTACCTGGGGACTAACGATGAGAGTACGAATGACCTATTAGGCCAAAGCATGCTATACCAAATGTCGTGTGAACTAACCCCACTTTGAGCTGTCATTGTGTCCACACCTGGACACCCTCCGACCATACATCTTGCAATCATGTTTTACGATTTTCATTCGGGTGGTGCGAGTGTTAACCCGCCGACACCAATGTGAATCCTACTAAGCCCAATAGTCATGGGGGCCCACATGACTACACAGGCAATGGTATGGGGGACATTTGGAGGCCCAAACATGAGCGAACCCAAGACATCCTATGGATGTAGTTAAATTATTTTCAGTATGTTGTTTTCATTCTTTTTACGACACATGGCACCTAGGAAATTCTTGAACTCACAATCTTCCTACTTATATTCCTGTAGATGTCGGCTAGGCAATTACGTGGAGGTAGAAGGTCAGGAAAGTCAAACGAACGTTTGGCCATGCAAATTGCTAAACAAATGGCCGAAGTGCTTCCTGACATCGTGCTACAAGTTCAGCAAGCCCTCACCGCTAATCCCATCAACCCTCGCAACCAAGAAGACCAAGGCGTCGTCAACCCTCCTCCCAAAACCCCCAAATGCACCTATAAACACTTCAAGTCTTGCGATCCCTCAAAATTTGAAGGGACTGAAGGTGTCACCGCTCTCCTTCACTGGTTTGAGGAGATGGAAAACACCTTTCTCAATTGCGACTGTCCTGAGGACCGAAAGGTATGTTACGCGACTGGGAGATTGTTTGGGGTAGCCCTTACCTGGTGGAACACGGAAAAGGGTAAGCGAGGTGTTGAAGATGCCATGGCCTTAACATGGGAAGATTTAAGGGAAATCATGACGAGACGCTTCTGTCCGAGAAGCGAAATCAAAAAGCTAGAAGACGAGTTTCACGCATTGAAACAAAAGGGAGGAGACCACACTTCATACAATAAGAGATTTCTCGAGTTAAACCAGATTATCCCGAATCTGTTCACCCCATTATACCGCCTAATTGAACACTACATTCGAGGCCTCCCCTCGAAAATCCAAGATTCGGTTTTAAGCACTTCGCCTGCAACACTCGAAGCCACAATGGAGTTAGCTACGGAACTCACTGAAAATCGCATTCGAAATGGCAAATTTAATGATGAAAAGAAGAAAACACCCATTGAGACCCCAACTCCAAACCACTCAGCTTCATCCTCGAAGTTTGCTGGTAAGAGGAAGCGAAATGGCAAGAACTTTGCTGTCACCCAAACCAACCCTCCCATCACTGCTGCTCCAATCACGCAAGTCGCCCCATCAGCCGCACCATTCAAAAGGCCATACACTGACCCCCCCCCCCCGAAATAAAATCCATTTTTTAAAAACCAAATTACATTGACGCACAGTAAGTTGTTAAGTATAATAATATTTCGATATTAAACGGGTTAGACACGTAGCTCAGTTGGAAGAGCTGCGTGCACGCAACCGAGAGGTCACAAGTTCGAGTCCCACCGCGCGTTACCAATATCATGCATGAACCGGTAAGACCCCCCCCCCCCCTTGTCAGGTCTGACAAGGTTTTTTTAATTATTATTTTATTTTATATTATTTTTTATATATATATTTTGCTTAAAAATTAATTAAAAAAAACAGTTAAAAACACGGTTTTGTAGGCTTAAAAATCTCAATCAATATCATAAAAATAACCTAAAAATCAAACAAAAAGTATTAAATCAAGATATTAATTTTGTTATATTTATCGAATTATCGCATTATTATTTTAGGTTAGTATTCTTTCGTCGGTCAAATCCTCAACTCGTGCGCATTAATCATCAAGCAAAGAACGCACCCACTGTGAGTGAATCTCTATAATTCCCCCGTTTTAATCACGTTTTGAGGTGTATCATGTGTCGTATCATTTCTCTATTTTATTTAAACACTTTTGCTTATATCATTTCGTGATCAAATGTATATTGCTTGTAGTGTGGTTATATGTGGATTTATTTATTTATTTCAGTGCACTCATTTCATTAGGTCCATCAGTTCCTCGTGGGATACGGGTTGAACATCAGGTGCCTCATTAGATCGGCTCCGTTTGATTGAGCCTTGATCTCAGATACATCATTACTCATGTTATATATTCATTCAATGTGGTTTGTGATTGGTTACATATATATATTTGCGCACATGTGATCTATGCATAAGTTTCTTTAATAAACATAATAAGCAATTATTTAAATGTTTTATCAAGGTTCACTCGCCAATTTTTGTTGACCAAAATTTCCTCTGTTTTACACATGATACAGGTGATCAAGTTGAGGAAAGAAACACTTAGGATGACCTAGAAGAATAAACAAGTTATTGCGTTGGAACAAACATTTAGATTTTTATTGTATTTGTATGAAATTTTTGTTTGATATTTAAATTTTAATTTGGATTGAATAAATATGAAACTTCTTAGTAAATATCATGAGCTTTGGTGATAACCCAATCATACTCAGTCTTTTATTCCGCTGCGGGTCGGAGTGTGACATCGGGTGTAAGCCACACTATAGTACCATACTAGCTAAGGAAGGCAAGTCAACGAAAATAAGTCCTAGTCACATGTTTCTAGTATCACGTATTGGGCATATATATTCAGATTATTCGCGTGTGATAAACAGTTTGATTTGTGAAGTGATTTTGATATAGGAACGTATGTAACACCCAAAGAGTGCGTTAAGGCGAAAATGGGTCAAGTATACTCACTGTGGTGCATTTAGGTAGGATTAGGGATCTGAGGAGAGTTGTGAAGAGCGCCGGATCAGCCTGCATACGCGAACGGAAGTGCATCAGCCCCCGAAAAGCTGAAACGGTTAAGTCTTGGTTGGGCAGTAGACAAGTTCGGGCGAACTTGTATGTAAACATACAAGTTCGAGCGAACTTGTAAGGTGTTGGTGAGATTTGAGCCAAGTCCGGTCGAACTTGTAAGGAAATCTTACTGAAATGACAAGTTCGGGCGAAACTAGGCAAGTTCGGGCGAACTTGTAAGGAAAATTGGTGAAAATGACCCAAGTTCAGTCGAACTTGACTTGGGTGCTGGTGATTCTTGAGCGAACTTGATGTTTTCGGGTCCAAAATCTTGCGTTTTCGAGTCGTTTGATGAGGAAATCGAGTGCCCATCCCTCCAACCTTAAGCCACTGAGTAAAGCTTAGGCCGGCGAGGTCTTTTGGAGCGAACTTAGCCATTTTACAGAAACTTGGGCTAATCCGGGCGAACTTGAAGGTTCGTACGGGTTAGTCCAGCTTGTGTAAAGTGACGATTTCGTCCTTGTGCTTCCGGATCTGAGATTTAGCTTCGACAACGCCTCGTTCCACTTAAAAGTGAACGAAACATATGTCATTAGTCCGAAAATGGTGTAAAAATCAATGCTTTAAAGGTTTTACTCAGATCTAAGTATAGATCTGAGTGAAAAACAGAAGTTTTATGGAAAAAGATGAAGATTTTGTAAAAAAGTAGAGATTTGATGAAAAACGAAGGCAATGCCTTGTGCAAAATCGTTGTAAACGTTTGTAAAACGTTGTTGAACATCATTATAGTTGAAATCGGGTTGATTCTTACTTAGAAAACAGAGGTTTTCGGGGGCTCAGAGCGAAGTTGTAGCAGCTCAAATGAGAGAATGGGGCTGACTATTTATAGGTGAAGGCAAAAATGAGAGCTGGTGGGGTCAAGTTCGGCCGAACTTGCATGAGTTTCATGTAAGTTCGAGCGGACTTGAGGGATATTTGGAGGAAATGAGTAAAGTTTGGCCGAACTTGACCCTTGAAGGGCAAGTTCGAGCGAACTTGAAGTAATTTGAAAGATTCTGAGTTTATCAGCCAAGTTCGGCCGAACTTGGGGTCACCAAGTTCGAGCGAACTTGACCCATTTTGTTGGGTTTTCGTCGTTTTTCGCGTTAAGTGTTCGTTTGGCTATTCGGTTCGTATTAGTTAGTTATATTAAGCGTTGTAATTGACATAATAGTGCGATTTAACGATTTAAGTGTGCGAGAGCGATGCGATGGCGAGCGTAATCATAACCACAAACATACACAACACATAAATGATATAAAACCATATAATTAACTGAGATTTGCGATGCGATGAGATTAGCGATGCGATTTAATAAGCGATTAGATGCGATATATCATACATAATCATAACCAGTTAACATAAACTTCATTAATAAGCGAATCTCGGATTTACAAAGGATAGATACAATCGATAACAAAGAAAAAGATAACAACGAATTTCCGAGTTGTTACATTTGTAACAAGCTCGCACAGGAGCATTCTGACGTTGGGGTTGAGGCTGGTTAGGGGTTGGGGTTAGGCATGATGGCTTGGGGTTGGTTGTTTTGGGGTTGGCGACAATGGCTGGCGAAATACCCCATCTTGTTACAGTTGGCGCATTTTCGACATGGGGTGGATGGGAGATTGTGGTAGGTGTAACGATCACATTTAGGCCAAGTACCGGTGTAGTTTCATTTGGGTGGCTTGGTGTTTTGAGTAGTGGAGACGGCGTTTAGTGGTGTAGGGGCAAGCGGAATAACAACCGCATTGTTCTGAACAGAAGCCTTCCGCTTCTTGTTCCTGTTGTTTTGTTTCTTGGTTTGAGAGGGAGTTGATTCAGTAGTGGTGGTGGTATCAGCGATGGCTTGGTGTGCATGCTTCGCCGAGACCTTGTCATAGTCTCCATGACGAAAGCAATTGTGGTTCATTTCAATCGTGATGCTATAAGCATCTTCGATGGTTTTGGGGCTAGCGGCGGCGACATGGTTCGTTAATACAGGCGAGAGGCAACGAATGAGTTTGGCGATTGCCTTGGGAACGGTATCCACTTGCCCAGGGCAAAGGATACTCAATTGTTTGAAGCGCGTGATCAATCCTTCAGCGTCGCTTCCCTGTTGGGTGAGATTCCAGAATTCGTTTTCAAGTTTCTAGATCTCGTGAGGGGGGCAGAATTGGTCCTTCATGAACTGCCTTAGTTCTTCCCAAGGTAATGTGTGGGCTGCTTCATTGCCACGTTTGTTTCGCTCAGTGGTCCACCACTCGAGGGCTCTCTCACGAAAGACCCCTATGGCGTTTAGGGTTCGGAGCTCATCAGGGCATCCGCTTTGCAAAAAGGTGAGTTCGATCGCGTCGAACCAGTTCATTATGGCAGTAGCGCCATCATTACCAGTGAATTCCATGGGCTTACAAGCCATGAACTGCTTGAACTGGAATGTTGCTTTGGGAGGGTCCACCTTTGAGTCAACGGAGGATTTGGGGGTTTCATGGATGGTTTGGATTTGGCTCACGATGTTTGGGATAATCTTGGCCATCTGCTCGACCATTTGTTCCGCGACTAATCCTACCAATTCCTGCTTGGAGATAGAGTCCCCTTGGTTGTTTGAACCCTTCTTGGAACCCTTGGATTTCTTTGAATAACTTGAAGAAGACATCTAGGGTTGAAATAGAAAGGAAAAGGATGAGACTTGATAATAATGTAAGAAAATAAGTTTTTGCATGTATAAGCATGGACAATTCACGTATTTTGAATGTATTTAGCGAGTATTTAACGAGTATTCAACAAGTATAATCACGTATGAATGCGTATAAAGAGTATAAATTTAGTTTGTTCACGAGGATTATTATTGTTTTTGATTGCGAGTGACGTGCGAATTGTGTAACGGTTCGAAACGAATAAGGTAACAAGTATAAAATCACATAAAAATTGAGATAACATAAAATATTGGCTCAATAAAACATGGGATTGTTTCAGGTAGAGAAAAGTCGACTATTCCAAAGTGATTCGTAAGAACTTTCGAGTTAGGGAACATGCTTTGGCCTAATAGGTAAAATGCTCTCGTCGAGAAGCGATTAACGACATTTTACCCTTCCAGTTACTACATGTCCCTAGTCGATCGAAAATTCGAGACTTTGGCGAGATTGAAAATCGAGGAACGGGACTTAATCGACAAGGTGCGGGTTTCACCCCTAACTTAACGATTTCGTACCCAAAGTGTGGTTGTTTCTTACTAAACGAGGAGCATATTCCGACTCGTTTGTAAGGTCCACTAGAGTATGAAATGGAAGTTTTACATCAAGATGTGGATATCACTCCTAACTTGATGGTATAACTTCGTGAAAATCGAATGCGCGGAATGAGGAATTTCACCAAAAATTGTAAGTCACTAGACCTATCTTGGTGCAAATCGCCTCCTTTGCATCACGAGTGTCTTCAAGTCTTCAAGTGTATTGTGTAAACGTCTTAGGAAAGACGTTATGTAAGTATTAATACCAAAAGAAAGGAAGAAGCAATGAAGGAAGAATAAACTTTTAAGCATAGCATAGGAATGGTCGAAAATGGACACTTAAACTATAGACTAGGTCGAACATGGCAATTCTACCTAATTCCCTATAGTTATGGCTCTGATACCAATCTATCACACCCCAACCGATGGCGGAAACATCGAGGCTGGACGAAAGAGATTGCTCATTGCTCACAACACTAATAGCGGCAATATTTAATCAAACCAAATTTCATTTCATACGTGAAATTGTCATACAATACACGGGAAATTCGAGTACAACACTAACAAAAGATAAAATTTGATACATCAATAATAAACCTAACGTCTATGTGTGTATCTAGTCATCATTGCCACTTTGGTTTCATGGCATCATCTTCATCAACCTGTAACATGTTTTAAAATAGAGTTCATTGCAAAAGCAAAGGCGGGTACACAAGTTTGGTGATACATAGCATAAGTATAAAAGGTATAACTCGAATCCACATGTTAATCGTTATGTAAGGTAAATGTTAATCATGCAACACTAGATCAAACCCCGAGTTTCCACAAATAAGATCGAGCTTCCCTCATCCCAAAAGCGACGAGACTAAATGAATATGAGAATCTTAACATAACCCCGACGGGTGGTGTGCTACTCCTATAGTGCTATATATGTCAAGTTGGGCTAGCTAAGTTAATGATCAAGCATGTATAATTCAAGCATGTATCTAAGCATAACTAGTATCATGTATTAAGGATTGAGCATGTAAAAGCATGAATTTGTGATAAGTGTATTTTGATAAGTAAACATGTTACAACCCAAAAGTGAGAAAGCGGTAAATGGGTCGAGTGTACTCACGGTTTTGCTAAAGTGTTCCACTTAGAGAAATCCGCGAGCTTGTTTGTAGATTAGGGTTTGGCACCTTGACCTACTACAAGAAGAACATAGGTATGAGTAAGGAGTTTAACGGAAGATTCGGATTATCGAGCATGATTAAGGATTAAAGAATAATAAAGTATAAAGATATAAAAATAGTCACTAAGATATAGCACTCGTTTTTGACACTATGGTAACCCTAACGGGTTTGATGTGATTTCATAGGTTCAAGACCTATTAGAATCGTAACGAGGAACTACATACTTTAATGAGAAAACTTATTAACTTGATAGGTGATTACTTAGTCATTATCAAGGTTTCGGTTATCAAGGATTATAATATAGTCCATAGATAATATATATATATATATATATATATATATATATATATATATATATATATATATATATATATAATAACTAGTCGTTTACCCGGGCGATACGGCGGGAAACATATCACTTAGGTTGGTGAGTTTAGGGCTATGTACATGGCGGTTCGGTTTTGAGCCATAACCAAAACCAAATTCGCGATACAACGGAAAACACAACACTGGATGATGATGATGATGATGATGATGATGATGATGATATAGCCACGAGCGTTGAGCAGCACCATGTCAGCGATCTTTCCACACAAAAAAAATATGCATTTAGAGAAGAGTGACAATAAACATATTAATAATCAAAGCAAAGAAATATCATACCTACTTGAGGGTCACTGGTGTTTGCATCAATATTACATAGCTTGGAAATAATTTCACAATAAAATTTGTGAGCTTTTTCAGATTTTATACCAACATACCAACTGTAGCAACCAATGTGACCATAATGTCATCAATACCCTTCTCCATACAATGTATGATGCCATGACATGCATGCCACCACAGGTTCAATAATAAAATAGATAACTGCTATTAGTAAACAAATAATACAATAGATTAATGCTATTAGTAAACAAATTATATAAGAAAAACAAACATGTCTCAAAAAGGTTATTGATTCTCTATTGTCGTAAACTCCATGTTGTTTGTTGAATTCAATGTCTCCCATTCCTGTATCTTCTTCTTCTTCACTATCGACGTCTTCGTGTGCTTGGCTTAGCTTTGCTATCCATTCAGCCAACATTATATCCTCAGGTTCACTCACCTAAGCCAACCAATCATATCATATAGGATTCTTGTTTTATTTATTTCTAAAAGCATCACTTCATGTGTGCTGAACACGAGGGGGCTTGGTGACGAACTGACATCCACCTAAAGGACAATTTATGAAACAACTTTCTAAACAAAGAACAACGATCCATGCCATTTCTAATAGTAAAGGATAACTGTGAAATCTGACCAAACGACAAGATACTTCATACTTCATGTAAATTGTTGTTTTCTTATTATTTACCAACAATAGAAGCATCCGTTACTTGCATTGTTGTGATTTGTAAGAATGAATGTGCAATACCGATAATTGCAAGTTAATATGAATGGAAAAAAATGAGACTACAACTTTAAAAACTACCAGCAAAAGTGAGTAAATATAATGCAAATTCATTTTACAAGGGCAGAAACATTAAGTACTTTTAGAAAGGGAATAGCCTGCCGTCTGCAGAGGGTGAGCAGACCCTTTTTCTCTTGTTTGACCCCTTTTCATTAACCGTTTAGGAACTTTTGCAGCCTGTAAAGGCATATTGGTTCCTGTGAGAAAAAAGGTAAAAAAAAGTTTAAAAGTAAAAGCCGAAAATGGGTCTGAAGGATTTTGAGAAAAACAAAAGTTGGTGCAGAAAAACCTCAAATACATTTAAATCTTTATCATATTATAAGGGTGAAACAAATATAAAATGGCTTAAAAAATTACCAAGCAAGTTGCAAATAGCCAAGGGTACTTTAATGCAAAAATCTACTACATAATCTTATTTAAAACATGGTACAGAAATGACACATTTTATGTAATTACATTTGCACATTAAAAATTATTAAAAATATAATATAATTTTTGAAATAAAAGAGGGCCAACCAATACCAAAGGCCTGTAATTTCCCTAACTGACTCGATCAATATTGACCCATTAACCAACCCACTCATATGGCTACTTCTAATGCAACCCACATTGCAAATTTTCAAGAAAACAAATGCAACTCACATCAACCTTGACCCCAATCAGTAGGTACAGCTAAAGTGCACTCTATCTTGCTTTAACTTGACCTACTTTTTAGGTAAGATACATGGACCACCTAAAAGTTTGAACCTTTGAAGAAAACTTACAGAACGCACATCGGTTTATCAGCTTCAAAACTCAATATCAAATGCTGAACCAAATGCAAAATATGTAGCGATTACATCGACGGGTCATTGCCAAGCTAACCAACCGCCTGTTTACGTATAATAATAATGATATTAACTATATCTGGTAAAATGGGTGGGGCGCGTAACGGGTCAAAACGGGTATATTTTCAGCGCGTAACGGGTATATTTTTAACCACTTGTCGAAAGACAAGCTTTTCCATCTCGCCCTATGTTTCATCCATAAGTATGTTGTTTCTTTGATCTCGTCGAGCATACTTTATGTAGACACTCTTATCATCGAACACTTTCCGATTTCTGCTGGACCAAATGGACCAGACTACCATCATCACAACTGCAACTATAGCCTTCCTTCTATTTTTTGAGCATTGATGGTCATTTGTAATCCTTAAAACCTCCTGAACCGAAGTACAAAGAGCCACCACTGGCACCTCTATCCACCATCCTATTGGCCACCAAACTGATTTAGCGGCTTGACATGTTACTAATATATGATCCACTATTTCTCTCCCTTATCCGCTTTTTTTGTAGCTCAACATTAGTCTGAATCTTCTGGGATAGAGCCCGCCATACAGGCATGTTTGTCTTCGGAGTTGCCCACCCACACCAGATCATAGCCGCATCATCCTCTCCCGTTATGTTTGTGTTCGCCCGAATTTCCTACCTTACATACCTTACCGCGAAATCTGACCCACCCTCCGCTTTCCAATCCCATCTATCTTTGATCTCCTTAATTTCTGTCTTTCTAACTAAATCCATGAGGTTGAGATATTCAGCCCATAGTTGCATCGTATTCGGAAACGCTACCCACTTCCATCCCCATATAACATGGCCACCGATTTTCTTATAATTTTTTTTTCATCCAAGCATCCTTTTATGCCGCCAATTTGAACATTCCAGGAAACCTTTTGCTTAGCGGACCATCTCCATGCCAGTTGTCTAGCCAAATGCTTATTTTACTCCCATCTCCTACCCAACATGCATTTTTTTCATTCAGATTGATGTTACTTCTTTTAAAATCTTTCAAGACGCCTCTTATGTTCTTCCACACTCCGTGTAATTTCTATTTACCGAATCACCTCTTCTCCCCACTTTTTACCGTGTAGTGCTACAATGATCTTAACCCAAAAATGGCCGTCTTCTTCACGCATCCTCCACCACCACTTTGCTAGTAGTGCCATAATAGCGTCTTTAATTCCACCAATGCCCAAACCTCCGACTTTCTAGATCTAAGTATTTTATCCCAACTGACCCATCTAATTTTCTTCCTCATCGATGCACCCCCCATATAAAGTTCCGTCTAATCGCTTCGAGTGTTTTAGTGACTTTTGTCGGAGCTTTATATAGAGCCAAGAAGTAAGTTGATAGAGCTCCAAGCACCGCTTTGGTTAACGTCACCCTACCCGCAAAAGATTATTTAAAGTCAAATGGTTAATTATTTGACTTCACACCCGCAGGTACATACCTGGTTATCTAAAGTAAAACAAAGTTAATCATTTAGATTCTGCTTCTGTAAAGTTTGATTCATCAGGGTCAACCTCGGGAAAGTTACCATGCCTCCTTCCTTCTCAGGCCTAGTTTAATTGTTCCCGCAAGGAGTGTTAGAAATAATTATTCATACATTAATTTTAGTTTATTATTATTATTAATAATAATAAAAAAAGAAAGTGTCACTTACAGTTTGTTGATGCCAAAATCTAATATTTGTCATTATGTTCCATATAGAACATGTTGAACTTTGTAGAAAATTCTTGAAGATTTCAGCATACTTGCAACTAATTCAATCCCCATGTAGTGTAATATCAATCTTCTTTTTCAGGCGAAGATAGTACCAATACAATTGGTAACCCTTTAATTAACCAAAAAGCAAGAAAACAACCCACAAAATCAATGTACTTCTATGTTTTGTGTGGAAACTTAACAAGAGTTTAAAAAAACACATTAAAACATCAAATTAATAACTTTTCTCTAAGGTTTCCATAAAAAAAACATGAAATTAAGAGCACTTTAAGCTATATATGGGGTTAATTATCAACAAAATCAACTGGGATATTGAAAGAAAATACAAAAAAAAAGTTACTTTTACCTGTTTATATGTTGAGGAGATAAAGCATGACCAGGAAGGAGTGGATGATTACAACCTCTAATCCATACATGTTGAGATGTAATCTTCATAAATCCTAGTCTCTTTTTGTTTCCCCCACTGTAACTTATCCATCACACAAAATGATTCATAATTTATCTCCAAAATCAAAAACCCTAAAAAAGAGGGAAAAAACTGTAAATAAAGAACACTCACAAGAAGATCTGTGCTTAAAACCTGTTTGTGAAGAATATGTCAATCATCTGAGGGAGGGAAGGTGTCCGGAACCGCTCTACTTGTGTCAACCCATCTCCACCTGACGCAGCCTGGGCTCCGCTATAGTGCGTCTCCATCCCTGACCATGTCAACCATCTAAGGGAAGGTGTCCGGAACAGTGGCCGGCCCTCCTCCGGAGCAGTGGCTTATGATAAGCAAATCCCAGATCCATAATGTTTGAGGGAGAGAGAGAGAGAATGGAATGGAAAGGGACTGTAGGTTTGAAATTTGAAATGAGATTTGTGTGGGGGGGGGGGGGGGGGTTTGTTGGCCGCTTCTTTCATTATTTGACAATTCAGGGATCCTTTTAGCTATGCATAATATACTTGTAACCTAATCTTTCAAGACTTGTAAATGTTGAAAAAGTGGCAAATGTCCATTTCTACACTTCAGATATGCTTATTAATATAGTATAGATAATCTACAAGTAACAAAGAGTTCATAGAAGTCATGTAGGAGATAGGAGGTGATAAACCATCCGTTTAGGAACCTTAAAGTTCACCACTTCACAAGTTGTCAAAGACAACAAGAAGGGTCAAGAACAAGTAATATGACAAGAATGTAAATGGTGTCACTATACCAAGTAGCCAAGTGAAATACAACCTGGTGAGCCGGCGTCGACACACGTCGAAGGCTAGACGGTGTTGTGACACTTTTAAACTAGCAAGCTAACTTGGGATAATGATGAGAAATCATCAAGTGATATGTGGTCTTAGAGTTAGGATAGCCCAAGCTAACCAAGATAGACACACATGAACAAGTTCAAGACTTGCATCACTTGTGAGCTTAAAGCTCTATGAAAACAGAAAGTTTGGAGTGTTTAAACACTCCTATTTACATGTATAACAACCTAAGTTAGTCTTCTTAATCAGAAAGTGGATTAGAAGCTCAAGAACACTAGGATGAATGAAGAAAAGATGAGATTACACAAGTTTTGAAAGTGTTTGAACAAAACAGAAAGTTTTGGAGTCCTTTAGGTGCATTCCAGGTCTGGATTCTCCATTGAGAACTCGTGGATTCAAACCTAAGGATTATCCAAGCATTTAGAAAGAATAATCAAGTGATTTCGTTGAGTTTTGAGCAAATTATGCTCACTTTAGTATGAAGGTATGAATATGTCCGAATTTGAAGATTTGCAACTGATTTGGGGAGTTTTGAGAGAGATTAGAAGGTGTTTAAAGTGTGAAAAAGCTTGGATTAGAGGTGGTAACTATAGGGATGAGTTGGGAGGGTGTTGGGTGAGTTTTAATGGGGTTTAGAGGTGATTGGGTGAGTGTAAAAGAGTGGGATTCGTGCAAACCCGTGAGGTTTCAAAACCTGCTGCCCGCCAGACCCCATGCGGACCGTATGGACCTGGTGTCACACCCCGACCCGCAGCGGAAAAGGTGATCGGGGCATGATTGGGTTATCATCAAAGCTCATGACATTTATTAAGCGTTTCATATTCATTAATACAAATTAAATGGGAATTTACAATAAATGTTACATCATGATCTAACTAACAATCTAAACTTCTTTGTTCACTTCTAAGGCATATCCTATGTTTTCCTTGCTTCAACCTGTTCACCTGTATCATGTGTAAAAAGGTTTTTGGATCAACATAATGTTGGCGAGTGAATCCTATGGAAAACATTTGAACAAATTTATTTGAATTGATTATGAAATATGTGCACAACCAAACATGAGTAAAATTAGATGTATCTTAATCAACAATCATAAGATATTAAATGAAACACTCATGAACAATAATAGAACAATTAGAGGCACGCGATGCTCAACTCGTCTCTCACGAGGAACTGAGGGGCCTGATGAATGAATTGCATAAACATGATAATATGAATGACACAACTACAACCAATATAAACTCAATGATACACACATGAACAATAATGAATTTGATGTGAAGCACGCGATGTTCTACTCGTCTCCCACGAGGAACTGATGGGCTTAATGTATGAATTTCATATAATTTGATAAAAGGAAATAAGTAAATCACAACAATAAAAACAATCTAAGTTTAGGTCATGATGTGGTATGGCACAAGTTTAAATAAATAAATTAATTATTTTCCTAACACATGACACACCCCAAAACGTATAATTTAAAAGGGGGAGTTGTAAGATTCACTCACATTGGGTGCGTTCGGTTGATGACGTTGAATGCACGCGAAGTGGTTTTAACCACGAGTGAGATTAAACCTAGATAAATCGCATTACGGTTTGGTAAGTAAACGGGTTTTATTAATCTATTTTAGTAGGATTGTCGGGTGTATTTTTGTGAGTTTGAGGCTATTTTCTAACCTTAAAAATGTTATTTTTAAGTATTTATAATTGATTTTTAATTAAAATAATTAAATAAAAATAATAATAAAAAATATTTTATTTTTGCTACAGTTGACTTTGACCGTTTGACTTTGACTAACGTTGACCGGTTCGGAAGGCATATTATTGTGCGCTGGGTGAGGCTCGAACCCGAGACCTCCCGTACGCGTGCACGCAGCTCTACCAACTGAGCTACGTGTCTAACCCGTCATATATCCGATTTTAATTACATATATACATTAATTAGAATTAAACAGAAATCCCTTTACTTTAAAAATGGATTAAATCTGGTGAACCGGTGCGCTCCACAGGTCTCGAACCCGGGACCTGTGGGTTAACGGACACACAATCCACCGCTGGACTGTGTGTCTCACTTGGTTATAAACTCAGTTATCAACATATTTAACATATACTTAAATCAACCCGGTTCAGTTTGCTGAAAAAAGAATTTTTATCAAGGCGGCGTGTGAGGGACAATACTCGAACTCGTGACCTTAGCGTTAAAAGTGCACACAGTCCACCGCTGGACTGTGTGTCTAACCCGGTAAATAACTTGATTTTAATTATACTTAACCATTACTGAAACGTCGTCTTCTTCACTGGTTTTTAACCGGAAGTGACGACTGACTGGTTCGAAAAGTGGATTCAAGATCCTTTAGCGTTTTATGATCAATTACAGTCGAGATAAAAGTAAAAAGGGAAGGAATTAGGCGTGAAAAGTACCGGCTGTTTCTCCTCTGTTTTCCGGCAGAACTCCGGTGGCAGCAAGTTCTTCCGGCGACGAGTCTCTTGCAGCAGAGAGTCTTCCGAAAGGTTACAAAGGTTGTGGGTGACTTCGGTAAAAGTTTAGGGGTTTCAGTAAGGCTCGGAGACTAATAATACGGTTTTCCGGCGATGTATCAAATATTTCCGGCGAGTGATTTTTCGCCGAGAAAAGGTGCGATTTGAGTGTGAAAGGTTTCTGGCGAGTTGAGGGTGTATTTATAGGGTAGTATTGAGATGAATGGGGTCTGAATTCGGTCTCAATTCGAAGTCAGCCGTTCTCCGGCGGTTACAGCTGATGTCGCGGGTTCATATGTCGGTTATAACCGTCGTAATAGTTAAGTCATCGGTTGAATTGAGCGTAAACGTAATTAAACGGCGAAGTCGTCGGGATTTCCGACGACTGCTGATTGGGCGGAAAATTGATTGAATTCAACTTGCTAACTTGAATATTTGAATTAATTGTTTCCTGATATTACCATAAAATCAAAGTGGCGGAGTGGTTGGTCGGCTGAGTGATAAGTGTTTGGTTTGAACCGGTACAGACCCGAGTTCGAAACCCGGCAGATGTATAATATTTTTATTTTGCGATTTTTGACAGTTTTTCAAAAACTAATTATATATTCTTGTATAATAATTGATTACGGATCGTTTAAAAATATTTTGGGCATTTAATTCGCAAGGAAATTTTTGACTGACTGTTCGGTTGATAAACGGAGCGGGTTTGGTAAATCCGTTTTTGACGGATGTTACAGTATCCCCTGCTTTTTAGAAATTTCGTCCCGAAATTTAAATAATGATATATTTGACTAAAAGAATGATGATGTTTTGTTTGACAGTTGTATGCTTAGAAAAATAAAGGTTTAAGTTTTTGTTCGAGGCGGTAACGTTCCTTGTAAGGGTTAAGTACCCTATTCAGGAATCGCTTTTTGTTGCCTACTGTATAAGTATGGATAAGCAGAAATGATTTGCTAAAAATGATAACATGCATAAGAATTTAGATACGTTTGGGAAAGTATGGTTATATCCTAAGGCAAAACTTCTAACACTACAACCTATATGGAACTTAAATAAAAACACAACAACTGATATTTGAACATAAGAAAACACAACAGCTAATATCCGAACATGAATAAACATATGAGCAAATATTTGAACATGAATAAACACATCAGCAAATATTTGAACATGAATAACCACAACAGCAAATATTTGAATCCACATTCTGACAGCATATATGTTTGAATGATGGAAGTTCCTCTCTCGTTTATTATGATGGAGAGGTTAGTTTATGTAGAAATGGATCACAATCCAATCTCTTTAAATAACATGATGATATAAATGTAACACAAATTCCAACCAAGGCAATACTAAATCCTACATGGAACTTCTCATAACCGCCTGATAATGCCTCTGATCCTTTGGCAAGAATACTTATATATAGGAAGTACCAGCGGCGTATCCACCATATTCTTGCCAAATTTTCATTAGTTTTATCCACAAGTTATGATTGGTTACCAAGAAACTAATAAATCCTACATAGAACTTCTCATAACCGTCCGATAATGCCTCTGATCCTTTGACAATAATACTTATATATAGGAAGTACCAGCGGCGTATCCACCATATTCTTGTCAAATTTTCATTGGTTTTATCAGTGAATTATGATTAGTCCTATAACTCTACAATCAATACAACAAACATAAATTACTGAAATGAAATATATCTGTGCGATCAAGGCTCAATCGAACGGAGCCGATCCTATTGCATGTACTGAAAATGAAATGGATGTGCGCTCAAGGCTCAATCAAACGGAGCCGAACGTATTGAATGTACTGAAATTGAAATTGTGTGCTCAAGGCTCAATCGGGTGGAGCCGAGCGTATTGCATATACTGAAAATGAATAACTTAACCACACAAACAGCCTATGCACGGAACCTCTCATAACCGCCTGATAATGCCTCCGATCATTTGACAAGAATACTTATATATAGGAAGTACCATCGGCGTATCCACCATATCCTTGTCAAATTTTCATTGACTTTATCCGCAAGTTATAGTTAGTTCGATGCGACTCTACTACAAACACCACAACCACAAGATACTGATAATGAAATTGAATGTGCGCTCAAGGCTCAATCAAACGGAGCCGAACGTATTGCATGAACTGGGAATGTAAATTGAAATGTGAGCTCAAGGCTCAATCAAACGGAGCCGAACGTATTGCATGTATTGAAATGTAAAATGAAATAACCGATCAAGGCTCAAACAAACGGAGCCGATCGTGCGGCCTCAGCAAAAGTATATACTGAAAACAATATATAATATATAATATACCATAATTACTCTAACAGTCTACACATGTGATAAGGAAAAACATAAAACTAAACGATAGGAGTTGAATCTGGATCTTCGGCGAAGAGGACTAGCTGAGTATCTTCGTTTGGGCCGTCATTATCTTCGACAGGATTGGCGTTGATATTGAAGACTCTTCCTCTTGCTGGTGGCATAGTGGTTGGGTTTTCTTGGTTTACTTGGTTAACTGGGTTTGATTGGGCTTGAGTGTTGATAACGTTAACCAATTGAGGGCATGTGTTTCTAAAGTGGGTAGGGTCGCCACAATTGAAACAAGCTCGAGCATATGGGAACATGGGGTATTGGGGTTGGTGATAAGTTTGGGCCATGTTTTGAGTAGGGGAAAAGGTTTGGTTTTGAAAGGTGCGACAAACATTGCTCAAATGACCATAACGTCCACAAGTTGCACATAGACGACAAAGTAGGGTATGGGGATGGTGATAAAAACAGTTGTTGCATCGAGGGTGAGGTCCAAGATATGGTTTCTTAGTTGGGTAAGCTGAGTTGGGTGCCACTTGGGTGATTGGGATAGCTCGGATGGGTATGGCGTGAAAAACTGGTTGATTTCGTTGGGTAGCAGCGAAAAGTCGCCCGACTCTTCTTCTCTTAGGATTGGGTTGAGAAGGGGATTCGGTTTGAGTGGAGTCGGAGGTTTCAGTCGATTCTTTATCCTTCTTCTTCTCCTCCTTGAAGTCTTTGTTTCGGATTCGGTTCTCGGTGAGCTCTGTTGCTAGCTCCATTGCTGCTTCCAAAGTTGTAGGCTTGGTACTAATTACAGGGTCTTGAATCTTTGACGGAAGACCACGAATGTAATGCTCGATCAAACGGTAGAGGGGAGTAAACATGTTGGGAACCATTTGATGTAATTCGAGGAACCTTTTGTTGTAGGTGATGTGGTCTCCTTCCATTTGCTTCAATGAGTAAAATTCATCTTCTAACTTCTTGATTTCGCTCCTTGGGCAAAAACGTCTGGTCATGATTTCCTTCAATTCGTTCCAAGTTAAGGTCATAGCATCTTCCACACCTCGTTTGGCCTTCTCTGTATTCCACCAAGTAAGTGCTATCCCATATAATCGACCGGTAGCATATCGCACTTTGCGATCGTCAGGGCAATCGCAATTTAGAAATGTGTTCTCCATTTCTTCAAACCAATGGAGAAGAGCAGTGACGCCTTCAGTCCCTTTGTATTTCGGAGGGTCGCATGATTTGAAATGCTTGTAGGTGCATTTAGTGGTATTTGGGGAAGAGTTGAAAATGTTTTGGTTTGCTTGATTGACAGGATTATTGGTAAGTGCTTGTTGAACTTGGATTACAATATTGGGTATTACGGCAGCCATTTGTTGAGTGATTAAGGCAGCCATGCGCTCGCGGGCTTTTCTTGTTCTCGTCTTCCTACGGGCGAGGTTAGAAGACATCTACAAGAAATACATGACAAGAGTATGAGTTGGATGCTTTTGGGTTCATGGGTCGCATTAGGAATGAACATTCATAAAATAATTATAGATAAATAAATTACTACATCCATTGGATGTCTTTGGCTTTGCTCGCTGTTAGGCCCTTCATGCCGCCATACTTTACCTGTGTAATCATGTGGGCCCCATGAATACCGGTTTTTCATATGGTTCGCACGGTTTCTGCCTGGTTGCGTACACAAAAACCCGGAGAAAATCGAGAAATATGTATACAACGTGTGATATTCGGAATGTGTCCAGGTGTAGACACGGTGACACCTCAAAGTAGGTTAGTTCGAACGACGTTTGGTGTGGCATGCTTTGGCCTAATAGGTCCTTCGTACTCTCATCGTTGGTCCCCAGGTAGGCAAACTAGTCCTTTATATTGGATTTATACGAATGCCAGCCTAGACAGGACGTTCCGACTACCGGTACTTGTACCCTTCCAGTTACTACATGCCCGTCGCAGAACTTACTTTGATGAGATTTGAAAATTGCACAAAATCTTTGGATAATGAGAGTATGAAAATAAATTGAATACATGAACATCGATATATGTATAATGAATATGTATATATGTATAATGAATATGTATATAAGCATGTATGTTTAACTGAAATGTAAACAAATATGAAACAAATAAATATCACAAGTTTGTATGTAACCACCTAATCAATTTAAAATTTAGGCAGACTATAGTATAGGCTCTAAGGGTCTAATAACATATCCTATATCCCTATAGTCATGGCTCTGATACCAATCTGTCACACCCCGACCCGCAGCGGAAAAGGTGATCGGGGCATGATTGGGTTATCATCAAAGCTCATGACATTTATTAAGCGTTTCATATTCATTAATACAAATTAAATGGGAATTTACAATAAATGTTACATCATGATCTAACTAACAATCTAAACTTCTTTGTTCACTTCTAAGGCATATCCTATGTTTTCCTTGCTTCAACCTGTTCACCTGTATCATGTGTAAAAAGGTTTTTGGATCAACATAATGTTGGCGAGTGAATCCTATGGAAAACATTTGAACAAATTTATTTGAATTGATTATGAAATATGTGCACAACCAAACATGAGTAAAATTAGATGTATCTTAATCAACAATCATAAGATATTAAATGAAACACTCATGAACAATAAT
This sequence comes from Scalesia atractyloides, assembly GCA_947069175.1. NCBI lineage: Eukaryota > Viridiplantae > Streptophyta > Magnoliopsida > Asterales > Asteraceae > Scalesia > Scalesia atractyloides. The sequence continues at coordinate 79,628,251 of CAMTDV010000005.1, read as the reverse complement.
AGAACAATTAGAGGCACGCGATGCTCAACTCGTCTCTCACGAGGAACTGAGGGGCCTGATGAATGAATTTCATAAACATGATAATATGAATGACACAACTACAACCAATATAAACTCAATGATACACACATGAACAATAATGAATTTGATGTGAAGCACGCGATGTTCTACTCGTCTCCCACGAGGAACTGATGGGCTTAATGTATGAATTTCATATAATTTGATAAAAGGAAATAAGTAAATCACAACAATAAAAACAATCTAAGTTTAGGTCATGATGTGGTATGGCACAAGTTTAAATAAATAAATTAATTATTTTCCTAACACATGACACACCCCAAAACGTATAATTTAAAAGGGGGAGTTGTAAGATTCACTCACATTGGGTGCGTTCGGTTGATGACGTTGAATGCACGCGAAGTGGTTTTAACCACGAGTGAGATTAAACCTAGATAAATCGCATTACGGTTTGGTAAGTAAACGGGTTTTATTAATCTATTTTAGTAGGATTGTCGGGTGTATTTTTGTGAGTTTGAGGCTATTTTCTAACCTTAAAAATGTTATTTTTAAGTATTTATAATTGATTTTTAATTAAAATAATTAAATAAAAATAATAATAAAAAATATTTTATTTTTGCTACAGTTGACTTTGACCGTTTGACTTTGACTAACGTTGACCGGTTCGGAAGGCATATTATTGTGCGCTGGGTGAGGCTCGAACCCGAGACCTCCCGTACGCGTGCACGCAGCTCTACCAACTGAGCTACGTGTCTAACCCGTCATATATCCGATTTTAATTACATATATACATTAATTAGAATTAAACAGAAATCCCTTTACTTTAAAAATGGATTAAATCTGGTGAACCGGTGCGCTCCACAGGTCTCGAACCCGGGACCTGTGGGTTAACGGACACACAATCCACCGCTGGACTGTGTGTCTCACTTGGTTATAAACTCAGTTATCAACATATTTAACATATACTTAAATCAACCCGGTTCAGTTTGCTGAAAAAAGAATTTTTATCAAGGCGGCGTGTGAGGGACAATACTCGAACTCGTGACCTTAGCGTTAAAAGTGCACACAGTCCACCGCTGGACTGTGTGTCTAACCCGGTAAATAACTTGATTTTAATTATACTTAACCATTACTGAAACGTCGTCTTCTTCACTGGTTTTTAACCGGAAGTGACGACTGACTGGTTCGAAAAGTGGATTCAAGATCCTTTAGCGTTTTATGATCAATTACAGTCGAGATAAAAGTAAAAAGGGAAGGAATTAGGCGTGAAAAGTACCGGCTGTTTCTCCTCTGTTTTCCGGCAGAACTCCGGTGGCAGCAAGTTCTTCCGGCGACGAGTCTCTTGCAGCAGAGAGTCTTCCGAAAGGTTACAAAGGTTGTGGGTGACTTCGGTAAAAGTTTAGGGGTTTCAGTAAGGCTCGGAGACTAATAATACGGTTTTCCGGCGATGTATCAAATATTTCCGGCGAGTGATTTTTCGCCGAGAAAAGGTGCGATTTGAGTGTGAAAGGTTTCTGGCGAGTTGAGGGTGTATTTATAGGGTAGTATTGAGATGAATGGGGTCTGAATTCGGTCTCAATTCGAAGTCAGCCGTTCTCCGGCGGTTACAGCTGATGTCGCGGGTTCATATGTCGGTTATAACCGTCGTAATAGTTAAGTCATCGGTTGAATTGAGCGTAAACGTAATTAAACGGCGAAGTCGTCGGGATTTCCGACGACTGCTGATTGGGCGGAAAATTGATTGAATTCAACTTGCTAACTTGAATATTTGAATTAATTGTTTCCTGATATTACCATAAAATCAAAGTGGCGGAGTGGTTGGTCGGCTGAGTGATAAGTGTTTGGTTTGAACCGGTACAGACCCGAGTTCGAAACCCGGCAGATGTATAATATTTTTATTTTGCGATTTTTGACAGTTTTTCAAAAACTAATTATATATTCTTGTATAATAATTGATTACGGATCGTTTAAAAATATTTTGGGCATTTAATTCGCAAGGAAATTTTTGACTGACTGTTCGGTTGATAAACGGAGCGGGTTTGGTAAATCCGTTTTTGACGGATGTTACAGTATCCCCTGCTTTTTAGAAATTTCGTCCCGAAATTTAAATAATGATATATTTGACTAAAAGAATGATGATGTTTTGTTTGACAGTTGTATGCTTAGAAAAATAAAGGTTTAAGTTTTTGTTCGAGGCGGTAACGTTCCTTGTAAGGGTTAAGTACCCTATTCAGGAATCGCTTTTTGTTGCCTACTGTATAAGTATGGATAAGCAGAAATGATTTGCTAAAAATGATAACATGCATAAGAATTTAGATACGTTTGGGAAAGTATGGTTATATCCTAAGGCAAAACTTCTAACACTACAACCTATATGGAACTTAAATAAAAACACAACAACTGATATTTGAACATAAGAAAACACAACAGCTAATATCCGAACATGAATAAACATATGAGCAAATATTTGAACATGAATAAACACATCAGCAAATATTTGAACATGAATAACCACAACAGCAAATATTTGAATCCACATTCTGACAGCATATATGTTTGAATGATGGAAGTTCCTCTCTCGTTTATTATGATGGAGAGGTTAGTTTATGTAGAAATGGATCACAATCCAATCTCTTTAAATAACATGATGATATAAATGTAACACAAATTCCAACCAAGGCAATACTAAATCCTACATGGAACTTCTCATAACCGCCTGATAATGCCTCTGATCCTTTGGCAAGAATACTTATATATAGGAAGTACCAGCGGCGTATCCACCATATTCTTGCCAAATTTTCATTAGTTTTATCCACAAGTTATGATTGGTTACCAAGAAACTAATAAATCCTACATAGAACTTCTCATAACCGTCCGATAATGCCTCTGATCCTTTGACAATAATACTTATATATAGGAAGTACCAGCGGCGTATCCACCATATTCTTGTCAAATTTTCATTGGTTTTATCAGTGAATTATGATTAGTCCTATAACTCTACAATCAATACAACAAACATAAATTACTGAAATGAAATATATCTGTGCGATCAAGGCTCAATCGAACGGAGCCGATCCTATTGCATGTACTGAAAATGAAATGGATGTGCGCTCAAGGCTCAATCAAACGGAGCCGAACGTATTGAATGTACTGAAATTGAAATTGTGTGCTCAAGGCTCAATCGGGTGGAGCCGAGCGTATTGCATATACTGAAAATGAATAACTTAACCACACAAACAGCCTATGCACGGAACCTCTCATAACCGCCTGATAATGCCTCCGATCATTTGACAAGAATACTTATATATAGGAAGTACCATCGGCGTATCCACCATATCCTTGTCAAATTTTCATTGACTTTATCCGCAAGTTATAGTTAGTTCGATGCGACTCTACTACAAACACCACAACCACAAGATACTGATAATGAAATTGAATGTGCGCTCAAGGCTCAATCAAACGGAGCCGAACGTATTGCATGAACTGGGAATGTAAATTGAAATGTGAGCTCAAGGCTCAATCAAACGGAGCCGAACGTATTGCATGTATTGAAATGTAAAATGAAATAACCGATCAAGGCTCAAACAAACGGAGCCGATCGTGCGGCCTCAGCAAAAGTATATACTGAAAACAATATATAATATATAATATACCATAATTACTCTAACAGTCTACACATGTGATAAGGAAAAACATAAAACTAAACGATAGGAGTTGAATCTGGATCTTCGGCGAAGAGGACTAGCTGAGTATCTTCGTTTGGGCCGTCATTATCTTCGACAGGATTGGCGTTGATATTGAAGACTCTTCCTCTTGCTGGTGGCATAGTGGTTGGGTTTTCTTGGTTTACTTGGTTAACTGGGTTTGATTGGGCTTGAGTGTTGATAACGTTAACCAATTGAGGGCATGTGTTTCTAAAATGGGTAGGGTCGCCACAATTGAAACAAGCTCGAGCATATGGGAACATGGGGTATTGGGGTTGGTGATAAGTTTGGGCCATGTTTTGAGTAGGGAAAAGGTTTGGTTTTGAAAGGTGCGACAAACATTGCTCAAATGACCATAGCGTCCACAAGTTGCACATAGACGACAAAGTAGGGTATGGGGATGGTGATAAAAACAGTTGTTGCATCGAGGGTGAGGTCCAAGATATGGTTTCTTAGTTGGGTAAGCTGAGTTGGGTGCCACTTGGGTGATTGGGATAGCTCGGATGGGTATGGCGTGAAAAACTGGTTGATTTCGTTGGGTAGCAGCGAAAAGTCGCCCGACTCTTCTTCTCTTAGGATTGGGTTGAGAAGGGGATTCGGTTTGAGTGGAGTCGGAGGTTTCAGTCGATTCTTTATCCTTCTTCTTCTCCTCCTTGAAGTCTTTGTTTCGGATTCGGTTCTCGGTGAGCTCTGTTGCTAGCTCCATTGCTGCTTCCAAAGTTGCAGGCTTGGTACTAATTACAGGGTCTTGAATCTTTGACGGAAGACCACGAATGTAATGCTCGATCAAACGGTAGAGGGGAGTAAACATGTTGGGAACCATTTGATGTAATTCGAGGAACCTTTTGTTGTAGGTGATGTGGTCTCCTTCCATTTGCTTCAATGAGTAAAATTCATCTTCTAACTTCTTGATTTCGCTCCTTGGGCAAAAACGTCTGGTCATGATTTCCTTCAATTCGTTCCAAGTTAAGGTCATAGCATCTTCCACACCTCGTTTGGCCTTCTCTGTATTCCACCAAGTAAGTGCTATCCCATATAATCGACCGGTAGCATATCGCACTTTGCGATCGTCAGGGCAATCGCAATTTAGAAATGTGTTCTCCATTTCTTCAAACCAATGGAGAAGAGCAGTGACGCCTTCAGTCCCTTTGTATTTCGGAGGGTCGCATGATTTGAAATGCTTGTAGGTGCATTTAGTGGTATTTGGGGAAGAGTTGAAAATGTTTTGGTTTGCTTGATTGACAGGATTATTGGTAAGTGCTTGTTGAACTTGGATTACAATATTGGGTATTACGGCAGCCATTTGTTGAGTGATTAAGGCAGCCATGCGCTCGCGGGCTTTTCTTGTTCTCGTCTTCCTACGGGCGAGGTTAGAAGACATCTACAAGAAATACATGACAAGAGTATGAGTTGGATGCTTTTGGGTTCATGGGTCGCATTAGGAATGAACATTCATAAAATAATTATAGATAAATAAATTACTACATCCATTGGATGTCTTTGGCTTTGCTCGCTGTTAGGCCCTTCATGCCGCCATACTTTACCTGTGTAATCATGTGGGCCCCCATGAATACCGGGTTTTTCATATGGTTCGCACGGTTTCTGCCTGGTTGCGTACACAAAAACCCGGAGAAAATCGAGAAATATGTATACAACGTGTGATATTCGGAATGTGTCCAGGTGTAGACACGGTGACACCTCAAAGTAGGTTAGTTCGAACGACGTTTGGTGTGGCATGCTTTGGCCTAATAGGTCCTTCGTACTCTCATCGTTGGTCCCCAGGTAGGCAAACTGGTCCTTTATATTGGATTTATACGAATGCCAGCCTAGACAGGACGTTCCGACTACCGGTACTTGTACCCTTCCAGTTACTACATGCCCGTCGCAGAACTTACTTTGATGAGATTTGAAAATTGCACAAAATCTTTGGATAATGAGAGTATGAAAATAAATTGAATACATGAACATCGATATATGTATAATGAATATGTATATATGTATAATGAATATGTATATAAGCATGTATGTTTGACTGAAATGTAAACAAATATGAAACAAATAAATATCACAAGTTTGTATGTAACCACCTAATCAATTTAAAATTTAGGCAGGCTATAGTATAGGCTCTAAGGGTCTAATAACATATCCTATATCCCTATAGTCATGTCTCTGATACCAATCTGTCACACCCCGACCCGCAGCGGAAAAGGTGATCGGGGCATGATTGGGTTATCATCAAAGCTCATGACATTTATTAAGCGTTTCATATTCATTAATACAAATTAAATGGGAATTTACAATAAATGTTACATCATGATCTAACTAACAATCTAAACTTCTTTGTTCACTTCTAAGGCATATCCTATGTTTTCCTTGCTTCAACCTGTTCACCTGTATCATGTGTAAAAAGGTTTTTGGATCAACATAATGTTGGCGAGTGAATCCTATGGAAAACATTTGAACAAATTTATTTGAATTGATTATGAAATATGTGCACAACCAAACATGAGTAAAATTAGATGTATCTTAATCAACAATCATAAGATATTAAATGAAACACTCATGAACAATAATAGAACAATTAGAGGCACGCGATGCTCAACTCGTCTCTCACGAGGAACTGAGGGGCCTGATGAATGAATTGCATAAACATGATAATATGAATGACACAACTACAACCAATATAAACTCAATGATACACACATGAACAATAATGAATTTGATGTGAAGCACGCGATGTTCTACTCGTCTCCCACGAGGAACTGATGGGCTTAATGTATGAATTTCATATAATTTGATAAAAGGAAATAAGTAAATCACAACAATAAAAACAATCTAAGTTTAGGTCATGATGTGGTATGGCACAAGTTTAAATAAATAAATTAATTATTTTCCTAACACATGACACACCCCAAAACGTATAATATAAAAGGGGGAGTTGTAAGATTCACTCACATTGGGTGCGTTCGGTTGATGACGTTGAATGCACGCGAAGTGGTTTTAACCACGAGTGAGATTAAACCTAGATAAATCGCATTACGGTTTGGTAAGTAAACGGGTTTTATTAATCTATTTTAGTAGGATTGTCGGGTGTATTTTTGTGAGTTTGAGGCTATTTTCTAACCTTAAAAATGTTATTTTTAAGTATTTATAATTGATTTTTAATTAAAATAATTAAATAAAAATAATAATAAAAAATATTTTATTTTTGCTACAGTTGACTTTGACCGTTTGACTTTGACTAACGTTGACCGGTTCGGAAGGCATATTATTGTGCGCTGGGTGAGGCTCGAACCCGAGACCTCCCGTACGCGTGCACGCAGCTCTACCAACTGAGCTACGTGTCTAACCCGTCATATATCCGATTTTAATTACATATATACATTAATTAGAATTAAACAGAAATCCCTTTATTTTAAAAATGGATTAAATCTGGTGAACCGGTGCGCTCCACAGGTCTCGAACCCGGGACCTGTGGGTTAACGGACACACAATCCACCGCTGGACTGTGTGTCTCACTTGGTTATAAACTCAGTTATCAACATATTTAACATATACTTAAATCAACCCGGTTCAGTTTGCTGAAAAAAGAATTTTTATCAAGGCGGCGTGTGAGGGACAATACTCGAACTCGTGACCTTAGCGTTAAAAGTGCACACAGTCCACCGCTGGACTGTGTGTCTAACCCGGTAAATAACTTGATTTTAATTATACTTAACCATTACTGAAACGTCGTCTTCTTCACTGGTTTTTAACCGGAAGTGACGACTGACTGGTTCGAAAAGTGGATTCAAGATCCTTTAGCGTTTTATGATCAATTACAGTCGAGATAAAAGTAAAAAGGGAAGGAATTAGGCGTGAAAAGTACCGGCTGTTTCTCCTCTGTTTTCCGGCAGAACTCCGGTGGCAGCAAGTTCTTCCGGCGACGAGTCTCTTGCAGCAGAGAGTCTTCCGAAAGGTTACAAAGGTTGTGGGTGACTTCGGTAAAAGTTTAGGGTTTCAGTAAGGCTCGGAGACTAATAATACGGTTTTCCGGCGATGTATCAAATATTTCCGGCGAGTGATTTTTCGCCGAGAAAAGGTGCGATTTGAGTGTGAAAGGTTTCTGGCGAGTTGAGGGTGTATTTATAGGGTAGTATTGAGATGAATGGGGTCTGAATTCGGTCTCAATTCGAAGTCAGCCGTTCTCCGGCGGTTACAGCTGATGTCGCGGGTTCATATGTCGGTTATAACCGTCTTAATAGTTAAGTCATCGGTTGAATTGAGCGTAAACGTAATTAAACGGCGAAGTCGTCGGGATTTCCGACGACTGCTGATTGGGCGGAAAATTGATTGAATTCAACTTGCTAACTTGAATATTTGAATTAATTGTTTCCTGATATTACCATAAAATCAAAGTGGCGGAGTGGTTGGTCGGCTGAGTGATAAGTGTTTGGTTTGAACCGGTACAGACCCGAGTTCGAAACCCGGCAGATGTATAATATTTTTATTTTGCGATTTTTGACAGTTTTTCAAAAACTAATTATATATTCTTGTATAATAATTGATTACGGATCGTTTAAAAATATTTTGGGCATTTAATTCGCAAGGAAATTTTTGACTGACTGTTCGGTTGATAAACGGAGCGGGTTTGGTAAATCCGTTTTTGACGGATGTTACACCTGGTCCGGGCAAGGGTTTTGATTTTGTTGTTTTATTGTATGGTGACGGGTTTACATGTTAAATTATGGCATTTTATGAACATAACAAGTATTCTAAGCATATGGAACATGTTATAATGTGTATGTATGTATAAATTGAACGAGATCAAGTATAAACATCAAGTATAATGTATGTATGAAGTATAATTGTCGCGTATTTGCAAGTATGTCACGTTTTTTAGCATGAGCATCATGTATATGTATGTATGAGTATGTATGACAAGTATAGAGATAAAATGTATATCCCATTATGATTCAAGTATCGACTACAAAGATTACAACGAAAGTACGGATACGAGATACAATGGTTTCCAAATAGAAATACAAGACCAGGTTTCTAAACATGGAAAGTCTGAAAGAGCGAGGCGTTACATACGATGCGTACGTGATGAAAATATAACACATGACTTTGAGGTTATAACATGCGGATTTTTAATCTACAAACTCGGAAGACTCACAAACTCGGAAAGATCCACATGCGAACTTCACAAACTCGAACAAATATCAACATGCGGACTTTACAAACTCGGAAAATATAACATGCGGAATACTCATCGTGTACGCTCATACGTTAAGTCCAATTGTAAAGTATACTTTCTCTATATAAATTAATCCTTATTTTTAATAGAAGGTTGCTTAATTGCCGTTGAAAAAAAAAAGAGTTAAATGCTTGGTTGGTCCCTGTGGTTTGCAAATATTGCAGACTTGGTCCCAGTGGTTCACTAATTACACGCTTGGTCCTAATAGTTGTAATTTTTGCACTCGGGTGGTCCTTACCACTAACCTATGTTAAGTTTTTCATGTGCAAAATTACTAACTTGCCCCTAAACAAATAAGAAAAAAAGAAAAAGAATTATTTGCTAATTCCACAACTCTCCAAGTCTCCATTGCCACCACCACAGGAATCTCGCAGCCAATTAAACCGTCCATTACCACCACCACCGACAGCAACCTCCGCTGGCAAACTCTCTCCCGATGGTTCCGCCGTTGAATCCTTATTGCCGGAAGTACAATAAAAAACAACACTCCTGTGCGTTGACTCCGGTGCATCAACTCCATGGTACAATTGAAAACAACACTCAGTAAAGAACTCATCCCTCCTCTTTCTATCTCTCTCTACTTCTCTCCCCCTCTCTACCACCACCACACCTGACCAAACACCACAAACCGCCGTCCAACGCCCCTTCTCTCTACCACCGCCCCACTTAACCAACCACCACAAACCGTTGTCGGTTCTGTTACCCACAACACCATCATCACAAATAGTCGGTTCTGTTACCATCGCCGGAGAGTTCGCCGGAAGAAATATATAAAGTCCAGAGAGGAAAAGTGACTGAATGAGAGACTATTGATGTGGTATTTGCAACCTCAAAGGTTGGGCACCGAACTCGACTCCATTTCCTACCCCTTCTCGCTACTGCCACCACCACCCCCCCAACGACGGCACCACCGTTCCGCTTTCCCCCAAAATCAAAACCTTACATTTAATCCTCGATCTACCCAAAAGCAAAACCCTAACAAGCTTCTAGATTAAGTGGTTTTGACTCCATCCCCGTTCGTTTTCGATATTATACGGAACAGGCTTCCAGATCCGAATAAAGCGGTGGATGGTGGTATGGGGTAGGTGGTTGCAGTGGGTGGTGGCCAATGGTTCTGGAACATGGGAGTATGGTGGTGGGGTGGGTGGCTGGGGAGTATGGTGGTGGGATGGGTGGCTGGGGCGTATGGTTGGTGTGTGGTGGTTGCGAAGGACGGTGGTGGTGTGGGTGGCTGTGGAGGACGGTGGTGGGGTAGATGGCAGTATGGTGGTGTGGGGAGGATGTTGGTGGTGTTAATTAAGTGATAAGAGAGAGGGTGAGAGAAGGGGGATATAAAGTGACACTTATGTAATATATATATAATATATAAGTTCAGTTCTTTTTCTTTTTTTCTTATTTGTTTAGGGGCAAGTTAGTAATTTTGCACGTATTTAACTGAAAAACTTAACATAGGTTAGTGGTAAGGACCACCCGAGTGCAAAAATTACAACTATTAGGACCAAACATGTAATGAGTGAACCACTGGGACCAAGTCTGCAATATTTGCAAACCACAGGGACCAACCAAGCATTTAACTTAAAAAAAATGAAGAGAAATAATAGAATAATAGGCAGGCAGGCAGAGCGCCCAAATACACATTTTGAAATTGGAAGCCCTCGTCCCCAACCCCACACACGGAGGTCTTGCTCGGCCGTCGATCAAATTACAGAGCTTTGATGTCGTAATCTCCGATCTTCTCAGTTTTCCGGCCGATCTATGCATCAGAAATGCCTGTAAGATCCTTCCATGGACAGCAGGGAGGCTAACCTTCCGTCAGATCACAATCTCTACCCTTCATTCAACGCTGCCACCTCATCTTCTTCTTCTTCTTCTTCCTTCAATTCTTCTCCGCCGGACTTCCTCCGTAATGTGCAAGCCGCCTTCAAGCGCCACCGTACACTCTCTCTCTCTCTGTATTTTATTATTTCAATATAGATGTTACTTACTGGATTCTGTTAAATTAGGGCTTTTAAACCTTTCGATTAGTTCTTCAGTCAAAGTTAGGGTTTCAGTTGACTATATTTAGAATATGAAGTTAGAGAACTAGCTTTTAATCTGTCAGTTACACGAACGAGCAAATTGCCAATTTAGGGTTTCAGTGGACTTCATTCCCCAAGGGGCATGGTTATCCAAGAGCTCGAGTGTTCAAATCCTGCACAATACAGGTATAAGGTAGTGTTCGTTTCGTGGCATGTAATGGAATTGGAATTTAAAGGATTCCTTTGAAATTCCATGATGCGTTTGGTTGGTGTATATTTATCAATTGAATTGTAATGTAAAACATGTAAAATGACATAACTACCATGTATTCAGAAAGAAGGAGGTGAACCGGCAATGTAGATTCAATTCCAATTCGTTTTTTTTGTTGAAACGAACATCATAAGAAATGGAATTTACATTCCAATTTCACTCAAAATATATTCCATTCTGTGAACGAACATTACCTAAAGCGTTCATTTCGTGGAATGTAATGGAATTGGAATTTGTGCTGGAATTGAAATTTGATTCAGAATTTAGGTGTGTTTGTTTCACATAATGGAATGTAATCTGAATGAAATTGGAATGTAGATTCCCTTTCCTATGTTGTTGTTCAGTTCCATTTCATTTTTTTGTTGAAACCAACAAAATAAGAAACGGAATTAACATTTCAATTCCATCATGATTCCATTCCATTATGTGAAACGAACACTATCTTAGAGTATTTAGGAGTACGTTAGTTTGCCGTTCACAAAAAAGTTACCGATACCACAATAGATAAATAACAATGGATATGGTTGTTCCAATACTTAGACCTTTCTTTGATATGGATTCTCTATTCCAATGGTCGTGCTACAAAAAAAAAAAACTGTCAAAGAAAAGAGTAGACAAGGAATGAAAATATCACTCTCGGTCTTTGACACCTAAATGGAAGAAAAATCCGGATCAAACCGTTATGTATCTTAACCTAGGGCAATTTACTTTGCCTAAAGGTCGATGGCCTCTTGGCCTAATAGCACCAGGTGTTTATCCTCACTAAAGTGGTGCGGGTTAGAGTCCCATAAAGTGGGCAATATGTAGATTTTAATGTTTGCCGTTCCAAAAAAAAATATTACTTTGGTGAAAGGTAGCAAAATTGGTAATTGGTTGAACGCTTATTCATATTAGTTTTTATTTCAGTCAATCTAGTGGTGGAATTTTACCAGTAAAAACTTAGCTTTTATTAACTTTAGTTTTTCTCTGCTGCAGGTAAAATTCCAGAGATGAACAATCTCCAACCTAGAAGGTTAGTGGCTAAAAGGGTGACAAAAGATTCTAAAACAGATGAATCTCATGATGTTTTAGTGACACAAAGGGTGCAGGATTCCGGCACCCTGATGAAGAGTTTGTCGACGCTTACGACAGTTAATTGTGAATCTGCTTCAGTCACACCGCCTTCAGGTTCAGATACACCTACTGAAGAAGGCCAGTTTATGTCAATAGATGTTCAGAGAGGTCAACCCAGTTTCGGATGTGATTGTAGAGTCAACAATATGCTTGATTTGCCGTGCTTAAAATGTGGATATGGTCCGAAGAAGGTTCAGTTTGCATTGGGAAACGACGCAAGATCTCATGGTAACTTTTTGCTGGTCTCTGGCTGATGGTTTTGCTGATTATGATATGTTTAAAATCGTGTTAAAGATTGTAATTTTTTTGGTACTTTGTACCTATGCAGTTAAAATCGGTAAAATATCGGTTATCGGTCCCTATGTAAAATATCGGTGTCAAATATTGGTACCGATATTATCGGCGATATTGACCGATATATCACCGATTTTCCTGATATCAGTACCTTTCTTCTTAGTTCTACCATTCGTCTATCTTCGTATTGCTGCTATTAGTGTTTTAAGTCTTGATTGTTAATTCTTAGTGTTAAATGTTAGTGTTTTAAGTCTTAATCAGTTTCTCCTTGCTGCAATTGTTAGTGTTTTGCAAGTTGCAAAAGGTTAATTTGTTAATGGTAGGAGAGTATACTGAATTGTTAGTGTTAAATTACTATATATATAAATTCTGCATGATATTAAAATTATATCCCACCGTGATAACCTATATCTCAAATATCAGTCCTTGACCGATATCCGAACTTTTACCGCATTAATTGCATAGCTTTGTACTTCTTGTAAGAGTATGAAGCTTTTATAAGATGACTAGGTTAGAAACCAGTGTATTACACATGTTGAATAAAGGAAATATAAAATAATTAGTAATGAAGATTTAGGAATTATAAAACGATATTTTGAGATAAAATACGATTAAAATTACGTTTTAATATATTATGTTTTTATTCCTATTGCTTTTTAATTAACTTAAAAAAATTAAATTTAGAAATAGAATACGGAGGGGTGAAACAAAGAGAAGTGAGAAAAGAATCTTGGGCTTACAGAATTGTGACACGTGGTGCAACCAGTTACTTATTGTTAGATATACATTATTAGTGTGCGTATCTAACAATGTGATATACAAACATATGTGAGTGTCACATACACCTATCAAATCCAATTATAGTATTACTGCACGGTGTTTATGCAGGGTCTGTTGACCACATGGACAAAAGAATAGCCAACTTATTGACTCACATGGGTTCACTTGCATTGACAGAAATGGAACGTGATGTTAATAATCGACAGGAAGTGTTAACCGCTCCCAATCACCATCTGAATGACCAGAATCTTAAGAATCAGGTCGACCCTTTGAGCAACTTTTTGCAGAGTGACTTTCGTAACCAGGTGACATCATCTTCAGTTGTCGGCTCAACATGTGCTACAACAACATTAGTGAATTCTGTAAATGCCCCCATGCTTAGTTCAACCACTTGCAATTCTCAACTTTCACAAATTGATACAGTGGGCCCACCAAAGCATAATAACATAATAATAGCCGATCAGAATCCTGTAAAAGATCCGCCTGTTCTTGTTGACATGTCAACCAAGGGGAATCCACCTGGAGGTCATTCTAATATGGATTTACAATCTCAACCTCTTATAACAAATGATCAAATTTCGCAAATGACGTCGGTAACTTCAAATTCGGAAAGAAGTGTAAAGCCTGCTTCGAAGAAAGACGCACCGGCACCACGTAAAAGAAGCTACGATCATGATCAGTTTTTTAAGGTTAACGGAAAGTTGTATCAAAGGCTTGGAAAGATAGGCAGTGGAGGAAGCAGTGAAGTGCACAAAGTTATCTCTCAAGATTGCACGATCTACGCGTTGAAAAAGATAAAGCTTAAAGGTCGTGATTATGGAACCGCGTTTGGGTTTTGTCAGGAAATTGAATATTTAAACAAACTCAGGGGAAAGGACCACATTATCCAACTCATTGATTACGAGGTACGTGCTTTAGATAGATAATAGTTAACTTGTGTGTGCGTGTGTGTGTTAACGTTCATCTTCTTCATAGGTGACAGATAAGGCTTTGCTTAAGGAAGTTATGAGTGGCAGTATGACTAACAAAGATGGGAAAGTGAAGGAAGATGGGTGTATATATATGGTACTCCAGTACGGTGAAATTGATTTAGCACACATGCTTTCACAAAAATGGCGGGAACTCGATGATTCCAAGTCGACAACGTTAGATGAAAACTGGCTTCGTTTTTACTGGCAGGTATCTATCAATTCATTTTGTATAAATGTGTAGCATATAATATGTAACATTTTAATGGACAGTCTTGTCATAGATCATTATTATATTTCTTTCGGCAGCAAATACTTTTGGCTGTTAAAACAATACACGAAGAACGTATTGTGCACTCAGACTTGAAGCCAGCTAATTTTCTTCTTGTGAGAGGCTCGTTGAAGCTAATCGACTTTGGTATTGCAAAAGCTATCATGAGTGACACTACCAACATTCAACGAGATTCTCAGGTTAGTTCATTAGCCAACATTCAATGACTTTGGTAATTGTTTTGTGAAATGAAAAAAAAAATATATTTATATTGGTGCAGATGGGTACACTAAGTTACATGTCCCCTGAGGCGTTTTTGTGCAACGAGACGGATGCAAATGGAAACATAATTAAATGCGGCCGGCCGTCAGATATTTGGTCACTAGGTTGTATCCTTTACCAAATGGTGTATGGAAGAACACCCTTTGCTGATTACACAACTTTTTGGGCAAAGTTTAAAGTGATTACGGACCCGAATCATGAAATACGTTATGAATCTTTACCAAACTCATGGCTTATCGATCTAATGAAAAAGTGTCTCGTGTGGGACCGAAAGGAAAGATGGACAATCCCTCAACTTCTTCAACATCCTTTCCTTGTTCCCAAAATTCCACATGATCTTTTTCAATTGGTTGCTGATTCTTGTAGCGATGATTCGGATATACCAATATTATGTTCTCGGTTTCAACAATTGGTAAATTACTCGATACCAGATATTAAATCTGACGGTCCGGGTTCAATGGCACCGGATAAAAAGGGTTTGTTGGTTGATGAAATGTTGAAGCTTTGTTATGCACTTAAGAAGAAGCTAATGTGATTAGTGGAGATGGAGGTTAGAGGCCATGTGATTTTGTATTTGTGTTTTGTGATTATTGAGCATGCATTAGGTGGATTTGGTGTTGATATTGTAATATGAAACAAATGATGATGTGGAAAAAGATTGCAGATCTAGCATGTGGACAAAACGTATGCAACTTAAATGTGTATTTTTAACAAGCATGATGCAATCATTTATGGCTTGTGGAAAGCATTAACAAGTTTCATCTTCAGCACTAGTGTTGTTCATGAGCTGAGCAAGGGTTAGAATGAGCTTAGCTTGAATTTTAAATCGAGCTTAAAGCTTGAGCTCGAGCTTGGCTCAGCTCAATTTGGCATGCTTTTGAAGAAAATGGCCCAGTCTGGCTCGACTCTGTCGGAATGTTAGAACATAGAAGAAAGAAAGGTTTTGATGCAAAGTACAGCCGGGCCAGTTTCAAACGAGCCTTTAGAAACAAAATTAGCAGAAAAGTATACAAGAATTTTGTTTCCATAATGTGGGTGTGATGTGATTATCGTTGTATTCTTTGGAGATAGTAAACTAACGAAAATTCATGTGTTATGGAATAACAATACGTGTAAGAATAACAATATGTGTTTCTTGATGCGTAATTAGAGTGGATTATTATAATTCTTAAAACTCGAATTATATAAAACCACCATAACACGTTATAAAGACAAGACACCACAATTGTTGGTATCTCAAAGATGTAGCTAGCTAGACAAAAGTATAGGCGAACAAGCTGAACAACTCCAAAATTAAGAGCAAAGAAACTACAATAATAATTTGGGATATTGGATTTTAACAATCCTAACTTGTAAGAATTTGGCCCCCATCGATCCTTTTCTAATTGGGTTAGTTTTTTTGTTGACGTGACAACTTACGTGGCACAAGCCTAGTTATTTGATGATGTGGCTGCTTATGTGGCACAAACTTAGTGTTTGGATTCTAATAATCCCAACTTTTACCACCATCAACAACTACTACCACCACCACCATCAGCTGCCGCCACCATCAACAACTACCACTAGCATCACCCACCACCATCAGCCGCCACCCACCACCGCCGCCACCACCACCACCCGCCACCACCACCACCATTAACCGCCACCACCATCAGTCGCCACCACCACTAGGTGGGTGGCAGCTGGTGGTGGTGGTGGATGGCGACTGATGTGGTGGTGGCGGATGGGTGGTGGGTGGTGCGGATGGTGGTGGGTGGCGGCTGATGGTGGTGGTGGCAGATGATGGTGGTGGGTGGCGGCTGATGGTGGTGGTGGTTGGTGGCGGCTGATGGTGGGGGTGGCTGATGGTGGTGGTTGATAGTGGTTTGTGGCGGCGGCTGATGATGGTGGTGACGGCGGCTGATGGGGGTGGTGGCTGATGGTGGCGGTGGTGGCGACTGGCAGCTGATGGTGGTGGCTGATAGTGGTGGTGGTAATTGTTGATGGTGGTGAAAGTTGGGATTATTAGAATCCAAAAACTAAATTTGTGCCACATCAGCAGCCACATCATCAAATAACTAGGTGTATGCCACGTAAGCTGCCACGTCAACTAACCCAGTTAGAAAAGGATCGATAGGGGCCAAATTCTTACAAGTTGTGATTGTCAGATGGAATTTTTTAAGTTGGGATTAATGCCGGCCAATTGGTGAAAGTTGGGATTATTAAAATCAATATCCCTAATAATTTCAAAAGTTTTTGAATAATACAATAAAGATTTATTTGTACCGAATTCAATATAACAATTTTAGAGAAACTATTTATGCGTCCTGCAGAAACAATTCAAATGACTCAAAACACTATGGAATATATTCAAACGATTTCAACCTGAAGCTTAAAACTTTACAAATCTTATCAAATAAACAAATACAAACTAAAGAAGAATAAACCCTAATATTTATATTAAGATTTTAGAGATAAAGTAGGAAACTAAATAATAATAATCATAATACATAAAAGATAAACATAAATCTTAAAGATGTTGATCCTTGATCCTTGGGCAATCCAATCTTAAACCCGTAGCAAAGCCGGTCTAGATTTCCCCTATTCGCAAACCCAATGCTGCCCTTGGAAGCCCAACTCGTGCATAAGCTACTTTTAGATAATAAACACACGTAACTAGTTAAATCCGACTCATACGGTAGGATAAGAGCAAGTATTTTCTCTATCCCAAAAGAATTGTTTTTTTATTCTTTTGCCATTTAATGTGTAGCAAACCAGATAAAACAGATAACAAAACCACATGATGAAGCATAAAAGATATATAAATCAGATAAGAAAAACTAAAATCCTATTATTTAGACTTTTCCCTCTTAAAATTTCTTCGTATCACGTTTTCTTCATTAATACTTTTCCAAATCCTACCAAATTTAACATGGAAGCTTGTGAACATGTTTTTAGCTTTTTCTCCATGTTTCATGCGTTTTGAATGAACATGTAACATTTTATGGACCATAGAAAACTCAAATCTGATTGAAAAACTAATCATGTGTTTTGAGGGTTTATTGACTTGTCCATTTTTCTCAACTTCAATAGTCTCTTCTTTTTATCACTCAATCAAACCTTTGCTACTTGATACTAAACCTAACTACCTAAGAAAAACATCAAATTAGTTTTCGGTCCCCAAAACTAACAAATTAAACTCATAGAGAAAGGTGTAATGTATGGAAGGTTTGCTAGCGAGGTTGGTGATCAGGACAACTAGATCAAAAATAAAAAATAAAAACAAAAATTAGCCGTGGCTTTCTTTTATATAAACAGGCCAGAATATATATATATATATATATATATATATATATATATATATATATATATATATATATAGGGTAAGGTTATTGTAAAAAAGACTAAAAGTGTGAGAAAGGTAATAAAGAATCTCAGTCATTAGATCTAAATTAATTGAAAAGGGTAATCAAGTAATTTTATCATTGATTTAATTAATTCAATATATATATATATACCTATATAGGGTAAGATTATTGTAAAAAAGACCAAAAGTGTGAGAAATATAAGAAAGAATCTCAGCCATTAGATCTAAATTAATTGAAAAGGGTAATCAAGTAATTTATTATTGATTTAATTAATTCAAAACCTTCCATAAACCGCCACCCTAATTTATAGGAATACCGAATAACACTGCGAACACCATTCAATAAGTATATAACACAATTCAATAAGTATATAACACCATTTTAAAGATCTCTATAAAAACACTACGAATAACACTGCAACAACCATTCAGCGCATACATATATACCACCATTCAATAAGTATATAACACCATTCAATAATTATATAACACCATGAACTGAAACAAAAAACCAGTAACTGAAGCATTCGATTGAACGTAATTTTTTTCTGTATATAAGTATAGTAATATGGTACTCATATTAAAGATTAAAAAACACTCGTTATTATGGTGTAATTTAAAAAAAAAAAACGAGTTACATGTAAAAAGTTATTGGCGTTTAAAAAATAAAAGGGGAACTTGCATGTGGATTGCATATGACTTTCTAAAATTAAAAATATTAATTTTACCTTTATACCCTTAATCTAGAAAATTAATTATTTTAATTGTTATACTATTTACAAGATTGTCATGAAGATCTCAACCATTAGATTAAAGATCTAATGGTTTAGATTTTTTCTTATCATTCTCACACTTGGGCCTTTTTTACAGGATTCTCTACCTATATATATATATATACTAGTTTAGACAATGAAGCAACGATTTCACAATAACATAACCGGGTGAGGTTCACAAATTCAATCATTACTCGTGGTAGATACTACTTTAAACACACACAACGGTTTCATAACAAGCATATATGAGTTCAGTTGAATACAAAAGTGGATGGGCATAAATGAGTTAATCTGGTGATGGTAAAAACAACATATGATTGGAAGGTTTTGATGGTATGATTACCAGTCAAGAACTCTAGGAGCAGACAATGGTTTGTAATGTACAAATGGTGATTGACATTGTGTTTTCTAATTAATAATAATAATAATGCAGTTTCATGAAACGTCATAAAAGTATGGAACCTTTGATCTAATCGTCTCGACTGAGTGCAGCTGCTAACTTTGATTGGATGTGGTCTACTCCAGCACGCGGAGAAAATCTAGGAATTACTTCCTGCAAGTCAACAACATTAAGATTCCATTATGCACAAGAATGACAAGTTCAATCAATATAATGTTCGAGAAGAACCAAGATTTGTCAAAAGATTCGGAATTACATTTTGTTGGAAGGAACTTAAATGAATTCCATTCCATTCCTAGGTATATTTTGTAATGTAAAAAACAAAAACAAAAATTGCAAAGTTGTCCTTTTTCTGTAGTCTTGTTTTATTATACATATGATTGCATCATTAAATCCCCTAAACATTAGAAAATTTTCATCTTAAACATTTGTATGCATTACGGCTACCAAACCTCATTTGATTGAAATCACCATTCAACTATTGCACCTGTTCTTCAATGTTTGACTATCTTACTCTTAAAAGTAAAGATTTCTTTTTCCATATAGCCACCTCTTTAGAAGCCTAAAATATTCTAAGACGGCAAAAAGAATTATAGCGTGTAAATTTCAATATAAAGAAAATATAGCACACGGACTTCGATGCACGACTCCCAACTGCGGTGTTGGCAGTCACAAATGTATTATGCTCTTACAACCAAACCACTAGTGTTCGGACTATTCACCATATCACTGTCATTTGTCAACTTACCAATCTTTCCTCATCTTCAACTTTGATTGAATATACCGTAAGTTCAGGACTGTTAATTTCAAATTTAAAGTCATTCTTGCCTTTAATTTTCCAAGGTTTATCATATTCATCAAAGCATCCACAAGCTTTGCTCCTTCAGTTCTTGTCCGTCTCCATAGTTTCTATTGTATTATGAACAAATTTATGAACGTGACTCTTTATTTTTGTACATTTATGTATGTTTGAATCTATTTTGTTTTTGTAATGATCATATTTGATTTTTATTTCTTATCTTATGGTTAGACATATCACATATGTAACATTAGGTATGACAAGCAAAACTAGTAACCATCAGGGGTGAATCACAATAGGAGTAAATCCTCATTCACGATCTGAAACGTCTCGACCCAAATCGGTGGGAAGAGATCGGTAGATTCCAATTCATTTGCCAAACGAACACATCAAGAATGGAACTGAGATTCCAGTTCCATCAAATTCCAATTCCTATTGGAATGTTTAAATTCCAAATCCAACTCCATTACATTCCATGAAACGAACACTAAGTTTAGACACACATTAAATAAAGCAATCCTGAACTTGAGTGTCTTGGATAAATCACACCTTAAATCAATGGGGCAATGAAAAAAGAATGGCAACTTGTCGATGATATGTTGTATGGTTCAAAGTTCAAACACTAGTGGTTTGGCTACAATGAAGTAATACATAGTATGGCTACCAACTTCGTCGTTTGGGACTACATGCTATATATATAGGGGTTGGTTAACGTACAATGTGGCTTAACGTACATTGGTACGCTGGGTTTTTTTGAACGTGCGCATTTGTTTACATCTATGCGATTTCATCAAGTTCACATCATTCCATGCGAAAATGAAGCACTCCAGCGATTTCATATACTTTTTACAACATGCAAAATCACCCAATAATTTTTTATAACGTGCGAAATCACCCCAGCGTACCAATGTACGTTAAGCCCAATTGTACAATATACTTTTTCTATATATATATATACACCACACATATTTTTAAAACATAATTACTGATGTGATTTTAGTTAAAAAAAGTTCTTTCTAATTGTTTCAAGTTTATGAGAGATCGGAATAGGATCATAAAGAGGGGGCTAAATGAAAAAACAACCATTAACACATTTTAATGATTTGTGTATAGTTTCTGGCGAAGCTTAGAGTGCTTGAGGGGATCAACGATGCAGTCAACTGAGTAGCAAGTTATAACTAAACTTTCAAATATGAAAAAAAAATTACAAAAAGAAAAGATTTACAAACAAAAGTGAAACATATATAGAAATGAAGTTAAAATCCATTTAACTCCTAATCCTTAACATATTGCAAATCCTTCCAAAAATCAAAACTAACAATCTGTGAACCTAGCATCCCGTTACAGAATTACAGTTTTTTATTTTACTTTTAATGTTGTAAACTTTAAGCCAATAAATAGGTCTTCTTCTTGTCTGTAGAGAGAATCGATTATAAATGTAATATGACGGCATTACCTATGCTTACTGGTTCTAAGAAGTTCTTTGAGGGCTTCAAGGTTTCCATGTGACTTGACAAAATTCGAATCATTTAACGCCTCATGGTTGTCTTAATCAATTAGGTATTGGGTCGGGTTTTAGGCATTGGTTATAGTCTATATTGCATCTCGAATACTAGAGTTATGCTTCCCTATCTTATTGTTTGTCTAATTGTGCACTTAACTTCCTTATAAACTTAAGAGCTGCCTTTGCCTTCTTGTACCCGTCTTTGGCAAATAATACTTTTTACAATTAAGTCTGATTCAAGATTTACGAATCAACCATCAAATGCGTTATTAACTATTACTGTCAATGGGTGTGTACTGATAGTGGTTGACGCCTCATAAACTATCATATTTTGACCCATACTCCATTTCTTATTCTTTGATCCAAACACACTTTTCAAGAACTACAATCTACGTGAACTACAAGTTTACGCATTTCCATCATGTATAATATAAAGGTCATGCATTAAACAAGACTTAAGGGTCTTAAAGTTCTATACAATGGCACTGTAAAGATCATATTACATGTACACCTATATGCTTGTAGATTCAAGTATTGTTTAGATTAGAAACCGAAAGTAAAGATCAGATTCTCAACTGAAAATAACTTTTGTACAATCCACAGCATTTTCAATCAAGTTTCATGCAATACTAGCTCAGAATAAACACTTTTTGTTGTTTAATTAGTTGCTATGCAGTTAATGCGGTAAAATATCGGATATCGGTCAAGGACCGATATTTGAGATATAGGTTAATCTCGGTGAGATATCGATAATTCAGTGATATATTGGTTATATCGGTGACATATCGGTCAATAATATCGGTACCGATATTATGACCGATATTTGACACCGGTATTTTATTAGGGGACCGATATCTCACCGATATTTAGTTGTGCTGTGGGCATCCCTATTGATGTCAAGCATTAGGCAATATACATATTGAATTATCAATCAAAAAAGGACCAATCATATCAATGCTTATGTATGTATTAAGTCTACAAAATCTTGTTGATTGTATTGCATATTCAACAAGAACATCATCCTATCACCCTCACTAATTTGAACACAGTTGTATAAATTTGAAACTTGAGAACTTGTTGGCAAAATTAAAAAACAAATAAATAAATAAACGAACCTCGGTGCCATCAGAACGGAGTCTAGTCAAGACCGGTATCTCGTACTGGTAAGCCTTTTCCCATTCAGAATTGCTCGTTATATCCCTAATCTGTTTCACATCCCCAAACACAAATTAATAATAATACTGAATCAACAGACAATCATGGGTAATGGAAGCTACCTGCAAGTCGACGTCATGGAGCGAAATGGAATGAGGGGCCGGAGAAGAGAGAGAAAAAGCAGTATGAAGCTTTTCTTTGAGGCCATCGCACAAACAGCAGCCGGGCTTTGAGTAAAGAATCAACTGCTTCCTTGATGCGGATGAAGATGAGTAATTGCAGGAGGTAATGTTCAGTTTGCAGGTGAGGTTTATTATGGTTGCTGGTGATGTTCGTCTTGTTGCTGGTAGCAGCACAAACGCGGCGGCAGCGGAGGCCATGTTTGCACACTCAAAACCCCCAAATTTCCGATGGTGGTGGTGGCTGAGGAGGATGTACTAGAAATGGTTGAAAATTAAAACCAAACTATACCAAATTATTAGAACAGAAAAGGGTGCCATATTAGATTTGTTTTGTTTCGATTTCACCTTTATTTTATACATTTTCAAAATTACATCTATAGTCTCTAATTTTGGTAAATTCGTTCTTGGATAATCCCTTGCGTAGATGGGGTTAGTTTTTTGTGTCAAATGGGTGTGAAATGACTTAAATACCCTTATCATTAAAATATAACAATTAAACATTATAATTAATTATTTTTAAAGATAAGTGGGCCCACCATCTACCAGCCCACCCACGCCCTTTTTGTCACACCTGCAAAATCAGAGTTGATGTAATCTAACTGGTATCTTCATTGCACAACGGAAGTATATAATGCTAAGACTTCTAGAAAGTGAACGCCCGCTAGGTACTCGAATCCTCATGAGTTCTCCTATTCAAACCATGCCATAATTTGAATATGTAACCTGAGAAAGAACATGCGAAAAATCAACATAAAGTTGGCGAGTTCATAGTTTGCTTGAGAAGATTTGAAGTAAATCTTTTTGATAACCGGTTAAATAATGTTGAGAAAATGTAACAAAACCATTTATTCCTCGGCATGTTAATTGAAAAACATTGTGCTTGTAAAACTTGTATAACCGTCAATTTCCGCGTACGACAAAGACAACATGCCCGTATGAGCCTATAACCAACCTCGTGCAGAGAGTGCCTCGCCGAACCGTTTACTCAAGACGGTAGACTAGCAGGCGATTATAGTTGTGATATGTAGCGAGGACTTCACTGTACAGTTTTAAGAACCCCACGTCCCTTACGATTGAGTAGAGGACAATCCAGTCCTTGAGTCTATAAGCGAGACCAACCAGCCCCCTTATTTGTATGCAGGACAACCCAGTCCTTGAGTTTGTAAGCAGAACCAACCAGTCCCGTTGTAACTAGGACAATCCTGTCACTAGTCATGAAACTCATGCACGTTGTGAAAATACGCGTGTGTTTTGTAAAACCGGTATGTTTAGCATAAACCTTTTATAAATCATTTGAGTTAATTGAATTTCGTTTGCAACATGGTTTAGAAATATGAATTTTCGTCCATCGAAATATTGTGCACTTTTGCAAAACTTGCATGTCTTTCCAACCCTCGAAAACATTTATAAAAATGTAAAAACCGTAAAAAGTGAGGGTTATGAACTCATCTCGATATCCTTGTACAAAGATAGCATAATATGATTCCAAAATGTCGTTTCCAAAATGTGAGCTCGCTAGCATGCAATCTATAACATTCCTATCAAGGAGTTAACTTATAAGTCTCTACTAAAAGCATAGCTAAACTACGTGTCACCGAGCTCTACCGAATCGCTATCCGAATGATTCGATGGGAAAATGTTAACTTGACGAAAACGGATAAGATATATACTTGTTAAGTTCCATTTGTAGTTGGTGATAACATTAGGTTTTGGAACACTTAGTTTCCAAGAGATTTAAGATATATATATATATATATATATGAATATGTTTATGGAATCGTATTAGTCATCCCAATGGTCGCGCGTGTACGTGTTGTATAAAAATAATACACGTCGTAAATGTAACATCCGTCGAAAAACGGGTTTCCAAACCCGCTTCGTTTATTAATCGAATATCAAATCATAAAATTTCTTTGCGTATTTATGATTTATTTTAATTTTAAACAATACATAATTAATAAACAATTTAGAATTTAAAAACTATAATTGATAAAAAGTGAAAATAAAATAAATAAGAAAGAAAGAAGGTTGCCGGGTTTCGAACCCGGGTCAGCCGGATGAAACCACAAACACTTAACCACTCCGCCACTTGACTCACTTGTGCTATCCAGTGAAACAAATAACATTTATAATAAAACTTGAAATTGAATTCAGTCAACAGCGCGCCCATTTCGCAGTCGCCGGAAAATCCGACGATTTCGCCAATTATCGACGGTTTCTTTTGACTTAACATATGTATTAACATCGACATCAGATATAACCGATGTCTAATCCCGCGACATCAGTCATAACCGCTGGAGAAAGGCTGACCAACGAATCAAGACTGAAATCAGACCCAATTCATTGTGATTCTTCCCTATAAATACGCACCTAAGTCTCTGGAAATCATTTCGCTCAAAATCGCACCATTTCTCGAATCAATTTCACTCGCCGGAGATTTTCTGCAATCGTCGGACTTTCGCCGGAAAACCGAGACTTTCATCAAAACGGTAAATACCTCGACTCTTTCGGTTTCAATCCATTGTTAGACTATTACTAACTTCAATTCATCAACCAGAATCAATCCCAGACGACGTTGCCGGATATTCTGCAATCGTCGGAAAATCTCTGGAATTTCCAAAATCACGCTGTGAATCGGTATAATCATCTAAACCTTCTGATAATCATTGTTTAGTAACTCAATTTCACAACTAATCGATCAAAACTGTTAATTGATCCGAACAGAAGGAGTTCACAAAATAGAGCCGACGATCCTTGCCGGAGTTCTGAGAAAGACATCTGTTTCGGTACATTCATTTCCAAAACCCTCTCTATCCATCACATTTCAATCACTTATAAATTTCGTTAATCGAATCAAACAAGAACAGTTGAATAATCGTTGTCTGTGTCTTTGAACGGAGAAGATGAAGTCGAACTTATGTATAAGTATAATTAAAACAAGATATTAAACCGGGTTAGACACACAGTCCAGCGGTGGACTGTGTGCAAACGATTAACACACGTCTCGAGTTCGATCCTTGACACAACCTCACTCTCTGAAATAAAAATGTTCTTTTTAAACCGAACCGGATCAACTCGCTGTAAGATGTTAAGTTTAATAAAAATCAGTATATTAACCAGGTTAGACACACTGTCCAGCGGTGGACTGTGTGCAACACTAAACCACGGGTCCCGGGTTCGAGACCTGTTGTGTGCACCGGTTTGATATAATTAAATCCTTTTTAAAAATAAATGATTTCTGATTAAATTAAATAGTGTATAAATATAATTAAAAACAGAAATATTTCGGGTTAGACACGTAGCTCAGTTGGTAGAGCTGCGTGCACGCGTACGGGAGGTCTCGGGTTCGAGCCTCACCCAGCGCATACATACACACGTACGAACCGGTCAACAGTCAACAGTCAAAGTCAATGGTCAACGGTCAACCCAAAAAGTCAACATTTTTTTTATATTTTTATTTATTTATTATTTAAAAATCAATTAAAAATACTTAAAAATAATGTTTTTAAAGTTAGAAAATAATCTTAAACTCACAAAAATAAATCTAAAAACCCTATTAAAATTGTTAATAAAATCCACTTATTTACCGTACCTTTTCGTTATTATTTAGGTTAGTTATTCCTCGTCGATCAACCCTCTAAACTCGTGCGTATTCAACATCATCAAACGAACGCACCCAATGTGAGTGAATCTCCACAAATTCCCCGTTTTAATCACATTTTGGGGTGTATCATGTGTCGCTATTTATTTATTTATTTCAGTTGAACACTTGTGCATCCATCATATTCATGATCAAATGTGTATCCATTATGTATAAATTGTTTGTGTGGTTAATGTTTAGATTTGATTTATCATATTCGGTACATACATCATCATAGGCCGTCTGTTCCCCATTACCTATGAGCGGAACCGTTCCCCATTACCTATGAGTGTGAACGAGGCATTGCCAACATACGATCGGCTCCGTTTGATTGAGCCTTGATCGCACATACATCATCATAGGCCGTCCGTTCCCCATTACCTATGAGCGGAACGTGACGTTGCCAACATATACATTATCATTCATGTCATTTGCTCATACAAGGTGGATTGTTGTTTGTTATGGTATGTTTATTTACGTTTGCTCACATATGATTAATGCACAATTTTACATATTAAATATAACCAGAAATCAATAATAAAATGTTTTCTAACAAGGTTCACTCGCCAACTTTTGTTGACCCAAAATCCCCCATTTTACACATGATACAGGTGATCAAGTTGAAGCAAGAAACATATAGGACGGCCTAGAAGAATAAACCAGTTTAGACTTTGGATTGTTTTATTTAATTTTTCCTTTCCTTGTATTGTATGAATTTGACTTGAACATTTGAGATGTAATTTGAATTTAATAAATATGAAACATATTAGTAAACATCATGAGCTTTGGTGATAACCCAATTATGCCCCGACTCTTATTCCGCTGCGGGTCGGGGTGTGACAGTAAACTTGTAATAAGTATTTGCACGATTTCCAAGTGGTCGTCATATACGTTTCCGGATAATAATACGACTCGTCATAGTGCTTTGTAAAATGTAGACACACACACACATACATATATATAAACGTAAGTGTATATGTATATAAACGTCGCATAGTCGAAATTAAAATTCCGCGTATCGTGGATAATTATCAAA
Organism: Scalesia atractyloides; assembly: GCA_947069175.1. NCBI lineage: Eukaryota > Viridiplantae > Streptophyta > Magnoliopsida > Asterales > Asteraceae > Scalesia > Scalesia atractyloides. The sequence goes on along the minus strand of CAMTDV010000005.1, from coordinate 79,600,458 downwards.
ATAATTATATAGTTATACGCTTGTTAGGAATCGACTTTGTTAGTTTGTTATCAAAATAACTCGGTTAATAATATATGTGAAGATTGTATGGTAACGCGTCGTATTCCGATTAGACGTTTGAAATAAATATAAATAATTATATTTATTTTATATAATCTCCGAATTCATGAAGTCTGAAATAAACATACACTTATATTTATTTTGGAAAACACTTGAATCCTGCTATGTTTCCGTCGGTTTTGATATAATAACATATATCTTTATATTTTAACGAAAATCGGGCAGAGTTTTCTCTGTTTGTAGGATAACCCGACAAATCAAGTTGTCGATATTTCATCAAAGCACAACATTTTCAACATGAACATTATACAAAGCGAACATTATATGCCGATACTTGGATAACTACGTCAAAGTTGTAAGTTTAAAATAAGTATATATATATGAACAAACTTCGCTAATCGTTCGATAGATGAATATTCAATGGAAATATCCTAAAAATCGATAGTGTATAAACGTTAGTTGGTCGGGTCGAGCTCTATCTCACATATAATGATATTTATAAGAAAACATAAAATTTCGCGTCGTTAATGTTTTACCGAGCCTTAGGTTGACTTGTGTTGACTGAGTTGACCAGTTGGCTTACGTTGACCGGGTTAACTCGGTGTTGACTTGTGTTGACTGAGTTTACCCGGTGTTGGCTGAGTTTATCCCGAGCCCAAAACTGAACCGGTCACTTATGTTGACCCGAACACCGGAACAAATTTGTACCGAACATGACCAAAACTGAACCACGTGGCCCAACCCGAACCGCCAACCGCCATTGCCGCCGCCGGCTGCAGCGTCGCCGCCATCAGCCCATTGCACCAACACTTTCGGCCACTACCACTGTTAACCACCCTCTCCCTACCAAAAACGTAAATATTGCCGAAGTTTCGATTTTAACGAAACTGCACCAGAAAACCCTTTAAGCCCTGATGTATACATGCACTGAGTTAAAATAAAAAAAATCATCGGAATCTTCATCGGAGCTTCGTCGGAGTTGCTCCCGAGCCCAAACGGTTGGGAATCTTCAAAAATAGTCAGCACCAACGCGTCGGGGAGGTCCAAATTAGTAAGGGTAGGGTGTCGGACCGAGAAATACGCCACCGAAGAGACCGCCGCCTTGTTGTCGTCGGCCTTCGCCGGCTGTCGCGTGCCGCCGCTGGAGGTCGGCCGGACTCCAATCACCGAAGTTCTAAAGAGAGAAAGCTGGAAATAGAGTGTAGGTTTAGAGAGAGAGAGTGAGGGTGTGAAATAAGGATGGAAGGTTATAACTAGGTATTTATACCTAAGGTTTTAGGTGGGTCAGGCCCAAGGCCCATTAGCCCGTTTCTAGTGTTATGAGCGGCCCAAATGCGCCTACGAAGCCTGTTTTCGAACCAAAACTCCGTGTAATGCTGTCGAATATAATTTTAGAATCATAAATATGTAATACACTGTCGGTAGTCGACGTTTGACGCGTTCGTTCTTCGGTTGCGTTAAAATCGCGTAAAATGCTTCGGTTATCGTTTCTAGTCCGTCTTTCGATCTGACTTCGAATGAGAATATTAAAATTCGATTACGAAGCTAAATATATCATAATATTTCAGTTTGGAAGGTAATACACGAGTCTGATGGTTCCGTTTCGTTGTCGGTGTGTTCCTGCAGTCGCGTTTTTCATTCATGTATGCATTTTTAGTGACGTTCAAAAGCATGACCATTTAGCAAAATCAATTCATGTGTTTAAAATATACCTATAAAACTCATATTTTCGGCATTATCAGTGTTTAGTCCGATGTCAGTTCGTTACCGTTTAAATGCGCACAAAATTTACGAAATCACCAATCGCGTAGCATACAATTCAAATAGACGTTCATAGGCATTCCAAAGGCCCAATTAGGTTATTTTGCGTCTTAACACACAACTTATCGCCGTTTTAATGTTTTTTAGGCGAGTAATTAAATCTGGAAATCGCCGGTTGTCACACTTTTCTCCCTCTATGTGTGATCTCAAACATAACACACACACACACACACCGTACAATCACCGATCCACACCACCATCACTGATCGAACACCACAATCACCACCATCACTTTCTCCGATGTTGTGACACCTCGTAAAAACCTGTCTTGTAAAATTCCGACACGTGTCCAGCTGATCCTCGTATGCCACGTGCTTAATGAGAGGGACTAAACTCGCTAACATGTTAATTACAACCTATGATTGGCAAGAAAAGAAGTTGGGGGATCAAAAGTGAACAAATGACAAATTTTTGGCTTTTGGAAAGTGGTTACGGACCGCGGGTTCACCCATACGGTCCGCAACCGAATAAAATTTTTTGCCGCCTCAGAGGCCTTACGGACCGCAAGGCAAATGCCATATGGTCCGCAAGGGGTCGCCAGCGAGTGAATTTTGGCAGGTTCCTGTTCTTCCACCTTGTGCGCAATGCTACCCATCTCTCTGCTCCTTACACGTCCCAAAACACTTGTTTAACTCTCACAACTCCTGCTAACACTTGGCTTCACCTCCTCACTTCACCACCACTATATAAAGGGTCTTGATTCATGAGATCCTTTGCTCATTTGCTTCTTCTCTTCACAACTTGCTCCTCTGGTGTTCTCTGGACCTCATAGAGCTCCCAAGTCAGTAACATTTCGTGCTAGGACCTCTAGTAAGTGTTCCTAACCACCCTTGTTCAGTTTCATTAGGATTAAAGCCTAAGTCAAAGCTTTGACGTAAAAACGCTTTGACTTTAGGATAAAACCACGGCTCAGTCATTATATGCAACGAATGTGGTTACGTGACTGTAATTATGTAGGTATTAATCCCTCAACTGGGTGCCTCCTGATTACCACGTTTGCTTGGTCAATTGACGGGTTAAAGTTATATTAATGAAAAGTCAAACGGGTCAGTTTTGAAATAAATTCATATCTAGCAATGTAGGTGCTATAAATCAGTTTCAACACTTTAATAACTTGGTAATAAGTATTAGAACATGTATAAACATGTTCGGCCCGTCAAGTCCAGGTCTAAGGTCGGTTCGTAACCGAAAGTCGTAAAAGTTGACTTCTGCTTTGACTTTCAGTTCTGACCCGAATTAGCAACCTTTGAAATTGAAATTTGGTTGCATTATGACCATGATATATTGTAATATAACCCTCTGGAGTTATATGACGTGGTTACTTAGTAATCCGAGTGTTTATACAAGTTTCCATATAATATGCCGAATTTTGTTAAAAGGTCCCTAAGATCTTAAAAACAAAATTTAAACATACATGAGCATGAATATGGGTTATAAACTGATATACTACGTTATTGAACTTGTGTTGAGGCCAACTTTCTGATTTAAAATCTAAGAAATGGTTATTTCGCATAATTTACACATTTTGCGACTAAACTACCCTTTAACACGTAAATCGCTTTAAACATAACTTGGCCTCAAAACCATTTACCTACTGATGTAATATCATTATTAGGATTATTTGGGATATTAATTCAGATTATAAACTGAGTTTATTATAAGTTCGCGTATTAAGCTTCTAAATGACGAAATTGCCCCTTCGGCACTTAACATGAGATATAAAGCATTTAAGGAACTAAATCTTTTACACACTGATATATTATGTTAAGTAATATATGTTTAACATACCAAAATAGATTTTAACATCAGTTTCACATAAACACCAGTTAAATCGTCATTTAGCGCCTTAATCGTCGTTTCAGCGCATAGTATGGTTTAAAACTGTATTAGAACATCAAGACTTGGTACCTACTGATTTCAAAACTTATTTTATACATATTTACAGTAGGTACACAGTCTAAACTCAGATTCCCAAATAATTTGTCATGTGATGTGTGAAATGACCAAAAGGCCCTTTCGAGGCATAGTTTGGTCTTAAACTCTAAACCACACGCATACTTGATATCCTACTGATATAACATCATAATTAAACTAATTTTACATTAAGTTTATGACCATTACATCATTTTGCTCATGAGATCTTTTTATAAGCCGTAAAATGACCAAATTGCCCTTTTTAGGCTTATTTTGATTTTAAAACTATAACGGACCAACATGTTGATAACTTACTGATATTACAACATGTTTAAAGTAAAATGGCATATGAAACTTGTATAGGACTCACCCGGTTACCCAGTTTCGCTTATATGCGTACGGTTCGGCCTACTTAACTAGTTTACGTAATTTAACCGAAACGGGTTTAACCTTATCATTTTATTTTCAAAATCCAGAATGTAACATGTTTACCCATATTAAACAAGTCTCCATACTTGTCGGGTTTAAAATACATTTTATTCTGGTCAGCGCTTAATCTAGCGTTTAGTACCGGTTCGAGTCTACAAAGTAAATAGGACCCGTTAGCATTCTAATTGGTTATAAACACCATCAATTCTAGACTAAAAGCCTCCCGGTAGATTGTCAACTAAGCTTACTTTTGATTGTTCGGCTGAGTTAGTAAATTATTGAAGAATTAGCTCAGATAAATACTTTTAACTTATTTTCCCTATACGGGTTTGGGATACGGTATAATAATACCGCTTGGTCGGGATGGGATCATGTTATCGGATTGTGATTTACTAAATCTTCATAACTCGTTTTATTCTGTATTGTTTGATAACTTAAACATTGGGGGTTAATTCGACCGTGTCCGGGATATCCTTGGCTCATTTAAGTTACTAATGGCCACGACCTTAAGCGCGGGGTGTAGGCATACACCTGACAGATGCTAATGCTAATAAAATATTGAATCCCATTGGTGGATTATTTAAGTGGCGTGTCGGTTAATCAGGTTATTCGGTTTCTGCACCGGACCCCATATGTATTTACCAAACATGTAAAACTGTAAACAAGGTCATTTTGAACTATCCCAAGTTATTTATAAAATGTGCTAGGTGCACCTAAAACCATTTTCAGAAATATTTTCAAAATGAGTCGGTTATTAGTATTTACCAGTGAAAACTGATGTATTTTCAAAAGATCAAGTTACAGGTGGCAACACGCAATAGATCTGGAGCTGCGCTATAGTGACAATAGAGGGTTTTGCAAGTCCCTAAGTTTCTTAAAGTCTGTTGAACAAATACTTTGTATATATTTATTTCGATCCGCCTGTGGATCTTTCTTCACAAGCCTTGTAATTTGTATTCGAACTTGAACACTCGGTTTATAATAGTAATTTAAATCCAAGACTTCCGCTGTGCTGTGTTTGTTTGGTTATGACGTTATCAACTACGTCACGATATTCCCCAACTGGGCCCACCGGGTACACGTAGAAATAGGGGTGTGACAGGTTGGTATCAGAGCCAACGTTCGAGTGAATTGAACACTAGCCTTTTGTGTTTAATCTCGAAAATACACACTAGCACATTCCTTAGACTTCCGAGTCTAGGCTTTGACCTAAGAGTACTCATTTCATTATTAAGTTATTATTATTGTTTTGCTTTGTTTTAACTTGTTGTTGAAGCAGGAATCATGCCACCAAAATTCAGACGCGGAGGTAAAGGCAAAGGTCCCATGAGGAGCAGACCTTCCATGACAGGACCATCTTTTAGACCTTCCCTAGCTGGAGCATCTAATATACACAATTTCAACCCTTACGAAGGATCGGGTGATTCTTCTTCGTCTCCATTTGAACCATATAGACATTCCATCTTGCATGAATATTCGCCACCCTAATCCCACTCTCAACATTCCCATCATTCACACCATTCACATCACTTACACCATTCCCATTCCCAATCACACTACGAGTTCTTAAACTTTAACCCCGTTGACCATGTTCAACCCTCAGCAGAGACTCCTCCCATCGACTCACCCACGCATATGGAGGAAGATTCAGATCCCGAGGAACCTCCGACAGGATCATATGGACATCCGATCGAGTTATCCAGCGGGTCAAATTCCATAGCGGGATCGTCTTACCGAGGTCCCGACGAGTACCAGCAATGGTGGGGAAATTATAGTTCTATTATACACCTTCCTACCACAAAACCCCTCCCCGTCATGAACCTTCACCATATCCTCACATCGAGGATGAACCTATGCAACCGGTGGAACAACCTCAACCACCGCCTGAATCATCACAACCACGTTGGAGGCATGGTGCACGCATGTCAGTGCGTGCTGGTCAAAGGTCGGGTTCGCTGCCACCTTTACCACCATCTTACCCTATTATTCCCGAGGATCCACAAATGGGTGGACCCTCAAACACATCACCAGTGGTGGAACCCCCACCACAACCAGCTGTTGAGCCTCTGCCTCAACCACCACTACCCCCGCAGGGTTTTGCAAACCAATACCTGCTTATGCAGGGCCGTCTAGGTCTAACTCTTTCGACCCACCTGGCCTGTATAATTATATCCACCATGGTCAAGAACAGGATCCGTATTATGATGCAGTCATTCATAATAACCTTTATCCTCCCCCTTTCCCTAATTACCCACCTCCTTATTCATCTTATGTTGCTACTGGGTATCCACCTTATGGATATCCGTATCCAGTTGCGCTTCAGCCGCAACCACCTCCACCACAGCCTCAACCACAACCACAACCACAAGTACCACTCAAGGCTCTCAATGAGGCCTTAGATCGAGTCAAGGAAATGCAACAGCAAGTGGAGAAATCAAAAAAGAGGACAACTAAATTTTTCAAGAAAATCTGCAAAGCTGTGAAAGGGAAGAAGGATGGGTAGTTTTTGTATTTACGCTTATGTTTTAAGTTCCAAAATTCCCTGTGAGGACAATGTATTTCCTTTTAAGCCCCTGCAAGGGCATGTTTTCTTATGTAGTCCCTGCGCGGATAAAGCTTATTATTTAAAAGACATGTTTAAAGGCAAAATATGTAATCCCTATCTTTTTGATGAAATTTCAAAATTTTGCCTTAATATGCACTCTTATTTGTTCCTTTGTTCATACGAGCGTCTCGATTTTAATTTGATTTTATCGCTCCGCTATAAACTCAAAAAGATCTTCTGGATAGTTTACACATGCCAAATGATTGGGTCACATTAATTGGCAAAATAAATGGTAGTTAAGATGGAATAATCTCCTACCATGATAGTTAAGGAAGATCATCCCTTCTATCTAGAGGTAGTAACTATGTTCAAACCTCCAAGCCTCTATGGTCAATGCGATCAAGGCTAACCTGTTGAACCATTTTAAGAAATCATTCTATGTTAATATTCAAGTAATATTAACACTCCTAGCAGTGTGACGTGAGGAACCACATTAGCCATCAAAATATTTGAACTTTGATTCAATTATTATAAGTCTAAACGATCGTTGTGATCGAGATGAATATCATCATTTTGATGATAAACATTTTAACACCCATTGGAGGTGTATTACCTACGGGTTATAATATAACATCCATTGGTGATGTAGTGCCTTCGGGATATATATATATATATATATCATGTCCATTAGTGACAGTGACAGTGACAGTTGTAGTCTATGACTCTCTATTCAATCTTCTTAGTCTACGTGACAAAGGCCCTTTTGTGCCATATCTTTCGTCCTTGTGACAAGCTCCCAAGCTATCTTAAATTGTCAATGCGACAATGACAGATGCGATATTATGATCCACTGTCTAAAAATTCTGGACTATGTCCAATTCTATGAATACCTATGATGGTTCTTTTGAGACCTAGGTTATATGTTAAGCATTCATTTGAAATGCTAAAGCCTAAATGGTTTAATTATACCATGGCTAACACATAAAGTACATAATTCACCGTATAGTACCGAAGCAATAATGGCTCACTCTGACGGTGCAAGCAGTCGCCACAACAACTACAGTCGAGACAAAGCGAATGTAGTTATTAACGATTATGACATCCAGGCTCGCATAGATGCAGCCGCAGGTAAGGCTATGGAAAAAGCCTTTGAGAAATTTAATATGACCAGTGCTACTCACTCTAGGTCTGTATCGAAACCTATCTCAAAACCTCCCGCATACGATAAGAAGGAGGGTTCTGTACATTCCTCAAGCGTGAGGAATGAGGCTAAGAAAAAGGAAGTCCATGACAAAACCAATACTTCCACAGACGGCTGCTCGTATAAGTATTTTGTCTCATGCAAGCCTCGAGATTTTAATGGAGAAAAGGGGGCTATTGAGACCCTGAGATGGCTCGATGAGATCGAGACTGTGGTGGATATCAGTGGCTGCGCTGATAAAGATATTGTAAAGTTTGTATCACAGTCTTTTAAGGGTAGCGCCCTGATTGGGTGGAAGGCCTTGATGCAATCATCGGGAAAGGTTCACCTGTATAACTTGGGATGGTCCCAATTTGTGGACCTAGTCAAGGACACGTACTGTCCATCGCATGAGGTGGAAAAGATTGAGATGGATTTTCTTGCTCTCACGATGAAGAACCTCGATTGTCGGAAGTTTGTTACCGATTTTGACTCGTACTCCAGGCTGGTGCCATATCTAGTCACTCCAGAACCTAAGCGCATTGCGCGCTTTATCAATGCTTGGGCTCCAGAGATCAGGAGTTTGGTTAAGGCTGTTCAGCCTAACACTTATAAATATGCGGTTGAACTAGCTCTTTCCCTCACTCAAGATTTTGTGAGGAGAATGTCGGCCCGAAAGGAAGCCGAGGGAAAGAGGAAAAAGGAGGATGACAACTCCCAACGGTTCAAGAAGAAAGGGAAATTTGGATCCCACAGAAACCAAAACAGGTCTGAGGACAGACCTGAATGCAAAATCTGCAAGAAACGACACGGTGGACAGTGTCGGTTTGATCCACAAGCTAAACCTTGTGGTATTTGTAAAAAGATGGGACACAAGACCCTGGACTGGAGGGATATCAAGGATGCTACTTGCTTCAAATGTGGTGAAAAAAGCCACATAAAAACAAATTGATCCAAGAATGCAAAGGATGATAATGCAAACTCTGGTGGAGCTAAGAAAAGCAATACTCGGGCCTTTCAGCTGAACGCCCGAGAGGCTGTCAATGATAACAACGTCATAACAGGTATTTTCCTCATCAACGACACCTTTTATAAAGTTCTATTTGATTTGGGGGCTGATAAATCGTTTGTTGACCATAAATTTAGCAAACTATTAAACTTGCTCGTAAGAACTCTAGACATAACATATAAGGTAGAACTTTCCGATGGAACCATTGAAACCGCTTCTACCATTCTGGATGGATGCTTTATATCCATCAAGAATCATTTGATCTCAATCTCTCTTCTGCCAATGAAATTGGCGTGGTTCGATATAGTCTTAGGCATGGATTGGTTATCCCATAGTCAAGCCCGTATTGCCTGTGATAAGAAACAAATCGAGATTAAAACCCCATCCGGTGAAATGCTCACCATCTTTGGAGATATGCACTACGGGTTGCGAGAAAAAGTTGCTTTGCTTAATGCTTCCCGATGTATGAAGAGAGGTTGTGTCATCTATATGGCACAAGTAACCGTTAATGAATCTAAGCCGAAGATTGAAGATATACCCGTTATTTCGGATTACCCAGATGTCTTTCCTGAGGAACTACCCAGTCTACCCCTGATAGACAAGTGGAGTTTAGAATCGACATCCTACCTGGATCTGCACCTATTGCGAGAGCACCCTATTGTTTAGTCCCAACAGAAATGAAGGAATTGAGAACTCAGCTTGATGAACTTTTGGCAAAAGGCTTTATTCAGCCTAGTTCATCACCATGGGGAGCTCCGATCTTATTTGTCAAAAAGAAGGACGGATCAAGGCGGATGTGCATTGATTACCGTGAACTCAATAAGATAACGATCAAGAATCGATACCCTTTTCCCAGGATCGACGATCTATTCGATCAACTACAAGGGGCAAGTTACTTCTCCAAGATAGATCCTAGATCGGGCTATCATCAACTAAAGGTTAGAAGTGAAGATGTTCCAAAGACCGCATTCAGAACGAGATACGGACATTATGAATTTCTAGATGCCTTTTGGGCTCACTAATGCACCCGTAGCATTCATGGATCTCATGAATAGAGTCTGCAAGCATTACTTGGATAAGTTTGTCATCGTTTTCACTGACGACATACTTATCTGTTCTCGTAATCAATCCGATAACAAGAAACATTTAAGGTGCATTCTAGACTTGTTACAGAAGGAAAAGTTGTATGCAAAATTCTCTAAATGCGAATTTTGGCTTCCGAAGTCCAATTCCTTAAACATGTGGTTAGTGAGCGTGGTATCCAAGTTGATCCCACCAAGATTGAAGCTATTATGAATTGGGAAGCGCCAAAGACAGCTTCTGAGGTCCGCAGTTTCTTGGGATTGGCTGGTTAATATAGAAGGTTTATCGAAAACTTCTCCAGAATAGCCACTCCTTTAACTGCTTTGACTCGCAAGAATATCAAGTTTGGTTGGGGCCTGAAGCAACAAGAATCTTTTGAGACCTTGAAGCAGAAATTAAGCAATGCTCTGGTATTAACTTTACCGGAAGGTATTGAAGAGTTTGTAGTATACTGCGATGCGTCACACACAGGCATGGGCTGTGTGCTTATGCAAAGAGGCAAGACGATTGTCTATGCATCGCGACAACTCAAAGTGCATGAAAAGAACTACACCACCCATGATTTGGAATTGGGTGCCGTTGTGTTCGTACTTAAGTTGTGGGTTACCTATACGGGACAAAGTGCATCATATACACAGATCACAAAGCCTTCAACATTTGTTTAATCAAAAGGACTTGAACATGCCCAACGCCGTTGGATGGAAACTATAAATGACTATGATTGCGAAATTCGGTATCATCCCGATAAAGCAAATGTAGTCGCTGATGCGCTTAGTCGTAAAGAAGGATTAAACCTTGGAGGATTAACGCCAAAAGTATAAAAGTGAGGAACAACCTAAATGAAAAGTTGCTGGAAGCGCAAAGGCAAGCTATGTTAAAGGAGAACATAGCCAATGAGGAATTAGGTGGAACTGTTGAATAGTTAACACCCAGTGATGATGGAATCCTCAGATTTAATGGAAAAATTTGGGTTCCAGTCTTCGGAGGACTTAGAGAACTAATCTTCCAGAGGCACATAGTTCCAAGTACTCTGTTAACCCAATAGGAATCCTTAGATTTAATGGAAAAATTTGGGTTCCAGTCTTCGGAGGACTTAGAGAACTAATCTTCCAGAGCACATAGTTCCAAGTACTCTGTTAACCCAATAGGTGATAAGATGTACCAAGACTTGAAGTCTAATTGTTGGTGGATGGGGTTGAAGAAATCCATAGCCACTTATGTATCGAAGTGTCTGACGTGTTCGCAAGTGAAAGCTGAACACCAAAAACCGTCAGGACTTCTACAACAACTAGAGATTCCCACGTGGAAGTGGGAATTGGTAACCATGGATTTCATAACCAAGTTACCTAAGACTAAAAGTGGAAACGACACCATTTGGGTCATCGTTGATAGGCTGACTAAGTCAGCACATTTCTTTCCAATAAAGGAAACTTTTAGTTCGGACAAATTGGCAAAGATGTATGTGGATAAGATCGTGTCCCTACACGGAGTACCTGTGTCTATTGTATCCGATAGAGATACAAGATACACATCTCACTTTTGGAAAAGCTTCCAACAATCTCTTGGCACTCGATTGAACTTCAGTACCACATTTCAAGTGGAATCCATGATGTATTCCACATTTCAAATTTAAAGAAATGCCTAGCCGATGAGTCGTTAGCAATGCCGCACGAAGATGTGCAAATTGATGAAAACTTGCATTTCGTGGAGAAATCAATTGCGATCGAAGATCGGCAAGTTAAGAAGCTTCGTAGAAAGCATGTGCCTATTGTGAAGGTTAAATGGGATGCCCGCCGAGGCCCCGAATATACATGGGAGGTTGAGTCCACTATGCGACAAAAATACCCCTATCTTTTTGATTAAATCTCGAGGTCGAGATTTCTTTTAAGGGGGTGAGGATGTGACACCTCGTAAAAACCCGTTTTGTAAAATTCCGACACGCGTCCCGCTGATCCTCGTATGCCACGTGCTTAATGAGAGGGACTATACTCGCCAACATGTTAAATTTCAACCTATGATTGGCAAGAAAAGAAGTTGGGGGACCAAAAGTGAACAAATGCCAAATTTTTGGCTTTTGGAAAGTGGTTACGCACCGCATGGGTTCACCCATAACTCTTGAGGACATGCTTCGAGCATGTGTGATCGACTTAGGTGGTAGTTGGGATGACCACCTACCCTTGATTGAATTCTCCTATAATAATAGCTATCATACGAGCATTAAAGCCGCACCTTTTGAGGCTTTATATGGGAGAAAATGTCGGACGCCTATTTGTTGGGCCGAAGTTGGGGAAGCCCAACTATCAGGACCAGAGATTGTTCTAGAAACAACGAAAAAGGTTGGACAAATCCTTGACCGTTTAAAAGTTGCACGAGATCGACAGAAAAGTTACGCCGACAAGAGGCGCAAACCTTTGAAGTTCCAAGTAGGGGACAAGGTTATGCTAAAAGTATCACCCTAGAAAGGTGTGATGCGCTTTGGTAAAAAGGGTAAACTGAGCCCAAGATATATAGGACCATTTGAAATTATCGAATGCGTTGGTCCAGTAGCTTACAAGCTCAAGCTACCCGAAAAGTTAAGTGGAATCCATGATGTATTCCACATTTCAAACTTAAAGAAATGCCTAGCCGATGAGTCGTTAGCAATGCCGCACGAAGATGTGCAAATTGATGAAAACTTACATTTCGTGGAGAAATCAATTGCGATCGAAGATCGGCAAGTTAAGAAGCTTCGTAGAAAGCATGTGCCTATTGTGAAGGTTAAATGGGATGCCCGCCGAGGCCCCGAATATACATGGGAGGTTGAGTCCACTATGCGACAAAAATACCCCTATCTTTTTTATTAAATCTCGAGGTCGAGATTTCTTTTAAGGGGGTGAGGATGTGACACCTCGTAAAAACCCGTCTTGTAAAATTCCGACACGTATCCCGCTGATCCTCGTATGCCACGTGCTTAATGAGAGGGACTATACTCGCCAACATGTTAAATTACAACCTATGATTGGCAAGAAAAGAAGTTGGGGGACCAAAAGTGAACAAATGCCAAATTTTTGGCTTTTGGAAAGTGGTTACGCACCGCATGGGTTCACCCATAACTCTTGAGGACATGCTTCGAGCATGTGTGATCGACTTAGGTGGTAGTTGGGATGACCACCTACCCTTGATTGAATTCTCCTATAATAATAGCTATCATACGAGCATTAAAGCCGCACCTTTTGAGGCTTTATATGGGAGAAAATGTCGGACGCCTATTTGTTGGGCCGAAGTTGGGGAAGCCCAACTATCAGGACTAGAGATTGTTCTAGAAACAACGAAAAAGGTTGGACAAATCCTTGACCGTTTAAAAGTTGCACGAGATCGACAGAAAAGTTACGCCGACAAGAGACGCAAACCTTTGAAGTTCCAAGTAGGGGACAAGGTTATGCTAAAAGTATCACCCTAGAAAGGTGTGATGCGCTTTGGTAAAAAGGGTAAACTGAGCCCAAGATATATAGGACCATTTGAAATTATCGAATGCGTCGGTCCAGTAGCTTACAAGCTCAAGATACCCGAAAAGTTAAGTGGAATCCATGATGTATTCCACATTTCAAATTTAAAGAAATGCCTAGCCGATGAGTCGTTAGCAATGCCGCACGAAGATGTGCAAATTGATGAAAACTTGCGTTTCGTGGAGAAACCAATTGCGATCGAAGATCGGCAAGTTAAAAAGCTTCGTAGAAAGCATGAGCCTATTGTGAAGGTTAAATGGGATGCCCGCCGAGGCCCCGAATATACATGGGAGGTTGAGTCCACTATGGGACAAAAATACCCCTATCTTTTTTATTAAATCTCGAGGTCGAGATTTCTTTTAAGGGGGTGAGGATGTGACACCTCGTAAAAACCCGTCTTGTAAAATTCCGACACGCGTCCCGCTGATCCTCGTATGCCACGTGCTTAATGAGAGGGACTATACTCGCCAACATGTTAAATTACAACTTATGATTGGCAAGAAAAGAAGTTGGGGGACCAAAAGTGAACAAACGCCAAATTTTTGGCTTTTGGAAAGTGGTTACGCACCGCATGGGTTCACCCATACGGTCCGAAACCAAATAAAATTTTTTGCCGCCTCATAGGCCTTGCGGACCGCAAGGAAAATGCCATACGGTCCGCAAGGGGTCGCCAGCGAGTGAATTCTTGGCAGCTTCCTGTTATGCCACCTTGTGCGCAATGCCACCCCTCTCCATGCTCCTTACACGTCCCAAAACACTTGTTTAACTCTCACAACTCCTGCTAACACTTGGCTTCACCTCCTCACTTCACCACCACTATATAAAGGGTCTTGATTCATGAGATCCTTTGCTCATTTGCTTCACAATTTGCTCCTATGGTGTTCTCTGGACCTCATAGAGGCCCCAAGTCAGTAACATTTCGTGCTAGGACCTCTAGTAAGTGTTCCTGACCACCCTTGTTCAGTTTCATTAGGATTAAAGCCTAAGTCAAAGCGTTGACGTAAAAACGCTTTGACTTTAGGATAAAACCACAACGGCTCAGTCATTATATGCAACGAATGTGGTTACGTGACTGTAATTATGTAGGTATTAATCCCACAACTGGGTGCCTCCTGATTACCACGTTTGCTTGGTCAATTGACGGGTTAAAGTTATATTAATGAAAAGTCAAACGGGTCAGTTTTGAAATAAATTCATATCTAGCAATGTAGGTGCTATAAAATCAGTTTCAACACTTTAATAACTTGGTAATAAGTATTAGAACATGTATAAACATGTTCGGCCCGTCAAGTCCAGGTCTAAGGTCGGTTCGTAACCGAAAGTCGTAAAAGTTGACTTCTGCTTTGACTTTCAGTTCTGACCCGAATTAGCAACCTTTGAAATTGAAATTTGGTTGCATTGTGACCATGATATATTGTAATATAACCCTCTGGAGTTATATGACGTGGTTACTTAGTAATCCGAGTGTTTATACAAGTTTCCATATAATATGCCGAATTTTGTTAAAAGGTCCCTAAGATCTTAAAAACAAAATTTAAACATACATGAGCATGAATATGGGTTATAAACTGATATACTAAGTTATTGAACTTGTGTTGAGGCCAACTTTCTGATTTAAAATCTAAGAAATGGTTATTTCGCATAATTTACACATTTTGCAACTAAACTACCCTTTAACACGTAAATCGCTTTAAACATAACTTAGTCACACCCCGACCCGCAGCGGAAACAAGAGTCGGGGCATAATTGGGTTATCACCAAAGCCCATGATGTTTACTAATATGTTTCATATTTATTAAATCCAAATTACATTTCAAAGTTTCAAGTCAAATTCATACAAAACAAGGAAAGGAAAGATTAACTAAACAAATCCATAATCTAAACTGGTTTATTCTTCTAGGCCGCCCTATATGTTTCTTGCTTCAACTTGATCACCTGTATCATGTGTAAAAATGGGAAATTTTGGGTCAACAAAAGTTGGCGAGTGAACCTTGTTTAAAACATTTGTTATTGATTAATTATAGTAATTTAATTTAGGAAAAATTGTGCAATAATCATATATGAACAAATGTATGTAAACATAACAATCACAAACCACCTTGTTTAAGCATGAAATAAAAAGTAACAATGTATGTGTTGGCAACGTCCCGTTCACGCTCATAGGTAATGGGGAACGGACGGCCTATGCTAATGTATGTGAGATCAAGGCTCAATCAAACGGAGCCGATCTTATGTTGGCAACGCCTGGTTCACGCTCATAGGTAATGGGGAACAGCTCACGCTCATAGGTAATGGGGAGCGACGGCCTATGAAATGTATGTACTGAAATGATAACATTAATCTAAACTTCAACCACACAGTCAATGGATACACCTTGAATACACATTGATCATAAACATGATGGATGCACAATGATTAATTATAATAAATAAGTACGACACATGATACACCCCAAAATGTGATTAAAACGGGGAATTTGTAGAGATTCACTCACATTGGATGCGTTTGTTTGAAGATGATGGATGCGCACGAGTTTAGGGGATTGATCGACGAGAGATAACTAACCAAATAAGAAATGAAAAGGCACGGTAAGTATGTGGATTTTATTAACTATTTTAATAAGATTTTTGGGTATAAATTTGTGAGTTTAAGACTACTTTCTAATCTTGAAAACGTTATTTTTAAGTATTTTTAATTGATTTTTAATTTAAATAATTGATTTAATAAATAAAATAAATAATAAAAAAAAGTTGACTTTGACCGTTGACCGTTGACCGTTACTGTTGACCGGTTTAATTGTGCGAACTTGTGCGCTGGGTGAGGCTCGAACCCGAGACCTCTCGTACGCGTGCACGCAGCTCTACCAACTGAGCTACGTGTCTAACCCGAAATAATTCTGTTTTTAATTATACTTATATACTATTTACTCTAAACCGAAAATTATTTATTTTTAAAAAAGCTTTTAAACTTAACGGACCGGTGCTGACCACAGGTCTCGAACCCGGGACCTGTGGGTTAGCGTACACACAGTCCACCGCTGGACTGTGTGTGTCACTTGGTTACTAACTCGGTTTTTATTATACTTAACATATACTGTGCTCAACCCGGTTCAATTAAAAAGGCGGAATTTTATTTCAAGTGGGTAAAACGGGGACAGAATTCGAACTCGCGTCTCGTGTGTGTTTGTTGCACACAGTCCACCGCTGGACTGTGTGTCTAACCCGTTTATTAAACCGATTTTAATTATACTTATATTATACCACACTTCATCTTCTTCGTTCAAAACATAAACATTGACCAAGAGACTGTTATTTGCTAAGATAGCTCAATGCAGGTTATGAGTCATCGGAAATAAAGTGAATGGAAAGAGATTGGAGGGTTTATTGTACCAACTGTTCGCTTTTCTTCAGACGTCCGGCAAGGTCGTCGGCTCCGTCTTGGTGAGCTGCGGCTGATAGAGTCTATCAATAAATTAGAGTGGTTAGATGCGAAGTGGGACTACTAGGTAATAACTATCAGTGAAACAGATGAGTTATACCGATAATCAGCAGTTCCCCTGAAAGTTCAGAAATTTCTCCGGCGAATCAGATAATCCGGCAACGTCAACTGCAAAGGATTCTGGGTGAGGGATTTATATTAGAACTTGTCTAATAAAAGAATGAGCCAGAAAAATTCGAAGTAATTACCGTCTAGGTGGATGTCTCGGTTTTCCGGCGACTTGCAGAGGTTTTCCGGTGAGTAGATTTTCGTCGAGAAAAAGTGCGATTTGGGAGCGAAAAGGTTTCTGGCGAATTGTGGTTGAATTTATAGGGTAGAATCGAGGTGAATGTGGTCTGAATTTGGTCTTAATTCGAAGTCAGCCGTTCTCCGGCGGTTACGGCTGTTGTCGCGGGTTCAGATGTCCGTTATAACCGTCGCTAACGTTAATTCAATGGTTAATTCGAGTGGTAACGTAAATCATTGGCGAAGTCGTCGGGATTTCCGACGACTGCTGTTTGGGCGCAAGTTGACCGAATTTGAATTCCGCATATCATTATTTGATTTAATAAATCCCTTATCTTAACAGAAAACCAAAGTGGCGGAGTGGTTTATGGTTGAGAGTTAAGACTTTGAAGAAATAACCGGCTGACCCAGGTTCGACTCCCGGCAGCCGGTTTTCCTTTTTAATTCATTCATTTTGATATTTTTACAATTTTAATTTATATCTTTTAAATTGTTGATCAATTATGAATCGTTTAAAATTAAAATAAGCCGTAAATGAACAACAAAATTTTAAAACTGATTGTTCGGTATTTAAACGAAGCGGGTTTTGAAAACCCGTTTTTCGACAAATGTTACAAACTTGGCCTCAAAACCTTATACCTACTGATGTACTATCATTATTAGGATTATTTGGGATATTAATTCAGGTTATAAACTGAGTTTATTATAAGTTCGCGTATTAAGCTTCTAAATGACGAAATTGCCCCTTCGGCACTTAACATGAGATATAAAGCATTTAAGGAACTAAATCTTTTACACACTGATATATTATGTTAAGTAATATATGTTTAACATACCAAAACAGATTTTAACACCAGTTTCACATAAACACCAGTTAAATCGTCATTTAGCGCCTTAATCGCCGTTTCAGTGCATAGTATGGTTTAAAACTATATTAGAACATCAAGACTTGGTACCTACTGATTTCAAAACTTATTTTATACATATTTACAGTAGGTACACAGTCTAAACTCAGATTCCCAAATAATTTGTCAAGTGATGTGTGAAATGACCAAAAGGCCCTTTCGAGGCATAGTTTGGTCTTAAACTCTAAACCACACGCATACTTGATATCCTACTGATATAACATCATAATTAAACTATTTTTACAGTAAGTTTATGACCATTACATCAGTTTGCTCATGAGATCTTTTTATAAGCCGTAAAATGACCAAATTGCCCTTTTTAGGCTTATTTTGATTTTAAAACTATAACGGACCAACATGTTGATAACTTACTGATGTTACAACTTGTTTAAAGTATAATGGCATATGAAACTTGTATAGGACTCACCCGGTTACCCGGTTTCGCTTATATGCGTACGGTTCGGCCTACGTAACTAGTTTACGTAATTTAACCGAAACGGGTTTAACCTTATCATTTTATTTTCAAAATCCAGAATGTAACATGTTTACCCATATTAAACAAGTCTCCATACTTGTTGGGTTTAAAATACATTTTATTCTGGTCAGCGCTTAATCTAGCGTTTAGTACCGTTATTATCTTTAAACTACCCGGTTCGAGTCTACAAAGTAAATAGGACCCGTTAGCATTCTAATTGGTTATAAACACCATCAATTCCAGACTAAAAGCCTCCCGGTAGATTGTCAACTAAGCTTACTTTTGATTGTTCGGTTGAGTTAGTAAATTATTGAAGAATTAGCTCAGGTAAATACTTTTAACTTATTTTCCTTATACGGGTTTGGGATACGGTATAATAATACCGCTTGGTCGGGTATGGGATCATGTTATCGGATTGTGATTTACTAAATCTTCATAACTCGTTTTATTCTGTATTGTTTGATAACTTAAACATTGGGGGTTAATTCGACCGTGTCCGGGATATCCTTGGCTCATTTAAGTTACTAATGGCCACGACCTTAAGCGCGTGGTGTAGGCATACACCTGACAGATGCTAATGCTAATAAAATATTGAATCCCATTGGTGGATTATTTAAGTGGCGTGTCGGTTAATCAGGTTATTCGGTTTCTGCACCGGACCCCATATGTATTTACCAAACATGTAAAACTGTAAACAAGGTCATTTTGAACTATCCCAAGTTATTTATAAAATGTGCCAGGTGTCCTAAAACCATTTTCAGAAATATTTTCAAAATGAGTCGGTTATTAGTATTTACCAGTGAAAACTGATGTATTTTCAAAAGATCAAGTTACACGTGGCAATACGCAATAGATCGGGCTGCGCTATAGTAACAATAAAGGGTTTTGCAAGTCTCGAAGTTGCTTAAAGTCTGTTAAACAAATACTTTGTATATATTTATTTCGATCCGCATGTGGATCTTTCTTTACAAGCCTTGTAATTTGTATTCGAACTTGAACACTCGGTTTGTAATAGTAATTTAAATCCAAGACTTCCGTTGTGCTGTGTTTGTTTGGTTATGATGTTATCAACTACGTCACGATATTCCCCAACTGGGCCCACCAGGTACACGTGGAAATAGGGGTGTGACAGATGTGCGCCGCCACCGCCACCGCCGCCTTTTTTTCGGGTATTCGGAGCACCGATTCACCTCCTTCTTCATAGGTTTGTTCCTCTTAACATCCTTCAGTTCTTTATATACTATCACAACTATCGGATCTACCACCATATTATTCGTCGCCGGTGGAGGGTGGAGGCGGTGACGGCAACATGCAACAGGGTGATGTGGTGATGGTGGGGTGATTGTGGAGGTGACGGTGGTGGTTTTTGGGAGAGGGAGGAAGTGGTTGCGGGTGCGGGTTGTGGTGGTGTTGTGGTGGCGGAGGAGGGTGGAGGACGATGGGCGGAGAGGAAGGATAGGGAAGACATGGTTGACGGAAAGTGGTGTTGTTTGTTGTTAAGCGAGGGAGGTGATGAGCTGGATTGATCTGAGCCGCTTATTATAGTATCTTTGAGGCCATTGCGCAAACATCAGTCGGGCTTTGAGTAAAGAATCAACTGTTTTCTTGATGCGGATGATTAGTTGCAGGAGGTAATGTTTAGTTTGCGAGTGAAGTTTATTATGGTTGTTGGTGATGTTTGTCTTGTTGCTGGTAGCAGCACAATCGCGGGGGTAGCAGAGGCCATGTTTGCACACTCAAATCACCCAAATTTCCAATGGTGGTGGCTGAGGATGTACAAGAAATGGTCTAAAATGCCACCCAAGTTTGATGATTTTCGTTTTCTGCCTACATTTTTTTGTTGCGGTTAATCTTTTGTTGCAAATTGATAAAGAGTATTCATATTGAGGGGTGTTTATCGGTCGATATGGATGATTTTTGAGTCGAATTGTGAACCAAACTGTTAGTCACTGTTTTAGTAATTATAAACAAAAACTGAACTGTTGAAAATCAAAAACAAAACAAACCATTATGAACGGTTTGGTTTTGTTTTGGTTTGGTTTCACGATTTGAGCGTTACCAGACTTTTATACAAAAAGGGCAAAAAAAACATAAACAAATTTTGAACTAATCAATTTATAAATGAAATAATATGTGGGAACAAAAACTACAATTTTATAGCAACTCTGAATTTTAATTCTTTTAACTCATTATATATAATATTTGAACAAATGAGCTTTCTTCACCAACTACATACTCACAGTTAATAAACAAAGATAGGTAACTTATAAGTATCATATAACTAAGTTTTATATTAATTAAGCGTAGCACAACATATAGGTATTTCAATATGTTTAATATAAAGCTAAAATATGTTATCAAATTTTACGGTTTGGTCCGGTTTTATATGGTTGGTTTTTTGTATACACCGTAAACCAAACTATTCACTACGGTTTGAATTTTCTGAAACCGCCTGTGAAACCAAACCGATGACAGGTTTGGATGGTTTCATGGTCTGAAACCAAACCGTGAACACCCTGATTCATATTTGATCTTCCATATTTACGTGAGTGATTTCTCTACATTATATGGAGTGGTTGTAAGTAAGGAAGAGATAAAATGTTATTGTTCATCAGTAAATTTATAATGACACTATTCACATTCTATATTTTTTAAAAGTGGTGTAAGTGGAGGAGATAAAAGATAATGAAAAAAAATAAAAATATTATTTAATTGAAAAGAAAAGAGAAAAAAATTAGTAATTTATAGTGTACTTATAGAGATGAAGATGAAAAATCAAAATTATGAATGCTATAAAGTGCAATTTTCCTTGTTCTTCTAGCTTGATTCAAAAATAAGGTTTTATTCAAATTTGAAACCTTTAGTACTCTCGGTGGGTAGTGTTTTAAAATTTAACTCAACTAGATGTAAGCTCCCCCGTGTTGCGGCGGGGGGTTAAAAGCGTGCCAACTCGCTCTGTTTCTCTCTCTAGAAACTCCATTGATGTTCCTCTCTACAAAATACGACCGTGTAAGGTCCGTAAATGGTCAGACAAAAACTCGTCGGAAAGTGTCTGCAACTAAGAGAGAGAGTTTTAGAGAGAGTAAGAGATCTAAGAGAAAGAGATATGAAGAGATTTATGGGTTTTAAAGAGCCAAAAAACAAATGTCAAACAAATATAAATACTAGATAGGAAATAAATACGCGGCCATTATTTTAAAAGCTTACAATCAAATCAAACCCATAATACAAAAAATTGAGTGCAGGAAAAAACACCAAAGTAAAGTGTACAATATCCTTATGCCTTTAAATGTAGGGATGAGCAAATGGTGCCGGAGTAACAAGTTTTAACATTTTCGGTATCGGTTGGGTACCGGTATTTACCAGTTTTTACCCTTAAATACCGGTATCGTATCCGTACCGAACCATACCAGGTATGTTCGGTACCGATATCCACTTTTAGGGATTTTCGGTACCGGTTGGTACCGAACCCATCCTTATTTAGATGTTGCAAATTATACTACTATATATATAAATATAAATATACATATTTGTCTTTAGTGGATACAACCAACCAATGTTTTAAAATTCAGTTTCTATATCTTACTGGATTTGGCTTAAAAACGATTTAACCGGACGGCACACCCAGTACAACCGGCCGGTTTAAACCGGTTTTTAAAACATTGCAACCAAACAAACATTATTGTACAAATATATATTAAATATAAATATACAAGTTTGTCCTTAGTGGGTACAACCCACTAAGCATTATGGTACAAACCATAATGCATAGGTATGTTGCATATATAAGTTTGTATTTAGAGGGTACAAGCCACTAAGCATTATGGTACAAACCATAATGCATAGATATGTTGTAAATTATATGTATGTACACCCGGTTAAACCGGTTTTTAAAACATTGCAACCCAATAAGCATTATGGTACAAATATATATTAAATATAAACTAGTAGTATACTCACGCGATGCGGCGGCGGCAACAATTTACAAGGCGGTACTTGTTTTCTGTTACTTTAGCAATCGTTTTGTGATATATTGTATAGTACTTAAGTTGGTTTTCTTATTTGTGTAATATGTTACAACTCAATCAAGTTAACTTATCAATTCTCAGGTGCCACATCCGACGTGCATGTTTAATCTTATGTAAATTCGAGACAAGCTGTACACTTGTAGATGTTCACGGGTGAGTTAGCCTTGCATCTTCATCGTGTTCAAAGCCGTTACTTCAGAAAATTGTGATCCTGTGCATCACCAAGGTTGCTGCCCTTTTCTTCTTCCGTGCCAAGTGCCTCACAATTGCCGTATTCCAATAGGTTTTCATGAATCCACGGCTTAAGGTACTTCAACTTCTTACTATAAGTACCTAGCACCACAGTAGTTTCAGTGGGCACAAGAGGACTGCTGAAACAAAACAACACAAGCATTTTAAAGGGCATCACCCCGGTTTTTAAAGTTCGGTGCTCCAACCAATATAGTAGTAGTGCGGTTAATTCACTAACTTCACCATTTTTCAAAACATGCATTACAGATGGCTGAATATTTAAATACATTTTTTTAGTATCCAGAACTCAACTCGGATCGTTGTGACATAATTTAAATTTTCTAAATACAGTCATCATGTACAAATTTAATTTTTGGAGTTGGTTTCTTGTGGACCTAAGCTTGCTAGATTACACTATTACAGAGCCATCAATGGAAGCCACAACCATTTTTACCTCATAATTCACCATTCATTCAACTTATTGTCCAAGCATCTTACCATAATCGTTACAAGAACACACACCTTGTTTAAAATGATGAAACCGACTTCTATCTCACGATTATTTCCCAATAAAAAAACTTTCAGATAAGTATACTGGCCTCATGACAGTCTTTAAGAAAGAATAATTCATAATGTCAGTACGTGACCAATATCCTTCAAAAGCAACCTACAACTTCTGAAATCCCGCATTTTTTTGGAAACAACGTTGCACTTGCGAAATGTGATACGTGGTCGAAAACCGGTGCTTTGTCATGTTTAAGTTTGTGTTTTTTACATAGCTTTTAGTTTCGAATAGCTTACTTTTGATTGGAATTGTGTTTTGCAGGTCTAACGGAGTTTAAGGAGCTATTCGGGAGCTATACGAAGTACCGGGAGCGAACAGGAACAACCGGAGACGCGTGAGATGGAAAACCGGAGTAACCCATGCTAGAGGGTGCGTCGGCGACGAGTTGCGTCGATCAAAACACACGTAGACAACACAGAAATGCGTCAGCAGAAAAACTGACTAACAGAGGTTCGTCGGCGACGCAAACCTTCTTCTTTATCATCTTTCCAATGACAGTTGTCAGATTTTGATTCAATGATGTAATGATACAAACGACAAATCTTTGAAGCTTCATTGTACCGGCGAAAACTTCACCATCGTCACTTACAATTTGTTTCGCCTAAAACCCGGTACCGCCGCCATCCATGGTTGCCTTCAACAAGTACCTGGTGAGAAGAACAGAATGATAAAACTGTCAATTTGTACCCGTATTTAAGGCGAACGGGTCGATAAGTGCCTAAATTGTAATTATTTAAAAGTTTTTCTTGACTTCATTAGCTTATTAAAAATCTCAAATTTTGGACCAGAAGTGTCCAGGGTCTACCTGACTGACCCGTCTAAACCTGCTGCACAAGAGTTACATGTTTTGACCCGAACCAAATTGACCCATTGTTTAAAATGGCCCGCTTTGACTTAAACGCATCCTTACTTGTGACCTAACCCGATCGGTCCACTTTAGGAGTCAAATAGTCATTTTAAGTACCTTAAGATGCTTTTATGTTTGTAGTAGATGTAATGCATATGAACCTTGATTTCTGCATGGATAAAACATAAGGTTAACTGATGAGATGAATTTTGCTTTCATTTGTTATTCGGTTCCAACATTAATAGTATAAATATTAGTAGTATAGGGCTGAAATTGCGCCAAAAGCCACGCCTCGCCAGTCGCAGCGCATTTAGTGCGTCTCGATTCCTAGGCACACGCCTCGCACGCTATTGAAAACAGAGGCTTCATGACAATTGAACCAGATGAAACCAACCCAAGCCCATTGGGACTCGTGGCTCAACAGCAACAACCAGTCCAGGTTGGCATCTCTAGTGTTTCACATACCAGCGGAATACTTGAACCTTTTCCTAAACCATTATATTAATAAACTTAATAACTTAGATAACTATTGAAATAATATATGTTTTATATAGGCATTTAAATATTTGTTAAAAATGGAAAATAAGTGTTTTACGTAAATTCAACACAACCCATGTTGACAGTACCCAAAAAACAATGTTTTAATCCATTACACAACCTACTTATTGTGCTACTTAGCCTACCATATAGAGATAGCTAAATTGTTTCATTTGACCCTTTTTAACTTAATTAACCCCCGTTTAGCTATACTCACTAACCTAACCCCTTTGATAAAAAACACACCCCAAATCAACTTCTTTTAGCTAAATTATTTAAATTGGATACCTTGATATAGAACACAGCCCATATTGACCCATTCCTAAGTAAATGGGCTAAAATCATCACCTGTCATAGTTTTGATCGATAGAAAAGAAACCAAACATGTAAAAAAACTCACCTTCTCATCCAGGAATGCTCTTAGTAGTATAGGCCTGAAGTTGCGCCTTAGTAAATAACTTTTAAGTGTCATGTCGCCAATGTGGGGCTAGCTCACTTGGTAGACTCTTTTCTCTTAGTGGAAGTTCTTGGGTTCAATCCCTAGCAAGTTCCACCACCACAGTTGCATCATCATCAGCATATCGTCCTTCCAAGGATGAACTTATAAGCAACAGTATGTTTTTGCCCTGTATTACACCAGGAACCCCACCCAATTATTGTTACACACCCTATCTATGCCAAAGTTTCTCACCTCCCATATGACACAAATGCAATTGCTGAGTCGGTGGGAGAGTACTTGAAAATTTTACCCTCATTACCTCCTATCAGCAGTTTCAAATTGTCGCAAGGCATATGCCTTTGTGCTGAATATCCTTGTTTGAGTTCCTACATAATTTAAACACTTTTGTCATTAAAAAAACAAATGGAACATTACTGATTCTTTCAGTCTAGATAGACTTTCAATCCCATTCCACAAGATGTCCTTTTTTTTAATCAATATATGCTTTGATTCCTTATTAGTATAGAATTTTCCAAACACTCAAAACAACAAAGTTTCTCCTTATTACAACTTAAATCAGCAAAAGTACATTAAAACAACAATTCATTTTATTTGGAAGATTGAAAATCATATAGTCACTCACGGTAAGCACTCTCATCAGTTCAGTTTTGGAACCAAAATTAAACCTACAACAAACGTTTCCGTTTCATATGTGACGCACATTACTCACCAACTTTCCTACCGTCTGGAAACTTCTTGTGTAAAAACTCTGCGCATGCCTGCAAAGTGGTAAAATGATGAATAAATTCCATTAAACTTGTGTTGCAATACATTTTTTTAGAATATGCAAATATTTTACAGACTCGGTAAGAGAATTGTCCAAGAGCTACAATAAATGGCATAGATTCAATATCTCTTACAATAAAAGCTTTACTTTTTACTGGTATACCTACTGTGCCCCCCAACTCAAGGACACAGACATCAGGTGGAAAAGAGGTTTGGTTAGTATCATAGTTATTATAGCCATCGCCTAGGTGCAAATAAAGCCCCGGGTCCAACAAAGCGCCCTGAGTGCGTCTCGCGCCTTTAATCTTCAGGTTAGTTCATGTATGCCAATAATGTTACTAAAGCGAGCGCCCAGGCGCGCCTAGGCGCAAATAAATCCTCGGGTCCAATAAATCGCCCTGAGTGCGCCTCGCGCCTTAAAGAACTATGGTTAATATGAAAAAAAAACAAAAATAATCTCTAGAAATAAAAAGCTTGTAAAGATTCAACTTTTAATTGGATAAACACATGAAATCTCGATTATTCATGGAGTGAATAGATCGGGTTGATTAGGGTTATGTAATACCTCTTAATGGGTCCAATGGGTTAACCACATGGGCCCCAAACACAACACAACACAAACTCAAAAACTGTCCCGAACACAACACCGGTTGTCGCGTATTGACAAAATAACAACCCGTTTAATCCAATTTACCCATTCAATCTTATACTATACAAAAAAATTGGCAATTAACAACTAATGTTTTTCTCGATTTTTGAATTGAACTTACGCACCGGCAGATGAGTAGACCCTGGAGCGAGATCTGGAGCAAGAGGATATGTGAGTGATGCCGGAGATGGAGCAAGTTGCGGGAGGATGAGGCTGAGCCGGAGCGAGATCCGGAATGGGAGGATATGTGAGAGTCCCTATTTTGACTCCATAGTCAACTTGCTCAACCAACCACTCATTCTGCCACCTCCACTTGAATTCAATGAACTAATTAAAGTAATATGCCTCATCATCTGCAACACGCCCGACAATATCTTTTATTAAACTATTTTTTTGTAAAGTAAGAATGTGGCAAGATTGCTTGGAAACAACGTCTCGAAGATTCGTGTAACAATTCCTAGATCAGTAGATCACCACTGGCTGATCGATCTTCAAGCATCGTGCATTAAGGCGGACCCCACAACATGTAAGTTTTTCCACTTCTGGTCTACTATACATCATTAACAACCATTGAAAATACTGCCACAAAATACTTTCCATATAAAAAACTATCACCAAACAGTGAAAGAAGTACCTGTCCATATACCACTATCGATGTGTTGTAACCTGCCATTGCACTCTTAACCATGGCGATCCAAGTATTTAGTTAAATAATCAGCCTTAAATTGATTATCTAAGGCTCGTTGCTACGAAGGATTTAAAAAATGAATTTTGACATAAAGCAACAACAAACTGAACTGTAACAACCCGATCTTTTGGATTGTTATCCGAATCCCGTTATTTTCGTTAATTTCTGTTTCAAAACTCGTTTGTACTCTGGGATTCATTGTAATGGTTAAACTAATTTGAAACGCATATTATCTCGCTTATTTATCGCATTTAAATCGCTTAATACACGCAACCCTCAAACGCAAACTCAAATCGCAAATTAATTATGTTACTTATATGTTATATGTGCTTTATGTTTTGTGGTTGTACACGCTATCACACCGCTTTCACTCACACGAATCGTTAAATCGCATTATTTTATTAACACAACGCTTAACGCCTCGCCAAAACGCTTAACGTAACTAATACGAATAAATCACCGAACAAACAGTCAACGAACAAATGGGAAACAAACATAGCCAAGGGGACAACTTCGCCCGAAGTTGGCCAGGCCACCAGGACTACAGCAAGTTTGCTCGAATTTGCACAATTCAAGCAGAACTGGCCAAGTTCGCCCGAACTTGTGTCAAGTTCGCTTGAATTGTGACAACCTCGCCCGAACTTGACCTCTGCCACTTTGTTTCTCCCTTACCTATAAATACCCAGCACCTCCCTTCATGCTCTCCTTGTGAGTGTCTGTTGTACGGATCGTTCGGGTCCTAATTCGGCAAACCTAAGGTAAACGTGCGGAATCCGTTAGCATAGGCGACATTGAAGACAAGTTTGTTACTGTTTAACACCGTTTCATTAATGTGTAGACGTTACAGATCATGGAAACACTTGGACAGAGCTTCGCCTCTGTCGTGACAAAATCTCTGAATCTTACAAATGAAATGTCAAGACTCCTATTTATAGGAGATACAAGTTCACTTGGGGAGTGCAAGTTCGGGCGAACTTGCTTAGTCAAGTTCGGCCGAACTTGACTACAACATATACATTTCAAGCGAACTTGACTATAAACATACATAAACTTCGACATTTCACTCCTAAATACTGACTCGACGTTATACGATGACGTAGGCAACAGACATATGCATCAACAGACTCCCCCTTGGATGTTGCCGTAGTCATCATTCTTCAATTAAGTTCTTGAGTCTTTAATGTTCTCTTGATCTTTATTACTTGAATAACTTTAATTTCCTTGATCTTCATAGCATCTACAATCCTTTTCTCTTTTCTTCTCGAGCTTGTCTTGATAAAACTTTAATCTCCATGCTCCCCCTTGCTTTGAGCTTTCTGGGATCTTCAATCATGTTTTATCTAGCTCCCCCTTAAAATCAACTTCTTGTTTCAAAGTTTCTCAATCATTCAAATAAAACATTTCATATTCAAACTTTGAAATTTCAAAAAAACATTTCAAATTTTAATATTCTATCAGTTTTTAAACCCTCTCAGTTAATCAAGTCCAAATTAATGACCTTAAATAGCTGATTTATGTATAAAGTTCAACTTAATGATCTTGATTAAACGCTTTGAAACAAACTGATGTCTTTATTCCAATGTAAGTTTCAACTTAATGAACTTTTAAACTTTTCAGATCAATTTGAAATTTTCAAACTTTTGATCAGCAGCTTTAGATTTTGAAAATCAACATTTCATCATCAGTGGTCAAACTAAAATATTATATAATATTTTTGTTTTTTATAAAATGAATATCAAACTCTAAGTATATACAAACATATTTACAGGAATATTTTTTGTTTAGTTTGTATTAAAGGATCATATTAGTTTCTGAGACATATCACTAGTATCGTTGACCTTTAGATGACTTTAGGTTTTAAACTTGTTTACCTAGGTTGTCGATATGTTTGTCCACTTAAATTTCGACACATTTCTCAATTGTTCCTAGATATCTTAGTTAGAATTATGAAACTTGGCTTAACTATGGTTCCCATCTCAGAATATACTCCCGTATTAAGATTCCCTAAATTTCATCTTACAGGTGAATATAGCGTAATTGATATCTGTATCTGGGTTATGCGAGACCTTGAGAGCTCAGGTTAGTACCACCGTATCGACAAAGAGATGAAGGCTCGACTTATAAGGTAGTGTTCCAAAATGGAATCTTTTTGTACTGCAATTGTAGTATCTTTTGATATTTTCAAGTGAATGCAGTTTTTAGGGGATTTTTGCGAAAGCATTATAGAAGTTTTAGGCCATTGCTTACGCAAAATCAGAAGAACTTGTATAATACCCCAGATATCAATCATCTATAAAGACCTCGTATCTCATAATCATGCAATCTCTCAAACGAAATTTCGGAGTACTAAGTCCATATATCCGAGAGATGTTAATCCACAAGTTTAAGCAGTTGTAAAATTTAGTTTATATCCCGAAAACAATCTACTAAACGTGTAAAGACTATCGACACATCCACAGTAAGACTTGTTTATACTTTTTAAACTTTACAAATGCTTAGCGTACTGTGATAGTCCACTGATGTACTATCATTTCCTTTTATCCACAAAACTCTTTTTGCCTTTTTCGATGTTTTTGTATTTTTTGTTTTTAACATGTTTTTGGATTTTCTGAAAATTTTTTCTCCCCCTAAAATTCAAAAACATATTTTTGGAATATTTGTTTTTTAAGAAAAACATTGATCAACTGATGAGAATCACTTCAATTCTCCATCCATTATTGCTTCACGGTTTTTCTTTTAAAGCTCTCTCCCCCTCATGATGACAAAAACCTTGACACTTTTGCGTTTATAACAATTTAAACCATGAGTTTTGTCTCTTCAACAATGAGGGTTCTGTGAAAATTTTCAAATTTTTCTTCAAAAAGTTTGTAAAAATTTTCAAGTAAACGTTATTAGAACATGATTTCGAAAAATTTTCTTCAAAAATTTTTCAAAAATTGTAAAGTAAACGTTATTTGAATATGTAATAAGGCCTTTATATAGAACTTGATAACCCGGCCCATCTTCATTGTGTGCCACGGAACTCCATTCTTAGTAATTTGCGTTCATCTCAGAAGTTCCTACACAAAAATTCAAACAATTAGTTGAATAATGAACCCAAGCCTTTGCAGTCTTAGGCGTTATTTCTTCAACCTTTTCACAATCAGGTTTATTTTGAACTATCTCATATTTCGGAAAGTTCTCTAAACTTTCAATTTTTACTGATTGTGTAACTTCTTTTTCTTTTACCAACCATGATTGATTTTTCGTTAAAGCTTTCTTGAAATACAATGTAGAAACTCATTGTTCATTACCATTCAAGGATTCACCAGTTTCAAAATTTGAAAGCTTAGTAATAATTGGTTTTACCTGTGTTTGTAGTTTCTGTACATTGTTTCAAAACCTGAGTTGGTATTTTCACATCTTCAAAAATTTTCTTATCAATATGAACAGGTTTAGTATTAATTTGAAAACATTTTCTAGCAATGTGTCAAGTTACTCCACATTTATGACACTTCCTGTTCTCATACTAATCTTTTTTAATAAACCATACACTCAAATCATAAGATTGATTTAAAGTGTGGTAGCCATCGATTGTGTAACTTTTTTTTCTTTTACCAACCATGATTGATTTTTCGTTAAAGCTTTCTTGAAATACAATGTAGAAACTCTTTGTTCATTACCATTCGAGGATTCACCAGTTTCAAAATTTGAAAGCTTAGTAATAACTGGTTTCACCTTGTTTGTAGTTTCTGTACATTGTTTCAAAACCTGAGTTGGTATTTTCACATCTTCAAAAATTTTCTTATCAATATGAACAGGTTTAGTATTAATTTGAAAACATTTTCTAGCAATGTGTCCAGTTACTCCACATTTATGACACTTCCTGTTCTCATACTAATCTTTTTTAAAAACATACACTCAAATCATAACATTGATTTAAAGTGTGGTAGCCATCGATTGTACTGTTCTTTTAAACCATGATTGATTTTCGTTAAAGCTTTCTTGAATACCAATGTAGAAATTTTGTCATTCATCGGTCACATTAATTGAAAGTAGTAATACTGGTTACTATTTGTAGTTCTGTCTGTTAACCTAGTTTTCACATTCAAATTTTATCATATGAAGTTAGTTTATTGAATCTGAGTGCCAGTTATCACATTTGAACTTCCTTTTCTACTGATCTTTTGCAAAATCACCAAACATGATTAAGTGTGTACATCTTTCGTTTGTACTTGTTGACCTTGACTTTGGTTCGACGCCACTATTCACAATTGTGAGTTTTGATTTACAAATTTTTGTAAATTTCTATTTTGATTGGATGATCGTACCGATGAGCTTTTATTTTTCTTTTGAAAATTTTCAGAATTTTTAAAACTTTGTTTTTCTTTTTGTTTTCGTTCTCCATTTTGCTTAGAAGGTTTTTGCGTTGAGCATTCACCTTTCTCAGTAGATTGTAGAACAGTTTCCTGAAAATTTTCTTTTAGTTTTAAAAATATTTCATTTTTCTCTTTTTTAGTACTTTCATCATCGGTATTAACATCACAATTCTCAATTATGACATTGTCATAATTTGTGACATTGTCACTTATTGGAATTTTCTTTTTAGTAACATTGATCGGTTTTGGACATATATGATCTAACTTTAATGAGGAAGTCACAAAACCTTTCAATAACTATTCTGAATTAATAGCTTTATTTTTAACAGTCTCAACTTCTTTTTCAAGTTGAGCAATTTTCTCAATATGAGAATTTATTGTTTTTTGATTTTCTATATTTAATTTTTCAAAAACAATTTTTTCATTTTTAAACATCTTTATTCCATTTTGAAAATCTACCAACATTTGTAATTTTTAATTTTCTAAAATTTTTATTTTGTTTTCAAAATTCTTTTCATTTCTTTTAAATTTTTATTTTATAATGTCAAACTCTCAATCTCACTCAAGAGTTTGGCATTATCTGCCCGATAGATATCTACATCATAAACTGGACAGACTGGTTTAGAACTTGAAGATCCATTTGTAGATGTACTTGAAAGTTGAGCTTCACAGTTCTTAACCACTACATTCTCTTCTTTCTTCACATGATATTTATTTTTCAGAGATATTCGGAGTTCTTTTGCAGTTTTGTACTCAGGCAGTAGTAACAAGATATCTTCCTTAACAGATTGTTGAATCAGACTAATCATTTTCTTTTCAGCAAAATACTCCTCTTTCTGTTGCGTAGAATACTTGTACTCTGTTCTCATCTCTTGGAACGACATATCATGTTTTGATCGCAACCCAACTTTGAAAGTGCATAGCTTGGACCCAGTTCACGAATTTTCCTTTCCAGACTTCATACTCATCAAAACTTATCAACATTGGCGGCTTCACGGACCCCATTTCGTTTTCCAAACTAATCTATCGTTCAAAAATACTTGAAAAATAATTAGCAAACATACAATTTTTAGAAAAATTTGACTTTTTAATCGACAATATTAACGTATCGGTTTGCTAAAAACGTTTAAAATTTTTCGGAAAACTGTTTTTACCAGATTAGAGCTTAAATTTTTTTTAGAAACCTTGAACAAGTTCGGGCGAACTTGTAATGGACAAGTTTGAGTGAACTTGTATATTACTTGTTCGAGCGAACTTGTGAGATTTTTCAAGAGAACTTACAAGTTCGGGCGAACTTGTAGTAAATTTCAGCAAGATTTAATCAAGTTCAGGCGAACTTGATTGAAATTTGATAAAAAAAACTAACAAGTTCGAGCGAACTTAGTGAAAACTCAATGAAAATCAGTCAAGTTCGGGCGAACTTGATGAAAAATCACTCAAAAGGTGAGTTTTCAGTCAAGTTCGAGCGAACTTGCTTACAAGTTCGAGCGAACATACGATTACAAACATGGTTTTTTCAATTTTTCGGCATGAATTCGTTTGTTTTAAGCTCTGATCTTTTCAGTGGTTTTAGTATAATGGATTTTACGTATTATACTTGAAAATCCGTCCATTTTGTCCGTAAATTGTCCAAGAAAAGTTAAAAATAGAAGAAATGAGTAGAAGATGAGATGTTCTATGTCCAATGTCTTCAAATTAGTCCAATCCTGCTCTGATACCAATTGAGAGTCCGTTGTACGAATCGTTCGGGTCCTAATTCGGCAAACCTAAGGTAAACGTGCAGAATCCGTCAGCATAGGCGACATTGGAGACAAGTTTGTTATTGTTTAACACCGTTTCATTAATGTGTAGACGTTACAGATCCTGGAAACACTTGGACAGAGCTTCGCCTCTGTCGGGACAAAATCTCTGAATCTTACAAATGAAATGTCAAGACTTCTATTTATGGGAGATACAAGTTCGCTTGGAAAGTGCAAGTTCGGGCGAACTTGCTTAGTCAAGTTCGGCCGAACTTGACTACAACATATACATTTCAAGCGAACTTGACTATAAACATACATAAACTTTGACATTTCACGCCTAAATACTGACTCGACGTTATACGATGACGTAGGCAACAGACATATGCATCAACACCTTGCTGCAACTTCGCTCCAGAACTCCCAAAACCGAATTTCTTTGATTTCCAAGTAAGAAGCCACTCGTTTTATGCAAACTACAACGTTTTCCACTACGATTTTACACAAGGTTTACCTTCGATTTCATCTAAACTTCTCTATTTATAAAAATCTTCATCTTTTTCTATAAAACTTCTTGTTTTAGCTTAGATCTACACTTAAATGGGTTTATTGGACTTAGCCTTGGCTCTCCAAGATAGAAATCTTGATGATTTCGACTCACTGAGTGTTAGATTTGAGAAAACTATTCAAAGCATTGATTTTTACACAAAATTCGGACTAACCGACGTATGTTTCGTTCACTAAGTAGTGGAACGAGGCATTGTCAACAATATACTTGAAATGGATTCGAATCTACGTCTGTTTCAAGCGGAAACGCAGATCTGGAAGCACTAGGACGATAAAGTCGCTTTGCATAAACTGGACTAACTCGTATGAGCTGACAAGTTCGCACGGATTAGCCCGAGTTCCTGTAAAATTACTAAAACTCGCTCTCAAAGACCTCTCCTGCCTATGGTTTGCTCAGTGGCTCAAGATTGGAGAGATGGACACTCGATTTCCTCAGCAAAAGACACGAAAACTCTCGATTTTGGAACCAAAACAGACAAGTTCGCTCCAAAAGGGGCAAGTTCGCTCGAAGCGGTCACCTGACTGGTGCTAACTTCGCACGAACTTGTGTTGACCAAAGAGGAGTGGTACAACTTCGCCCAAAGTTGTTACCAAACCTCAGTTTTGGTACAACTACCTAACCTCAGTTTCCCTATGTGCCATTCCAAAGGATCTCACTTTCGCAAATGGCATCCATGGGTTCTCACACTCACCGCACCGCTCAACGCAACAACGGCGACAAACGCATCGCCTCTCTCGTAGCCAAGGAAATGGCTAAGGTGATCCCGCAAATCGTCAGCGAGATCCAAGCCGTGAGCAGCAACTCATCAGTCGACTCCAAGAACGATGCTCTGAAATTTCGGTTTAGTTTCAAGCAATTTAAAGCCTGCGGTCCGGTGGCTTTCACTGGCGAAGATGGACTAATCAAGATGTTTCACAGGTTCGACTCGATCGAAGTCACTTTCAAGCAAAGCGGATGCCCTGAAAACCTCCGCACCGTTAACGCCACTGGAGTCTTTCAGTCAAGTGCACTTGACTGGTGGACTGCCGAGTGCAACAGGCGCGGTAACGACGAAGCTTACTCTCTCGCATGGGAAGAACTTAAGGAGCTCATGATCAAAGAGTTCTGCCCACCACACGAAATTCAGAAATTGGAAAATGAATTTTGGGGTATCAAACAAATCGGTGGTGACAATGCTGCTCTCACCGCTCGCTTCAAGCAGCTCAGCCTCATCTGCCCAGGTCAAGTGGATACTACCGAGAAAGCTATCAAGAAGTATCTCCGCGCTCTCCCCGACTGTGTCGCTGACTTTGTTCACGTAGCAAAACCAACTACGATCGAAGAGACTTACCAACTCACAGCCGAGATCAACGACAAGTGAGTCTTGGCTGGAGCTTTCAAGGTCTCAACCAAGAACCTCAGCCAAGCTACTGTTGAGCCAAGCGCCGGTATTGCTCCATCTCAAGCCTCCAAGTCAAATCGCCAGAACCGCAAACGAAAGGGTAACAACAAGAACTGCGCAGTAGTCCCAACACCAAACTCCCAGTCTCGCCAAGCTGCTACTCCCAACGCACCAACTGCTAAGCGTGCGTATACTGGACCTCACCCTCTGTGCTCTAAGTGCACATACCATCATGCGGTTGGAGGAAACTATCGCTTTTGTGCCAATTGCAACATCTATGGGCACTTGACGGCGCAATGGTCCACGTCAGCAAACTCCTCCCTCTCTCGCAGCACCGCCAGCTCCTCTCAATGCTATGCCAGTCAACCAGGCACCGCAAACACCACAGTTTAGGCACGGGCTTGCTAAACTTGTGGTGACCCGAGTCATTTCAGCAATGTCTGCCCGCACCGTGCTGTCAAACAAGAACCACAGCAGCAGCAGCTTCAGCAACAGCCACCGCAACAGCACCACCACAGGCTGTGCGTGGAAGAGCTTTCAACATCAATCACCGCCAGGCTCAGAATGACAACAATGTTGTCAATGGTAAGTTCCTCGTTAATGGTATTTATGCTTCTTGTTTATTTGATACTGGAGCCGATAACTGTTTTGTATCGTTAGAATTTGAAAAACTTTTAAAATGTAAACGCGCTAATCTCCTAAGTACCTTCGACGTCGAAATCGCCACCGGAAGAACCGTTACCGTAAACTCCGTCTTACGTGATTATACTCTCGAACTTAATGATCACAACTTCCTGATCGACCTCATACCTATGCAATTAGGTAGTTTTGATGTCATAGTAGGCATGGATTTTCTTCGCAGGAGTCATGCCGAAGTCGTTTGTTTCGATAAAATGATTCGTTTTCCCCTTCCAAACGGTGATCAACTACACGTTTACAGCGAAAAAACCCTCAAAGAAGTTGATGCTTTTGTCATGTAACCAAGCGAACAAGTGTTTGCGCAAGCAGTGCATCGCTTTTCTAGACCACATCGTGAACCCGGTGAAGGAAAAGAACACCTTGAAAGACGTACCTGTTGTTTGTGATTTTCCTAAAGTTTTCCCCGACGGTTTACCAGGTTTACCCCTACCCGTGATGTCGAGTTTCGTATTGATCTAATCCCCAGTGCTACACCTGTCGCTAAAGCTCCCTACCGTCTCGCACCATCAGAAATGCGCGAGCTATCTAGCCAACTTCAAGAGTTACTTGATAAAGGATTCATACGCACGAGCACTTCACCGTGGGGCGCACCCGTTCTTTTTGTGAAAAAGAAAGATGGGACGTTCCGAATGTGTATCGATTATCGTGAACTTAACAAACTCACGATAAAGAACCACTACCCTCTTCCTCGAATCGACGATTTGTTTGATCAACTTCAAGGTGCTACTTGTTTTTCGAAGATTGATTTACGTTCTGGATATCACCAGCTACGTGTACATGAGCAAGACATTCCGAAAACCTCTTTTCGTACTCGCTATGGCCATTACGAATTCGTGGTCATGCCTTTTGGACTCACAAACGCGCATGCGGTCTTCATGGATTTGATGAATCGTGTGTGCAAAGCCTTCTTGAATCGTTTCGTCATTGTTTTCTTCGATGATATTCTTATTTACTCAAAATCGAGAGCCGAACACGCGCGACATCTTCGTTTAGTTCTCAAACTTCTCCAAGGAAACCGTCTCTACGCCAAATTCTCCAAGTGTGAATTTTGGCTTAACGAAGTTCAATTTCTCGGTCACGTCGTCAATGACCAAGGAACCACGTCGATCCCGCCAAAATTGAAGCTGTAAAGAGTTGGAATACTCCGAAGAATCCGTCCGAAATCCGTTTTTTCCTCGGATTGGTAGGTTAATACCGCCGATTCATCGCTGACTTTTCAAAAATCGTCGTACCCCTCACCTCTTTGACTCATAAGGATAAACCTTTTGTTTGGGGTTCCGAATAGGAGGAAGCCTTTCAGACTCTCAAGCATATGCTTTGCGACGCACCCATTCTCGCACTTCCCAACGGAGACGACGATTTCGTCGTTTACTGCGATGCCTCCAACCTAGGTCTCGGTTGTGTTCTTATGCAACGAGACAAGGTTATCGTGTATGCATCTCGACAACTCAAAATCCACGAGAAGAACTACACTACCCATGATCTCGAACTCGGTGCAGTTTTGTTTTTGCGTTAAAGATATGGCGACACTACCTTTATGGTACAAAGTGTACGGTCTTCACCGACCATAAGAGCTAACAACATATCTTTAACCAGAAGGAACTAAACATGCGCCAATGCAGATGGGTTTAAACTTCTCAACGACTATGATTGTGAGATACGCTACCATCCCGCAAAGCAAATGTCGTAGCCGATGCTCTCAGTCGACGAGCTATGTGTATAGCATTCATGACGTTCAAGCCCAGAATAAGCTCGAAACCCTGATTCGCGATACCCAGCACGCATGTTTCACTGAGAATACCTTGTTTGAGGAAATGAAATGTGGTGCCGAATCCCAGCTGGAGAATAATGTAACGCCTCGTATTTTAGTATCCTTATTTTTATATCGTAATTCGAGGCGTTAATCATAATATATATATGTATATATGCATATATCTCTTATTACATATTCATTAATCACACGACCGATCATTTAAATACGTATTTATACGCAAACCGACACAATTATACGAATAAATACTTATACGCACATCCTCAATACTTGAATTATACTTTTATACTTTTGTATATATACTCAATTACATAATATATACTCAAGAAATACCAAGAAATATACCAATCATCTTTCCACTTCATCAATCCTCTTTCACCTTCTTTAACCAATCATATTTCACCCTTTTCCACCTCCTTTCTCCACCAATCATCTTTTCAATCCTCTTTCACTTTTTTTAACCAATCATATTTCACTCTTTTTCCACCTCCTTTCTCCACCAATCATCTTTTCAATCCTCTTCCACCTTTTTTAACCAATCATATTTCACTCTTTTCCACTTTCTCTACCTATAAATACCAACCTCCTTCTACCATTTTATTCACACCATT
This sequence comes from Scalesia atractyloides, assembly GCA_947069175.1. Taxonomy (NCBI): domain Eukaryota; kingdom Viridiplantae; phylum Streptophyta; class Magnoliopsida; order Asterales; family Asteraceae; genus Scalesia; species Scalesia atractyloides. The sequence continues at coordinate 79,561,932 of CAMTDV010000005.1, read as the reverse complement.
CTTCTCTCCATCTCTCTAATTCTCTCAATATCTCTAAATCAAGAATTCTAAGAATTCTAAAAGGATACTAAGTGATCCAACCATTCTTCTCTCAACCTCTCTACTTCTATCAAATCTTCCAAGCAAGGAAGAGAACTATAAGAGTTCTAAAATAAAACACTAAGTGTTTTAAAGGAAGCTTTGAAGCTCCAACCTCCAACTCTTCACGGAATCACCAAAGGAAACTTTGCAAAACTGTGAGCATACTCGACCCCCTTTTTACACTTTAATGCATTTTGGGGTGCAACATGTATAACTTACAAAATTTATTTTAAACAAAATTAAATGTGTTCACAATACCAAATTGCCATCAGTTACGCTTATGTGAGTTATATGTGTTAGTTTAAACTCGTCTATACATGCTACTTGTTATGCTTGAGTTTGTTTATGCTTATTAGTTTTGACTTGTATTCTCATGATATCATTATGCTTAGAATACTATGCATGCTAGTTAAGGAATTCGATTATATGCTATTGTTATGCGAAAGTGGTCTACATATTCGTGCGATTCGACTTGAATATATACTTGTCACAATCAAAACAAACTTTTATACTTATAATTAATTTCAAACTTGTATGCTCGCCAATACTTTTGTATTTATCTATGCTTTTAATACATGTTGCAGGAATTTTGATGACACATGGAATCTAGTAGGATTGCCTAGAAACGCATTTAAACTTTAAATACTTATTGTATTGTATTTGTTTCAAACATGTATTTCGTTTCAATATCTTGTATTAAATCGTTATCAATGAAATGAAGTTATATTTGTTACGTGTCGGGAACTAAATTTTGTATTATTTGATTTAAACTATGAAAAAAAGTAATTATTAAACACTTGACACAATTAGCGTTATGAAGCCTCTTACAATCTAGTTTTCGTCTCATCCCGATGTTTCCGTCATCGGTTGGGGTGTGACAAATAAGTCTAACGGGATCTATTACTTTCTAAATCGCATTTGGATCCCTAGCCGCAATAACCTTCGAGAGTTACTGATGACCGAAGCCCATAAGTCTCGATACTCCATTCACCCTGGTGCCGACAAGATGTACCAGGACCTCCGTTCTAGGTACTGGTGACCGAGCATGAAAAAGGATATCGCTCTGTACGTTTCTAAATGCTTAACTTGTGCGAAAGTTAAAGCCGAACATCAACGACCCTCTGGCTTACTCGAATAACCCGATATCCCGATGTGAAAATGGGAGAGTATAGCTATGGATTTTGTTACGAAACTCCCTCGCACCTCTTCTGGTCACGATAGTATTTGGGTAATCGTTGATCGTCTTACGAAATCTGCTCATTTCATTGCCATACGAGAAGACTATAAGGTAGAACGATTAGCACGATTCTATACCGACGAAGTCATTTGTCGACACGGGACGCCTCTTGACATCATCTCCGATCGCGACGATCGCTTTACTTCACGTCTCTAGGAGACTTTTCAATCCGCACTCGGTACGACTCTCAATATTAGTACCGCATTTCATCCTCAGACCGACGGTTAGACTAAGCACACAATTGGCACCCTCGAAGACATGCTTCGATCTTTCGGATTGTTATCCGAATCCGGTTATTTCCGTTAATTTCTGTTTCAAAACCCGTTTGTACTCTAGGATTCATTGTAATGGTTAAACTAATTTGAAACGCATATTATATCGCTTATTTATCGCATTTAAATCGCTTAATACACGCAACCCTCAAACGCAAACTCAAATCGCAAATTAACTATGTTACTTATGTGTTATATGTGCTTTATGTTTTGTGATTGTACACGCTACCGCAACGCTTTCACTCACACGAATCGTTAAATCGCATTATTTTATTAACACAATGCTTAACACCTCGCCAAAACGCTTAACGTAACTAATACGAATAAATCACCAAACAAACAGTCAACGAACAAATGGGAAAAAAACATAGCCAAGGGGACAACTTCGCCCGAAGTTGGCCAGGCCACCAGGACTACAACAAGTTTGCTCGAACTTGCACAATTCAAGCAGAACTGGCTTGAATTGTGACAACCTCGCCTGAACTTGACCTCTGCCACTTTGTTTCTCCCTCACCTATAAATACCCAACACCTCCATTCATGCTCTCCTTGCTGCAACTTCGCTCCAAAACCGAATTTCTTTATTTCCATGTAAGAAGACACTCGTTTTATGCAAACTACAACGTTTTCCACTACGATTTTACACAAGGTTTACCTTCGATTTCATCTAAACTTCTCTATTTATGAAAACCTTCATCTTTTTCTATAAAACTTCTTATTTTAGCTTAGATCTACACTTAAATGGGTTTATTGGACTTAGCCTTGGCTCTCCAAGCTAGAAATCTTGATGATTTCGACTCACCGAGTGTTAGATCTGAGAAAACTAATCAAAGCATTGATTTTTACACAAAATACGGACTAACCGACGTATGTTTCGTTCACTAAGTAGTGGAACGAGGCATTGTCAACAATATACTTGAAATGTATTCGAACCTACGTCTGTTTCAAGCGGAAACGCAGATCCGGAAGCACCAGGACCATACAGTCACTTCGCACAAACTGGACTAACTCGTATGAACTGACAAGTTCGCACGGATTAGCCCGAGTTCCTGTAAAATGACTAAAACTCGCTCTCAAAGACCTCTCCAGCCTATGGTTTGCTCAGTAGCTCAAGGTTGGAGAGATGGGCACTCGATTTCCTCAGCAAAAGACACGCAAACACTCGATTTTGGAACCAAAACAGACAAGTTCGCTCCAAAAGGGGCAAGTTTGCTCGAAGCTGTCACCTAACTGGTGCCAACTTCGCCCGAACTTGTGTTGACCAAAGAGGAGTGGTACAACTTGGCCCAAAGTTGTTACCAAACCTCAGTTTTGGTACAACTTCGCCCGAAGTTGTTACCAAACCTCAGTTTTGGTACAACCTCGCCGGAAGTTGTTACCTAACCTCACCCGTTTCGACCGTTTCAGCACTTCAGAAGACTGATGCACTTCTGTTAGCGTTATAGGCTGATCCGGCGCTCCCTTCAATCCACAGCAGTTCGTGTTCAATTGTTAAGCACCGACTGTGAGTATACTTGAATCCTTTTTCGTTTAAAACGCACTTTTGGGTGTTACATACGTTCTCTATATCAAAACACGCTACCCACAACGCTAAACCCTTTTAACGCTAACCGCTCTCGCATGTTAGACGTGAATCGCTGAATGTTTGTTTACTATGTGTGAATAACGAGGACTTGCAGACCACCCTTAGCAACGATAGTACTATAGTTTGGACTCAGCACCCGATTGGTTTGGGGGTTGTTAAGGCTAGCATATAAACTTTACGTGCGTGTTCGCTGTTGTGAACACATATCGCGCGTACTCTACCTCGCAGTCGTGTTGGTTAGCGTGTATCGTTATTGTTAGCTTACTTAGATTCACTTTCTTTACGTGTACATGTTGGTTATGCGTAAACACTTTATTACTAATATTATGCTATTAAACTTGTATGCTCACCTTAACTTTATTGTTTTGACTTTATTTTAACATATGTGGTAGGTTGATGATCTTCGCTGCAATGGACTTAGGGCTTATCTTTAGAAACGCATAATAGAAATCTAGGTTGTCGGATTAGTTTTGTTTAAGGGATTATGTGTTTTGTAATAATTGTTATGAAATATTGTTTGATTGTATGGAAAATCGAACCTTTAAAATATTGTCATTAATAGTTGTTATGTAATTTCTCTTGAACAATCTGATTCACCTAGTGGCGCACCCTGATGATTCCGCCATCGGTTGAGGTGTGCCATGAACAACATTGATGCGCGCCTCAGGCACGCTTTATAAAACCCAGCTGTGGGGATGCTAATTAGTTATTCCCTAATGGGTTCCTTCACTCTATGTTGATATTAAACCGGATAATTAAACTCTGAAAATGTTAGTATAATATAATATAGTATATATTCCTTTCGACATGGAACTCAAAACTGAACACATACTTGAATGCTATTGTAGGGTCACCTGATGCCACTGTTATGAGTAATCAGATTCTCTTTAATGGATTCGTTTCTATTCACCCCTTAAAAAATGTGTATATATTAACATTATTATTCAATGAAATTTAAAACTCAAGTGATTAAACCAATTGATTAATTATGAATTTATGTATACTTACCAGGCGTAACATGGACCGTGTACTTTCAGAACAAAAGGTTTAGCTTGCAACTAAAATATTTGCATTTGGATCCTGGTAATAACATACATGGTAAACCAGGTTGGCCTCAGTTACATGAGTAAAAAATATTTATTTATTATTAACAATAATAAAATAAATGACCAGTCCAGGGGAAACAAAAGGCCTCAAACTGTAAAAATAGGATAGCCATTCTTCAAGATAATAGAAAAAAGCGAATTTTTAATACCCTCCCGTGATGTTAAAAAAGAACTCATACAACCCGTTTCAAAAGAACTAATAAGCAAAAGAACACTCAAAAAACTTACCCTTGAAACTCCTATCAACACCCAGTTCATCAGTGCCCTTCATCCATCTTTCGATTATGAGAAAACCAATACCTCTCAGCCTATTTTCGTTTGATTGTAGCCCCATGACAGTGATTTCAGGTAGAAAATCCTTCAAGATCTGATGAATTATACGTTTTAGGGTTTCTTTGGGAGAAGATGAAAGGATACTGAGAGAAACTCAAAAGCTAAAAGATGTGAGAGAATAGGGTAATGGGTTTCTTGGGATGAGTAAACGAATTCAAAAATTGAATGCACAAAAGTTCTGGCCGCCCAAAATTTTGTTGCTTTATCAGACTCAACATTTGTGCTTTACTTGGTTGTACAATAAGCTTTAAACGCTTGTACATGTTGAAAAAGTGGTAAATGACCATTTCTGCCTTTCGAATATGTATTATATATATAGTATAGATATACAAGTTTGTCCTCAATGGCTATATGATACAAACCATAATGCATAGATATGTTGTAAATTATATGTATATATAATATACTAACTCTGTCTAATTTGTTCCATTAATTCAAATGATCAAAATATCATTATTAGATAAAAAAGAACAAAAATAAATAATTAATACATATATATATATATACATATAGGGTTAAGATCATGTGAGAAACATTAGGCTAATTGAGAAAGGCTTTCCGTAATATACACATATGTATAGTTTAAAATTGACTATATACATATGTTTGTATTACAAAAAATCAAAGAGAAGAACTCTCATCCAAAAATCCTTTGTTTCTTTTGCTATAGTCTACTTTTAATATGTTAATAGTGGAAGATCTGTCGGTTTTTCATTTTGTTGTTCAATCCTGGGGTCCCCTGCATCTTCCTTTCTCTCTGTGATTGCAGATCTGGATCAAGATGTAAAAGGCTAGTTGTGGTTGTTTTCTTCAATATTGTCAAAGAACATATACACTCATCTTCAGGATGTCGGGGTTTGCTTCTTCAAAGATGGTATAAGCTGTAATTATAATCTTAAGATTGATTAAATTGTATTTTGTTATGTATTAATATTGTTAGGCTATTTATAAGTAATTTAATTTTCTTCTCTTTTTATAGGTTTAGGAATTTGGATGACCTGGAGGAAGAGGACTCTATAGAGTTATTGACGATCTAACTATCTACCATTGTAGCCATTACGTATTTAGTTATATTCGTTATTGTGGGATGGGTTACTATCGAGTTATTGACTCTACCTGTTACTACTTATTTATTAGATTGATAAGCTGCTGGCTACCAATCTTTAATGGGAACACATCCTCATGGAGTCATGGCCAGTGGGGAGCAACACTGACTTACAAAAGAACTCCTTTCTTAGGTATGTATGTGTCTGAAATACAATTAACAAATCATGTTTGTTGTTTGATAAAAACTAATCATGAGTCTCTATCATGGAAATATGATTTCCTTATCTTTTCTTCATTACCAGATATAATGTTATATTTTCACCACTTTTGCACATAAGCCGTTGGGCAATCAAATGAAGTTAAATGGGCATTTATTGTTAGTGATTAGTGACACTACCATGATACAGATTGCATCATTGATAACCTAAAAATAAAAATAAAAGGTGTTCATTCAATAATAAAAGATTTGCATTATTAATCTTTACTAACCCTTTCCTTTATAAAGAAAACAAAAACAAACAATGTTGTTAAATAAGTGCTCTTGAAATTAGTTCAAAAGACACTTGATTTAAATTACTCTTTGGCTCTTTGACTTCATTGTAGTCGGATTTTAGCATTAGTGCATCGGTTTGGAAGCTACTGTTTGTTATTTGTGGTATTTAAACTGTTGATGTGAACATATATTATCTTTCAGATGGCAAAGACCCGAAAGAATAAAGCAACTGCACATCACTTGGGATTACTGAAGGTACATTTACAAGTCATGTACTTTATGTAAACTGCTTTTGGGACCATTTTAGTTCATATCAAGAACTGAATGGGTCGTTGGATTTGTGATTTTAGGCTAAGCTTGCAAAATTGAAAAGAGAGCTTCTAACACCTACATCAAAGGGAGGTGGTGGTGCTGGTGAAGGTTTTGATGTTACAAAATGTGGTGAAAGTATCAAGAACATCTTACATTATTATTGTTAAGTTTATGGTTATTGTTCAACTTACATTTGACATTCTAAAGGCCCATGGTATTATGTCGTTGCCAGGTTGCTTCATATGAGTTTACTACTCTCACCTGCATTCCAGGTGTTAATACATATCGAGGAGCTAAGATTCAGGTATTACTCTTTCTGTTGTACACTCTTACTTTTTTTTTGTTTTGGTGTATTAAAAAAAGAGATATATTAGTTCCAACACCAACCTTAAATAGATGTTGACTTAGGCCTGTAAATAAACCGAACGAACACGAACAAAGGCATGTTCGTGTTTGTTCATTTAACTTTAACCGAATACAAACACAAACATATAACCGAACACATATTTTTGTTCGTGTTTGTTTATTTAGAAAATGAGCATGTGCGTGTTCGTTCGTTTAAAACCTAAACGAACAGTTCACAAACGTAAACAATTTGAAGTTAGATGTTGGATAACTGGGTAGATGGATGTATATTTGGATTAGCAATTTGAAGTATTGAAGCCCTATTTTGTGTTTATACTGATATAACTGGTAATTTGGGAAAATGAGAATCTGAATTTTTATAATATGGTTAAAGCCTACGTACGAATATGGCAGTTTGATTTGGACCAGAGACGAGTGGGGAATACTATGGGCCCGTTAAATAGGTAACCCGATGCTCTTCTCAACTTTTTTTTTTATTGAATGTACTTTTTAAGAATTACATTTGGTTGCTACGCCATCCAAATGTTAATAAAGATTAGAGGTGGCAAGATGGGCATTCTAGGCCAATTTTGTAGTACGGGTCAGGTTATGTTGAATCAACCCGAAAACACTTTTAGTCTATCCTTTATAGTAATTACTTTGTTTATCATTACAATAATAATATACACTTTTTACATAGTTCTTCTAGAAGGTTCTATGCTTAAGAATGTAGACTTTGGGAGACTTTCAAGTTTCAATCCATTTGTTTCATTTTCTTTTTAGCCATTTTTTTTAATTTGACCCGTTTGAGATAAAATTAAACTCAAATCGACCCATTTATAAGTAAAAGGGTAGTAGTTTCCGCTTCTTATTACTAGAGATTAAACTTACAGCTTCGATGTTTGTGGGCACGCGGATAAGGAAGTGGCCGAAATCAAAAGACAATGTTGGAAAGGTGGATGGATCTCCGTTCGAAAATAGGTTTCTTTTTAATATTCATTTGGTTTCGGGGGTCAAATGATCTTATTATGGGATAATGCGCTTATAATAGATGCTTATGAAGTGATTATCAAAAGATATTGTTGTTATATGCAGGTAATAAAATATAAATTTTCTAATTTAAATTGTTTTTGTTCTACAAGCTTTAGGATGTTAATCTTTTTATTTGTATGTAACTTTTTAATTTGTCTAACATTATTGCATCCCTCTTGAATACACTATTTTTCTACTAATCTACTTATAAATGGGTTTGGTCAAACATGTCAGACAAAAAAGAAGCTTAAAGAAGGCTAATTCAAATGGATCGAACGGGTTGAAACTTGCTTAAAAGTATCTTTTAGTGCATAATTTAAATATTTAGATGACTATTGGATAATGGAAAGTTTTTGTGATCTCAACGTTTCTCATTTGGTATTTGCAGGCTTTGGCACCATTCCAAGAAGTGACCAACATTTGTGCCACTACAGATGAGGATACGAATGCACAGCTTAAGGATATTGAGTAGCAGATTTTGAAAAAAGAACGAGCTACGGTAGTTTGAGACAAAATACAAACATTTGTAATTTTGACCCATTTACTTATAAATAGGTATGGTCAAGCAAATAAGAAGCTTAAATAGGAATGAGCCAAATGGATTGAACGGTTACTTTTCAGTGTAAATTATATAATTTACATTGTGCAGCCCATGTAGCACACGCTTATATATATATTTAGGAAGATATTAAATTTATATACCTATATATATGCGTGTGCACGTGTGTATATTATTGTGCCTTTTGACCTGACCTGAACCGTCAAACTGGCCGAAAGTTTTTTGTATCGTTCTATGAAATTGAAGCATCTAATGACTACAATGGAATAGATTCCTAGATCCTGTTACTGGTTGCACTTCTTGATGATGGGTTAGGATGCACGGATGCTTACACTTTACCGTTGTATTCGCTCAGTTGGCTGAGAAACTCAAAAGCAAATGTCGTTTCAAGAATGGCTCCTATGAGCTCAAATTTGTCTAAAATAAATAATTGGATTATCATATACCTAGTAATGCTTTTAAAGCAAAAGATTAAGGATGAAATGCTATAAGTATTTAGGTGAATTGATGTTTACTTAACTAACATAGTAGTATGCTAGAAAAACTAAATAGATGATATTATACAAAATGTACATATTGTTTTGATAAGCAATAAAATGCATACATAATATCTTTGGTGAAAGACTATAAGTATAAATTAAAAATTATGAAATATTTAGAAATTATTTAAATCGATGTACAGTAATAAATGGCATGTTCCTTTAATCAACATTAGTGTACAACTAGCGGGCTAGGTATGGGCTATGTATATCGTAGCGTACACATTGACTGATTTGGGCTATTCAAGATTGGGTCATGCAGTTTGTGATATTATTTAGAGTATGTTAAAGTTTGTCTTAGTAGCTTAATATTTACGTAAGTAATGAAATGTTTCTATCATGTCAAAGTTTATGTTAACATGTTTGCGCTTAAAGTTGGTGATCCAGTAATGCTATTACGAAACATTGACCATCAGAATTGGTTTGTGCAACGGTACAAAGCTACAAGTAAGAAAACTGTACAACCATGTAATAGAAGCGGAGATGATATCTGGAACAAATATTGGTAGTCGCACATATATACCTAGAATTAATTTGATCCCTTCTAATAAAAAGATTCTTTTGCTTTTCAAAGGAGTCAATTTCCACTGGCCGTATGTTTCGCAATGTCAATCAACAAAAGTCAAGGGCAATCACTTTCTAGAGTTGGTTTGTAATTAAAACAACCTGTCTTCTCTCATAGTCAATTGTATGTTGTTTTATCAAGGGTAAAAACACAAACACCGGATGGAGTCAAATTACTAATACTTGACAACAATGGCAAACCTACAGATAAAACAACTAATGTGGTTTATAAAGAGATTTCCAACGAATTGTGATCGTTGCATATTCAATTATTTCATTTGTCGTCGTAATCTAATCTATTTGGTTGTCTTTTACTGTGTATAAAATCGTAATATTTAATGTCAGCGATACTAATGAAGAAATTTTCTTTTACCAACCCGCGAAATTCGCGGGTTCTTAAACTAGTATATATATATATAAGGGTAAAATGGGAACCACCTTAAATTGTGAGAACCATGAGAATTATGTCTTCCAAAAGTTTTTCTTTTTAAATCTCAATTTTTTAAAAAAAAAAAATCAGTTGTTCCAGCAAAAAAAACATAATAAAAAAATTTTCGCATGCAAAAATTACATCGCCATAAAGAAAAATTACATCACGGTAAATAAAACTTACATTTGACGTAACTACTGACTCTACATTTTTTTTTGTTTATACATATGTGTTTATAACAATTTTTATCTACGTTTGTGCAAAAAATGGTGGCCCAACTAGCGCGGCATGTAGGAGTTCTCATGGTTCTTAATTGAACCGAATCCTATACACACACACACACACACATATATATATATATATATATGTATGTTATATACATATATAAGGAATGTTTTAATGAGAACGCTAAATATTGTGAGAACCGTAGAACGAATGAAAAAAACCGCAAGAACTTGGTAAAAAAAACAATTCAAATTTAAAAAAATTACACTTATCATTATGATTTGAATACAATGTTGGAAACAATTTCCTGAGTGTTATGTACCTTATGTCCAAGGCTTGATGCAAAGCTACTATCGAGCCAGAGGTCTCACCGGGGGTCTCACCGGAAGCAGCCTCTCTATTACCTACGGGGTAGAGGTAAGGTTGTGTACATCTTACCCTCCTCAGACCCTACCTAGCTTTGCTATTGGTAGGGATTTAATGAATGACGACGATTAGAAATAATTTATACGTTTAAATTTACAATAATTCTTAAATAATTTTTTTTACACATGTGTAAAAAATCTCATATGAGTGATTTTGAGAGAAGAAATTAATAATTAGATGCTCTAAATTCTTTTTTTGAAGTTATACTTTAATAACAATGAGGTTTGTATTAAAAAAATGGTTTTGATTGGTTTTTCATTCGTTCTCAAGATAACCTCACATATATACAGATAGATGTTGTGTGTGTGTGTATATATATATATATATATATGTATGGGTAAATTACAATTTTCGTCCTTTATGTTTGTATCAAATTGCAATAGATAGCCTTTAACTTCAATAATTACAGTCACAAACATTTCTTTGTGAAAACCATTACACCCTAGGTCCTTTGACCCTAACGTGATTATTCTTTTCAGTTAGATCAGGTATGAGGGTAAATTCATCTTTTTACCATCTTAAGACTATTTGTGTAATTAACTTAAACATTTGAACAAAAAATAAAATAAACATGTTTTACTCTTTAACCCCTCCATCACAACCAAACCCCCACCATCTTTAACCGTCTATGAACCAAAGAAAACCTGTCTAAAAAAATGGCCGGCCAGAAAAAATTATGCTCCGGCAAGACGTCGGAGCCTCTTAATCCGCCACTACCTTCGTTCCGATGTGCCTTATCCAGCCCCACATGTAGAGAAATTAACTGTTATCAGATAGAAAGAAGCAAAGAATAAAGACACCATATTTTATGATATACACTTATAACGACTATTTTCTTGTTGAACTCAAAACAAAATGCAAATATTCGTGTTTGTAGAGAAAGAAAACTAAATTATATTTGTCTAGGAATAAAATACTACATATTACAATGATACAATTAAAAACAAACTTGGTTCATCCAGCAAATAGCCGCCCCTCATCTTGTAGCCCAATTCACGAGTTATAAAGCAGAAGCAGCCGACCAAAGAAGTAGGATGGCTCGGAAGAGGCGAACTCCTCGTTTATTCCGGCAACTCAGATGTAAAAAAAACAACCCAATAAATCACTTACACTTCATACCTCTGTATCCAACCTCCGACCAACCACCGCTCACCCTCCACCACCAAACCCCAACTCACCTTCGTCTCAAACCTCCAACCAACCACCGCTCTTCCGCCACCAAACCCCACCGTCGAAGCATCTCCAAATAAGCATTTAGAGAGAAAGAATTGTGTTTGTTTGAAGAGAGAGAGAGTAGCTAGAGAACTGTGAGAGATGTAGGGGAGGATTCATTTCGATCTAGGGTTTCTATGGCGTTCGGAGAACTAGATCTAGGGGTTTCCTCGGTTGGGGATGTTTCAGACGAAGACGGAGATCTAGGGTTTCCGGTGACGACGGTGGTGGTGGTGGGAGGTGGTGTGGTGGTAGGTGGTGCGGGGGTGGGTGATGGTATGGTGGAGATGAAGGAAGAAATGGGTGGAGATCAAGGGTTTCCAGATTTTGAGAAAGAGAGAGGGGGTGTGGGTTTTTTGTTTTTGTTTTATTAATAAAAATAATTTTAAATAAAATAGTAAAGTTACTGAAATACCCTTATGTGTCCTAAAAATGACCAGATATAACTGAAAAAATCTAACTCCGTTAGTGAAAAGAACGTGACTTGTAAGACTTTTTACAAAAAAAGACTGTCACTGTAAATAATGAAGTTAAAGGCTATCCATTGCAATATCATACAAACATAAAGGACGAAAAATGTAATTATCCTATATATATAGGTTCTTGTAAAAAGGACATTTTTCATGAGAAGTGTAAGAATGCATAAAAATTGATATGTATGCATCATGTTTTGGACTTAGGTGTAACACCCTAACACGTTTTAACTGAAAAGACGCAGCGGAAATACGTACCATAAAATTTCTTTCCTAAGATGTTCTTTTATACTTGATAATCATTTAATTACAACCTCTTTAAAAGAATTACATCGTCTATCCCTCATTAGTGTATCCATTATAACATACTAATATAGATAACATGAACACCTATCCCGTACAATCCATGTGTTGACTCGATCTTCAGCCGCTTACTCTCCATGACGAAAATCCACGATTCTGTACAACCTGCAGACACCACATACAATCACATCATTAGCAACCGGTAACATCATACATAAGTTTTAAACATGCATAATTAGGCGTCAACATCTCATGCATTCGCTTGTGTTAATCCATTCATCCATCCATTCGAACATCATCGTTGGACTTTGGTGTCAAACCTTCAACTTCCATTATTAGTATACCTGTACTTCCATTTCATTCTCAATAGAAAATGGTTAGTATCACATGTTCTCCAATGCATTGATGACCCACATCTTTACATATGAGCATAGATTTAACTATGTTCACTGAACCACATCACGTATAAACACTACCCAATGTCCACAAACTTACTTATATGTTCCTACATCTCACAAAAACAATGACACTTAGTTCTTACATTCTACATTAATATACTTATATATATATATATATATATATTCAGGTTATAATTACCTATCCAACACTATCATATTATTGTACTTTAATCGTGCATAATGAATTGCCTATAAACATACTTATGAACAAGTTTCATCCTCACATCCATATAATATATTCCAATCATTCGTTCCCACAAGTTTAATTATTCATAAAGCCTACGCGTTTACATGAACTAAAACCCTTAAATTTACCAATTACAATAATGTTGGTACTTTCATATGTTTAACAAAGCTTACGGAGCCTTTTGGAAACTTTACAAAGCATTAGGACGGAAATGGGATCAACCGAATACGTGAAATGAAGAAATTAGCAAAGCTGGCAATTGGCATCGCGTCGGTGACGCCTAGACTTGCGTCCCCGACGCCCCGCAGAAAGTCACGTCGGCATAAAAGTGCGTAGGCAGCCAGTTTTCACGTCGGAAGCAGAACAGGGCGTCGGCGACGCCTCCTCCATTGTTCAAACGTTTGATTAATGTTAATCGTTCAATCGACCCGTTTTCGAGTCCCGTTCTAACCCGAACTGACCCATAACGTTCTGAAACGTCCTGTAACATCCCGTGGCACCCCGTAATACCCCATAACACCTAATTCCCGTAACATTATCCGTTGGCCAAAACTTTCAACTAGAGTTTTTGACCCATTTGCCCCCTCCTTATGACGAGGTTTCACCAAGTTAACCTCAAACGACTATCATGACCATTTCAGCTCTAACATTTCTATTATATGCAAATCCTTATTTTATTTCAATTATCATACGTTAATAACTGATAAATAACCTTACTTACACAAAACAAGGAGTGATTCCGGAAATCACTTACCTCATGACCTCATGCTTCCTACTTGATATGTTGTTTCCCTTGTCTCGCTAGTTCCGAAGGTACAAGTCCACCTTTCGGAGGACCTATCCTTCATTATCATTTACATACACACAAACGTTAATCCATAATAGCTAATCACATCCACAATCGACTTCCAGGTTATATTGACTTCCAAGCTCTCAATATCAACACGCATACTTGTGACCTTGTCCATATAACATATTACACAGTCATCATACCACACAACATCTCTATGAGAGTCATATTAAATTTATAGTTTTTGCATGGATTCTAGGGTCATTAGTTTAACCAAAGCATTACTTATATCAAGCCAATTTTACTTCCTACTTGTTAACTTTCTTAGAATCAAACCACCAAACCTTTCCACATCTAGACTAATCATTGTAACATGGCCCTAGCATCAATGCTTTCAATTAAGATTCTACATGTCATCCCTTACAACACATTACTTCCGTGTTTACCAAAGCAATGAATCACATAGTGTGTATCATTTAAAACAACAAGGTTCATGGACCCCTAAGGTGCCATCTTTCACCAATTGCATAACTATTATACTTGCAACATGAATTTCATTCAAGACACCTTCATTTTGCATATTTATAGCAACTAACACAACCAACTCATTATACTAGTAATTCATAATTTCAAGGACACCATATCATCTATTATCACTAGTTAGGCATTTTATCAAACACGTGGTGTGCATACAACTTACTATGCATAGTTTACAACTAATTTAAGCATAGTTCATCTCCCTCCAAGTTCCAATCACCAAGAGAGTGCTCAATTTCACATTCCATTCATACAATTAGCCCTAGACTAACATCACACAACCCATTCCAAGCTAGGAACAAGTAAATCAAACGAGGATTGGACATGGGTATAACACCCATGTCGACACTTTCATTCAAAATGGTGGTTTCACCTCAAATAATCAAATTAATAAATTAGCCATGAATAAGGCCCTATTTCATGATACTAACACTTATTCAGTACTCAATTTCTCACAATTTCAACAATTCAATATTCATCCATGGCTAACAACTTCTCTAAGTTGAAAACTATTACTTACATGGTGATTATTGTAACTAGATGGTGATAAATTGACATCCATGCATGAGATTTGGGCTAGAATTCCCCTTTAATTGGAGCCTGATCAAGAAGTTGGAGAACTCCCCTCCTACTTCTCTAAAATGGCGATGATGGGTGACACAACTAAATGTCTGGTATTTTTCCTACCCCACATTCTTATAAAATTTCATCCCTATTACCCACCTTTAACCCCTCATGTTCTTTTTTTTATTTATTTGACCCCCATTGTTTTTCCACTCTTAATTAATAGCCAACTTAATCTAACCAAGTTAGATAACTTGGGTTACTAGTCAATATCCCACTTAGTCAATAAATCCTACTTACTTATTCCATCCAATTAAAAGGTCCAAATAAAATATTTGGACCCGAGTTTTAGGGCATTACAAGTCTACCCCTTTAAAAGAGTTTTCTCCCCGAAACCTTTCTCATTACTAATAGACCAATTCTATTCTTACTTTTAAATAAATTTATTCACGATGCTCACTTCATCCCGAAAAAACTTGTGACTCATTTAAGAGGTAATATTCTCTACAATCATAAGCATATATCTTGTACTTGCCTTCTCAATATAGCGTTGGAATTTCATACATTTACCATTCGTAGTGGATCGACCTATTGATGTGCTAAAAGTAGTTTAATAAAAAGCAACTAAAATTAACCTAAATCTAGACTCAAAGTAATACTCTAGACTCCTAAAACGAACTAAACTACTAACCGGCAAGTGTACCGATCGACTCTATTATAGCTAAAGTAAGTCCGGATATCGAACCCACGAGACTCTACTGATTGAACTAATTACTTATTTAAGACTCTGACTGACAGGACTAAATGATTGAATGTTTGATGGGGGGGGGTTTCTAATAATTCCTAAAGAAGCAAGTAAATTTAACTAATTAAACTAAATTAACTATAAATACGAACTAGACTTGGGTTTTACTCAGATGTGGAAAGACTACCAGACTAGAATCCTGACTGATGTTAATAACGATTTTTACTCGGAAGTTGATTAATGAGGATCGGGATCTTTATATTCTCACCTCTCGGGATATCTATTGGACCTCTGACCCTTCTCAAAAGCACGCTATAGCTCCCTCGAGGTTGCTGAACTACCAGTTATTAGACTCTTTTGCCAGACACCTAATGGGTTTATGAAAGTATCCTATGAGGCTCACTCCCTGTCGATATCTAAACCAAGGATAGACCTAATTTCTCAATTGGACTTGCTAGACAGTAGCCAACGGGTTTACTTCCTAGAAAGCTCCTACCTTTCGGATTAATGACTTAGACCTAGCAATAACCTCGCACCTTGCAGCTATTGACGTTTAGTAGAATATCTGATTTTATGAAGTTACCAATTATTACTTTTAAGGTTCAATTCCGTGGCTTCACCTTAAAGACTCTAACTTTCTTATGTGATATAGACAGTCACCAAAAGCTAGAACCTAACATGCATCTATTCCGTGATATAGACCGTCACCAAGATCCATGTAAAGCAATAAACAAACTAAACAAGATCAAATACGCAAACACATCCATTTGATAATCTTTTACGGTTCATAAACAATCCTCACAAATCATAAATCCAAAGTAAAAATCAAAACTTTATTCAGTCATTCATCTAATCTAGGTAGTTAAAAAGATTTAGTCAACTAAAGTCATGGAAACAAAACCAAACAAAGTAGTTTGAAGTATACAAAACATGATAAAAGTCAAATAGCACAAAAGAGAACACCCGGACGGCAGAATGACGACCCGAAGTGGCTACGCTTGTTGATCTTCAACCGACTGCTTTAGCTACTCCGAATTGCTCCAATAACGCTCCCAAATCGCCCAATACGTCTCCTAATTCGTCAGTTAGGGTTTCTTCATGATAATTAAGCTTTTATAACCCCCCCCCCCAAACAGCAAAATTTCGAATTCATCTGCAGATAACACCCTCTCGTGGGTGGCGAGAGGGTTCTAAATAGCGAGTCGCGGCCGGCGACCGCGTTCCTGAAATCAATATCTTAATAGCCTCTCGCGGGTGGCGAGAGGCACCATCCTATCTGCTCGCGGCCCGCCAGGATCTCTTTTTCCAGAATTTTGATTCGTTTCAGCGCCCGAGCCCTCCAACTCGTTCCAGGACTTGACCAATTAGTATTTCTACTCAATTTCCACGCTTTTCAGCTACTTTAAGCTCATACGACCTGCAAAACGCAATTGGATCAAAAGACTAACTATTCTACAGAAAACGAAACTAAAACTATAAAATAACAAACTAATCACGAATAACCGACGTATTTTGCAATACATCAAATATCCCCACACTTAATATTTTTTCGTCCTCGAAAAAGAATCTATGCACACGGAATCAGAGACAAGCAACTAACTCGGGACAAAAGCTATTCATACTTATTAAAGTCAAAACTTGTGTTAGCCGCGATTGCAAATATATTTGTCCTCTTAAACCCGAACCCGTTCCAAGCCCTTATCATGCAAATTTAGTTCAGGTGCGGTCAGTCTACTTAGGGTCTCACACTAAAGGCCACAGTCCATCTAATCCCACCTCAAGCTTACAGAAAAAAAGGAACGATCACTGGACCAATTCCTAACTGCTTTATGACAAAATTAAGAGGATTTAAGATCAATTTTTTTCTTCTTTTTTCTTTCTTTTTTTTTCAAATTCAAGCCTAGACGTTGCTTCACCTAACCCAGAGACTGTCTCAACCAGAGTCACCATCACCGAGAGCAACAACGTGAGGGTCGGTAATTTTTTTGCAATTTTGATTTCACACATCCCAAGGCATTCTACGTCGAAGTCACTATCCCCAACGAAGATTACGTAGGCCTGCGCTACTTTTCTTAGTTTCTAGCTCAATTTTTCTCACTTTTATATTTTTTTTCATTCATGATTAAAAATTCTAACGATTTGTCTTATAACGGCATCCCTTATACTATTATTGGCGGTTTCGACTTCCCATTTTTCCTAGATGAACACCCACTAGCAAACCACAATTAGGTCATATTAAGATCAAAGGAACCTTGAACTAAACCCGGGCCTATTCACATATCCCAAACTAGACACAAGCTCGACTATTTTTAACTCATATTATCATTATTTGACCCCGAATCAAAACTCATCTTTTCTATCATTTTCCATTTTATTTTGCAAACTTCTTATTTCAAAAGACATTTTCTCGCTTTTCAATTTTTTTTTAATTTTTCACAGTTTCTATTTTTTTTAAACTCAACTAACTCTACGATTGACTATGACTCCTATTTACACCATGTAATCCCATCCCCATACTTAAAGATTGCATTGTCCCTAATGCAAAGACGAGACACGACTCTACTAACTACCTAAAATAAAACAAAAGCAAAACTATATACAAAAATATACAAGTGAAACGACTTAGCTGAATATATATGCGAGACTGTCAATGTGCCAGTCAATTCCACATATGCCCTCCAATCCGAACACGCTCAGCAAACAATTCCTAACTCTCGAACATGCGAACGGAAGCGGCATAAATAAACACCATACCTATAAACAAACAACCTACTAGCATAGCATAATAAAAGTAGTAGTGTTTTAAATATCCAACAACCATAACCAAACCGATCAACCTACCCCAAACCATCCCAACCAAGTACCAAAGTATCCAAAATTAGGAGTACAAACCAAGTTAAATAAAAACAGCATAAAAGAAAAATAAAAGATACTAGATAAAACACCACTGTTGCTGCCTCCAATCACTCATCATCGTCTGACCCTCCGATCCCTGCTGATAAACCCGGTACGGTTCAACTCCTGCCATGTTACTCAGTCCTGCCTGTGGCTGCCTAAAGAACGGGGGAACTACAATATGCATACCCTCCATCATATACCTCATACCATCCTCTAACCTCTGCTAACCCTGCTCATGTATCCGACGACTCTCCATCATCACCTGCCTAACATTCCAAACTGGTTATCCACATAACCACGCAAATCGCCAAAACCGGTCTCCATCCGGCCATATAAAGAATCCAAAGTAAGTGGATCAGGACGTGGTGGCCTAAGAGGATACTGAGGCGCTGGTATCTGCTGTCGGGTCCTCTACTGATAACGTGGCGGAATGGCTCCCTGTAGTGACGCAGCTACAGCTGACCCTGGAGGTGGTGGAACCTGTGGTCCTTGACTCACGTGGTCCACTCTGGCGGGTTGGAATAAGTCAGAATACCGCAACCTGTAGATCCTTAACCTTCATAAGCCTCGGTTTCGGCCCCTCTCTCATCGTGTTGGTCGGATACCTATCAAACACACCTAAACTCTATGCCAACAAAGTAATGTAAGGACCACAATATATCCTCGCACCAGAACCGCTCCTCCACGGTCTCCTCATCGACCACGCAAAGATAGTCGCCAGATTGGCGGGCCTTTGCTCCACCATGCACATCAAACAAAACAAACTCACTTGATTAACCTTGTTGTCACCTTAACCTCTTCCAACCAATGTAGCTGCCAAAATCTTGTGGATGAACCTCAAAACTAGATCAGTGATGTCACTCTCAACCATGTTGTTCGAGTAAGCAACCCTTCAAGAAGTACCCAAAACCTAGCCAACTCAGTCGACCGAACACTGTAATCTATCTTTCTTAAAAACCCCCTGAAGACTCGTAATGAAGTCAACTGACTGAACTTCTTTTTCTGTTAGAATGTAATGCCACAGCAAATTGTGGAATGGTCATCTCATAAGACTGTCGACCTAGAGCAAAAAACACCGCACTTTCTCATAGAAATTCCCTTGTTTGTAATCGAACGTAGAATGAAACTCAAGGGTAACCTCCTTATACTGCCGAGCATCACAATCTATGACTCTCCTAAACCTCGGTCCTAACACATGCTCCACTCAGGCTCTTGCCTTTAAAACGATCTAACAAATCCCAATCTATTCTTCTAAACTTCAGTAAATTGACTGAAATCAGAGAACCCAGTCTGTCATACTCCCCCGAGTTCAACTCGAATTGCAATAACGGGCTGTCGACAAGCCTTGTGCTCTGGCCATGTGGGACTCCGATCCCCTATAATCTACCCCCCTATAGTAGACATATTCTTCTTGCTGAGCCGGCTCCACCGGAACACCTTGAGGGCGAGCCTTGGGCCCCGTTTCCTGCCCCTCTTACTCGCGAACCTTCACCTGACATCTGCAAAACAATTCAAATTTGACAAGACAAAGCAAAGCAGATCATTAGAAGTCACAAAATATTTTTTGTTTTTGGTATTTTTAATTTTTTGTTTTTTCAGAACAACCGTATAGCATTTCGTTCGCGATTGAAACCGAAAAACTAAACATTTAACGAAAAGCCGGGTTACCGTTTACAAAAGCATAAGTCATAAACAACCTCGCCCGAATGGAGATTGAGTACGGGCGAGGCGTTTTGTACCTGTACGTGCATATAAGTAAACCCATGACCAACTAGAACTAAAACTACTAGACTCAATATAAACGACTCAATGTACACTATCCCTTCCGGCACTTTAATTGTCCTCAATTAAAATCTCAAATGCCAAAACAAACCAACATTGAGTGTTAAATCAAGTGAAGTTCAAAACTTTATATCATAAGCAGCAAAATGGGTCAAAATTAAGTTATAAACGCAAGTTTATCTCAAAAATTACCAACCCGAGTCCCCACACTCAATGTTACTACTCCCAAACCTATGTCAGCCGCAAAACACAAAACAATCAACCCAAACCAAGCCTTCCGCAACCTGCAATATCCTAACTAACCAACCCAAACCATCCGCAACCTCATCCTTACTCTACCCACGACCAAACACAAGACTAAATCAAGACCCAACACTAAATCTAACTTAATTCTCACTAAAAACTGAAATAACGGACTCATGGTACAAAAATTACAAGAAAACATACCTCAGAATCGAATTAGAGAAGAAGAACTAAGAGAAATATGGTTGAAACTTGAAACCCTCGTGAAAGTCCCAAATGGATGGTGAAAGGTGGCATATTGATGGTTGAAATAGGTGGAATAGCGGTTATGGGTGAATGGGGTGGCTGATTTGAGTGGAATTGGCTGAAATTCAGAGATATATGGTGGTGTTTGGTGGTTTTCGCGGTTTGCGGAAGAAGAAGTGAGGCCAAAATGTGAAAAACTAGGTTTAATCGACACTGGCTTCAAATATGGGGACTCGCGGGCCGCGAGAAGGTAAGGCCAAAGGACTCGCGCCCGCGAGCGTGTTTATGACGTCACTATCTTTAATAGACTCGTGGGCCACGAGAAGAATGAGAAATGTGAGTCACGCCCCGTGAGTAGGCAATTTCAATAGAAAGTTTCGAAAATTTGCCCAGTTCATGCGTTAGAAAATTTTTTAACACTTAACCAAACCTCCCAAAACACAACCCAAAATTTTTCTAACTCTAGAACTTACCTGGAACTCGTTTTTCTCCTCAATCCCTGCATATCCTTGGTATAGAATTCCTGCAAAATGACTCGGAAACACAAACAAATACCGACAAACTACCAAAGACATTCGTTAGCTACGAGAAATAATTGAAAATACGAAAATTACAAACGATGCAAACTCTACACTTGAGCTTCCATCAAGATACTAAGTGGTGATATCGGGCATGTCTTCGAGAGGAGTTACCTCCTTCTCGGTGTTATCTATCGGACCACCTAGATAATGCTTTAACCGATGACCATTTACCTTCCATGAGCGTTGTGTGGCCTGGTCAAACACTTATATCGCTCCATGCGGAAATGCCTCTTTCACAATATATAGCCCCGTCCACTTCGACTTCAACTTCCCGGGAAACAATTTCAATCTCGAATTATAAAGAAGTACCCTGTCGCCAACTGAGAATTCCTTCAACCCCTTCAACCTTCGATCATGCAAAGATTTCGACTTTTCCTTAATACTCCATGATCTTTCATAAGCCGCATCTCAAGCGCTTCCAACTCATGGATTTGAAAATATCTACGCCTAGCCGCTTCGGTCAAATCTAAGTTTACGGTCTTAAGGGCCCAAAGTGCTCTATGCTCTAACTCTACAGGAAGATGGCATGCTTTGCCATAAACGATCATAAACGGTGTAGTCCCTAAAGGTGTCTTGTAGGCGGTACGAAATGCCCACAAAGTGTCATCAAGCTTGTCGGACCAATCTTTCCTAGACTTCCCAACCGTCTTTTCTAAGATTCTCTTCACTCCCCTATTTGCATTCTCAACTTGCCCACTCGTTTGCGGATGATATACGGTGGAAAAACGGTGGGTGACTCCATAACGTTCCAATGCCTTCTCCATCACGGCATTACAAAAATGAGTTCCCCAATCACTAATAAGGCTTTAGGGGTACCAGACCTAGTGAACAACTTCTTAAGAAATTTCACCACCACTCGGGCATCGTTTGTAGGCAAAGCTTGAGCCTCAACCCACTTCAAAATGTAGTCGATTGCCACGAGGATGTACTGATTCCCACTAGAGGGAGGAAAAGGTCCCATAAAGTCAATGCCCCAAACGTCGAATATTTCTAGGACTTGGATTGGATGTTGGGGCATTTCATTCCTGGATGAAATATTGCCAGTACGTTGGCAAGCATCACAATTCCTAACAAACTCTACTGTATCATCTACTACCGTGGGCCAATAAAAACCGCAATCGAACACTTTTTGCGTGGTAGTATGCGCACCATTATGACCGCCGGTCAACCCTTCATGAACATGCCTAAGGATCTCTCTACATTCCTCTCTCGCGACACATCTCCTAAGGACTCGATCACTTCCTATCCTAAAAAGGAATGGATATCCCATATGTACTTTCTCGCGTCCCTAAACAACTTCTTCTTCTGTTGAGCATTCATATCCCCCATGACATACCCATTAGCCACATAATTCGCTAGGTCACTAAACCAAGGCAACCCTATCTCTCCGCCTCTACAAAATCTATGGTCTCATGAGGGAATCTATCTCCTATCGCCTCCTCACGAATCTCCGCTCGATTCGGATCCTCTAATCGCAACAAGTGATCGGCGGCTAAATTCTCGGCCCCTTTTTGTCTCTAATCTCTATGTCAAACTCGGAAACCAATAGTATCTACCGGATAAGTCGGGGTATAGAGTCTTTCTTTTGGAAGAGAAAACGCAAGGCGGAATGGTCGGTAAAACGACGGTTTTGGAAAGCACGAGATAAGATGGAATTTATCGAAAGCGAATACTACGGCTAAGAGCTCTTTCTCCGTGGTGGTGTAGTTCTCTTGAGCGTCATTTAACGTTTTGCTCGCGTAGTAAATTGGATGAAAGTGCTTATCCCTTCTTTATCCTAAAACCGCACCTACGGCATAGTCACTCGCATCGCACATGAGCTCGAACGGTAAGCTCCAGTCGGGCGAGATAAGGGAAAGGGGCACTAACAAGCTTTTCCTTCAAAAAGGTAAAAGCTTTAAGACACTCCTCGTCGAAGAGGAAAGGAACGTCCTTCTCCAAAAGACGGGTCATGGGCGTGTGATCTTAGAGAAATCCTTAATGAAACCCTATAGAAACCCGCATGACCAAGAAAACTCCTAATTGACTTGACATTAGTTGGTGGAGGTAAACGACTAATGGGTCTATCTTGGCCTGATCGACCTCTATCCCTACTCTCGAGATTTTATGTCCTAACACAATCCCCTCCGTCACCATAAAGTGACACTTTTCCCAATTCAACATCAACTTCGTCTTTATGCACCTTTTCATCATCCGCTCCAAATTACTAAACAATGGTCAAAAGAATCACCGTAGACCGAGAAGTCATCCATAAAGAGTTCATAGAACTCTCAACCATGTCTTGAAAGATCGCGACCATGCACCGCTGAAAAGTAGCCGTGCATTACATAGTCCGTAGGGCATGCGTTACGCATATGTGCCATAAGGACATGTAAAAGTAGTTTTCTGTTTTTCCTAAAGGGCGATTGGGATTTGGAATAACCAGAAAAACCATCTAGAAAGCAATAGAATTGACGACCCGTGAGACGCTCGAGCATTTGATGATGAAACGGTAGAGGAAATAGTCATTCCGGGTGGCGTCATTGAGCTTGCGGTAGTCAATACACACACGCCAACCGGTGACCGTACGGGAAGGAATAAACTCATTTTTCTCATTCATGATCATAGTCATCCCTCCCTTCTTAGGGACGACTTGGGTGGGGCTAACCCACGAGGAATCGGATATAGGATAAATTAGCCCGACCTCCATCAACTTAATTACCTCCTTCCTAACCACCTATTTCAATTAGGATTTAGAAGCCTTTGAGGTTGCACTACCGGTTTGAGTTCGTCTTCCATGAGAATCCGGTGTGTGCAAAACGTGGGGCTAATCCCCTTGATATCGGACAATCTCCAAGCTATGGCATCTTTGTGCTCCCGAAGCACCTCAACTAACCTACATTTCTCCTCCTCCGTCAACTTAGAAGAAATGATGACGGGAAAACTAGACTCCTTCCTAAGAAGGCATACTCAAGATGGGATGGAAGGACCTTAAGCTCTAGAGGTGCCAACTCCAAGGGTTTACTCTCTACCTCTTCTCTAACCTCACACAACTCTAACGTTCCGGAATCCACTCTGGATCTTCTCCAACTTCTTATCCTCACTCTCAAACTCAATCTCATCTCTACCCACTAGATCACCCCCACTAATGTAACTAATACACTGATCAACAATGACATGAAGGAATCTAAGAAGTAAACGGAATGACACGGGCCGCTATGATCGTCACTGCCACTAGGGTGTTGCATGGCTCTATCTATCTCGAATGTGACAATCTCATCACCCGCACGAAGTGAGATCTTACCATCATAGACATCAATGATTGCCTTGGCGGTTCGAAGGAATGGACGGCCTAGAATGATTGGGACCTTTTCATCGGCCTCCATGTCGAGCACAACAAAATCAACTGGAAAACGAACTTATCGCCCTTGACTAAGAGATTCTCGATGATACCCCTAGGATACTTGACCGAACGATCGGCCAATGATAATGACATACGTGTGGGTGTAAGCTCTCCTAGACCTAAACGCTCATAAAGTGAGAATGGCATCAAGTTGATGCTAGCTCCTAAATTGGGCTAGAGCATGAGCGGGAGCAACGGCGCCCCCGAAAAAACACGGAATGGTGAAGGTGTCCGGATCGGTTAGTTTCTCCGGTAGCTTGTTCAAAACCACCGCCGAACAACCGCCGGTCAACGGAATGTTAGACAACTCATCTAGCCTATCTTTTCGCTTAAGAAGATCTTTGAGAAATTTCGCATACTTAGGCATGGATTGCAAGGCCTCGATGAAAGGAAGATTTATCTTTAACTGCTTAAACATCTCTAAGAAGTGCCCATATTCCCTAGCATATTTCTGATGCTTGAGACGGGCGGGATACGAAACGCGCGAATGATCAACCAAAGGGGATGGCTTGACTCCTACTGGTTGTTTCTCAACTCTATTTTCGACTAAGGCTCCTCGGTTTATGCGGTATTTGCTGGGGCTAGCCTATCGTGCACCTTACCGGGAGCTTCCATCTCTATCTCCTGTCTACCACTTCCTCACTTTCTACCTCTACACTCTCCCTAACTACCTCTCCTAGATTCCTACACTCCGAGTAGTTATGGCCTTGGCTGAATGATTAGCTGGGTTCTGGTAGGTATTACCCGAGAACTGGCTGGGAGGGTATTCTTGCAACTGTTTGGAAAGACCACCTAACTGTCTTTGAAGATCTAAGAGTGCAGCCTGTTGGTTTTTATTGTGAAGTTCTTGATTTTTATTTAATTGATCTTGACTCTTCATGAAACCGTTAAAATTAGTTAAGGCTTTCTGAGTGGCCTGGTCCTTAACCATGATTTGAGCAAACATCTCATCGATCCTACTAATATCTGAACTCTTGTCACTACCCTGACCCTCTTGATTCGACCCCGAATTACTAAACTAACCCTGTTGCCCCGAACCTGACTAGTGAACAAACATTCCCCCTGTTTTGATACTGGACCAGATGGAAAACCAGGAGGGTTACCGGAAGAGCGGAAGTTGGTATTATTACTGTCTCGCCAGTTAGGGTTATAATTGGAATTGTTGTTGAACGACCCCTATTCTGAACGGCTATGTACTCTACCTGCTCTAATGTAATGGTGGGACAATCTATGGTATCGTGGCCCCCTCTACAAACCTCACACCTATCGACCTTTTTCTTAATTTCATAAAGCTCTTTAGTGAAAGTTCTCTCCATCCGATCTAATGCAGCAGCCACCGTTGAGTCCAAGCCAACTTGGTTCACCCCTCGAGTAGTCGAAGAGGTGCTAGTAACAGGAATGGAATTCCTGCCTGTGGCCCATAGTCCATGTCGACTGGGAAAAACTCTCAAACAGATCGTTACACTCGGCTGTCATTTTCTTGCCCATGAGTTGCCCTCCAGCTGAAGTGTCAAACCGGGCTCGGACCTCGGGGGTGAGACCGTTGTAGAATTTCTCTACAAGTGCCCAATCTGACAAACCATGCTGGGAACAACGAGCAAGTAAGGTCTGGAACCTCTCCCATGCTAGGTGGTACGGCTCATCAGGCTCCATTTGGAATGAATGAATCTAATCGCGTATGCAAGATGCCTTGGCGGGTGGGTAATATTTGGCTAAGAAAGCATCCCGTAAACCTGCCCAAGTAGTGAAAGAACCTGCTGGCTACGAATCGAACCAGATGGTTGCGCAGCCAGCAAGCGAGAATGGGAAGACCTGTAGGTAACGAGCATCAAGGTTGACACCTTCAGTGGAGAAAGTGCCACAGAGACAGGTGATGTGATTTATGTGAGCCGGCACGTCCTCATCCTCACGACCGTCAAATTGACAAGAGTTAGTAATAGTGGTCATGATATAGGATGGGATTTGCCAAGATTTTTCATTGGTGATTTCGGGAAGGGTGATGGGTGAGTTCGCACCGGTGAAGCCGGTGTCTCCTTGTTGGTAAACGGTTCGGTTGGCCATTTGGACAACGGGTGGGGGACTTTGGGGAAGGGAAGGTGGTGGGGAGTTGTGTGGTGAGGACTTCGGTGTGAAGTCAAAGTTCGGTGGTTTAGAGTGGAGTGTAGAGTCAGAACGGGTGGAAGATGATGGTAATGGGGTAAACGAAGAAGACGAGAAGGATGACTTGTCCGTAGGTGGCTTCGGCGGAGGTCCTTGCGAACGTGTATGGGGCATCCACTGAAAAACCAAAAATAAACAAGTAAGAAGACTCTAAAAACGACTCGACAAAACAAAAAGAAAATGATATTATAATCGACTCCTACGACTCAAACACGACAAATAGCACATATGATATCACGAAAGTCAAAATAAAGTAATTAACGTAATCGCCAAGAGTCCCCGGCAACGGCGCCAAAAACTTGATGTGCTAAAAGTAGTTTAATAAAAACAACTAATATTAACCTAAATCTAGACTCAAAGTAATACTCTAGACTCGCTAAAACGAACTAAACTACGAACCGACAAGTGTAACGATCGACTCTAGTATAGCTAAAGTAAGTCCAGATATCGAACCCATGAGACTCTATTGATTGAACTAATTACTTTATTAAGACTCTGACTGAACAGACTAAAATGATTGAATGTTTGATGGGGGGGGGGGGTTCTAACAATTCCTAAAGAAACAAGTAAATTTAAGTAATTAAACTAAATTAACTAAGAAATACGAACTAGACTTGGGTTTTACTCAGATGGTGGAAAGACTCCCTAGACTAGAATCCTGACTGATGTTAATAACGATTTTTACTCGGAAGTTGATTAATGAGGACCCGGGATCTTTATATTCTCACCTCTCGGGATATCTATTAGGACCTCTGACCCTTCTCAAAAGTACCTATAGCTCCCTCGAGGTTGCTGAACTACCAGTTATTAGACTCTTTTTCCAGACACCTAATGGGTTTATGAAAGTATCCGATGAGGCTCACTCCCTGTCGAGATCTAAACCAAGGATAGACCTAATTTCTCAATTGGACTTGCTAGACAGTAGCCAACGGGTTTACTTCTAGAAAGCTCCTACCTTTCAGCTTAATGACTTAGACCTAGCAATAACCTCGCACCTTGCAGCTATTGATGATTAGTAGAATATCTGATTTTATTAAGTTACCAATTATTACTTTTAAGGTTCAATTCTACGGCTTCACCTTAACTTTCTTATGTGATATAGACAGTCACCAAAAGCTAGAACCTAACATGCATCTATTTCGTGATATAGACCGTCACCAAGATTCATGTAAAGCAATAAACAACAACTAAACAAGATCAAATACGCAAACACATCCAATTGATAGAATAAATCTTTTACGGTTCATAAACAATCCTCAAAATCATAAATCCAAAGTAAAAAATCGAAACTTTATTTAGTCATTTCATCTAATCTAGGTAGTTAAAAAGATTTAGCCAACTAAAGTAATGGAAACAAAACCAAACAAAGTAGTTTCAAGTATGCAAAACATGATAAAAGTCAAATAGCACAAACGAGAACACCCGGACGACAGAATGACGACCCGAAGTGGCTACGCTTGATGATCTTCAGCCGACTCTTTAGCTACTCCGAATTGCTCCAATAACGCTCCCAAATCACCCAAGACGTCCCTAATTCGTCAGTTAAGGTTTCTTATGATAATTAAGCTTTTATACCCCCAAAAACAACAAAATTTCGAACTCATCTACAGATACACCCTCTCGCGGGTGGCGAGAGGGTTCTAAATAGCGAGTCGCGGCCGGCGACCGCGTTCCTGAAATCAATATCTTAATAACCTCTCGCAGGTGGCGAGAGGCACCACCCTATCTACTGCGGCCCGCTAGGAGCTCTTTTTCCAGAATTTTGATTCGTTTCGGCTCCCGAGCCCTCCAACTCGTTCCAGGACTTGACCAATTCGTATTTCTACTCAATCTCCATGCTTTTCAGCTACTTTAAGCTCATAAGACCTGCAAAACGCAATTGGATCAAAAGACTAACTATTCTACGGAAAACGAAACTAAAACTAATAAAAACTATACAAACTAATCACGAATAACCGATGTATTTTGCAATACATCACCTATCCCCATCTCACACATGTATCATATAAGATATTCCATTCTAGCGTTAGCCCCTCAAATATTTATTGTGAGTTTACCTCGGTATTTTATTTTAATACTCCTTATAATTACTCCCATAGTCACATAATGGTCGAAATTCTGATCATACGTATATTATAAACATTTAATTATGGTATCACTACCGCAACATAATTACTATTTCATACTCACTTCTCATACTTAACTCGAGATTCAAACATCATACTTCGTTTGCTACCGACCTGTACGATGCAATTCTTAAGTCAAATTTCAGAATCATTTCACCCATGTCGCTTTACGATTAGCTCCATTTATGCCTCTTATTTTTACTATACATGTATGCATGGAACGCAAGTTAATCATACAAATATTTAACCAAACCCCCAATTCTTACTCCAGAATTTTGAGATTTTCTCTTAATGACAACAATTATGGGTTGAATTTTCCTCCTAAGTTAACCCTTTTAAGTCAAACATTCCACATTAAACCATACTTATTCTACTATTGATTTATTTTGTGGGTATCACTCTTCCCATCAATTCTTACTTTTCAATCATGAGCTAAACAGGTTACTAACCTCGCCTTTATTGCACAAACCAATGATCTGAAACCGGATTATCGTTTCTTCACGAGTCCATGCCGTACCAAATTGATTTCATTCATCCGTGTGATGAGCTTCCGCTCATGAACATCCTTTTGCCAACGCTACAAATTTCATCACTTCAAGCTTTCCATCATCTCAGTTACAAAATTAAATGGTTAGCACAAATCGTTCAATCATTCATTCTATTTGTTGTTTATTCAACTATAGTACTTTCACAAATTTTCTCATTTACATATTATACTTCGTTACACATCTTGTTTCTTGCATACTTTTCTTTTAATTCTGTAATTATCTGTCAACAGTTGCACTTTGACCTTTCAAAGTCAAACTGTAACTTATTACTTATTTTTTTATATGCATATTGAAGTACGTGTTCGTACTTGCCTTTCGTTTGACATGCTGACAAAACGTCATTTCATAATTTTAGGATTTGTTGCAAAAGCTTTCCCTTCCCATCAATGCTTAAGTCATTCACTCGTGTTTTAGCCCATCATTCACCCCAATTCTCATGAGTCAAGTTACAATGTGTCTATTACATAACTTTATTCAATACTTTTTCAACTAATATGTTACGATTACTCGCTTTCTAGTTACCAACCTTAACTTCGTTTGGCTTTTCAGAAAGCCAAACTATTAATGCTTTCTTATTTACGTTTTATCAATCAGCTACAATTTATCCTACACGTGTTCATTCATAATTTACACATTCATATGCATTCCGTTAGTCAAGAGATATGATTAACCCGACAGTGCTATTATCACTGCTTACTCACTATGTTTAACTTATCTTGGTTGGGGAGAGAGAGATGCAATTCCTCCTTTATCCTTACTCGTCTCTTAGTTGTTGATGAATCCGATCCTTCATTCTCACATGTCTTGTTCATACCTACTTAAGAATTTCATTCTTTTCATTCTTACATATTACTCTTATGTATCAGATCCATATTTGCCTACCGATATTACTTTTCATTCATACTTTGCATTATTTCTTTTTGAATCCGTTAATCGATTCAAACGTTTCGTTCTTACCTTTCATTCTTTATTTTGAATCCGTCAGTGGATTCAAATCTTTCATTCTTAATTTTTATTCCTTATGTTTGAATCCGTCAGTGGATTCAAACCTTTCATTCTTACTTGGTTGGTCCGTACTTGCTTACGAATTCAAACATTTTCATTCTTACCATTCATTCTTACTTGTCTGATCCATATTTAATTACAGATTCAAACATTTTCATTCTTATAGATTACTCTCAATTTCTTGAGAATCTTTCAACTCCTTTCACCCACACGTTAACCTACTTCCCAATTCTATCGGACATACATGTGATGATTATCATGGTCTCACGAATGTCATATGCTTCTTGCGTACTGGCCAGGAACGCAATCCACATACTAGTTTTGTGCCTTCACGTAATCATCACCTTATGTCTGAAGAAGTGGGTTCCAGTTCGTGCAACATCATTAAAACCTTACCAAGACAATATCATTGTCCTTTGTTCAATACTTACCCTCCCCAACGGGGATTTTCCCTTTTACTTTAACACCGGTACCCATACATATTATATTGTGTACCCGGGGTCCATCTGTCTATTTACATACTTTGGTATTAATCCCAGAACGCATCCTCGATCATCCTCCTCAAACACTTAAGCTTACCTTACATATACAATACCGTTAGCTTCTTTTAACGAATACATAAGTACATACTTACATTTAATTTCTACCTTTGGATCTTGATCGAGTCTTGGATTGTACGGATTTCTCGTCACAAGAGCACACGGGTTTGAGTTCAAGTACTTACCTCATTGCACTTGATTCTCTCAAACCAGGGCTCTGATACCAACTTGTAACACCCTAACACGTTTTAACTGAAAAGACGCAGCGGAAATACGTACCATAAAATTTCTTTCCTAAGATGTTCATGTATACTTGATAATCATTTAATTACAACCTCTTTATAAGAATTACATCGTCTATCCCTCATTAGTGTATCCATTATAACATACTAATATAGATTACTTGAACACCTATCTCGTACAATCCATGTGTTGAATCGATCTTCAACCGCTTACTCTCCATGACGAAAATCCACGATTCTATACAACCTGCAGACACCACATACAATCACATCATTAGCAATCGGTAACATCATACATAAGTTTTAAACATGCATAATTAGGCGTTAACATCTCATGCATTCGCTTGTGTTAATCCATTCATCCATCTATTCGAACATCATCGTTGGACTTCGGTGTCAAACCTTCAACTTCCATTATTAGTATACATGTACTTCCATTTCATTCTCAATAGAAAACGGTTAGTATCACATGTTCTCCAATGCATTGATGACCCACATCTTTACATATGCGCATAGTGTTAACTACGTTCACTGAACCACATCACGTATAAACACTACCCAATGTCCACAAACTTACTTATATGTTCCATATGTACATCTCACAAAAACATCGACACTTAGTTCTTGCATTCTACATTTATAATTCTATATATATATTCAATTTATAATTACCTATCCAACACTATCATGTTATTGTACTTTAATCGTGTATAATGAATTGCCTATAAACATACTTATGAACAAATTTCATCCTCACATCCATATAATATATTCCAATCATTCGTTCCCACAAGTTTAATTATTCATAAAGCCTACGCGTTTACATGAACTAGAACTCTTAAATTTACCTATTACAATAAGGTTGGTACTTTCATATGTTTAACAAAGCTTACGGAGCCTTTCGGGAACTTTACAAAGCATTAGGACGGAAATGGGATCAACCGAATATGCGAAATGAAGAAATTAGCAAAGCTGGCAATTGGCATGGCGTCGGCGACGCCTAGACTTGCGTCCCCGACGTCCCCCCAGAAAGTCACGTCGGCAAAAAAGTGCGTAGGCAGCCAGTTTTCACGTCAGAAGCAGAGCAGGGCATCGGCGACGCACCTTGGGGGCGTCGGCGACGCCTCCCCCATTGTTCAAACGCTGTTTAATGTTAATTCAGCTCAATCGACCCGTTTTTTAGTAGCGTTCCAACCCGAACTGACCCATAACGTTCTGAAACGTCCCATAACATCCCGTGCACCCCGTAATACCCCATAACATCCCCGTAACATCCAGTAACATCATAACATTCCAAATATCTTGGCAATAACTTTCAACTAACCATTGCCCCCCCTCCTTATGACGAGGTTTCACCAAGTTAACCTCATATGACTATCACGACCATTTCAGCTCTAACATTTCTATTATATGCAAATCCTTATTTGATTTCAATTATCATACTTTAATAACTGATAAATAACCTTACTTACACAAAAACAAGGAGTGATTCCGGAAAATCACTTACCTCATAGACCTCATGCTTCCTACTTGATATGTTGCTTCCCTTGTCTCGCTAGTTCTGAAGGTACAAGTCCACCTTTCCGAGGACCTATCCTTCATTATCATTTACATACACACAAACGTTAATCCACAATCTAATGGGAGCTAATCACATTCAAATCGACTTCCAGGTTATATTGACTTCCAAGCTTTCAATATCAACACGCATACTTGCGACCTTATCCATATAACATATTACACATTCATCATACCACACAACATCTCTATGAGAAGTCATATTACATTCATAGTTTTTGCATGGATTCTAGGTCATTAGTTTAACCAAAGCATTACTCATAGCAAGCCAATTTTACTTCCTACTTGTTAACTTTCTTAGAAGTCAAACCACCAAACCTTTCCACATCTAGACTAATCATTGTAACATGGCCCTAGCATTAATGCTTTCAATTAAGATTCTACATGTCATCCCTTACAACACATTACTTCCGTGTTTACCAAACCAATGAATCACATAGTATGTATCATTTACAACAACAAGGTTCATGGACCCCTAAGGTGCCATCTTTCACCAATTGCATAACTATTATACTTGCAACATGAATTTCATTCAAGACACCTTCATTTTGCATATTTACTAGCAACTAACACAACCAACTCATTATACTAGTAATTCATAATTTCAAGGACACCATATCATCTATTATCACTAGTTAGGCATTTTATCAAACAGTGGTGTGCATACAACTTACTATGCATAGTTTACAACTAATTTAAGCATAGTCATCTCCCTCCAAGTTCCAATCACCAAGAGAAGTGCTACAATTTCACATTCCATTCATACAATTAGCCCTAGACTAACATCACACAACCCATTCCAAGCTAGGAACAAGTAAATCAAACGAGGATTGGACATGGGTATAACACCCATGTCGACACTTTCATTCAAAATGGTGGGTTTCACCTCAAATCATCAAATTAATATAAATAGCCATGAATAAGGCCCTATTTCATGATACTAACACTTATTCGTACTCAATTTCTCACAATTTCAACAATTCAATATTCATCCATGGTAACAACTTCTCTAAGTTGAAAACTATTACTTACATGGTGATTATTGTAACTAGATGGTGATAAATTGACATCCATGCATGAGATTTGGGCTAGAATTCCCCTTTAATTGGAGCCTGATCAAGAAGTTGGAGAACTCCCCTCCTGCTTCTCTAAAATGGTGATGATGGGTGCACACAGACTAAATGTCTGGTATTTTTCCTACCCACATTCTTATAAAACTTCATCCTTATTACCCACCTTTAACCCCTCATGTTCTTTTTTTTTTATTTATTTGACCCCCATTGTTTTCCACTCTTAATTAATAGCCAACTTAATCTAACCAAGTTAGATAACTTGGGTTACTAGTCAAATATCCCACTTAGCCAATAAATCCTACTTACTTATTCCATCCTACTAAAATGTCCAAATAAAATATTTGGACCCGAGTTTTGGGGCGTTACATTAGGCATGATGTTTTTACTTGTTTTGGCAAGAAAAACACAAACATAACAATTTAAAACACAATGCAACGTATTATGGGGTGAAATTTAAAACACAACTAAAACACCATGATTAACACTTAAAACACACTACTTAACATTTTTGGCATGGTGTTTTAAGTTTTAGGCTTAGAATTCATTGCATTGTGTCTTAATGTAATACCCCGAAAATGGGTTTGGTAATTAAACCAAATTAACTAAAGATGAGCGGGTAAATATACCGTTGGTGGTAAATGTTAACCCGTAAAAAGATAACTAGGAATGATTAACCTAGTTGATTATGTGTATTGCTAATAATGCATATTGGATGATATCCATTAATAATCAACATCTCAAACATGAGGGACCAAAAAGGGAAAAGTTGAAGTTTAGTAATTAAAACAAAACAAAACACAACACAACAACACACTAAGTGTGTGTGTGTGCGTGTAACGAACAAGAGAGCACAAAGGAGCCAAAACCCTTATTCAACCTAAATCCATCAAATTGAAGGGTGAATTATGGACAAAATCATATGCATGAACATAGATTTGTGATCAACTAAGCTCAGAGATCATAAGGTATGTGGTAATTTATGTTTTGGTGATGATAAATATGTGGATGAACTTGAAGGTAGTAATCTTGAGTTCAATATTTTGATTATATGATGAAATTGAATGATATATGAGTGTTTATGATCATCGTACTTGTATGTTTGTGTAAGATACTTGAACAAATTAGAGATTAGATTAAGTGCTCATATATGACATGAATGGGTTTTGTGAGATATAATGAAATAGATGTTATATTCATGTTAAATGAGGTTTGGAATTATCATGTGTTTTGAATGATTAAAGTATTTGGATAAGTTATGATGTTTGGGCAAATTCCATGTAGATGATGCAATGGGTTGTTTTATAATGATGAAACAATCCCTAGTTCTTGTATAATATTGATAGATTAGCATACGACGATTTAGACTATGTTAATTTAATGATTTACGATTTCATGAACTTGGTTGAGAAACGTAGTTAAAATTGTAGCCTAAGTATAATGCCTACCGGGTATTTAACGAATTACCTAAATGAGTTGTTGAACTTAATTGTGCATTTGCATATGTTAATAGGCAGTTGACTTTTAAAAGTCAAACTAACCTATAATAGGATCAAATGGTAATTTTGATATAAAGTCCGTAATGTGAGATAGTCTAATAAACTATACATATAGGGAAAATGTGTGGTCCAGAATGCTTCTCAAGTTTCTCAAATAGGGTGGACTTCTCTTAGAATCCCTACCCTATATATATATATACACACACACACACTCGCTATTCATTTTAGCCCATAATACATCGTCACGTGCCGGCCTACTTTTTTTTAAACTCTTTTTTTTTTCATTCACCCCTTTTTGCTAATATACACGTATAGTCATTCTACTTTAACTATTCTAATATACATGTTTAGTTCCCTACTTAAATAAAAAAAATCTTATTAGTTAACTTTCTTAATATACATGTTTAGTTTATCTGCTTTTATTCCTTTTAGTATTTCGTATTTTAGTGTTTTTTTTCTTGCTAACATAACGAACCAACCCGACTCATGATGCAGCGTACAAGGTAAAATTAGTTAAAAAACTAACCATTTTCCAACAATCCTTCAAGAGTCCGATTTCAATTTATGAATCTAGTGTCTAGTGGCTCACCAACCTTTATTATATTGCCTCATCATAGAATATACCATCACGTGAAGAATTTGGTATCCTCACTAAAAACCACCGCCCTGGCGACTTTCCCCGATTGCCCAATCCAATGTGTTATCCATCCCATCACTTACACCGAATGGAGATGTGGTAATGTGGTAACACCTTACCAACCATGTTCGTACCCTAATACTAGATCTGGTGCTTCTAAAGGGGTTTGTTAAGGGTATACGTGGTCACCGGAAAGAGGACATGGTGTCGGAAAAATGTTTAACTTAGGATTCAAAGCTAGCATGTTTAACTTAGTTAAAGTGATAAAATGAACCGATCGAACATTTTGGGTTACATAACATTCGGGTTGTTACTCAAATTAACGACAACAAGAACTTAAACACCAACAAGGCAGTGAGAAGAGAGAAACAAGGAGACGTCCCTGCCTGTATTAGCTAATGAAAAAGTTAACGAGAGATATTTGTAATTTCACAAAAAAAGAACATAAAAGTTATCGCCATTCATTGAAAATAATCAAAAGTGTTAGCCGCGAGCAAAATGTTTAGACTCGATGAATAAATTTTTTCAAAAAGTGAAGTAATACAGGCACACAAACTGTTAATTGTTTAAAATAAAACCACAGTTAACATTAACATCTAAATATTATAAAAGACTCCTTTTAATGTCCTTTTTGACATCTCTCTCTACAATCTCTTATTTTTATTTAAATTTTATTTAATAAATTAATAAAATCTAATCTAACTCACCGCCTTCAATTTAAATTCATAGAAAGTTAATTATCTTTATCTTTTACCTTTTTTTTTATCCAAATTATAATTCATCATATTGATTAATTTTTGTTTTTGTATTACTATTATTTTTTCCATTTAAGAAGTATTGTATTTCTTTTGGATATAACTTTATTATATACTATTTTCCTACTTTTTGCATAGTAGTATACGGATAGGTTTTTGTTATGATTTTCATATTTGTTTACATTTTATTAATACAAAATAAATAATATAAATTATATCGTAAAAAAATTTACATACAAGTTTTCTATACTTTTAGAAGAAAAAATCTTACTTTTAATACATGATTTCAATAAATGTCACGTGTCAACGTCTTAGCATCGCTAAAAATCGTTTCTAATCAAAATTGTTTTTTTTTAAATTAAATCATGTTAATAGCATATAATGACATTATTGCTTCTTTCAAAATTGTTACCTTAATATCCACTCCTACTTCAAACATATTTAAAATTTAAAATTTTGTTTTTGTATTAAAACTTACTAAAAACGGTTGAATTATATATATATATAATAATAATAATAATCATCATACTTTTGAAT
Source organism: Scalesia atractyloides (assembly GCA_947069175.1). Taxonomy (NCBI): domain Eukaryota; kingdom Viridiplantae; phylum Streptophyta; class Magnoliopsida; order Asterales; family Asteraceae; genus Scalesia; species Scalesia atractyloides. Next base: position 79,524,250 of record CAMTDV010000005.1, on the reverse strand, counting down.
TAAATTGTCGAAAAAACGAAGAATCTATGGATTTTAAGTATTATGATAGACAACGTGGTATTCTTGAAACAAACTTTGAGTTACTATGGAAAATAATAAAATGTAAACCCAAGTATGAGTTTAAATATTTTTCATATTTAACCATATTACGTAATTTAACAGTTTAATCTTTTTATTAAAAAACTTTTATGTTTATCAATATAGCTTAACAATTTATTAACATAGTCTGACATTTTATCAATTATACGTGAGACAAGATAGGTTAATTTGTATTACAAAATAAGGGAAAATAAACTTATGTGTTACAAAAATATGTTTTCAATGTTTAACTATACGATGTAAAAATAAATACAAAACTTCCTAAAGAATTGTTGATTAAGCACTTTAGAAAACATGTTGGGTATTGATTACTATGATAAAAAAATTTGCAAGTTTGTGAGATGATTATCTCGTACATCTACTTGTCTTATTGTGTTGTGTAAATAAATATTTTTCATTTTTAAATCGTGTAATACACGAGACTATAATCTAGTGATGTAATATAAGAGTTTTATCTGTTTTATTAAACAATCCAATCAAACCCTTGTACTTCATGTATAAGGTACACAATGAGGTGAAAATGGTCATCATCCATCGACATTCTAATTTTAGTTATGAAACCTATAATTCTATACCAGTGGAGCTGTTCAAATTGCTTGACGCTCGAAACTCGTATGATGCTTGATCGAAAATTGTTCGAAATTTGCTCGTTCGATTCAGCTCGATTGAAAAAGGCGCTCGGTTTGTAAATGAACCGAGCACGAGCAAAGGTCTGCTCAATTCGGTTTGGCTCGATTCCTTATTAATAAAATAACTAGAGGTGCACATTTATAATGTTTGATCCTAGATCCAAATAGAGCCCATTTAAATATAGAATTGAAGGGCGATACCAATTGTGAATTGTCCATAATCCAATGTCATTTGAGTAGTTGAGTCAAAATGTTAAAATGATAAATTGTGAAGCTTCGATCGATACTCAAGTGTCAGCCCGTCTTTCAATTCTGAAGTACATATTCCTAATTAAAACCCTGCATCGACCATCATTATTCGAGTTCTCCATTGCCAAGACGCCAACTCCCAAGGGTTTTGCTTCAATAGGTTCAGTCGATTTCGAACTTCCAATAAAACAAGGGTTTGCTTCAATTGATCGACGATTCATTTTTCGCTCAGATATCTCGATAGAACCAATCGAGAGTTTTTTTTTCTATTCCTTGTTATTTGTTTAATTTATACTTGTGTTCTAATTTGACGAAACCTTAGGGACGGAAACTGCACTTTACTCTAAAAATTAACACCCCCGTCGTCACTACCTATTTGTTCTACGACGCTATACTCGCTCAACGTTCGTTCGAAAAATACTCGGATCGAAGGGGGCTTGTTCGACTTTGGCTTAGTTGAAAACACACTCGGCTCGGTTCGGTTTGGTTTATAAAGAACCGAGCACGAGCAAGCCAATCAATTCAGTTCGGCTAATGAACAGTCGTACATATATACTGGCCACCAGAACAAGAGATATTGAAAATTTATTGGCCATTTTATGATCCAACCAACCTATGGATATAGTGTCGACTTTTAATTTTCCTTTTTTTTGCTATATAGTGTCGACTTTTTTTTTTTTTGCAAAATGAATTTTAATTTTGTTTTGTGTAATTAAATTGGTAAAATCAAGGACATTAGGTCATGTGGTGGCGCGTCGCAAAGATGTAGACATTTCAACCAGAGCCATAACCCTTCCAAAATTTGGGATAAATGCCACCAAGTTTGACAATGAAAAAAATTGATAGATTGATTTTCTTGTTGTAAATTCGAGCTCCCACCGACTTACTTTTAATAAAAAGTATTTGTAAAAAGTTTCAAGAAATAATAATAGTAGGGCAAAATGAATATCAACTAATAAATAGTGTAAAGGTACAACCATAATTAATATAGGTTACGACTTTTATGAAATTAATTAGAAATAAAGCTAACTTTAATTAGAAATAAAGCTAACATTATAACATATAGATATTTTAGGGAAAGTCATAAGGTAGTGGTTTTATGAGTAAAAAAATTAGTATTTATATAAGGCGCGTCAGTGGCGGATCTAGAATTCGTTTGTAGCGGTAACGTTTTATAAAAAAGGGTTAACGAAATCGAAAAAACGTCAATTTTTTCCAAAATTTACAATAATTTTACACTACTGCCGGAGCGTCAAACGGGTAGCGGGCATTGCCCCTTACCATGCACTAGGTCCGCCCCTGAGGCGCGCCTAACTTGGTTGTAGTGATAAAATAAACGGAACAAACATTTTGGGTTACATTCGATTTGGATTGTTACTAAAATCAACGACGAAGAAGGTGTGAACGCCACAAGGCGGCAAGCGCTGAGTGATTGCATACTAGTATAACTCTTTTTTATAATCATATAACATAGAACTTTTCATAATACCAGAAAAACATGTATTCTTATATTATTAGATATTATTATAAGTTCTTGAATCTAGTTAAAGTAGTAACATATAACTTCTCTATGAATCATATCATGATTGTTAACAACCTATTCTTATTAATTGATGGACAGTTAGCATAAATGATTTGGTTTGTGGGTGATGTTTGAAACTTATTTGGTTTGTGAGTGATTTTCATAACAGGCTTATAGGGAGTTCGTTTGTCTCACATGCGAACTTTAACTTTTCATTTGAGGCCGCTCCTCCCACAAGCATACTTAAGGAAAGATCCACCATTCCTCTAATCAACAATTGCCACATAAGCCATTCTTCAAATCCACTTGTGTGAGGAGCAGAGTCAAACTTGAAAAGTCAAAGTCACAAGAGAAACAAGTTCCCCATAATCCAAAATAGTTAAAAAATCACCCACAAACCAAATCATTCATGCTAACTCCGCCATATTTCTATGAATTTCACTTTGATGTGTGCGTTTGAAGTTTAAAGGATGATGACAAAAAAGGTGATGATGATGTTGATGATGATGGTGTCAACTAGAGGTGGTGGAGGATGTTTAAGAGATTTTTGTGCCGCAAAACCCTAAAGAGCAAATTGAGTGAGGTGGTTTTGAGAGCAAATTGATTCGTGCAGATATAACCGCCAAAATCCATAACAAGAGAAGAAGAGATATCATCGCACAAACGGAAAAGTTAATGTGAGATTTTGATAGTTTGATAAAGGAGTTAACATAAAAGTCAACACGGGCTAGTAAAAATAATCATAAGTGTTAGACTATGTGTTATGGGTTAACTAAGAAGCTGTTAACAAAGTCACATTACCTGTTAATGGGCGGAACACCGCTCCGCTAAAAGGGTTTGTTGATGGGAATTTAATTAACACATTGGTGAAGTTAATGGAAGAAGTTGGGGAGGATGGTGCGGCCCATGGATGTGGGAACCAATCACATGTCACCTTCACTTTCCTTTTCTTTCTTTTTGTTTAGTTAATGGATTGGTATTGCGTGTTAGTTAATCCATAACACAATGTTAATGGGAATTTAGTTAATGGTTAAGTTGTGATGTGACGGTGATGTGGTAATGGAATAGCGACTATTTAGTTAACCCACAACACATAAACACATAGTCTTAGTTGTGAGTAAAAAGTTAAACTAAATGTGTAACTTTCATAAGAGCCATAGTATAGTAGTAACGTAATACACATTCATATAATTAGTTATTTAAATAAAACAAAAGTTGCCAATAAACTATAACTCAATTGGCATGGAGTGAAGGTGAAAATTTGGATTTGAAGTCAAAGGTCTAAAGTTCAAATCCGATAGTTTTACCACAATGATCCCTAATGCGGCTGGTTTTCTTCGAAACTGGTGACAGTGAGCTTGGACTACCCAACACTGTTATCTTTTAACATTGGGTTACCACATGTATTTAAGCTTTTATTTCATTGGGGTCAAGAAAAATAAAACTAAAGCTAACATGATGTTACACTTTATTTCATCTATTTTATTAAAAAAAAACTAAAGTATAAAAAAAAAAATAAAACTAAAGCTAACATGGTGCTATAAATAAAAATAAAACTAAAGCTAACATGACGCTATAATTTGTTTCATCAAAAAATTAAAACGTGCCCAATCAAAACCCCTTTACTTCATGTATAAGGTACACAATGAAGTGAAAATCATTGTCATTCACCCACATTCTAATTTTGTATCTGAAACCTAGAATTCACATACCATGACACCAGCCACGGAAACAAGAGATATTGTAAAGAGTTAAATGTCATTTAGTCCTTGTGGTTTAAGTCGATTTTGCCAGTTTAAACCAAAGGTTTGAAACATTGCTATTTTAGTTCAAATAGTTTTAAACGTTGCCATTATAGTCCACTTGGTTAACTTTATTCATTTTTCTGTTAACGAGAAAGGCAATTCGGTTATTTTATATGGCCGAATTGCCTTTCTAGTTAACGTAATTACATAAAAATGACCGAATCACCCTTCTAGTTAACAAAAAAAATGAATAAGTTAACCAAGTGAACTAAAATGGCAATGTTTGAAACTATTTAGACTAAAATGACAACGTTTCAAACCTTTGAACTAAACAAGCAAAATATACACAAACCACATAAACTAAGTCTATTGTAAATTTATTGGCCATTCTATCCAACAAACATACGAATATAGTCTTTGACTTTCAACAAGCAATTTTGACTTCTGTTTTGTTTTAATAATTAAAAATCTGATTTAAAACCAATGAAATTAGTCCATGTGGTCAATGGAAAGACGAAAATTTTCAACCAGAGCCACAATCCTTGAATCTGTTCTGTTATCTCACTAAAATGGTTAATTTCAACATGAAAAAAACTTGTAATCTTTATTTAACCTGATATTCCAAGTTAGAATATACAGAGTACAACGTTATGAATCCAATACAATAGCTACATTATTGCATTTATTCTGCTCACAATTACACTGTAACAATATTCAAATCAAAGAAGCATATCGGACTTTGCAGGCAATCTCTTGAAAAAGTTAACCGGCACTGACGGCATCCGGTTCCTAAACCGCGGGTGCCGCAACAAATACAGACCAAACAACACCGCCACCACCTGAAATGGAGTCACATACAAAAACACAGCCCACACCAATGCAATTATTATAAATATAGACGTCGCCCGGGAGTCGCGCCAGCTCAGCAACGCCATTGCTCTCTCCCCTTGAGTTGCCAGATCTCCAACCACTGTCTGAACTCTCCCTGCAATACTCCTCATTCTGTCATACCTCATTCTCACTATTTCGGGTGGCCGTTGGGTCGGAAAACTGTCGAATTCCTCATCTAACTCGTCCAGGTTTACCATTTCTGCCTGCGAGATTCGAGCGTCCATATGGGACGGGTTTCGGGGTCTGAATCTGTAGTTCCACAACCCGATTACAAAGAGGTATAGGAAGATTGTGGGCAGGATTAACTCCGGGTAGCAGACGAGTATCAAGAACAAGACGTGGACGAGAATCGTGGTTAACGGATTCCGCCACATACAAATCCCATCGAGCCAGCGGAAAACTGCGGTGATTCCGGACATGAGGGACATAATGCGGTAGAAATTCGCTTTGCTCCTCCGTAAGCTGAATAGATGGTAGTCAACGTCGAGCATGTACTCGACGTTTTCTCGTTTGAGTGGCGGCTCAGCTCTTGAGAGCCGAGACGCCACTATCAGCATTGCCTGGTGGCGGAGCCAGTCAATGTGTTTAACTGATATGGGTTGGACATAGTGCATTTTTGGGAGCAGGGGTCGGCCGTATTGCGCCACCATGTTGACCCACGCAACGCAAGTGAACCGTATAGCTAAATGGAGCTCGCCGTGTTTCTTTAAACCGGAAGGTGTTAGAACCAGCAACGGGTAGTAATGTGTGTAAATCCGATCTGTTTCCAATGTCGATAGACGAATCCTAACTTTCCCGATCCTCTGGTCTCTCGACTCTTCCTTGTCGTTTATATGACAATTGTCGAAAACGCCTACGGTTACCACCGTACACGGGTCATACACTTCCCAAGTGTATTGCTCATTCCAACGAGGTGTTAGCGTGTTCAAAAGCGTTCGGGTTCGAACCCATTTGTTCCCGTATTTAGCAACACAATACGCGTCCGTCAATTTACCTTCCCGCATCTTCAACGGAGGCAGATTCTGCGCGCTTAAGATCCCGAGTTCAAGAATCCCAATACTCGGTTTCCTTAAATGCTTCGACGATGCTTGCAAATCGCTACTGAAATGCGTAGCCTCATCAAGAACATGATACCCAGCCTCTAAACATAATCTAACATGAATCTTACTCGAAAACTTCATCTCCTTCTTCTTCTCCCCTTCTTCCTCCCACTCGGAAGGTCTTCCGAGATCGATCCACATAGCTTCTAGAAGCTTCGTGGCATCGACTCTATGAGGGATTCTCTTCACCGGAAATATCGTCCGCCCTACACAAATATCCTTTCCGGGTCCCAACCTATCTTCCACACTGATTATAAGAAACTCGTCGAATGGCTCTGACGCAACAAACATTAACTCCTCCTGCCAGGACGGGTTCAACCCGCGGCCCTGGGAAGTCCTAGTGGTTCGCAGTTGGTTCCGGAGGGATATTTTAACATAAAACTCCGGTTGCCTACTGCGATCCACTGGGATCAGATCTTGAGCTTCAATAACATGAACTCTCAAGTAAAACAATTTAGGGGAAAAATACACATTTGACCGCGTATTCGCTAGATTGTGCGGACTAATCCCATGCGCATCCGAATGCCACGCTCCCGGAAACGCTTCATCCGCCTGAGTTCCCATCCAAACCGCGAGCATGATCTCGCCCCTTACTTTCATACCATACTTATCTTCCAACCGGTACCATTGTGGAGCTAACGGACTATCCGGCGGCACACGCGTAGGGACATCGATTACATCAAACCGAATTTTCCCAACGAAATCATCTTTCGTTACAAGATCCTTATCTTTTACCACCAATTCAAGCATGGTAGATTGCAATCTTTCTTTAGAAAACGCAAAAACCTGATTCCAAACAGGATTTTGATTCTTCTCATGGTGTTTTGTAACTCCTTTATAGTTTCCGAGCCTCACTTCAACATACGGGTCCAGACTCCCGGTGATATCCATCGCCGGGAGGTCTCGGGCTTTTACAACGTTAACATACAGAAAATGCATCCGTTCCACTAGATCGTAAGTTGTCGCGGTCTTGTCGGCGCCACGGTAGCCCATACGCGCCGCCACAGGCGGGCGCGTCTCCACCAACTCGAAATTCGGGGGCGGCTTTTGCCCGGGAAATTGCATATGCATCATGTTGGCCGGAGCTGGTCCAGCCCTCATGAAGTTAGCATTGGTTTCAACAGAAACCGGAGGCGGAGCGGGTGATGGTCTCGGGGGAACACCACCTCCTCCGCCTGCGCCGACAGAGAAAAAAGTTCTGACTTCTTTCTGTTTCTGTTTCTCTTTATTGTTGTTGTGTTGTTTCTCGTTAACTTCCTCAAACTTGTTGTAGTCGTTTTCAAAACCGAAAGCATCGGTATTCATCGTATTCATCATTTGTTCGACTATCGGCACGTGTTTAGCACTTTCATGACGCTGGTGGTGGTGCTGCTGCTGCTGCGGCTGTTGTTCGTGCACCTGCGGTTGATCCGAGGAAACCTGACCATGAGCCAGGAATATTCTAAGCGCGATATCCCCTCGAATATTCGAAAACAATCCACGTTTATCCAGAGGGTATCTCTGAACAGAAGATTCAGTCTCTGACTCCGGGACCATAGCCCCAGACAACCGAACACGGCCCAAAAAGTTTCTAGTCTGGTTTGGTTTTCGATCGTTGTAAACACAAACTTCAATAGTGGACGACTGAACCTTCCTTGGGTCTTGAACGTTAAACACGAGAGTCTGGTTCCAGGACGGGTAAAGATCTCGGGTTTTGGTTTGGGTTCGTTGGACTTGGCCGTCGAAATTGACTTCGACAAAGGGGTTGGCGGAGCCTTGACCGTCTTTGGGCTTGAGGTCCGCGGCGTCTAACACTTCGACTACGAGCTTGGCCATGTTATCCGGTTGCCGGCCGGTGAATTGGGATAAGAAAGGGGAGTATAGAAAGTGTAATGAGTAATGACGTAGAAGGTAAGAGATTGTGAAGTTTGGTATGAGCGGATGTGGTGGGGCCGGTGGGTCCCGGTTTTTTGGTTTATCGGTTCGTATCTGTTTGGAGATCGGTGTGGTAGAGTGAAAGCGATTGGGGTTTTTAGTGGAAAGATGGTAAAGTTTCAAATTGATACAAGTGATTTGTGTTTCATGAATTTGGTAATTGGATTTGAAATATCGTATTTTTGGTTAAAGTATTGGGTTGGATTTATTTACTCGTTTAATCAGATTTTTTGTTTATTGTGGTCTTAATGATAATAAGTGTCGGTAGGCGAAGAAATCAATAGTAATCAACTGTTAAAAACATGCATGAGTTCGTGTTTTTCTGGATTAGCCGAACCAACCAAATTTATTTTGTTAAAAAAAACATGCACTAGTGTTCTTTCAGACTTATCCAACCATATTTTGTATTCTCTACATGTGCATAGGTTTTCGAGTTAAAAAGAAGAGTAAACTACTAAAATGGCAAGTTTTTATACACTATTTCACATCTATCGCTAAAGAGTAAACTGTCATTTTGGTCCCTGAGGTTTGGTCAGTTTTGTCATTTTAGTTCAAATTTCAAACCTTTTTGCATCTAGGACCATGTGGTTTTGTTTTTGTTGACATTTTAGTCCAAAAGTTAAATTTGACCAGATTCCCCAACTTAAACCCTGATTTTTTGTCTTTATCCTCAGGGGCATTTTAGTAATTGTTGATTTATTATAACTCAATATTGATTAAAAATAATAAAACCTAAAAATCCTAATTTCACCCAATTTAAAGCACTCGTCTCCCTCATTTCACCCAACTTCACCTGTTCAAAAACCCTAATCCAAATCCTAATTCCTCTGCACCTAAGCATCGTCAGTGGTGGTATGTGCGTGTGGAGCCCCAACCCAACTACGAACATCCTGTATATGTATATATAGAGAGAGAGACAGAGAGATGCACGGAGACAACTATTCTTTCGTGGTGTGTTGTCACTTGTTCTGTTATGCTATTCGCTATGTGAAAACATATTATTCACCACGAGGCTGTGATGATTTCACCTAATCCGAGTCAAAATAGGGTCAAGATTTGAGATTTTCCGTTGCTTGGCGTGGCAGAATCGGAGGAGGACAAGTGCACTTGCAACCTCTGTTTGCAGCCATGGCGGTTATTCCTCTTGTTCGCATTGTAAAACAGATCTGAGGCTCATTTCTTTTAAAAATCGGTTTTTGTTTTGATTTGTTGTTGGGGTTTTTTTTACATATTTCCCCTTCCTAAGGCCTAAGCTAGCTTATTACATATTTACCCAATCATAAAATTCAATTACATATTTTCCCTCTCTAACCCATTTATATTACATATTTCCCATTTTCATTAAACTACTCTTATTGAATTACTATTTTACCCTTAATGAACTAATTAAATGAATATTTGTATATTTCCCCTTTCTAATATCATCAATAAATTACATATTTCCCCAATTCATGTGGTATTTCCCCAGTTTTTCTAGTTACTACTCTTCTCAAACAATACAATTCGTTTTTATGAAGTTTAATTGGTGATCAAATATTTAAGATCATAAACATCATCTTGTGTTTAACATAAATAATCCAAAACAAATCTACAATTAACTGTAAAAACACTCACTTTGGTTTGTCTTGTAACGTGACCATTGACTTCAAAACTCCTGGACCGATATTGTCAGCAAGAACATCTTGTTACGGTATCAAAAAAGACTTCTCTTTTACATAACTTTGTAGCTGCTTAACATCGTAGTCTAGCTTCGTTTGATCTACATTTCAAAATAAATATAATACAAAAGTAAATATTTTTCACAGTTTGGTAATCTAAGTTTAATGATGTAGTAACCAAGTTACCTTTCTCCAAGATTATATGGGCTGCAGGAAATGGGACCCGAGTAAATATACCAGTTCCAGAAAACATCATCCATGGTTTTTCCTTAGACTCATGATTCCCGCAAGTTGCACAAACCTCCTTAACCAAAGGCCTTGATTCATCAATTTCTTTCATCTCCAACTCGAACGGTGAAGGGACACCAGTTATAGTGATCCGGACTTAATGCGTTAACGCTTCCCTGTTCCCGTTTCTCGTTCTATTAATCTCAACTAATTGTCATCACAAATCCACCAGTATTGAATTATGAAAAAATATTCAATTAAGTGAGGGAAACTTAGTTACCTCATGTCTTGCAAGTAGAAGATTCTCTGCTTCAGTATCAATTTCAGTTAGTTTTTTTTTAAAATTGCTTCATTGTATGGTCCATTTTTAATCTGTCGAATATAAACTCTCATTAAAAATTATGGAATTTGGGTAAGAGAACTTCAATCATAATCTGCTCAAGAATTTCCTGTTTTCAATTTTGTATAAACCAAATGTTGACTTTGAAGATGGGAGAAGATTAAGGGAATAAAAAAAAGGGAAATATGTTATTGTTTTTTTTTTTTGGGATATATGTAATTAGCTCTTTTAGGAGGGAAAAATATGTAAAAATCCCTTGTTGTTTTGTGTATTTTGATTTTTGTTTGGTAACGATACTTAGGTGTAGAGGAATTAGGGTTAGGTGCATAGGAATTAGGGTTTGGATTAGGGTTTTTGAACATGTAAGTTGGGTGAAATAAGGGAGACGAGTGTTTTAAATTGGGTGAAATTAGGATTTTTGAGTTTTATTATTTTTAATCAATATTGAGTTATTATAAATCTACAATGACTAAAATACCCCTGAGGAATAAAGACAAAAAATCAGGGTTTAAGTTGGGGAATTCTGGCAAAATTTAACTTTTGGAATAAAATAGCAACAAAAACGAAACCACATGGCCCTAGATGCAAAAGGTTTGAAATTTGAACTAAAGTGTCAAAACAGACGAAACCTTAGAGACCAAAATAACAGTTTACTCACCGCTAAATAAATGAGTATCACTGACAAATGGATTTTCAACATATACCCAAAACAAAATTAAAAACATTTTTAATAATTGGATCTTATTTTAAATTTCGTCAGTTGGGATATTGCTTTCTTTCATTTTAAATGTGCGGGTATCTCGTTCTTCTTTGCTTTATAGTATACGCTCAAGAAGATGAACCATTAATCAATAATAATATGAACAATAATATGTTATTTGTATTTAAGATAATAAGAAACTTTTTTGTACTAAACTTTCAACATAACATCAATGGTTTAGCATAAATGTTACTTTGATACACCTTATGGTTTAATGTTATAGATTTGAATATACACATCAGGGTGTGCGGGGTGGAAGCGGGGAAAGGGTGTGGTAAGGAGAGTCCCCGCGCAAGCACACTGTCGCCACCCCCCCCCCCCCCCCCCCGTTCGGTGAGTGATTTAACTCGGTGAGTAGTCACCGCCCTCTACTTTTTGACCGTTGATCATTTTTTGAACATTTCCATGTTTCAAATGGCTATATGCCCTTGTTTTTTAATAAAAAAGATTGTTTTCTTTTTAAAATCACTTTTACATTTCATTTTTCTTACAAATCAAAAACATTCTTACTACCAAACTACAAACCTCTCATACACCATGGATAAACAAAACAAGAATGATACCAAGAAAAAAGGTTTTGGATCCGGTTCGAAGCCGAGGGGACGCGACTCACACTCTAGGCGAGACGGTCTGAGCAGTCCGAGTGCACCATTTCAACCCCCACTCTCAACACACTCTCAACCTCCATTTTTTTACTCCTAGGTTTCACAACCGAGTTTTTACAACACCCAACCCCAACCTAAATGTTGGGATATGGAGAGTTTACTAAGCTACATGACAATGCTTCACCCGAAATGTTGTCGTTTATTCTAGTCTGAAAACGCAAGATTGCAAAATAATAGAATTGGCCATGCAAATTCTAATTTTTGGTTTTATCATTTAGGTTTTTAGTTTAATTTAATGTAATGTCTTTTTTATATTTAATTGAATGAGAATATTGAATATGACGCAACAATAATTATGCGACGTATGAAGAACCGCTCAAATTTTAACACTTCTTATTTTTGTACTTTCCATATTTAGAAAGTGGTGTTCGTATTTCTATTTTTTGAAACCTATATTCGTATTTCATTTCCAATCTACGTAGTCTCGAGACTTTGATTATAATGGAAAAACATTTTTATTCACACTTATTTATGCATAAATACATGATACTTAATCAATCTCGAATGCGTGCTTTTTATAAGAAACCGAATTATAGTTGATGTTTAATTATATTCGGAATCATACTCATACACATTCTTTGTCACACCCCAACCGATGGCGGAAACATCGAGGCGGGATGAAATAGATTGCTCATTGCTCATAAATACTAATTGCGACAATATTTAGATAAACCAGATTTCATTTCATAACAACATTCAATACATTACAAGGGAAAATCAAATAACAACATAACTTGGCAAAATTTGATACAACAATATTAAACCTAAACGTCTAAATGTGTATCTATCGTCCTTGCTACTTTGATTTCATAGCATCATCTCCATCAACCTGTAACATGTTTTAAAATAACAATTCAATGCAAAAGCAAAGGCGAGTACACAAGTTTAAGCATAGCATACGTATACGAATAAAGTTTAAACAAATCCTCATGGCAACTATGACTTTACAAGAGCATATACAAGGCATGCAATACTACTAGTCAAACCCTTAATGCAAACACGATATTTTAACATGGCCTCTAGCTTTCATGAGGAGGGGGATGCGTTACTTCCTATAGCGCTATACGTGTCAAACGAAGGCTAAAAATAGTTAATGACTAAGATATTACATAAAGAATCTCCAAGATATAAGCATCAATGTAAACGATTCAAGTATTCATGGATATAGGATTGTTTGTGCATTTCATAAAGTTTATGTGTTGCGATTTTGTATACGGAAAACATGTTACACCCAAAAGTGTTACAATCGAAAGTGGGTCGAATGTACTCACGGTTTTGCTAAATCTTCTAACTTGACAAGTCCGTGAAGGTAGTTGTTTTGATGGGATGAACGTCGAGTTATCCTACAAGAGGAAAACAAAGGCGTATGAGTATTAAGGATGATGATGGAACATTCGGAATGGAATTTAAAGCATGACAAAGTATGTTATACGAAAATAATTACTACGGTCTAGCACTCGTTTTGACACTTCTTAGAACCCATAGGGTTTCACGTGGTTTCATAGGTTAAACCTATAAGAATCGCAACGAGGAAACTAAACACACTAGTAATATAACTTAGTAACTTGATGAATAACCATAGGTTATGATCAAGGGTTCGGTTTTAAGATTTATATTATATAGTATAGATTAGTTACTTAGTCATGTAGGAGATGGGAGGATCAACCATCCACTTTGGTATTTCTTAGTTTCATATAAGTCAAGTATGAGGTGGGAGGATTAACCATCCACTTTGGGACCTCGTATGATGTTCAGCACTACACAAGTATCATGACACAAGGAGGGTCATGAATATAGAAGTAAACAATGCAATAAGAGCAACTAAACTATTAAAATCATCAAGTGATGTATGGTCTCAAAGTTTAGGATAGCCCAAGCTAACCAAGGTGGACACACATGAACAAGTTCATGGACTTGCATCACTTGTGAGCTTGAAGCTCTATGAAAACAGAATTTTTGTGAGGGTAAATCCTCTATTTTGAATGTCTCAATCTTGTTTTTAAGCCTAACCAACCACAAGTAGTGCTGTAAGCATTAGGACATAGGTTTGAGATGAGTTAGAATCAAGTTTGATAAAGATTAACAAGTTTATAAGAACATAAAGTAAAACAGTCCACTTTGGAACCTTTTTATGGACATTCAAGGGCTTGGTTTTCCATGGAAAACCAATGGAAATGATCCTTAGGTTAATCCAAGCAAGTGGGAAAAAAGAATGGAAGGATTTCATTAAGTAATGAGTGAGTTACATTCACTTTAGTATGAAGGTATGAATCTGCTCGAACTTGGAATTTGGAAGCTGATTTGGAGAGTTTTGGGAGAGATTTGAGAAAGATTAAAGTGTAAAAATGCTTGGATTAGAGGTGGGTTTTATTTGGGACGAGTTAGGTTAGTTGTTAGGTGAGTTTAGGTGAGAATTAATGTAAAAAAAGATGCTTAAAACTCAAATTTTAACCCAAAAACCCGCCCAAAAGCTGATGTCTGCCCCCCTTTTGCGACCAGCATTTACCCGGAAACAAAGCTTAAAAGCTTTGTGTTTCCGGGTTCTAACATATGTGGCGCGCTGGCGGAGTGGTTGTGCTGATGCTTGTTGATTTATTTTTTTCCATTTAAAATTCATTAAATCAGGTTTCATAAATGACAAGAATGGCCCCTATAGTTTGATAATCCAAGAATTATACTTTAAACCTTTGACTTATTAAAGAAAGATATATATTAACATTTAAATTCTAAATGTTAATATATATATATATATATATATATATATATATATATATATATATATATATATATATATAAAAGAATTAGCATTTTAATTTTTGTAAAAAAAAGAGAGAAATTAATTAATTCAATTAACTAATTTAATTAACTAATTTAATTAGTTAATTTAATTAATTAATTTAATTGATTAATTTAATAGATGAATAGGTAATTATATTTTCGTAACGAATTTAGTTTAACGAGTAACGAGTTCGCGGATCACAAATGTTTCCAATCACGTACAATATTATAACGAACGAATATTAAGAATCTCGATTTCATTATGATCATAGTCCCGGTTTTACAACGATGCGATTAAAGATGTTTACGAGAATTACAAGCTTCCAAAAAAATAGAATTACAAGACACAGTTTCTAAATAAAGAAAGTACGGGAAAGCAGGGCGTTACATTCTTGGTATTCACACACTTATATATCCCTTAAGATGCCCAAAAAAACACAACCGTAGCCTACGGACCGTAAGTTGTAGTCTACGGTTCAAGGGGGTCAGAATGTTTAAAAGACCGCGAATTTCACCTCTTTTCCACCTCCAACCTCCCCCAATCACCTTCTAACCTTCTTTAAACCCAGACCCTAATCCCTCACTATAAATAGATACCTCCCACACCTTCCTAACACCTCTACACACTCTACAAATCACTCCAAACATCCAAAAACTCTCAAGAATTTTCCATCTTGGGCAGAAAACACTTAGTGGTCTAAGTGAGTTTTCACTCACTTTTCTTCAACTTTCTTCGTCATTTCTTCTTTCAAACTACTTGAATAACCTCTAGGAAGATTTCTACAAGTTTTTCATGGCAAACTAAGGTGGAATCTCACCACATTTGAGGTCCAAAGTAGTTATAAATTCTGTTTTAAGACATCTTTTTATTTCTTGCATATGTTACTTGAAAAATGATGGAATCTTGCACCCACCTTGCTCCTAACTAAGCTCATAGTTGTGGGTTTGTGTTGTGGTTGATTTCCACAAGCAACAAGACTCAAAACCTTTATAAAATTTTGCCCAAAAGTCCCAAGTGACTTCAAAAGTGTTGGAACAAGCTTTCAACCTTCAATATTGAAAGACTTTTGTTTCGGTGAATGTGTGAACCATAGAAGCTTTGGCTCTCCAACCTTGTTGCACTACCTCACTTGTTCAAACTCTTCGTTAGATTCATACACTAAATCTTGAAACAATTTCCAACAAAGGGACAAGGCTACATCATGTCCCCGAACACTCTCCATGTTTGAGATTCACGCATCTAGCTTGCTCACTTGGTTGTTTTAAGATTTAGTAGTTCATGTGTTCTTCATTTTTAGTCTATATTCATGACCAACCGAAATCATCAACTAAGTTGATGATTTTGTGCCTTGGTGAATCATATAATGAGGTTAAATGGATGGAATTCATCCTACCTCCTTACATTACCATTCTCATGGTACTTTACTTTACATATGTTAACTCTTAATTTCCGAATCGAATCCGTTAAACAGAAACCGTAATAGGGTAACTTCGGTATTCCAAACTCAAGAACTCGTCTGATTCACTTTCCTGGAAACTCTACGCAAATCGTGAGTATACATGTCACACCCCGACCCGCAGCGGAATAAGAGTCGAGGCATAATTGGGTTATCACCAAAGCTCATGATGTTTACTAAAATGTTTCATATTTATTATATTCAAATTACAACTTAAATATTCAAAACAAAATTCATACAATTACAAGGAAATGAAACTACATAATTATTCCAAGACTTAAACTTGTTTATTCTTCTAGGCCTTCCTATATGTTTCTTGTCTCAGCTGGATCACCTGTATCATGTGTAAAACGGGGGATATTTTGGGTCAACAAAAGTTGGCGAGTGAACCTTGATAAAACATTATTACTAATTTCTTGTTTTATTTAATAAGGAAAATTTGTGCAAATATCACATGTGAGCAAACATATATAAATAAACAAACACAAACCACTTTGAATGAGTATATGATATGAATGATGATGAATGCGAGATCAAGGCTCAATCAAACGGAGCCGATCTTATGAGGCACCTGATGCTCAACCCGTCTCCCACGGGGAACTGATGAGCCTAATGAAATGCGTACACTGAAAATGATAAATCCAATCTACATATAATCCACACAACAATTGATACACATTTGATACACATTTGGTCACGGATATGATGAATGCACAAGTGTTTATATATATAATAGAAGAATTATATGACACATGATACACCCCAAAACATGATTTGCGATGTCCGGCTGGTTTGCTTCGGTTTTCCGGCAAGTGTTTATATATATAATAGAAGAATTATATGACAATTGATACACCCCAACACATTTGGTCACGGATATGATGAACAGCGGGTTTGCTTCGGTTTTCCGGCAAGTGTCGTCAGCTCTGATTTGCGATGTCCGGCTGTATGAACTGTTTAACAGTTTTTGATTATTGATTTGAACGATTAAAGTATAAATTAAGAGATAGCAGAGAAGTTTAGACAGTTATACCGACTGATGAATGAATACGGTTTTCTGACAATCGATTCCGGCGAAGTTCCGGCGAAATTGAAATTCTCCGGCGACGAGCTAAAGCTTCGAAAAAGTGCACGGTTCTGAGCGAAAGGATTTCCAGAAGATTGAGTGGGTATTTATAGTGGAAACAGGCTGATTTGGGTTTGAATTGAGTCAAGGTTCGCGATTTAAGACTTTCCGACGGTTATGACCGAGATTGATGGTTAGACATCGGTTATAACCGATGTCTAAGTCGGTTATCGAGTTTTAGTCAAAAGGAAAATGGCAAAAATCGCGGATTGCCGATTTTTCCGGTGATGACTAGTTCTGTGCGTGCTGATTACCGGATTTGATTTTCTGGTTTTACCTTAAGTGTTATTTGTTTCCTTGTTCATCACAAGTGAAGTGTGTGGCGGAGCGGTGTGTTGTGTGTTTTGGGTTTGTGGGTGACCCGGGTTCGAAACCCGGCGTCTCCAATTTATTTTTTTATTCACCTTTTATTATTAATTATAAATTATGGTTTTTAAATTTTAATATATTTATTAATTATGTATTGTTTAAAATTTATTTAAGCAATAAATACGCAACGAAAAATTATGACCGAATATTTGATTAATAAACGAAGCGGGTTTTGAAAACCCGTTTTTCGACGAATGTTAGTAACAGGAAAAAGATGCGGGTATTTCTCGCGCATTGAGTCTTCACGTTCCCAAGTAAACTCAGGTCCTCGTTTTGACTCCCAACGCACCCTGACAATTGGAATACGACTTCGTCTTAAACGCTTCTCTCCGAAGTCCATGATTTCTACTGGTCTTTCAATGAAGTGCATAGATTCATCGACTTGAATGTATTCTAGAGGAATATGGAGGTTTTCATCGGCGAGGCACTTTTTCAAGTTTGATACGTGGAATGTGGGATGAATTCTGTTGAGCTCTTCTGGTAGGTCAAGCTTGTATGCTACAGGACCTACTCTTTCGAGTATCTTGAAAGGTCCTACGTAGCGTGGTGCTAGCTTGCCCTTCTGGCCAAAACGAACCACTCCCTTCCACGGTGATACTTTTAAAAGTACTTGATCACCAATGTCAAACTCCAAGGGCTTTCGTCGTTTGTCTGCATAACTCTTTTGACGACTTTGAGCCGCTAGAAGATTGTTTCGAATTTGAATGACCTTGTCGGTTGTTTCTTGAATTAATTCTGGACCGGTGATTTGTGATTCCCCAATTTCGTGCCAACATACTGGAGATCGGCACTTACGACCATATAAAGCTTCGAAAGGGACCATGCCGATACTTGAATGATAGCTATTGTTGTACGAAAATTAAACTAATGGTAGATGAGCGTCCCAATGTCACACCCCGACCCGCAGCGGAAAAGGTGATCGGGGCATGATTGGGTTTTCATCAAAGCTCAGGACATTTATTATAATGTTTCATATTTATTATTACCATTTAAAGAAGATCATACAATCATATCATACAAGTTCAACATGTCCTATTCATCTTTCTAGGCTTCATTATTTTTCTTCTAAGGCACTTTCCTATGTTTTCCTTGCTTCATCCTGTCCACCTGTATCATGTGTAAAAAACGGTTTTTGGATCAACAAAAAGTTGGCAAGTGAATCCTATGAAAAGCATTTAAACAAGTTTATTGAATTGATTATAAAATAAAGTGCATAACCACTTATGAGTAAATGTAGATGTAAATTTATTCACAATACACATAATAATAAATATTGCACACACATACAACAATTGATTGTTTTGAGGCACGCGTTGTTCAACTCGTCTCCCACGAGGAACTGATGGGCCTAATAAATGAGTTTTGAGGCACGCGTTGTTCTACGAACTGATGGGCCTAATGAATGAGTTTTAAGGCACGCGTTGTTCAACTCGTCTCCCACGAGAAACTGATGGGCCTAACAAATAGTTTGCATACAACTTGACAATACGTAATACATAACAACAAACAATATTTACATTCTAAGTTTAGATCATAATATGGTATAGCACGAGTTTGAATAAGCGAATTAGTTTAAGCGACACATGATACCCCCCAAAACATGAATAAAAAGGGGAATTTGTAAGAATTCACTCACAGTGGTTGCGTTTCTTGGATTGATGATGAATGCGCACGAATTTGGATTTAACCACGAGAGAAACTAACCTAAATAATAACATAATGGTTCGGTAAATAAGCGGATTTTATTAATAAATTTTAATAGGATTTTTGGATATATTTTTGTGAGTTTAAGGCTATTTTCTAACTTTAAAAACGTTTATTTTTAAGTATTTTTAATTGATTTTTAAATTAAATAAATAAATAAAAAAATAAAAAATGTTGACTTTTTGACTTTGACCGTTGACCGTTGACCATGACTGTTGACCGGTTCGGTCGGTTATATTGTTGCACTGAGTGAGATTCGAACTTGTGACCTCCCGTACGCGTGCATGCAGCTCTACCAACTGAGCTACGTGTCTAACCCGAAATATTTCTGTTTTTAATTATATTTATACACTATTTAAGTTAATCCGAAAATCATTTATTTTAAAAAGGATTTAATTGCATCGAATCGGTGATCTCCACAGGTCTCGAACCCAGGACCTGTGGTTTAGTTTGGCACCCAGTCCACCGCTGGACTGTGTGTCTAACCTGGTAAATATTCCGGTTTTTATTATACTAAACATCTTACTGTGAGTTAACCCGGTTCGGTTTTTAAAAAAAAAACATTTTTATTTCTGAGGATAGGGTCGTGATAGGAATCGAACTCGAGACGTATGTGTGTTTGTTTGCACACAGTCCACCGCTGGACTGTGTGTCTAACCCGTTCATAATACTGATTTTAATTAATCTTATAATCATAAACGACTTCACCTTCTTCGCTCAAAACACAGACAACGGTTAACCAAACTGTTACTTGTTAAATTAAATTAACGAACTTTATAAGCGATTGTAATGTGATGAAATAGAGAGAGTTTTGGAAAAGAATATACCGAACAGATGTCGTTCTCAGAACTCCGGCAAAGATCGTCGGCTCTGTTTTGTGTACTCCGTCTGTTCAGATCAATTAACAGTTTTGATTGATTAAATGTGAAATTGAATTACTTGAACAACGATTAGCAGAAGGTTTAGGTGATCATATCGATTCACAGCATGATTCTGGAAATTCCAGAAGTTTTCCGGCGAAAACAGAATATTCGGCAACGTCGTCTGGGATTGATTCTGGGTGAGGGACTGATGTTAGTAATAGTCTAACAATGGGTTAAAACAGAAAAAGTCGAGGTATTTACCGTGTAGATGAAAGTCTCGGTTTTCCGGCGACTTGCAGAGAATTCTGGCGATGTATTTCTTACGACAGAGATTCTTCAGGGAGTTTAAGGTGAGTGTGGGTGATGTCGGTATGAGCTCTAGAAATCTTATTTTGGAGTAAGCAGAAAGGATGGAATGAATTCGGTTTTCCGGCGATAATTTCCGGTTAACTTGCAGAGGATTCCGGCGACTTGCAGCGAGGTTTTCTGAGCGAATTGAAGAGTGTAAGGTTGATAAACTCGCGAGCTTAACTGACGAATAAAGTATAGCTCAGATTTATTTGCATTTCCGGTTTCGAATTCAAAATTATTCGGTTACGGTTTGATGATTTGAATGAGTGACCTTAAAGTTTTTCAGTTATAACCGGCGCTGCTGTAATTACATCCGTTATGTCAAAAGAAAACGTCAATGATTGACGAATTCGTCGGGAATTCCGGCGAGAGTGATTTGGGCGCGCTGAGTGATTGAATTCGATTTCCAGTTTTATTAGATGTATTAATTGTTTCAATAAATCAACAAGTAACACAAGTGGCGGAGTGGTTGAATGTTTGTGGGTTAAGTCTTTGAGGTTACCCGGCTGACCCGGGTTCGAAACCCGGCATCAGCATATATTTTTTTATTTCATTATTTTTAATAATTTTCAAATATAAATTTTATATTCTAATATACTTATTAATTATGTATCGTTTAAAATTAATTTGAGCATTAAATAAGCAACGAAATTTTTAACTGGATGTTCGGTTAATAAACGAAGCGGGTTTGGTTAACCCGGTTTTTGACGGATGTTACACCCAATTCCCTTTGAAGTCTATGACACATGCTCGAAGCATGTCTTCAAGAGTTTGGATGGTGCGTTCAGATTGGCCATCAGTTTGAGGATGAAAAGCGGTACTGAGGTCTAATCGTGTACCCAAAGCGGTTTGTACGGCTCGCCATGTTCGTGAAGTGAAACGACCATCACGGTCTGAAATGATGCTTAAAGGTACACCATGACGGCTTACGATCTCGCCGATGTAGATACGAGCTAACTTCTCGTTCTTGAAGTCCTCGCGAATCGGAATGAAGTGAGATGACTTTGTAAGACGATCGATTATTACCCATATAGTGTCATATCCACTGGAGGTGCGAGGTAACCCGGTGATGAAATCCATGGCTATGTTTTCCCACTTCCATACAGGTATTTCGGGTTGGACTAGAAGTCCTGAAGGTCTTTGATGTTCAGCTTTTACTTTGGAATAGGTAAGGCACTTGGAAACAAAAACAGCGATATCCTTTTTCATGCCAGGCCACCAGTAGGTGTATCGTAGGTCTTGATACATCTTGTCGGGTCCTGGGTGTACAGAGTACCGTGTTTTGTGCGCCTCATTCATGAGGAAATCACGAAGGTTATCGCGACCAGGAATCCATATGCGATTTAGATAGTATAAGATACCGTCGGATTTGGTTTCGATTTTGAGTTCAGCTCCACATGACAGCTCATCGCGTACGTCATTTTCTGTTACAGAAACATGTTGAGCTGCTCGGATTCGATCTTTGATGTCGGTTATGATTTGCGAACAGAGAAGACGAATGGAGTTCGCATAACCTTTTCGACTGAGTGCATCAGCCACCACGTTTGCCTTGCCAGGATGATACCGAATTTCACAGTCGTAGTCGTTAAGAAGTTCGACCCATCTTCGTTGCCTCATATTCAACTCCTTTTGGTTGAAGATATGTTGGAGACTTTTGTGGTCAGTGTATATTTCACACTTGGTACCATAGAGGTAATGTCTCCATATCTTGAGAGCGAACACAACGGCTCCAAGTTCCAGGTCTTGGGTGGTGTAATTCTTCTCATGCACTTTGAGTTGCCTGGAAGCATAAGCTATCACTTTTCCTCTTTGCATTAATACACAGCCTAACCCTTGCCCTGATGCGTCGCAATATACTACAAAGTCATCGCAACCTTCAGGGAGTGTGAGGATAGGTGCGTCACAAAGTTTTTGCTTTAGAGTTTGGAAGGCTTCTTCTTGTTTAGGTCCCCATATGAAGGGTTTTCCTTTATGAGTCAAAGCCGTGAGTGGTACAGCAATACGGGAAAAATTGGCAATGAAGCGGCGATATTAACCAGCCAGACCAAGAAATGACCTTACTTCGGTAGGGGTACGTGGCGCTTGCCATTCTTGCACTGCCTTGATTTTTGAAGGATCGACATGTATTCCCTTGTCATTGACGACATGTCCAAGGAATTGTACTTCTCCTAACCAGAATTCGCATTTTGAGAACTTAGCGTAGAGCTTTTCAGTCCTTAAGAGTGTAAGGATGAGTCGAAGGTGTCGTTCATGATCGGATTTAGGCTTGGAGTACATAAGGATATCGTCGATGAAGACTATGACGAAACGGTCGAGGTAGGGTTTGCATACCCTATTCATTAGATCCATGAATACAGCGGGGGCGTTGGTTAAACCGAATGGCATGACCATGAATTCGTAATGACCATAACGAGTCCGGAAGGCGGTCTTTGGGATGTCTTCTTCATGTACTCTGAGCTGATGATAACCAGAATGAAGATCGATTTTTGAGAAACAGGTGGCACCTTGAAGTTGGTCTAAGAGGTCATCAATGCGAGGTAGTGGGTAGCGATTCTTAACCGTTAACTTGTTGAGTTCTCTGTAGTCGATACACATGCGAAACGTTCCATCTTTCTTCTTCACAAAAAGAACAGGTGCACCCCAAGGCGAGGAGCTAGGACGTATGAATCCTTTGTCAGTCAGTTCCTGCAGTTGACTGGCCAGCTCTTGCATTTCGGATGGGTCTAACCTATAAGGAGATTTTGCGACTGGTGTAGCGCCAGGTACAAGATCGATGCGGAATTCGACTTCTCTCACAGGAGGGAGTCCTGAAATGTCGTCGGGAAAGACTTGTGGGAATTCTTTCACAACTGGGATATCTTCGAGTTTCCTTTCCTTGTTTCCCTTTTTGACGACGTGAGTTAGGAATGCGACATAGTTCTTGCGGAGATATCTTCGGGTGAAGGCAGGACATTAGTTTGAGTCCTTTCGAAGGGGTTTCTCCAAAAATACGTAGGGTCTGACCGTCTGCAAGAGGAATGCGAATGAACTTTTCGCGGCATACTACTTCAGCGTGATGCTGGCTGAGCCAGTCCATACCGATTATAACATCGAAACTTCCCAACTTCATAGGAATGAGGTCAACTGGAAAATCGTGATCGTTTAGAGTGAGGGTACAATCGCGTATAATAGAATTTAATGAAACGGGTTTTCCGTCAGCAACTTCCACCGTTAGAGATTCCATGAGATTAACACGAGTTTGGTTGAGGACAGGTTCAAATTCTAAGGACACAAAACTCTTATCCGCGCCAGTATCGAATAACATGGATGCATAACTACCATTGATGAGAAACGTACTATTAACCACGTTGTTGCAGCCCTAGCTTGGTTGGCATTGATGTTGAAAGCTCTTCCTTTGGCAGGTGGAGGAGCTTGGTTAGCTTGGTTTACTGGGTTCGCTTGGGCTTGAGCATGGATGATGTTCACTAAGCGTGGACAAGTGTTTCTGAAGTGGTTTGGGTCCCCACAGTTGTAACAAGCTCGCATGGGTTGCATCATGGGGTAGTTGGGTTGGTAGTAGGATTGGGCTATGTGTTGTGCAGGTGGTAGAAGTAAGGGTTGTTGGGCTTGACCCACTATCTGATGGTGGGTTTGGGTTGGGGGTTGATTGCGTTTCATTCGTTGAAGAGTGCGGCAGGTTTGGATGGTGTGACCTGCACGGCCACAGCTTGTGCAATGTTGGCAAGAGTTGAGTGGGTGTGGGAGGGTGATGGTATTGACAACGGTTGCATTTTGGGTGTGGGCCGGTGTATGGCTTTTTAAATGGTGCAGCTGAGGGAGCAATTTGGGCGATTGGTGCAGCAGTGATAGGGGGGTTGGTTTGGGTGACAGCAAAATTCTTGCCATTACGTTTCCTCTTACCAGCAAACCTTGAGGATGAGACTGGGTGGTTTGTAGTTGAGGTCTCTATGGGTGCTTTCTTCTTTTCATCTTTGAATTTGCCGTTCCGAATGCGATTTTCAGTGAGTTCTGTAGCTAACTCCATCGCGGCTTCAAGTGTTGCAGGCGAAGTGCTTAAAACTGAGTCTTGAATTTTCGAGGGAAGACCTCGAATGTAGTGTTCAACCAAGCGGTACACGGGGGTGAACAGATTAGGGATCATCTGGTTTAGCTCGAGAAATCTTTTATTATAGGAAGTGTGATCTCCTTCCTTTTGTTTTAGTGAGTGGAATTCGTCTTCCAGCTTTTTGATTTCGCTTCTTGGACAGAAGCGTCTTGTCATGAGTTCCCTTAACTCTTCCCATGTTAAGGCCATGGCATCTTCAACTCCTCGTTTACCCTTTTCCGTGTTCCATCAGGTAAGGGCTACCCCGAACAGTCTTCCAGTTGCATAACGTACCTTGCGATCCTCGGGACAATCGCAATTAAGAAAAGTGTTTTCCATTTCTTCAAACCAGTGAAGGAGGGCGGTAACACCTTCGGTCCCTTCATACTTTGGGGGATCGCAAGATTTGAAGTGTTTGTAAGAGCACTTTTTGGAGGGAGGGTTGGCGACGCTCTGGTCTTCTTGATTGGGAGGGTTGATAGGATTTGCGGTGAGAGCTTGTTGAACTTGAATCACGATGTCAGGAAGTACCGCGGCCATTTGTTTAGCAATTTGTGTGGCCAAGCGTTCGTTTGACCTTCCTGACTTTCTACCTCCACGTAGTTGCCTAGCCGACATCTACAGGAACATACATAGGAAGATTGTGAGTTTAAGAAGTTTTTAGGTGTCATGTGTCGTTAAAAGAATGAAAAATAACATAACTGACAATAATGCATTTACATCCATAGGATGTCTTGGGTTTGCTCATGTTTGGGCCTCCAATGTCCCCCATACCATCGCCTGTATAGTCATGTGGGCCCCCATGACTATTGGGCTTTGTAGGTTTCATATTGGTGTTGGCGGATTAACACTCGCACCACCCGAATGAAAATCGGAAAATATAATTCGAGATGTATGGTAGGAGGGTGTCCAGGTGTAGACACAATGACAACTCAAAGTGGGGTTAGCTCACACGACGTTTGGTATAGCATGCTTTGGCCTAATAGGTCCTTCGTACTCTCATCGTTAGTCCCCAGGTAGGCAAACTGGTCCTTTATTTTGGATTTATACGAATGCAAAGCCTAGACAGGACGTTCCGACTACCGGTACTCGTACCCTTCCAGTTACTACATGCCCGTCATGAGAACTCACTTTGATGTGATATGAAAATACAAAAATCATTACAAAAATCATGGAAATCGTGAGGTGTGTGCTCTCATGGATATGATATGTTATGAGGATATGATTCATGATGAGCATTGTATAATATTATGTATTTGTGAGCATGCTTGCATAACATTGAGTGTAACAATAAACATAAAGCATATAAACATCATGAATTTTGTATGTAACGCATAAGCAATTTAAAATTTTAATCAACTATAGTATAGGCTCTAAGGGTCTAATAACCTATCCTATATCCCTATAGTCATGGCTCTGATATCAATCTGTCACACCCCGACCCGCAGCGGAATAAGAGTCGAGGCATAATTGGGTTATCACCAAAGCTCATGATGTTTACTAAAATGTTTCATATTTATTATATTCAAATTACAACTTAAATATTCAAAACAAAATTCATACAATTACAAGGAAATGAAACTACATAATTATTCCAAGACTTAAACTTGTTTATTCTTCTAGGCCTTCCTATATGTTTCTTGTCTCAGCTGGATCACCTGTATCATGTGTAAAACGGGGGATATTTTGGGTCAACAAAAGTTGGCGAGTGAACCTTGATAAAACATTATTACTAATTTCTTGTTTTATTTAATAAGGAAAATTTGTGCAAATATCACATGTGAGCAAACATATATAAATAAACAAACACAAACTACATTGAATGAGTATATGATATGAATGATGATGAATGCGAGATCAAGGCTCAATCAAACGGAGCCGATCTTATGAGGCACCTGATGCTCAACCCGTCTCCCACGGGGAACTGATGAGCCTAATAAAATGCGTGTACGGAAAATGATAAATCCAATCTACATATAATCCACACAACAATTGATACACATTTGATACACATTTGGTCACGGATATGATGAATGCACAAGTGTTTATATATATAATAGAAGAATTATATGACACATGATACACCCCAAAACATGATTAAAACGGGGAATTGATAGAGATTCACTCACAATGGGTGCGTTCTTTGATGACGATGAGTGCGCACGAATTTATGATTCAATCGACGAGGGAAGAACTAACCTAGATAATAACAATACGATTCGATAAATAATTAAATTTTAGTTGAGATTAGTATTTTTAATTAGTGCCTTTAAATGGGATTTTTAGATTTATTTTTGTGAGTTTAAGGAAATTTTCTAACTTTAATAATCTTATTTTTAAGTATTTTTAAATAATTTTTCATTTAAATAAATAAATAAAAAAGAAATAAAAAGTTGACTTTTTTACCGTTGACTGGGCCTTGACCGGTCAGACTGTGTTCTTTTATGCGCTGAGTGAGGTTCGAACTCGGGACCTCTTGTATACGTGCACGCAGCTCTACCAACTGAGCTACGTGTCTAACCCGAAATAAACTCAGATTTTATTATATTTATATACTAACTAGAATATTTCAGAAATTAGTTATTTTAAAAAGGTTTTTAAAATCTGCAGAACCGGTGCGTATAACCCGCATCGAACCCGTGACCATTGCTTTGATTTGCACCCAGCCCAACCAACTGGGCTGGGTGTCTAACCCATTTAAATTAAGATTTATATTAAACTTAAGTACTATCTGAGGAGTGTTCTGTTAAACTTAAAAGAAAAAATGTTTTGTTATTGCGGGAACCGGATACGTACACGAATCGAACTCGGGACTTGAATGTTATAATTGCACACAGTCCACCGCTGGACTGTGTGTCTAACCCGTTTAGTTTTCTGGTTTTAATTATATTAATACACAAGTCAACTTCGTCTTCTTCATTTATAAAAACACAAAACAGTGAATTCCGACTGTCCTTGTTTAATAGTTCACGACTTATACTTGATTGAAATGGACAGAAAAATTAAATGATATGGTATACCAGAACAGCGGGTTTGCTTCGGTTTTCCGGCAAGTGTCGTCGGCTCTGATTTGCGATGTCCGGCTGTATGAACTGTTTAACAGTTTTTTATTATTGATTTGAACGATTAAAGTATAAATTAAGAGATAGCAGAGAAGTTTAGACAGTTATACCGACTGATGAATGAATACGGTTTTCTGACGATCGATTCCGGCGAAGTTCCGGCGAAATTGAAATTCTCCGGCGACGAGCTAAAGCTTCGAAAAAGTGCACGGCTTGAGCGAAAGGATTTCCAGAAGATTGAGTGGGTATTTATAGTGGAAACAGGCTGATTTGGGTTTGAATTGAGTCAAGGTTCGCGATTTAAGACTTTCCGACGGTTATGACCGAGATTGATGGTTAGACATCGGTTATAACCGATGTCTAAGTCGGTTATCGAGTTTTAGTCAAAAGGAAAATGGCAAAAATCGCGGATTGCCGATTTTTCCGGTGATGACTAGTTCTGGGCGCGCTGATTACCGGATTTGATTTTCTGGTTTTACCTTAAGTATTATTTGTTTCCTTGTTCATCACAAGTGAAGTGTGTGGCGGAGCGGTGTGTTGTGTGTTTGGGTTTGTGGGTGACCCGGGTTCGAAACCCGGCGTCTCCAATTTATTTTTTTATTCACCTTTTATTATTAATTATAAATTATGGTTTTTAAATTCTAATATATTTATTAATTATGTATTGTTTAAAATTTATTTAAGCAATAAATACGCAACGAAAAATTATGACTGAATATTTGATTAATAAACAAAGCGGGTTTTGAAAACCTGTTTTTCGACGAATGTTACAATACATGACCCTCTTTCTGTTTTCACACTTTTGGGTGCACTATATATACCGTACTAAAACTCACACAAACACACATACGCAATTACATTATTCATACAAAGAATCTGTTAATACATGCTTTATACGTTTATACTCTAGAAATACATGCATGCTAGAAGCCATTCTTGCACTATACTTTGTCATTAGCTTCGTACAAGCCTTCCTTAACATGTATAGTCCTATAGGAGTAGCACACCGCCCTTGTTGGGTCTATGTTAAGTAATCATACAAACGGTATTGTCGTTGCGACGCCAGGATTACGCTAGTGGAATCTTTGGAGTGACATGTATGTGATGCATGCTAGTTCAGGATATGTTATGCCTTAGGATACGTTATTGCCATGTGGATTTTGTTAAAATCTTTTTACACATATGCAAGTACATTAAACTTGTATGCTCACCAATGTTTTTGTATTGATATGTTACTTTAATATATATTGCAGGAGCTTGATGTTGAAGCTTGAAAAAGAAATCTAGTAGGATGGACTAGATACACATTTAGTTAAAATTATGTTTTGTTGTTTAAATTGTTATGTTCGAGTTTTTGTAATTTCCTTTGAAACAATGTATTTCTTTTAGTATGAAATGAAAGTCGTTACTTTAAATATTTATCACAAATAGTCGTTATGAAGTCTCTTGCAATGTTGTTTTCGTCTCACTCTGATATTTCCGCCATCGGTTGGGATGTGACACAAATTGTCCATTCCCATCGAACCACGACTCAATACTCTTTATCCCGCCCAACAAAACCAAAGAAAATAAAAATGAAAGGGAGTAGTTTTGAACCGATGCCAAAGGGGTGAGTTCATATCCCACCAACCATTAAACCAAAGCCCGAAACACAATAAAATACCAAATCATATATACAGTACCAAGAACGGATAAAGGGAAAAAAAAGTAATAATGAATTGACACGTAAAAAAATACTATTCTCGGTCTTCAACTATTAATAGATTTATTACTATTATATTATATTATAATTTAATATAATATATTTTTTATTATAAAAATGCAATTTTATTTTGTCTAAATAATGTTTTAATTATTGATGTATAATTTTAAGAAATAAAAAAAAAGAAATGGACTCCTCACATGGGAAACAACGCTTATGTTTCAGTGCTAAAATGGGAGTGGGAAGGGAGTTGACATGGCATGAGGTGATTGGCTGGGTGGAGAGTTTACCATCGTTACACCGTTAGGTAGCGTTTGGTATGAATGAATGGAATGCGGAATGAAATAGATCATTATGATGGAATGAAAAAAAACATGTTTGGTTATCATGTGATAATGGAATGGAGCATTTTACAAGGAATGTAACTCCTTCCAAATATAATAATTTTCATTTCTTGGTAAGGTAGTGTTTTTTTTTTCATTCCTCTAAAGAAATGGAAAGAAAGTTGTTGTTGAGGGCAATTATATTCTTGTCGTTTTTAATAGAGTGTGCCTCGTTACTTCGTTTTTGTCTATACAAAGTAACGATTCATTCTATTCACTATGAGTAACTAAACATCATAATGGAATGGAATGATCCATTTTATTATGTTGTCCATTCCATTACTATGTTTATTCTATTATCTCGTTCATTCCATTACCTTATACCAAACAGACCCTTAGGTAGCATTTGGTATGAAAGAATAGAAGGTTGAATGGAATAGATCATTTTGATGGAATGAAAGTTATCATATGGTAATGGAATGATGTAATCCAAAAGAATGTAACTTCTTCCAAATATAAAAGTTTACATTCCTTGGGTGTTTTTTTTTTTTTCATTCCTTCAAGGAATGGAAAGAAATATATTATTATTATATTTATATTATTAATATTAATATATATCCAAATTTTTAATATTTTTTTACCATTAATATATTATATTATTATTGAGATAATTATATTTTTGTCGTATTTAATAAAATTGTGTTTCGTTACTTCGTCTTTTTTGTCTATCAAATAGTACAAAGTAACGATTCATTTTATTTACATAATTACATATGAGTAACCAAACATCACAATTGAATGAAATAGAATGGAATGATTCATTTCATTCCGCTGTCCATTCAATTCCCTTATCCATTCAATTACCGCATAACATAGAGACCCTTAGGTTTTATGCTAAAAGATATACACCTTATGGTTTCTTGTTACATATTTGAATATACACATTAGGGTTTTATGCTAAAAGATATATACGTTAATATGTTTTAAGGGGAGGTTCATTTGAGAAGAAAATTTAATTGAGAAAAAAAAGAACAAAGGGTACAATTGTAAAATATTAAATAGTTATTCTCTTATCTCATTTATTATTATGTTTGGTTATTAATTAGTCATAAAGACTATCATCATCTACACTAATTTTTTTTGTCTATACACATCAAAATTTATCCTACATGTTTTGAAACTTATCATACAATATTGAAATTTATCTTACAACTCGTAATTCATCCTACATGCCTCAGAATTTATCTACACTTTTAATATTAATTTTTTTTTGATATATATATATATATATATATATTAAAATAAGTTACAAGTTTAATGTAGTTAGCAATTAAAAAGAAATACTACCAATTAATGATTATCTAAGTTTACCAATATCCCCTTTACACTATTATTAATACAAAAATTAAATGAAATAAAATAAAACATTCTTATTGGTTGAAATTTTTTCTTTTTTATTCTTATAAAAAACTTTCTTCTCATTTGAACCCTCCATAATGTTTTAAAGACGTTACATTTGTTGTTTGCTTTATTGATAAAAAAATATTTTTGAACACTATAAACCCAAACTTATACATGGAAATTATCAACTCTTTCATATATGATTAAATTATAACTTTATTAATAAAACTTTTTATAATCATATTAATACATTGATTATTTAATGATTATTATGACCTTTTCATGTCAAACAAATTAAGCCTAACAAATTTTAATAACAATAATTTATTTTATGTTTAAATAGTTTTTCCATTGATAAATATTCTTAGCGATGAACCATAAAAGTTATCTATTTAATAAGAAATTAAAGGAGTTGATATAACTTAATGAACAATAATTAATTGTATGTTTAAATAGTTTTACCATTGATCAATATTTATAGAGATGGACCATAAAAAGTTATCTATTTAATAAGACATTAAATTAAAGGAGTTGATATAGCAAGTCAAATAAAGACACTTGCCATGGAACACATTGTACACCATGTGCTTCAAAATTAAGTGGACTTTTGAATGGGGCAATGAGATTATTTCATCATGTCTTCTTGTGGACAAATTATTGATGCATATCTGGCTTTTATTCCTTTATATAAATTACAAATCACATAAAATAATAAAACTTTTTACACACTAAAATAAGAGTTAAATGCTTGGTTGGTCTCTGTGGTTTGTAAAAATTGCAGACTTGGATCCTAGTGGTTCACTAATTACACACTTGGTCCCGGTGTTGTAATTTTTGCACTCGGGTGGTCCTTATCACTAACATCTGTTAAGTTTTCCAGTTAAGTCCATGTTAAATGACCAAAATACCCTTGCTTATTACCAAGTTATATATATCTTCACAGGTCTCTTCTCAACAAGCAGCACAACCACCACCATATCACCTCCGCCGCCATTCACCTCCCCCCCACTCACCCCCAACACCCACCGACACCGTCTCACCTCCGCCACTTCTCACCTCCAACCCGGACACCAAAACCACAACGAAACCCACCACCACCAACGAACACCTCCACCACCGGGCAGGCTATCACCATCGCCGATAACCACCACACCAGCTCGTTGCCCATGCTGCTTCACACCCCACAACCACTTCTTCCCCAAATCACCGTCACACACATATGCATCAATACACATACACACGTCAATTTTTAAATAGCACAAACAATCAGGAACAAAATTACACAAAACAAATCATCAGAAACTAAACACGATGCGTGACGTCGAGGGGCGACTGGAGGAGCCGCGATGTCGGATCCGATGATGCACATATCGGTGGTGGAAGATGAGTTGCAGGTTCATTTTTCCGGTAGTAGGTTCCGGCAGTTCGATGTGCATCATCAGCTGGGAGGTAGAGAGAGAGGTTGAAGGGTGTACGGTGGAGGTTGAAGGAGGTGGCGGCGATGGCGATGGCAGGTAGGTTTTGTGGTGATGGGCGGTGGTTTACGATGCCGGCAGCAGTAGCGGCGGCTGGTGTGGTGTTCCGACGACCCACATCGTTTTTCGCGGGGTTTGAGTAGTTGAGGGCAGTGGTCGTTGGTTGTTATTGGGTGGTAGTTTTTTTAGGAGATAAGATGATGATGAAGAGGCCCCTGTTTTAAGTTTAGGAAAATAGGGAGATTAATTACCTGAACAGTGAATGGGAGGAGAAGGTAGGAACGGCGGTGGAGGCGGGTGGTGGAGGAGGTGGGAGACGGTGGTCTTGTGGTTTTAGAGAGAGAAAAGGAAAGTGAGAGAGAGAGATCAGGGTGAAGAAGAAGGTGTTTATTTATTTTTGTTTTTTAATAGTAAGGGTGGTGTGGTAATTTTACATACACTTAACTGAGAAAGTTAACATGGGTTAGTCATAAGGACCACCCGAATACAAAAATTGTAACCATCTGGACCAAGTGTGTAATTAGTGAACATTGGGACCAAATTTGCAATTTTTGTAAAGGACCAACCAAACATTTAACTCCTAAAATAATTATACTCCCATAGTCCATGTAGTCAAGTTAAATATTGAAAAGTATTAATGTAGGCCATAATATGCTGGTTACCATGGAATACCGATAAGAAAAGTAATTAAATATTGACATCTGGTTACAAAAAAAAATGGATTTATTTATTTAGTAAAAACAAAATGCATGTGTGTATGTGTACATTTTAAAAGAAAAAGTATTTATTAAAAGATTTTAAAAATGCATTTAGTTTCTGTAATATGATTTTACTAAGTTATTCTGAGTTTTTTAATAAGAGTAAACTGCCATTTTAGTCCTGAGGTTTGGGCAGTATTGCCACTTTAGTCCAAATCTCAAACTTTTTTACATCTGGATCCATGTGGTTTTAGTTTTATTGCCATTTTGGTCAAAAGTGATATTTATCTTCTAAAATCCTACTATCTTGTCTTTTCTTAGGGACAAAATGTCATTTTAATCATTAATATATATTATATATATAAATAAACCTCAAACTCTGCTTAAAATGACTATTTTGTCCATGAAGAAAAGGACAAAATAGCAGGATTTTAGAAGACAAAAATCACTTTTAGATCAAAATAGCAATAAAACTGAAACCACATGGACCCAGATGTAAAAAGTTTGAGATTTGGACTAAAGTGCAAAACTGTCCAAACCTCAGGGACCAAAATGACAGTTTACTCAAAAAGAACATATAAGATTGTATGAATGTTTGTATATACTGTTCCAACTTTGACATGTAAACCAATTTTGTCACCACATAATTCACTCGTTTTCTCTTCTACCATACGTCTAATAAACACGATAAATGTTTTTGCCATTCTCATGTTGTATACATAAAATTGATTATGTATAGTCGTGTCTTTAGAAAAAAATATGTTAATATCAATTAGAGTTAATTATTGTTTTCGTCCCTGTGGTTTGTCAAAAATCACTATTTCAGTCCATTAGTTTAAAAATTGTGATTCAGTCCCTGTGGTTTCACTTTCGTAACCATTTCAGTCCACCTCGTAACCATTTCAATCCATTATTACTGAATATAGGATGAAGATTACGATGCCATAGGGACTGAAATGGTTACGAAAGTGAAACACGGGGACTGAAATCGAATTTTTAAACTAATGGACTGAAATAGTGATTTTTGACAACCACAGTGACAAAAACAGTAATTAACTCTATCAATTATTACCAAAGCTGAAGTTTATAAATTTCTTGACAACTTAAGCTTTATATGTTAGAAAGTATAATTTCAAGTAGTGCTGGTGTATGAGCCCATGATTTGCCCCACTGGGTAAATTTATTCCAATTTGCAAGCCTTTCATAAGACCACATCTCAGGCCTCACTCTCAGGGTTTGGGGTTTCATGTAGCCATCTTTTCAAGCAACTTTTAGTCGACTACAATACACTACCAACAATTCGGCCAGCATCTGGCCCAACTTACAATTCGGCCCAATTTTGGTTTATGTGTTGTCCATATAGTGAGATTACTTTTGGGTTGATGGTTTGTGTCTTCGAATCTGAAGGGTGGATCTTATATCTTATTTTTTCTTGCAAAGATATTGTACATATATTTTTAAATTACATCAAATAAATCATAATCTACTCCTCGTTTAGA
The DNA here is from genome assembly GCA_947069175.1 of Scalesia atractyloides. NCBI lineage: Eukaryota > Viridiplantae > Streptophyta > Magnoliopsida > Asterales > Asteraceae > Scalesia > Scalesia atractyloides. Next base: position 79,489,558 of record CAMTDV010000005.1, on the reverse strand, counting down.
ATTGAACCCAAGACCTCCCACTAAAAGGCAGTGTCGTCCCCGACAATGATAAAAGATTTTTGGGCTGCGTACGAAACAAAAAAAATTTGGGCCCATTATTATAATATAAACTAGACAATTATACATCCAAAAACCAAGACGATGATTTCCTAAAAAAATCAAAGTTTATAACATGTAGTCTACATCAAGTTCATCAAAATCAGTACATAACAATACTTAAAGTTTAAACATCAAATATTCAAACCTTGAAATTTCAATCTTCTAAAGATTCAAAGTTTTAACAATCAAAATTCAAAATCTAAACATCAAAGATTCAAAGTTTTAACATTCAAATTCGTGATTTCAACCATATCAATTTTATGTTATTTTGTGCATCCAATCATAAATCCAATATCGTATCTCCAACAAAAAAACTGAAACGTCCAAAATCCAAATCTAATTGCTGACACACGACGTCCAAGAAACTGAATCTCCAATCTCCGATCGTCGTTTTTTTTTTGCACAGAACAACGTTGTATTTTTTTTTTTTGAAAAGTGGAAACATCGTTTTTTAGCGCCGTACGCACAACAACGATAATTTCATGCGATTGGGCTTTTGGGCCTTTTATTTAGGCTGTTGGGCTATTTAATTTATGGTTGGGCTTCAACAAACTTATACATCTGCGTAAAAATGAAAATTTTGGGCATTTTCCCTATATATACAAAATATACAACACATAAAAAACTTTCGGCCCCTTTCAATTTTGGGCTACGGGCGATGGCCCAACTTGGCCTGCTCAGTAGCTGGGCCTGCTAAAAAGCAAGAGTCTCTACCAAGTAAGCTAGCTTCATATTGGCCATATACTATATTTACTCTTATAAGAAAATCAAACGCCATTTAGTTCTTAATCTTGTGTTTTTAGTAAGATCGCCTGCAATGGAGAGCATACAAATTAGACACTATGTTTGGTCTACAGTTTAAATGCTTATGTAGTGTATGTAAATTCCTAGTTAGTGTAAATACTTTTGTACAAACCTTAATCATTATCAAAGTTAACTGTGTTCATTTAAGTTCACAAGAGTAAAATACATTGGTTACATATTTGATATTATGATAAATGATATAATTAATACTTCTCAAGATTACAATCTTGTGCATATATGTTTAACGATCTTGTTTGTCGATCCTTCATAGAATCATTGCAAACAAAAGATCATAATCTAAACATGATATCCTATATCCACTCAAGATTACAATGTGCATATAAAACCATATATTTAATGATCTTGTTTGTCGATCCTTCGTAGAATCATTGCAAACACAAGATCGTAATCTAATCATGATATCCTATATCCATTATTATCCTACATACATCGATTTGAATTGAGTTGACAAGTTAATAAACTAGAAATAAGTCAACCTAAAATAAATATATGAACTATTAAACCAACTAACCGAAACTATAATATTAAATACACAAAATCATTCAACTAAAGGGTCACATATACTCGATGCCTAAAAAGTATAATATCTTACAAACAAAGCTGAAGGGTGTGGGTTTATGGCTGGAAGGCTACACTATCTTCTTGTCTTATTCATCATAATTTGCGTGGATAAAATCATGCAACTAAGGTTCTCTTTTCCTCTTTTCAATATTTCCTTTCCATTTTCTTTGGGATATTTGGATTTTAATATCCTAACTTTCACCAATTGGCCGGTATTAATCCCAACTTCAAAAATTCCCTCTGACAATCCTAATTTGTAAGAATTTGGCCCCCATCAATCATTTTCTAACTGAGTTAGTTTTTTTGTTGACGTGGCAGCTTACGTGACACAAACCTAGTTATTTGATATTGTGCTGCTTATGTGGCACGAACTTAGTGTTTCGATTCTAATAATCCCAACTTTCACCACCATCAACAACTACCACCACCGTCACCCACCACCGCCGCCACCACCACCCGCCACCCACCACTACCACCATCATCCGCCACCACCACCATCACCGCACCACCAAATACTAGGTGGGTGACAGCTGGTGGTGGTGGGGTGGCTGGCGGCTGATGATAGTGGGTGGTGGCTGATGCTTGTGGTGGCGGCTGATGCTGGTGGTGGGTGGTGGTGGCTGATGGTGGTGGTGGTTGGGTGGGCGGCGGATGATGGTGGTGGGTGGCGGCTGATGGTGGGGGTGGCTGATGGTGGATGATGGTGGTGGCGGCGGCGGCTGAAGGGGGGTGGCGGCTGATGGTGGTGCCAGCGGCGGTGGTGGCAGACTGGCAGCTGATGGTGGTAGTTGGTGATGGTGGTGGTTGTTAACGGTGGTGAAAGTTGGGATTATTAGAATCCAAAAATTAAGTTTGTGCCACTTAAGCAACCACATCAGCAGCCACATCATCAAATAACTAGGTTTGTGTCACAGTAACCTGGCCACGTCAACAAAAAACTAACCCAGTTAGAAAAGGATAGATGGGGCCAAATTCTTACAAGTTGGGATTGTCAGAGGGAATTTTTGAAGTTGAGATTAATGCCGGCAAATTGGTGAAAGTTTGGATTATTAGTATCCAATATCCATTTTTCTTTAAACAAAAATAAATAGTGGTTTGGGTCATGACCACACCATTAGGGTAGTAATTTTGGATGGTGGATTGGAGGCCGGTGATATGACGCTGACATGAAGAGTCATGACTACACCCTATACCCTTAGGCTGAAGGGTGTGGAGGTGATGGTTGGAACATGATTCATTACGTAGGAACATGAATAGAAGGCTACACCACCTCCTTCCTTGATTGATAGTGCTTGGCGTGAATTAAACCACGTTTACCACAGGCCTCCATTTGATTACTTTGAGACAAAATTATACTAAAATAATAAAGGGGATGATGGTTTAGGTCATGACCACACCTTTAAGATAATGTTTTGGATGGTGGATTAGAGATGATGAAACCTATGTGAAAGGTCATAATGGTCATGAGGGTTATGATCACACCCTCTAGCCTAAGGGGACCCAGGGTGGAGTAAAGTTTGTGCGTGATGAAAGAGTTTCACGCGTGAAACTTCCCAAAACACCACCGCCACTTGATTTTTCACGGAACAAATTTTGATAATGCGTGAATATATGACGCGTGAAGAATGGAAGCATGTGAGGGGATGTGAGGGTTTTTGTTGAGTGTTGTGAGTGATGAGCATTTCCACTAAAAATGTTGTGAGTGATGGAATAATGGTTGCTGACATGACGGAACTTGATTGAAAGTTGTGAGTGAGTGATGAATGATGGGTAGTGACCACCCCTACCCCCTAAGTGTCAATATCTTCTTGTTATCTATTTCGATTGTTATGCTTTGATATCAATATCTTACAAGTATTATAACAAACTGAATCAATACCATAACGAAACTAATCTGATACTGCTTAAAAACCCGCCACAAAATGCGATAAATTCTGTTCTTTTAACTAAAATAAAATTTGTAAATAACCCACAAAATTTAGTATTTATCCAATCTCAATTTGTCCCTATCAATAAACCCTAGAATCCTCCGTGCATCATCAACATATGTCCAAATCACAACCTTTCTCTAGAACCCTCCACTCTCTTCCCCAAATCCCCTGTTCCTTCTCCATTCTTCCATATTTCCCCCACACTCCATAAAACCACTTCCACCACACTCACACACACTCATCTTCAATTCAATTCTCAACCCAACATTCACAACACCAAAGCTCACACAAATCAAATGTCTGCAACGACCACCTTTTCCCCATCATGCTCCTTCAAACCCAACATCACCAATCCCAATTCCACCTTAAAAACACCATTTCTCGGCAAACCCACATTAAATTATCGAAGATCATGTGGTTTGAGACCTCAACGACGTCGTATTTTGAGAGTTGTGAACGAGAAAGTGGTGGGAATTGATCTGGGTACGACGAATTCAGCTGTAGCGGCAATGGAGGGAGGACAACCGACGATAATTACGAACGCAGAGGGGCAGAGGACGACGCCGTCCGTGGTGGCGTACAGTAAAAACGGTGATCGGTTGGTGGGTCAGATTGCGAAACGGCAGGCGGTTGTGAATCCAGAGAACACGTTTTTCTCGGTGAAGAGGTTTATTGGGAGGAAGATGATGGAGGTTGATGAAGAGTCCAAACAGGTTTCCTATAAAGTTGTCAGAGATGATAAGGGGAATGTGAAACTAGAGTGCCCTGCTATTGGGAAACAGTTTGCTCCTGAAGAAATTTCTGCACAGGTGCCATTTTGTTTGTGTTTATTGGGTCGGTTTTCGGTTTATTCGGGTTATTTTGTTCGGTTAGTTGGCTGTAACCAGGGGTGCAAACGAGCCATGAAAGCTCGAGCTCGGCTTGATTCAAGCTTTATTCTATAGCTCGAGCTCGGCTCGAAGGTAATTTTTCAAGCTCGGGCTCGGCTCGACTCGTTTAGTATTATTAATTAATTTTTATTAATTATAACTATTATTATACATATAATTAAGTTATTTTTTATATTTATATAAATGGTAATTATTATTATATAAATATATGTTTAATATATTAATAAAAAATATATAAATAGAAAGCTCGATAAACGTAGCTCGGGCTCGTTTACTAAACGAGCTTGTTTTTAGGCTCAGGCTCGAGGTTGAGCTCGTTTAAGCTCGGCTCGTTCGAGCTTTTCTTCGAGCAACAGAACATATTAAGACAAGTGTTTAACATAACTATATAAGAATTTGGATTGGGTGGTTAAGTGGTGTGTTCAATTATTTGTTTTCTGTGTTATTATCAACTGTAATGCGATTAGGTTCTGCGAAAGCTTGTGGATGATGCATCAAAGTTTTTAAGTGATAAGGTTACCAAAGCAGTAGTAACAGTGCCTGCATATTTCAATGATTCACAAAGAACTGCAACGAAAGACGCTGGCCGCATCGCGGGTATTGAAGTTCTTCGCATAATCAATGAGCCAACCGCGGCTTCGTTAGCTTATGGTTTTGAAAAGAAAAACAATGAGACAATTCTCGTGTTTGATCTTGGTGGTGGTACATTTGATGTATCAGGTATGCTTCTGTAGCAGTTATCCCAAATCTGTTTTATTTTGCAGACGGATTTTAACGATTTGGATTGTTGTTTGATCAGTTCTTGAGGTTGGGGATGGAGTTTTTGAGGTATTGTCGACTTCGGGAGACACCCATTTAGGAGGAGATGACTTTGACAAGGTTAAGAAATCCTCGTTAACCCTCATTAGAACATTATTGTTAATGTTTAAAACTTAAAATGTTTTTTTTTGACTTTTAACAGAGAATTGTCGATTGGCTTGCTGAAAGTTTCAAGAGGGATGAGGGTATTGATCTTCTTAAAGATAAACAAGCGCTTCAACGTCTTACCGAGACTGCTGAGAAAGCGAAAATGGAGCTTTCCACTTTGACCCAGACGAATATTAGGTATACCCGATGACCCGTTTCTGTTTAATAAAGAAGAATCCGTTCCACTAATCAAAGATTCTAATTTTCTTCATGTTTGTTGATTATTGTTTGTGTTCTTGCAGTTTGCCTTTTATTACAGCAACTTCAGACGGCCCGAAGCATATCGACACTACACTAACCAGGGCAAAGTTCGAGGAATTGTGCTCGGATTTACTAGACAGGTACTTTGATCATCAAGATTTACTGTAATTGTGGTTAAAATTTGTTTACTTGATTGATCCCAGATTTGAACTTTGGAAATCTGATTTGGTGTAGGCTTAAGACGCCAGTTGAAACGGCTTTAAAGGATGCAAATCTTTCTCTTAAAGATATTGATGAAGTGGTTCTTGTTGGTGGGTCGACACGTATACCAGCGGTTCAAGAACTTGTTGTAAAGATGACCGGAAAAGAACCGAATGTCACGGTTAATCCCGATGAAGTTGTTGCTCTTGGAGCTTCGGTCCAGGTACGTCATAAACGTTAACAATATTATGTTTATCCCAAATCCCTTTAATGATTTAGTTTTTGGATAATGATGGAACGAAACGTGTTACTAATTTGCAGGCCGGTGTGTTGTCCGGAGATGTGAGCAACATAGTATTATTGGACGTGACGCCATTGTCACTTGGGTTAGAAACATTGGGAGGCGTGATGACGAAGATCATTCCAAGGAACACGACATTGCCAACCTCAAAGTCGGAAGTTTTTTCGACAGCAGCCGATGGTCAAACAAGTGTCGAAATCAATGTTCTTCAAGGTGAAAGAGAATTTGTTCGTGACAATAAATCTCTAGGAAGCTTTAGACTTGATGGTATACCGCCAGCGCCACGTGGGGTACCTCAAATCGAAGTCAAGTTTGATATCGATGCCAATGGAATCCTTTCCGTCACGGCTGTAGATAAAGGAACCGGAAAGAAACAAGACATTACAATCACCGGTGCTAGCACCTTGCCTTCCGATGAGGTATTGATCATGTTCACCACTAAAATCACATTTAATCTTTTAAGGGGTGGCCCCTCTAGTAGATGTATTAGGTTCAAATGCAGCTTTCACTCGTTTTCTGCCTTTTTAACACCCTTGAAGACCACCTGTCCAGTGCAAGCTGGAATTTATGTGATCCTAGGGTTGCAAACGAACTAAACGTTCAATGAACAGTTTGTGAATTGTTCGGCGGGATTTGTGTACGTTCGTTTAGTAAACAAGCAAACACGAACACGGAATTTTCGTTTGTTTAGTTAAATAAGCGAGAACATGAACAGAGGCCTTGTTCATTTATGTTCGTGAACGTTCGGTAGCATATTTATTTATGTTCGTTTGTTTCCGATAGTTAATCAGTGTTTTTAGTTTTTATATTTTATTTAAATACTTCAAAATTCCGACAAATAAAATATCTTATAAGTATGAGTGTTTATTATGTTCACGAACGCGCTTGTGTTCGTTTGTTCCCATTTATGTTCATGAACATTACTTTGTGTTCATGAATGTCCACTTGTGTCTTCTAAAATTAACAAACGGACACATATAAACAGGAAGACGAACACATTCATTTTCATAACAAACGAACACGAACATAAAATCGTGTTCGGTAAGTGTTCATGAACACATATTTTTCCTTAACAAATTTGTTTAGTTCGTTTGCACCCTACCTAATCCCTCGGTTTAGCAGGGTATTGGTGAGGTCTCGTAAGTTTGTTGGTAAGGGGTTCTCACGGATACCCAAAAGTATAATGATGGTTTGTTTCTTATTATTTTGATTTGAGGTACCGATGCGTGTTTTGGATTGTGACTATAGGTGGAGAGGATGGTGGCGGAAGCCGAGAAGTACGCAAAGGAGGATAAGGAGAAGAGGGAGGCCATCGATACAAAGAACCAGGCGGAATCAGCGGTATACCAATGCGAAAAGCAGCTTAAAGAAGTGGGAGAAAAGGTACCAAGTGATGTGAAAGAGAAGGTTGAGGGGAAGTTGAAAGAGCTTAAAGATGCCATATCTGGTGGGTCCACTCAGACCATGAAGGATGCCATGGCTACATTGAACCAAGAAATGATGCAGTTGGGTCAGTCTATTTACAGCCAAGCTGGTGGTGCGGCAGCTGGTGGTGGTGAAACTGGTGGCGCTGGTAAGGCTTCTGGTGCTACCGATGATGGAGATGGTGAAGTCATTGATGCAGATTTCAGTGACAGCAAGTGAATGGGTATATGGTAGTGTTCGGCTAGCTGTTTCTGTTTATGTAGGTATGTTAATCTGTAAATAATTAAATATGTTTGCGTTGATATCATGTCTAGTTTATAATGTATCAACAAGATTAAAAAAAAAAGTTATAAACCTTTCAGATTGTTTCTCTTAAATTACAAAACTACACTTGCATGACAAATAATAACCGAGATTTTCAATCCCTATAAAATGGGTCATGACCCTCTTAAACAATGTGTGGTAGTGTGGTACACCTAGTTCTTCACTTTATCATCCAGTTTTCGTCACAAGAGATGTAAGTTTTAACATATCAAAATTGCTTATGTTTGTGAAGAGGGTTTTTTTTTTTTTTTTTCTAATTTTTTCTCTCTATGATGTTTAATGTAAAAAGAAAAAATCGTGAATTTACTATAGTAGATAATTAATACTTTACTAGTGTAAAGTCACGAACTTTTTTAGATTCTGAGATTAAAATACGTGTCAAGCCTTAAAAAAAAGGAAAAAAAAAAAAAATTCCCTCTATTTATCATGCTAATCCTAATTTGTAGGTTAAATCATTTATGCCAGAACCTAACCCAAGACATATAAACACAACTACTAAAGATAATGTTGCAACGTAAATTGAAAACATGGAGGTTGGGGGCGTAGAAGAATATAAAGAGGGACTTTTACTCACGGATTACCAACGGCCATCCGTCGCAAAACCTTTCCTACCATTAAACGTCTAAAAAAGCCTAACGAAAATCTTATCTAAAATATTATCAGGCTGTCACAAAACCTTTCCCACCAAAAACTTCTGAAAAGTCTAGTGTGAAGTCTTATCTACAATGTTATCTCTAAAATTAGCAATGTACAACAAACTATTTAAAAGCTTGGACATAAATCTTATCTGAAATCTTATCTTTAGTATTCTCCGGATTTTATCTTTTAGTATTATCCGCAAATGGAGGATGTCAATGATATGGCATTGGTGACCCTCCAAGTTATAGTGGTGTATATAATCAATAGCACCAACAAACATCTATTACACTAGAGCATCTCTAAATTGCAATGGTACCATCATATAATCCAACATTAATCCACCACAAGTCAGCAAATTGCACCTAACGAGTTTTCGTTGACTGCAAATTGCACCTAACGAATTTTGGTTAACTATAAACCTTCTGAACTTAGTGAATAATGTTTTATAACAAGCTGATTTTAAAACTTACCAGATTCGTATTTGGAGCAACTATACATGGTAGTAATATATAAAATGACCAACAAGTTGGACATTGTGACTTTTGATTATTTTTGTGTAATTGAATTGGCTTATTAACCAAAATGTTACTATTTTTGATTTAACATATTGAACGGTTTGGTGATACTCATTTGTATAGCAGTGTTACTATTTAACGATTATGGGGGCTAGGAGACTGTAAAATGTTAAAAACTTGAACGAAAAGCAAAGAAATACAAACACATTTGATGATAGCCTAAAGATCATCCATCGGACAAAAACAACAAAGAAACACAGATTTCTTCATAGCAGGGTGGAGTGTTGAACATCAAAGGTTTGCTAGTTGTTGAATGTTCATGGGATAAACAACATCAGGAGTACCACTGAAAGCCTTCTGTCCCATCAACACATTCACTGCTTCCGTTGGATGGAATGCGTCCCAAAATACATACTCGTTCCTGTTCGGACATGGCGTTTGGAATGGTAAACATGTTACCTGCCCTCTATTTCTCCCTATTCCGCAACACCCCCTATTCACCACACTAAAACCTGCACATACCATCAAAATTTAATCCAAACAACTTCATGGTTTGGTTAGAGAAAAGCAAAATCCTAAACAAACAAACATAACCGGCAAGATCCCACTCGTAGCATGGTCTAGGGAGGGTTCTCTATTGAGGTTTTTTTTTTTTTTTTTTAAATTTGGGGTACCGAAAAATTGCATGCATCACAAGGGGGGCAACATCTTGACTAGGTTTCATAAGGGGGTTGCACCCACTGAGAGTCTGCCCCCTGATTTTACGGAAAACTAAGTACAAGATCCGCCAATGCCCATGTGAACCACCAAGAGGTTGCCATTGGTAATGGCGACGACCCCCTGTGAAACCATGTCAAGATTCCCATTGTGATGCATGCAATATTTGGGTACCTCATATACAAAAATTAACCCTATATCCCGAGATAGAGAGGTTGCACCCATTGAGACCTCGACTCAACCAAATACAAATAACATAATATGCGTATAAGAAAAACAAAACGAAAAAGCAAAACCCTATGTTTACTAATGTGATTGTATAGTAGTACCGTAAGACCCTGCGTTTGCGAGGATATCTTGGAACATGTTATGAACCTCGATGAAAACGAATTTTGAATCCGGAAGACTGGTGCTTAGGCTATTGATCATGGTCTTCATGTTGGCATTGAAAGGTAGAACAAGCTGGTTCACATCATCCGAACAACTTCTTGTTGTGCTTTGTGCTAAGATGCTCGGAATACAACCCATCAGCCCGATCCCAGCTAGAACAAACTTCCGGGCTCCAAGATTGTAAAGTTTCTATTCAATAAAGCAACACAAGTCATAAGTTTCATAATACTATATTACCAACACCAAAAACACAAAGTCTGTATTGTTTACAGCTTACTTTTAGCTGAGTAGTGTATTCTCGGGACAATAGATCAGCGTATTGGTTACCATCGTACTGGTTGCGAGTCGGGTAATTGGGCATGAGGTAGTTGTTTAGGTAGTCATTGCTACCCATTCCCACAAAGAAAATGCACCGGGAGAGTGCCTGACCAAGATCAGCTGCACTCAATGCGTCACTTATTTGATCCAAACTGTTTTTGAAGTTATTTATCTGCTGATTGAATGGAATTCGACCCACCTACACAATATCACTACACAGGTTAATGCCATATATACAACTTTTAGAGCAACGCTAAGGTTATAGCCATGTGACTTGAGGTCATGGGTTCGAGTCATGAAAACATCATCTTGCGTAAATGCAAGGTAAGGATGTGTAGGCCCAAGATGGCCCGACAACCCCGGACCCACACATGCACCGAGTTTGCCTTTTTTTATGCAGCTTTTAGAGGCTGCTAAAATAACATTGATTATGATCAGCACCTACTTTGTAAATCCTTTAAAAATATGATGAACTTAAACACCATAACCCTATTGGGGAGGGATCTACGCAGAACATTGATAATTTGAGAACATGCAGAACAAACTGAATAATTTGTTTTTCAATGTTAAAATAAAAGAAAATGCTATAATTGGAATTTCATCTCTTTTGAAATTTAAAAAGTAATATGAACAAATTTCGTTTATGTATTTAACCTATACATGTGTAAGTTATGTGTGTGTGTTATATTACGTATACATAAGCTACAAATACATAGGTAAAAGATTAAAAAATTGGAAAATATTAAAAAGTAATTTATGGGTTTTTTTAATGTATATAAAACGCATTTGTTTGTAAAAAGTACAAAATTTAGAAAGTATGATACAACTTACAAAATTTCCGCCAGTATTATCAAGAATTCCAGCAGCAGCAGAAGCAAAATTAACACCATGCAGCATTTGATCCGCTGAAGTTGATGCTTGCGAATACGCTGGTATTAGAGGCAATCCGAGTAATTCCGCTGCATTCAAATTCAAACATCTTTTAGATCTTTACTTGAACAAACACACATTCATATATATATATATATATATATATATATATATGGAAAGAGAAAGAGGAAATATATATACCAATTTCATCAACCATAGTGTAACCATTAGAGAATCTACCAGTAGGACCTCCATTAAAGTCAATGCCATAAGGAAAATAATTTGCTTTAGCCAAAGAAGCCAAATCATTGTTGTTTCCATTGTCAATAAGCGAGTCTCCAAACACAAACATAGCCGGCACCGCCTCCTTTGTCGCTGCGGCCGCTGCTTCTGGCGGAGCCGCAGCACTACCATCACCATCACCACCACCACCACCATTATCATAATCTTGTGCATGAACAACAGCACTAAACAAGAGTGCATACACTAATAAACAAGTAAACATGATCATCGTGTTCATGGGTATCTTCATATTGAAATATGTTAGATTAGTGTGTGAGTTGTGAGAAAGAGGAAGTGAAGTTGGGATTCACAATGTTGTTAAGTTGACAAGAGTGGTAAATAAATTGAGGGTACTGAGCGGTGGTTGGAGGGTAGTAAATGTGTTCACCTGTAAATATGAATGGCGGTAATAAGTATGGCAAGTACCTATCTACCACCATTCTTGATTTCTTCATCATCAACATCATGTTTTGGTTAGTACAAAGTGTCCCTTTCGACCCTATGTTAATTACCGACAAGTTGTAGTTTTTGGAATGTGGATTGGAACCTATTAAAAACATAGACTGTATGCTAAAACATATTGGTGAAAATAAGGAGGTATAAGTCCAATGAATGTACACACACATTTTGAATGAAAATAAATAAGTTGTGTAATAATCCAAGAGATAATCAAATGAAGACCCAGTTTTACTATTAGAAAGATGCTCTTGTGAGTAATTAGGAAATAGGAAAGTATGTTTTAATATGGGTGTCAACTATGTCGGATTGATGAGTTGTGGGTTGGGGATGGAATTGTTTAATCTTAACACGACCTGTATTTATAGTCGTGTAATAACACCAACAATACTTAAAAATGTGTAAGCCGGACACGACTCTTTTAAATTATTTATCTAAACGTGTCAAATGAGTTGATAGGTTGTCGGGTAGTAATCAAGTCGGATACGTGTCAAATGAGTTAATTGAAAATGGGTAAAGCGGGTTAACATGTTTAACTAACCACCTTGATGGGTCATCTTATTAAACATGTTTGTGCTTCGTACAAAATTGTGAACCCAACCATTAGTGAATATGCGTTTTGACATGTTGGTTTTTAATAAAGTTATATTTCAAAGACTTAAAGGTGGTAGACGCATTGTTAATTCGTTAAACATATTTTGTTTGTATAAATGGAAAGTTGGGTGACACAACTTAAAACAAGAATATTTAGGTGGTATTATATTTAGATGGTAAAAGCATAGGCCGCTTAGAAGGAAGAATAATTTAGTATTATCAATGTAATATATAGTAGGAGCGAGCTTTGCAAAGAAAAAAAATTCTCTAATATTTTTAATCAATGAACATATTAATTAAGCTATGATTGATTATATATATGACAACACACTATTATTAATGTAAAACATATGTTTTGCATATAATCAAAATGACTTTACGTCATACAACACCTTTTTATGTGTTGTATGATCATGACTTGTGATGTGTAAAGAGATTTTGGTGCTACGTAAATAAATGATTTCTAACACTTTAATTAGAATCCCTATTTTTTTAGTATTACTTCATTTACAGTTACTAGTAGTGCAATACTCCGATAAAGACAAGGTTTTTTTGTAAATGTATATTGAAAAGGCAGTCTCTAAAATCACTTAACTACACGTTATGTTCGTCTACTATATGTATGTCAAGTAACTATTTTCAGTTACTGTCTCAATGAAAGCGAATAAACTTATGTTTAAAACATGGAAGAAAGGAGTAATTTAGATTAATTGGTGTAAAGTATTGTGAGATAAATACATTCTATACCTGCTCTTTGTAGAATTTGTACTCTCAACTTTTATATTATGGAGTACACAACTTACTACCATGATATCCTATGGAGACTAGGGCTGCAAACAAACCGAACGTTCAGCGAACAGTCCGTGAACCGTTTGGCAGAAAGTTTGTTTACGTTCGTTCGTTTAATTAATGAACGAATATGAACAAGAAATTCCGTTCGGTTAGTTAAATGAACGAACACGAACAAATGTCTCGTTCGTTCAATTACGTTCGTGAATATTCGGTAATGTGTTCGTGAACATTTGTTCGTGTTTGTTTATTTATGTTGTTCATTAAAGATTATTTAGCATTTATTTATTTTATCTAAACTTTTTATATTCTTTAATTCTTATTTATCTAATTACCCAAACAAATTAAATAGGAAACCTATCTCCAGATTGTTTACGCACCGCTCCACCTTCCTTCTCATTATTCACATCGAAAAATACTACCGACCTTCGTTCAATGATTAGGGCTTCAAGGTCTAGCGCCGCTTCCTCTCACCATCCACCTCTAGCCACCTTCGTCTTAGCCGATTTTATCTGTGTTCGTGAACACGTTCCTTTCCTTAATGAATGAATTCGAACAGAAAATCTCGTTCAGTAAATGTTCATAAACCGTTTGTGAACACATTTTATCCTTAACGAACGAATTGTTCGTGTTCAATCGGTTCGTTTACCTATAAAGTATTTATAATTAAATTGTAAGAAGAATTAAATTTCATTAGTTTTCTAGATTAAATTTCATGTTGTTGAGGTTGATCAAAGAAAGAGAAAAGGAATGAAGGTGTAAATGAGGAAGGGAAATTGCATGCTGCCCTCAAGTGGATTGGGTACGTTGATTCCCAGGGCATTTGCATGTGAAGTAATTAATTCATCTCTCTGTCTTATGTAATCAAAACCTACGCCAGCAGTAAGTACCCAACTACTATACATAAACATGCACGGGTGGGCAATGGAAGGGGACTCAGGGAAATTTGGGTTTGATCCTTGAGTTAAACGGGTTTTATCAAAGTGTCTACGGGCGAGTGGGTTATCGGGTTTTCTTTGGAATTGGTGGTGAATTCGGGTTACTCTCGAAGTACTCCATTTGGTATAGTGAATGCTCCAAAAATGCTCGGGATTAATTCTATTGGTCGTAAAAAAACTATACATAAACGTTTCCAGAATTTCCAATTAGAGCATTGCATGGGTAATATCCGTTTACTTTGAAATCTGTCAAAATCCATTTGACCAACTTACATTTGCAAATTAAGATGCAATACCACTTGTGTAACCATGACTCATCACTTGAAATCAGACTTAGACAATTTGGGAAATCATATCATCAAGTTATCAATTTGGGTAGAGCTTAACAAGAAGCACCATTTGTGTCAAAAAGCCATATTTTTTTAGAAAGCAATAATGGATTAATAATCCTAATTATTAGCCGTTGGTCGGCAACATGCCCAACTTCAAATATAACCAGTGGTGGTCCCACTTTTTCATATATTGTAAACTAATGGACCTTTACTAAACCTAAAAGGATAAGGGGACAAAAAGAAATCAAGATTTTAGTAAAAGTCCATTAGTTTACAATATGTGAAAAAGTGGGACCACCACTGGTTATTTTTTAAGTTTGGACCGTTGTCGGCCAACGACTAATAGTTTGGATTATTAAAATCCATTTTTCCTTTTAGAAATAACTCTTGGATTGTCGTACAAATTAGTTCTAGTGATCCCATCTCCCCTTCCTTTTCATCCTCGCTATGGAGGCGTTGGTTGTGTTCCTAAACCAAGCTGTTAATCTTGGTTTGTTTCAAGGGATTACTATTCCTAACGGTGGTGCTTCAATCGCTCACTTGAGTTACGCGGATGATGTTATCTTTTTCGGCAAATGGTCGGATCAGAATGTCACTAATCTGAATCGATTGCTCAGGTGTTTTCAGTTGGTTTCAAGCTTAAAAGTTAACCTCCACAAGAGCCATTTATTTGGTGTTGGTTGTCACACTCCAACCGATGGCGGAATCATCGGGGCGCGGTACTAAGCGAATCAGATTGTCCAAGAGAATCCACAACAACTATTTTGATGACAAATATTTAATACTTTAATTTCTCATACATCAACAAACATTCATCCAATAGTCATTACAAATTTCAATATTCTCAAACAAAAAGATCCGACAACTAGACTTAAGTGGGTTTCTAGAGAGTCCTAAGCTTGATTCGAGATAACCGCGTTTAACTTGCAACATACGTTAAAATAATGTCAATACAAAAATGTATTGGCGAGCATACAGGTTTTGATATAATAGTATAGTAGAGAAAAATGTCGCGAATTTTCACATACATAAACATGATTCACATAACATATAAACTAACCAAGACAGATTTCACATGCTAAGCTTTCGAGAAGGATGGTAAGCGTGATGTGTCCTTCCTAGCTAGACCCCGTCGGGTGTTAGCCAAACTATAGTACCATACCAGCTAAGATGGAGTTAACGAAAAAGTGTCCTAGTTTACATGTTTCTAGCATCACGTATAAGTATGTATAACAGATATTCGCGTGTGATAAATCAGTTTAGCGTGTGTTGTGTACTTTGATATGAACGTATGTTACACCCAAAAAGTGCGTTTAAGCGAAAATGGGTCAAGTATACTCGCAGTTCGTGCTTAGCAAGTAAACACAATTCTTCTATGGATTGAAGGGAGCGCCGGGATCAGCCTGTAAGCGAAATCAGAAGTGCATCAGTCTTCTGAAGTGCGGGAAAGGTCGAAACGAAGTGCGATGAGGTAGCAGTCAACTTCGGGCGAAGTTGCACCAGGCATTCGTCAGGTGGCAACTTCGAGCGAAGTTGCATTCGAGTGAAGTTGTGTTCGAGCGAAGTTGCACTCGAGCGAAGTTGGACCAGACTTTGTCAGGTAAGAGTTCGAGCGAACTTGTCAGTTCGAGCGAACTTGTCCAGTTCGAGCGAACTTGACCAGTTCGAGCGAACTTGACCAGTTCGAGCGAACTTGACCAGTTCGAGCGAACTTGTCCAGTTCGAGAGAACTTGACCAGTTCGAGAAGTTGTCTTCTTTGGTGTAAAAATCAATGTTTTAAACAGTTTTCTCAGATCTAACACTTGGTGAGTTGAATAATCAAGATTCTAGCTTGGGAAGCCAAAGCTAAGCCCAATACACTCGTTTAAGTGTAGATCTAAGTGAAAATAAGAAGTTTCATGGAAAAAGATGAAGGTTTTTGTAAACAGAGAAGTTTAGATGAAATCGAAGGTAAACCTTGTGTAAAATCATAGTGGAAAACGTTGTAGTTTGCTTAAAACAAGTGGTTTCTTACTTGGAAATCAGAGAAGTTCGGGTTTGGGAGCTCTGTTGCGAAGTGGCAGCAAGGGGTGAATGAATGGAGGTGTTGGGTATTTATAGGTGAAGAGGAAATAAGGTGGCAGACAGCAAGTTCAAGCGAACTTGGCACAAGTTCGGGCGAACTTGTCCAGTTCGGGCGAACTTGCCCAATTTTCTGGCCTGATCAACTTCGTGCGAAGTTGGCCTTTTGGCTAGGTTTTGTTTCCCATTTGTTCGTTGGTTGCTTGTTCGGTGATTTGTTCGTATTAAATAGTTATGTTAAGCGTTTCGGCGAGGTGTTAGGCGTATTAAGCGTTTAATTAAATTAAATCAGATAAATAAGCGAGATAGTATGAGTCTCAATTCCCAAGTCTGGTGAGTGTCGCGTTGTGGTTTAAGCGATCGAGTAGTCTTGGGAACATCACGAAAATGCCATAGTATTAGCGGGTGCGTTGTAAGCGTTGTGAGGTGCGATGTAGTGTATTGAAATAAGCGACGTAGTGCGAAAATATGCGATGTAGCGTAGTAAGCGATATAGTTCACATTATTATCTGAATCTCTGGTGCTAGGCGTAACGTGAGTAACGAGCTGCGAAAAAGCGGGTTGTTACATTGGTGTTGAAAATAACGAGGTGGTCCGTGTGGCTACAAGCTTCATTGTGGTGTTGGTAGATTTCCATTCATGTATCTCAGGCTCTTCCTATAGGAGTTAATATGAAAAGAGTAAAAAACTGGAAACTGGTAGTGGATATATAATAACAAACTCTCGGTATGGAAAGCTAGAACCCTTTCATTTTCCAGGAGGATTACTCTTGCTAAAGTGGTGTTCTCTTGAATGCATCTGGAGGAAATTTATTCGGGGAAAGATGGGGTCGGATCATAATATTTGATGGTTGTTGTGGAGAAAATAACTAAGCCCAAAAAATGTGGGGTTTGGGGGTTGAAGCTCAAAGGGAATTCAATGTTGCCATGCTTTCGAAGTGGTAGTGGAGATTCGAGGAGGAGCCAACACAACTTTGTGTTCGTGTTGGAGGATGATGAGAATATCCGTTTTTGGAAAGATAGGTGGATCAAGAATGGGAGGACTAAAGAATGTTTTCCTAATCTATTTCTATTGGCTAGTGATAAAGATGCTAAAGTTGCTTCCCATGTCAATACTATTGGTAATTCAAAACTCTGGAGTTGGAGTTGGAATCGCAATCCGTCGTCGGTTGCCAAATGGACTCCATTAGGCAATTTAATGATGCTCCTTCAGAATGCAAAACTCACAAAGGATAGAGATAAATGGTACTCAAGTAATAAGGATGATGTCCTTTTTTTTTGCCTAGAGTCTCCGACTCGGTCTATGTCATTTGGTTTCAATTGACCATGCTAATAGACGGTTTAAATGGAATAACTAGGCCATCTTGAAGTCGATTTTTTAAGCATGGAGAGCGGCTTTAGGAAGAGTTCCATTGGAGATTGCTTTGGTAAACCGCGGGGTGTTGAATAATATTGTTTGTTCCAGATGCAGAGTGTTTGACGAATCTGTGGAACATATTGATGCAAATTGCCTTAATAATATCATATTCATCTAAGCTTCCCTACCCTGAACACAACATGTAAGTCTCAAGACTTGTTATTATTAAAACAATTGGCATTCTTTTTCCAACTATTGTTCAGAACAAAGAAGTAAAAAAAGAACAAAGGAGTTCACACCTAGTAGTCGATTTCCCCTAGTAGAGTAATCATCGAAAACAAAGAAAGTAGACGTGAATTAGTAGGCCGTTTCTTGAAGAAGATGGCGCCTGGCATTATTGTGAGCAGTTAGCAGCCTTAATTTTGTGACAATAAGAAATTTTTCGATGGCTATGGGAAACAAATAGAGACAAAAAACTGTATATCACTGACAGGGACAACGATGATGATGATTCTCGCAAGAAAGTAACACGTGAATGAGATTATGATGGGGACGATATTGATGAAGAGGCTCGTATCACAAATACCATCAATTAGGATTTCACTGGAATCGAGAATCAACTTATTATCAACCGTAAATCTAAAACATAGGTGTCTTCCATGTACAAGAGATGATGTCAGAACATCGAATGATCGATTATGGTGGGCAGGGTTGTTATGGTGGTGGTTGGTACGGTTGTCATGTGGTCGTTGATAGGTCTGAGTTTTTAAGAGAAAGAAAGAAAAGGGGGATGGACTGATGACTGATGAGCAGTGGTGCTTTTGTTGATGATGCGGTGGTAGCCTTGGTTATCACACGTAGCAAACAGATACCATTCATACAATAAAAGTACAACTTGGTAAAGCTTAAAACAACAATAAAGCATAATATACAATTACCAACTGCACAAAGCAGTTGCTAATTAGTGAATATATAAATTTCCCACAAATTAGTTTCTTTATAATTTAACATGTCCAGGTACCCCTCGAGTACTCTCTGTCTAGGCCGAGTACTTGCAACTCCCCAATCGGCCGACCAGGGAGCGCCTAGCGACTTTTGCAATCACGGTTTTAGAAACTACAAACACATCTTGAAGCATAACACCATTTACAAGTTTTAAATTCCCAATTTTAGTTACCAAAGCATTGGTGCCATTTAGATGTTTAACTTTAATGTTGAATTCATACACAACTATAACATTAAAGAGACCATGGTCATTGTTAACCATGTGTTGATTAGCCCCTAAACCTGCAACCCAACGTGTTCCCCTTTCATTATTAGTTTTATTTGAAAAACAAAACAAAGGTTTAACAAATAAACTAGCACATAAAGGATTAACTACACTACCTGATACATTGCAGCTCTGAGGAGCATCATTAGGTATATCACTTATCAAACTTAACAACCTTGTAAGTTGATCACTAGCCAAGGAAGTAACAGGGACATCAGAAGTATCATGGGAATAACTATTACTAACAATTGCCTTCTTCCCATGATTCCCTCTAGGTTTCATCCAAGAAGGGTATCCAATAATTTCAAAATGTTTTTCAATTGAACGACCAGTTTTATTACAATGAGTACATTTTAAGTATGAATTTGAAATATTATTTGAATTTTTACCAAAATCTGTAAACTGATTTGACTTAGTTGTAAAACCAATAGTTTGCCCTTTCTTATTTCCATTACTAGAGTTTCTATGTGATTCTTTTCTAGAAACTATAACAAAGGCTTCTTTAACAGAAGGAAATGTTTCTTTAGTTAACAAACTAGTTCTAGCATTTTGGTAAACATTATCTAAACTCATTAAAAACTGCATCAACTTAATCATATGATTAAAGTTATTAAAATCTTTTGCAAAATTACACGTACAAGGAGGCAATTGTAGTATTTTATGTAACATAACATTCAACTTATGATAATATTCAGACAAAGGTGACCCATTTTGGTTGAAAGAATTAATTTTATGATAAAGATAGAAACAATAAAACCATCACTTTTATCATATGTTTCCTTTAACTCAATCCAAATATCACAAGCAAGTTTAGAAAACACATGACCCATATACAAATCTTCAATGATAGAACTAAGAATCCAAGTAAGCTCTATGGAATTACATCTATCCCACTGCCTAGCTAACACATCATTATCCACAGATTTTAAACAAGATTTATCAATATAACCCCATTTGTTCTTAACTTGCAAAGCAAGTTGCATAGCATTTGACCATACTGTGTAATTCTTAGACTCTTTTAATTTCACAGAAATAACGGTTAGATTACTAGAATCGGATGCATGTAGATACAAGAGATCACTATCCAGAGTTTCATTAGGTTCATCACCCATATTAACACCTAATTCAATCAAATGACAACAAATCAAGAACACAAATGAAATCACAATCAGGACACACACGTCAAAGCCACAACAAGGGCGCGTTCATTGGTTTGTCACTCAAGGGTGCCAACGCAAGTCTTATTGTGGGAGCCACCTAAAATTAGACACAAACATTACTAAAAAATGATTTGCAATGCCCAACTTGAACTCAACCGACCCATTAGAAAATAATAAAAGGAAAAAATATATATAATACATAACAAATGTAAAGGTATTATACAGTCACACTTAAAATGTTAACTAAGACCATCCTTAGCATTATAGCACTTTAACAAGAATCCATATGCAATCAACAAAGAGAACATTTCTCAATGTAAGATACTTGTAGTAGACTACATATAAGTTCTACAGCTTTAATCCCCGTTATTATTTAATGACCATCAATCGTTCCAACACCAATTATTATTATTTGATGACCATCATACGTCCCCCCCTGATAACAAGATAATTCATGAAACTAGAGTAGTACGCAACCATCAAAGAACATCAATTGTATCTTGATTTCCTAATCGTTTTCATGATTTCTTCATGGGATCTAGGCATTGTTGCAAAAGTCGCTAGGAGCCTCCTAGGCGGTTGACCGGGGAGTTGAGAGTACTCGGCCTAGGCAGAGAGTACTCGGACATTTTAAATTATATAGAAATTAGTTTTCAGAAATTAAAGATGTGTCAAATAATATAATTTACTAATATTTATAACAAAATATGTGAAAACGATATTCAGTCTTTAATATTATAGTCATATAAATTATGTTTTATTTATTTTAAAGTCAAACTCGCCCGATGTGACCTACTTCTGATTCTGACCAGGGTTGACCGTGTTTGATCGATTCCGAGTAATTAGACGGAGTTGAAGAAAGTCGCCTGTAACGCTTACTCGAAGAGTACTCGGCTTTGGAGACCTTATTTTACAACCATGGATCTAGACTTAGGCGGAACTCAAAATAGTCACCATATGAAACTTCAAGCATGAATAGTTAGCAAGATTTAAACTAAAAAGAGTTGTTTATACAAATTAGTTTTCTACAAAAACTATTCCATAAAAATTGGTTTTCATGACTGAAACAATAGGTTCCTTGACCTTTTCCATTGAATATGATCCCTATAAATAATACAATTGGTTCCACTATTTTTGGTACAGATAATCACAAATTCATATGCATTTACACCATATAATCATTGCCTAATATATACGCTATTATACCCCGCAGAGGGAGGGGACCGTATGCTGAGATTGGATCTGAAGTCTTCAAATAGAACGCGTGGTAACCCCTTTGTAAAGATGTCAGCAATTTGATACCTGGATGGGACATGAAGAACACGCACTTGACCCGCTAAACCTGTTCACGAACAAAGTGTATATCTAGCTCTATGTGCTTGGTTCGCTGATGTTGAACGGGTTACCCGACAAATATATGACACTAACATTGTCACAGTAAACGAGTGTAGCACGGGATAAAGGTAAATGAAGTTCAAGCAGTAAGTTGCGAAGCCAGCAAATTTCAGCGACTACATTTGCCACGCCACGGTATTCGGCCTCCGCGCTAGAGCAAGAGACGGTAGACTGCCGTTTGGAAGACCAAGAGATAAGGTTATCGCCGAAATAAATGCAGTAACCGCTAGTTGAACGACGTGTGTCAGGGCAGCCGGCCAGTCCGCGTCCGTATAAGAAACCAAGGATGGAGATGAAGAACCTGTGAGCATCAAGCCTAGAGTTGCAGAACCCTTAATGTACCGGATGATCCGTTTTAAAGCATTCCAGTGGTCTATCCGAGGATCATGCATGTGCATGCAAATCTGTTGTACCGCGTAAGTGATGTCTGGACGGGTGAATGTGAGATATTGAAGTGCCCCAGCGAGACTGCGATATAGAGTGGGGTCGTGAAAAGGTTCGCTGGATGTGGCACTAAGCTTCGAGTTCGTGTCGACTGGGGTGGCTACCGGGTTGCAGGATTGCATTCCAGCTCGAGCAATGATATCAGCAGCATAAGACTGCTGCGAAAGAAACATAGTGTGAGCAGTTCTTGAAACGGATATGCCCAAAAAATAGCTGAGAGGGCCCAAATCTTTCATTGCGAATTCATGAGCAAGACTGGACATTAAGCGCTGACGAAGCAAGTCGGATGATGTGACTAAGAGGATGTCGTCAACTTAAAGAAGTAAGAAGGCTGTATCACTTGATGGAACGTGAAGAGAGAAGCATCACAGCGACTATGTTGAAAACCCAAAGTGAGAACGTAGTCTGTGAACCTTTGGTACCAAGCCTGAGGTGCCTGTTTGAGCCCATATAGAGACTTCTTGAGAAGACAAACGTGATCGGGAAACTGTTTGTGTCGGAAGCCCATAGGCTGATACATATAAACTGTCTCATTTATATTGCCGTGGAGAAAGGCGTTAGTGACGTCCAACTAATGAACCGACCACCGTTTGGAGAGAGCAATGGACAATACTGTACGAATTGTCGCGGGTTTCACGACTGGACTAAAAGTCTCCCCGCAGTCCACACCAACTTGTTGCGATCTACCGTCGCATACCAAACGTGCTTTGTATCTTTCCAATGACCCGTCCGATTTGAATTTATGTTTATACAGCCACATGCACCGAATGATATTCATATCTGATGAACGAGGTACCAACTCCCAAGTTCCGTTTCTAATTAGTGCGTTGTACTCCGTAGTCATGGCGGAGTACCATTCCGGTATATTAAGGGCATCAGTGGGGTTTTTGGGAATAGGTTGGATGGTAGGGGATTTGGTGGTAGTGTGTAAGTTTAGTGGGTGTTTAGGTTTGAAAATGCCGCTCATATAGAGTGTTTGTATAGTGCGTTGCGGCTGGGCGGTGGACGGTTGGGTGGTTTGAAGCAGGTCTGGGATCGGATGGGTTTGGGAAGGACCAGACGAGTCGGGTATTGGGTGGGTTGCGGGTTCGGTGGTCAGCTGCTGGAATGATTGGGTGCGAGCAGTAGATGGTGTGGTTGGGCTGGGTTGATTGGGTGGGCAGGGCACCTAATGGTATGGGCCGATGAGATATGGAGATGTTGGGCTGGTGGTATGAGGTGAGCCAGTAGCATGATGAGAAGGAGGAGGTGTAGGGAAATGGATTGGGCTGAGTGGGGTGAAAGAGAGGTTAGAGCCTGATGTAGGAGTAGAGTGGGCCGAGGAGATGTGAGGACACAAGTGATATGGGAAAGGAACTGAAAGAAAATTGTAAGAGGGTGCCGAGCCGATTTGTTGAGTAAAAGGGAACGTGGTTTCATCAAACGCTACGTGACGCGAGATGAATATTTGTTTGGTTTGAAGGTCTAGGCAACGATACCCGCGGTGAGTGGCGGGATATCCTAGAAAGACACACGGTTGGGAGCGGTGTTGAAGTTTATGTATGGCGGTTGAAGGAGTGAGAGGGTAACAGAGGTACCCAAAAACCCGAAGGTGATCGTATGTGGGGGTGGTTTGATATAGTATTTCAGTGGGTGATGCGGTTTTGGAATGGGTGTTAGGTAAAATGTTTAGGAGGTAGGTGGCGGTCTCGAGAGCGAAATGCCATAAATAGGTTGGTAGGGAAGCATGAGCAAGTAGGGTGCGAATCATGTTATTTATTGTGCGAATTTTTCGTTCGGCTTTACCGTTTTGAGAGGAAGTGTAAGGACATGAGAGGCGGTAAAGAATACCGTTTGTGGTAAAAAAGTTTTGAAACGAGGAGTTGACGTATTCACGTCCATTGTCGCATTGGAACGTTTTGATGGTTCGTTCGAATTGGGTTTTGATGGCGGATGCAAACTGTTGAAAGGATGGGAAAACTTTGGATTTGTTTGAAATAGGATAAGTCCACAAAAAATTAGAATAATCATCTAAGAACAAAACATAATATTTATGACCAGATGAGCTGGAGAAGTCCAAACATCACTATGAATAATGTCAAAAGGTTGAACAGTACAATTATTTGATGCAAAAAATGGTAACCGACCAAAAACACAAGACTGGCATACATTATTATGAAGTTTATTAAAAACAATAGAACTAGAAGTTTTTAAAGATTGTAAAGAAGAGCGTCCAGGATGGCCTAGACGGTGACGCCAGAGTTGTGCAGAAATAGCAGCAAGAGCAGTAGGCTGAGATGGAGATGACCCGAGCACGAGAGGGTAAAGATCACCACTGCTGTTGCATCTGAGAAGCGGCTTCTTGGTCTTGTAATCCTTCACAAGAAAACCAAATGGGTCAAATTCCAAAGAAACAGAATTATCCGTTGTAAATCGGCGAACGATATTAGGTTTTTGACAATTTTTGGTGAGTATAGGACGCTTTTAAGTATAAAGGGTGGGAAAGGTTTGGGTAAGTATTTTGTGCCCTGTCCTAGTACCGGAATGGTTACAATAATTTTTTGAGACACGCAAGAATTAGAAAAAGAATGGTAGTTACCTGATTCATGAGATGTGTTGGACGTTGCTCCCGTATCCATATACTGTGTAGGGTCAGGCTGCTGCAAAGACATGGTATACATGGCTTGTTCGATGTCAGGCGGCGGGGCGTGGGCCGAGAAGACCTGAACTCTGGACCAGAGTGCTGTTGGGCCGATTGGTAGAAGGATACGGGCAAGGCGGTACGGGCCAGCAGGCATGCTGAGGTGGTCCGTAGGTGGGAGGATATGGGCCGTAAGGTGGGTTGGGCATCCACGGGGTGTAGAACTGGTTGGACCATTGATGCATTGAACGCCCTCTGCCATAGGACCCACGTCCCCGACCACGTCTACCCGACCGACCACGGCCCCTGCCGCCGGTCCGGTCATCATGTCGGTTGGAGCCGCACGATGTGTCATGGCTGTGAGAGCCGGTCCAGCAGCTTTGGAGGCATGTAAAGCCTGTTCGGCTTTACGAGTTTCAACTTGAATAATCTTAGAGCGGGCGGTGTAGAATGACGGTAAGGGTTCCTGTTGTTGCAAGATGGTTGCAATCCCGTCATATTCTTCGTTCAAACCGGCAATCAACTGAAGCACGAGCCGATCATTGTCCACAGGAGCATTGACAAGATAAAATCATGCACATAAAATACAAGACAATTTTAGAAAATATTGTATCAAACTACTTGTTTGAACAAATCTAAAGGTTAATACAAAATCAAAACGTTTAAAACCAATTGGAATGGTAAAAAACATAAATCCATTCTGTTTTATAACAAGGATGGATTTGAGGTTGTACAACAAACTTGTCCAAATTTTAATTTTAAGTTTGCCCTAAAAAATAGTTTGTCAAAATTGTAGATCAACCTCAAACTAAAACGGCTTAGGAATGCTAACACAATTCATATTTATTAGTTTTAAGAATGTAGGAACCATCTATAGATTCTTATAAATATGTGGAAGGAATATAATAGGGAAGTTTATGTACAATACACATAACATAAAATTAAGGCTAGTGGGTGTGGGGATGTCCCAGGGACGTCCCAGGGTCGTCAAGGCCCGTCAAAGGGTGTCCACACAGCCCCCTGGTCCATCCCTGTCGCCTTCATCCCCTCCAAGACTCCAACAACGGCCCTCCCTCTTTTTATTACACACACATACATACATATGTATATATAAAGGAGCTCATCCCCACACTCTAGGCCCATCCCTTAGGCTCATCTTCCACACCCGTTGACGTGTACGCCTATGTAGCGGATCATCCTCAAGGGACTACTCTCATCCACATCCAATAGACTAACCAAAAAATCTGCAATACATGAAGAAATATAACTAACTAATTTTCAAAATATGAAACAAAGATGTCCAATAGATTAATAAACAAAGTTGGTTGAGGCGTGTGTTTGATACAATTTTCTTAAAATAATTATGCATCTCTTTTCCATGGTACACCACCTGGAGTTATAGTTATTCTATTATAGATTGCCAACTAGTATTTTACCACATGGGTGGAGGTTTGCAGTGGCTTGTAGGGCTGTACAAAACGCTCGCGGTTCGGAGCTCTCTCGGATTTAGCTTAGAAAAAGCTCGTTCGATATGGTTCAGTTTGAAACTGAGCCGAGCTGGGTCGGCTCTGTAAGAAAGTGAATCTAGCTCGGCTCGGCTCGTAACGAGCCAAATTGGCTTGGTTTGGCTCGCTTTTTAGCTCGGCTCGGCTTAGTTCGGATTATATTACTTTTAATGTATTTTATTTTTATATACTTTATAATATATTACAAAAACTGATTATCATGTACATGTATTTATGAGTCTAATTGTATATCTATGGCATATTTGAAGGTGGATTACCATGTTAAAAACTTATATTGTATTTCGTTGAAATATGAAACTTATTTTGTGTAGTTGAACTTGATTTTCGCTTGTAATGTATAAGGTTGAACTCATTTTGGATATGCTCTTTTAAACTATCGAATAATATTGTAGTCTATTGAACTTTGAGAGCTATGTATTAATTATTCTTTTTGAATTCGAGCCAAATCAAGCCGAGCTGAGTCATCTCGGTTTAAAACCAAGCCGAGCCCGAGCTTAGATTTGCAGCTCGGTTTTAAATCTGAGCCGAGCCGATCCGACAAGGTTTATAATCGAGCCGAGCCCAAGCTTGCCCTTGCTCGGCTCGGATCATAAACAACCTTAGACTAGAGAGGATTGTTGGGCCACTTCTAATCCAAAAGCCCTAATTAAATATGTATTTTCGCCCTTAATTTAAATGTTTAAGTTTCGATATCCTATCACCAAGATTTTCTTAGTTTTCCATTTCGTGAAACTGAACAATTTATGAGAATATGAAGTAATAACTAAAACGTA
This sequence comes from Scalesia atractyloides, assembly GCA_947069175.1. Classification (NCBI taxonomy): domain Eukaryota; kingdom Viridiplantae; phylum Streptophyta; class Magnoliopsida; order Asterales; family Asteraceae; genus Scalesia; species Scalesia atractyloides. The sequence continues at coordinate 79,462,388 of CAMTDV010000005.1, read as the reverse complement.
TTACGTATAATACAAGAGAGTTTAATCCACAATATGCAATTATACATGTTTTTAAGAAAGATTAGGTCATGAAACAAATTTAGGTTTATAACACTCACCCTTTAATATAGAATCCCTAACTTTATGCACACTTTTTTCCAACGAGGTTTTGGTCTTGGTTCTTTGTTTGGAGGTGTGCTCAAATGCTTTTGCATTCTGGTTGTTTACTAATCTTTTTCCTAACGCTTTATCCAGCAATAAGCAAACAATGAGACAACTCAGACAAGAGCCATTTTATTCACCCGTTAGTCAATTTATTTTTTTGAACGTTCAACTAAATTACCAGATAAGCATCATGGAATGCCCTTAATCGAGCCACCAAACCACCAGTTCCGGGGAAAACCCAACCGCCCGAAGGCCCATTGCGGTAAAACCTGGTTTGGGTCGGTTGGCGACCTCAAGAAGAGAAACCAAGTGATTAACCACTATACCAACTTGTCAGGACAACCTGTTAGTCAATTTAGCCAAGCCAAACTGAAATTTGGAATTTTTAGATCAAAAGGTGGACTGGCTTTCACAAGTGATACTGATCAACTTGCAAAGTTATTGATAAAATTAAAGATAGTCACGTACATATTGGAGCATATGGAGTGGCTTTCCTTAAGTTACTAAATGATCTCTCACCCATATAACAACTATATTAATTAAAAAAAACTTTTAAAGATTATTGACTTTGTTAAATGATAATAACTACTGGAATTTCTCAGCCTGATACGATGGAAACATGGTACATCATAAATTATAAAATAATGATGACTAAATAACAGACTTAATTTAATATAGTTGTAAACATAAAGTTGCTAGTTATAAGATTACATTGCAATACGGTATCGTGTTTTTATGTCCAATAAATTTCCGACATGTGTCCCGTAATCCTCGTATGCCGTATGGTGAAACAAGAAGGACTGAAGTCGTTGAATCGCTAACTTATGACCACTATGTGGTAGTAATCAAAGTTGAGGGCTAAAGTGGAAAAATGCCAAAAAAAATCAATTTCTGGAAGGCGGTTACGGACCGCAAGCCATAATGGTTACGGTCCGTAACCATCTTAAAAATTTTAGGCGCTGAAGGTCCTTACGGATCGTAAGGGTAAACCCATACGGTCCGCAAGGGGACGCCAGCGACCTGAAATGTGGCAGACCCATGTTCTGCAACATTTGTCGTAATTGCCACCTTTCTCCTTGTATTGCCACGTTTAGGGACACTTGTTGTCGACCTTGTACACTTGCTAACACCTGGTGAAGTCCCAAACTCCTCCTCAACTTCACAAAATCGCAATTTTGATGACCACAACTTGCTTACCCTCAATACTTCATCATTATTACTCTTAGCAAGTTCATGGCCATCTTGAAGCATTCTCTCCTGCTCCTAGCAGCCTCTGAACATTGTGTAAGTGTTCATATCATGCTAACTCTTTTTCATTATGATTTAAGCTAAGGTCAAAGTCTTGTCGTAATTACGCCTTGACTTTGAGCTAAGACCATGATGGTCCAGCCATTGATCATAACGAAAGTGGCTACGTGATCGTAATAAGGTAGGTGTTAATCCCTTAAGAGGGCATCTCCTGATTACCACGAATTCATGACCAATTGACGAGTCAATATAAAAGTCAACAAAAGTCAAACTTGCCAGATTTAATAAAAATGCATAACTAGTTATATGAATGTTATAAAATATGTTTTGATGCATAACAACCTAAAAATAAGTATTAGAACTTACATAAGCTGATTTGACTCGTCAAGTCTCGGTCTAGAGTCGATTCGCAACCGAAAGTCGCAAAGCTTGACTTCTGCTTTGGCTTTAAGTTCTTAGCCGATTTAGCTAGTTAAGCTACTGATTTTTAGATTATTTTAAGATCATGATTAAGTATAGTATAACTTCCTAAAGTTATACTACTTGATTCCTTAGCCATCCGAGCTATCATACAAGTTTCCGCTTAATTGCCTAAACTTTGCAAAAAGGTCATGTTCGGTATAAATCAAGGTTTTAAACACTAAAAACCATACAAATGAGTTATGGACTGATTTGTAAAATGTATTATGTTATTTTGATGTCCAAATTCTGACCATAAACTGCATTTTTATTGAATATGATTTATAAAGCGTTAAAAGGACTAAAATGCCCTTTTCGACATTTTAGAAAGTTTAAACATAATTTCTTCCACGAAACCTTTTATATACTGATGTAATATCATAAGTAGGTTATGTTGGGATGTTAAAACAGTTTATGACCTGAGTTGATGCTATAGATTCGTAAAATGTCGTTAAACGACTAAACTACCCTTTTTACGACAATTTGGTTTTAGCTAGACTTTTTGGGCACAAAATCTTATTCCTACTGTTGTAACATGTTAAATAACATATTTTGCTAATTTAAAACTGATCATAACCTCAGTTTACATTAATAAGTTCGGTAGAACTTAGATGACAACTTTTAATTTTATCACATACACCTCAAGTTCGGTTGAACTTGATATGAGATTTGAGAAAAACTACAACTACGAGCGGACTTGTAAATGATTTCAAGAAGAAACAATAAGTTCGGTCGAACTTACAACTGATTTCAAAGACAAACTTGCAAGTTCGGGCGAACTTAGCTTAAGTTTCCTGATTTTTTATCAAGTTCGAGCGAACTTGATAAAATTTCAATAGAAACTTATTAAGTTCAAGCGAACTTAACACAAACTCACTCTAAAACCCTCAAGTTCGGTCGAACTTGATAGAAATTCACTCAGAAACTGGATTTCTAAGTCAAGTTCGGTCGAACTTGGCTTATAAGTTCGATCCTGATGTGTTGTGAAAACATGTTTTTTTCAACAATTTGATATCAAAACGTTTGAATTTGATGTCCAAACTCTCAGGGGTTTATCACAAGTGTATTTTACATGACATGTTCAAAAATTAGCCAATTATATCCATGAATTCTTAAAAAATGTGAAAATGTTAAGAAAAATGATAGAATGGAGATGAAATAGAGAAATTCTTGTCTGAATTCCAGCATAGGTATCCAGGCTCTGATACCACTTGTAGGAACGTTCACGATTAGCACGAGAACCTAAATTTGTTATCTATTGTCCGATTAGGAGGAAACTAATAACAAGTTAACCAAATAACAAGAATTACTCATTTAAATGTTGTTTTCATCGATGTAAAGTTCAATACATTCGAGAACCGGATCCAACAGAGCTTCACCGTCTCTGTGCCAAAATCTCTCCACGTTACTAAATGAATTACCATGGCACCTATTTATACTATTACAAGTTCGCTGGTTAGGGTGGAAGTTGGGGCGAACTTGACTTCTCTCAACCATCTCGAGCGAACTTGGCATACAAAACACTTAAATACGTCTCGTTTCTAACAGATTAAGCCCTATTCACTCAGACTCGATACATAATGATGCAGGCAACAGACATATGCACCAACACCGAGCTAGCTCGGATTCGAAACCAAGCTGAAAATCAAAGCTCGGGCTCGGCTCGGCTTAGTTTGGCTCGATTTTAAAAATAAAAATTAATACATAGCTCTAAAAATTAAGTAGTCTAAAATATTATTCAATACTTCTAAAGAACATATCCAAATAAGTTCAACCTAATACATCACAAGCCAAAATCATGTTAAACAACATAGAATAAGTTACAAATTTCGACAAAATACAATATTAGTTCATTAGCATGATAATCAACCTTCAAATAAGTCATAAATATAAAATTACAAACCTATGTACATGTAATAATAATTGTTTTTTTTTGTAATATATTATAATGTATATAAAAATAAAATATGTTATAAGTAAAATGGTCGGAGCTAAGCCGAGCCGAGCTAACAAGCTAGCCAAACCGAGCCAAGCCGACTCGTTACGAGCCGAGCCGAGCTAGACTCACTTTCAAACCGAGCCGAGCAGCTCAGCTCACTTTCAAACCGAGCTATATCGAGCGATCTTTTTCCGAACTGAATCCGAGTGAGCTTCGAGCCACGAGCTTTCTGAACAGCCCTATCAGAAAACAAACCTAGAACAAATCACAAGTTTATGATGAAAAACTTCATTGTATCATATTCCTCAAAATGACCTAGATCGTTTACTTTCTTTTTTCTGGTCATGATTGCGAGTGACAGGGTTGAACTAAATTATGGTAACAGGTAAAGGAAAAAAAAGAGAAAATTTACCAAAGTTATTATGGCAGTTGTAGCCTCTTCTCCTAAACCTCTCATGTGGAGCTGTAGTAATCCTGCGAAACTGCACGAAATTCAAGATTCATCATCAGCAATAAAATACTTTTTCTCTTCTTAAACAGATTTGACAATAAAATTAAGTCATCGATAAAACTAACCCTCAGATCTCCAGGTTCACCCTCCACTTCCTGCAGGAGTAAAATCTTTTGAACAGTCAATTGCAACTTACCATATGTCTTTTCATAAAATAAAAAATTATCTTAACCATAATATTAACAGTTTACCTCCCCGTCTTGCATTCCTTCCTCAATATCTACAGTTAGAAGGTTCCCTATCATACTTTACATTAAGCTACTGCTCACAGACCTGAAAAAAACATAAGAAAAGCATATGATAATGATTGGCAGCCATGATACATAAACTAAGGATCTTCGTAAGAATGTTTGTCTAAAAACCTACTCTGTTATTGTTTGATTTTGATACTAAAAATAGCAGCCCTTCATGTTTCCAAGTTAAAAAAAATGCAGCCTTATTTAATTCCTATATAGAAAACAAAATGGCACCCACCCCATATGGTACCTTGTTTCATCACTTTTGCAGCCTAATAAGCCCACCAAATTGCAGCCATTATACCAAAACCCAATTTACACTAACACCAACCATACAATCCGAATCAAGAATGGGTTGGTTATCGGGTCCTAGAAAGCCTGATTAACCCGAAACCCGATAAAATAACCCCCCCTAAGTGTAGTAGCACCATTATTGGTTCAAAACAATTGAACTACCAATTGATAAAGTATATAACTAAACAAAACATGTATCCGAAGATAAAAGATGTGTAATTCCGAAAAAAAACACTCGATGGATTGAGGCAAATTGGGAAATCTAATACGCCGAGATCGGTAAGTACCACCTGAACTGTAAACATACCGCGAAGCAGTAGGATTTGGCCCACCACCCCGTAACCACCGACGTCATCCGCCACTCTGTTAACGACCGGCCTCATCCTCTTCCTTATCTTTAAGAACCTAATATCAAGCTTACCTCCCTTTGTAGCAACATCTTGTATAAAAAACCAACAACCAATTAAAAATGCCGATTACTAAATTCATAGCAGCGATCATATAAATAAAAACCAATTACATCTCTAATCAATAAAGCTGAGGCATACACCTACCTTTGTTGCTATTGTTCACACGTTGATGTTTTGAGGAGACGGGTAGCCTAAAATCTAAGCAAGAACAGTTGTGTAAGTAATCGCTGACCATCAGTATCATCAGTTCTTTTCTACATACAATATACAAATTCAACAAAAAATGAATTCAAACCATAACAAAATTACATATTCTTAAGTTCAAACTATAAGATAATTCACTTAATCAGTTACTGAAGATCAAAAAAATGGAATCAAATTACGGGTATAACAATAAGTTACGTAACAGGTCATTGAGAAGTTTTTATTTTGCCTGTCTACAGGTTGCAATATGTAAATGACCATATACGAACGAAATAATCAAAGGATTGTCCGATTGCATCATCAAAGATCGGAATATGTAAATAATTATCCCCAAATTAGGCAAAGTTAGTGAAGAAGAGTTTAGTAATCTATAACATCAAACTGTTTCTCAAAACCCATTTCTTCGACAAAATTATCATAGTAATACATAAACATAGGTGCTCAAAAAAAGTTTCAAAACTTTGAAGTTTTTTTTTCAAAAGAACCACCCATTTGACCCGAACTTATTTTGCTCCAAACCCATATGGACCCGAACTTAATTAATAATTATTTAATTGAACTTGACTCATTTTGCTCTGAACCAGTCTTAACCCGAAATCATTTTAATCCTAACCCGTATTGACCCGAACCCATTCTGACCCAAAGTCGCTTCAATCGTTGATCACACCTGTTAGTGATTTATTTATCACACACCATCACATTTCTCTTGTACAAACTGATTTGTTTGTGTGATCAGCTGAGGGGGAGTCTTAGAGTTAATCGAGTTGTAAAACATTTGAATCTTTGATGATTAATGAAAAGCAATCGTTGATGATGACTCCCAGTTTGTGAATATTACTGTGATAATCAATACTTGTTTACAAACAAAGAAACTCAATTTTAACACTATACGTAGTGGTTCAATCACTAGCAAAATAAAGACGTTGGCTCTTTATCTTTTGGTTATGGTGTTAAACTTTAGACACCGACGTTAAATATACACGCCTTTTATAACCACAACGTTAACTTAAGAAGTTTTCTAAGACTAGGTCATTAACTTTGAACACTAGCATTGACTTTAGACATGAAAGTCTCTTTTAGCCTTTAAAAATGCTTCATGCATACTATGAAAACTTTATACTTTAACACTTTATTATTTTACTATACTTTAACTTTAGCAAAATTTAACAAACTATGTCATACTTTTAAACATACTTTTTACTTTGAAAACTTCATCAATTATGCACATCACCCCAAAACCGTAAGGTAAAGAGGTGTCTAGAGACTCACATGTGTGCAATGCCATACTCTACCAATTAACGAGCTTAACTGGCCCTTAGCAACCTCTAGTTAACCGTTTTAGGTTCACACGTGAGTCACGTCAACTTTCATTCCAATCTATCAATCTATCTGGCGCAAAGTAGTCTTTGTGCTCAAGAATGCATCACGTGCGAAGTCCTTTTGCACTCGGGTAGAGTTTGCGCTCTATCAGGACTTTTCTCTATACTATTCATGTGGCAACATTGTGCGGGCACGACCACATGCAATGGGTCAAGTTGAATCTACTCTACCCATATACTTAGAAACGTAAACTATAAAAGTACAAACTATACTTTGCGCGCGTAAAATGATGTGATAAGTACCTTGCACAATGTACCTGTTTGTCTCAAAAACCCTTAAAAACCCTTATCAAAAACCCTTATCAAGTTTCAGACTTTATGATTCCATACCAATTGAAATACAAACCCATGAAGTCCCATGCAAAACCATCCACGAAAATCCGAACTTTAAATGAAAATATTAACCTTAACAGATATTGAGCTCAAGCTATGAAAGAACTCGATAAATCAGGTTGTTACACCCATGGTCTTTTGGATAATCGAACATGAGTGAATATCCAAAGACAAGCTTTGTTCCGTGCTCGATTCCGATTAGAAATCCCAAACACAATCTCTTTCTTGCTCTCTAACTTAGTTAAATGCAAGAATAAACGGCCTTTCATGCATCCCTTCCCATATCATGGTTTTAGGATTAATTTACAAAATTACCCTCCCAAGGCGTTTACTGTGATCTATCCCATAATGGGCCTCCTTTCCTATCATTTAAGTACCATTTTACCCCTTGTAAAATAACAAACTCATATAAAATTTGGGATTTCAAAATTATTAAGAAAAATTGGATTTTAATAAGCCTAACTTTGAACATATTTTCCATGCTATCTCATACTAACTAAAAGTTAAATCAGTTAGTTTTTGTTGATGTGGACTTCCACATAAGCAATCTACGTTATAAAAAATTTGACTTATTTGCCATATAAGTAGTCCACGTCTTCAAAACATTGTCTTTTTGCCACATAAGTTGTCCATGTCCGTAAAATCTGACTTTGGTTAGTATAGGATCGATGAGGGAAAATATGTTCAAAGTCGGGACACTCGATAAAAATTTCCTGAGTAGGGACTAGTAATAGGTCAAAGTTAGGATTATTAAAATCCAATTTTCTTATTATTAATGGATAACGTGTTAAAATCCATATGCGGATTTCACACCATTTCAAGGGTAGTACTTGAAATCCCACTATATTGATGGACCCTGCTTTTACTACTTTTAACAATTACCTTAATTTGATTTATGTTATATTACACTAAACAAATTTAGCGCCACGAGATCATTACTTTTAACATAGCACAATCTTCAAATGTGTTGTTAAGAAGTATATATGATTGCATAACTACCAGACTCACAAAACAATTCATAAAACCAAAGTTCTTGCATGATTTAATCGTGATAAGAACAAACATGTGATTTCTTGCATAGTTTTAAGCAATGCTAACAATTTTGTTGCATAACATGTTTTAGAAATTTTGTCCACTTACCCTGACCACTTATGTTTTCCAACTCCTTTAATTTTGCCACGTCTGTTTTATGTTGAGTCTGAGATCCTTGGAACTGATGATGACAAAACTAACACAATGCTGATACAAGTTATTACTAATGATGTGCCAAACTTTTGATGCAAATGGATGGCAAAGTTCAAAATCATTACTACAAATGAGAGACTTTAAAATTACCATTGATATGGGTTTGTAATAATGAAGACATAACTTTCTACTAATGACAAATTGACGAAGAAATCAATAAGTTTAATGCTAAAAGGTTCCCATATTGATGGGAAGACTTACTAGTTAAAAATATTTAAGATCAGTTTGCCGTTGCTAGTAGTTTGATACTCATAGAGTAAAGTTACCACCGGCAATTAACTTACTATTCATGAACATATTACAACATATAAAAATTAAGTTACTACAAATGAACAACTTTCTACGAAGAAGACATTATGTATTGATAAGGTCGTTATTCATGTTAAACTTAACTCAAAATATCAGGAAAGTTCAAGTTTATATATTACGCATATTATCTTTACTTGTTTACGTCTCTTATGTAACTTTTTTTTTACTATATCTTAGGTTATTTGGAGAATGTTAGCTAGTTTTTATCTTAGGGATCATATAGATTTCAATGTAACAGTAAACCCTATTATAAGTATCCATCACTTTTTTAAAAGAATTGGTAATTCTGAAATATTTATTTGTGTTCATCTTGTTCTTGATATTGAATCAAACTTGTTTTCTTGATTGATTGATTTAACTATACAATCACTCAAGTAAAGATGATATTAGTAATCACTGAATATTTTGATCCAATAAGTGGAATCATAACATGGTATCCTTGAATCAGTGGATTAGACATTTTGTTGATTTGAAGAGTACTCTTTGGTCATGTTTGATTATCAACTCCAAAAAATTGAACCATAATTCTAATATTAACTAAGGAAAAGTAAACTTTTTGTCATTTATGTTAGTTTATACGAACTTCTAGTGGTTATCCTTCAACTTTTAAATTGACATGATTCATACTTTATATTTCCAAATCTTGCATATTCTGTCTTTTCCACTAATGGGTGTTAAATTTTCCAGTTAAACCTGGTCATGTGCAAGGCTGATTCAGTCATTTAACCCTTCTATTTAAAAATATATTTATAAATAAAACATAAAAAAACTTAAAAACCCAAAAAATATTAAAGTTATATAAAAGTCTATCTCTCTCAAAATCTAAAACCCTATTCGCTTTGTTCCTTCTTTTCCACCACCACCACCACCACCACCACAAGAAAATTCAACTCTAAAATATTTCATCCCGATGCCCTAAATAGTAAACAACACAAGAAGTCAAAATCCCCTCAACCTGTTGCTAGTAACATCAAACAAAATCCATTGCAATGCCCTAAACACCACAAAATTGGAAAAATCACCTCAACCTTTTGCTGGTAAAATCCATGAGCTATGAAGCAAAACTCATAAATTAACTAAAATCAATACATACTTGGGTTAGTCGGAAGACCGTTTAAAAGGTTATCTCCGCCGGCCGACCTTAAACCCTAGATCCCAAGCCGTCTTGTTGGAAATGTGGTTGTTTCCACTCATGATTACCACTAGACGCTACCTTCAATTGCCAAGAAACACCATCTCTGCCATCGTTAGGCCAGATGCAACCCAAAATCAATTGCCAATCACATCAGAAAGACCATCAAATACCACAACCGCCACCAATCTACCATATTACTCATTGTCACCACGTTTAAACTTGAACAACCGTTGATGTCGCTACCAAGTTGCTGCCTTAGTTCGCCAGAGTAAGTTAAAGACCATGGTAGCAGGGTTTAGTTAGAAAAGAAAAATGGGAAAGAGTAGAGAGGGGGTGTTATACTTATCTTTTTTTTTTGTTTTACATTTTTGTATTAAATGGGTAAAAGGGCTAAATTGCCCTCACTTGGAGTCCATGTGGTTAGATTTAACTATGAAAACTAACGTCCATTAGTGAAATGGACGTTATGTGTAAACTTTTTTAAACATAATGTATGTTTTAGACATTTTTAAAGTTAAAGCACATCCACTGAAAAATGATATAAACAAAAATTTAATTTATCCTATTTACAAATTCAAAAAAGATGGAGATTTTTTATAATGCTGAACAAACACACCTCCAAGATTGGTGATTGGAGTTTTTGTTGAAGCGTAGGATGATGCATTTCTTCATCATGTACTCCATCTGTGGTAATTCTCATCCGTTCATAACTATGTTATAGACTCATATGTTACACGAGGTAGTATAATAGAAACAATATAATTTTTATAATATGTAAAATAACTGCATATAACTGATGTATTTTTATTACCATATGACATTTCACACAACTTGATGTGTACAAAATGCAACATTAAATTACATCAAACGAGGCATAAAATCAACCATTTTTCAGTACTAGTGTTGGAAAAAGCAAGTTTCTTTATTCCTTTTTAATTTACAGGACCAAATGAGCTTAAAAGAATAAAAGAAGCAAATAATCGGCTAAGACCAACACAAAATACAAGAAGAAGGAATAACGTGACATGCCCGACCCCTCGGCAGCATCCTAAGAACAAAAACAAGGAAAACAGAAGCTGACCACGGGGTAGTGTCCAGCTAGGCATGGGCCGTGGTGAACTCCAACACCTGCAGAAAAGACAAAAGGAAGCTTCCACGCCCACCACGGGGCCGTGCTCACAAAGACACAGCCATGGTCAACTCTTAGATTTGCATAATCTTGATAGTACAGTAAAGAGTTGACCACGGGGCTGTGCCCAGGAGGCACGGGGGAGTGTGGGGCCCTCTGCTGACAACTGAATAAATGAAGGAAGAGAAAGGACTGGCCACGGGCGGTGTCCAGCGGGCACAGGGCCGTGGCCGGGGCTCTGTTTGGACTATAAATAGGGGTGCTTGGTTCCCTTCAAAGGCATCCCTTGGCAAACCACTTCTCTCTTACTTTGCCACCACTCCATCACCACTACAACACCAACACCCACCACGATCATCCATTTTCTATCTTTATAGTGTGTAGTAGTCTCGGGATCTAAGATTGATCGTAAGAGTTCTTGTCAAACAAAGGCCATGCTTGGCTAATCTCCTACATCACTTGGTGAAGGCAAATCTTTTATGTATTACTTTTGATTATTAATCTTTCGGCTACTTTTTAATTGGGTATGTATTAATAACTAGTTTCTTATGTTGAAAGTGAATTTTCCTAATCATTTCTTCATGATGTCATTGATTTGATCATTCGTATCTTTACGGTCTATATAAAGCGCGTCAACTACTTGAAAGGGGGTTAGAAGGGTGGTTTGGTAAAGTTCTTGTCTCGTTCAAGGTATAGATTATGCGAGGACTTGGTTCAAGCTTAATAGGACCTCCTTCAATGCCCTATGGTATTGGATGACGGGGGTCCGAATAGCTTGAACCCCTCATATGTAAACTACTATTAATATATTAAACCAGCCTCTTGGGATTGTATCCCTGCTGACTCAAACCACTTGGCCGAGGGTAACGTCACCTTCAAAAGAGGGGCCTACCACTTTTCGCGTTAATAACTTACTTAATTGTCTTTCAATATTCCAGCTTGGGATTGTATCCCTGCTGACTCAAAACACTTGGCCGAGGGTAATGTCGCCTTCAAAAGTGGGGCCTACTACTATAATTAAGAGAATCTCTTAAAAAGTCCGAAAGTGCGAAAATCATCAAAGGGTACATAAAAGAGGAATTGGATCAAAGTGATTCTATCTTGTTTATTTGTATTTTATTTTTATTTATCTTTTCATTTTTATGTTTATTTTTATCTTTCAAAACTTTTATCAAAAATTTGTATCGATTAGATGTTGACGCTAAATCAGTATTAAAAGCTCTTGTGTCCTTGGACGACTTCGGTATCTTGCCAACACTATACTACGCTCGAGATGGGTGCACTTGCCCTAGTGTGTGTTTAGTGTTAGTACAATATCGTGTTTTATAAATCTAAAACTTGACTAATGCGTAAAACAGACTTAAAATATTAATAAAATCATATCACGCTTGATAGGAACCAAGTTTTTGGCACCGTTGCCGGGGACACAAGGATTTTAAGAAAGCTTAAAATCAACGGCCTAATCATTTAACAAAACCTTTTCAAAACTGCGCACTTGTTTTAATTTTTTAATATTTTTTAGTTACAGTAAGCTGAACACGGGGCCGTGCCCTCTGGACACGCCCCCGTGTTGCATTTATCCAGTAACCAAAAATTTAGTGCCCAGATAAAGAACTGACCACGGGACGTGTCTACTCAACACGGGGCCCTGGCGAACCTCACTCGGTGAGTATCGTCCAAATCAATGGATTACTACTAAGAAGATCGCATTCGCTACTACATAGAGGATGATTACGAGGAAGAATATTGTACCATTTGCGGTGAATCTCACTCGGTGCAAAATTGTTACCTCTTCCAACCATCCACCTGATACACTTACTATGAGGAACCAAGGTTTGTACTTCCGGAATCAAGTTTTGATTGGGACACTTATTCGTCCAACCTACATGAAACACCACCAACTATCATTCCCGAAGCCGAAAGCCTTATACAAAGTCTCAAAAATCTCGAACGTCTAATTAGAAGTTCTCGCGAAAGAGAAGAGGTTGTTTGTACTAAGGAGGTGATAATTGAAGAAGTAAAAATGGAAGAACAAATAAGTGAAAAGCTAACACGTGAACCAAACGACGAGAGAGGTACGTCCGAAAACGATAATCTTGAAAACGAGTCAAATTTTCAAGAAATTAACATTTTGTCACCTTCTTTTGAAAATAATTGTTTGATACCTACGCATGCTAAGTTTTTAAAAGAGTTAAACACTAACACTAAAATTGACGAAATAGTTCGCGTTAAATTAACAACCTATCAAACTACGCTAATAAAAGATGAGCAATTTGAAATGAACATAAAACCGGTTCCATGATTTTTTCAAAACACTTTTATTAGTAACATTACAATTATAAAGTTCTTTGTGTTAATATAATGCCTAACTATATTTTCGAAAAATTAAATGTTAGCGATTTTTGTCCACTTCAAATTCCCATTTTTCTTTCTAACCCAATACTAAAACAACGGGAGTGATTGAGAACGTGTTAGTACAAACATATCAAATGGTAGTCCCAACCGACTTCATCATTCTTGATGATGCTCTGCTTGTGTTGGGACGACCTTTTGTAAAAACCCATCAAGCCTTGTCCACTTCAAATTCCCATTTTTCTTTCTAACCCAATACTAAAACAACGGGAGTGATTGAGAACGTGTTAGTACAAACAGATCAAATGGTAGTCCCAACCGACTTCATCATTCTTGATGATGCTCCGCTTGTGTTGGGACGACCTTTTGTAAAAACCCATCAAGCCTTGATCAACCGGAAGCTAAACAACCTACCAATTGAATTAGGGGCCAACAAAAGGTATGTCAATCTTGACCAATCCATGAAATACCCAATCGGCAATGACCCTTAAATTGAAGATGAAGATGAACCACCCGATACGGAGAAAGAAATTGACCATCTCGTTGAAGAAGAAGACGCCATTGAACAAACCTTTTTGGTTCTCGACCAAAATAAAGAGCAAGAAAATAAGGAGTCTCCTAAAGACCCACCACTCGAGCTCAAAAAGCTTCCAAAAGGTTTGGAATATGCATTCCTAGACGAACATGGTAAGTTACCCGTAATTATTTCTTCAAAGTTAACTAGTGTAGAAAAAGAATAATTAATTAGACTTTTGAAAAAATATAAAAACGCGATCGCATGGAAACTCGTAGACATAAAGGGCATACGTCCGTACATGTGCACGCACAAAATTTTAATGGAAGACGACTATAAAGCGGTAATCCAGCCACAACGTAGAGTAAATCCAAACGTTCAAGAAGTGGTTAAAAATGAAGTCGTCAAACTACTGGGTAAGTCTTGTTTAAGTAGTTCCCAAAAAAGGAGGTATGACGGTGGACACTAATGAAAAAAATGAATTAATACCAACGAGAACTGTCACCGGAGAGAGTTTGTATAGACTATTGGAGATTAAATGAAGCAACAAGGAAAGACCAGTTTCCTTTACCTTTTATTGATCAAACTGGGTTATCACCTGGGATTGCTTCCCGGGTAGGAAAATTTACTTTTAAATACTCACAAGTGTATAAAACGGGTTAGCAATACTGAAGCATATCAAAGAAAAGTGCGGACTATGTAGACCATTGGTCTTGGCAACATTGCTAATAACAAACGGGTTAGCAAAACTGAGGCATATCAGTAAGGAAAAAATTATAAAAAATAAATACATCACGATCAAAAACCAAAAATCGTAGTTTCATTGATTAAATGTCTTCTTCGGATATAAACAAAATGACATATAAAAGCAAGATCAACCTGAACAACTTCAAAGTTAAGATCTCGGGTCCCCTGAACAGCTTGTCACTAATCAAATTTAAATAGAAACATTGAACAAATAAAAGCGTTAATAACATAGGTATAGAAAAATACATACGTTGAATTAAGAGTGACCCTGATTTTGTTTCTATCTTGTTGGTTAGCACCCATGATTAATGCATCTACTTCCACAACACCTTTATTGTTGTGCAAAAGTTGCACAATTAGAGACGACCGTAAAAGATATGATAAGAGTTGTGCCTTGTAACTTTAAGCAATTTCTTGTATATGGAGGCAAAATCAAAAATAAGAACCTATGGACTCACTCATAAGTCTCAAGTTTTTTAGTGTTATCATGAAATCATTTCCCTTGTTATATTTAACAAAAAGTTCTCTTTTAACTATGGTTACATATTGAGATCATACATTATGAATCTAAAATTAAAGAACAAAATAATACAAACCTATAGAAGAACCCAGCGAAATTTAAAGTAAAAAGGAAACAAATAATAGGATTTAATTATACAAATACATTTAGGAGGTTATCTGCATAAAAAAGTACATATGCTTTTTAAACTTTTCCAAATAACTAAAGTTCGAGCTTAAAAAAATCCGTACGGTTATCATCGATAAGAAACTAACCAACACCCTAAAGTCTTTCTCTAATATCAACATTATAAACAATAGAGATGTACAAATCTATAAACAATAAAGATATTCGTATGACAATCCATAGTTTTTTTGACAGGCAAACGGAGTACATCTATTATTAAACCACAAAACCATCCGACATAGCAAGGTACTACGAAGGACATATACAATTATAATCTAGATTCACCAAAAAACCAAATCAAAATACAAATTATACAAAAAACTAAAATTTCTCTAATCGCTCCAAAAGATGCCAGTTAGTTTTGATCTACTCATTACCCACTCGAAAGGTTCTTTCTTTTATTTCTTTAACGACTTTGAACAGACTACAATCCTATCCGCTGAAAACCTTTGCATTCAAAATGCTCCACATAGTTTGTGCGTTGTGTAATGCATCACCAACTCACTCCCAATTTTGGTTTGTTGATTCTTTTACCCACCTTACTACACAGTTGTTCTTCTCTTATTGCCACTCTAAATTCTAAAAATCTTTTTCAATTAAGGCTATAGGTTTCCATAAGGATTAGCTCGGTACCAACGGGTACCAAAAATCCCAAAAATTGGTTCCGGAACCGGTACCAAAAATACCCAGTACGGTACGGTTCAGTACTTGTACGAACCGGTATTTGAAAGTAAAAATCCGGTACTGTACCGGTACCAAATTGGTACCGAAAACGCAAAATGTTGGTACCGAAAATTAAGTCAGTTCGGGAAATTTGATATTAGTTTTGAATCGATACCCAATACCATTTGCTCATTGCTAATTTTCCATACCCCGTGCAATACCTGCATCTGTGAAAGGCATGCATTGAAAAAAGAAAGCATATAAGTGTAGCCAACTATGGGAAAAATAGTAAACTATACATATCACATATATTGACATGAAACACTTTTTTCAAATATAAGTATCAATTTTGATACACATAGATATCAACTGGTATATTAGCGTCATATTTTACCCAAGAGCAAGGTAGCAAAGTCAGGCAGCAAATATTTTGGATAATCATTTCATTCAGATTGCATAATACTAAAAACCTATATTAAATAATCAGATTTGAAAAACCTAATTCACATATTTCATTTAGTTTTCACACAGATATTAATCTCAGCCTTAGCATCACTTGTAATTACAATTTTCTAATCCTAGCAACATAAACTGAAATCAGAGGCACACACTGATATTATATAATTATTATTAATTTGTTATATACCTTTCAAGCGATACACTTCTTGAATCTTGATATCCGAAGTTGAAGCGTCTGTTGATACACCAAGAACAAAGACTATTATTTTCTTATACTTAAACAAATGATTAAATCAAAGGTAAAGCAAACTCAAATAAAGCAAAAGGGAGAAAAAAACTAACCGATGGACTCTAAATTAGGGTCAATCGGAAGTAAAATTGTTATTAGGAGATTCGGGTATTTGAGAAAGTTTCAGGCGTATACAAATAAAAGTTGAAATATATTAATCTTTTTCCAACCGACAATCACTGTCAATATTTTTATCAACAGAATTTTGTCACACCTTGATCCAAAATCACAAACACTACTCTGTCACGCAACGTCCCTCAAATAACCAAAGATCATTTCATTTATACTCCTTGCAGACATAAAAAGTCTACAGTTTGATCGACTCACACAACCAGGCTGCTGTACGCATTTATTTCACAACCTCATATTCCTCAGAGTTTTTATCTAATCAAACAAAAAACCAAGATCACACATAGAATCAGGCTATACTATTTGTTCAAAACTATCATTTTATTCAATGTACTTTCAAAACAAAGCACATGATGAGTTGATATATGTGAAAAATCAAATACTTAATTTATTCTGGAATAATATAAAAATAAAATAATCTAACAACCCTAAAACAGATGAGATTCAATCAGAATTAGAATCAAAATCAACAGCTTAACGAACATAATCCAAATCGAATCCAATAGGTCTAAACTGGAAGAAATCAATAAAAAAACACCAAAATTTCATTGTGGCATTTGATCGAGCAACCGATGTGCACTTCAATGAAATCAGTTTCAACATATAAATCAAAATACCAATACACCCAAATGCAACAAACCATACAAGCATCCGTTGAAATCTAAAAAATAAAACAAAAAGAAACAATTTTAACATACCTCTAAACAAATACCACCTACAATTGATAGAATCAAGCAGACAATGGCTGAATGTTGTTCATGTAGTCTGAAAAAAATGCAACAATCAAATCGATTTTAGAGTGGATAAAATAAGCTTTGAACAAAAACGGCTGGATAGAAACGTACCTGTTGAAATCGCTGGTGACGGAGTGGCGGCGGCTGTAGAATAGGTGGACATGACGGTGAAAGCAAGAATCACAAATATAGACAGACCTTCATTAGGATCGAAAGAGAGATGAAGAAAAAT
Source organism: Scalesia atractyloides (assembly GCA_947069175.1). Lineage (NCBI taxonomy): Eukaryota > Viridiplantae > Streptophyta > Magnoliopsida > Asterales > Asteraceae > Scalesia > Scalesia atractyloides. The sequence continues at coordinate 79,444,609 of CAMTDV010000005.1, read as the reverse complement.
ATATCCAGGAAGGAGAAGATGTGAATCTAGGGTTTCAGAAAGCAGGGTACGGGGGAAGTCTCTTATGGAAAGAAAGAAATAGAAGGTATTTATATTGATCCGAATTGTTGGTTGGATCGGGTTAGGAAATACGGGGCTTCACTGAAGAAAATTTAGACCCAAGAGTTTTGGAGCCAAAACCCAAATTTGATGCTCTTATAATTCGCACGTCAGCAAAATTTAGCATGTTTATTATATATAATAGATGTTAGAAAGACTATCCGGTCACAAATTTTATTGTTTTTTAGATAGTTTTTCAGGATACTTTCAAATACCAATAGCCCTGGAAGACAAAAAAAAAACAACTTTTACATGTCCCTATGGAACTTTTGCTTATCGACGCATGCCTTTTGGTCTATGTAATGCCCCCGCAACATTTAAACGTTGCATGGTGGCCATTTTCCATGATATGATAGAAAAACTATGGAAGTATTCATGGATGATTTTTCTATCTTTGGAGATTCATACAACCAATGCCTCGATAATATTGAACGAATGCTATCCTGATGTGAGGAAACTAACCTTGCCCTTAATTGGGAAAAATGTCATTTCATGGTAACGGAGGGAATAGTACTCTGTCATAAAATCTCAAGCGAAGGAATGGAGGTTGATCAGGCCAAAATAGACACCATTTCTCGATTACCACCTCCATCCTCTGTTAGAGCCATCAGAAGTTTCCTGGGGCATGCCGGATTTTATAGACGATTTATCAAAGACTTATCTAAAATTTCAAGACTTGTAACAAAATTACTTGAAAAAGATGCACCATTTGTCTTTGACAAGGATTGCAACCAAGCATTCTTAGCACTAAAAGAAATGCTAGTCAATGCACCAATCATGATAGCACCAGACTGGAAATTACCCTCCAAAATCATGTGCGATGCAAGTGACTTTGCAGTTGGAGCTGTCTTGGGACAACGAAAAGATAAGAATTTTCATCCAATATACTATGCAAGTAAAACTCTTAATGATGCACAAGAAAATTACACTACAACTGAAAAAGAGTTACTAGAAATGGTATTTGCTTTTGATAAATTTTATTCTTATCTTGTGCTTTCTAAAACGATAGTTTATACAGACTATGCAACCATTCGTTATCTCTTTAAAAAACAGGACGCCAAGCCATGTTTAATCTGGCAGATTCTACTCCTCCAAGAATTCGACATAGAAATCAAAGACAAAAGAGGAGCTGAAAACACCGCTGCCGATCATCTATCTCGCTTGGAAGATCCAGTTTTGGAGTCGAATAGAGATGAACTCATCAAGGAAAAGTTCCCAACGGAATCTTTTGATGGTGGAATATCAAGAAGAACCTTGGTATGCTGATTACACCAACTACCTAGCTAGTGGGGTGATAGTCAAGTGTAACATTTCACGTTTTCAATCCCTATTTGATCTTGAACTCTAAACCAACTTCTGGAAGTGAAATCACAAACTGTTACATAAACGTAATCAGTTTAACGCGACGTACACTCCGAAACAAGGACATAAGTTAAACATACCCTAAATACCCTTTACATCACTTAGAAATAAGTTTTGAAGGGCTCGGTATGGCAAAAACATGCTTATGCAACCCCAGGGACTATTTTGCAAAATCTGTGAAAGTACACCGATTCGCGTATTTCTTAATACGGAACACGTACGTACATTTCACACCCCAACCGATGGCGGAAACATCGGGATGAGACGAAAGCGAGATTACTCATTGCTCATAAATACTATTGGCGACAATATTTAATCAAAACCCATATTTCATTTATAATAACATTGTCAAGTACATCATTTGAAATCAAATACAACAATAACAAGTCAAAATTTGATACAACATTTCATAAACCTAACGTCTATATGTGTATCTAAGCATCATCTCTACTCCAATTTGTTGGCAAAGCTTCATCAACCTGTAACATGTTAAAAATACAAGTTCAATGCAAAGACAAAGAGGAGTACACAAGTTTTGTGATACATAGCATAAGTATAAAAGTGTAACTCGAATCCACATGGTAATTGTAAGCAAAGTTCATACTAATCATGCAATACTAGATCAAACCCCGAGTTTCCACAAAAGTTTTACGAGATCGAGCTTCCCTTGTCACAAAAGCGACAAGACTAAAATGAGTATGATAATCTTAACATAACCCCGACGGATGGTGTGCTACTCCTATAGCGCTATATATGATAAGTTGGGCTAGCTAAGTTAATGATCAAGCATGTATAAACGAGCATGTATCAAGGCATAACAAGTATTCATGTATAAGGATTGAGCATGTAAAGCATGAGTTTGTGATAAGTGAATTTTGATAAGTAAACATGTTACAACCCCAAAGTGGTTAAATGGTAAATGGGTCGAGTGTACTCACGGTTTTGCTAAGCGTTCCACTTAAGAAATCCCGAGAGCCTTGTTGTGATAATTAGAGTTTGGCACCTTGTCCTTCTACAAGAAGAACATAGGCATTAGTTAGGAGCGTAACGGTAGATTTGGATTATTCGAGCGAGATTACGGAAATAGGAATAAGGTTTTATGTATGAAAATATTCACTAAGACATAGCACTTGTTCTTGACACTATGATAACCCGAAAAGGGGTTTATATGGTTTCATAGGTTCGAGACCTATTAGAATCGTGACAAGGAACCATGTACTTTAGTGATAAACTTAATAACTTGATAGGTGATTATTTAGTCATTATCAGGGTTTCGGTTTTAGGATTATATTATAGTCCATAAAATATACATAATATTAAGATCATGTAGGAGGTGGGAGGATGAACCATCCACTTTGGTACCTCTAAGTATTCAAGTAAGTCAAGCATGGAGGTAGGATGATGAACATCCATTTAACCTTGTTATATGATTCACCACTACACGAGTTGTCATAGACAACAAGGAGGGTCATGAATAAGAACAATACAAGAATGAAATGACAAGAATTGAAAGTATGTCACCATAATATCAAGTAGCCAAGTGAATACAACCCGGAGAGCACACGAGGACACATGTCAACGGCTTGGCGAGGTTGTGACACTTTAGGACTAGTAAACTACTTGAGGTGATGATGAAAATCATCAAGGGATGGGTGGTCTCAATGTTTAGGATAGCCAAAGCTAACCTTGGTGGACACACATGAATAAGTCTATGAACTTGCATCACTTGTGAGCTAAATGCTCTATGAAAACAGAATATTTGTGAGGTTTAAACCTCTTGTTTGGATGTCTCAACCTTGTTTTTAAGCTTAACCAACCACAAGAAGTGTTGTAAGCATTCAGACATAGGTTTGAGATGAGATAAACTCAAGTTGGATGAACATAACAAGTTTTAAAAGATTTTGGAAACAAACAGAAAGTTTATGGACATTTTCGGGGCATTTCCAGGTCAAGATTCTCCATGGAGAACCCTAGGAATTCAACCCAAAGATTATCCAAGTATGTAGAAGAAGAATCAAGTGAAAAGACCAAGTTTTGAGCAAGTTATGCTCACTTTAGTGAAGGAGGTATAATCTGCCCAAAATTCTAATGTGGAGTGTTCTTGAGGTGATTTGGGAGTAATTTGATGAGATTAGGAGGTTGTGAAAGTGTCAAATGGCTTGGAGGAGGTGTGTATTTATAGTGGAGGAGTTAGGGTTTGTTAGGAAGTGAATAAAGGTGGTTTAAAGGTGATTGGGTGAGGTTGGGTTGTGTGGATTCGTGCATTTTCGCGAGCCAAAACATATTCTGCCCGCCCAGAGTGCCTTACGGACCGTAAGGCTACACCCTTGCGGTCCGTAAGGACCTTAGCCGGGTTGAAAATTTGATTTTTGTTGTTTAACTCAAAAGTGACGGGTTTTAGTGATTATTTAAGATATTTTATGGACTTGTTAAGTATTATAAGGTATCATAAGCATAGGTAATGAGTAATAATGTATGTGTATGCATCAAGTGATCGAGATCGAGTATAGGTATCATGTAACAAGTATGTATTATGTAAGAATGCTGCGTATTATCAAGTATATCACGTATTTGGGTATGAGTATCATGTATAAGTATTGTATGAGTATGCATAACAAGTATAGGGACAAAATTTATATTTCCATTACGATTCAAGTCTCAATTACAACGATTACAATGAAATGAGAAATACAATACAAAGACTTCCAAAATTAGAATTACAACACGAGCTTGCTATAAATAGAAAGTAAGGAAAATGCGAGGCGTTACAGTACATCCAAAAATTTTTCTAATCATTAAAATCTTGTATTTTAATGATTGGAATGCAAAAATATCATTCGTTACGCAAATACAGTTGTTTACGCGTTAATTAAAGCATTCGTCGTAATTAAGCGAAAAGCGCAACCGTACAACCGAACGAACCGACATCCGTGACATTTACGGTCTTATTTTAAGTTCCCCAAGCTTTATCGTCCTTATAAAGCTTAAAAATCAGGTTAACGGGTGTTAAACGCGACAAAAACACCTTATAACAAGTGCAGGGACTTGTTTTGCAATTTTTGAAAGTTTCTTATTTTTGGAGGGGCCTCATGTGGCGCGCCAGCAAAAACTGGAGTTGGCCCGTGGCGTGAGGGTTACCAGTTTTCAGCTGAAACCTGGTAGCTTCTTGTTTACTCCACACCAAGCATTCGAATTTACCACCATTTCTTCTGCATTAGACAAGTGTTTTTGACACTAATCAACTCCTTGATGACTTATGGACACTTGGCTTGAATTGGGAGCTTCAAATTCACTATGAATATCCATGATCATCACCATTTCAAATTGCCCATTTCTTCTTCTTCTTCTTCTTCTTATCTACACTATTTGGAGGCTACCATTTTGTTGGAGGCTTCCTAACGTAGCGAGGAGCGAGTTTTCCTTTCTTACCGAAACGAACAACGCCTTTCCAAGGGGATACCTTGAGAAGTACCTGATCACCTATGTTAAATTCCAAGGGCTTGCGTCTTTTGTCAGCGTAGCTCTTTTGTCGGCTTCGTGCTTTGAGGAGATTATCACGTATTTGTAAGATCTTGTCCGTTATCTCCTGTATTAGTTCATGACCGGTGATTTGTACGTCTCCAATCTCGTGCCAACAAATAGACGAACGACACTTGCGACCATATAATGCTTCAAATGGAGCCATCTGAATACTACCGTGATAACTATTGTTGTACGAGAATTCAACCAAGGGTAAGTGCGAATCCCAATTGCCGCCAAAATCGATAACGCATGACCGAAGCATATCCTCCAAGGTTTGGATAGTATGCTCGGTTTGACCATCAGACTGAGGATGAAAAGCGGAGCTAAGATTAAGTTGAGTGCCAAGGGCGGATTGAAAAGTTTGCCAAAGGCGAGAGGTGAAACGAGCATCGCGATCAGAGATAATATCAAGAGGAGTACCATGGCGGCTAATGATTTCGTCCGTGTAGATACGAGCCAATTTCTCGACTTTGTAATCTTCACGAATAGCGAGAAAATGCGCGGATTTAGTCAATCGGTCATTGATAACCCAAATGCTGTCATGACCAGGCGAAGTACGAGGCAATTTCGTGATGAAATCCATGGCTATGCTTTCCCATTTCCAGACAGGAATTTCTGGTTGTTCGAGCAAACCAGAGGGACGTTGATGTTCTGCCTTGACTTTGGAACACGTAAGACATTTGGACACATAAAGAGCGATATCACGTTTCATCCTAGGCCACCAATAGGATACACGTAAATCATGATACATCTTATCAGCGCCAGGATGAACGGAGTACCAGGATTTGTGGGCTTCATCCATCAAAGTAGACCGAATATTGAGACGATCGGGAATCCAAATACGACTATGGTAGTAAAGAATACCATCAGGTTTAGCTTCGAGCGGGTTTTCGACTCCACAATTCAATTCACTATCGAGGTTACCCTCGTTAATGATGGTAAATTGTGCTTGTCGAATCAACTCATTGAGTTTTCCCACGATTTGGTAGCAACGAACACTCTTAACGTGAGTCTTACGACTAAGTGCATCGGCCACGACATTCGCCTTGCCAGGGTGATAGCGAATATCACAGTCGTAGTCGTTTAACAATTCTACCCAACGACGTTGACGCATGTTGAGTTCCTTTTGATCAAAGATATGTTGAAGGCTCTTGTGGTCGGTGAAGACCCTACACTTCGTACCGTAAAGGTAGTGTCGCAAAATCTTTAATGCAAAAACAACTACACCAAGTTCAAGGTCGTGAGCAGTATAGTTTTTCTCATGAATTTTGAGTTGTCTCGACGCGTAAGTGACTACTTTGTCCCGTTGCATGAGAACGCAACCAAGACCCTGGTTAGAGGCATCGCAATACACGACGAAATCGTCGTTCCCATCGGGGAGAGTGAGGATAGGAGCATTACAAAGCATGTCCTTGAGCGTTTGAAAAGATTCCTCTTGTACGAGACCCCAAACAAAAGGTTTGTCTTTTTGAGTCAACGAAGTCAAAGGAACGGCAATCTTGGAAAAGTTCGAGATGAAACAACGATAATATCCAGCTAGGCCAAGGAACGAACGAATTTCAAAGGGCGACTTAGGTGCAATCCAATTCTTCACAGCTTCTATCTTTGCAGGGTCAACGTGTATACCGAGTTCATTGAGAGTGTGACCTAAGAATTGAACCTCTTTTAGCCAAAATTCACACTTGGAGAATTTGGCATAAAGACGTTTGGTTTGCAAAAGCTGAAAAATGAGACGCAAATATCGTCCGTGCTCTTCTTTCTTCTTGGAGTAGATTAGGATATCGTCGATGAATACAATGACAAAATGATCGAGAAAAGGCTTACACACGCGGTTCATGAGGTCCATAAACACTGCAGGTGCGTTTGTCAACCCAAAAGGCATGACCACGAACTCGTAGTGTCCATAACGTGTGCGGAAAACGGTTTTGGGTACATCTTCCTCGGAAACCCAAAGTTGATGATAGCCAGAACGAAGATCAATCTTTGAAAAGCACTTCGCGCCTTGCAATTGATCAAAGAGATCATCGATACGAGGAAGGGGTATCGGTTCTTTACTGTAAGCTTATTGAGTTCACGATAGTCAATACACATGCGAAATGACCCATCTTTCTTTTTTACGAAGAGAACGGGAGTGCCCCAAGGGGAAGTACTAGGGCGTATAAAGCCTTTATCAAGAAGCTCTTGAAGTTGGCTTGATAGCTCTTGCATCTCCGAGGGTGCTAAACGATAGGGAGCTTTCGCAACGGGAGTTGCGCCAGGAATAAGATCAATACGAAAATCAACAGCTCGAGGAGGCGGAGGACCAGGAAGATCCTCAGGAAAAACGGAAGGAAACTCACAAACGACAGGAACATCACTTATGCTCGGACCTTTGTCTTTCTTTTCCTCGACATGGGCGAGAAAGGCAAGGTACTCCTTACGCAAGTACTTGTTCGCTTTGATGCACGACATAAGCTTGAGACCTTTAGAAGGTTTCTCGCCATAGACGTGTAGAGAATCGCCTTGAGGAAGAGGGAGGCGAATAAATTTTTTCAGAATAAACAACTTCGGCACGAACTCGCATAAGCCAATCCATGCCTACTATGATGTCGAAACTACCCATTTGCATGGGAATAAGGTTAATGGAGAACGAATGATCATTAAGAATCAAAGAGCAACCAGAAAGAACGGATCAACGGATATGGTTTTACCATTAGCGGCTTCGACAGTGAAAGGATTAGGCATTTTAGATCGTTCGCACTTAAGCAAAGGTTCAAATTCTAGCGATACAAAACTCCTATCGGCACCAGTATCAAATAGACAAGTAGCATAAATATGGTTCGCAAGGAACGTACCAGTAATGACGTCATTAGAGCTCTGGGCTTGAGCGGAGGTAAGGATGAAAGCTCGCCCCTTTGCAGGCTCAGGCTGCTGCTGCTGCTGCCGCTGCTGATGCTAGTGCTGCTGGTTGAGAAGAGGACAGACATTGGCGAGATGGTTGGGATCGCCACATTTGTAACATGCTCGCACAGGAGCATTTTGACGCTGGGGTTGAGTTTGGTTCCGGTTAGGGTTAGGGACAATGGCTTGGTTGCTTTGGGTTTGGCGACAATGGCTAGCGAAATGCCCCATCCTGTTACAGTTGGCGCATTTCCGACACGGGGTATTAGGGAGGTGGTGATAGGTGCAACGATCACACTTAGGCCAAGTGCCGATGTTGTTTCGTTTGGGTGGATCACTGTTTTGGGTGGAGGAGATGGCATTTAGAGGTGTAGGGGTAGGCGGAGTGACGACCGCGTTGTTTTGAATAGGAGCCTTCCGCTTCTTGTTCTTGATGGGGTTCTTTTTGGCTTGAGGGAGAGGTGATTCGGTAGTGGTGGTGGTGTTGGCTGTGGCTTGGTGCGCATGCTTCGTAGGAACCTTATCGTAGGCCCCCTGATGGACGTAATTGTGGTTAAGCTCTATGATGGTGCTATAGGCTTCTTCGATGGTTTTGGGGCGTGCGGCGGCTACGTGATTCATGATCACAGGAGAAAGCGAACAGATGAGCTTAGCTATCGCTTTGGGAACCGTATCCACCTGTCCATGACAGACGATACTCAATTGTTTGAAGTGAGCGATCAATCCTTTAGCATCACTCCCTTGCTGGCTGAGGTTCCAGAATTCCTTTTCGAGCTTCTGGGTCTCGTGGGGAGGACAGAACTGATCTCTCATGAGCTGCTTGAGCTCTTCCCAAGTGAGAGTGTGGGCTGCTTCGTTGCCACACTTGTTACATTCCGTAGTCCACCACTCGAGGGCTCTCTGACGAAAGACCCCGGTAGTGTTGAGGGTTCGAAGTTCATCAGGGCACCCGCCCTGAAGAAAGGTAAGCTCCATTGCGTCAAACCAGTTAATCATGGCGGTGACACCATCCATGCCAGTGAATTCTACCGGTTTACAAGCCATGAAATGCTTGAATTGGAAGGACGCTTTGGGGTTGTCGGTCTTAGAGTCGGCAGAGGATTTGGGGGTTTCGGTGTTGATGGTTTGAAGCTGGCGATATCGGGTATAACACGGGCCATTTGATCGGCCATTTGCTCGGCGACAAGACCCGCGAGTTCTTGCTTGGAGATGGAGTCTTCATTGTTGTTGTTGTTGGAACCCTTGTTGGACCTCTTGGATTTCTTGGATGAGTTAGGGGAATTCATCTAGAGGTTCAACATAGAAGAAAGGGGATGAGACGTGATCATAATATGGAGAAACAAGTTGTGCATGGATAAGCATGTATAAGGTTCACATAAGGTTGCATGGATTCATCAAGTATAGTTCACAATGTTTGCATGAATTCATTATGTATAAAATGTCGTATGAATGCGAATAAGGAGTATAAATTTAGTGTGTTCACGGGGATTAGCATTGTTTTTTATTGCGACAAACGTGCGAAATGTGTAACGGTTCAAACTAACAAGGTAACAAGTATAAAATCACATAAAATTGAGATAACATAAAAGATTGGCTCAATAAAACATGGGATTGTTTCGGGTAGAGAAACGTCGACAATTCCAAAGTGAATCGAAGATCCTTTCTAATTAGAGAAACGTGCTTTGGCCTATAGGTAAAATACTCTTATCGAGAAGCGACTTACGGTATTTTACCCTTCCAGTTACTACACGTCTCTAATCGATTAGAGAATCGAAACTTTGGCGAGAGCAAAAATCGAGGAATGGGACTTAATCGACAAGGTGCGGGTTTCACCCCTAACTTGAAGATCGTACCCTAAGTGTGGTTGTTTCTTACTAAACGAGGAGCATATTCCGACTCGTTTATAAGATCCACTAGAACATGAAATGGAAGTTTCCACAAAGATGTGGATATCACTCCTAACTTGATGGTATAACTTTATGAAAAATCGAATACGCGGAATGAGGGATTTCACCATAAATTGTAAGTCATTGGACCTATCTTGGTGCAAATCGCCTCATTTGCATCATGAGTGTCTTCAAGTGTATTGTGTAAGATGTCTTAGGAAAGACATTATGTAAATTTTAAGACCAAAAGATAAGAAACAAGCAATGAGGGAGAATAAAGTATTAAGCATGATATAAGAATGGTAAAAAATGGACACTTAAACTATAGACTAGGTCGAACATGGCAATTCTACCTAATTCCCTATAGTTATGGCTCTGATACCAATCTGTCACACCCCAACCGATTGCGAAAACATCGGGATGAGACGAAAACGAGATTACTCATTGCTCATAAATACTATTGGCGACAATATTTAAACAAAACCCATATTTCATTTATAATAACATTGTCAAGTACATCATTTGAAATCAAATACAACAATAACAAGTCAAAATTTGATACAAAATTTCATAAACCTAACGTCTATATGTGTATCTAAGCATCATCTCTACTCCAATTTGTTGGCAAAGCTTCATCAACCTGTAACATGTTAAAAATACGAGTTCAATGCAAAGGCAAAGAGGAGTACACAAGTTTTGTGACACATAGCATAAGTATATAAATGTAACTCGAATCCACATGGTAATTGTAAGCAAAGTTCATACTAATCATGCAATACTAGATCAAACCCCGAGTTTCCACAAAAGTTTTACGAGATCGAGCTTCCCTTGTCACAAAAGCGACAAGACTAAAATGAGTATGATAATCTTAACATAACCCCGACTGGTGGTGTGCTACTCCTATAGCGCTATATATGATAAGTTGGGCTAGCTAAGTTAATGATCAAGCATGTATAAGTGAGTTCGGACATAGGTTTGAGATGAGATAAACTCAAGTTGGATGAACATAACAAGTTTTAAAAGATTTTGGAAACAAATAGAAAGTTTATGGACATTTTCGGGGCATTTCCAGGTCTGGATTCTCCATGGAGAACCATAGGAATTCAACCCAAAGATTATCCAAGTGTGTAGGAAGAAGTATCAAGTGAAAAGACCAAGTTTTGAACAAGTTATGCTCACTTTAGTGAAGGAGGTATAATTTGCCCAACATTCTGATGTGGAGTGTTCTTGAGGTGATTTGGGAGTAATTTGATGAGATTAGGAGGTTGTGAATGTGTCAAATGGCTTGGAGGAGGTGTGTATTTATAGTGGAGGAGTTAGGGTTTGTTAGGAAGTGAATAAAGGTGGTTTAAAGGTGATTGGGTGAGGTTGGGTTGTGTGGATTCGTGCATTTTCACGAGCCAAAACATATTCTGCCCGCCCAGAGTGCCTTACGGACCGTAAGGCTACACCCTTGCGGTCCGTAAGGACCTTAGCCGGGTTGAAAATTTGATTTTGTTGTTTAACTCAAAAGTGACGGGTTTTAGTGATTATTTAAGATATTTTATGGACTTGTTAAGTATTATAAGGTATCATAAGCATAGGTAATGAGTAATAATGTATGTGTATGCATCAAGTGATCGAGATCGAGTATAGGTATCATGTAACAAGTATGTATTATGTAAGAATGCTGCGTATTATCAAGTATATCACGTATTTGGGTATGAGTATCATGTATAAGTATTGTATGAGTATGCATAACAAGTATAGGGACAAAATGTATATTTCCATTACGATTTAAGTCTCAATTACAACGATTACAATGAAATGAGAAATACGAATACAAAGACTTCCAAAAATAGAATTACAACACGAGCTTGCTATAAATAGAAAGTAAGGAAAACGCGAGGCGTTACAGTACATCTAAAAGTTTTGGTAATCATTAAAATCTTGTATTTTAATGATTGGAATGCAAAAATATCATTCGTTACGCAAATACAGTTGTTTACGCGTTAATTAAAGCATTCGTCGTAATTAAGCGAAAAGCGCAACCGTACAACCGAACGAACCGACATCCGTGACATTGCCGGTCTTATTTTAAGTTCCCCAAGCTTTATCGTCCTTATAAAGCTTAAAAATCAGGTTAACGGGTGTTAAACGCGTCAAAAACACCTTAAAACAAGTGCAGGGACCTGTTTTGCAATTTTTGAAAGTTTCTTATTTTTGGGGAGGCCTCATGTGGCGCGCCAGCAAAAACTGGAGTTGGCGCGTGGCGTGAGGGTTACCAGTTTTTAGCTGAAACCTGGTAGCTTCTTGTTTACTCCCTTGGACACCAAGCATTCGAATTTACCACCATTTCTTCTGCATTAGACAAGTGTTTTTGACACTAATCAACTCCTTGATGACTTATGGACACTTGGCTTGAATTGGGAGCTTCAAATTCACTATAAATATCCATGATCATCACCATTTCAAATTGCCCATTTCTTCTTCTTCTTCTTCTTCTTCTTCTTATCTACTCTATTTGGAGGCTACCATTTTGTTGGAGGCTTCCTAACTGAGTTTTCTAAGCTCTTCAAGTGTTCTTCAACACAAGTAAGTGGTCTCTTCTAGTCTTGTTCATTTCTTTGAGCTTTTTTTGAGCTAAAAGTCAAACTGTTGATTTTCTGTTTGACTTTCGGTTCTGACCATTTTTGGTCAAGTCAAAGTTCAATTGAACTTTGCAACGTGATCGTAATCACGATGGTTATGATCCATAGCGATCACGCCTACTGATTACCACGTTTACTAGTCGAAGTGACGAGTCAAAGTTTCAGTCAAAATGCGCATTATGTGCATTTTGCGAAGGAACTATTTTCGGGTATAAAAACACTAAGTTTTGATACCAAAACATTTTATAACTTAGTTAGACATGTTTTTGGTATGTCTAACTTGTCACTTTTAGTTTAGTGCTTATTTAGGGTCGTAAGTCGAGCGGTCTTGACCACCACTTTGACTTTCGAATCCGACGCGTTTGGTCGATCTTAGGATCCGACTAAACACATATTTATGACCATAGTTGTATAGGGAATAACCTACTGAGGTTATACCTTTTGGTCACTGAAGGGGTATGGTCCCAAAAATCTTGCGCCAATCAAGGAAACCATACCCATTAATAACTTCTAAGGAAACTGCGCACAGACTTCTTTGCCAAAACAAGATTTATTAGAACTTTACACCAAGTATCCAAGAGAGGAAAGCGTCATTCAACTACCTTGCGCGGGCTCGCGCAAGGTTCAAAGTTAACCTTGAACACTCTCTTTGGATAAATGCTTCATTTAACTACCTTGCGCTGGCTCGCGCAAGGTTCAAAGTTAATCTTGAACATTCTTGTCTGATAATGCTTCATTTAACTACCTTGCGCAGGCTCACGCAAGGTTCAAAGTTAACCTTGAACATTCTTGTTTGATAATGCTCCATGCACAAAACCGTGCGCAGACATTTATATTAAAGCAAGCATCCACCAAATGTTGCGCTAAGCAGCAAGGAGAAGAAGGAAGATCAGTTAAATAACTTGCGCTTCCCGTGCAAGGAAACAGTATATCCTGAGAAACTTTCCCTTAGCAAAATCCTTGGTGCAAAAGCAAAGGGAATCTTTTCTGTTATAACAGAATGTACACATGGCGAATAATAGATGGGTAACAGCTGTGAAACCTTCTAGAAGCCATTAACACCCAATCGTGCAAGCATCTTTTCGGTTATAATTGCGACATGGCAGCATCTGGACGGCTGAGGAAGATCACGGTGATGGCATGCTCACATTTATAAGATGTAGTGATCTCATGCTGACACGTGGCGCCTCCCTAACCGCTGATGAGCTCACGATCTGTGTGCACTAACAGATTGCCAACAAACGTTAACGAAATAACAAAAGATTCCGTTATAACAATCTCTCTTTTTGGCGCCAAACGCCGGCTATAAATAAGTAACTTGGAGTTCAAGGAAAGGTATTCACACTCAACTACGCTCTTACAATACTTACTTCCGACTACCTGTACTTATTCTCACGTCGGAGGGTGGTCACGGAGAGAACCTCCTTCTCCCCGTGGCGAGTTAACGGTGTTCTGTTTTGCAGGATCAGCCAGAATATTGTTCTATTCATCATCCATCGTGAAACTAAACGGAGGGTTAACCCTTTTATGAAGAGCCCATTCCATAGATCTACTTCGACTCCGGTCTAGTTGATCTAGGGTTTCTTCATTGGCGCCCACCGATTTCGATTCTCTCACCTTTGATTTCGTTTCACTTAGATCTGCAGCGTCATGGCTGACGGATCATCTTTTCAAGGTCTTCGATCAGGGATTCGACGCGTTGTTGTCGGACCTCAGGTCGATGGACAAATAGTTGAGGATTCTTCCGGCGAAGCTAATGCTCAGTATGATCCTAATCACAGCTCCTCAGGTTGATGTTACGTCAATTTTACCACCTGGAGAGACTCCATTATCTAGGTTAATCAAATATCAAGCAACTCTAAATGCTATGTATGCTCAGTTATGTGCCCAAACCGGAACTCCAGCTATTCAAGCCCCGGTTAGCGCTCCTCAGGTCCGTGCTTCGCCGGCACCTCGAGTTTTGAGTTATAATACTCAAGGTCATGCTCGTTCCCCTTCACGCATGCCTGAAGACGGAACAGAAATGCATTCTAAAACCAGGAATGATCCTGTTCATTCTTGTAATAGAAGGCAAGAAGACAACGTTCAGCGTCGCGCATCTGTCCACTCTCGTTTGGGCCCGCGATCTTCACAGAAACGGGACACCCGACACGATGAGCTCGATAGAACCTATGAGGAAGGGGATAGTGCAAGTATTTTTAATCGAATATCTGCAGATCATGCTAGTTACAGGCCAAAAGTACGCGCTGTATACAATCCAGAAGCTGAGCATAATTACAATTTGGTGTATCGCCCAACCGAAGCAGCTGAACAATCAAAGTTTACCAGAGAGATAGCACTGGCTCCGTTGGAGCGAGCGAAATTACCATCCAACGTTGGAAAGTTTAATGGTTTGACTGATCCCGACGATCACATGCGCCTCTTTACCGGCGCAGGGTTACTTGGGTGCTGGACACTGCCAATGTGGTGTCACTTATTTGTGCAAACCCCACTTCGTGTTACGCGCCTTTGGTTTTATAATTTACCGGCAGGTAAACTTTTCTCTTGGAATGACTTAAAAGAAAAATTTCTTACACACTTTAGTCAGCAACGGCGATACGTGCGCGACTCCTCAGATGTAATGAACATCTGGCTGAGGGACGATAATAAAGAGGTGTTGGAGATTGGAGATGTCCATGAAGACCTTATACGCGCAGTTCAAGTATGCTGTAAGGTGCGACGAAATGATTAAATTGTTGTCCGGTACAACTGGCCTTCCAAAAACTGGGATAAACTCATGGCGGTAGCCAAGGTTTATGCCCAGACTGAGCGCAACTTAAGTTCGAACCAGCCACCTCTACCTCAGAACCGTCCGCAAGACCTGAGTAGAGGTAGTCGCAAGTATAAGATAAACTGGAAAGTGTCAAGTTATAATTCGTATTCTCCGTATTCACCAAGTGATGCGCGAGCAACAATCAACAAGATAACAACTCAAAAAGAAATTAAACAAGAGAATAGGGAATGTCAGTGGACTCCGTTAACGAAGTCGCCGGCTGAGGTCCTCAGTACTGAGAATTATCAGTTTAAACAGCCGCAACCAATGAAAAACAAAAAAGGGCAAGACCCAAATTTGTTCTGTGACTATCATAGAGACACCGGCCACACAACAGATAATTGCATCAGTCTGCGCACGGAGATTGAGAAAGCGTTAAAGAGTGGGAAGCTTACACATCTAGTCCAAAATGTGTGCAAAGAGATTAAACAGATTACACGCGAGAACGAAGGTCCTAGTAACAAGAAAATGAAACAGCACGTTTCCATGATTCAAGGTGGATCATCGCGCAAGCATAGCCATCAACTTTTTCAAAACAACACTTGGCGCGAACAACAAGTCATTTTTTCGATCGTTCCAGGAGGTCCTCAAGAAGACCGGCCAGTAGTTATCACCGGTATCTTTGGGCACTACCAAACATAGATCCAGGTAGTTCCATGGATATCATGTATGAGAAGTGTTTCAAGCAACTAGATCCTGAGGATAAGGCACGCTTGGAACCAGTTGATTTTCCATTAACTGGGTTCTGCAATAAGGCTGTCTTTCCTCTAGGACAAATCCTCTTTCCTGTCACTTTATCTGATGGAAGGTGCTCTCGAACGAGTAATGTCAACTTCATGGTGATGCCGGCAAATTCCCGTCACGATGTAATATTGGGACGCCGCGCGCAACGTGATTTTAGTATGATTACTTCCGCTCCGCATGCTGCTTATGGTTTTCCGACACCAAATGGCGTAGCTATACTTTATAACGCGGTAAGAAATTATGTCAATTGAGGAACCAGTTATGAAGGCTGGCAAGACATTGCCAAGCAATGAACCAGAAAAGTGGGTACTCAACAATAAGTACCCTGAGCAAACAATCTTATTAGGAACTGCAGTCAGTATTGAAATTCGCGCAAAGCTTAAATTACTGTTGTTTTGCAACAAAGACATTTTTGCCTGGACGCCTGCTGACATGGTTGGTGTCCCGCGCGACGTTGCGGAACATTGCCTGAATGTATTTCCATCAGCATAGCCAGTTGTGCAGAAAAAGCGCAGCCTCGGGTCAGAAAAGACAGCGGCAATGAACGAACAAGTCACCGAGTTATTAAATGCTGGTATTCTGCGCGAAGTCAAATACCAGACCTGGGTGGCAAACCCAGTCATGGTTAAGAAACATAATGGCGGATGGCGGATGTGCGTAGATTTTAAAGATCTAAACAAAGCGTGTCCAAAAGATTGTTATTCTCTTCCTGAGATTGACAAAAAGGTTGACTCATTATCTTCCTTTCGCTGGAAATGTTTTCTAGATTGTTATAAAGGTTATCATCAAGTCTTGATGAAAAAAGAAGACAAAGATAAAACCGCTTTTCGCACGGAGAATGCCATTTTTTGTTATACCAAGAGGCCTTTTGGTCTCCGCAATGCGGGAGCTACTTATCAAAGATTGATGGATACAGTGTTTGGAGATTACATTGGTAAAACTGTGGAAGTCTACATGGATGATTTGGTCATTATGAGTAATTCAGAAGATATTATGCTAGACAACATCCAAAGAACCTTTGATTCTCTGGGCGAGGTAAATCTAAAATTAAATCCCAGCAAATGCTCCTTCGGCATGGAGGAGGGCAAATTTTTGGGTTTCATCATCACCAAAGACAGTTTCAAAGTTAATCCCGAAAAGGTCGATGCAATACAAAAAATGTCGTCTCCTACTACCATCAAAGAGATGCAACGTTTGGCTGGAAGGTTAGCTGCGCTAAACCGCTTCCTCGCCAATCATGCTGCAAAATCTTATCCATTTATTCGAACCTTGCGCAACTGTACAAAGAGCAAAGAGTTTGCATGGACTCCTGAAGCTGATCAAGCTTTCCAGCAGATGAAAGCTGGTCATTATGAGTAATTCAGAAGACATTATGCTAGACAACATCCAAAGAACCTTTGATTCTCTGGGCGAGGTAAATCTAAAATTAAATCCCAGCAAATGCTCCTTCGGCATGGAGGAGGGCAAATTTTTGGGTTTCATCGTCACCAAAGACGGTTTCAAAGTTAATCCCGAAAAGGTCGATAATACAAAAAATGTCGTCTCCTACTACCATCAAAGAGATGCAACGTTTGGCTGGAAGGTTAGCTGCGCTAAACCGCTTCCTCGCCAATCATGTTGCAAAATCTTATCCATTTATTCGAACCTTGCGCAACTGTACAAAGAGCAAAGAGTTCGCATGGACTCCTGAAGCTGATCAAGCTTTCCAGCAGATGAAAGATTGCTCCTTGAGAAAAAGAACCCATGGTCTTATATCTTGTTGCATCTGAGGTAGCAGTAGGTGTTGTTCTGTTGGTAGAACGCGAAGGGTCCAGTCTCCAATTTATTATATCAGCAAGATGATGAATGATCCAGAGACAAGGTATTCAATCATGGAAAAAATTAGTTTTAGCATTGGTCCATGCTTCGCGCAGGCTGCGAAGATACTTTTCTGGACATGTTATTACAGTTTTAACAAACTTTCACATAGGCTAATTCCTGGCCAAACCAGACGTTTCTAGACGACTTGCGAAACGGGCAATAGAATGGGAGGTTATAACATCTGTTATAAACCTAGACCAGCTATCAAAGGCCAAGTTTTGGCAGATTTCATCGCTGAAATTCCTGCTGATAAGCTTGAAGAATGCCAAGGAATCTAAAACCTAGTCCCAGTCATCGATAACAGAGCCTGGACATTGTTTACAGATGGCGCATCAAACAGTGATGGGGCTGGAGCAGGTCTTCGATTAATGAGTCCAGATGGAGCAGAATTCACATATGCAATTCGGTTGGATTTTAAAAGCACCAACAACGAGGCCGAATATGAAGCTTTCCTAGCAGGCTTACGCCTCGCTATCAAAATGGGCGCAACAAATTTAGAAGCCCATGTTGATTCATTATTAGTTGCTGAGCAAGTAGTTGGAACGTACGATGCAAAGGGAGATATCATGGCTATATACTTGGCGCAAGCCAAGGCTCTTATAGCACAGTTCCAACAATTTAAAATCACACACGTCAAGCGAAGCGAAAACAAACATGCTAACGCTCTAAGTAAACTTGATGCAACTAGTTTCAAGCATTTGGCAAAAGAAGTTCGCATCGAGGTTTTAAGTAATCCATCTGTCCCTCTCAGGCAAGTGACAATGGTCGAAGTAGGAGATCCATCATGGATGTCACCAATAATGATGTATGTCACACCCCGACCCGCAGCGGAATAAGAGTCGGGGCGTAATTGGGTTATCACCAAAGCTCATGATATTTACTAATATCATATTTATTAATTCAAAATTACATCCTCAATATTCCAAACATGTTCATACAATTACAAAGAAAGATAATCAACTAAACAATCCAAAGTCTAAACCAGTTTATTCTTCTAAGCCATCCTATGTGTTTCTTGCTGCAGCTGGATCACCTGTATCATGTGTAAAAATGGGGGTTTTTGGGTCAACATAAGTTGGCGAGTGAATCTTGTTAGAAAAACATTTATTATTGATCTCTTGTTATCTTTATTATGGAAAATTGTGCAATAATCATATGTGAGCAAACGTAAGTAATCATACAATAACAATAACAAACAATAAACAATAACATACAACAACAAACCAACTTGCATGAATATATAACATGAATGAAACTGTATATGTTGGCAACGTCACGTTCATGCTCATAGGTAATGGGGAACGGACGGCCTATGATAAATGTCTGTGCGATCAAGGCTCAATCAAACGGAGCCGATCGTATGTTGGCAACGCCTAGTTCACGCTCATATGTAATGGGGAACAGCTCAACGCTCATTTGTAATGGGGAGCGGCGGCCTATGATAATGTATGTACTGAAAATGATAAATTTAATCTAAACAATAACCACACAGACAGTTGATACATGTTGAATACACATTTGTTCATGGATATGATGGATGCACAATAGTTTAAATGTAATAATTAATAAGACACATGATACACCCAAAAAACGTGATTAAAACGGGGAATTTGTAGAGATTCACTCACATTGGGTGCGTTCGGTTGAAGATGCTGAATGCGCACGAGTTTAGAGGGTTGATCGACAAGGATTAACTAACCTAAATAATAACAAAATGTATGGTAAATGAGTGGATTTTATTAGTAATTTTAATAGGATTTTTAGATATATTGTTTAAGGCTATTTTCTAACTTTAAAAACATTATTTTTAAGTATTTTTAATTGATTTTTTGAATTAAATAAATAAATAAAACTATAAAAAAAATGTTGACTTTTTTCTGGATTTGACCGTTGACTTTTTGACTTTGACTTGTTGACCGGTTCGGTCGTTTATAATGTTTGCACTGAGTGAGGTTCGAACTCGTGACCTCTCGTACGCGTGCACGCAGCTCTACCAACTGAGCTACGTGTCTAACCCGAAATATTTCTGTTTTTAATTATATTTATATACTATTTCAATTTATTCAAAATTCATTTATTTTTAAAAAGGATTTTAATCATCGAACCGGCGCGCGTAACAGGTCTCGAACCCGGGACCTGTGGATTAACTTTGCACACAGTCCACCGCTGGACTGTGTGTCTAACCTGGTTAATATTCTGGTTTTTATTAAACTTAACATCTCTCTGTGAGTTGATCCGGTTCAGTTAAAAAGGAAACATCTTTATTACCGAGAATGAGATTGTGTCAATGATCGAACTCGCGACGTGTGATAAATGTTTGCACACAGTCCACCGCTGGACTGTGTGTCTAACCCGAGATATAATCCAATTTATATTAAACTTATATACAAACTAACTTCATCTTCTTCGTTACAATAACACAGACAACGATTTCTCTACTGATCTTGTTTAATTCGATTGACAAACATTTCATTGATTAAAATGAAATGAACAGGGAAGATTTTGGGAGTAAACATACCGAAAAAATGATCTTTCTCAGAACTCCGGCGAAGTCGTCGGCTCTGTTTTTATGAACTTCGTCTGAGCGGACCAATTAACAGTTTTGATTAGCTAGTTGTGGAATTGAAGTACTAAACAAGAGTTATCAGAAGGTTTAAAAGTTTATACCGTTTCACAGCGAAATCCAGAAATTTTCAGAAGTTTTCCAGCGAGTGATGATTATCCGATATCGTCGCCTGGAACTGATTCTGATTGAAGGGTTTGAGTTAGCAAAAGCTTGACAACTGATAGAAGATGGAAGAATTGAGAAACTTACTGTTTTGATGGAAGACACGGTTTTCCGGCGAAAGTCCGGCGAGTTCAAAAAGCAATTCCGACGATCAGAAATTAGAGTAAACGTGAAATTAGAAGTTCTGGGAATGTAATTGAGTCGCGAGATGAGGATTTTGTTGAAGTAATTCAGGAAGTGAATGTTTTCGGTTATAAAAACCGATCATCACCTGAATTCAAGTTCATTCAAGACTGAATTGATTAAGAATGTCGGTTTATCGGTTATTTTCAGGAATCCGCGATCACTCAAACGTCTTGGACGGTTGGAAGCCGATATCGGTTTCAGTTTGGCGCAAACAGGTTGATTCACGGTTGCGCTTATGATTTAATTGTTTTCTAGATTTCACAAAGTCAGATAGTGGCAGAGTGGTTATATGTGCGCGAGTTAAAACTTTGAGGCTCACCCGGGTTCGAATCCCGGTAGCCGGTTTTCTTTTTTATTTATTTTATTTTCACTTTTTATCAATTATAGTTTTTAAATTCTTATTTGTTTATAAATTTTGCATCGTCTAAAATTAAAATAAACATAAATACACAACGAAAAATTTATAACTTGATATTCGATTTACAAACGAAGCGGGTTTGGAAACCCGTTTTTTGACGAATGTTACAGTATCCCCTACTTTTAGAAATTTCGTCCCGAAATTTAAGTAGTAGTGGTAACAGGAAAAATATGTGGGTATTTCTCACGCATTGAGTCTTCACGTTCCCAAGTAAACTCAGGTCCCCGTTTCGACTCCCAGCGTACCCTAACAATTGGAATACGACTCCGTCTTAAACGTTTTTCTCCGAAGCCCATGATCTCTACTGGTCTTTCAATGAAATGCATAGATTCATCGATCTGAATATCTTCCAGGGGAATATGGAGGTTTTCATCGGCGAGGCATTTCTTCAAGTTTGATATGTGGAATGTGGGGTGAATTTTGTTGAGTTCTTCTGGTAGATCAAGCTTGTATGCTACAGGTCCTACTCTTTCGAGTATCTTGAAAGGTCCTACGTAGCGTGGTGCTAGCTTGCCCTTCTGGCCAAAATGAACTACTCCCTTCCACGGTGATACTTTTAAAAGTACATGATCACCAATGTTAAACTCCAAAGGCTTTCGTCGTTTATCTGCATAACTCTTTTGATGACTTTGTGCCGCTAGAAGATTGTTTTGAATTTGATGGATCTTGTCTGTGGTTTCTTGAATCAATTCTGGACCGGTGATTTGAGCTTCCCCAATTTCGTGCCAACATACCGGAGATCGGCACTTACGACCATATAAGGCTTCGAAAGGTGCCGTGCCGATACTTGAATGATAGCTGTTGTTGTACGAAAATTCAACTAATGGTAGATGAGCGTCTCAATTTCCCTTGAAGTCTATGACATATGCTCGAAGCATATCTTCAAGAGTTTGAATGGTGCGTTCAGATTGTCCATCAGTTTGAGGATGATAAGCGGTACTGAGGTCTAATCATGAACCCAAAGCGGCTTGTACGGCTTGCCATGTTCGTGAAGTGAAACGACCATCACGATCTGAAATAATGCTTAACGGTACACCATGACGGCTTACGATTTCGCTGATGTAAATACGAGCTAACTTCTCGTTCTTGAAATCTTCTCGGATCGGAATAAAGTGAGCTGATTTTGTAAGACGATCAATGATTACCCATATAGTGTCATACCCACCAGAAGTGCGAGGTAACCCGGTAATGAAGTCCATGGTTATGTTTTCCCACTTCCATACAGGTATTTCAGGTTGGACCAGAAGTCCTGAGGGTCTTTAATGTTCAGCTTTTACCTTGGAACATGTAAGGCACTTGGAAACAAAAACAGCAATATCCTTTTTCATTCCAGGCCACCAATAGGTGTACCGAAGGTCTTGATACATCTTGTCGGCTCCTGGGTGTATAGAGTATCGTGTTTTGTGTGCCTCATTCATAAGGAAATCACGAAGGTTGTTGTGGTCAGGAATCCATATGCGATCTAGATAGTACAGAATACCGTCGGATTTAGTTTCAATTTTAAGTTCAGCTCCACAGGACAGCTCCTTTCGTACGTCGTCTTCCGTTACTGAAACACGTTGGGCTTCTGGAATTTGATCCTTGATGTCTGTTATGATTTGCGAACATAGCAGACGAATGGAGTTCGCATAACCCTTTCGACTGAGTGCATCGGCCACCACATTTGCCTTGCCAGGATGATACCGAATTTCACAGTCGTAGTCATTAAGAAGTTCAACCCATCTCCGTTGCCTCATGTTTAACTCCCTTTGGTTGAAGATATGTTGGAGGCTCTTATGGTCAGTGTATATTTCACACTTAGTACCGTAGATATAATGTCTCCATATCTTAAGAGCGAATACAACGGCTCCAAATTCTAGGTCGTGAGTAGTGTAGTTCTTCTCATGAGTTTTGAGTTGTCTAGAAGCATAAGCTATCACCTTTCCTCTTTGCATTAGAACACAGCCTAGTCCTTGCCCTGACGCGTCGCAATAAACCACGAAGTCATCACAACCTTCAGGAAGAGTGAGGATAGGTGCATCACAGAGTTTTTGTTTAAGGGTTTGGAAGACTTCTTCTTGTTTGGGTCCCCATATGAAGGGTTTTCCTTTATGAGTTAAAGCCGTGAGTGGTACAGCAATGCGGGAGAAATTTGAAATGAAACGGCGATAATAACCAGCCAAACCAAGGAATGATCTTACTTCGGTTGGTGTACGTGGCGCTTGCCATTCTTGTACTGCTTTGATCTTTGAGGGGCCGACATGTATTCCCTTGTCATTGGCGACATGTCCAAGGAATTGTACCTCTTTTAACCAGAATTCGCATTTGGAGAATTTGGCGTAGAGCTTTTCATTCTCTAAGAGTGTAAGGATGAGTCGAAGGTGTCGTTCATGATCAGGCTTAGACTTTGAGTAGATGAGGATGTCGTCGATGAAGACTATAACAAAGTGATCGAGATAGGCTTTGCAGACTCTGTTCATTAGATCCATGAAGACAGCTGGAGCGTTGGTTAGACCAAATGGCATGACCATGAATTCATAATGACCATAACGAGTTCGGAAGGCGGTCTTTGGGACGTCTTCTTCATGTACTCTGAGTTGATGATAACCAGAACGAAGGTCGATTTTTGAAAAACAGCTGGCGCCTTGAAGTTGGTCAAGAAGATCATCAATGCGAGGTAATGGGTAGCGGTTCTTGACCGTTAACTTGTTGAGTTCTCTGTAGTCGATGCACATGCGAAACGTTTCATCTTTCTTCTTCACAAAAAGGACAGGTGCACCCCAAGGCGAGGAGCTAGGACGTATGAATCCTTTGTCAGTCAACTCTTGCAATTGACTGGCTAGCTCTTGCATTTCGGAGGGGGCTAACCTATAAGGAGATTTTACAACTGGTGTAGCTCCTGGTATAAGATCAATGTGGAATTCAACCTCTCTCACGGGAGGAAGTCCTGAAATGTCGTCAGGAAAAACTTGTGGAAAATCTTTTACTACTGGGATGTCTTCAAGTTTCTTCTCCTTGGTTCCCTTTTTGACGACATGAGTTAGAAATGCGACATAATTCTTGCGGAGATATTTTCGGGCTTGAAGACAGGACATTAATTTGAGCCCTTTCGATGGGGTTTCTCCAAAGATTCGTAGAGTCTGACCGTTTGTAAGAGGAATGCGTATAAACTTTTCGCGGCATACAACTTCAGCATGGTGATGGCTGAGCCAGTCCATACCAATTATAATGTCAAAGCTTCCCAACTTCATAGGTATAAGGTCAACTGGAAAATCGTGATCGTTTAAGGTGAGAGTACAATTGCGTATAATAGAGTTTAATGAGACTGGTTTTCCGTCAGCAACTTCCACCGTTATGGATTCCATGAGTTTATCACGAGTTTGGTTGAGGATGGGTTCAAATTCTATAGATACAAAACTTTTATCCGCGCCAGTATCAAACAACATGGATGCATAACTACCATTGATGAGAAACGTACCGTTAACCACATTGTTGTCGGCCCTAGCTTGATTGGCGTTGATGTTAAAAGCTCTTCCTCTTGCAGGTGGAGGAGCTTGGTTAGCCTGATTCACCGGATTTGCTTGAGCTTGAGCATGTATAATGTTCACCAAGCATGGACAAGTGTTTCTAAAGTGGTTTGGGTCTCCACAATTGTAACAAGCCCGCATAGGTTGCACCATGGGATAGTTGGGTTGGTAGTAGGATTGGGCTACATGTTGGGTAGGTGGTAGTAGTAGTGGTTGTTGGGCTTGACCCACTATCTGATGGTGGGTTTGGGTTGAGGGCTGGTGACGGTTCGTTCGCTGAGGTATGCGACAGGTTTGAACGGTGTGACCTGCGCGACCACAGCCGGTGCAATGTTGGCAGGGATGATCAGGATAGTGATGGTATTGGCAACGGTTGCATTTTGGGTATGGGCCGGAGTATGGCCTTTTATATGGTGCAGGTGAGGGGGCAACTTGGGTAATGGGTGCAGCAGGGATGGGGAAATTTGTTTGTGTGACAGCAAAGTTTCTGGTGTTTCGTTTCCTCTTGTTAGCAAACTTTGAGGAGGAGGTGGAATGGTTTGAAGTTTGGCCCTCAACGGGGGTTTTCTTTTTCTCATCTTTAAATTTACCGTTGCGAATTCGATTCTCGGTAAGCTCGGTAGCTAGTTCCATGGCAGCTTCAAGTGTTGCAGGCGAAGTGCTGAGAACTGAGTCTTGAATTTTCGAGGGAAGGCCTCGAATATAATGTTCGACTAAGCGGTAAACTGGGGTGAATAAGTTAGGGACCATTTGGTTCAACTCTAAAAACCTCTTGTTGTAGGAAGTATGATCTCCCTCCTTTTGCTTCAACGAATGAAATTCATCCTCTAACTTTTTGATCTCGCTTCTAGGACAGAAACGTCTCGTCATAATTTCCCTTAACTCCTCCCACGTTAAGGCCATTGCATCTTCGATTCCTCTCTTACCCTTTTCAGTATTCCACCAGGTAAGAGCTACCCAAATAGCCTCCCGGTTGCGTAGCGTACCTTGCGATCCTCGGGACAATCGCAGTTGAGGAAGGTGTTTTCCATTTCCTCAAACCAGTGGAGGAGAGCAGTGACACCTTCGGTCCCTTCAAATTTCGTAGGATCGCAAGACTTGAATTGTTTATATGAGCACTTTTTGGTAGGAGGGTTGCCGATGTTCTGGTCTTCTTGCTGGGGAGGATTGATGGGATTTGCGGCGAGAGCTTGTTGGACTTGAACTACAATGTCAGGAAGCACCGCGGCCATTTATTTTGCGATTTGGGTGGCTAAGCGTTCGTTTGACCTTCCTGATCTTCTACCCCCTCGTTGTTGCCTAGCCGACATCTACAGGAATATACATAAGAAGATTGTGAGTTTATGGAGTCTTTTTAGGTGTCATGTGTCTTAAAAAAAATAAAAATAACATAAACATCAATAATGCAACTACATCCATAGGATGTCTTGGGTTTGCTCATGTTGGGCCTTAAATGTCCCCCATACCTTCACCTGTATAGTCATGTGGGCCCCCATGACTATTGGCTTAGTAGGATTCACATTGGTATTGGCGGTTTAACACTCACATCACCCGAATGAAAACCATGAAATATGTTTACGAGATGTATGGTCGGAAGGTGTCCAGGTGTAGACACAATGACAACTCAAAGTGGGGTTAGCTCACACGACGTTTGGTATAGCATGCTTTGGCCTAATAGGTCCTTCGTACTCTCATCGTTAGTCCCCAGGTAGGCAAACTGGTCCTTTATTTTGGATTTATACGAATGCCAAGCCTAGACAGGACGTTCCGACTACCGGTACTTGTACCCTTCCAGTTACTACATGCCCGTCATGAGAACTCACTTTGATTTGATTTGAAAATACAAAAATCATTGCAAAAAAAAACATGGAAGTGATGTGGTGTGTGCTCTCATGGATACGATATGTTATGAGAATATGATTCATGATAGGCATTGTATAATAATATGTACTTATGAACATGCTTGCATAACATTGAATGTAACATTAAACATAAAACATATAAACATCATGAATTTTGCATGTAACACACAAAAATTTTTAAAATTTCTAATCAACTATAGTATAGGCTCTAAGGGTCTAATAACCTATCCTATATCCCTATAGTCATAGCTTTGATATCAATCTGTCACACCCCGACCCGCAGCGGAATAAGAGTCGGGGCATAATTGGGTTATCACAAAGCTCATGATATTTACTAATATGTTTTATATTTATTAAATTCAAAATTACATCCTCAATATTCCAAACATGTTCATACAATTACAAAGAAAGATAATCAACTAAACAATCCAAAGTCTAAACCAGTTTATTCTTCTAAGCCATCCTATGTGTTTCTTGCTGCAGCTGGATCACCTATATCATGTGTAAAAATGGGGGTTTTTGGGTCAACATAAGTTGGCGAGTGAATCTTGTTAGAAAAACATTTATTATTGATCTCTTGTTATCTTTATTATGGAAAATTGTGCAATAATCATATGTGAACAAACGTAAGTAATCATACAATAACAATAACAAACAATAAACAATAACATACAACAACAAACCAACTTGCATGAGTATATAACATGAATGAAACTGTATATGTTGGCAACGTCACGTTCATGCTCATAGGTAATGGGGAACGGACGGCCTATGATAAATGTCTGTGCGATCAAGGCTCAATCAAACGGAGCCGATCGTATGTTGGCAACGCCTAGTTCACGCTCATATGTAATGGGGAACAGCTCAACGCTCATATGTAATGGGGAGCGGCGGCCTATGATAATGTATGTACTGAAAATGATAAATTTAATCTAAACAATAACCACACAGACAGTTGATACATGTTGAATACACATTTGTTCATGGATATGATGGATGCACAATAGTTTAAATGTAATAATTAATAAGACACATGATACACCCCAAAAACGTGATTAAAACGGGGAATTTGTAGAGATTCACTCACATTGGGTGCGTTCGGTTGAAGATGCTGAATGCGCACGAGTTTAGAGGGTTGATCGACAAGGATTAACTAACCTAAATAATAACGAAATGTATGGTAAATGAGTGGATTTTATTAGTAATTTTAATAGGATTTTTAGATATATTGTTTAAGGCTATTTTCTAACTTTAAAAACATTATTTTAAGTATTTTTAATTGATTTTTTGAATTAAATAAATAAATAAAACTATAAAAAAAATGTTGTCTTTTTTCTGGATTGACCGTTGACTTTTTGACTTTGACTTGTTGACCGGTTCGGTCGTTTATAATGTTTGCACTGAGTGAGGTTCGAACTCGTGACCTCCCGTACGCGTGCACGCAGCTCTACCAACTGAGCTACGTGTCTAACCCGAAATATTTCTGTTTTTAATTATATTTATATACTATTTCAATTTATTCAAAATTCATTTATTTTTAAAAAGGATTTTAATCATCGAACCGGCGCGCGTAACAGGTCTCGAACCCGGGACCTGTGGATTAACTTTGCACACAGTCCACCGCTGGACTGTGTGTCTAACCTGGTTAATATTCTGGTTTTTATTAAACTTAATATCTCTCTGTGAGTTGATCCGGTTCAGTTAAAAAGGAAACATCTTTATTACCGAGACTGAGATTGTGTCAATGATCGAACTCGCGACGTGTGATAAATGTTTGCACACAGTCCACCGCTGGACTGTGTGTCTAACCCGAGATATAATCCAATTTATATTAAACTTATATACAAACTAACTTCATCTTCTTCGTTACAATAACACAGACAACGATTTCTCTACTGATCTTGTTTAATTCGATTGACAAACATTCCATTGATTAAAATGAAATGAACAGGGAAGATTTTGGGAGTAAACATACCGGAAAAATGATCTTTCTCAGAACTCCGGCGAAGTCGTCGGCTCTGTTTTTATGAACTTCGTCTGAGCGGACCAATTAACAGTTTTGATTAGCTAGTTGTGGAATTGAAGTACTAAACAAGAGTTATCAGAAGGTTTAAAAGTTTATACCGTTTCACAGCGAAATCCAGAAATTTTCAGAAGTTTTCCGGCGAGTGATGATTATCCGATATCGTCGCCTGGAACTGATTCTGATTGAAGGGTTTGAGTTAGCAAAAGCTTGACAACTGATAGAAGATGGAAGAATTGAGAAACTTACTGTTTTGATGGAAGACACGGTTTTCCGGCGAAAGTCCGGCGAGTTCAAAAAGCAATTCCGACGATCAGAAATTAGAGTAAACGTGAAATTAGAAGTTCTGGGAATGTAAATGAGTCGCGAGATGAGGATTTTGTTGAAGTAATTCAGGAAGTGAATGTTTTCGGTTATAAAAACCGATCATCACCTGAATTCAAGTTCATTCAAGACAGAATTGATTAAGAATGTCGGTTTATCGGTTATTTTCAGGAATCCGCGATCACTCAAACGTCTTGGACGGTTGGAAGCCGATATCGGTTTCAGTTTGGCGTAAACAGGTTGATTCACGGTTGCGCTTATGATTTAATTGTTTCCGAGATTTCACAAAGTCAGATAGTGGCGGAGTGGTTATATGTGCGCGAGTTTAAATTTTGAGGCTCACCCGGGTTCGAATCCCGGCAGCCGGTTTTCTTTTTTATTTATTTTATTTTCACTTTTTATCAATTATAGTTTTTAAATTCTTATTTGTTTATAAATTTTGCATCGTTTAAAATTAAAATAAACATAAATACACAACGAAAAATCTATAACTTGATATTCGATTTACAAACGAAGCGGGTTTGGAAACCCGTTTTTTGACGAATGTTACAATGTATCTATTGCATGGTTCTTTACCAGAAGATAGAGGGCAAGCACGAAAGTTACGATGCAAAGCCCTCAATTATGAAATGATTGACGGTATTCTGTACCGACGCTCTTTCATGGGTCCTTCGCTCCGCTGTGTTGACAAACATGACGCGCAATACCTGATCAGGGAGATTCATGAGGGACTATGTGGCATACATTCTGGGCCACGCATGGTCGTAGCCAAAGTAAAAAGCGCAGGGTATTATTGGCCCGAATGTACGTTGACGCGGGGTAGAGATCTTGCGCAAGTGCATGTCCAGCCAAAGGCATGCCCCTAAAACGTTGCGCCCAAAGAATCCTTTGGTACCCGTCACAACAGCTTGGCCATTTCAACAATGGGCCATTGATTTAGTGGGACCATTTCCAGATGCGCCCGATGCAGTAAAGTTTATCATCATTGCGGTCGATTACTTCACTAAATAGGTTGAAGCCAAACCTTTAGCTTCTACTACAGCGATGGTAATTCGCAAATTCATCTGGGAATACATTATTTGCTGTTTTGGTTTGCCTATGCGCATTATTACAGACAACGGTCCAAATTTAATGGCTGAAGAGTTGCAAACATGGATGACGGAAATGGGAATCCAACATGTTTTCGCTTCTGTTGCACACCCACAAGCAAATGGTCAAGTTGAAAGCATAAACAAACAGTTGGTCGACGGTATCAAGGCCCGCCTTGGCACGGCACGGCGGGGGTGGGTTGACGAATTGCCTAGCATCTTGTGGGCACACCGAACTATGCCCAAGACTAGCACTGGAGAAACCCCTTTTAGCCTTGTATACGGCACGGAAGTTGTGATTCCTGCCGAAATTGGGTTACCATCTCCAAGAATGCTAGCCTTGGAAAAACAAGATAACGAAGAACAACGGCGCATCAACCTAGACTTATTGGAAGAACGCCGAGAAAATGCAGCGATTCGCGAAGCTAAATACAAGTCCCAGCTTGAAAAGTATTACAACAAAAGGGTGCGCATCTGTTCCTTTTTGCCTGGTGACTTTGTTCTTCGCGATAATGAAGCATTGAATGCTGAAAAATCGGGGAAGTTAGCCCCGCGATGGGAAGGTCCATACATGATAAGTGAAGTATTGGGAAAATGCGCGTACACTCTGAAGCGTATGGACGGATCCAGCGTTCCTCGAACCTGGAACGCCCAGCAACTGCGCCGATGTTATATGTAATCTCAGTCCTTTTAAGCAACTTCTGAGTGTTGCATAACAAGACTGCTTACTTTATTTTGTTATGTAATCTTAGTGGCAGCCATAGCCTTGCGCTTTGTTAGTATGAATAAAATACTTTGCCACTACTTACAGTCTTATATATGTTCATTTACAAATGCATGCAATTCCTTTGGATAAACAAAAACACAAACTCATGAGCCACAAGCTAATTTAATACTTACGCTCACACATGAGAAAAGAAATTGTTCATTTGTCTATCCTACACAAGTAATTGGTTCCATGAAGACATTGTAAAACTGAAATATATTATATTCACAATACTTGCGCAGAAGCTCAACGTTACAAATTATCATACAGTAAAAATTACAAATTTCCTATTCTATGGGCTTGGTTCCCGCCTGCTTCTCTGCTGAAGAAAAGATCTCCTTTAGCTTATCAACAAAGTCGTCTTGCTGCAGCGCGGGGTCCACATGGTCCATAATCGGAATTTGCAGTTGATCATATTTTTCCTTGGCAGCAGAATAAATGGCGGCAGTATTTAGCCCATGCGTGGCAGCGCGGCTGGTATCCCATTCAGTCTTCAGCGCATGGGCCACGTGCAAAGTACATTCTCTATAGCCCTCGGCATGCCCATCATTGCGCGCCGCCATCATTAATTCTGCCACTCTCTCATCCAACTCCGTAGAGTTAAGGATGGCATTTGCAATCTGTACACAAACACAATCAGTATATGATACGACAATCAAACCTGGCATGTGTAAAGAAAAGTGAATATTACCTCCACAATCCCGTACTCCCGCAACCAGGTAAGCTGGTTCATGAAGGATTCGGTCAAGCTTTCTGCAGTAGCGCGAGCGGCCTCCGTGTCGTTACGTTTTTGGTCGCCTTCAGTCAAACGGCAGATCAACTCGGCTTTCCCTGTTCGGTGCAGGTTAACATCTTTTTTCAAACTGTCAACCTCAGCTTGCAACCGC
Source organism: Scalesia atractyloides (assembly GCA_947069175.1). Classification (NCBI taxonomy): domain Eukaryota; kingdom Viridiplantae; phylum Streptophyta; class Magnoliopsida; order Asterales; family Asteraceae; genus Scalesia; species Scalesia atractyloides. Next base: position 79,413,026 of record CAMTDV010000005.1, on the reverse strand, counting down.
TCCTGGTCAAAAAGCATAATAGTTAGATCATCAATTTCTTTATTCTTAAGAAGGAGTGTCATTTTGGTTGATACCTCATTTTGCTCGCTTCTTTCTCTGTGTGAGCGCGCTTCTTCTGCTGCCGCAACTGCATCAGCTTTCTCTTTTTTGAGTTTCTCAATCTCGTTGCGCAGAGAAATTTTTTCTTTATTATCACGCTCGCAAGCCTCCACGAAGCGCTTGCGCTCGTCCGCATATTGCGCAGCAGACGCCTCACACTTGCGCTTCCAAGACAGGGCAGCCCATTCTTCAGTCTTCTTCTCTTCCTCAAACTGGGCCTTTTCCGCCTCAAAATCGACAAGCATTTTCAACGTCTTCTCCTTCTCAAGTTGGCATTTGCCTTCTCAAGCACAACCTCATCCCACTCTTTGTTCATGCTGCGCCATTCGCGCACAATCATGTTTATGGTGGAAGAGGCAAGGGCAGACTCTTGCAGATATGACTCGTAAGTAGCTTCATGGTCTTTTTCATCCTGGCGCTTCACCTCCGCCGGCGGGAAGATGCCCTTATACCACTCCCTACAGGAGTGCCAATCAGTAATAACATCGCCCTGCTTAACCTTCCACACAGGCTGATGAATCGCAAAGGCCCGCCTCTCGGAATATGAGCGATAATAATAATCCCCAGGCGTCTCCTCTGGGCGAATAGGCGATTCCCCCTCCAAATTCTCAACAAACACAAAGCCTTCGCCTTTTGTTGAGGGTCCGGCTCCCTTGGATATCAACCTTGATGGTTCCCCAACATCTGTAGCCGTATCTTTAACCTACTCGCCAGCAGGATTCTCAGTATCAAAATTTTTAGGCTCTTCTTCTGGAGCCACCTTCTCAATATGTTCCAGGATGATGGGGTCGACTTCAGGAACAGAAGTTTCTTGCCCCGCATCTCCCTCAACATTCTTAGGCCTGCGCGGCGATGGTATAACAGATGAGGTGGCCGGCGCAGCCTTCACCATTTTCTCTGCAAAGCATATCAACAAATACCAAATATCAGATTCTGTGCAACTTTTTTGACAGAAATGCGCAACAAACTAAACGTACCAGGTGAGAACTTCTTTGCAAAGGCATCCAGATTGCCCTTCTTACCGATGCGCGGGCGCGCAACTTTGGTTGGCGCAGGAGTTTTAGTCTCCGCCTCTTTCCTCTTCTTAGAAGTACGCTTCAAAGCCTCTTCCGGGCTAGAAGGTATTTCCAAAGGATCATCTGGGTTCACAGCAGGAAGAGATGAGGTGTCAATGGGTTCTGGCTTTGGTTTCTTCAAACCTACAGGCGCAAGACCCTCTAGTGAGTCCGACACCACCACATAATTGCACCAAGAGTCAGATACGGGAAGTGTACCTTTCTTGCCCTCAGCTTTCGCAGCAGCTGATGGCTTGGTTTTTTGCTCTGGGTTGGAAGGGGGAGGCGCAGCAGCTGCAGCAGCAGTTGGTTTCTTCTTCTTCTTCGAATCAGGGCTTACGCCCAAGTTCAGCAAATCACATACATAATCAATCATATTGAGTAAAGGTTGCGCCATTAAGTTATATTGCAATATCAACTTAGGCTTTGTATAGACTTATTTACCAGTCTTCGAACATGGTTGCGCCTCCAGATCCTCCTGCTTGGGCAACTCAAAGTTCCCCAAGATTTGTGAGAACCAAGTGTCCTCACCATCAGCAATAGGCACAGCGGCCATTTTTCCCTTCTCTCTCTTGAAAGAAACCAAGTAGAGAGGCGTAGCTACATAACAAGCATTTTTGCATCAGTAGATATCTATTGAAAGATGCTGCTAAGAAGTTAAAGGGTTACATACCAGTTCCATCTTCTGAATACACCGGTTTTTCTCGGCGTTCCTTCTTCTAGAAAATACTCATCCCGGCAGCGATGAGGGCCCTCTCCAGTAAAACAATATTGGGCATATCTTTAATATCTTGATACCATACCTCGTCGGCAGGTATGGGAAGGGTCTCCAGCTCGATCTCATCACTACCCCGGAATGCCATCTTCATCGGGATCACCGCCGCCTTGATAAAGAAAAACTTCTGCTTCCAGTCATGATAGGACTTTTGCGGCACCAACAGCAATCGTTTGGCTTGCATACGCTGTTGGTACGAATAAAAACCCAACGAGCAGTGCAGCTGATAAAAAACTCTAAACTTCTCGACTGACGGTACGATCTGCATCGATCGGCAAACGAACTCAAAATGTCGGATCCTCACCATTCCCATCGGGCTCAACTGAGAAATGTGAATCTTGTAAAAACCAAGAATTTCCAGCAAGAAATGGGTCACCGGCACCCGGAAGTTCCCTTCGGCAAAATAGTCGTAAAATAATGTAATGTAGCCGGCCGGCGCATCAGCCGCCGTGGCATTCGCCTCCGGAAAAAATGCTTTCCAGGACGGAGCGAAAAGGAAGTTGGTGGCAAGATTATCGAAATCTTTCTTCGACCACTTTAGCGGTGGCAAACTTGACGACGACATCTCAACAGAGCTTGCACCGGTGGCCATAACTCGGTCTTTGAAGAAAACTTAGAAAGCTTTGAGGGTCGCCGGAATTTTTGAACGCAAATTTCTCTCAAGGTTGGGTGAGGAAGTAAATGGATCGTTGATCCCTTTATATACTAACCGCAATTAATGCACGATTTGATTGCAGCGACTTTTATGGCCGTCACGTTTCCCCAAGTAACCGCAGGGGCGAGTGGGGAACAGTAACCGCCCCACGCGCGCGAGTGTCGCTAAAAAGCATTAAATACGGTAAGACAGGTACTCTTGACAACCTGTCAACAGTACCACCATGTCTCAAGAACGTGCGTCGTCAACTACACCCTCCAGATAAGTAACACGTGTCTAAGCATATTTGAAATTCAAATACTTTTTCAAAATTCACTTACGACACGTCATCAAAGATGCATAAAGCAACAAAAAGCTAGTCCTTACCTAGCGTAGCACATTTATCTTAAGTCCAGTGCTCCACCTACTTTTTATTCTTAAATAGGAGCAACACTGGACTGGGGGGACTTGAAGGGGTATGGTCCCAAAAACCTTGCGCCAATCAAGGAAACCATACCCATTAATAACTTCTAAGGAAACTGCGCATAGACTTCTTTGCAAAAACAAGATTTATTAGAACTTTACGCCAAGTATCCAAGAGAGGAAAGCGTCATTTAACTACCTTGCGCGGGCTCACGCAAGGTTCAAAGTTAACCTTGAACACTCTCTTTGGATAAATGCTTCATTTAACTACCTTGCGCGGGCTCGCGCAAGGTTCAAAGTTAATCTTGAACATTTTTGTCTGATAATGCTTCATTTAACTACCTTGCGCGGGCTCGCACAAGGTTCAAAGTTAACCTTGAACATTCTTGTTTGATAATGCTCCATGCACAAAACCATGCGCAGATATTTATATTAAAGCAAGCATCTACCAAACGTTGCGCTAAGCAGCAAGGAGAAGAAGGAAGATCAGTTAACTAACTTGCGCTTCCTGCGCAAGGAAACAGTAAATCCTGAGAAACTTTCCCTTAGCAAAATCCTTGGTGCAAAAGCAAAGGGAGTCTCTTCTGTTATAACAGAATGTACACGTGGCGAATAATAGATGGGTAACAGCTGTGAAACCTTCTAGAAGCCATTAACACCCAATCATGCAAACATCTTTTCGGTTATAACCAATTGCCACATGGCGGCATCTGGATGGCTGAGGAAGATCACGGTGATGGCATGCTCACATTTATAAAATGTAGTGATCTCATGCTGACACGTGGCGCCTCCCTAACCGCTGATGAGCTCACGATCCGTGTGCACTAACAGATTGCCAACAAACGTTAACGGAATAACAAAAGATTCCGTTAAAGTTAACAATCTCTCTTTTTGGTGCCAAACGCCGGCTATAAATAAATAACTTGGAGTTCAAGGAAAGGTATTCATACTCAACTACGCTCTCACTTACAATACTTACTTCCGACTACCTGTACTTATTCTCACGCCGGAGGGTGGTCACGGAGAGAACCCCCCTTCTCCCCGTGGCGAGCTAACGGTGTTCTGTTTTGCAGGATCAGCCGGAATATTGTTCTATTTATCATCCATCGTGAAACCAAAGGTTAACCCTTTTATGCAGAGCCCATTCCATAGATCTACTTCGACTCCGGTCTAGTTGATCTAGGGTTTCTTCAGTCACTTCATTTTGTTAGTGTTATGATAAGTAGCTTGTTATACCTTTAATAATGACCAAAATGCCCTTTTTGCGCATAAATCAATTTTAAGCGTATGTAACCAAAGTTTTGACATATAAAATGATGTTATAACATATTAAACATGTTTTGGCATATAAACTAATCATAACATATCTTTAACCATCTGATCATGCGTTTACACAAATGACCCGTTAAAGTAGCGTAAACTAACTTAATGAGTCATTATGGGTCAAAAGCACTTAAGATCCTTTCCAAATCAGAATGTTAACTTTATTAAACCATTTCATATGGTTTATGAGGCATCATTCTATCCAAATCCTCCGATTAAAGTTCTGACATATACATAGTTATCTGATTTTAGGACACGCTTGAATTCTCGGTCTCTTGAGCTTTTGTTTACTCGTTTGAACATGGACAATCTTGCAATCCCAAGTGAGTACATAGTCCCTTCTTTTACGTTTTTTTCAAATGTTTTGGGGTGATACATATGTGCTTATGACTACTTTCGCGTTTTCATGACATTATACATGCTTTGATTACATAGTACATGATTTCAGTTGCATTTTGCTTCGTATGTTGAGTTAGCATACCTAGTACAACATTTCAAAGACATTTTACATGGTATATTGACTTAATATACCTACACATGGTTCCAAAAACGTTTTGCTTCGTATGTTGACTTAGCATACCTAGTATACGATTTGAAAGACATTTTACTTGGTATATTGACTTAGTATGCCAAGTACATGGTTTCAAAACATTTTCATGACATGCTTACATTGTTCAAGACATATTGGTGCGTTGAATATACAATGATACATTCATTAACATAAACCCCTCCAACCGGTAGTATGTTATGGCACCGTAGGTTTGACACCCCATTCCCGCGTTCTAAACGTTCGAAAGTATCCATTGGGGAATGACATAATCCGATGAACATAAATAGACCTTTGTTTTTATAAGGGTTTATTCGATAGTCGACAAGGCTTGATTGTATTCGCCAACAATCCTAATATATGTTTTGCAATAAAAGCAATGATTTATAAGACATAACTTTTGGATTTAAACAAAACCTTTGTTTATTCCAAGACAATGTTTTATACATGACAAGTTGGTTTACACAAAGGCATTCGAGCATACATGACATTTGGTTTACCCATGACATTGTTTTAAACAAGACATTTGTAACAATGACGATGGGTTTGTAACAATGACGATTGTTTATAACAAGGACGATTGGTTTATAACAAAGAGGATTGGTTTATGGTAAGTGTTTTAGATAACGAGGCGTGTGTAATATGATAAAAGCATGGTGGATACGTCGCTGGTACTTCCTATATATAAGTGCTTTTCTTATATTACAATCGTGGCGTTATCTAAATCACTTCGAACTAAGACAAGACATGACATTTTTACACAAGATATAACATATTTGGTTATTGAGTTAACGTTACATTATTTCTTTTATATCATTTGATTTTCATATGATTATATAAAGTAAACACTTTTATAACGGTTCATGGCTATTTTTGTATCAGTTAAACTTTTCTTTAAACATTCAAAGCCATGAAACATCAGTACAAAACCTATGTTACTCACAGGTATTTTTATGCTGACGTACCTATTTTCACATATGTTTCAGGTTTACTTTTATGATGATTGTCACCGCATGCTACACATAGGATGGACTCGGGCTTTAGTGAATTTAAAACTTGAAAGACATTTCCATTGTATTTTATATCCATTATTCCAAGACATTGTAATTCGATAATTCAATAAAACAAAACTTTAAGTACCATGTGTTGTGAAACAATTTGTAACGTGACTCCCCAAGTGTTTCCGTCGTGTGTGTTGTATTACGCGATTTGGGGTGTTACATCAAGGGATGGTCACATCATCAAAGAAAAAAAATTATTTTCCGATGTAAAGCATTATTTTTGGGAAAATCCATATCTTTTCAAAATTTGTGCCGACCAACTTGTCCGACTATGCGTCCATGGTAACGAAGCAAAAAAGATTCTTCGCCATTGTCACGAAGGGCCGTACGGAGGACATCATGGAGCAACTAGCACCGCTCGAAAGGTATTTGATTCAGGATTCTATTGGCCAACCATTTATAAAGACTCATAAAGTCTTGTCAAAATATGTGATGCATGCCAACGAGCAAGTAATATTTCTTCCAAAAACGAAATGCCACAAAATGGCATTCTTGTTTGTGAAATCTTTGATGTGTGGGGATTAGACTTCATGGGACCCTTCCCACCATTAAAAGGAAACAAATATATACTTGTGGTCGTGGATTACTTGTCAAAATGAGCCGAAGTCGAGGCACTTCCAACCAACGGTGGAAGAGTTGTGGTAAGATTCTTGAAACGATTATTCTCTCGTTGCGGTACTCCAAAAGCATTAATAAGTAATAGAGGTACCCATTTTTGTAATCATCAACTTGAAAAAATCTTAACAAGGTATGGGGTCTATCACCGAATCTCAACCGCATATCATCCCCAAACCAATGGTCAAGCCGAAGTTACCAATCGAGGTTTAAAAACGAATACTCGAAAAAACCGTAGGTCTAATTAGAAAAGAATGGGCCGATAAATTAGACGACGTTTTATGGGTTTTTCGAACCGCCTATAAAACAACAATAGGCACCACCCCATATAAGCTCGTCTATGTAAAAAGTTGTCATTTGCAGTAGAAATAGCACATAAGGCCTACTGGTCATTAAAAAACGTAAACTTTGACCATGAGACTGCCGGTAAAAATCAATTTTGTCAATTAAACGAACTACAAGAGTTAAGAAATCAAGCATATTCTAACTCCGAAATTTATAAGGAACGAATAAAAAACATACATGATAAACATATGAAGCCTTATGAATTTCGAGAGGGAGATCAAGTGCTATTGTTTAATTCACGATTTCGATTATTTCCCGGAAAACTAAGTCTAGATGGTCCGGACCTTTCTCCATCACCCATATCTTTCCACACGGTGCAATCAAAATTAAATCTCAAAATGGCATACCATTCAAATTCAACGGGCAAAGGCTTAAGCTTTACCAGGGATTCATTGAGGATAATCAGGAAGATATCTCATTACAAGCAATAGGGGCATGATTAAACAAATGGTTACTTGTGTATATGTAGGTTATCTTTGTACTTTGCAGGTATTAACGGAAAGAAAAACATCGAGACAACTACATGTAATGTAACTAAAGGAACCTTTCGGGAAGAACGGTCACACACGTGCACTAAAAAAAATAACTTTTTTGTAACGCACTGCTTTTTCGTAACTTTCTATATTTAGAAAGCGTGTCTTGTATTTCTATTTTTTGAAACCTTTATATCTTGTATTTGCTCTTTCGTTGTAACCTTTGTAATCGAGACTTGAATCATAATGGAATCTATATTTTATCTCAACACTTGTTATACATATTCATATATACATGCACTTCATACATTATACTCGAAAACGTGGCATATATACAAATACGTGACATCTATACTTAATACATACTTTATACGCGATGCATATACTCGATCTCATTCGTTTTATACTTACATGAACATTAGAACATGTACCTTATGCTTAAAATACCCTAGATGTTCATAAAACATCAACTTATAACACCTAAACACGTTACATAATACAAAACTCAAAAAAAAATTGGCTCCTGACCCGTCCCATACGAACCGTATGGGAATCCCCATACGGTCCGCAAGGACATCTGGGCGGGCAAAAGTCTTGGCAGCCACGGGTTTATGTACGAAATCTCATTTTCCTCATCTCCCCAATGGCTATTAACCTCATTAAACCTCACCAAGCCACCTCCTAACACTTCCCTGTAAATACCCACCCTATTCCACACAATTTCCACTTTCTAAACTCCATCTAATCACTCTCAAACATCCCCAAATCAGTTGCAAATCACAAGTTTGAGCAGATTCAACACCTTTCACTAAAGTGAGCATAACTTGCTCATTTCTTAACGAAATTACTTGATTCTTCTTCCTACTTGCTTGGACAATCCTTAGGTTTGAATCCACGGATTCTCCATGGAGAATCCAGACCTGGAAATGCACCTAAAGGGTTCCAAACTTTCTATTTTTTTCAAAACTCTTTCAAAACTTATGCTTTCTTCATTCAACTTTGTGTTCTTGAGCTCTTAAACAAAGTTATGGTTAGTGAGACTAACCAAGGTTGTCATACATGTAATAAGAGTGTTTTGGCACTCTAAACTTTCTATTTTTGAAGAGCTTAAAGCTCACAAGTGATGCCAAGTCAAGAACTTGTTGAAGGTGTGACTACAAGGTTAGCTTGGGCTATCCTACCTCTAAGTCCACACATCACTTGATGATTTCTCATCATTATCCCAAGCTAGTTTACTAGTTGAAAGTAACACAACCCCATCTAGCCTTGGACGTGTGTCGAAGCCGGCTCACCAGGTTGTAGTTTACTTGGCTACTTGGTATAGTGACACCATATATTTCATTTCCATTATTGTATCTTGATCTTGACCCTCCTTATTGTCTATCACAACTTGTGTAGTGGTGAACTCATAAGAGGTTCCTAAATGGATGGCTCTACCTCCTACCTCCTACATGATTTCTATGATTATCCTTGTTAGTTGTAGAATAATGTATATGTATACGGACTATATAATGAACCCAAAACCGAACCCATGATAACGACTAACTAATCACTTGTCGAGTTACTAAGTTTATCACCGAAGTGTGTAGTTCCTCATTACGATTCTAATAGGTTTCAAACATATGAAATCACATCAAACCCTTATGGGTTATCATAGTGTCAAAAACGAGTGCTTAACCTTGGTGACTATTTTTATATCTACATACTTTATTATTCATTATTTATGCTCAATATCCCGAATCTTCTGTTAATCTCCATTCTTATACCTATGTTCTTCGTGTAGAAGGATAAGGTGCCAATCCTTAACCAACAACAAGCTCTCGGATTTCTCTAGTTGGAACACTTTTGCAAAATCGTGAGTACACTCGACCCATTTACCGTTTTACACACTTTTGGGTTGTAACATGTCAATCTATCAGATACACACCTTATGCTTTTATACGCTCAATCCGTTAATACATGCTACTTGTTATGCTTAGGATTCATGCTAGATTCATACGTGCCTTGTCATTAACTTAGCTAGCCCAACTTGACATATATAGCGCTATAGGAGTAGCACACCACCCGTCGGGGTTACATTAAGCCTATTTATACTTTTTAGTCTCGTTGCTTTTGTGATGAGGGAAGCTCATTATACTTGTGGACACTCGGGTTTTATTTAGCATTGCATGATTGGTATACCTTTCATTACAATTAACATGTGGATTCGAGAAATGCCTTTTTATACTTATGCTATGTATCACCAAACTTGTGTACTCGCCTTTGCTTTTGCATTGAATTGTATTTTAATCATGTTACAGGTTGAAGATGATTCTTATGCCGGAAGCTAGTAGGACTACCTTAGAAACACATTTGAAACTTACTAGATTTTGTTATGTTGTATCCGTATTAAACTTGTCATCTTATTGTTGTTGTATTTGATTGTTGTATTTCCTTTGAAACAATGTTGTACTTTGAATATTTAATGAAATCCAATTTTATTAAATTTATTGTCACCAATAGTGTTATGAAGTCTCTTGCAATCTCATTTTCGTCTCACTCCGATGTTTCCGCCATCAGTTGAGGTGTGACAGATTGGTATCAGAGCTATAACTATAGGGAATTAGGTAAAATTGTCATGTTCGACCTAGTCTATAGTTTAAACGTCCCGTTTGACCTTTCTTGTATAATGCTTAAAACTTTATTCTTCCTATCTTGCTTCTTTCTTTCTTTTGGTCTTAAAACTTACATAATGTCTTTCCTAAGACGTTTACACAATACACTTGAAGACTTGAAGACACCCGTGATGCAAGCGAGGCGATTTGTACCAAGATAGGCCCAATGGCTTACAATTTTTGGTGAAATCCCTCATTCCGCGTATTCAATTTTTCCCGAAGTTACACCATCAAGTTAGGAGTGACATCCACACCTTGATGGAAAAACTTCCCATTCAAACTCTAGTGGACCCCCGTCAAAGCGTCAAAATTTATTTTGACCCGACGAGTACCAACCACACTTAGGGTACGATGTTGCCAAGTTAGGGGTGAAACCCGCACCTTGTCAACTAGTCCGTTCCTCGATTTTAATCTCGCTAAAGTCTCGAATTTTCGATCGACTAAGGACATGTAGTAACTGGAAGGGTAAAATACCGTTAATCGCTTCTCGACGAAAGTAGTTTACCTATTAGGCCAAAGAATGTTCCCTAACTCGAAAGATCTTACGAATCACTTTGGAATAGTCAATGTTTCTCTACCCGAAACAATCCTATGTTTTATTGAGCCAATCTTTTATGTTATCTCAATTTTTATGTGATTTTATACTTGGTACCTTGTTCGTTTCAACCGTTACACAATTCGCACGTCTATCGCAATCAAAGACAATAATAATCCTCGTGAACAAACTAAATTTATACTCTTTATACGCATTCATACGTGATTATACTTGTTGAATACCCGTCAAATACATGCAACATACGTGAACTTACACATGCTTATACATGCAAAACTTATTTTTACATTATGATCAAGTCTCAACCTTTCGTTTCTATTTTCAACCCTAGATGTCTTCTCCAAGCTCCTCAAAGAAATCAAAGGGTTCCAAGAAGGGTTCCAACAACCATGGGGACTCTATTTCGAAGCAAGAACTCTTACGTTTAGTTGCTGAGCAGATGGCCGAGCAAATGGCTAAGATCATCCCCAATATTGTTAGCCAGATACAAACCATCCATGACACCCTGAAATCCTCTATCGATTCCAATGTGGAAACACCTAAAGCTTCGTTCCAATTTAAGCAATTCATGGCCTGTAGCCTCTAGAGTTTACCGGCGAGGATGGAGCTACATCCATGATGAATTGGTTCGATGTGATCGAGCTTACCTTCCTCCAAAGCGGATGCCCTGACGAGCTCCGAACCTTGAATGCCACTGGGGTCTTTCGTCAGAGAGCCCTCGAGTGGTGAACCACTGAAAGAAACAAGCATGGTAACGAAGCAGCTCATGCATTACCTTGGGACGAGCTTAGGCAGCTCATGAAGGACCACTTCTGCCCCCCACACGAGACCCAGAAACTTGAAAACGAATTCAGGAATCTCACCCAAAAGGGGAGCGACACCGAAGGACTGGTCGCGCGCTTCAAACAACTGAGTATCCTATGTCCTGGATAAGTGGATATTGTTCCCAAGGCTATCGCCAAGTTCATTCATTGCCTCTCACTTGTCTTAATCAACCATGTAGCCGCCGCTATCCCAAAACCATCGAAGATGCTTATAGCATCGCGATCGAACTTAACAACATCTGCATCCTTCACGGGGCCTTTTACAAGGTCTCTACTAAGCATGTGCATCAAGGCATCACCGATACCATCACCGCTACCGAACCATCCCCCTCCCAAGCCAAGAAAACAGGAACAAGAAGTGGAAGGCTTATGTTCAAAACTGCGCGGTCATTACTTTGCCCAACCCTACACCTTTGAACATTATCTCTACTACCTCAAACGCCAAACCACCCAAGAGAAACTACACCGATACTTGGCCCAAGTGCGAACAGTGCACCTACCACCATCTAGCCACCTCCCGGTGTCGCAAATGCGCGAACTGTAACATGTTTGGGCATTTCGCCGACCGTTGTCGTCAACCCCTCAGAACCATCCAAGACCAAGCTTTGATCCCTAACCAACCACAACCTCAACATCAGACTGCTCCTGTGCGAGCATGTTACAAGTGTGGCGATCTCAACCATCTCGCCAATATATACCCCCAACACCACAGCAGCCTCAACTTTAACAGCAGCAGCAACCTCAGCCTGCTAAAGGAAGAGCTTTCACGCTCACTTCTGCTCAGGCTCAAAGCTCAAATGATGTCATCACTGGTACGTTCCTCATCAACCATATTTATGCTTCATGTCTGTTTGATATTGGTGCTGATAAAAGTTTTGTGTCCATAGAATTTGAACCCTTACTTAAGTGCGAATGTTCCAAGTTGCCTAATCCTTTCGTTGTCGAAGTCGCTAATGGTAAAACCATGTAACAACTCCAAATTTCTGTTGTTATTTATTTCCGTACTTTCCATTTGTATCAACCAATTGTACTTCGAGATTTAGATTATGAAAAAGTTTATGATTATGGAATTATGTTTTGTCACATCTATATCGCATTTAATCGCTAATTCAACTCAATCACAAGTAGTTGTACTATCTTACGAGCCGAGTGTGTTATTGTTTAATAAACACTTGTGTCGTCGTATCGCTTATCTCATCGCATCGCAAAACGCAGTTAATTATGTGGAATTATGTTTTACGTGTGTTATATTTATTTATGTTATGGTTTATATCGCTAAAACGCTTGCACGCTCACGTAACTCGCTCTCTCTCTAATCAATGGTAATACAACGCTTAACGCTTCACTAAAACGCTTAATATAACCATCTAATATGAACAGAATCGCCAAACGAACTCTTAACGTGAAACAAACGAACAAAACTTGGCCAACAGGTCAAGTTCGGCCGAACTTGTGCATCACAAGTTCGCTCGAACTTGTTCCAACCACCTGAATCTTCAAGACATCACAAGTCCGCCCGGACTTGTCTCAAAACTCACTAGAAACAAACAAGTTCGCCTGAACTTGATGTTTCAACCCATTATTTCACCTCACCTATAAATACCCGGCTCCTCTTCTCATTTGAACTTGCCGCAAGTTCGCCCGGAGCTCCCCAAAATCGAAATCTTTTGTGTTCTAAGTAAGATTCCACCCGTTTTCAAGCTACAACAACGTTTTACAACGATTTTGCACAAGGATTTGCCTTCGTTTTCATCAAATCTCTTATGTTTACGAAAATCTTCATCTTTTTATGCAAAACTTCTGTTTTTCACTCAGATCTATGCTTAGATCTGAGTAAAACCTTTCAAACATCGATTTTTACACAATATTCGGACTAAACGACGTATGTTTCGTTCACTTTGAAGTGGAACGAGGCGTTGTCAAGCTAGATCTCAGATCCGGAAGCACAAGGACGAAGTCGTCACTTTGCACAAACTGGACTAAACCGTTCGAACCTCCAAGTTCGCCTGGATTAGTCCGAGTTTCTGTAAAATGGCTAAAACTCGCTCCAAAAGTCCTCTTCACCCTTGGTTTTGCTCAGTAACCTAAGGTTGGAGGGATGGACACTCGATTTCCTCAGCAAACGACGCAAAAACGCACGATTTGGATGCAAAACAGTCAAGTTCGCTCGGAAAGTAGCAAGTTCGCCCGAACTTGATCAAATCTTCATCAAATTCACACAAGTTCGCCCGAACTTGTATCACCCTTCCTCAAAAAGGACAAGTTCACCCGAACTTGTCTAGTTTCTCAGGAAACTTGACAAGTTCACCCGAACTTGTACTTACAGTAAATCCAGGCATACAAGTTCGCCCGAACTTGTACCTTTAAGAACAAGTTCGCCGGAACTTGTCTGCTGTTCTCTCAAACCGTTAACTGTTTCAGCAATTCGGAAGACTGATGTACTTTTGTTCGCTTACAGGCTGATCCGGCGCTCTCCGCAACTCATCTCAGATCCTATCTCATCTCCCCATTCGCACCGACAGTGAGTACACTTGAACCCTTTTACGCTTAAACGCACTTTTGGGTGTCACATATGTTCGTATATCAAAACACATCACACAACTCAACTCTTATTCGCAATCCTGCTATTACATGACTATACGTGAAATCTGCTGAATTGTATGTATTACTTGATTGCTTGTACGCCATCCTTAACATAATAGTATACTAGAGGTTGACCCGCCACCCGGAGGCCCGAGGTTGTTAAGGCTCGCATTTTTATTTCTCATTTATTTTCTCTTTTAGGATGTGAACACTTGTTCGCATGCCTCGATCAATCGGGGTTTGTTGGTTTGCTTGAATCTGAGTAGTTACATAGTTCACAACTCTTACGTATGTCATGCGGGTATGTTAAACGCTTTTATATCTATATTGTACGCAAAACTCGTATGTTCACCTTTACTTAATTGTATTGACGTTTATTTTAACATATGTGGCAGGTTGAGGATATTTCTTTGGATGCTTAGATTTAGGTTTTGCTTAGAAAAATCATGTAATAAAATCTAGGGAAGATCGAATCGGATGTTATTTTGAATTTTATTATTTAATAGTATGGGATGTTAAACGTTTAGATAATGTCGCTTAATAGTTGTTATGATGTCTCTTGAGCAATCTGAATCGCCTAGTGCCGCACCCTGATGTTTCCGCCATCGGTTGGGGTGTGACGAACCATCTCTGTCGATGCGATTCTTTCTGGATGCTCTTTGATTCTTAACGATCATACATTTTCGATTGACCTCATACCTACGCAGATGGGTAGTTTCGATATCATAGTAGGCATGGATTGGCTTAGGCGAGTTCGTGCCGAAGTAGTTTGTTCGGAAAAATTCATTCGTCTTCCTCTTCCTAACAGTGATTCTTTGCACATATGTGGCGAGAAACCTTCCAAAGGTCTCAAGCTTATGTCGTGTATTCAAGCGAACAAGTACTTACGTAAGGAGTACTTTGCCTTTCTCGCTCACGTTTTGGAACAGACAGACAAAGGTCCAACTAAGTGATGTTCCTGCCGTTTGTAAATTTCCTGATGTCTTCCTAGCAGATCTTCCTAGTCCTCCGCCTCCTAATGCAGTCGATTTTCGTATTGATCTTATACCTGGCGCAACTCCTGTTGGAAGGCTCTATCGTTTAGCACCCTCGGAAATGCAATAGCTATCGAGCCAGCTTCAAGAACTTCTTGATAAAGGCTTTATACGCCCTAGTACTTCTCCTTGGGGTGCCCCCGTCCTGTTCGTTAAGAAGAAAATCGATCATTTCGGATGTGTATCGACTATCGTGAGCTCAACAAGCTCACAGTCAAGAACTGATATCCACTTCCTCGCATCGATGACCTCTTCGATCAATTACAAGGCGCAACTTGCTTTTGCAAAATTGATCTTCGTTCGGGGTATCATCAACTTCGAGTTCTCGAAGAAGATATCCTAAAACTGCTTTTCGCACACGTTCTGGACACTATGAGTCCATGGTCATGCCTTTTGGTTTGACTAACGCGCATGCGGTGTTCATGGATTTAATGAACCACGTGTGTAAGCCTTTTCTTGATCACTTCGTAATCGTTTTCATTGACGATATCCTTATCTACTCCAAGACGAAAGAAGAGGACGAGCGAAATTTGTACCTTATTCTTCAGCTTTTGTAAACTGAACGTCTTTATGCCAAATTCTCCAAGGGTGAATTTTGGCTAAAAGAGGTTCAATTCCTTGGTCACACCGTCAACGAACTCGGTATTCATGTTGACCCTACAAAGATTGAAGTTGTGAAGAATTGGGTTACACCTAAGCCGCCTTCTGAAATTCGTTCGTTTCTTGGCCTAGCTGGGCATTATCGTCGCTTCATTTCGAACTTCTCCAAGATCGCCGTCCCTTTAACTTCTTTGACTCAGAAGGATAAACCTTTTGTTTGCGGTCCCGAACAAGAGGAGTCTTTCCAAACGTTCATGGACATGCTTTGTAATGCTCCTCTCCTTACTCTTCCCGATGGAAACGACGATTTCGTCGTGTATTGCGATGCTTCAAACCAAGGTCTTGGTTGCGTTCTTATGCAACGAGACAAAGTTATCGCTTACGCGTCGAGACAGCTCAAAATACATGATAAAAACTATACTACGCATGACCTTGAACGCGGTGCAGTTATTTTTGCGTTAAAGATTTGGCGACACTACCTTTATGGTACAAAGTGTACGGTCTTCACCGACCACAAGAGCCTTCAACATATCTTTGATCAAAAGGAACTCAACATGCGTCAACGTCGTTGGGTAGAATTGTTAAACGACTACGACTGTGACATTCACTACCATCCTGGCAAAGCGAATGTTGTCGCTGATGCACTTAGTCGTAGGACTCATGTCAAGAGCATTCGTTGCTACCAAACCATAGGAAAACTCCATGAGCTTATTCGTGATGCACAATATTGAGTCATTAACGAGGGTAATCTCACTACTGAATTGAATTGTGGCATCGAAAACCCACTTGAGGCTAAATTCGATGGTATTCTGTACTACCAAAACCGCATGTGGATCCCTGATCGCGTCAATCTTCGAACCACCTTGATGGATGAAGCCCATAAATCCCGATACTCTATTCATCCTTGCGCCGACAAGATGTACCATGATCTTCGTGCATCCTATTGGTGGTCTGGAATGAAGAGGGATATCGCCCTTTACGTCTCTAAGTGTCTCACGTGTTCCAAGGTCAAGGCTGAACATCAACATCCCTCTGGTTTGCTCGAACAACCAGAAATCCCTGTCTGGAAATGGGAGAGCATTGCCATGGATTTTATCACTAAGTTGCCTCGTACTCCCTCTGGTCATGACAGCATTTGGGTCATCATTGATCGTCTGACCAAATCCGCTCACTTTCTAGCTACTCGTGAAGATTACAAATTCGATAAATTGGCTTGTAGCTACACGAAGGAAATCATTAGTCGTCATGGTACTCCTATCGATATCATCTCTGATCGTGACGCTCGTTTCACTTCTCGCCTTTGGCAAACATTTCAATCTGCCCTTGGTACTCGTCTTAACCTTAGCATTGCTTTTCACCCTCAATCCGATGGTTAAACTGAGCGTACTATCCAAACCTTGGAGGATATGCTTCGCTCTTGCGTAATTGATTTTGGCGGCAACTGGGATTCGCACTTACCTTTGGTAGAATTCTCGTACAATAATAGTTCACGCCAGTATTCAAATGGCTCCATTTGAAGCATTGTATGGTCGCAAGTGTCGTTCGCCTATTTGTTGGCACGAGATCGGAGACGTTCAAATAACCGGTCCCAAACTGATACAAGAGACAACGGACAAGATCCTACAAATACGTGATAATCTTCTCAAAGCCCGAAGCCGACAAAAGAGTTATGCTGACAGAAGACGTAAACCCTTGGAATTTAATGTTGGTAATCAAGTACTTCTCAAGGTATCCCCTTGGAAGGGTGTTGTTCGCTTTGGTAAGAAAGGCAAACTCGCTCCTTGCTACGTAGGTCCTTTCAAGATTCTTGAAAGGATTGGCGAGGTAGCATATCGACTGGACCTACCTCAAGCGCTCAACAATGTTCATCCAGTGTTCCATGTTTCAAACCTAAAGAAGTGTCTAGCTGAAGAAGGACTTCAAGTTCCACTCGAAGATCTTCAAATTAACGAGACATTGCATTTTGTGGAAAAAGCAGTCGAAATCATGGACCGAGGAATCAAGCAACTAAGGCGCAGTCGAATCCCTATCGTCAAGGTTCGAGTGGAAGGATTCGTTTTGACTATTGTATGAATATTTGTTTGATTGTATGGGAAACTCAACTTTATAAATATTATCAAATTAGTCGTTATGGATTCTCTTGAACAATCTGATTCGCTTAGTGCCACATCACGATGATTCCGCCATCGGTTGGAGTGTGACAATTAAGGGCTTTTCCCTATAACAAATCGCTTGTGTTCATCATTATTTACTGCTTTCATCCTTTGTTTGTCACATTTCAACCATTTTATTAAGCGTAACAAGCACAAAACCAGTTTTCCGAGCCAAGGATCCTGATTCCAATACTAGGATCCTAACTAACAAACTTACCATTTTCCAAAGCACCCTACCTTACTTTCTCAATTTGGTTACTAAATTGATCTCACCATTCTTTTACCAAAACAGTAGCCATATTACCTTCCAACCGGTTGCAATAAAAACTAAGATAGCATTGTAACTCCACACATCCGGTTTCAGTTCTCTCTCAAGCATTTCATCCATCAATTTTATCATTTTTACACAGTCTGTTAATGATCGAGTTGTGAGTAAACACCTTCGGTACAAGATTACACCTTTTCATCAGGAACTCGAAACACAAAATGAACATCATTCACGTTACAAGCAGCATGAATAAAAATCGAATACTTAAACACGTCAGGTTCAAGCCCTTTTGATGTCATACCGCAAAACAACATGTAGGCGTCCTCCACATTCTCACCTTTACACAAAGACTCCAAAATACAATTATAAGCATGCACATCCACACAACATCCTCTCACAAACATTTCATCAAACACCTTATGTGCCTCTTTTGATTCTCCAATGTAGCTCCAACCGTCACCAAAAACTGTAAGTTTTCACACTTGCATACCTTAGAAGGCGAAGGGTTGGACGACCAGAATAGAAGGAGGATGGTTGTTGTTGGTCGACGTTGATACAAGGCGGAAGGAGGGGGTGCGATGTTGGCCAGAACAAATAAAACTACAATCCATTTCCACAAATTACTTCTAAAATCAAGCAAAAACACAAATTAAAACTACAAATGAAGAAACAAAATGCGCCTAACAGTTTTTGTTGCTGAAATTGAACTAATGGTAGCTGGGTTGTGTGGGAGGACAGATGTTGGGTGACCTAGGGGAGGAGGAGGTTGTGGAGGTGGCGCCGCTATAGAGGGAGAAAAGATGAGGTAGCGGCACTGTGAGGGAGAGGAGATGAGCTGTGGCATGTGTGTTTTGTTAGGGCAAGGGTATTGGAGTCACAATTTTCATTCAGTTTCTTTTGTGAGCAGAATGGAACCATTAAGAAGTTGTGTTTTAGTGAACTAAACACGCATACCTCTGACCGATTCAAAGGTAGCCTCTTAATGGAATAGTTAGGTGAAATATGGTGATGACATGTATGTCTAACTTTGTATTCATTAATTAGATAGTTAAAAATAGATTTTAGAAATTAAAAACTAATACTAAACTAAAATTAGTGTAAAAGTTAAATATGAGAGAGTAATTCTGATATTAACATATAACATATTTTAAAATCTTTTATTATATTGTGGATAAAGATGAAAGAACCCTCAACTACATATAAAAAAGGAACACATTTTCTATATTAGTTGATACCACTAGAATTCAAACAATAACTCACTTAAAAAAACTAAATTCAAAAACAAGTTTAAGTGTTTGCCATGTGTGGCATGACATCAACTTTCCGTCATTTGAATACCACCATTGCCATTCATTTCCATTGGTGGAGTTCATCAACCCCATTACCAATTAAAAATACAAATACAACAAAAACAACAAAAACAACAAATCATAAACCCTTTTAAACCATCACTTTTTCCTTCTACTCTTTTCTTTTCGAAGTGGAAGACAAAACACCAACCAATCAAATTTTCCTCATAAACTAGACGACTATGAACCTTAAAACATTAGTATTTAGTGGCTACATTGATCCATTTCTATATACATTTCTCTCATTCTTGCATTTGAGATCAAAGAAAACTCTAAGATAATATGCAAGTGATCATCATTTTCATTTTCAAACTCATCGTTATCGTTGCGGTTTTCCATCCTAGCGAAATTCTTGGAGAACTAACATCAATAGTAGATGAAAACCCTGTTGAAGTAATCAAAAACAAGCTTGATGGACTAAATTTCACCAACCAACGGCTAGCTGTGGTATATCCGTTGATACACACTTTCAAGAAAAGCATAACATCTGACCCCCAAAATATCACTGGATCATGGGTGGGGTCAGATATATGCAATTACAAAGGGTTTTATTGTGACAACCCTCCAGACAACAAAACCGCCATCGCGCTCGCCTCCATAGACTTCAATGGATTCCATCTTACGGCTCCAACTCTCGATGGCTTCCTCGACCAGTTACCCGACCTCGCCCTCTTTCACGCCAACTCAAACTTCTTCTCGGGCACCATTTCACCAAATATAGCTAAACTTCCGTACCTCTACGAAATAGACCTAAGCAACAACCGACTCACCGGCTCGTTTCCCAACGCCATACTCGGAATGAACACCTTGTCATTTCTCGATATCCGATTCAACTCCTTTGCCGGTTCCATCCCACCTCAACTCTTCACAAAAGAAGACCTAGACATCTTGTTCCTAAACAACAACGACTTCATCCAACAACTAGCCGAAATACTACCTGTCGATCAAAAACAAAGAAAACTAGCCGAAATCCTCGGAACCTCCATCTCTTTTACCTAACCTTAGCCAACAACAAATTCTTCGGCCCGATCCCTCGTTCGATCGCTACATACTTTTCAAGTGTATCCGCAAGTCGTACTACTCAACAACATGTTGAGTGGCTGCCTCCCATACGAGCTTGGTTTCTTGACCGAAACAGTAGTTTTCGACGTTGGAAACAATCTCTTAACCGGTCCATTACCATTTTCATTAGGGTGTATGAAGAAGGCTGAAGTGATTAGCTTTGCAGGGAACTTGTTGTATGGTGGTGTGCCAGAAGTGTTGTGTGCTATGGATAATCTGGCTAACTTGTCTTTGTCTGATAACTATATAACTAGTGTTGGACCGGTTTGTAGAGGGTTGATCAAGAAAGGTGTGCTTGATGTTAGGAACAACTGCATAATGGGGCAACCGGATCAGAGACCAGTGGCTGAGTGTTCGGTATTCTTTTCGAAACCGAGGTATTGTTCGTATAGGCCAGCGTATCGTTATCTTCCTTGTTGGGTGCCGCATTTTAGCGGTTCTCCTAGTCCGATGGCTCTGTCGGAACCTGCTCCGGCTCCCGTTTGATGTATGTTTTGTTATTATTAATGTTTTGTTAAGCGTGTTGCCAACTTATATTTCTTGTTACACTTTTTATAGCATTTTGTTACTTGAATTTCAACCTTAAAAGAGTTAAAGTACATTAAATTAGATAATTAATTAGTGATGTATGAAATTAGATCAATTTTAAAAAGTACATAAAATTCGAAAACCATAAAACGAATACCAGTAAAGATCTAATAGTACCGGCAACAGTATTTGCTTGGTCAGAATTGACGTTGTATTGATATTAACGGGAATCAGTTTGATTCATCAAAGTATAGGTATGGGAACTTCATTATAGCTTACGACACAACTAATATATTCTCATAAATACAATTGTGGATAGAGTTTGTCAATCCACAGTGGAGAATCCATGAATGTTTTTTCAGATGCTTTCTTTTGCTAGATTCTCAATAATATTTACTATTTTTTTTCTAAATCATACAAGGTTTACACTAAATTTTTTCATTTTTTTCAAACCGAATGGGCTTACGGAAAACCAGAAACCCCTCTGGATCCACCACCAGCAATTCATAAAGGTTTTTTAAATTAAACAAAAGGTAGATAATTTTTTTAGGGAACAAAAAGCGAATATACTAATATTTAGAATTTATAAATATAATATTTATATAAGACGTTAATCGTCTATCTTCGCAATATATCCCTTTGAAAAATAAACCTATTAATGAAACAAATATTGGTATCATACTTTTCTTAAGCGTTTTAAAACACTAGAAGTGAGTACATCCTTGATTTAAAGCCATCTAGCAAAGCTTCATTAAGTCATTATGATACTTTTAAGAAGCATATCGATGATTCAAATGAAGTGGCAAATTTGATTATGGATCAATAAAATAAATCCATGGATAGATGTTGTACATCTAGAATTATTGCGACATTCTAATGTCATTGGAATGAAAATTATGACATCAAAAGTTGCAAGAAAGTGTTGACACCAAGAGGTGATCCTACACTTGTCAAATGGTTAATGGGACGTCCAAATGCCGTTAATGATTATGATTATGATTTTTTTGATCATTTTGGGTAAAATAATGATTTTTTGATCATTTTGGGTAAAATATTAAAAGCTGGTGTGGGTTAGTTAGATTAGTGCTGGTAATTTTAGTGTTATCAACGTATTTTAATGTATTGGATTAACTTGTTGATCGAGAATTTAACGTTTGTGTTTAATCGAGTTAGGTGACGCGGAAGTGCGGGCTCGTTTAACACTAATGTTATTTGAGCCTTGTATCTATCAATTGTTTTGTTTTATAAATTATTGTTATGGGCTTACTACATTTTATATTATTATTGTTTTCAATTAAAATTCTATTAAATTTGAGATTAAATGTTCATTAAGATGTTTTATTTTATTGAGCCCATAATGGCTAATTTGGATAAAAGTCCATAATGGACTTCCATTCAAATGTCCATGATTTATTTTTATTAAGGAACAATAAAGTCACATATTGGTGGTTTATTTTGGGGATCTCGATCGTAATTAAAAAATACGAGGTACAAAACAAAAGCACTCTTACGGTTACAGGATGTCATCATTTTCTCATTCACATTTCAACCAAATTCAATTCCATCAAGAACATTCTCTGTCTAATTCGATAAATCATTGCGTGTAACTCGCAAATATGTTCATCTGATAGTTCTTATACAAATCAGAGATTAATCCGAGTTTTATCACAAACTTTGCGATTTCAATTCGATTCCAGATTTGTCAATTTCTTTAAATTCATTGTTCTAGACCAATTATACAACAATTACTTGGATTCTTGTTTGGCTAATTCAGTGGACGTCACTCTTTTTATGGAGAGTGGTGGTGGTGTGGTGGGTGGAGTGGTGACAATGGTGGGTAACAAGTGCTTGCAGGTCATTTCATCCAAAGTCAAATGGTGAACCTAATGTCCAATTGATAGAAGGGTGCAAAGTGTGATATTTTGCAAGCAGAAGGGCGCAAAGTGCAATAATAAAAGCTTCAAGGTGGCAACCTGCTATCACAACCAAACCACAGAGATGCAAATTGCACTTTACTCTAGAGGATATTAAGAAATATAAGGCAACGGTTGAGAACAAATTTGAATTGTATTAAACTAGATTGTTGTTATAGGTTGCGTTAACACGTGTTTCGACGTATCCGATCTAAAGCATTGTGGTTACAAAAGAAACGAAATCAAACTCGGGTTGGTTCATTTAGTGAGGGATCCACCTAACTTTTCACACCCAAACCGATGGCGGAAACATCGAGGCGGGACGAAAGAGATTGCTCATTGCTCATAATACGAATTGCGAGAATATTTAATTAAACTGGATTTCATTTCATAAGTAAAATATTCGAGTACAATACATGCAAATTCAAATACAACAATAATCAAGGCAAAATTTGATACAACAATTGTAAACCTAACGTCTATGTGTGTATCTAGTCATCAACACTACTCCAATTTCATGGCATCATCTTCATCAACCTGTAACATGTTTTAAATAGAGCTCAATGCAAAAGCAAAGGCGAGTACACAAGTTTGGTGAATGGATAGCATAGATATAAAATGTATAACTCGAATCCACATGGTAATTGTAAGCAAACACTATACTAATCATGCACTACTTAATCAAACCCGAGTTTCCACAAAAGTTTATGAGATCGAGCTTCCCTCGTCGCAAAAGCGACAAGGCTAAAATGAGTATGATAATCTTAATATAACCCCGACGGGTGGTGTGCTACTCCTATAGCGCTATATATGTTAAGTTGGGCTAGCTAAGTTAATGATCAAGCATGTATAATTCTAGCATGTATCTAAGCATAACAAGCATCATGTATTAAGGATTGAGTATGTAAAAGCATGAGTTTGTGATAAGTGTATTTTGATAAGTAAACATGTTACAACCCAAAAGTGAGAAAGCGGTAAATGGGTCGAGTGTACTCACGGTTTTGCTAAAGTGTTCCACTTAAAGAATCCCGCGAGCTTGTTGTGATTAGGGTTTGGCACCTTGTCCTTCTACAAGAAGAACATAGGTATTATTTATGAGTGTAACGGAAGATTCGGATTATTCGAGCAAGATTGAAAGGGAATAAGAATAAAGTATTATAGTATGAAAATAGTCACTAAGATATAGTACTTGTTCTTGACACTATGATAACACGAATGGGTTTGATATGGTTTCATAGGTTCAAGACCTATTAGAATCATGACAAGAAACTACATACTTTAGTGATAAAACTTAATTACTCGATAGATGATTACTTAGTCATCATCAAGGGTTCGGTCTTTGGGATTATATTATAGTCCATAGATACATATTTAGTTATATAGTCATGTAGGAGGTGGGAGGATGAACCATCCACTTTGGAACCTCCCTGTGTCATGTAAGTCAAGTAGGAGGTGGGAGGATTAACCATCCACTTTGGAACCTCGATTGGATTCACCACTACACAAGTGTCAAAGACACAAGAAGGGTCATGAATATAGAATACTAATGTGAACAATAATAATGTAAATGGTGTCACTATACCAAGTAGCCAAGTAATGCTTAACCTGGTGAGCACGCGTCGACACACGTCGATGGCTAGTCGGGGTTGTGTTACTTTCAACTTGGAAGCTAGCTTAGGATAGTGATGAGAAATCATCAAGTGATGTGTGGTTAGGTTTAGGATAGCCCAAGCTAACCAAGGTAGACACATATGAACAAGTTCAAGACTTGCATCACTTGTGAGCTTAAAGCTCTTCAAAAACAGAAAGTTTAGAGTGTCTAAACACTCCTGTTTACAAGTATAACAACCTTGGTTGGTCTCCCTAACCATAACTTTGATTAGGAGCTCAAGTACACAAGGTGGAATGAAGAAAACATAAGATTTTGAAAAAGTTTTGCATAAAACAGAAAGTTTCTTGCACTTCAACCTCAAATATGAAGGAGTTCCATCTTGGTTCTCCATGGAGAACCCTAGGAAGCAATCCTAGAGGTGTCCCAAGTGCTAAGAAAGAAGAAACAATGAGAAAAGAGAGGTAGAAGTGAGCTAGAACTCACTTTGAAGGCCTTGAAGATTCTGCTCAAATTCTGAGTTTAGTAGCAGATTTTAGTGAGTTGAGAGAGAGTTTAGAGAGTTTGTAAAGTGTGAGGTGAAACGAGTTTCGCGATCAGAGATAATATCGAGAGGAGTACCATGATGACTGATGACTTCATCTGTGTAGATACGAGCCAATTTCTCGACTTTGTAATCTTCACGAATGGCGAGGAAATGAGTGGATTTGGTCAATCGGTCAATTGATAACCCAGATGTTGTCAGACCAGACGAGGTACGAGGCAATTTAGTGATAAAATCCATGGCAATGCTCTCCCATTTCCAGACAGGGACTTCTGGTTGTTCGAGCAAACCAGAGGGACGTTGATGTCCGGCCTTGACTTTGGAACACGTAAGACACTTTGAGACGTAAAGCGCGATATCTTTCTTCATTCCAGGCCACCAATAAGATGCTCGAAGATCATGATACATCTTGTCGGCACTAGAATGAATGGAGTATCGGGATTTGTGGGCTTCATCCATCACGGTGTTTCGAAGATTGAGACGGTTGGGAATCCAAATGCGATTATGGTAGTAAAGTATACCATCATATTTAGCTTCGAGTGGGTTTTCGACTCCACAATTCAACTCCTTATCGAGGTTACCCTCGTTAATGATGGCAAATTGTGCTTGACGAATCAACTCGTTGAGTTTTCCCACGATTTGGTAGCAACGAACACTCTAACATGAGTCTTACGACTGAGTGCATCGGCCAGGACATTCGCCTTACCAGGGTGGTAGCGGATATCACAGTCGTAGTCGTTTAACAATTCTACCCAACGACGTTGACGCATGTTAGTTCCTTTGATCAAAAATATGTTGGAGGCTCTTGTGGTCGGTGAAGACCGTACACTTTGTACCATAAAGGTAGTGTCGCCAAATATTTAATGCAAAAACAACCGCACTAAGTTCAAGGTCGTGCGTAGTATAGTTTTTCTCATGAATATTGAGTTGTCTTGATGCGTAAACGATAACCTTGTCCCGTTGCATAAGAACGCAACCAAGACCTTGGTTTGAAGCATCGCAATACATGACGAAATCGTCGTTTCCATCGGGAAGTGCAAGGATAGAAGCATTACAAAGCATGTCCTTGAGAGTTTGGAAAAATTCCTCTTGTTCGGGACCCCAAACAAAAGGTTTATCTTTTTGGGTCAAAGACGTAAGGGGAACAGCGATTTTAGAAAAGTTCGAGATGAAGCGGCGATAATACCCAGCTAGGCCAAGGAACGAACGAATTACAGAAGGCGATTTAGGTGTATTCCAATTCTTAACAGCTTCTATCTTTGCAGGGTCAACATGAATACCGAGTTCATTGACGGTGTGACCAAGGAATTGAACCTCTTTTAGCCAAAATTCACACTTGGAGAATTTGGCATAAAGATGTTCGGTTCGCAAAAGCTGAAGGATAAGTTGCAAATGTCGCCCATGTTCTTCTTTCGTCTTGGAGTAGATGAGAATATCGTCGATGAATACAATTACAAATTGATCGAGGAAAGGTTTACACACGCGGTTCATGAGATCCATAAACACTGCAGGCGTATTAGTCAAACCAAAAGGCATGACCACGAACTCGTAGTGTCCATAACGTGTGCGAAAAGCAGTTTTGGGTACATCTTCCTCGGAAACTTGAAGTTGATGATAACCAGAACGGAGAATGATTTTCGAGAAACAAGTTGCCCCTTGAAGTTGATCAAAGAGGTCGTCAATACGAGGAAGAGGATATCGGTTCTTGACTGTAAGTTTGTTGAGTTCGCGATAGTCAATAGATATCCGAAAGGATCCATCTTTCTTTTTGACGAATAGGACGGGAGCGCCCCAAGGAGAAGTACTAGGGCGTATAAAGCCTTTATCAAGAAGCTCTTAAAGTTGGCTTGACAGCTCTTGCATTTTCGAGGGAGCTTTCGCAATAGGAGTTGCGCCAGGGATGAGATCAATACGAAAGTCAACGGATCGAGGAGGCGGAGGACAAGGAAGATCCTCGGGAAAGACATCGAGAAAATCGCAAACGACAGGAACGTCACAACGTGGGCCAGAAAGGCGAAGTATTCCTTGCGCAAGTATTTTTTTGCTTGAATACACGACATAAGCTTGAGGCCCTATAGAAGGTTTCTCACCATAGACGTGCAACGAATCATCGTTAGGAAGAGGAAGGCGAATGAATTTCTCAGAACAGACAACTTCGACACGAACTGCCTAAGCCAATCCATACCTACTATGATATCAAAGCTTCCCAATTGCATGGGAATGAGGTTAATCGAAAACGTATGGTCATTAAGATTCAAGGAGCAATTAGAAAGGACGGAATCAACTATGATGGATTTCCCGTTAGGGACTTCGACAATGAAAGGATTAGGCAATTTGGAGCATTCGCACTTAAGCAAAGGTTCAAATTCGATAGACACAAAACTTTTATCGGCACCTGTATCAAACAGACATGAAGCATAAATATGGTTGAAAAGGAACGTACCAGTAATAACGTCATTGGAGTTTTGAGCCTGAGCGGAGGTAAGCATGAAAGCTCATCCTTTAGCAGTCTGAGGCTACTGTTGTTGCTGCTGGTTGAGTTGGGGACACACGTTGGCGAGATGGTTCGGATCGCCACATTTGTAACATGCTCGCACAAGAGCATTTTGGCGTTGAGGTTGAGGCTGGTTTGGGTTAGGGTTAGGCATGATGGCTTGGTTGCTTTGGGGTTGGCGACAATGGCTAGCGAAATGCCCCAACCTATTACAGTTGGCGCATTTTCGACACGGGGTGAATGGGAGATGGTGGTAGGTGGACCGTTCACATCTAGGCCAAGTGCCATGTAGTTTCGCTTGGGTGGCTCGGTGTTTTGGGTAGTGGAGACGGCGTTTAGTGGTGTAGGGGTAGGCGGAGTAACAACCGCATTATTCTGACTAGAAGCCTTCCGCTTCTTGTTCCTTTGGTTGTTGTTTTGTTTCTTGGCTTGGGAGGGAGGTAACTGGGTAGTGGTGGTAGTATCGGTAATGGCTTGGTGTGCAAGCTTCGTGGAGACCTTGTCGTAGGCTCCATGACGAATGCAGGTGTGGTTCATTTCAATTGTGATGATATAAGCATCTTCGAGGGTTTTGGGGCTAGCGACAGCGACATGGTTTGTTAATACCGGTGAGAGGCAACGAATGAGCTTGGCGATTTCCTTGGGTTCGGTATCCACTTGCCCATGGCAAAGGGTACTTAACTGTTGGAAGCACGTGATCAATCCTTCGGCGTCGCTTCCCCGTTAGGTGAGATTCTAGAATTCGTTTTCGAGTTTCTGGGTCTCGTGAGGAGGACAAAATTGGTCCTTCATGAGCTGCTTTAGCTCTTCCCAAGGTAATGCATGAGCTGCTTCATTGCCATGCTTGTTTCTTTCCATGGTCCACCACTCAATGGCTCTCTCACGAAAGACCCCAGTGGCGTTCAAGGTTCGGAGCTCATCAGGGCATCCACTTTGCAGAAAGGTGAGTTCGATCGCGTCGAACCAGTTCATCATGGTAGTAGCACCATCATTACCAGTGAATTCCATTGGCTTACAAGCCATGAAGTGTTTGAACTGGAACGTTGCTTTGGGAGGGTCCACCTTTGAGTCAACGGAGGATTTGGGGGTTTCATGGACGGTTTGGATTTGGGTCACAATGTTTGGGATGATTCTAGGCATTTGCTCGGCCATTTGCTATGTGATCAACCCGACTAGTTCTTGCTTGGAGATAGAGTCTCCTTGGTTGTCTGAACCTCTCTTGGAACCCTTGGATTTCTTTGATGAACTTGGAGAAGACATCTAGGGTTGAAATAGAAAGAAAAGGGATGAGACTTGATCATAACGTAAAAATAAGTTTTGCATGTATAAGCATGGGTAATTCACGTATTTTGCATGTATTTAACGAGTATTTAACGAGTATTCAACAAGTATTTAACAAGTATAACCACGTATGAATGCGTATAAAGAGTATAAATTTAGTTTGTTCACGAGGATTATTATTGTTTTTGATTGCGATAAACGTGCGAATTGTGTAACGATTGGAAACGAATAAGGTAACAAGTATAAAATAACATAAAAATTGAGATAACATAAAAGATTGGCTCAATAAAATATGGGATTGTTTCGGGTAGAGAAACGTCGACTATTCCAAAGTGATTCGTAAGATCTTTCAAGTTAGGGAACATGCTTTGGCCTAATAGGTAAAACGCTCTCGTCGAGAAGCGATTAACGGTATTTTACCCTTCCAGTTACTACATGTCCCTAGTTGATAGAAAATTCGAGACTTTGGCGAGATTGAAAATCGAGGAATGGGACTTAATAGACAAGGTGCGGGTTTCACCCCTAACTTGAGGATTTCATACCCTAAGTGTGGTTGTTTCTTACTAAACGAGGAGCATATTCCGACTCGTTTGCAAGATCCACTAGAGTATGAGATGGAAGTTTTCCATCAAAATGTGGATATCACTCCTAACTTGATGGTGTAACTTCGTGAAAAATCGAATACGCGGAATGAGGGATTTCACCAAAAATTGTAAGTCATTGGACCTATTTTGGTGCAAATCGTCTCGTTTGAATCATGAGTGTCTTCAAGTCTTCAAGTGTATTGTGTAACGTTTTAGGAAAGACGTCATGTAAATTTTTAAGACCAAAAGATAAGGAAGAAGCAATGAGGAAGAATAAATTTTTAAGCATAAGACAAGAATGGTCAAAAAATGGACACTTAAACTATAGACTAGGTCGAACATGGCAATTCTACCTAATTCCCTATAGTTATGGCTATGATACCAATCTGTCACCCCCCAACCGATGGCGGAAACATCAAGGTAGGACGAAAGAGATTGCTCATTGCTAATAATACTAATTGTGACAATATTTAATTAAACCGAATTTCATTTCATAAGTAAAATATTCGAGTACAACACATGGAAAGTTAAATACAACAATAATCAAGGCAAAATTTGATACAACAATTATAAACCTAACGTCTATGTGTGTATCTAGTCATCAACACTACTCCAATTTCATGGATCAACTTCATCAACCTGTAACATGTTTTAAAATAGAGTTCAATGCAAAAGCAAAGGCGAGTACACAAGTTTGGTGAATACATAGCATAGGTATAAAATGTATAACTCGAATCCACATGGTAATTGTAAGCAAAGACTATACTAATCATGCACTACTTAATCAAACCCGAGTTTCCACAAAATTTTACGAGATCGAGCTTCCCTCGTCGCAAAAGCGACAAGGCTAAAATGAGTATGATAATCTTAACATAACCCCGACGGGTGGTGTGCTACTCCTATAGCGCTATATATGTCAAGTTGGGCTAACTAAGTTAATGATCGAGCATGTATAATTCTAGCATGTATCTAAGCATAACAAGCATCATGTATTAAGGATTGAGTATGTAAAAGCATGAGTTTGTGATAAGTGTATTTTGATAAGTAAACATGTTACAACCCAAAAGCAAGAAAGCGGTAAATGGGTCGAGTGTACTCACGGTTTTGCTAAAGTGTTCCACTTAAAGAATCCCACGAGCTTGTTGTGATTAGGGTTTGGCACCTTGTCCTTCTACAAGAATAACATAGGTATTAATTATTAGTGTAACGGAAGATTCGGATTATTCGAGCAAGATTGAAAGGGAATAAGAATAAAGTATTATAGTATGAAAATAATCACTAAGATGTAGTACTTGTTCTTGACACTATGATAACCCGAATGGGTTTGATATGGTTTCATAGGTTCAAGACCTATTAGAATCGTGACAAGAAACTACATACTTTAGTGATAAAACTTAATAACTCGATAAATGATTACTTAGTCATCATCAAGGGTTCGGTCTTTGGGATTATATTATAGTCCATAGATACATATTTAGTTATATAGTCATGTAGGAGGTGGGAGGATGAACCATCCACTTTGGAACCTCTTGGTGTCATGTAAGTCAAGTAGGAGGTGGGAGGATTAACCATCCACTTTGGAACCTCGATTGGATTCACCACTACACAAGTGTCAAAGACACAAGGAGGGTCATGAATATAGAATATTAATGTGAACAAGAATAATGTAAATTGTGTCACTATACCAAGTAGCCAAGTAATGCTTAACCTGGTGAGCACGCGTCGACACACGTCGATGGCTAGTCGGGGTTGTGTTACTTTCAACTAGGAAGCTAGCTTAGGATAGTGATGAGAAATCATCAAGTGATGTGTGGTCTTAGGTTTAGGATTGCCCAAGCTAACCAAGGTAGACACACATGAAGAAGTTTAAGACTTGCATCACTTATGAGCTTAAAGCTCTTCAAAAATAGAAAGTTTAGAGTGTCTAAACAATCCTGCTTACAAGTATAACAACCTTGGTTGGTCT
Organism: Scalesia atractyloides; assembly: GCA_947069175.1. Taxonomy (NCBI): domain Eukaryota; kingdom Viridiplantae; phylum Streptophyta; class Magnoliopsida; order Asterales; family Asteraceae; genus Scalesia; species Scalesia atractyloides. The sequence continues at coordinate 79,381,677 of CAMTDV010000005.1, read as the reverse complement.
CCCTAACCATAACTTTGATTAGGAGCTCAAGTACACAAGGTGGAATGAAGAAAACATAAGATTTTGAAAAAGTTTTGCATAAAACAGAAAGTTTCTTGCACTTCAACCTCAAATATGAAGGAGTTCCATCCTGGTTCTCCATGGAGAACCCTAGGAAGCAATCCTAGAGGTGTCCCAAGTGCTAAGAAAGAAGAAACAATGAGAAAAGAGAGGTAGAAGTGAGCTAGAACTCACTTTGAAGGCCTTGAAGATTCTGCTCAAATTCTGAGATTAGTAGCAGATTTTAGTGAGTTGAGAGAGAGTTTAGAGAGTTTGTAAAGTGTGAGATGAGTGGGAATGAGGTGGTTTATATAGGAGGTGATTAGGGTTAGTTAGGAGTTGTTTAAATGCAAGAAACACAACTAAACAAACATAAAATTGACCAACCCATGTGTTTTGGTCAAAAATCACAATAAGGATAATGTAACCAAATCTGATTTTGTGAGGTTGAGTGCTTGAATGATGAACAATAAAAAATGAATGTGAAGATGAACACAACGATTTTTTACGAGTAAAAGCCCTTGATCGCTAGCAAATCGCCGGCATAAATACCTCGGATAGTGAAAACTATCACTATCAACTATATTGCACAAAAAAATTACAACTTTGGATGATATTGAGCTTGATACAATGAATTCTAGTGTGTGTGTGTGTGTGTGTGTGTTTGAGAGAATGTTTGTGAGTGTGGCAGAAGTGTATTGTGTCGAAAAGTGTGTTCCATTAGCTCAATATCCCCTTATAATTATAGAAATATCTAAGCAACAAACTGTCCTACTTTCTAGGAAGACCTTACCCATGTTCACATGACCGTTACTTGGCCACCAAGTAGCATTTTAAAAGGAATATTCCTGCGATATTCCAGCTAAGAGTCAGTCCATGTCGTCCATAACCTGCATACTAACATTAAAAAACATGGAGAACAATTGTTACAAATCATAAGTAATGTTAAGGATCCTTGATCCTCCGAGTCCCTGCACCATCCGCTAAGGATAATTGATCCAGGCAACGCTTCAGGATATAGGACCCATAGTTGTGAAATATGGAAGTTGTGACAAGGATTCACATCTGTCATGTTTCCAATTGAAGCGGACTAGCCGTCGCTACATGTAACTAGCCGTTACATTGCCAGACGTCACTGATAAGACCTGCTATAACCATCATTGCGAAATACTGGGTTAGAGATAACTCCATTTTCTTTAAGGATCAGAAAATCCTTCTGTTTGTAGAGGATGAAGCTTTTTAGACCCTTCGCTCTTAACCTTCCTGCACTTAAAACAATTAGTAACACCATGTATCAACCCGAGTGGACTGGCCACAGAGCTAGTAGAAGCTCGGGTTGAGCATTTTAGTAACCTTAGCAGAGTTTTGATAGAAATTTTAACCTTTTAACTATACTTGGTGTTGTTCATGTGTTTGGTAAATTTTATTTGATATGCTTGTGTTTCCACATTCAAATAGATTGTTTGTGAAAAATCATAAGTTTGACTTTATAAGAATTTAGAAGAATTCATGTTGTTAAAAATTTGCCAATTCTTGTAAATAATAATCATAGATAAAATTAGATTTGATACAAGTAAATAAGTCATATACCCTTAATTGCAAGGCTCAGGGTGAAGTCAATAAGATAAACAAGTATGAGAATAAATCATATCAGAAAATCCAAGTTAGGATTTTGTATCCTTTGGAACTACCTTTGTACAAACAAACAAGTCACCGTTAGATAAACTTTAAGGATCCAGGATCCTTTTTAAATCAACTTGTGAATCTTCGAGGCTCCAAACCTGTTGAAATCAACTTAGGACTAATCCAAATAAACTCGGGACAAGCCCAACAAACTAGGGACAAGCCCAAATAAACTGAGGACATGCCCAACAAACTAGGGACAAGCCACACAAACTGGGGACAAGCCCAAAGCTTAAGCTAACGTGAAAACGTTAAAAACCTTAGGATACTGGCGTATGGCCAAACTGGCGACTAGCCCATAGTAGGTGACATGAAAACGCCAAAACCTTAGCTAACGTGAAAACGTTAGAAACCTTAGGAACGGATGTATGGTACATCTACCATTATACTTGAGATCCTACGTATAGCCAACAGCAATGAAATTGTCAGCCCCTAAAGCGGGTACTGGTCTCATTGCCTCGAACGATACTTGGATAACGTGCGCTTTTGGCGGGGTGTCAAAACCCAATTTGTATAAAAGGTGAAAACCTTTAAACCTTAGAACTGGGGGCCCATGAAAACTGGGGACAAGCCCAAAAGACTGGGGACTAGCCCAAACTGGTGCCTTAAGGAGCTTGAGATCTGCTGATACATTAATCGTGGGAGAGAGGTGGCCGACCCCTTAATCCTATGTGAATAAATGTTAAAAACTCTTCAAAAGCTTAAAAATTGATAAAAGTAGATGTTAAATGTTTAACATCCTTTCCTTATAATGAATAATAAGTATAAAATGAAAAAGAGTGAAAGTAAGATGCTACCGAAGTAAGGATCATATATCCTTTGAGGATCCTTGTTCCTGAGTCAGAGTATTGAAACCTCTAAGGATCCATGATCCTTTTCACATGAAGTATTTCTTCAGATGAACAGCATTCCAAGCTCTTGGGAGAAGATAACCATCCATAGTCAGCAAACAATATGCCCCCTTTCCAGCTTTAGCTTCAATCAAATAAGGGCCTTCCCGTTTTGGTGCTAATTCGCCATTAGCTGGATTCATAGTGTTCTGAAATGTCTTCCTCAATACCATATCACCAACTTGAAATCTTCTGATCCTGACATTCTTGTTATATGCTCTAGCCATTCTTTGTTAATAACTTGCCATCCTTATTCTTGCCATGTCTCGCAATTCTTCCACAGTATACAAATCTTGAGTTAGAGTCTCAACATTCGCTTCAGGATCATGGATGCTTGTTCTGGCTGTCGGTACTACCATTTCTGTAGGGATCACTGCTTCAGCTCCAAAGACTAAAGAAAAGGGAGTTTGACCCGTAGCATTCTTAGGAGTTGTTATATCTACCCATAAGACATAAGGTAACTCCTCAGCCCATTTGCCCTTTTTGGATCCAAGTTTCTTCTTCAAGTTGTTGATAATGATCTTGTTGGTTGATTCTGCCTGGCCATTAGCTTGTGGGTGGACTGGTGTTGACGTTATCATCCTAATTCCCCAGCTATCACAAAAGTTAGTAGTACGACTCCCAATAAATTGGGATCCGTTATCACAAACAATTTCAGAAGGAATACCAAATCTAGGAATAATATTTCTTTTAATAAAGGATATGACTTCCTTTTCTCTGACTTAGGCAAAGGCTTCAGCTTCTATCCATTTGGAGAAGTAGTCTGTCATAGCCAACATGAACACTTTTCCTCCTGGTGCCTTGGGAAGCTTGCCTACTATACCCGTTCCCCATCTCATGAATGTCCAAGAGGAGGATATAAGATGCAGAGGTTCCGCTGGTTGATAAAGAATGTTACTATATCTTTGGCAAGCATCACATTTCCTTGCGTATTTCACATCATTCTTCTTCATTGTAGGCCAGTAATATCCTGTTCTGATGATCCTTGAAAATAGTGCTCTGCCCCCGGTCTGATTTCCACAGTTTCCTTCATGAAAATCCTTCAAGACTTCTTGGATCTCAGGATCCTCAATGCATCGTAGATAGGAACTTACAAGAGATATCTTATATAACATGTTATTTAATATGGTGAACTGGGATACCTTAATCTTGAAGGCTTCAGGTTTTTCCCCTGTGGGAATTTCCCCTTTTAGGATATAAAATTGGAAGGATCCAGGATCCTGAATTTGACTGCACATCATTACTAGGTAAAATTGCAGCGTCCTCCACAATCTCCATTGCTTCATTTCCGTCAATTGCAAGAGACAAAACATGGATGATAGGTATCTTGACATCCTCTAGCATCTTTAGGGATGATCCAAGGTTAGCTAAAGCGTCTGCTTCTGCATTCTCTTCTTTAGGTAACTGTGTCAAACTGATCCATTTTTGGCAGTTTGGAATTCAGATGCAATGAATTGGGGTATAATTCCCCCTGTGGCGATTTTAGTGGTAAGCCTAGTCCAGTTCCCTTGACATTTGAAGCTCCATCTGTGAAGAGTGTCCAAGAATCCTTGTTCTCCTCAAGTTGTTATACCTCCAATTCAGCTTCTCTTTGTAGATCACTATTAATGTCATATGCACTAAGATTGACTGCCCATTTCGCCAATCTGCCTAATATCTCAGGTTTCCTGAGGACATTCTTAATAGGAAAGTTACTCTTAACAATTATAGTGTGAGTTTCAAAATAATGTCTAAGTTTGGTAGAATCCATGATTAAAGCAAGAATAAGTTTTTTTCTAAATGAGAATACATGGCCTCGGCATCAAGTAGACTTTTACTTACATAGTATACCGGATGTTGTTGGCCTTCATGATCCTTAACTAGGACCGCACTTACAGCTTTACCTGAGACAGCTGGGTATAATGATAATGATTCTCCATCTTCAGGTTTCATCAAAGCTGGTGCAGAGGATAAGTAATCCTTGAGGGCTTGTAGAGCAGCTTCATGATTTTCAGTCCATTCAAACTTCTTATTTTTCCTCAGAATATCATAGAAATCCTTGCATTTTTCTGAGGATTTTGAGATGAATCTGTTCAAGGCTGCAATTCTCCATATCAATCTTTGCACATCCTTAGCATTGGCAGGAGATTTGATGTTCACAATTTCCTTGATCTGCTCTGGACTTGCCTCGATCCCTCTCTTGGTCACCAGATATCCTAAAAACTTTCCAGCTTTAACCCCAAAGTGGCACTTGGATGGATTCAGCTTCATGTTATATTCATCAAGGATGTTGAATGCTACTTCAAGATCCTTAAGGTGATCCTCAGCTCTTTTGGATTTGACCACCATATCATCTATGTATACTTCCATTGTGTGTCCTGTTCCTTGAACATCATATTCACCAGCCTTTGGTATGTGGCACCTGCATTTCTTAAACCAAAGGGCATAGCAATATAACAATATACGCCGGTGAGTGTCATGAACGTTGTGTCCTCTTGATCAGATGGTTCCATCTGAATTTGCTGAAATCCAGATGAAGCATCCATAAAAGTTAACAACTCATGACCCGCCGTAGCATCCACCATGGAGTCAATGTGGGGTAACAGGAAAGAATCCTTGGGACATGCCTTGTTTAAATCAGTAAAATTGACACATACCCTCCACTTTCCATTTTTCTTTTGAACTATAACCACATTTGCTAACCACCTTGGATACTTTACCTCTCTAATCATACCTGCTTTTAGTAACTTGTCTACCTCTTCTTGGATGATGGCGTTTCTCTCGAGAGCGAATTTTCTCCTTTTTTGATGTATTGGCCTAAAAGATTTGTCAATGTCAAGTTTATCTTTAATAACATCTTTTGAAATACTTGTCATGTCGTCATGCTTCCAAGCAAAGGTGGACTTTCTTCGTTTCAAGAAGGATACTAGATCCTACTCTATGCCATCTTGGATCCCGGATCCTACATACACCTTGGATTCAGGATCCTCAGGATCTAACAGTATATCCTTGTCGTCTTGTTCTCTAGCCTCCATGACGTCTCTTGGAGGATACTTTAATTGTTATGCTTCCCTAGATTTGGAAGTTGGTTTCATCGAAGAAGTGTAGCAGTTCTTTGCCGCCTGCTGGTCACTCTCTATCTTGACCACTCCCCATGGAGTTGGAAGCTTGACACATTGATGGTACGTTGAGGGGACTGCCTTTATGTCATGTATCTGTGGCCTGCCAAGAATAACATTACAACAAGATAAGCAATCAATGACACATAATTTCTAAATAGAGTTTACTCCCTCTATATAGATCGGGAGTTTGATGTCCCCCAATGTATTTTTTGTTTCTCCACTGAATCCTACGAGCACCGACGATCTTCGGACAATTTCGGGTTCAGGAATATTCAATCTTTTGAGGACATCCAACTGGATTATGTTCACCGAGCTTCCTCCGTCAATAAGGATCAATGGTCGTTCGAAGAGGTCTCTCTCCATTCTCCATCTTTGTCTCCTTGGCGTGCCTTTTAGCTGCAGAAAATGAGGTTCCACAAATATCAGAGCCTCCAGAGATGAAGTTAATGATCTGAGCATCTGCTGGCGGTGGAGGAGCTCTTTCAGGAACTTTTTTAGGATCCTGGATCCTTGACTTCTTCCTTCCGAGCAGCTTCTTCAGGTAACCTTTGCTCAAAAGATAGCCTATTTCCTTCCTTAGTGCTATACATTCATCAGTGAGGTGACCGAAATCCTTATGATAAGCACACCATATCGACTTATCTTTCCCCGGCCATCTAGCCTTGTCACCTAAATTCTGCAGAGCAAGGATTAGTTCAGTTTTATCAGCAGAAAAACAATATTCAGAAATATGAGGATAATCTTCATCGTCTTCCTCTTGTTAATCCGCATGAACATTCTGATTGTCATGCTTGGAGTATTGCTTCGATCGATTATTCTTGTGAAAGGATCCTTGGTTCTCATGTTTTGAGGATCCTGACAGCCTTTCCTAGATCCTCTTGTCATCCTCTAAACGGATGAACCTTAGGGCCATGTTCCTTACTTCGTCTAAATTCCTGCAAGGTGTCATAACAAGATCATTATAGAATGGAGATTCTTTTAGTAATCCCAATTTAAAGGCTTCCACAGTAGTGGAAATATCTAAACCAGGATTTCCAAAGATTCTCTACTAAATCTAGTGATGTAATCTCTAAGTGATTCATCGCGACCTTGGGTTATCCTATACAAATCACTAGTTAATCGTTCAAAGGTTCTACTACACGAGAATTGATTATTGAAAAAATTAACTAAATGAGAAAACGACGTAATTGAGTAAGGAGGAAGACTTAGCAGCCATTTGAGTGTTGATCCAATGAGTGTGGATCCGAAGCCCTTGCAAAGGCATGCTTCCTTTAACCTTTCTAGAATAGGGTTGATCTCCATTCTTTCCCGGTATTGTGCTACATGCTCCTCTGGATCAGTTGTACCATCGTACATCTTCATGTTGGGGGTTTGAAAGCATTTTGGTATCTCGGCATTGCTTATGTGAGATGCAAAGCGAGACACTCTATGACTTCCATCTGGGATCTCAGGAATGGGTTTGACCACTCCGGGAACACTGGATATCATATCCTTGAGTTTTTGTAACTCCCTGGCCATAGCTTGGTTGATACATGCGTCCTGCATATAGGTAAAGTTAGTATCGAAAGATGTATTGAAATTCTTACCTCCCGATTGATTTGGAACTGGTATCCCAGAAGTATATCTAGGGTAAGACATGTCTGGTGCAGTGGTAGGACCAGATGAAACAATGGCCTGTATAGGAATGAAACCCCCTTCATGTACTTCGGAACTTCTGAATGGCTGACTCCTTGAGGATCCTTGATCCTGAAAGATGTTGGATCCTGGATACATTGGTGCTGAAGGCCTTGGAGGGTAATTCATGGATCCTTGAACCTGAGACGAAGATCCTAGATTCTGAAAATAGGATCCCTGAGCTGGAAATGTCTCCATATATCATCCCAAATAGAGGAAGGATCCTTGATTCTAAGTTGTCTCCAATGATCCTTGCTGAATGATAGAGGATCCTTGAGGTTGCGTCATTGCTAGTGATCCTTGTTGAAAGGGTATAGGATCATTGGGGTTGAGTCGTGGATCCTTTGGACTGCTGGATTATTGATGATGGAGTAGCAAAATCCAATGCTTTAAGTGGAGACTGATTTTCCACTGGTCTCATTTGCTTCTTTATTTCATCAATCTCGCGAAGGATCCTCTGGTTGGTTTTCTCTTGTTGTTCCATGTAGCCTTTCATCTGCAAAATCAAAGTAGAAACATCACTGTTAGTAGTTGTAGATGAAGAAACAACAGAGGTTTTTGATCCTGTGAAGACAGATGATGTCTTCTTCTGAGGATTCTCAGCACTCCTCAAGGGTGCAGGGGGAAGAGGAGGCAACGATGCACAAGTCTGGGATGAGGTAGCCGTCGGCATGGCACTTGAAGCAGATTTTCCCTGAGAAGCCATGTGGTTGATGAAAATGAACAGAGATGAGAGAAATGAATGGAATTTTCAAGGTTGAAGCACCGATTACCCCACGGTGGGCGCCAAACTGTTTTGGTCAAAAATCACAATAAGGATTATGTAACCAAATCTGATTTTGTGAGGTTGAGTGCTTGAATGATGAACAATGAAAAAAATGAATTGCTTGATTAATGTGAAGATAAACACAACGATTTTTTACGAGGAAAAGCCCTTGATCGCTAGCAGATCATTGGCATAAAAACCTCGGATAGTGAAAACTATCACTATCAACTATATTGCACAAAAAAAGATTACAACTTTGGATGATATTGAGCTTGATACAATGAATTCTAGTGTGTGTGTGTTTGAGAGAATGTTTGTGAGTGTGGCAGAAATGTATTGTATCGAAAAGTGTGTTCCATCAGCTCAATATCCCCTTATAATTATAGAAATATCTAAGCAACAAACTGTCCTACTTTCTAGGAAGACCTTGCCCATGTTCACATGACCGTTACTTGGCCACCAAGTAGCATTTTAAAAGGAATATTCCTGCAATATTCCAGCTAAGAGTCAGTCCATGTCGTCCATAACCTGCATACTAACATTAAAAAACGTGGAGAACAATTGTTAGAAATCATAAGTAATGTTAAGGATCCTTGATCCTCCGAGTCCCTGCACCATCCGCTAAGGATAATTGATCCAGGCAACGCTTTAGGATATAGGTAGCAACATTCTGCGGATTGAGTCCTCTGGCGTGGAGCGAGAGAAAAGGGTCTTGGCGGTCGCGAGGTGCCAGAGGATTTAATCCTCAAACTTTGTTGATTTTTGATCATTTTCAGTCCATGTAGTTTGTATTAGGTAGGTTTTGAGGTGGTTTTAAGTTATAAGAACATAATATAAGGACCATTAGTTATAAAATATGAAAGATGATCGTGAATGAGGCATTACGAATGCTTAACAAGTATAAAACGTGTATGAGTCTTGTATGTATATCATGTATTTGCAAGTTTTATCACGTATGTTCAAGTATCATGAATTTAGTATTAAGATATCACGAATCACAAATGTTTTCAATTACGCATGAATATGTAAAGTATGAATATTACGAAATACGAATTTTTATTATGATCCAAGTCTCGGATTTTACAACGGTGAAAACGAAACGATGAATACAAGTACAAGGTTTCCAAAAATAGAAATACAAACGACGCTTTCTAAATAAGGAAAGTTTGAAATAGCGGGGCGTTACATAACTACTACACCATCCTTACCTTTGCATCAAGACTTAGCGGCGTCAAAACGTACAATAAATTGAATTTATGCCGTCAAATGATAATGTATTATATTTGACTCAACTCCTTTCCGAACACATTTTACGTCAAAATGTACATCAATCGAAAACGTACGCAAAAATAAGCATGAAAACATATTATATGATCAAACTCGTTTACGAAGAAATTTATGTCGAAACATCATTTTATATCGTTTACGTTGAAACTTGAACTTATACCAACACATAAATTATAATGTCCAAACGTAGACCAACTGAAATCGTACATAAAAGCAAGCATGAAAACTCATTATAATTGACCCGACTCATTTCCGAAAACTTAAGTTAAAACATGAGTTTATACCGACATGTAAATAAAAATAACCACGTGATAAAATACTTCTTTTTCATTTAAGCTAGAGAATAAAATACGAGGGATAAATTTTAGAAGTTAGAACTCAATGGGGGTCAAAATGAGATTTTATAAAGTTTGTAGAAAGTCTAGAGGGTGTAAATGCCAATTTCGAAAGTTTGGGGGATGTTTTTTTATCAATTTTTTTTTGTCAATTTCAAAAGTTTAAGAGCTTTTATTTGTCTTTTTGTCAGTGGCATAGGCGACCAACCTTTGTTTTTAAGATATATAATAATATTATTTGGATCACAAATTGAAACTAAGAAGAGTGAATTGCAAGTTTTGTCCTTTATTTTTATACCTAATTTTAGGTGGTGTTTTTTATCTTTAAAATTGACAAGTTTTGCACATAATGTTTGAAAATCCTGTGCGTTATGTCCTTTAGCCCTAACCCAGTTAGATTTTTCTGTTAAATCAGATAAAACAAAGGTATTTTAGTCTTTTTACCTATTTTCTTAAAGATATTTTATTAAATAAAACCAGATTTTAAAAATTGGATATAGCATTAATAAAATATATATACACATCTCTCTCTACCCGTATTTCTCTTTCTCTCTCTACATCTCTTTTATAACCACCACCATCACCGGCTCTGCTACCGCACCACCCCACACCATCTTAATCGTAAACACCACCATCACACCCACCACCCACTCCACCGCCAACAACCACCATTAACCACCCTCCCTCCACCATCTTCTTCAACTACCCATCATCTACCATCGTAGCCCCATCAACCACTACAGTACACACATTCTAATAAAGGGACGTTTGTTTTTATATGATTTTTTTTCAATGATGGTCAAAATTATGGACGAAAACTGAAAAATTAGCTCATTATAATTTAGACCCAACCCTTTATCTACATCATGGCTTAAATTAAACACTAAACACTTGAATAATTTTAGAAACATCGACTAAATGATTATGAATCAATAGATATTCAAAACCACATTCAGTGAATCATTAATCATATGTTAACAACACTTTCTTCAACCCCCCCCCCCCTCTTAATTAGTGAAGAACCTTTTATGATTTATCCATAACCAAAACAAATAATCAAATTGATGATTTTCAACCATATACAACCCTAAAGTATGAGTTTTATGAATCAAACGACATCACATAACATCAAATTGGAACCCACGTCATAATCCACTTCCAAGCTTCCAAGTATAACAATGGAGTTCTAAATAGAGAAGATAGTACTTACAATGGGTCTTAAATCACCAACAATCATATTCTTAATGTCTCAATTGGTGAATTTCTTGTTTATTGATTTCAGTTTCTAATCAAAACCCTTTTCAGTCTTGTCCTTTTCTTTTCTTCTTGTTTTTCACGATACACGCACTAAATCCTTAGACCATGCGTAGTGGTAATGCCCCACCCTTGGGCGTTTTCCGGCATTGACGGTCCAGTCAGCAAGGGGGCTTTGTTAGACGTTTTATTTTTCTAAAATGGGCGTAGTGGGGATGTGGGCATTGTGGGGCATTATGTTAAAAGGGGTGTAAAAATTAAATTAAAAAAAACTAATAATACTAAGTTGGAATGATCTGATTGGCCACCCAAAACAGTGCACGGCGTGTTTTAAAGGAGGCCTGGAGCAAAAATTCGAGAAAAACGCCCCCAGGGGGATCGCTTGGGCGTGGAGGGACGTTTTTCAAGGGTAAAACACCTAAAAACCTTACCACTATGCATGGTCTTAGCGTTTTCCACACTTTATTTAAGTCAATTAGTAGTCCATATTTCCATGATAAACCCCTTCATTATTGATCTTTTTTTAAAAAACTCCCCAATAAATAAAAATCTATATGTCATAACAATATAGTTTAATTTATTGTAGATTAAATAACAAATTAAGAGGATTTATAAATTTTTCAAAGTGACGAAAATAGAAATGCTACAGTAGCACATCAAATATCTCATTGAACTACTTATTATTCGTAAGTTACAAGTGTATGATACTTGTCGTTGGAACGCCTTTGTTGAAATGTGTGAGTTCTGACAAACAATAAGAAACTTACACCAATGGTAAAAATAAAGCATTACAACTACAATAAACTTTGCAATTTGGCTAGGGAGTGTAGACTGCCAATGGGTAAATAAGTGAGTTTTGGCATCATCGGTGGGAAGTTTGTTGAGAAATAAGAATTGATGATACCTGAACTTGCAACTGGTCGGAGTATTCATATGTCGTTGAAGATTACAAGACAATGCAACTGATGAAGATCAATTGATCATGCATCTATTAAAGTCATTGAAGATTACAGTATTCATGTGCCGTTGAAGATTACAGTATACTTAGCTATTTTTCTAGCGAGTGTAGAATGCCAAGGGCAGATAAGTGAGTTTTGTCAAGTTAGATAAGGAAAGCAAATGTCCCTTCGGGTACATCCGATAAAATTGGAACGATACAGAGATAAGGAAAGCAAGTGTTGAATAAGTAAGTTTTGGCATTATCAATTCATTGGAAGTTTGTTGAAAAAATAAGAATTGGTAGCACCAAAACTTGCAATTGGTCGAAGTATATGCATGCCAATCAAGACTACAAGACAGTAGATCATGAATCAACTAAAGAAGTTGTGAGTGCACTTTGTGTCCGTCACTGTGCGAATAGACTAGTTAAAGCGTGTGTTGAATATTGTATAGATTAGATACGAACACACGAGCCGAGCACGAACGTCGGATGAGAAAATGGACACATTTCGTACGAAATCTGTTAGTTTCGTACGAAATGGTCAATTTTCGTACGAAAATATGTAGCATTTTCGTACGAAAATTTACGTACGGAAATACTCATTTTCGTACGAAAATCTCACCCCTATATATATGTGTTGTGTGTTCATTTGTTTGTAAGTTTTGGAAACTCCCTGAGGGGAGGCGCTGGCGGATTCTCTCCAGGAACTCCACCAGCCTGACAAGATGTATGCTCTTTCGGTATGAATGAATAAATGTATAACTTCCGCTGCATTCTACTTCTACTCCATTCTGTAATAACGTTCTACCGAATCTGCTATCATACGCCCAAACTTCCGTCTAGAACCGCCGCGATCCGGATGGTATCAAAGCTACGGTACCGATTCATTCAATCTAACAGTTGATGAATCACCTACGCTCATGAATTATGAACTTAGGAGGCGTTTTAGACGTATATCATAAAATAAACGGACAATCCTCGGACAAACTGTAAAATCGAACTTATAGGATTGTTAGAAACTGATTTTTGACCAGATCTGTGCAAAAATCGTCTTGAAATTCGAAGAAACGAAGACTCTGGATCGAAAAACGTCATCAGTTCAGTTTGGTGCGAAAACTCAAATTTTCTTGCGAAAATATAACTCAAATTTTCGTGCGAAAATATAACCCAAATTTTCGTGCGAAAATGAATGAGATGCCAAAAAAAAGGCATTGGAAAATATTTTGTCTGTATTGACGTGACGAGTGTCCAGAAAAAAATTGGTGATAGAAATTTTTTCGAGATTTTAACGTCAGATTCAGCATGTTCGGGGACAACGTCTAGCGCTTCAGAGTACAGATTTGATGATACGGTCACAAAATGTTGAAGATATTGGGAGAGTCACTGATACCTACGCAGAATGCTGATCATCCGGTGTAGTGACTTTCATGGTCCTAGCGTCAAATCCGCATTTCCTCAAAACCGCAATTTTGGGAAATTTTTCGCAAAATTTGGGTTTTGTGGGACGATGCCCAAAACGTCAGAATTTGCTAAAATGAGGGGGAATAAATATTTGTCAAAACATTGAAATTTCCGGCATTTTTAGAAATTCGGGCGGTGCAGCTAGCATTCGGGTGATTTTCGATGCAGATTATCTGATGAAGCATTAGTGATGAGATCAGGTTGATATATACTCTTCGTAAAAGTAGGGTCGCATAACTGAGTTCTGGTTGAGGAGTTGTATATCAGATTCTGTAGTCAATGGTCACATTTATGCCCGGCAGTCGTCAAGTTCGCGGAAGCACACACGACCGCTTAGTGATACGAAGTACCCATTTTAACTCTGCATTGCATATGAACTATTTTCCGGACTAACCGCCAGGAAATAGGTATGTATTGTAGTTTCAGTGCCCCGTGTGCCTCGACCACGGCTAAATACCCGACAGTCATCAAGTTCGCGGAAGCACACACGACCGCTTAGTGGTGCAACGTATCCAATTTAACTCTGCATTGCAAATGAACTATTTTCCGGACTAACCGCCGGGAAATAGGGATGTCTTGTAGTTTCAGTGCCCCGTGCGCTCCGACCACGGCTAGATGTTTGCCTTTTATGACTAAAGAGGATGATTTATGGAATCGGATCTTTGAGAACAAAGATGTGTACCAGTTGCTCACGAAATAGATTATGCTTGGGATTTCGTGATCAAAGGAAGTTTAGAATTTTCAGATCATGATACAGGTTGATGCTTAAGGGATGTAGGATTTAGGTCCTGATCTCCGATGTAAGCTTGATGCATACACGACCGCTTATCTTTAACTCTGCAACGCAAATGAATTGTTTTCGCGAGTAATCCGGAAATGAGGATGTTTTGTAGTTTGAAGGCGTCCGCTTCTGCGGATATAGCTATACATCTGTTATTGTGACTGTAGAGGAAGAATGTTATTTTGATCACGGATGAACGTTTCTCAGATTTGATGTGTTACCTGATAATTTGATTCCGATGAAGATTTGCTAGTTGAAAAGATTACCGATTTGCTGATCTATCATTCCTGGAGTTTTCGAAATATATGATTACGGAAATCGGGATTTCAGATCTTCATGGGTATTCATTGATTTGAAGGTTAATGGTGTGGTAATTCGAAGTTTCTATCAATTGCCGGTTGAGTCTTGAAGATCAGAGAATCAAGCATAAGAGATATGTGCTAAACCAAACACGGATGTGGTTAACGAAGAAACAGAGATGTCGCATTGAGTAGTTTTCGAGTTGGTGTTTATTCAAGAAAATTTGTCGATCAAGCAAATCAGAGGAGGTCGGAAACCGTGTAAACAAAGTTCTGAACTGGAGATTTCAGGGGAAACTTAATGATAATGCAAACCCGGATCATCAATTAAGGGGGAATCTGTTGACGCGTTCTACGAGATCGGCAGATACCTTGATTGAAAGATGCAGAATATTCAAACACGGCTCAGAGATTTCAAGATCAAGAAAAAGCTTCGAGAGTAACGGACAAGGGGGAATCTGTGTGTGCACTTTGTGTCCGTCACTGTGCGAATAGACTAGTTAGAGCGTGTGTTGAATAATGTATAGATTAGATACGAACATACGACCCGAGCACGAACGTCGGATGAGAAAATTGACACATTTCGTACGAAATCTGTCAGTTTCGTACGAAATGGTCAATTTTCGTACGAAAATATGTAGCATTTTTAGATTGAATGAATCAGTACCGTAGCTCTGATACCAGTTGTGGGTCCGGATCGAGGCGGTTCTAGACGGAAGTTTGGGCGTATGATAGCAGATTCGGTAGAACGTTATTACAGAATGGAGTAGAAGTAGAATGCAGCGGAAGTCATACGTTTATTCGTTCATACCGAAAGAGCATACATCTTGTCAGGCTGGCGGAGTTCCTTGAGAGAATCCGCCAGTGCCTCCCCTCAGGGAGCTTCCAAAACTTACAAACAAATGAACACACAACACATATATATAGGGGTGAGATTTTCGTACGAAAATGAGTATTTTGGTATGAAAATTTTCGTACTAAAATGCTACGTATTTTCGTACGAAAATTGAACATTTCGTACGAAATTGACAGATTTCGTATGAAATGTGTCCATTTTCTCATCCGACGCTCGTGCTTGGGTCGTGTGTTCGTATCTAATCTATACAATATTCAACACACGCTCTAACTAGTCTATTCGCACAGTGACGGACACAAGTGCACTCACAGATTCCCCCTTGTCCGTTACTGTCGAAGCTTTTTCTTAATCTTGAAATCTCTGAGCCGTGTTTGAATATTCTGCAGCTTTCAATGAAGGTATCTGCCGATGTCATAGAACACATCAACAGATTATCCCTTAATTGATGATCCGGGTTTGCATTATCAACATTAAATTCCCCCTGAAATCTCCAGTTCAGAACTTTGTTTGCAAGGTTTCCGACCTCCTCTGATTTGTTTGATCGACAAATTTTCTTGAATAAACACCAACTCGAAAACTACTCTGTGCGACATCTCTGTTTCTTCGTTAACCACATCCGTGTTCGGTTTAGCGCATATCTCTCATGCTTGATCCTCTGATCTTCAACACTCAACCGGCAATTGATAGAAACTTCGAATTACCACACCAGTAGCCTTCAAATCAATGAATACCCATGAAGATCTGAAATCCCGATTTCCGTAATCATATCTTTCGCACACTCCAGGAATGATAGATCAGCAAATCGGTAATCTTTTCAACTAGCAAATCTTCATCGGAATCAAATTGTTTGGTAACACATCAAATCTGAGAAACGTTCATCCGTGATCAAAATCACAGTCTTCCTCTAGAGTCACAATAACAGATGTATAGCTCTCTCCGCTGAAGCGGACGCCTTGAAACTACAAAACATCCTCATTTCCGGATTACTCGCGAAAAAAATTCATTTGCGTTACAGAGTTAAAGATAAGCGGTCGTGTATGCATCATCCTCACATCGGAGATCAGGACCTAAATGCTACATCCCTTAAGCATCAACTTGTATCATGATCTGAAAATTCTGAACTTCCTCTGATCACGAAATCCCAAGCATAATCTTTTTCGTGAGCAACTGGTACACATCTTTGTTCTCAAAGATCCGATTCCATAAATCATCCTCTTTAGTCATAAAAGGCAAACATCTAGCCATGGTCGGAGCGCACGAGGCACTGAAACTAAAAGACATCCCTATTTCTCGGCGGTTAGTCCGGAAAATAGTTCATTTGCAATGCAGAGTTAAATTGGATACGTTGCACCACTAAGCGGTCATGTGTGCTTCCGCAAACTTGATGACTGCCGGGCATTTAGCCGTAGTCGAGGCGCACGGGGCACTGAAACTACAAGACATACCTATTTCCTGGTGGTTAGTCCGGAAAATAGTTCATATGCAATGCAGAGTTAAAATGGGTACTTCGTATCACTAAGCGGTCGTGTGTGCTTCCGCGAACTTGACGACTGCCGGGCATAAATGTGACCATTGACTACAGAATCTGATATACAACTCCTCAACCAGAACTCAGTTATGCGACCCTACTTTTACAAAGAGTAGATATCAACCTGATCTCATCACTAATGCTTCATTAGATAATCTGCATCGAAAACCACCCGAATGCCAGCTGCACCGTCCGAATTTCTAAAAATGTCAGAATTTTCAATGTTTTGACAAATTTTTATTCCCCTCATTTTTAGAAAATTCTGGCGTTTTGGGCATCCTCCCACATAACCCAAATTTTGCGTAAAATTTACCAAAATTGCGGTTTTGATGAAATGCGGATTTGACGCTAGGCCCATTGAGAGTCACTACACCGGATGATCAGCATTTTGCGCAGGTATAAGTGACTCTCCCAATATATTCAACATTTTGTGACCGTATCATCAAATCTGTACTCTGAAGCGCTAGACGTTGTCCTCGAACATGTTGAATCTGACGTTAAAATCTCGAAAAAATTTCTATCATCAAATTTTTTCTATACACTCGTCACGTCAATACGGAAAAAAATATTTTCAATGCCTTTTTTTTTTGGCACCTCTCTCATTTTCGCACGAAAATTTGGGTCTTATTTTCGCACGAAAATTTGAGTTTTCGCACCAAACTGAACTAATGACGTTTTTCAATCCAGAGTCTTCGTTTCTTCGAATTTCAAGACGATTTTTGCATAGATCTGGTCGAAAATCAGTTTCTAACAATCCTATAAGTTCAATTTTACAGTTTGTCCGAGGATTGTCCGTTTATTTTATGATATACGTCTAAAACGCCTCCTAAGTTCATAATTCATGAGCGTAGGTGATTCATCAACTGTTAGATTGAATGAATCGGTACCGTAGCTCTGATACCAGTTGTGGGTCCGGATCGCGGCGGTTCTAGACGGAAGTTTGGGCATATGATAGCAGATTCGGTAGAACGTTATTACAGAATAGAGTAGAAGTAGAATGCAGCGGAAGTCATACGTTTATTCGTTCATATCGAAAGAGCATGCATCTTATCAGGCTGGCGGAGTTCCTGGAGAGAATCCGCCAGCGCCTCCCCTCAGGAGCTTCCAAAACTTACAAACAAATGAACACACAACACGTATATATAGGGGTGAGATTTTCGTACGAAAAGGAGTATTTTCGTACGAAAATGCTACATATTTTCGTACGAAAATTGAACATTTCGTACGAGACTGACAGATTTCGTACGAAATGTGTCCATTTCTCATCCGACGTTCGTGCTCGGGTTATGTGTTCGTATCTAACCTATACAATATTCAACACACGCTCTAACTAGTCTATTCGCACAGTAACGAACACAAAGTGCACTCAGAGAAGTTGTTGCAACTTATTGTGATTTAAACAAAGAACACATTAAAAGTGATGCAACTTCTATTGATATTATCATACATTAGTCCCTCACATAACATTTTGTATATTGTGATGGTATTGTGAGAGTAATTGAGTTGAATGGAGGATGCTTCATTGTTCTTGTAATCGCTTTAGTGATCATATATAAAATTGGTGATGATATATCATCAATCACTAATCTATTTCTTTTTTATTGATTATTATTACGATTTTCGTTGCTACTTCACTACTATGTTCTTATAAAGTCAAATTAAGCATTTAGCAATTTGATCCCAAACCATTATGTCGTTGTGGAGCCACATTAAACATCCATGTGTAACTAGTTGGGAAAGAATATACATGCCACGTCTACAAATTGTTAGCCGATTAAATGTATAGATTTCTCGATGTGAATTATAATATAACATTTTGAAATATTTCATATTAACCTATATCATAAACTACAATTTATAGCATCACCATTGTACCCATATCTTTCTTCTTGTATTTCATTATTTTTAAGTGTAACAACATAAAATAAGTTAATTAATTCTTGTATTTCATTATTTCTAATAAACATAAAATAAGTTAACTAATAACAACATAAAATAAGTTAACTAAACTTCATAGGAAAATTGCAAAGATATTGATGGGCCAAAGTTATCTAATGGGCCTAGTGGTGCACAAATCGGGTTTTTTTAATACCCGGTTCCGGGTATGGAACCGGGTCAGGTATGACCGAGTTCTATAAAATCGGGTATTGAGAATACTCAGGTCGGGTCCGGGTCCGTGTTTTATACAAAAAAAGTATACCCTATATAACGGGTTCGGGTAGGGTCGGGTTTTCTAATACCCGGGTATTATAATACCCTATTTCCGGGTTCCGGTATGGATCGGGTTGGGTTCGGGTATGCCTCGGTTATGGATCGTGTATTAAGTATAGAGATTAAATGTAAACAAAAAAATGGTCAAAATATATTTTCTAACGGCTATATAGCCGTTACCAAAGTGCAAAACTCGAAAAAACACAAAAGAACGAAAAAACCCGAACAAGGTATTGGAAAACCCGGACCGGGTATTGTAAAAACCCGGTTCCGGGTTCGGGTTGAAACCGGTTACTCGTAAAACCCGGGTTGAAAACGGGTATAAAAAAACCTGGTTCCGGTTCCGGGTTTTATAATAGAAATGCATACCCGATCCCTACCCTACGGGTAGGTTCGGGTATAGAAAACCCGGGTTTTATAATACCCGGTTTCGGGTTTTTTTCAGGTTCGGGTTTTTTGTGCACCACTAAATGGGCCACTCTAGTTTTACCTCAAAATCTCCACATTAGGGCTGCTTTTTTTTTCCAAAATCCGAAACCTAACCCAAATCTAAAGCCACCCGAACTAGAGAATACCTGAAAAACCGAACCCGAATAACCCAAACCCAACCAACTCGAACCTTAAATAGGTCGGTTATCGAGTCACTTTACCCAACCAAAACCCGAACAACCCGACCCGAAAAATCCAAAACTCAAAACCCGAACATTTATTGTTTATTTTCTATATATATGTTTCGCTTTGGAGTGTTTGTTATTTGGAAGATTAAGTTTTGGAACTTTTAAACATTATCATACCATATGGTTAAATGATGTTTGAATTTGACGATGTTTTTTAGTAGCATGATGATATTTTGTGGAAAAAATATTTTATTTCTATTTTACATCTAAACCCGAAAACCAAATAGCCTGACCCGAACCCATATAACCCAAATTTTAAATGAGTTAATTGTCGGGTCACTTTTTCCTAGAAAAAAACCCGACTCAAAAACTGAAAAAAAAAAACCCTGAAGAACACCCTACTCCCCAGGGTTCTAAAAAACCTACATGTATTTATTTTCTAAAAATGCTGAATAAACAAAACTATCGGCGGAGCCCTTCTGGTCCTGCAACACTCGGCGGATTCCGGCGATAGTTACAAACTCACCGTTCAATTTGATCGCTATGCATGTTCTCTCACTCCATTCACTAAATTCATTGAAAATTGTGCAGACTTTTAAGAGAAGAAACGGTGGACGCAACAAGCATGGTCGTGGCCACGTGAAGTTTATTCGTTGCTCCAAATTGTGGGGGTGTTCATTGGTTCGGTTTATGGTTTGTTTGGTTTATTCGGTTTTCAAAATTTTGTACCCCAAACCAAAATCCAAACCAAATCAAATAAGGAATATGCAAACCGATCCAAACCAAACCAAATTCAATTCGGTTTGGTTTCGGTTAGAAACCAAATAAACTAAATCTAACCAAATTGTACCTAAATACTTTTTTTTCCTAATTTATATTTATGTTTGTGTTCCAACTTCCGAACATCGCAACTAATTTACACCTGACACTATATGAGTACAAGAAAGTTTCATTGAGAAATAAAACAAACACATCCATAAAGTAGTCGTAGACACCCTACAAAGGCACAAAGTTAAAGCTTCAAAACATAGATCATAGAAATTATAAATAGTTAACAAGTCTAATGGTACAAAATATAAATAATCTTCAAACATGAGTGGGTTTGAGTTGGGCTTTTAGATTTAAATTTGGTATTTTAGGCTACATAAAAAATAACTATTTGGGGCTAATAAATTATATATGATTTATAAAATATTATTATTTTGTTTAATATATAATTAAGTTAAACGGTTTATTCGATTATCCAAATAAACCGAATAAACCAAACAAAATAAAATGTGGATCCATAAATCGAACCAAAAACCATATTCACAATTCGGTTTCGGTTAGAAACCAAAACGAAAACCGAATTCGTTATTCAGAACGGTTTATTTAGTTACGGTTCAATTTACAGTTTTTATTTAGTTACGTTTTTTTCTAAACACCTCTAGTGCCAAATATTGCCCCAAGGTTTCGGTTGTTTTTTATTATTGTTTTTGTTTAGATTGAGGCTTACGTTTGTCAAATTTAATTGAATATGATATTAAATTATGCATTAATGAGTGGTATTGGCTTCATTGTCATGCCTGAATTTGTAGAACTTAGGTTTGGGGAAGGATTTTGGCGAATAATTCTATGTTTTTAAGAAACTTGATTTCATATGATGTTGGTGATTTAATTTGATTTAGCAGTTAATATTAGGGTTGTTCATGAGTTGAGCCGAACCGAGCAGATCTTTGCTCGTGCTTGGCTTGTTTACAAACTGAACTGAGCAGAGCGGCTCATTTAAAACTGAGCCTCAAATCAAGCGAGCATTTTCCGAGCAGCAAATATTCCGAGCGAGCGTTGGCGAAATTCGAGCGATTTGGACAACCGTGTCGCCCGATTTAAATTTTATGAGAGAGATAGTTACAATGTTGGGTCTCAAGTTTTATGCCTTTAAAACATGCACATTTCATGGCATAATATTTCTCATATGAAAATGTTGTGGCCGACGAGACAAAGATCATATTGCATGAACAATGACATTAAGACAAGGAGACGATTCACTTAGGGTAACGACATAAAACATTGAGGCGATGAGAAGAATGTCGTTTATCGGATTAGGGTTTAACTTTTAGATTTAATATTAAATTTTTTATCGACGTGATTGGGCTAGTACGTATAGATATAGTTGTAAATTTGTATATAATGGACCAAAATCTAATAGAGTGGTATATATAAAACTATAAACTTAAATTATATTTAAGTATATATGTATGTGTAATGTGTGTATATATATAGGTGTGTGTATATATATGTATAATTCATATTTTTGTGTGTGTATATATATATATATGTGTGTATACATGTTTATATATGTATGTGTATATGCATATGTATATATATACTAATTAAAAATAATAATTCGGTCTGAACCGAGCTGAGCGGAGCTTTGCTCATGCTTGGCTCGTTTATAAACCGAACCGAGCAAAGCGGCTCGTTTACAACCGAGTGTCAAATCGAACGAGCATTTTCCGAACGAGTGTCGAGCGAGCGGCGAGCAATTTGAACAGCCCTAGTTAATATGAGAATTCGATCATGAGAGTCCTATGCTTTTAAATTAGAGTTAAATGCCATTTTAGTCCTGTGGTTTGAGCCATTTTGTCAGTTTAGTCCAAAGGTTTGAAACGTTGTCATTTTAGTCTAAATAGTTTCAAACGTTGCCATTTTATTCCACTGGGTTAACTTCATCAATTTTTTATGTTAACTAGAAGAGCGTTTCGGTGTAATTTTGTTAACTAAAAGGGCAATTCAACCATATAAAATGACGGAATTGCCCTTCTAGCTAACAGAAAAAATGGATGGAATTAACCCAGTGGATTAAAATGGCAACATTTGAAACTATTTGGACTAAAATAGCAACGTTTCAAACATTTGGACTAAACTGGTAAAATGGTCCAAACCATAAAGACTAAAATAACTGTTAACTCTTTAAATTATGTATATAGGCTTTAGTTATGTAAATTTTAACATAGTGGTTTCCATGTAATGTTATAGGCTTTAGTTATGTAAATTTTAACATAGTGGTTTCCATGTAATGTTGTCATAAGGTGTTGCGTTGAGAGGATGATATATATGAAACTGAACATGGGTTGTATTATTGTTAGTGTTGAAGATATCAACACAACAAATTTAAACCATGTAACCCGAACATAACATGTGTAACCAATTTATCTAAAGTTTTTAGGTGGGTTGCTATTTTAGAATTAGTTGGTGGGCAGTAATTAATAGGTTGTAATAAAGTTGCAAACGGGTTGAACTATAAACTGTTATAAATATATTATGATATGACTATTCACATGCCTAACTCCCATTGGCATTTAAATTGTATTGAATTGTAGCCCTATAAATAGTGGCTTTTGTATTTGATACATACATGAATAAGAATAAGTTCTCCTATTCCTTTTCTCTCTTACTTTCTATAATACTTGTTCTTTATGTTTATATCGTCATACTTGGTTGCTACTAGGCCGTTGTTTTACAACATGTTAGCAGCACGAAAACGCTAGAACCAAAATCCTAACCCCTACATCCGTCGAATGGATAGACCAATGTGTATGAACTAATCAAGATAAGAGACGGTGGACCGAGGCAAGTTTTTCACGGGTTTTGGAGTCTTTGGAATCTACCGGAATCCATCACGGCCTTAGTTGTGACAAAGTAAACGATTGCGATTTTATTGGGTAATCTTGAAGACCCCTTTTTTAATAATTTTATTATATCTTCTACTCGAATATATTTATTACGAAGTTTCTGATTTGCATAAGAGTTAAATGCCAAAATAGTCTCTTAGGTTTGCTCACTTTTGCCACTTTAGTCCAAAATCCAAAATTTTTAAATCTAGGTCCCTGTGGTTTGCATTTTGTTGCCATTTTAGTCCAAATTTCAAATTTGGTCAGATTCTCAACTTAAATCCTAATATTTTGTCTTTATCCTCAGGGGTATTTTGGTCATATTAAAAATAAATAACCCCTCAAAACTCTCGCTCTCTCTCTCTCTCTCTAACCCTATCTTCAGTCGCCTCCTCCTCCATCCCCACCTCCACCACCGTCACCCTCACCTCCTCCTCCATCATCCGCCACCATCATCACACTCACCACCATATCCGTACTCACTTCCACACCTAAAGTTACACCGTCGCCGCTGCAATCCCTGCACCACCCCTGCGGCTGCACCACCACCGCCGCCGCTGCACCACCACCTCCTCCACTGCAATCCTTACACCACCCCTGCCGCTGCAGCACCACCGCCGCCGCTGCACCCCCATCGCCTCCACTACAATCCCTACACCACCGCCGCCGCTGCACCACCACCGCCTCCACTGCAATCCCTACACCACCCATGCTGCTGCTCCACCACCGCCTCCACTGCAATCCTTACACCACCCCTGACGCTGCACTACCACCGCCGTCGCTGCACCACCACCGCCTCCGCTGCAATCTCTACACCATTGTCGCCACTGCAAACCCTTTTTCAATCAGCCTTGGTCCTTTAACAATGATGCAAAATTCGGCCATAAAACCCCCAATTTGTAATGGGTTTCCTAAGGTTTCCTTTATTTCACTTTAGATAAAAAAAAATTACATTCAAGTAGTTTAAGATTTGTTCTCTGTGTGTGGTGATAGAGTTTAGAGAGAGAGAGATGAGTTTAGAGAGAGAGAGGAGAGAGAGATTGTTTAGGGAGAGAGTGTGTAGAGAGATTGTTTAGGGAGAGAGTGTGTAGAGAGTTTATAGAGAGAGATGTTTTGAGTTTTTTTATTTTATTTATATATATATAAATATTAATGCTCAAAATGATCAAAATGCCCTTGAGGAAAAGGTCAAAAAACCATGTTTTTCTTCTAGAAATCTGGCAAAATTTAATTTTGGACTAAAATGACAATAAAAACGAAACCACATGGCCCTAGATGCAAAAAGTTTGAAATTTGGACTAAAGTGGCAAAACTAACAAAACCTCAGAGACTAAAATGGCAGTTTACTCTTTCAATAATGATTGAATATCTGGGTCTTCTTTAGTGGTTTATTTTATACAACCAATTTATTCTTTTAATTTTAGATAAAAATAATTATTTAGTTATTTGGCTATGGTAGTTTGATTTATAGAAGATGAACTTAATGTTATAATATAATTTATATATTGTATATTCCTAATTACTAGTCGCCTGCAAATCAATTTGTTCTCATCTTGTTTTTCTTGGTTTTGTTTAATTGGTTTGTCATTATGATGTACATCAGAATAAATTATTATGATGCAATATGTGGTCTTTATCATTATTATTCCATGTTCACTAAATTAATTTATTGCCTGAAAGAAATGATTTATAATTCTACCCGGCTAGGTTTGAAAGCGTAACTAATTCATCTTAACAAAACAGAGAAAAAAAAATTATGCTACCACTAAACGTCTTGTGTATTGAATCACAAATCGTATTTGTATGTTTTTGGGGTGATGTCTGGTAACTGACGGCTAGGGTTGGTGATTGGAACAAATATGATATTTCTAGTGTGAATCAAGATTTATTATTATACGCATGATAGTGGAAACACATAAAAATATTCATATTAAGTTAAATTGGTTAATTATGACGCAAAATTGTGTGTTGAAGAATGGTGTTTTTATTTGTAAGTTATAGTTATCTTAATTCTACAATATTGTTATTGCATATATAATCAAGATCGTATTTTTATTCTTTTGAGAAATTACAAATATTGTTATGGTGTACATAGTCATTTGGTATATTATGCACACATTGTGCTTATTAAATAGAGCATCCAGTGTACAAGAGTTGCTTTAGTTTCATATGGATTATAATGCTATTAAAATGTGATTTAACTAAATATATTTTCATGTACATTTAATTCTAAGAATGTGCAATAAATGTATTTTTTATATATTATACATACTATTGGTGTTCTTAAATCATATTCTCTAGATATACTATATGACAAGTCTATGTTTATAGTATTCTTATATGCTATATAATATAAGAACTTTGGTGCCTTAAATGACATTACGTGACAGGTTATAATATAAATTTTACTTTAGTTGATGACAATTATTGTATAATACCTGTGCTTTATCGTTGAACTTCAATAAAATGTATGGATAGTATAAAAATGTATATGCTATGATATATGTGAATGCCATCATATATGTCCTTGTATTTGAACTTCACTAAAAATAATATATGGATTGTATGAAATTTGAATGTTTCTGTGACAAATATATATTACCATACAATTTAACATTGACACCCTTGTGATACAGTATTGCAATATTTGTATTAAAAAGGGCTTAGTCATAATTAAAAAGGGTCATGTGTTATTGAAAAACATGGGACTTGATGGATATGTATTATTATATTTCATGTGGCAATACGATACACTTTTGATTAGTTATATCATGATAGGTTATTAGAATTATATATGTTTGGTTATAAATCATTTATAGTGATACTATTGAATAAAGGAAATAGAAGACCATAGTCAATTGGTTATTATCACTCGTATATGAAAGTGTATAAATATCCTTAGATACGATATCCGAAGTCTCATATTCCCTTAATCTCATTATCAAGTAATAAATGCCGTAAGATGTTAGATTGATAAATCTTATACGACTTAGACATTTAATTACTTCTCTATTGGTGTTATGAAAATTGCAAAGAGAATATTATTTACAAGAGAAAGCCAGATAAAACAATTTCGTTTGCCACACCTCAAATATGCTCTTGATGTAGCAATATTGTTAGAAGAATATGAAAAGTTTGAAGTTACTTTATATTCACATTCTGGTAAAATAATGAAAATTGTGAATCCTGTTTGGTTTTATTCCATTCCTTGAGGTGAATATGACTATATGTCGATCGTTGTGAGCATGAACTTAATTGGGAAATTAACGATGATCATATTAATAATGAGATCGACCATTTGAATTGCAACGGTAATTATGTTAATAATGAGATTGACTTGGCAAATAAGGGAGTAATAATATGGTAATGATATGTGGAAATAATGATGGTATATACATGATAGTTATTCTATTGTATTTTACGTCTTGTACTAGCATAAGTGCAAGAAATACATAAGCGATCATAAACCAGAAGTTTATGAATCATTTGATTAGTTGGCATGAGCGGTTAGACCACACCGTGTATTGATGATGTGAAATTTATTGAAGAACCAAAAGATTCTTCTTAACAATTAAAATGTCATATTTGCTTTTAAGGGTAAATATCAACCAAAGTAGGGTATGAATCCCTAAATAGTCTAGAATGAATAAAGGATATATCTATCCACACATGATACCATTTAGTGTTTTAAATCGATGCATCGTCTAAATGGTTATCAAATCCACAACTTGAAGTTTGTGTGACTTATGGCTTAGCTAATGGGATAGCAAGCGCAATATTCCAGATTACATATATTAATTTCCCGAGTTATTAATGACTATTGGAATAAGTATTGCGCTTAGTGTATATGTTTATACACGACGTGCTTTGTTGAAACGATCACTAAACATTTGTAATTGATTACAAAGACAATGATCGTAAGAGCAATATTCATATTTGAATTTGGCTACATGTGATTTTACATGTACAACATTATTTCACATCAAGCCAACAAGTTATAAGACTTCCTCCCCATGACAGTTGGTTTTTGGTCAGGAACCAGATATATTCCAATCTAATGTTTTTGGGTTGTGCAATATATATTTTTAATGATCCGCCACAACACACATAGATGGGACCTTAAAGGAGATAAAGAAATACATGTTGGGTATGAACAACTATCTATGGTTAAATACAGTAAACCATTAAAGATGGGTTTTATCTACGACTCAAATTGATATCCATTTTAATAGATCAACATTCCTAACATGAAGGGGAGATTAAAGGCAGTTGGAGAAAGAATTGACATGCATGAACTATCATTGATCCTCAAATTAAATGATGTGAACCAAAAGTTTAAGGGATAATTCATCCACAAAGATTAACAAATCATTTACTAGACATATTCACTGACCCAAATATTGTGACTAGCTAAGTCACATATACCAACTGCTAATGCTCCAATTAAGATTATTGTCTTAGAAGAACAACCATGTATTGGTAATGAGTCTATGCCTCTATGGTACACCTGAAGCGTGGTAGACTAGTCGATTCCAAGATTAAAATTCCTCGAATATTGGAGCAGATAATGAAGATGGTCAAGTTGAGGTTATAATAAGAGGGTCTCCTAAAGAGACATTAGACATGATGGTTCCAGAAGAACCTCAGGTACCTGAAAATAAAGAGATCTCATTGAGCTGTATCATGTCTAAAAATTATATGGAATCAGACTAAAATCGACGTCGTTATACTTTGTATATAATATAGTGCTTGTAATAATGAAATGATGAGGATCAAAATTTAAGATCTACCTATGAATGAATACAAAGAAATAATTGGCCAAAATGAAACTATGCAAATGAGGCAGAGTTAAATTCTTTATTGAAATGGAAAGTTTCGGACCAGTAGTCAATACAACGAAGGTTGTAAAATATATTAGAAACAAACAGGTCTTTTATGCAAATCAATAAATGAAAAGAAAATGGTATAAGGCAAAATTGGTGGTACAAGGATTTCGCAAAGACCTAAAATTGATTATGAGGAGTCGTATTCTCCAGTGGTGGATACAATAGCTTTCCAATATTTAATTAGTCTGGTAATAATATTAAGAGAGAATTGAAATGCGATATTTATCACTTGATATTGATAGTTTACATGAAAGTTCCTGAAGGATTTAAATTATCAAATCATGTAAAGTAAGTTCTCGAGAACGATATAAATGATGTACATAAATTTGGATCCAAATACATTATACTTGTTGTATATGTTCATGAATTGAATATAATGAACTCATGATGAGTTTTCAGAAGCAGTTTAGTGCTTAGAAGCAAACATCGTGAGGATGTAATTCCTATGCAGCAGTAAGCATATGGTGATTATAATATTGCAATAAAGTATGTACAAGATGGTAGAATACGAAATAAAAATGAAACAACTATTAACGAGTTCTTTGAATATGACATGGAAAATTATAAGCCAAATGATGAAGTTTATTAGACAAAACTCTTGAAGAGTGCGTCATGTATATGATTAGTCAACATGGAAGGAATTCCATGATGGATTGTAAAGGCGTGAGGCATTAAAAGTAAAGGCTCGAGAAATATATTATTTGACGTTAACAAGTAATATATATGGACAAAAATAGTCGAGTTAAACATGGTATAATTAACTTGGTGGTAATCCCAGAGAAAAGATATATGAATATGATGTACTTGGTCATGCGTTTTATTAAGTCAACAATATTGTATTTAGAAATATTGTAAGATATGTTGATGATAGTATTATATCTCCAGAAGAGATGGCATGCAGATCGACCATTTGTATAATGATATTTTATATATCAAGCAAAAGATGTTTGGGCATTTTAATATGTCAAAGTCCATCTCTAAGAACATAACATTGGATATATTAAATCATTTGGTATAAAACAAATAATCGTTATCTTATTCTAAATGGATATTATTAGTCCAGAAATACCATAGTTAATTGCAGTTGATGCAATATTTCTTGCTAGTTATACACTACGAGATATATTATTAATTTATTTAAATTTATCAATAAGATATAGTTTGTTTTCAGTGATGAGAGATTCAAATGAGTTAAAAACAAATATTTCGATACCCTCAAGGTATGAAAGATATGAGTTTGTACTTTACTAACCCATTAAAAAAGGTTTGGCTAGTCTTTTTGATGCAGGGAATCTAAGACAAAACGGTGGTGGATCTTTTGGTTACACAAGAAGTCTGACATTAAGATCATACACAATCATTGCTTAGTTTAAAGAATAACACATTAGGAGATCAAGCGGCAATTCACTGGTCACAAAAGTTTTGAGCAACTTTCACAAAAAGATCGACATTGTCACCTATTAAAATGAGGGAGAGTATCAAGAGAAGAAAATACGCGCTGCACTCTCTTTCCCTTAGCTATGGTTTTATCCCACTGCTGGGTTTTCCTAGCAAGGTTTTTAATGAGGCAGCATCACTAAGCGTATTAATTAATAATATACTATTTTCTTATATCACGTGGATAGTCAAGGGGAGTGTTATAAATATATTATGATATGACTATCCACATGCCTAACTCCCATTGGCATTTAAATTGTATTGAATTATAGCCCTATAAATAGTGGCTTTTGTATTTGATACATACATGAATAAGAATGAGTTCTCCTATTCCCTTTCTCTCTTACTTTCTATAATCCTTGTTCTTTATGTTTATATCGTTAAACTTGATTGCTAGTAGGCCATTGTTTTACAACAAAAACTAAAATTTTGTTGTTTTTATGCTAATTTTAAACCGGTGTTGCTAAACTTCAATGCAGTATGTTTGTTAAACCACATTATTTGTTTATTAATTGGGTAAGACTGATCTACCCAAAATCTTATTATTTTTGTGTCACTATTTTGGTTGAAACCCTTAAAATGGCAAACATAATGCAGGAAAATGGATATTTACTGTTTAGAACAATTATTTTGAAAAATAAAACTTGTCATCTATTTTCTGAGTAAATGAGCAACTATATAATGGAAAATGCATGTACATCCACTATTAAAAAAGGGTGTTTTCAAATATGTAGGGTTGAATATATATAAAGTAATCAAATTGTCACGCCTAACTGATCACGTTAATTACATGGTTGTTGTTACGTTAAGGCACAGTTACATGTTGACAAAACAAGTTCAAGACCTGTATATGTTGTATTTTGCTTGTCAGTTGACCATATATGAACTGGCATAAAGACTTTTAATTATGCGTTATTATAAGTTTTTCTAAAGTTAGCTTATTGTGGTTTGTGTATGTCAATAATTCCTAATAATTTAAAGTTTTATAATTAGTTTAATTTAATAGAGAATCACTAAGAATTAGTTTAATTTAGTTTAATTACTAATAATTTAAAGTTAGCTTAATTTAAAGTTTCTTTTTTAAGTTTTATAATTAGTTTGATATATAATAGAGAATCACTAAGAATTTATTATATCTAGTCAATCATCCTACGACGCTTCTATCATACTAAAAGTTAACATTCGTAGTTTGCTAAAAATCAATGAAATAAAAATCATTGTCGAACTCCAGATGGAGAATTTGCTGGCGAGAGTTGCCAATCTTATATATATAATGTAATATACCCAGATGGGTTTGAATCAATCGAGTTCCAAGACTCGAGATCATATGCTTTAAGCATGAATCAGAAAAAGTGATTCCTTTTTCTGCTTACTCTCTAGAATGAGAGTTTATTGAATCAAAGAATAAGATTTGGTGCAAAAGTTGCACTGATATCCTAGCCATGATATGGCTATTATAATTGTTGCTGTTTTAAATCAGCTTGTGAATTATCACCGGAATGTCTATCAAATATGATAGACTTTGGATAAATGATATTAGGATATCACAAGAATAGCAGAAGGTACGATATTAGGTGACGAGGTTTAGTATCCTCGTATCGGAGTCATTGTCTCCAAAATATATATAGTTCACCATATGGAACTTCAAGCTACTCAGTGGTAGAGATCATCAAGTCCACGACCATCATAGATTCCTTATCTTGTTCGTGATATCTTGGTAGCATTCGCAGGATATCCATAAAAATCAAGGATTGTATATATATCAATAAAAGTAATCTTATGTTTGGGTCTAGACTCGGGATTTAGGAATCTGCATTTGTGATATTTGAGATTAGACATAATAGGCTAGTGTCTAATTCACTCAAACTGTAGCTCTGATACCAACATGTCACACCCTGATTTCCACGTAGGTTCCCGGTGGGCCCGGAGGGGTATATTCGTGACAGGTGGATAACAGTTATCACAGTATAATAATATGCAGCGGAAGTATTGGAGTAAAAGTATCGAATTCATTAAAGTTTGAATATATAAAAAAAATATCACAAGTGCACTCGATACGTGCCCACAGGCAGGATCTAATAAGCAGAGCTTTAGACATCATAAGCCTTAAGCATAAGGGTTGCAAATTCCATAGCCTTCATTCTAGCCGACCCCAGATTCCCAGTTATTATGAGGTTCGGTATCTGCGGTTCAATCTTTTGAAAATACGTCAGCTTTCGCTGGTAAATACACTCATTTTAAAAATATTTCAAAAAACTCATTTGGGTGCACGAGGTACGAAAATCTTTTATCAATAACTTGGGATAATTCATAATGATCTTGTATACAGTTTTACATGTTGATAATACATATGGGACCCAGTATAAAAACCAAGACATGATCAACCGACACACCGCTTCTGAACTCTCAAAGAGCAGATAAAAATATTTAGCGTTTACCGGGTGTATGCTTACACCCTGCGCTTAGGTCATGGCTATTCACATTTAAATGAGCCGAGGATATTCAGGACACGGTCGAGTTAACCCCCAATGTTTAATTTATCAGACAATACAGATTAAAACAGGTTATGAGATCTAATTAAATTGCAATCGGACAACAATATCCCATACCCGACCAAGTGGCAATAATTTTACCGTATCCTAAGCTCGTATAAGAAAATAGGCTAATAGTATTTACCTTTTTGCTAGTTTCCAATCAATAAGATTATAATTTAAGCAAAAAGCCGCAAGTCTAAGTATTATTGACCCAAGTCCGATTATCTGGGGTAATATAGTCTGGAATAAACAGATTTATTATCTGTTAGAATGTACACGGGTCAAAGGCAGTCCCTTTTTAATTATAACCCGATACTTAAGAATAGGTTCGCTAGATTAACGTACACTGAATAGAATGTGGTTTGAACCCTACAAGTACTAGGACTTGTATAAAATGGGTAAACAAAATAGATTATGGATTTTGAAGTGAAAATGATAAGGTTAGACCCGTTTCGGTAAATTTACGTAAACTAGTTACATAAACTTAACCATATGCATATAAGCAATATCGGGTAACCAAATGAGTCATGAACAAGTTTCATATGCCAATACACTTTAATCAAGTTATAATATCAGTAGGATATCAATTTGTATGCCCGTTAAGGTTTTAAAATCAAACTATGCCTCATAAGGGCGTTTTGGTCATTTAGCGACGTATAAAAGGAACTCACGTATAATCTGATGTTACGATCATAATCATTTTATGAAATCACTTTATTTATGATATAATATCAGTAGGATATCAAACATATGTGTATTTTATAGTTTGAGACCAAACTATGCTCCATATGGGCATTTTGGTCATTTCACACATAGTTTTAAAAGCTTATTTGGGATTATGAGTTTATAACAAGTACCTACTGTAAAAACATTTTAAATAAGTTATAAAGTCAGTAGGTAACAAGTCTTGGTTGGTAAATATGGTTTAAAACCATACTACGCGCCGAAAAGGCGTTAAAGTCGTTAAATGATGATATTTGTGATGTTTTATGAAAACTGATGTTATGACTAGGTTTATATGATTAGGATATATTATTTAGTATAACATACCAGTATGAAAAAGGTTTTGTATGACATTCATGATTAAAATTCATTTAAGGGAAAAAGGGCGTTATCGTCATTTAAGGACATAATACAAGAACTCGTACGTAAACTCAGTTTATAAACTGACTTGATATCCCAAAATATCCCATTTATATTATTAAATCATTAGGTAATTAGTTTGGTATGATAAATTATGTTTTAAACCGTTCTATGCGCCGAAAGGGCATTTCGGTCGCTTTAAAGCATCAGTTGCGATATTCTTCGAAAACTCAGCTTATGATCAGATTTGTATCATCAAAATATGTTAAACATGTTAACATATCAGTACCTAAATCATTTGCAAGTTCGTTGGTGATTAAACCTCATTTTTAATAAAAAGGGTATAATAGTCAAAGTAAGGCATAATTAAGGAAACTTGCATAAAACTCAGATTACTATTATGATCGTGTAATATAACCTCAGAGGTTTATGCTACATCATAATAAGATCACAAAGGAACCTTAAATCAGTAGCATACTAGTCTAATTCGGTTCATAATCAAAAGTCAACACAGAAGTCAAACTTCACGACTTTTGGTTGCGAACCGACCCTAGAACTGGTTTGACGAGCCGAACATGGTTAAACATGTTCTAATAATTATTACCAAGTTGTTTATGTATTAAAACATATTTTGAAACACCTTTAAACTCAGTTTATGAATATTTCGAAATCTGACCCGTTGACTTTTTAAAAGATTAATATGTTGACTCGTCAATTGACCAAGTAAACGTGATTCTTAGGAGGTGCCATTTAGAGGGATTAACACCTACCTAATTACGATCACGTAGCCATGCTCGGATCGAACACTGGCTTGACCATAATGGTCATAACTGAAAGTCAAAGCGTTTATAGAAAACGTTTGACTTTCGGCTTTAAAAGCCTACAAAAATGAACTAGCCATGAAAGGAACACTTACAAGTGGTCCTATGGACTGAAGAAACTCAGAGGGAAGTTCCCAAAAGCTCGGGATCCTCCACAAGAGAGTTATAGAGAAGAAAGAAGAACAGGTGCAAGTTTTAGCAATGAAACCCATCACCTTTTATACTTGAAGAGGATCAAGGAGATCA
Source organism: Scalesia atractyloides (assembly GCA_947069175.1). Taxonomy (NCBI): domain Eukaryota; kingdom Viridiplantae; phylum Streptophyta; class Magnoliopsida; order Asterales; family Asteraceae; genus Scalesia; species Scalesia atractyloides. The sequence continues at coordinate 79,347,295 of CAMTDV010000005.1, read as the reverse complement.
TTCCAAGTGTTTAGAGAGCTTAGGAGATGATCACAAGTGTTAATGAAGTGTCAAGACCAGGTGAAGTGTGGCAAAAACGAGCTAGGTGTCAAGCTAGAAGGTTATGCTTGATGAACAAGCATTCTATGGTCTGTCAGGTATCCATACGGACGTAAGGGTCCTTGGATACGGTCCGTAAGGACCCAGGTCAGCATACCAACTTTCATTTGTTGTCACGTTTGGCCCCTGGACTTGTATCGTTGCGTTTTGTCACCCATAACCCTCTTTTAACCTAATTTCTAGGCTCAATAAAGGTGTTAAGGTATATGTGACTTGGATTTTGTCCATAAATATCATGGATGTCGGTTCGTTCAGTTGTACGGTTACGCGTTTCGCAAAATGCGTAAAACGCTTTAACGAACGCGAAAACGATCCAATTTGCGCAACGATGGACACCTTTGCATTCTCATCAATAAAATCCAAGATTTTATTGAATACAAAGTATTTGGACTTGTATATGAAGTTCGTATTCAAAATACGAGAATCGGCAGACTTCCGTAGTTTGCCAGAATTAGTCCCTGGGGTTGTAAACCCTCGTATTTCATCATTTAATGGCATAAAGCCTTACATGATCAATATTAGACATTTTTGAGAGTATGGTTGAACAACATAAAGCTCTTGGTCTGTTAAAGGTCACTCAGAGACTTAGTTTCAGCATGTTGACACTTTCAGTCCCTCTACATTCAAAATTTTAATTTTTTGGCAAAAATAGACCTTCTTGGCTACCGTTAAGCAACGTTAAGATTCGGGACACGTGTCGATACATTATTGGACACGATTTTACGAGATGTTACAGTCCATTTTTCCCCTTTTGACAAGTTCGTCGCAACGGGCGGGTCCTAGATCGACTAGGTTATTATTTTATACATTTACGTTTCTGTTTAATTTCTTCGCATTAACACACTATAACGGGTGTGCGTGGTTCAACGATTTTAAGTCTGCTTTTCGTTCGGTGTAATTTTTTCTATTTTATCTATTTAATTTTTACGAGTTTTTCTAATGTTGAGAGTCGATGCCGGTGTGGCATTGTTGCTACTTGGCACAATTTTACGAACGTTTTTAACCTATTAAATTTTTTACTAATATTTTGTTTCGGTTTACCCCTATACTTAAAAACTATTTTTTACATGCATATTTATGTACGGGTAGGTGTAAATATGATTTGTTCTACATTTCAACATAAACCCTTTTTATAAACGACTCAGGTCAAAATAACATGTTTTCGTTTAAATAAACCATTTTTACGTGCATGTTTTTATGTACGTTTCGGTATAAATTCAAGTTGTTCTACGTTTTGACGTAAACTTTTTTGGGAAATGATTCAGGTCAAATATAATATGTTTTCGTGCCTATTTTATGTATGTTTGTATAGTTTGTTTCGAACCGAGTGGAGTCAAATTATGGTATCTTTTTTCCCCTTTTTTTGAAATCTCTTATTAATTCCTTTCGATTACATGTGTCAGAATTTCCTTCATACCCTTTACATTTTCTATGTATGAGTTGGGTCACATATAATACGTTATGATTGTTCGATATGAATTTGATTTACTTTACGTTTGATCCAATCATAATGCTTATACATGTAACATTGAGTTCAACTGGATATGTCAAAATGCGTGTTTTCATATAGTTAATGCATCATATAACGTTTTGACTAATCCATTCAATGTTTACGATGTACCTGCGCCACAACGCGGACGGGTCTTAATCCTAGTTATATTAAATTTATATTAAACTTATTTCAAGTTTGGCAATAAAAGGACATTTTACATAGTGTAAACTGTTAAAGTAAGATAAATCATAATACATAAAGTGTTAAAGTAAGATAAATCATAATTTATAGTTTGTTGAACAGAAATATAGAAAGTTAATAATATGAACATTATCATATCATCATAACTAGTGAGCGTCCTCCGCGCTCCGTGGCGGGAATTTTGTCGGTATATGTTTGTTTAGTTACAGTACTGGTACTCACAATAGCCTATAGTAATCAAAAGAGAAAACCTATGTCGATCGAAAACAATAAAAATGAATATCGATACTGATACTATGTTGTTCAGTTAATATTCGTTCAATTGGTTTGCGTTCTATGTTTATTTTTTTCAACATTGCGATATAAATTCTATTAATAAGGGATATTGTGTTGCGTACTATCATACCAAACTGAACCGAAACTAACTGAACAACATCTTTATCGGTACCAACATTATTTATTTATTGTTTTCGTTTTGATAAATTGACACCGAATCGCTACCATACCATACCGTACAACATCGTTTTCGGTAAAGGAGTTTGTTTATATTGTTTTTTTTTTCTTTCGATAAACTAACATCTTAGTGCTACCATACCATACCGAACATCGGTACCGGTACCTGCAATCATTTTTATAGTTTTCGATTTTGAAAAAGTTTCATTTATACAACTCTATCTATGATGAAAATGAATAACGTTACCAGTACTGTAACACTCTGAACCGGCCGGTATCGTACGTACATCATTGGTGCTAGTACTGGTTTTCGTTTTTATCGTTTTCAGTCATGTAAAACATGTGTTGATTTCTATACCATGTGCATTTATCGTACCTGTAATGTAACGAACCGAACTGGTACCGATCTAATGCGCGTAGTAACGTACCATCACAACGTACAAACAAATAACTTGAAATGTTAAAAAATAAATAAACATAGAAACAAATTTTATAAAAAGTTAACACTAAAAACTCAAATTAAATAATCTATAAATTATTACTAATAAAAAGTACTTAAATCTTATTGGTTACTATTTATTACTAAAAATAGTATGTATGTATAATTAAAATAACAAATAAATAGTTAAAAATTGTGATTTATTATTCTTCGTAGGTTTCAATTAATAATATGTTATAATAATAATATCAACAAACTATTTCGTTTCACAATTTTTGGTAACCCATTTACCTACAGATACAAAAAAACAAGAGGAGGCAATAGTTTCGTAACTCCATTGGTGGTAAAGGGGCGGCGTCACCATCTTTGTTTTTTTTTTATATACTTTTTTGCATTTTTAAGGTCAGTATAATTATGGTTGAGCATTTTTAAGGTTAGTATAATTATAATTGCACATCATCAATAGCAAATGGTTGATTGGTTTTGATGTATGTATATGACTAAAAAAAATTCAATAGACAACCACGTTGGTCTAAGCAATTTACGATTTTATCCCCAGTTTAAAATTACGCTCTTGACCCCAGTTCAAAATAAAATTATGTTTTTTCCCTCAGCTCAAAATTACGATTTGCTCTGGGTTAAAAAAAAATATGATTTGCCCCCTTTTCAAAAATTACGATTTCGCCCTGAGTTCAAAATTACGATTTTACCCTCAGTTCAAAATAAAATTGTGCTTTTCCCCCATCCGAAAATTATGATTTTGCCCTTAGTTCAAAAATGTTCAAAATAAAAATATGGCTTTGCCCCTCAGCTTAAAGTTACGAATTTCGCCTCAGTTTAAAATTATGAGTTTGCCCTCATTTAAAAATTACAATTTTGGCTCAGTTAAAATTTATAGTTTTGCCATCGTTTTAGTTTTTTTCCATAGCTAAAAATTACGATTTTACTCTCATTTCAGAAATATGATTTTGCCCCCCTTTTCGAAAGTTACGATTTCGCCCTGAGTTCAAAATTACGCTTTTGCCCTCAGTTCAAAATAAAATTTTGCTTTTGTCCCCAGTTAAAAATTACGATTTTGCATTTAGTTCAAAACTATGAATTTGCCCCAGTTCAAAACAAAATTTTTGTTTTGCCCCCCAGCTTAAAATTATGATTTTGCCTTAGTTAAAATTTGTATTATTGCCGTCGGTTTTTTTTGGCAAAACTATAATAGCTTTTATTTTACTTGGTTAACTCAATCTAACTATTGTGTCAAGCAGGTGTCTACCACTCGCTCATTTTTTTGCCCCCCAACATAAAATTACGATTTTGCCCCCAACTCATAATACAGATTTACCATCGTTTTAGTTTTTTTTTTTTTTTTGCAGAATTATGGTAGTGGTTTGGTTTAATTGGTTGACTCGATGTATTTTTTTAGATCGTGTTATAAGTAGTATGTACAAGTAATTAAAATACATGCGTACATGTTATGAAGCTAAGAAATATTTGGCTTAGCGCCCCGCAACATGGGCGGGGCGTGGCAACAAACTCAAATTAATTTCGCCATTGAAGAGTCCTGAATTTGTAATGTAACTTTTTAATTTTTTTCATTTCAATTGGAAAAGAGGATGCAACAGTTTAAGGACACTGATCTTAGGTGAATTGATGTTTATGATGTTGTTCAAGAACACCAGTCCTTATAGACTGATTACACTAATGGGAAAACCCAACAATAGTTGCTAGTAATGATCAAAGAACACTTTGATTCAAGTGACAACTACAGAAGTTCTTATACGGTCGTTTCGTAATGAGATAGAAAGTTTTCATTAGAGATTATTTTGTCATTCGAATTCCAGAAAAAAAATAATTAGAGCGCTTATACTTTTAGGCCAATCTAAAATCCTCAACCTTTTTTTGTGATTACCATGAGAATCCGACACTAGAAAATTTACGAGTCCCACCAATATATGCTAAGTAATGGAATCAGATAAAACACACTTTGCACCACCATACACAAACCTTAATCTTGATTTCACTTGTGACTTTTATTGGCTATCCTGAAACTATTATGATAACAAATAATAATAAGAAAGCCATCCATTTTATTGATGTTTTTTTACCATCCTTTCTACCCAAATTAGATTAATAAAATAATAACTTTTTTCAAATATAAGTAACTAATGAAATAATTAAGCACTGTAAGTAACATGTTTCTACTTAGCTAGTTTGCTATCAGTCGCTAAGGCTACACGGTATGGTGATGAGCCTACTTTGGAGGATGATCCTTCACGTGCGCGTCACGTCATACTGTTAGGATGATGTCCCTTCACGTCATAATCAATGAAAATTAATGATGAGCCTACCCCACAAACTTTATTTATTTATTTTAACTACATTCTTTTTAACTTTATTTATTTAAATAAGATATAAAACTAAATTCATTAATATTAAATAACCAAACATAACATAACTTAAAAAAAACAAAAAAAAGCAAAAAAAATAAAATAAAAAACCTAACTTTCATACTTTCTCATGATTTTTTCTTGCATTTTTCTTAAAGAGACTCTTTTTTCTTCGGGATAAGATTCAACGTCGGTCGTTAATATATCCCATTCTTTTAGTTGGTTTTTTTCACTGTTCATCCGAAGATTGTTCGGGTTGATGTGGTTGAGAAGATTGAAAGGGTTGCGTGTTGAACGGGTTTCACATCATCAAGCTATGGACGACTTGCATTTGTTGCGTGTTGAAGGTGTTCGGAGATTGTTGGAAACCCGCGAAAGCTAACGGTAAATTGCCCGAAAAGATTCGGTTCCATTTGAGGATAATAACCAGGCATCGAGAAAACGTTCGGATTCGTGTTTTTGGGGTTGTTCGGGTTGTACCTATCCATTGAAGATAATAGAAGAATATTTTATAAAGATGTAGAGAATTTGTAAAAGTAGAGAGAATGATGGGGTTGTAGTGGGTGTGAAATGGAGGGAAAAGGGTTAGATTTTATAAATAACTAGTATTAAGCATCCCCGGGTTGCGGAGGGGGCGAATACCAATGCCACACTACTGCCAGCGACCATCAACACTGAAGTTCCAGCGTGGTAATGCAAAGAAATTAAACCGAAACGTAAAACATATAAAAGAATAACTAAGTCGATCTAGACTCGCGCGTTACGAGACGTAAAAATGTTTAACCACGCACGCACGTTGAGCCGTGTTAACTCGTAAAATTTAGAACGAAATGTAAAACAAAATTTTTGCGAGAAATGAAAAGTATAGAGGAACAAAGTTGAAAGTAAAAAAGTTGTAAGGTTAAAATGCCAAAGATGAAAAGTTTTGGTGTTAAAAAAAAAAATCCAATAGTTTTTGATTAAAAGTAAAGATGTAAAGTTTTGGGGTTAAAAGTAAAAAATCAAATAGCTTTGTGTTAAAAGTAAAGAATAAAATAGTTTTGGGTTAAAAGAAAAAAATCAATTTTTTTTTTGAAAAACTCCCAAAGCATAAAGTACTACACCTTATGCCTACCAATGTTCAAAATTATAGGATTGGGTAATAGGGTTTGAATTTGGTTTTAATTTTTTTTCGAATGGTCATAAGCTCCAACGGTCATATTTTTCGTCATGTAGATTTTCCGTCATGTAGCGGGCGGCTTGAGCAGTAAAGGCTCGCTGGCCTTGCCGCGGCATGGGGGGGGGGGGAACGGTGTTAGGCCGGCGCCACTCCAAGTCGGGCCTATACCGAGCCCCACACCGAATAACCTAACTTTTTAATCTTTCTTTGTATTATTTATATAATATAAATAAAATAATATACATATGTCCTTGAGGGATTCTATTTGATCTACCCACTTTTGGGTTTTTTTCTTTTAATCTTTTTAACACCCATTCTTTTACATCTTTTAACTCAATTATATTTTTTCATTTAGGTTTGGTCCGTTACACCTTTTATTTTTTACAAATTTTTCGTTTTAAATTTCGGTCTAAATTTGCAAGTTAACATGCCGTAAAGTGCGTGTGTGGTTCAATTTTTGTATGTCTATTTTTTCGTTTAACAACCCCGTTGTAATGCGCTGGTCTAGATCGACTTACTTATTATTTTCTATGTTTCACATTTCGTGCATTTGTTCAACGGTGTTTCGTCTACTTTTCATTCGGTTTTATTTTTTTGTTTTCTTATTTTTGTTTTGTTACGAGCTTTCCGGTGTTGATGATCGTTGACGGTGGTATGAAATTAATAGTGGTTGCAACCATTTATTAAGAACATACATAAAATGTTTTACTACATTTATTTAAAGCTAGTGATAGGAGAAATTTTCACCATGATTTGTGAGTAGGGCTGCAAACGAACCAAACGTTCGGCGAATAGTTCGGAAACTGTTCGGCGGAAAGTCCATTTGTGTTCGTTCGTTTATTAAACATACGAACACGAAATTTCGTTCGTCTAGTTAAATGAATGAACATGAACAGATGTCACGTTCGTTCATTAATGTTCGTGAACGTTCGGTAACATGTTCGATAGTTATTAGTGTTTTTAGTTTTTATTTTTTATTTAAATAATTCAAATTGCGATAATAAAACAATTTAATAAGTGTCAGTGTAATATATATTTTGTTCATGAACGTTTGTTTGTGTTCGTTTGTATCCATTTATGTTCATGAACATTAGTCTGTGCTCATTTGTGTTCATCAACGTTCATTTTCGTTTGTTGCCTAAAATTAACAAATAAACACAAATGAACACGTCGTTCGATAAGTGTTCACGAACAGTTCGTGAAGACATATATTTCTTATCAAACAAACACCAACAATTACAACCCTATTTGTGAGAGGCATATAATTAAATATATTTTTAACATATAACAGATACTTTTTCGACGAAGCTAAAAATAGTTGTCGCAAAGAAGGTACAGGTTTTTCTCTTCTACATTGCTTTTACGCAATAACGGGAAGTAGCTTGTCATGCATTTTATGTAATGATTATTCATTTATGTTATGCTTTTAGCACAATTAACTTAAAATGTATTTCCTTTAATTAACACAACATACTTGCCCATATACATCTCTTTAACAACAATTCAGTTCACATACATAAAATAATTCAAGATGGATTGCTGATTTTAGTAAAACATGTTAGGAAACATCTAGAAAAATTCGTCTCTAAGAATTCACGTACCATGTTCGAGCTCGAAAAATTGTACCCTTCCGTAATATTTTATTATTATTTAAAAAAATTAAATTAATATTGGGCTCAATAAACCTAATGCCAAATGAGTTAAATTCTAAACGATAAAAATGATTTGTAAATGGGGTAATTCATGAAATTGGTATGTGTTTACTATTTAAAAAAATGACATATATACGTATCGGACTCTTTTTAAAAATCGCGTGCCTCTCGAAGTGATGGGCCGTGTGCGTAGGTCCTCCCCGCACACCATCATAGCCGCCACTGCACCTGGATACATTTAACGCTAAAAATCCAGTGAAAATGTGTTAAATATTTGTTAAGTAAATCACTTCTGTTGTGTAGGTTTTTATCTTTCATTGATGAAGATTTTATATATTAAAACTGTGCTACTACTAGGTGTTGTGGTTTAACTAGCATGAAGTAGCCAGTGGCTAATGAGACTTTAACTAGCTCATCCTTTAACTAACTCCTTATTATTTAATAAATAATTAAATAAAAGAAAAAAGATTGATAATTGGTGTAAGACTACATAGACCTTACATCTTTTTCCATCAACGCCGCCGGAACTAGGGGCTTGAAAATCTAGGCAACTTAAAAAAATCTTTATGTAGCAAATGTGTAATATTGTATTATTTTATTGGAAGGCTTAACTAAGAATTAATTTTAAAATAAAAGAGGCCCAATCCAACTCCAAGCAATATGGAACACAAGGCCGATATCGTCATTCTCGCTTATTGTAACGTCGCACATGCTCATTCCGCTCAATGACATCGTTGATTGGGGAGAAATCAGAGGCGGGATTAGGGGAATTTAGTAGTTGGCAAGGATAATCCAGGTTGGTTAACGACTTACATTTGTAGCAATCTCTACATATTGTGACTTACTCCATCATTGTTTGCCCTAAATTCCTAATTGATACTACTAATCTTTAAATTTTGATATTGCGCTTGCGATTGAGACTTGTAAGGCAGAAAGTGGAACCAATGTTTTCTTTATACCAATTCAAAGGGGTCCGACCTTTATAGTTTGCTTAGGGTCTCCAAAAACATTGACAACTCTTGAGAGCTTCATGAACAATTGAGCACACCCTTAACTAGTTAACTCCCTTGTTTGGCTCCCCGAGGGCGGTGTTTGGAGCGTAACCGGATATACCAGACCACATCGCCGAGTGTAATGAAAACCCATGTGTTTCGAGTGCATAAAAAATTGATAAAGAATATTCGTTTACAAATTAACTGATTACTGAGTTAAATGCTTGGTTGGTCCCTGTGGTTTGCAAATTTTGCAGACTTGGTCCCAGTGGTTCACTAATTGCACACTTGGTCCCAGTAGTTTCAAATTTTGCACTCGGGTGGTCCTTACCACTAACCTTTGTTAGATTTCTCAGTTAAGTATATGCAAAATTACTATATTACCCTTGAAATAATAAAAATAAAAAAATATAAACTGGCCGGCCACCACCACTTAGGTGGCGGCGCACGGCGTTCGGCGGCGTGTACCAGACGCGGAGAGAGAGACCGACATCTCTCTGTATTTGCGGCAGTGCCCGCGTTTAGCGGCGACGGCGGCCGCATCTCGTGACAGAGGTAGAGGCGGTGGCCCCGTTTAGCGGCGACTCTAGACTCGCCGGTGGCCCCGTATGCTACAGTTGGCACTACCAGAAAAAGAAAAAGAAAATGTTGTTCAGTCTGTATGTTCATGTTCCTATCCAGAAAGGGGTGTTAAATTTTGGGGAATCTAAGATCATTGACTGCTGAGGAGGGCAACACCCCACAAAAAACCCCTTCCCTCCGCTGCTTCACTTCTCTGTTGTCTGAGTTTTCGGTACCCCCAAACCCTGATTTGTGAATTGGAGCTCTGGTTTTATTGTAAATGAGTCACTTGTGATTTTTAATCAAAGTTGCAATACAAACACAAGGCTCAGATCTGTAGCAATGGAACTTGTTTTTGCCAAATCAACCATGGCTGCAATTGCAGTTGACTCGCCGTGTCGACCAGCGGCGACCGGGGTGCAGATGACTCAGGTTCGAGCCTCAATCCCATCGGTTGACCTCCTTCAGATTCATCGCCTTTTGAGACGCTGTAAACAAGCAGTTTCCGTCGGCCTAGACATCTCCGCCGTGGCTCGGCCGGAACACCACCGCCTGTTCTTGATTCTTCCAGAGGACTCCTTTGGTGTGGAGGCGTTGTAGATGTCGTTTCTGCGGGCGTCCCAGGCGGTGCAGAGGTAGGCGGCGTCAGGGCGGCAGTAGATGGTGCAGGGGGCGGCAGTTTGTTGGCGGCGTGGATACTATACTTAACTGAAAAATCTAACAAATGTTAGTGGTAAGGACCACCCGAGTGCAAAATTTAAAACTACTGGGACCAAATGTGTAATTAGTGAACCACTGGGACCAAGTCTGCAAGATTTGCAAACCATAGGGACCAACCAAGCATTTAACTCTTAATAATAATTCGTCTTTACCAAAAGAAACATCCAAACTTAAAAAAAGGTTAACCCGGGGAATATAAATATACAAACAATGACCCCTCTCAAGATATTTACAAAAATACGCACGGCGTACATTATCCTCCCGCCTTTGTGGTTGGTGAGTCAAAACACTGAAGTCGACATGAACCCAACAGGGACCGCTTCCGACTATTCGCAGGTTGAAACCCCATTGCTCGACGACGGTCTCGTTGACGGCTTTGTTGACTACAAAAGTCGTCCAGTCGTCAGATCCAGATCCGGTTCCTGGAGATCCGCCTCTTTCATAATTGGTAACCTTCAATTTCGATTTCCTTCTACACTTTACTCGCACACTCGCTACAACGTTTTGCAATTCTCTTCAGGTGTTGAAATTGCCGAGAGATTTGCGTATTATGGAGTCAGTTCCAACCTCATCATGTATTTGACCGGACCTTTGGGCCAGTCAACGGCGACTGCTGCGGAAAACGTCAATGCCTGGGCTGGAACGGTGTCGCTTTTACCGCTTTTTGGTGCCTTTGTTGCTGATGCGTTTTTGGGGAGATACCGGACGATTGTTATTGCTTCTTCGGTCTATATACTGGTTAGTTATGGTGTTATCTTTTTGTTGTGTTGTTTGGACTGTTAGCAGTTTGATGATGTAATTGTTTTTAGATTTCATGCTTATTGTGTTATATATGAGGCTTTTTGTGAACATAGGATTCATTTTGATCTCTGGTAGCAGATGGTTGACCCTAGATGTTTCATTTACTCTTGATATGATGGACCACAATATAAACGAGAAGATTATGTATGCGTTTTAGTGTTACGGACCTCAAAAGAATTCTAGTCGATTTTGAGTTATTACGTCGTTGACTCATGGATCAGTAAGTTTCTAGGACCTGCAATAATTGTATTACAATTGTTATGTGTTATCAAATGTAGGAAGAAACAAAAAGTTGTAAATTGAGTATTTGAGTCAAACACAGCTTTTGTTAACGCTTTAAAATAGTGTACTATTAGGGCTGCAAACGAACCGAACGAACACGAACAAGACCTTGTTCGTGTTCGTTTGTTAAGAAATATATGTGTTCACGAACTGTTCATGAACACTTACCAAACGAGATTTGATGTTTGTGTTTGTTTGTTAAGGAAATGAACTTGTTCGTGTTTGTTTGTGTTTGTTTGTTAGTTTTAGGCAACGAACGAAAACGAACATTGATGCACACGAATGGGTACAAACCGATGTTCATGAACACAAATGGAAACAAACGAACACAGACAAGCATTCATAAGCAGAATATGTAATACGATGACACTATCACTAATCCCTATGTCTTCCGGTCTATCCAAACGAATGTGTAATTGTTACCTACTATATTGCCACCGCATCCTTCCTTTAAACTGCATAATATTACATATGCATCAGTTCTGAAGTTGTATTTAGATGCACATAATTAATTTTCTTGCCAAACATGGTCCCTCACTGCCTTCGTGTTATCTCGTATCCTATGTGTTTTTATTGAAGAAACGTGTTTAAAATACCAATATACAATTTTCAAAAACAAAATTTGATTGTGAACAGCTGTTCTTGTTACTATCACCATATATGGTATTCTGGCATTATTGACTTGCATTCAATGCAACTTTGCGTAGTATGGGACTTCGCTTCTATGAACACACACACACCTCGTTACACTAGTGATAAAGTTTAACTTTGATTGGGATAATTAACAGGCACTCGGGTTGCTGACTGTGTCAACTTTACTTCCATATTCCAACTGTGAAACCGGCACATCATGTTCTCCTCCTCAGTTCCAAGTTATTCTATTTTTCGTATCACTATATCTTTTGGCATTTGCACAAGGAGGGCACAAGCCTTGTGTTCAAGCATTCGGAGCTGACCAGTTTGACTCCGGGAATCCCGAAGAATGCAAAGCCAAAAGCTCGTTTTTCAACTGGTGGTATCTTGGATTATGTGGTGGCCCACTTATGGCTCTAGGTGTTCTTAACTACATTCAAGATAACTTTAGTTGGGCTCTTGGGTTTGGCATTCCTTGCCTTGTTATGGGTCTTGCACTCCTTATATTTTTGGCGGGAACTGTCACTTACCGGTTTGAAGAAAAGGTAAATGAAAAAAGTGCTTTTGTAAGAATCGGTCAGGTGTTTGTTAGAGCATTCCAGAATCGGAAAACTACATCTTCATCCATATCTATGGAAGAAGAAGCTTCCGGGACCTTGCCTCATCAAGGCTCTCAACAATTCAGGTAACGTTATAAAATTCTTCTCGCCCTTATTTTAAATTTCAGGTACTTATTTCTAAAAAGGTTGATATGTGAAACATATGAGATCCACGACTTCTGGTTGCAAATAAAGCTTAATTTGTTGTAAACTAGTGGGATTTCCCCCGTGCTATGCGGCGGGATTTTGGTCAGTATCGGTTTGGTTCATTACAGCACCAACATGATATCAACACCTACCCCTGACATAGTAATCGACACGTGTTTTACATCAACTGAAAACCATAAAAAGAATACTTGTATCGCTACTTGTATGGTACCTGCACTGGATATAGGTTACGATACCAAAAAATTATTTTATTACGAATACAACTCTGTGTTTAACGAATTTTATACCGTCACGTCAAGAAAACCATAAAAATGAATGCGATAGCGGTATCGATGTTGACCCCCGTGTTGCCGACACGGGGTCGTAAAACCGTGCTAAGTAGCAAGCAACGACCAAAACCGGGAAAATCGTCAAACCAAAACCCAAATTTATACTGCCTTGTGACGTAAAACGTATGCAAATGCAAACACGAACTTATACCACAAGCTAGCGTAAAACGCATACAAACTCACGACAAGACAAAAATAATGAAAGACAAAAAACTACTACAAAAAACCATAAAAGACAAAAATAAAAACGCTATTCATAAGGGCCTTCAAAATTTGTTATATATAAATATAAATAGAGCAATGCCTCGCTTACGTGATGCTCGCACCTCGGCTTCTGAGAGTGCCTCGCAGTTTTTTAACCAATGTGCATAAACTATTAAATTTTTTTTTTCAGATTTCTCAACAAAGCATTAATTTCACCAGATGGGTCAAAGGAAGAAGGAAAGGTTTGTAGCATTAATGAGGTTGAAGAAGCAAAAGCAATACTTCGACTGGTTCCAATATGGGCCAGCTGTTTACCATTTGCAATCGTTTTCGCTCAATTTTCCACATTATTCACCAAACAAGGAGTCACCATGGACCGGTCAATCGGGTCAACCTTTGAAATTCCAGCCGCCACATTACAATCGTTCATCAGCCTGACAGTTGTCATCCTCATTCCCATCTACGATCAGATCGTGCTTCCCATTGCTAGATCAGTTACCAGAAAACCATCCGGAATAACTACGCTTCAAAGAATCGGAACTGGAATCTTCATATCCATCATTTCAATGGTGGTTGCAGCATTGTTGAAATCAAACGACTTCAAACCGCAAGCAAATACGGGTTAATAGATGAGCCAAATGCAGTGATCCCGATGAAAGTATGGTGGCTGTTACCTCAATATCTGCTAACCGGTGCCGCTGATGTTTTTACAATGGTCGGTCTGCAAGAATTTTTCTATGATCAAGTACCGAGCGAGTTGAGAAGCATAGGTTTGGCACTGTATCTTAGTATATTCGGTGTTGGTAGTTTCTTAAGCAGCTTTCTTATTTCGGTGGTTGAGAAAACGACAGGTGGAGATGGTAAAGACGGTTGGATTTCGGATAATCTGAACCAGGGTCATCTTGATTATTTCTACTGGCTTCTAGCTGGTATGAGTGCAGTCGCATTTTTAATCTACTTATATTTTGCAAAAACGTACATATATAATCGAGCGAGTACCATCTGAAGATCATAAAGCGTATGATAGCTGTGATAGTTATGTATTTATAGTTCTGCATTCCACTTATGTTGGTTTATTGTATTTGAAACTATGTAGTTATGATCCTGGTGAAATTCATGATGGTAAAGCAAGATGTTTATATATATATATATATATATATATATATATATATATATATATATATATATATGTTTAGTGGTTTAATGATCTATGTGTTTGTTTTGATTGGAGTTTTGTTTACAGGTTCCTATGTTCGGATATCACAAATTTCTGGGATTTTGGATTGTGATTCGAATATTGAAATCCGCTATCCGAAATTGGATGTACAAACTTAAAAACAGCCATAAGTTGATTGTTTAATTCAAGCAAAACAACTTTTGTACAAGCTATAAAAATTAAAAAAAAACCAACTCCAAAACAGCCTTCAAAGCGAATACGATTCACTGTCAAAATTTAGTCTTTTTATTTTATAAACCAACATGATTGTTCAAACAACCCTACAACTTGCTTATGAATGTAAGAACCAAAAGCTAGAACGATTCAAGGTGGATGACAATGGGTTGGGTTGGGTTCGGGCCGGATATTAGTAATCCCATACTCATACTCGGTTGTAAAATTGTATACCATACCCGGCCCAATACCCGTCGGGTATCGGGCATACCCGTTAGGTTAAAAAGATATGGGTTGGGATTTCCAATCAACGGCATTATCTTTGTGTCCTCAGTAGTGTTAACTTGTAAGGCTTCATTGCGCCAGCAGAGTTACCTTAGTGAGAAGATCCTTAGTCAGCGTAAAAGCTTGGCCAGTGTAAAAAAAAATAATCAACTCTCAAACGCTCGACGCAAGGAAGTGATTAGCTATGAGATGTTCGGTTGTGGAGCGTTTGAGGGTCTCTTCATTTGGGTGAATATGAGATGTCCGCAAGTAATTACACATCATGCGCTTGGGACAAAAAAATCAACACGGTCTTTGAAGGCCTTTGTTTTGCAATCGTGCATGGATAAAACATCCAACAAAATTTAGGAGGGCGGTTATTATGGTGTTATCAATCATCCCCTTGTGAGCACATGGTAAGCGTTGGTAGCACTAGTAGTTTTCGACCTTTTGCCCAATGAACTTGTCAATTAATAAAACTTATTATTAGCTGTCATATTTAATTTCTTAGTTGTTAATTTGATAAGTAACAATTACATATAAAAATACACTTAATGGCATGCTCGAAATCCATTTCTATACGTCAAACTCCACATACATCAAATCCCAACTATAATTAACACAAACCAACCAAACAAACAAATAAATTCACCAAATCAATTTAAGTTGAACAACAATATAAATAAATATGCTTTCACTCAAATGCCACCTTCTTGAACCTGTACAACACCTTCTTCTTCTTGGAGCTTTGATTAAAGAAAGTAAGCACCACTTTCCCTGTTTCTCCACACTTAAACCTCCCACATATCACTGATTCGTCGCCAGTAACCTTTCGCGACTTCTGAACAATAACCGTGTACCCATCTTCTGCACTCGGCACGAATTCCGCCCCGTAAGAAACATCACATCCTATTCCCACCACTCTTGCTTCCCATACCAATGTACACGCCTAAAGTCAACAACAATCGATCAAAAACATCAATAAAAAGAAAAATATTAATTAGATAACACACGATACCTTATAAGGTTTTTAATTATTTTATATGATATCAGAGCTTACCTTACAGGGCTTTCATTATTATTTAAAAAATATTTTATATGATATCAGAGCTTACCTTACAGCGTTATCATTATTATATAAAAATAACCTTAGCGTGTTCACTATTATAAAAAAATAACTTAACGAAATCAAAATTTGTCTAAATCAAGATTAACTACCTCAGGAGCCGGGAGCTCGATCGCGTGCTCACAAGAGGGCTTGATGAAGTCCTCTGTGATGCAGTCACTTGTGGTGAATTCTTGTTCGCCTTCCCTGCTAAGCCCACCATATTGAACTGGGACTAGCTCAGGTGATATGTATCTAAAATTTTATAAAAAAAAAGTTAGAAAATTAATAAAGATTTTATTTAAGAACTTGATTTATATTTACACATTATAATAATCTAGGATCTTACTTAAATAGGGTCTCAGTGGTCTTTGAAGGGCCTGCAAAAACAAATTTGCTTTTGGTCCTTTGGGTGAAGAATGGGTTGATCATCTTGTAGAAAGCTAGGTACCACCATGGAACATTGATAAACACCTGCAACAAAACAACAAAAGACCAGATGAAAAAGTTAACAACTGAACCATGTGGGAGTTCGGTCGGCCGTTGATTCCAGGTCAAAAGGACATATATCAGAACATGTAGTCATGTTCCCAGCCAATTACAACAAAGAAATTTAAAATTTACAAATTTAAAATTTAAGCTAATATAGGTACCCATCTCATGTGATACAGCGTGACAGGCAAAATAATAATAATAATAATAATAATAATAATAATAATAAATATTTTGTGTTGTCACTTTTTTTTCAGTATAATACATCATGAGTCCCATAGTATAACATATCATACGACCTGTGTGATTTAAACGAACACCAACGCATAACGTAAAGTTACCCATACGGTCCATATAAACATCATGGTCCGTATGGTGCGTCAATATAACACGCCATATGATTCTGTATGAAAAAATTTCACATATTATACGGCCCGTAATGTTACCCACGCGGCCCGTATAAACATCATGGTTGTAATGATGTGTATGTGTCAGTGTAACACTCATACGATTAGAGATGTTTGGTTAGTATGCCTGTGGTGTTTCTTTTGCGCAAACTTAAAACAATCAAGATTTGGGTACCTGTTTTGCGACGAATTCGGGTAATTATCTTGGAGCAACTGGAAGACTTGCCGGAGTTCTTTCTTAAACGGCGCTGGAGAATATTTAAGATCGTTGATCTGAACGATGGTCGAGATTCCATCGGGGCTAAAATCGAGCTTGCGGATACTCCTTTCAAGAAACTGGATTCTCCACCGGATAAATTTCTTTCGTTTTTGGTCATCCGAAAACGTTTCTTGATACAATTCTTTGTTCTGATACTCCCCAAACGCGTTATAGCATACCGGGTGGCCTTCTTTATCAACTCCGTGCATGTAAACCACCTTTTCTTGTTCTGTTCCCAAATCTTCTTCAAGAAGTGACTCGATGTTGAACTCTTTCCTCCATGCGACGACGTTTTTGAGCATGGTGAAAGCATCTTTAACTTTAAAGTCTCTTGCCCGAAGAAATTTCAAGAGGATGACGTCACTACGTTCATCAGCGAGTAATGGGATTCCCCAGATTGATACTTCTTCTGACAAGACTGGAGTCACCTCCGCCGCACAAGGTGGCGGAGGTGGCTGAGTCTGCTCGGTTTTCACAATTGTTTCTTGAATAGCTTCGATCTTTTTCGCACCATCTTCATCGATACAGGATTCGGATTCGGTTTTCACAACTACCTCCGTCACCTCCTTTTCCACCGACTCTGACTCTGGAGCCGGCGTAGGAGGTGCATCTTTCTCTTCTTTTTGCATTCAGTTACCGACGCTAGAACAGGAGGAAGCTCACAAGGTTGAGCTTCCCCTTCCACAGCGGAGACTGTTTTCTGCTCCTCGTTCGTCACCTTTTGTGACGAAGCAGAAGCAGAAAACTCATGTTTGTTAAGAGCTTCCTGAACCAACAATTTCAGCTCATCTAGAGCCTTTTTTTGCGGATCAGGAAGCTCACCAACAACATTAGTTTCCTCCTTAAACGAAATAGATGCAGCCACCTTCTCCGGTTCGGCAACAACCTTCTCGGCCTCAGGAACCTCGGAAACAACGGCCACATCAGCCGGGGCCTCGGACGGTGCAACGGTTTTCACAGTTTCTTGTGCCATTGCTGGATCAATTGATCAAACAACGTTTGAAGATTTAGAGAAATGAAGTTAATGAGTGAGGAAAATGAGGTGGGGGACTAGGTATTTTAAGGTGTAATGGTGAGTGGGAAAAACATAAATCGTGGGGTCCAAACAGCGGTTGATTCACAGCTCAATGTTGGTGTGATGGGGGCAACTATCATTTGTCAAAGGACCCCACAACAACTCTTCCGACCGTTGGTCAGCCGTGCGCCGGAACTTCAGTGACGCATTCATTTACATTTTCCTTTTTTACCACATTTATTTATTTATGTGGACGTTTTTATGAGCTTGGCACTTGTTTATTATTTGTTTGCATTATTGTTATAAAATCATTTTGATTAATAGTTGTTGAACAAGAATTTTTAAGATGTCGTATGAGATAATGAGTAACTTTTGTTTTGTTTTGTTTTGTTTTAAACAAGTGAACCAGTAAAATAAGACAAAATTGTATATAGTCAATAGGTTAAAGTCTTGGATCCATTTTTGATAAAATAACTTTATTTTATTTTATTAAAACTAAAAGTTAACTTTTACAAAGTTATTATGGTGAGAAAGTTTATTCCCTTATGAATTCGTGTAAAAAACTAGGTTGTCAATTTCAATGAAATTTTAAAGGGAAATTGGTCTGTAATAATCACACCTAGATCTTATTGGTAATTAATAATCTCACCTCAAAATATTCCTCCCACCAGTCCCACCCTTCACCTATTTTTCCTACAATGGTCCTTCGTTAAAAAAACTTAACGAAGTTAAGCTTTTTTCCAAATTACAAACATTTTTTTAAGGCTTTTGATTAGAACGACGTTACAAGTCCATTTATGTAAAACTTGCCTCGAAACGGTGCTCCAAACAATGAAAACGGCGCTTCAATTCGGGTGTTTAAATTACAATTAACCAAAATCAAGTCACTTGGAGCACAATTTCGAAGTAAGTTTTACATCAATGAACTCGTATCATCGTTCTGATCAAAAGTCCTAAAAAATATGTTTGTAATTTGGAAAAAAGGTTAACTCCGTTAAGTTTTTTTAACGGGGGACCATTGAAGGAAAAATAGGTGAAATGTGGGACTGGTCGGAGGAATATTCCGAGGTTGGATTATTAATGACCAATAAGGTCTAGATGAGATTATTACAGGGCAATTCACCAATTTTAAAACGGAGTCAAAATATATGATTTTTAGATGTAGAAGCTGTCAAGAAATGTAATTAAACATCTCAACTTTTTATAAATAAGTCTGAAGCGTTAAACCCCAGCTCATAATGTCTTAAGAGTAAGAGTTTTCAGATTGTATGAACATCTCGAGTTCTTAGCTGTGAGGATTTGCACAACAACCTCACCCAATGTGTGGCACTCGTGAAAAGTGGTCGGCATAAGTAATGTGGAAACCTTATTAAGGCTGGAGGGTGTGGCTAGGGGTTTTATCACCGTCACCTCAGCGCCACATCACTGCCACGTCACACAAGGGCTTTAAAGCCCCCTCCTTTAACTTGAAGGGTATGGAGGGTGTGGCTAGGGGCTTTATAGCGCACCCCTTTATACCAATCAAATTCGATGGAGCCCCCTTTCAGCTCGTTACCATGGTGGAGCCTCCACTATAGCGTCCCAAGATGAATTGCAGGGTGTGGACCGATGGCGCCATAGCGGCGCTATAGCCGCTGAGGTGGCCTGGTAGCGCCCCCATACCCTCCGGCCTAATGACTAACATTGGAGACCAATCGATACCTTAATAAAAATAGACTTGGGAGTCTAACACAAAATATTCGTTGGTAGAGATCGATTAATAGTTTTAGGATCACATATCGCATTGAAAGGAGAGTAAAAAAATATGTCATATCAACAATAGCACCATGCTAGCTATGAGAAAAGAGTTAGCAACATAATACTTCCACTTTCAATACTCTTTTACTTACTCTTAAAAAATCAATACTTATTCTCATGCGAGAATCGATCATAAAGAAACATTCTCCTCAGTGTGAAAAGTTCAACAATTGTTTCCTTGTAAAGTAATTCAAGAAAAAGATACTAAACTAATGTTGTATTGATTCTTCATTGTTTCCAAGATTTTAATTATTTTTTAGCAAGAGTTGATTATTTGAATGTTCGCTCTGGTATGTTCATATTTCACATTTAGTTCATATTTCACATTTAGTTCACACTTTTCTAAAATTATACTTATACTCCTTATGGTTTAACCAACCGTAACATTGGTGGTCCTTAGAGTGGATGGTCGTTAGTTTTTTAAGTTATATCTATATGAAATGTCTTTTTTGCCCATAATTACAAAGAGAAAAAAATTGTAAAGAAAGAAAAGTAATACCAATATTATAAAGTAAAAGAGTTAACTTCCATTTCGCTTGTTGTGATTTGGTCATTTTAATGGTTTTGCCCCAAAAGTTTAAAAAGTGTCATTCCCCCCCCCCTAATCTTTTCAACTTATCACAATTTCACTCTCCGCCTCAATGACATCCATTTCCACTGTTAAATTCTGGTAACATGCCCATCATATGAGGGGCATTTTAGTCTTTTCCCATCCTCTCTTATTATTTACTATTTATATATAAAAAAACACGACTCTCTTTCACACACTTATCTCTCCCTTTACCTTCTCGACCACCACAAGCACCACCACCCACCACCTCTGCAGCCATCACCACCCCCATCCACTCCACCAGATGTCTTTCTCTCTCTCACTCCCTCCCCCTATCTCTCTCCCCCCCCCTCTCTCTCTTTACAAATCAACCACCTTTTCATCAGAAGATCTCACCTTTCAAACTAACCCTAGAATAAAACCACAACTTGTATCATTAAAATCCTCAATTTTTTTAAAAAATAATCAAGAGTTAATTGTGAGGATTTATTTCTGTGTATAATTGGAACAACACCAACAAAATGATTATATAGAAAGAGAGAGGGAGCCGGATAAGATAGAACAGAAGAGAGAGAGGGGATGCGGAGAGAGAAAGAGTATAGGAGAGAAGAACTCTAGCCCATGCGAATTTACAGACTCGGATGACGATGGTGACAATGGAGACCATTGGAATCTGGTTTTAGATCTACTTTTAAAAGATTCGAGCGATTAGGTGAGGCTGCCAGGGTGTGTGTATAGTGGTTGAAGGTGGAGGTGGTGATGGTCGGGTGGGGCTGATACAACGTGATGCTAGTGGTGGTCGATAGAGGTGGTGCAAGGTGATGGTGGTTGTTAGGTGGAGATGGTGGGAGGGGGTGGTGTGTCACACTCGATCGAAAGCAGAAGCGCACGGTGTGAACTTGATTAGTTTTCATCGCATGCGATACAAGTAAACAACTATATGATTAAAACAAACACGATGTTCATCCATTAATATAATTAATAAATACACATCATAAGTTGTTCAAATACAAGACAACATCACTTATAAGTTTTACAAAAGACAAGTTCAACATAGTATTCAAAAGCAAAGGCTTTGCATCCTATATCTCATTGAAGATGAGATATACGGACCAAACCCTTCAAAACATGGATGACATCGACTACTTGATAACCTTGAAAGCTTGTAACCGACCGAACCAAGATCCACTTAGTTTCATGAAATACATGTAAGTTTAAAAACATCAACAAATGTTGGCGAGTTCATGTGTTTTGTATGCGCGCCAAATGAATCCTAAAAACATTTGATAGTTCGTATGTAAGAATGTGTGTGGTATGTAAAGCGTCAATGAACTTGTTGATCATTAATGTTTTGCAAGGACATTAATATGTGTGACATAGGAAGTACTCAACCCTAAACGATTTCCTCAGGTCCATCCGGTTGGGACAACAAAAGCACTACATGTGGTCACACAAGGACCCATGAGTGGGGCTCGCCTACACCCGATAGATCTACCACTCTTGTTCCACGGTCTTAAAAAGATTAATGGCACTTAAGTTTCACCCTATTCGCACATGATCTAAAATTTCATTCCATAGCTAAACCATACCATCAAAACATGTATTCCCCCCCGAGAGTTTGTAATACCTAAAACGTTTAAGAGAAAAGGGGGACATGAACTCACAGTTTTGCATCCATGCAAATGTGCTAGCGGAAGGGGTATCCAACGATGCGTGATAACCTACAAGTGCTCTAACTCATTAGACACTTGGGGATTATGATAAAAGTGTGTACGTTGTTCATCTTGAACGTTATAGTATTTGGATTCCCTTAAGTATTTTAAATATGTTGGCATTTGTTTCGTAAGTTTGTTATATATTTCTTTTATATATGTTTCGCATTCATCCATAGTATGAACAGGCCTTGCCCTTCGTGAGTCTTCGTGTCTCGCATGAGTATAAGTGGGCCTAGCCCATATGAGTCTTTGTGCCTCGCACAAGTGTGAATGGGCCTAGCCCATTTGTCTCTGTGTTCCACACGGTATGAGTGAGCCTAGCCCGCGAGAGTCTCCGTGCCATGCATGGCTTACGTTTGTTATATATATTCTCAAAATATATATATATCTCGAGTCTAGTGAACCTCGTTCACTTGTAACATTATGTTCGATTTAAGTATATGTACTTGTTCTTTAATTGGTATACTTTTGTTAGTTATAAATGTTAAAAATATTTATTTGTCACTTCACACATTTGTTGATATATTTGTACCAATTTATGTCGTATTTATACCGTATTTATACGTGTAGGTATAGCGTATATATACCGTATTTATACCGTATGTGTACGTGTAGGTATACTGTATGTATACCGTATTTATACTATATTAGTATGCCTTAGTATTTGGTATATTTTATATAATTAGGCCTAGCCAAAATAAGTTAAGAATGAATGGGCCTGGCCCATTTAGGTTGTGTAGGTGGGCCTGGCCCAATGGTTGCAAAAGTCGTTAGGCGCTCCCTAGTCGGTCGACCGGGGAGTTGAGAGTACTCGGTCTAGGCGGATAGTACTCGGGGAGTACTCAGACATGTTAAATTATAAAGAAATTACCTTTTGGAGAATAAATACATGTCAAATAACATAACTTTACTAATATTTATCACAAAATACGTGAAAATGATATTCATTCTTTAATATGATGGGCATAGAAATTATGTTTTATTATTATTTAATCAAACTAGGCCTGGCTTGACCTACTAGGTCCAATTATGGCCGAGGTTGACCGTGTTTAACCGACTCCGAGTAGTTATGTCACACCCCAACCGATGGCGGAAACATCGGAGTAGTGGCACTAGGCTACCAGATTGTCTCATGAGAATTCTATAACAATTATCTATCAACATCATTTAACATTTAACGTCCCATACCATTAACCACAATATTTCAAAATAACCATTACAGAAACTTGTATTTCCCACAAAACAAAAAGGTTCGATTTTCCCTAGATTTATTACATTTGAACTAAACAAAACACCTAAACGAAACAAACTACTTCCAAGGCATCCAAGCTAAAATCCTCAATCTGTTACATACGTTAAAATACAAGTCAATACAATTAAGTAAAGGTGACCATACAGTTTAAGTTAATACTAGCATAAATAGAGAAAATATTTCACGAAATAGTCTAACTACATATCATGATACTCCAAAACACTTCATACAACATAGGCTCATTTCTCATGCTAACTACCGTGAGAAGGCTTGCGCGTCCATCCTAACTAGACCCCGTCGGGTGTAAGCCACACTATAGTACCATACTAGCTAAGGAGGCAAGTTAACGAAAATAAGTCCTAGTCAAATGTTTCTAGTATCACGTATTGAGCATACACAAACAGATTATTCGCGTGTGATAAACAGTTTGATTTGTGAAGTGATTTTTGATAGAGGAACGCATGTAACACCCAAAAGTGCATTAAAACGAAAATGGGTCAAGTATACTCACAGTGGGTGCGTTTAGGAGAGAGTAGACGATTGTCAGGTGGTGAAGAGGAGCGCCGGATCAGCCTGCATATGCGAACGGAAGTTCATCAGTCTCCGAAAAGCTGAAACAGTTAAGTTTGGGTTGGGCAATAGGCAAGTTCGGCCGAACTTGTAAGGATTTGGTGAGGTTTAGGTCAAGTTCGGGCGAACTTGTAAGTTTCTCAAGGAAACTTGACAAGTTCGGTCGAACTTGTGAGGGCTTGATAAGAGGAGAGACAAGTTCGGCCGAACTTGTGAAGTTTCCTTGGAAACTTTGCAAGTTCGAGCGAACTTGGGGGTTTTCTGAATTAAATTTGAGTATTTCCACTCAAGTTCGGCCGAACTTGACCCCTTGAGGGCAAGTTCGAGCGAACTAGACTTCTTGTGTTCTCAAAGTCAGTGCAACCTCGAGCGAACTTGATGTTTTCGGGTCCAAAATCTTGCGTTTTCACGTCGTTTGCTGAGGAAATCGAGTGCCCATCCCTCCAACCTTAAGCCACTAAGTAAAACTTAGGCTGGAGAGGTCTTTTGGAGCGAACTTAGCCATTTTACAGAAACTCGGTCTAATCCGGGTGAACTTGATGGTTCGTACGGGTTAGTCCAGCTTGTGTAAAGTGACGTTTTTGTCCTTGTGCTTCTGGATCTGAGATCTAGTTTCGACAACGCCTCGTTCCACTCAAAAGTGAACGAAACATACGTCATTAGTCCGAAAATGGTGTAAAAATCAATACTTTTAAAAGGTTTTGCTAAGATCTAGTATAGATCTGAGTGAAAACAGAAGTTTTAATGGAAAAAGATGAAGATTTCGTAAACTAGAAGAGATTTGATGAAAACGAAGGCAATGTCTTGTGCAAAAGCCTTTTTAAAACGTTGTATAATGTTGTTGAAAATCATTGTGGTCGGAATCGGGTTGATTCTTACTTAGAAAACAGAGGGTTTCGGGAGCTCAGAGCGAAGTTGCAGCAAGTTCAAATGAGAGAATGGGATTGAGTATTTATAGGTGAAGGGCTGGTGGAGTCAAGTTCGTGCGAACTTGCGAAATCTGGAAGGAAATGAGTCAAGTTCGGCCAAACTTGACCTTTGAAGGGCAAGTTCGAGCGAACTTGAGGTTAACTGGAGGTTTTGAGCTAGACAGCCAAGTTCGGCCGAACTTGGGTTACCAAGTTCGAGCGAACTTGACCCAGGTTGTTGGGTTTTCTTCATTTTTCGTTCGTTTATCTATTGTTCAGCGATGTAATCGAGTTATAAAGTAACATTAAGCGGTTTAGCGATGATTTAAGCGTTGTACTAGCGAGTCAACTCGTGAGAGCGAGTTGCGTGAGTTTGCGAGCGATTAAACCACGATAATTCCAATTCACACATAACACATAAACACATATAACACACAAAACACATTAACTAATATTACCACATAATTCCAATGTACCAAATTTAGTAATTGCGTTACGATTGCGATAGGATAGCGATGAGATATGCGAAGCGTTGCGTTAAATAGGCTCTTAAATAGCGTTTAGTTGTAATGTAATAATGTGATGTAATGACAAAACATATTTAATTTAATACGAACATTTCTATTAACGAATCTCGGAGTATATAACTGAAAATCAAAATAAGTACACGAAAACAGGAACAACTGAAAATACGGGTTGTTACAGCCTCCCCTACTTTAGGGAATTTCGTCCCGAAATTAACAAGTGGCCGTAACAAAGAGATGTGGATATTTCGTTTTCATATCACTTTCGAGTTCTCAAGTGAACTCGGTGCCGCGTTTGCCTTCCCATCGGACCTTCACGATCGGGATACGTGAGCGTCGAAGTGTCTTGGTTACTCGATCCATGATCTCAAAGGGTTTTTCCACGAAATGGAACATTTCATTAATTTGCAGATCTTTGAGAGGGACATGCAGATTTTCTTTTGCTAGGCACTTTTTAAGGTTAGACACGTGGAAAGTCGGATGTACATTATTAAGTTCCTCCGGCAGTTCGAGTCGGTAAGCCATTTTGCCGATCCTTTCCAGAATCTTAAAGGGTCCTACGTATCGTGGCGCTAGCTTTCCTTTCTTTCCGAAGCGAACCACTCCCTTCCAAGGTGCAACCTTTAGGAGTACGTGATCTCCCACTTCGAATTGCAGGGGCGTGCGTCGTTTGTCGGCGTAACTCTTTTGGCGACTCCGAGCTTTCAAGAGATTGTCTCTGATATGGAGGATTTTGTCTATCGTTTCTTGAATTAGCTCGGGACCGGTGATTTGTGCTTCTCCGATCTCGTGCCATGCAATAGGCGATCGACATTTTCTTCCATACAGTGCCTCAAAAGGAGCCATTTGAATGCTGGTATGATAGCTATTATTGTACGAGAATTTGATTAAAGGTAAATGTGTATCCCAGTTACCACCGAAATCTATGATGCACGCATGAAGCATGTCTTCGAGGGTGCGGATCATGCGCTTAGTCTGACCGTCGGTTTAAGGGTGAAAAGCGGTACTGAGATTGAGAGTAGCACCGAGAGCAGATTGAAATGTCTCCCAGAGACGCGAGGTAAAGCAACCGTCACGGTCAGAAATGATGTCATGAGGTGTCCCGTGTCGACATATAACTTCGTCGGTATAGATTCGGGCTAACTGTTCGACCTTAAAGTCTTTTTGTATAGAAATGAAGTGCGCGGATTTAGTAAGACGATCAACGATAACCCAAATGCTATCGTGACCAGAAGATGTACGTGGGAGTTTAGTAACGAAGTCCATAGCTATACTCTCCCACTTCCACATCGGGATTTCGGGTTGTTCCGTAAACCAGAGGGCCTTTGATGTTCGGCTTTAACCTTCGAACAAGTTAAGCATTTTGAGACGTACAAGGCGATATCCTTTTTCATGCCCGGCCACCAATACTTAGGACGAAGGTCCTGGTACATCTTGTCGGCACCGGGATGAATGGAATATCGAGATTTATGAGCTTCGGTCATTAGCAACTTTCAAATATTATCACGATTGGGAATCCAAATGCGATTGAGATAATAATAAATACCATTAGGCTTATATACGAGCTGAGTTTCGGCACCACATTTCATTTCGTCTTCCAAAGTATTCTCGTTAAAACAAGCGAATTGAGCGGGGCGAATCATGATTTCGAGATCATTCAAAGCTTGAGAGTCACGAAAACTATATACATAGCTTCGTCGACTTAGAGCATTGGCGATGACGTTTGCTTTGCCGGGATAGTAGCGTATCTCGCAATCGTAATCATTGAGAAGTTCAACCCATCGACGTTGCCGCATGTTTAGTTCTTTTTGATTAAAGATATGTTGTAAGCTCTTATGGTCGGTGAAGACTGTACACTTTGTACCGTAAAGGTAGTGTCGCTATATCTTTAATGCAAAAACAACTGCACCGAGTTCGCGATCGTGGGTTGTGTAGTTTTTCTCGTGGATCTTGAATTGTCGAGATGCATACACAATAACCTTGTCTCGTTGCATAAGCATACAACCGAGACCAATATTAGAGGCATCACAATAAACAACGAAATCGTCGTTTCCGTCAGGTAACGCGAGAATGGGAGCGTTGCGTAGCATACGCTTGAGAGTTTGAAAAGCTTCCTCTTGTTTAGAATCCCAAAAAAAAGGTTGGTCTTTATGAGTTAAAGCGGTAAGTGGAACGACGATTTTAGAAAAGTCGGCGATGAATCGACGGTAATAACCCGCCAATCCAAGAAATGAACGGATTTCGGAAGCATTCTTTGGCGTAATCCAACTCTTGACGACTTCAATCTTTGCAGGGTCGACGTGAATTCCTTGACTATTAACGATGTGACTGAGAAATTGGACTTCTTCGAACCAGAATTCACATTTTGGGAACTTAGCATAAAGGCGATTACCTTGAAGAAGTTCGAGGACTAAACGGAGATGACGCGCGTGTTCGTCTCTCGACTTCGAATAGATAAGGATATCATCGATGAAAACAATAACGAAACGATCTAAGAAAGCTTTGCAAACACGGTTCATCAAATCCATGAAGACTGTAGGTGCATTGGTAAGACCAAATGGCATGACCACTAATTCGAAATGGCCATAGCGAGTACGAAAGGCGGTTTTCGGAATATCTTCTTCCAACACGCGTAACTGATGATATCCGGAACGAAGGTCAATTTTAGAAAAAACAAGTAGCACCTTGAAGCTGATCAAATAAGTCGTCGATACGAGGAAGAGGGTAGCGGTTCTTTATCGTAAGCTTCTTAAGTTCACGATAATCGAAGCACATTCGGAACGTCCCATCTTTCTTTTTCACAAAAAGAACGGGTGCGCCCCATGGCGAAGTGCTCGGGCGTATGAAACCTTTATCAAGAAGCTCTTGAAGTTGGCTTTATAGCTCGCGCATTTCTGATGGTGCGAGACGATAAGGAGCTTTAGCAACTGGAGTAGCACCAGGAACTAAGTCAATAAGGAATTCAACATCTCGAGTAGGGGGTAAACCGGGTAAATTGTCGGGAATGACTTTAGGAAATTCACAAACAACGGGAACATCTTTATAAGTCTTCTTTTCTTTCTCCTGGTTCACGATATGGGCGAGGAAGGTAACACATCGCTTTTGCAAGCATTTGTGAGCTCGAGTACATGACAAAAGCATCAACTTCTTTGAGGGAGTTTCACCATAGACATGAAGTTGATCACCGTTAGGGAGAGGGAAACGAATCATTTTATCGAAGCATACAACTTCAACATGATTTTCACGAAGAAAATCCATACCTACTATGATATCGAAGCTACCTAACTACATAGGTATGAGATTGATCGAGAAGACATGATTGTTAAGATCGAGAGTACAACCACGTAAAACGGAGGTGACGGTGACGGATTTTCCGGTGGCGACTTCCACATCGAAAGTCTTTGGGAGTCTAGCGCGCTTACATTTTAAAACCTTTTCGAATTCTAACGATACAAAACAATTATCGGCACCAGTATCAAATAAACATGAAGCCTAAATACCATTGACAAGGAACGTACCATTGACAACATTGTTGTCATTCTGGGCCTGGCGGTGATTCAGGTTGAAAGCTCTTCCACGCGCAGCTTGTTGTTGCTGTTGAGGCTACGGTGGTGGCTGCTGCTGGGGCTGCTGTTGCTGCTGAGGCTCTTGCTTGACGGTACGGTTCGGGCAGACATTGGCAAGGTGGTTCGGATCACCACCCACGTAACACACACGGGCTTTTGGTGTAACATTTGTCGAAAACGGGTTTTCTAAACCCGCTCCATTTGTAATCGAATATCAAGTTATAAATGTTCGCTGCGTATTTATGCCTATTTTGATTTTTAATGATACATAATTAATAAACAAACTAATCTATAAAAGTTATAATTGATAAAAAGTAAAAATAAAATAATTAAAAATAAAATGAGGCTGCCGGGACTCGAACCCTGGTCAGCCGGAAGAGAACTCAAAGACTTAACACACACACGCATAACCACTCCGCCACTTGTTGTTTTCTGTCAACTCTAGGAAACAAATAAATCTTATAAACAAACATAAATCAACCGGTTACGCCAACTGTAACTGAAAGCGGTCATTAAACGCTCAAAGACGATTTGAGTACTCGCGGTTCACTGGGTATAACCGATATACTGACGTTTTCAATCAAGTTGCTTTGAATGAACTTGAATTCTAGAAGTGGATCGGTTTTTATAACCGAAAATCTTCAATTCCAGTATTACTTCCATCCTTGTACTCCTTCGCGACTCAAACATAATATACAGACTCTCAATTACATTTTCGCTCAAGTTTCAGTCCGCCGGAGAATCAAATTTTACTCGCCGGAAAGTTTCTGCAAGTCGCCGGAAAACCGTATTCTCCATCAAAACGGTAAGTCTATCAATACCGTCGTGGTCTATCAATTGTTAAGCTATTTCTAACTCAGACCTTTCAATTGAAATCAAATTCAGACGCTGCTATCGGATAATTTCAGTTCGCCGGAAAACTTCTGGAAATCCTTATTTCCAGCTGTGAAACGGTATGGACATTTAAACACCCTGTTAACGTTTGTTTAGCACTTCAATTCCACGATTAGCTAATCAAAACGGATAATTTGCTTGCTCAGTTGAAGTTCATAAAAACAGAGCCGACGCCTTGCCGGAATTTCTGTGATAAATCATTCCTCCGGTATGTTTACTTCCAACACCGTCTCTGCCATTTCATTTTAGTCTTATGAATGATTGTTAATCGTTTAAAAGCAAGAAACAGATTAATAAACAGTTGACTGTAAATTCAGCGAAGAAGATGAAGTGTGATAACAATATAAGATTAGTTAAAAACGGTATTTTAAACGGGTTAGACACACAGTCCAGCGGTGGACTGTGTGCAAACAATACGCACACGCCGCGAGTTCGATCCCTGATACACACACCCACTCTGTAATAAAGATGTTTTATTTTTCTAACTGAACCGGATTAACTACGTTAGTTGTTAAGTATAATAAGAATCTGTATATTAACCAAGTTAGACACACAGTCCAGCGGTGGACTGTGTGTAGTGTTAAAGCACAGGTCCCGGGTTCGAGACCTGTACATGGCACCGGTTCGATGATTTAAAATGTTTTTGAAAATAAAAGAATTTTGAATAAGCTGAGTTAATATATAAGTATAATTAAAAACAGAATTATTTCAGGTTAGACACGTAGCTCAGTTGGTAGAGCTGCGTGCACGCGAACGGGAGGTCTCGGGTTTGAGCCTCACCCGACGCATACATTTACACAATAAAACCGGTCAACAAGTCAAACGGTCAACGGTCAATGAAAAAGTCAACATATTTTATATTTTTAATTATTTAATTTAATTTAAAAATCAATTAAAAATACTTGAAAATAATGTTTTTAAAGATAGGAAATGGCCTTAAACTCACAAAAATATATATCTAAAAATCCTATTAAAATTATTAATAAAATCCACTCATTTACTATATTTTCCGTTATTATTTAGGTTAGTTAATTCCCGTTGTTCAACTTTTCCAACTCGTGCGCATCTCACCATCTCCAACTAAACGCACCCAATGTGAGTGAATCTTTACAAATTCCCCGTTTTAATCACGTTTTTGAGGTGTATCATGTGTCTTGCTATTTATTATATTTAAATCATTGTGCATACATCATATCATGAACAAATGTGTATTCAGTTTGTTTCAACTGTTTGTGTGATTATTGTTAGATTTAATTTATTATTTTCAGTACATGCAATTTCATAGGCCGCCGCTCCCCATTACATTATGAGCGTTGAGCATGTTCCCCATTACATTATGAGCGTGAACCTGGCGTGCCAACATACGATCGGCTCCGTTTGATTGAGCCTTGATCGCACAGACATTTATCATTTTCAGTACATGCAATACGATCGGCTCCGTTTGATTGAGCCTTGATCGCACAGATACATTCATGTTATTTATTGTATGATGTTGGTATGTTATTTTATGTTATTGTATGTTATAGTTTGTGGTTGTTGTTGCTACTGTTTGATTATTTACATTTGCTCACTTATGATTATTGCACAATTTTTCTTTGATAAAATAACAAGAAAATCAATAATAAATGTTTATCTAACAAGGTTCACTCGCCAACTTATGTTGACCCAAAAACCCCCATTTTTACACATGATACAGGTGAACCCGCTGCAGCAAGAAACACATAGGACTGGCCTAGAAGAATAAACTGATTTAGAGCTTGGATTGTTTAGTTGGTTATTTTTCTTTGTATTTGTATGGACATGTTTGGATTATTGAGAATGTAATTTTGACTTTAATATATATGAAACATATTAGTAAATATCATGAGCTTTGGTGATAACCCAATTATGCCCCGACTCTTATTCCGCTGCGGGTCGGGGTGTGACAGATTGGTATCAGAGCCATGACTATAGGGATATAGGATAGGTTATTAGACCCTTAGAGCCTATACTATAGTTGTTTAGAAATTTTTAAGATTTTTGTGTGTTACATGCCAAATTTCATGATGCTTATATGTTTTATGTTAAATGTTACATTCAATGTTATGCAAGCATGTTCATAAGTATATATTATCATATAATGCCTATCATGAATCATATTCTCATAACATATTATATCCATGAAAGCACACACCACATCATTTTCATGATTGCTTTTACAACGATTTTTGTATTTTCAAATCTCATCAAAGTGAGTTCTCATGACGGGCATGTAGTAACTGGAAGGGTACCAGTACCGGTAGTCGGAACGTCCTGTCTAGGCTGGCATTCGTATAAATCCAAAATAAAGGACCAGTTTGCCTACCTGGGGACTAACGATGAGAGTACTAAGTACCTATTAGGCCAAAGCATGCTATACCAAACGTCGCGTGAACTAACCCCACTTTGAGTTGTCACTGTGTCTACACCTTGACACATTCCGACCATACATCTTGTAAACATATTTTGTGGTTTACATTCGGGTGATGCGAGTGTTAAATCGCCAATACTAATGTGAATCCTACCAAACCAATAGTCATGGGGGCCCACATGACTATACAGGTGAAGGTATGGGGGACATTTGAGGCCCAACATGAGCAAACCCAAGACATCCTATGGATGTAGTTGCATTATTGATATTTATGTTATTTTCATTTTCTTTAAGACACATGACACCTAAAAAGACTCCATAAACTCACAATCTCTTATGTATGTTCCTGTAGATGTCGGCTAGACAACAACGAGGGGGTAAAAGATCAGGAAGGTCTCACGAACGCTTGGCCACGCAAATCGTGAAACAAATGGCCGCGGTGCTTCCTGACATTGTGGTTCAAGTACAACAAGCTCTCGCCACAAATTCCACTAATCCTCCCCAACAAAATGACCAAACATCGGCAACCCTCCTACCAGCAAGTGCTCATACAAACATTTCAAGTCTTGCAATCCTCCTAAATTTGAAGGGACCGAAGGTGTCACTGCTCTCCTCCACTGGTTTGAGGTAATGGAACACACTTTCCTCAATTGCGATTGTCCCGAGGATCGCAAGGTACGTTACTCAACCGGGAGATTATTTGGAGTAGCCCTGACCTGGTGGAACACAGAGAAGGGTAAGAGAGGAGTCGAAGATACTATGGCCTTAACATGGGAAGAGTTAAGGGAAATAATGACAAGGCACTTCTGTCCAAAAAGCGAAATCAAGAAGTTGGAAGATGAATTCCACTCGTTAAAACAAAAGGAAGGAGATCATACTTCCTACAACAAAAGGTTTCTAGAGTTGAACCAAATGATCCCCAACTTGTTCACACCAGTGTACCGCTTGGTGGAACACTACATTCGAGGCCTCCCCTCAAAAATTCAAGACTCAGTTCTAAGCACTTCGCCTGCGACACTTGAAGCCGCAATGGAACTAGCTACCGAACTTACCGAAAATCGCATTCGGAACGGTAAATTCAAAGAGGAGAAAAAGAAAGCCCCCATTGAGGCTCAAACTTCAAACCATTCTGGTTCCTCTTCGAAGTTCACTGGTAAAAGGAATCGAAACACCAGGAACTTTGCTGTCACACAAATAAATTTCCCTATTCCTGCTGCACCCATTACCCAAGTTGCCCCTTCACCTGCACCATGCAAAAGACCATACTCTGGCCCGTTACCAAAATGCAACCGTTGCCAATACCACCATTTTCCTGATCAACCTTGCCAACATTGCACCGGTTGTGGTCGCGCAGGTCATACTGTTCAAACCTGCCGCATGCCTCAGCGAACAAACCGCCACCAGCCTTCAACCCAAACCCACCAACAAATAATGGGTCAAGCCCAACAACCCCTACTATTACCACCCACCCAACATTTAGCCCCAAACATATTACCAACCCAACTATCCTATGGTACAACCTATGCGGGCTTGCTACAATTGTGGAGACCCAAGCCATTTTAGAAACACTTGTCCAAGGCTGGTAAACATTATTCATGCTCAGGCCCAAGCCAATCCGGTAAATCAAGCGAACCAAGCTCCTCCACCTGCAAGAGGAAGAGCTTACAACATCAACGCCAATGCTGTTGAAAATAATAACGGCTCAAACGAATCACCCAACTAGTCTTTCCTCACCAAGAATCAAGACTCAACTCCAATCGTCTAGTTTTAATGTTTTCCTTATGTTATCTCAATCTTTCCGTATCCCAGTTGTAAAATTTGGAAATTATGTATCCAAGAATTTTAATGCGATTTGATATTACAGTTTTGTTTTATACTTATTGATTTAACATTCATATCATCATACATCTCGACGTATCTCAATCTCATCATTTAAAGAAGTTGGGTTGTGTCACACTTTTACATAGACTGACCCCTTCATCATAACCAACGAGAGAGGTACTGTCATCATTTAGTCATGTATCATTTCAGAATTGAGACTCAAGTTTTGTTCGTTGTGTTGTTTATGTTTTAGAGTCACATAGAACTGATCATGAGCTACTGATAAAGCCAACGAAAATTTGACAAGAATATGGTGGATACGCCGCTGGTACTTCCTATATATAAGTATTCTTGGCAAAGGATCAAAAGCATTACCAGGAGGTTATGAAAAGTTCCGTGTAGGTTTAAATATCGTTATGGTTGAAGTTTTTGTTCTATGATACATACCTTATCATTACAAACGTATCAGTTCCCTCAAAACTATTATGCATAAAATCGTAAGCGACATTAAAGATCAAATTCGAGAAGCCCAACATGTTTCAGTAACGGAAGATGATGTACGAAAGGAGCTGTCCTGTGGAGCTGAACTTAAAATTGAAACTAAATTTGACGGTATTCGGTACTATCTAGATCGCATATGGATTCCTGACCACAACAACCTTCGTGAAATTCTTATGAATGAGGCTCACAAAACACGATACTCTATACACCCAGGAGCCGATAAGATGTATCAAGACCTTCGATACACCTATTGGTGGCCTGGAATGAAAAAGGATATTGCTGTTTTTGTTTCTAAGTGCCTTACATGTTCCAAGGTGAAAGCTGAACACCAAAGACCCTCAGGACTTCTGGTCCAACCCGAAATACCTGTATGGAAGTGGGAAAACATAACCATGGACTTCATTACCGGGTTACCTCGCACTTCTGGTGGGTATGACACTATATGGGTAATCATTGACCGACTTACAAAATCAGCTCACTTTATTCCTATCCGTGAAGATTTCAAGAACGAAAAGCTAGCTCGTGTTTATACCAGCGAAATCTTAAGCCGAAATGGTGTACCGTTAAGCATTATTTCTGATCGTGATGGTCGTTTCACTTCCCGAACATGGCAAGCAGTACAAGCCGCTTTGGGTACGCGATTAGATCTCAGTACCGCCTATCATCCTCAAACTGATGGTCAATCTGAACGCACCATTCAAACTCTTGAAGATATGCTTCGAGCATGTGTCATAGACTTCAAGGGAAATTGGGACGCTCATCTACCATTAGTTGAATTTTCGTACAACAACAGCTATAATTCAAGCATCGGCATGGCATCTTTTGAAGCCTTATATGGTCGTAAGTGCCGATCTCCAGTATGTTGGCACAAAATTGGGGAAGCTCAAATCACTGGTCCGGAATTGATTCAAGAAACCACAGACAAGATCCATCAAATTCGAAACAATCTTCTTGCGGCTCAAAGTCGTCAAAAGAGTTATGCAGATAAACGACGGAAGCCTTTGGAGTTTAACATTGGGGATCATGTACTTTTGAAAGTATCACCGTGGAAGGGAGTAGTTCGTTTTGGTCAAAAAGGCAAGCTAGCACCACGCTACGTAGGACCTTTCAAGATACTCGAAAGAGTAGGACCTGTAGCATACAAGCTTGATCTACCAGAAGAACTCAACAGGATTCATCCCACATTCCACGTATCAAACTTGAAGAAGTGCCTCGTTGATGAAAATCTCCACATTCCTCTGGAAGATATTCAGATTGATGAATCTATGCATTTTATTGAAAGACCGGTAGAGATCATGGACTTCGGAGAAAAACGTCTACGACGGAGTCGCATTCCAATTGTTAGGGTACGCTGGGAGTCGAAACGGGGACCTGAGTTTACTTGGGAACGTGAAGACTCAATGCGTGAAAAATACCCGCATCTTTTTCCTACTACTTCTACTACTTAAATTTCGGGACGAAATTTCTAAAAGTAGGGGATACTGTAACATTTGTCGAAAACGGGTTTTCCAAAACCCGCTCCATTTGTAATCGAATATCAAGTTATAAATGTTCGTTGCCTATTTATGCCTATTTTGATTTTTAATGATACATAATTAATAAACAAACTAATCTATAAAAGTTATAATTGATAAAAAGTAAAAATAAAATAATTAAAAATAAAATGAGGCTGCCGGGACTCGAACCCGGGTCAGCCGGAAGAGAACTCAAAGACTTAACACACACACGCATAACCACTCCGCCACTTATTGTTTTCTGTCAACTCTAGGAAACAAATAAATCTTATAAACAAACATAAATCAACCGGTTACGCCAACTGTAACTGAAATCGGTCATCAAACGCTCAAAGACGGTTTGAGTACTCGCGGTTCACTGGGTATAACCGATATACCGACGTTTTCAATCAAGTTGCTTTGAATGAACTTGAATTCTAGAAGTGGATCGGTTTTTATAACCGAAAATCTTCAATTCCAGTATTACTTCCATCCTTGTACTCCTTCGCGACTCAAACATAATCTACAGACTCTCAATTACATTTTCGCTCAAGTTTCAGTCCGCCGGAGAATCAAATTTTACTCGCCGGAAAGTTTCTGCAAGTCGCCGGCAAACCGTATTCTCCATCAAAACGGTAAGTCTATCAATACCGTCATGGTCTATCAATTGTTAAGCTATTTCTAACTCAGACCTTTCAATTGAAATCAAATTCAGACGCTGCTATCGGATAATTCCAGTTCGCCGGAAAACTTCTGGAAATCCTTATTTCCAGCTGTGAAACGGTATGGACATTTAAACACCCTGTTAACGTTTGTTTAGCACTTCAATTCCACGATTAGCTAATCAAAACGGATAATTTGCTTGCTCAGTTGAAGTTCATAAAAACAGAGCCGACGCCTTGCCGGAATTTCTGTGATAAATCATTCCTCCGGTATGTTTACTTCCAACACCGTCTCTGCCATTTCATTTTAGTCTTATGAATGATTGTTAATCGTTTAAAAGCAAGAAACAGATTAGTAAACAGTTGACTGTAAATTCAGCGAAGAAGATGAAGTGTGATAACAATATAAGATTAATTAAAAACGGTTTTTTAAACGGGTTAGACACACAGTCCAGCGGTGGACTGTGTGCAAACAATACGCACACGCCGCGAGTTCTGTAACATCCGTCAAAAACGGATTTACCAAACCCGCTCCGTTAATCAACCGAACAGTCAGTCAAAATTTTCGTTGCGAATTAAATGTCCAAAACATTTTTAAACGATCCGTAATCAATTATTATACGCGAATATATATTTAGTTTTTGAAAAACTGTCAAAAATCGCAAAATAAAAATGAAATACATCTGCCGGGTTTCGAACCCGGGTCTGTACCGAATCAGCAAGCGTCTTATCTCTCAACACATAAACCACTGCGCCGCTTGTTCTGTTTGTTATATATTTCAATCATTTAATTGATATAATAACGTTACAAATTCAAAACCGGCGCCCAAACGGTCCAGTCGTCGGAATCCCGGAATTTCCGCGAGTTTTAACACCAATTTACGTTATAACGTAAACCATTAACAATACATCGGTTATAACCGATGTTTAAAGTCCGCGACCAAATTCATAACCGCCGGAAAATTTAAATAACGAACACAGTCGGAATTCAGACCAAGTGCATTTCGATTATTCCCTATAAATTCACCCTCAAACCACGACAAACACTTTCGCTCAAAAATCACACCTTTTCTCGGCATAATTCCACTCGCCGGAATAAACCTGTTCGTCGCCGGAAAACCGGTTTCCCCATTGCCGAGCTTTTCTGAACCTCTGAAGCCTTTACCGAAGTTACCCTTACTCTTTCCAAGTTTTTCGGAGACTTGCTGCTGCAAGACACCAAACGCCGGAGTTGTTTTCTGTCGCCGGAGTTCTGCCGGAAAACAGAGGAAAACGAGTCGGTATACCTCACGCTTATTTTCCTTTCTTTTTATTTCTATCTTACCAGCAATTAACCTAAAACACTAATGAAATTTGAATAAAAACTCGAACCAGTCAGACCCGATTTCTGGTTCAACATTGACGAAGAAGACGACGCACTTCCGTATCTTATAAGTTTAATTAAAATCAGGATATTAATCGGGTTAGACACACAGTCCAGCGGTGGACTGTGTGCACATAAAACGCTAACGTCTCAAGTTCGAATCCCGGTTCACACACGCTGCCTTAATAAAAATCAAGTTTTTGTTTAACTGAACCGGAGTCGATACCGTTATATGTTAAGTATATTAATAACCGGAATAATAACCAAGTTAGACACACAGTCCAGCGGTGGACTGTGTGTTTGTTTATATCACAGGTCACGAGTTCGAGTCCGGTCTTCAGCACCGACTCGGACAATTATCTTCTCTTTTTAATTAAGGCAGAAAAGGAAATAAATAATTAGTATTTAAGTATAATAAAAATCGAATGTTATAACATGTTGAACACACAGTCCAGCGGTGGACTGTGTGTTGGATTAAACCACAGGTCACGGGTTCGAGACCTGTGGATTGCAAGACCGTTCCGCTTAAAATGTTTTTAAAATAAAAGGATTTCTGTTTAATTCTAATTAATGTATATATATAATTAAAATCGGATATATAACGGGTTAGACACGTAGCTCAGTTGGTAGAGCTGCGTGCACGCGTACGAGAGGTCTCGGGTTCGAGCCTCACTCAGCGCACAACAATATTCCATCGAACCGGTCAACGGTCAACGGGCCGGTCAACGGTCAGAAAAAAATAAATTTTTTTATTATTTTTATTTAATTATTTTAATTAAAAATCAATTATAAATACTTAAAAATAACATTTTTAAGGTTAGAAAATAGCCTCAAACTCACAAAAATACACCCAACAATCCTACTAAAATAGTTTAATAAAATCCGTTTACTTACCAAACCATAATGCGATTTATCTAGGTTAAATCTCACTCGTGGTTAAAACCACTTCGCGTGCATTCAACGTCATCAACCGAACGCACCCACTGTGAGTGAATCTTACAATTCCCCCTTTTAAATTACACGTTTTGGGGTGTGTCATGTGTTATGAATTAATTAATTTATTTATTTAAACTTGTGCCATACCACATCATGACTTAAACTTAGATTGATTTATTGTTGTGATTTATTTATATTCCGTTTGTCAAATTACATGAAACTCATACATTAAGCCCATCAGTTCCTCGTGGGAAACGAGTAGTACATCGCGTGCTTCAATTCAAATTCATTATTGTTCATGTGTGTTTTCATTGAGATTATATTGTTTGTAGTTGTGTTATTCATATTATCATGTTTATGAAATTCATTCATCAGGCCCCTCAGTTCCTCGTGAGAGACGAGTAGAGCATCGCGTGCCTTTAATTGTTTCCATTATTATTCATGAGTGTTTCATTTAACGTCTTATGATTGTTGATCAAGTTACATCTAATTTTACTCATGTTTGGTTGTGCACATATTTCATAATCAATTTAAATAAATTGTTCAAATGTTTTCCATAGGATTCACTCGCCAACATTATGTTGATCCAAAAACCTTTTTACACATGATACAGGTGAACAGGTTGAAGCGAGGAAAACATAGGATATGCCTTAGAAGAGAACAAAGAAGTTTAGATTGTAGTTAGATCATGTTGTAGCAATCATTGTAAATTTCCATTTAAATTGTATTAATGAATATGAAACGTTAAATAAATGTCATGAGCTTTGATGATAACCCAATCATGCCCCGATCACCTTATCCGCTGCGGGTCGGGGTGTGACAGATTGGTATCAGAGCCATGACTATAGGGATATAGGATAGGTTATTAGACCCTTAGAGCCTATACTATAGTCTGCCTAAATTTTAAATTGATTAGGTGGTTACATACAAACTTGTGATATTTATTTGTTTCATATTTGTTTACATTTCAGTCAAACATACATGCTCATATACATATTCATTATACATATATACATATTCATTATACATATATCGATGTTCATGTGTTCAATTTATTTTCATACTCTCGTTATCCAAAGATTTTTATGCAATTTTCAAATCTCATCAAAGTAAGTTCTGCGACGGGCATGTAGTAACTGGAAGGGTACAAGTACCGGTAGTCGGAACGTCCTGTCTAGGCTGGCATTCGTATAAATCCAATATAACGGACCAGTTTGCCTACCTGGGGACCAACGATGAGAGTACGAAGGACCTATTAGGCCAAAGCATGCCACACCAAACGTCGTTCGAACTAACCCTACTTTGAGGTGTCATCGTGTCTACACCTGGACACATTCCGAACATCACACGTTGTATACATATTTCTCGATTTTCCCGGGTTTTTGTGTACGCAACCAGGCAGAAACCGTGCGAACCATATGAAAAACCGGTATTCATGGGGGCCCACATGATTACACAAGGTAAAGTATGGCGGCATGACGGGCCTAACAGCGAGCAAAGCCCAAGACATCCTATGGATGTAGTATTTTTGTATAATTATTTTATGAATGTTCATTCTTGAATGCGACCCATGATCTCAAAAGCATCCAACTCATACCCTTGTCATGTATTCATTGTAGATGTCTTCTAACCTCGCCCGTAGGAAGACGAGAGCAAGAAAAGCCCGCGAACGTATGGCTACCTTAATCGCTCAACAAATGGCTGCCGTAATACCCAACATTGTAATCCAAGTTCAACAAGCACTTACCGATAATCCTGTCAATCAAGCAAACCAAAACATTTTCAACTCTTCCCCAAATACCACTAAATGCACCTACAAGCATTTCAAATCATGCGACCCTCCGAAATACAAAGGTACTGAAGGCGTCACTGCTCTTCTCCATTGGTTTGAAGAAATGGAGAACACATTTCTAAATTGCGATTGCCCTGACGATCGTAAAGTGCGATATGCTACCGGTCGATTATATGGGATAGCCCTTACTTGGTGGAACACAGAAAAGGCCAAACGAGGTGTGGAAGATGCTATGTCCTTAACTTGGATCGAATTGAAGGAAATCATGACCAGACGATTTTGTCCAAGGAGCGAAATCAAGAAATTAGAAGATGAATTTTACTCATTGAAGCAAATGGAAGGAGACCACACCACCTACAACAAAAGGTTCCTCGAATTACATCAAATGGTTCCCAACATGTTTACTCCCCTCTACCGTTTGATCGAGCACTACATTCGTGGTCTTCCGTCAAAGATTCAAGACCCTGTGATAAGTACCAAGCCTGCAACTTTGGAAGCAGCAATGGAGCTAGCAACAGAGCTCACCGAGAACCGAATCCGAAACAAAGACTTCAAGGAGGAGAAGAAGAAGGATAAAGAATCAACTGAACCCTCCGACTCCACTCAACCCGAATCCCCTTCTCAACCCAAACCTAAGAGAAGAAGAGTCGGGCGACTTTTCGCTACTACCCAACGTAATCAACCAGTTTTTCACGCCATACCCATCCGAGCTGTCCCAATCACCCAAGTGGCATCCAACTCAACTTACCCAAATAAGAAACCATATCTTGGACCTCACCCTCGATGCAACAACTGTTTTTATCACCATCCCCTTACTTTACCTTGCCGGCTATGTACAGCTTGTGGACGCTATGGTCATTTGAGCAATGTTTGTCGCACCTTTCAAGACCAAACCTCTTCCCCTACACAAAACATGGCCCAAACTTATCACCAACCCCAATACCCCATGTTCCCATATGCTCGAGCTTGCTTCAATTGTGGCGACCCTACCCACTTTAGAAACACATGCCCTCAATTGGTTAACGTTATCAACACTCAAGCCCAATCAAACCCAGTTAACCAAGTAAACCAAGAAAACCCAACCACTATGCCACCAGCAAGAGAAAGAGTCTTCAATATCAACGCTAATCCTGTCGAAGATAATGACGGCCCAAACGAAGATACTCAGCTAGTCCTTTTCGCCGAAGATCCAGATTCAACTCCTGTTGTTTAGTCTTATGTTTTTCTTTATCACATGTGTAGACTGTTAGAGAAATTATGGTATATTATATATTATATATTGTTTTCAGTATATACTTTTGCTGAGGCCGCAGCTCCCCATCCATCGAGGTTGAGTTTGATCCCCATTTTATTATGGGTTGATCAGGGCGTGCCCGCACGATCGGCTCCGTTTGTTAGAGCCTTGATCGGTTACGTAATTTTACATTTCAATACATGCAATACGCTCGGCTCCGTTTGATTGAGCCTTGAGTGCACAGATTTATTCACATTTCCAGTTCATGCAATACGCTCGGCTCCGTTTGATTGAGCCTTGAGTGCACAGATTTATTCACATTTCCAGTTCATGCAATACGTTCGGCTCCGTTTGATTGAGCCTTGAGCGCACATACAATTTCATTATCAGTATCTTGTGGTTGTGGTGTTTGTAGTAGAGTCGCATCGAACTAACCATAACTTTCGGATAAAGTCAACGAAAATTTGACAAGGATATGGTGGATACGCCGATGGTACTTCCTATATATAAGTATTCTTGTCAAATGATCGGAGGCATTATCAGGCGGTTATGAGAGGTTCCATGCATAGGCTGTTTGTATGGTTAAGTTATTCATATTCAGTACATGCAATACGCTCGGCTCCGTTTGATTGAGCCTTGAGCACACAATTTCAATTTCAGTACATTCAATATGTTCGGCTCCGTTTGATTGAGCCTTGAGCACACAATTTCAATTTCAGTACATTCAATACGTTCGGCTCCGTTTGATTGAGCCTTGAGCGCACATCCATTTTATTTTCAGTACATGCAATACGATCGGCTCCGTTCGATTGAGCCTTGATCGCACAGATATATTTCATTTCAGTATTTTATGTTTGTTGTATTGATTGTAGAGTTATAGGACTAATCATAATTCACTGATAAAACCAATGAAAATTTGACAAGAATATGGTGGATACGCCGCTGGTACTTCCTATATATAAGTATTCTTGTCAAAGGATCAGAGGCCTTATCGGACGGTTATGAGAAGTTCTATGTAGGATTTATTAGTTTCTTGGTAACCAATCATAACTTGTGGATAAAACTAATGAAAATTTGGCAAGAATATGGTGGATACGCCGCTGGTACTTCCTATATATAAGTATTCTTGCCAAAGGATCAGAGGCATTATCAGACGGTTATGAGAAGTTCCATGTAGGATTTAGTATTGCCTTGGTTGGAATTTGTGTTACATTTATATCATCATGTTATTTAAAGAGATTGGATTGTGTTCCATTTCTACATAAACTAACCTCTCAATCATAATAAACAAGAGAGGAACTTTCATCATTCAAACATATATGCTATCAGAATGTGAATTCAAATATTTGCTGTTGTGTTTATTCATGTTCAAATATTTGCTGATGTGTTTTTTTTTTTTTTTTTTCATGTTCAAATATTTGCTGATGTGTTTATTCATGTTCAAATATTTGCTGATGTGTTTATTCATGTTCAAATATTCGCTGATGTGTCTATTCATGTTCGAATATTTGCTGTTGTGTTTATTCATGTTCAAATATTTGCTGATGTGTTCATTCATGTTTGGATATCAGCTGTTGTGTTTTTATTTATGTTCCAGGTAGATTGTAGTGTTAGAAGTTTTGCCTTAGGATATAACCATACTTTCCCAAACGTATCTTAACTCATATGCATGATATCATTTTAGCAAATCATTTCTGCTTAGCAATACTTATACAGTAGGCAACAAAAAGCGATTCCTGAATAGGGTACATAACCCTTACAAGGAACGTTACCGCCTCGAACAAAAACTTAAGCCTTTATTTTGCTAAGCATACAACTGTCAAACAAAACATCATCACCCTTTTAGTCAGAATATATCATTATTTAAATTTCGGGACGAAATTTCTAAAAAGCAGGGGATACTGTAACATCCGTCAAAAACGGATTTACCAAACCCGCTCCGTTAATCAACCGAACAGTCAGTCAAAATTTTCGTTGCGAATTAAATGTCCAAAACATTTTTAAACGATCCGTAATCAATTATTATACGCGAATATATATTTA
The DNA here is from genome assembly GCA_947069175.1 of Scalesia atractyloides. Taxonomy (NCBI): domain Eukaryota; kingdom Viridiplantae; phylum Streptophyta; class Magnoliopsida; order Asterales; family Asteraceae; genus Scalesia; species Scalesia atractyloides. The sequence goes on along the minus strand of CAMTDV010000005.1, from coordinate 79,303,188 downwards.
GTTTTTGAAAAACTGTCAAAAATCGCAAAATAAAAATGAAATACATCTGCCGGGTTTCGAACCCGGGTCTGTACCGAATCAGCAAGCGTCTTATCTCTCAACACATAAACCACTGCGCCGCTTGTTCTGTTTGTTATATATTTCAATCATTTAATTGATATAATAACGTTACAAATTCAAAACCGGCGCCCAAACGGTCCAGTCGTCGGAATCCCAGAATTTCCGCGAGTTTTAACACCAATTTACGTTATAACGTAAACCATTAACAATACATCGGTTATAACCGATGTTTAAAGTCCGCGACCAAATTCATAACCGCCGGAAAATTTAAATAACGAACACAGTCGGAATTCAGACCAAGTGCATTTCGATTATTCCCTATAAATTCACCCTCAAACCACGACAAACACTTTCGCTCAAAAATCACACCTTTTCTCGGCATAATTCCACTCGCCGGAATAAACCTGTTCGTCGCCGGAAAACCGGTTTCCCCATTGCCGAGCTTTTCTGAACCTCTGAAGCCTTTACCGAAGTTACCCTTACTCTTTCCAAGTTTTTCGGAGACTTGCTGCTGCAAGACACCAAACGCCGGAGTTGTTTTCTGTCGCCGGAGTTCTGCCGGAAAACAGAGGAAAACGAGTCGGTATACCTCACGCTTATTTTCCTTTCTTTTTATTTCTATCTTACCAGCAATTAACCTAAAACACTAATGAAATTTGAATAAAAACTCGAACCAGTCAGACCCGATTTCTGGTTCAACATTGACGAAGAAGACGACGCACTTCCGTATCTTATAAGTTTAATTAAAATCAGGATATTAATCGGGTTAGACACACAGTCCAGCGGTGGACTGTGTGCACATAAAACGCTAACGTCTCAAGTTCGAATCCCGGTTCACACACGCTGCCTTAATAAAAATCAAGTTTTTGTTTAACTGAACCGGAGTCGATACCGTTATATGTTAAGTATATTAATAACCGGAATAATAACCAAGTTAGACACACAGTCCAGCGGTGGACTGTGTGTTTGTTTATATCACAGGTCACGAGTTCGAGTCCGGTCTTCAGCACCGACTCGGACAATTATCTTCTCTTTTTAATTAAGGCAGAAAAGGAAATAAATAATTAGTATTTAAGTATAATAAAAATCGAATGTTATAACATGTTGAACACACAGTCCAGCGGTGGACTGTGTGTTGGATTAAACCACAGGTCCCGGGTTCGAGACCTGTGGATTGCAAGACCGTTCCGCTTAAAATGTTTTTAAAATAAAAGGATTTCTGTTTAATTCTAATTAATGTATATATATAATTAAAATCGGATATATAACGGGTTAGACACGTAGCTCAGTTGGTAGAGCTGCGTGCACGCGTACGAGAGGTCTCGGGTTCGAGCCTCACTCAGCGCACAACAATATTCCATCGAACCGGTCAACGGTCAACGGGCCGGTCAACGGTCAGAAAAAAATAAATTTTTTTATTATTTTTATTTAATTATTTTAATTAAAAATCAATTATAAATACTTAAAAATAACATTTTTAAGGTTAGAAAATAGCCTCAAACTCACAAAAATACACCCAACAATCCTACTAAAATAGTTTAATAAAATCCGTTTACTTACCAAACCATAATGCGATTTATCTAGGTTAAATCTCACTCGTGGTTAAAACCACTTCGCGTGCATTCAACGTCATCAACCGAACGCACCCACTGTGAGTGAATCTTACAATTCCCCCTTTTAAATTACACGTTTTGGGGTGTGTCATGTGTTATGAATTAATTAATTTATTTATTTAAACTTGTGCCATACCACATCATGACTTAAACTTAGATTGATTTATTGTTGTGATTTATTTATATTCCGTTTGTCAAATTACATGAAACTCATACATTAAGCCCATCAGTTCCTCGTGGGAAACGAGTAGAACATCGCGTGCTTCAATTCAAATTCATTATTGTTCATGTGTGTTTTCATTGAGATTATATTGTTTGTAGTTGTGTTATTCATATTATCATGTTTATGAAATTCATTCATCAGGCCCCTCAGTTCCTCGTGAGAGACGAGTAGAGCATCGCGTGCCTTTAATTGTTTCCATTATTATTCATGAGTGTTTCATTTAACATCTTATGATTGTTGATCAAGTTACATCTAATTTTACTCATGTTTGGTTGTGCACATATTTCATAATCAATTTAAATAAATTGTTCAAATGTTTTCCATAGGATTCACTCGCCAACATTATGTTGATCCAAAAACCTTTTTACACATGATACAGTGTGAACAGGTTGAAGCGAGGAAAACATAGGATATGCCTTAGAAGAGAACAAAGAAGTTTAGATTGTAGTTAGATCATGTTGTAGCAATCATTGTAAATTTCCATTTAAATTGTATTAATGAATATGAAACGTTTAATAAATGTCATGAGCTTTGATGATAACCCAATCATGCCCCGATCACCTTATCCGCTGCGGGTCGGGGTGTGACAAGTTCGATCCCTGATACACACACCCACTCTGTAATAAAGATGTTTTATTTTTCTAACTGAACCGGATTAACTACGTTAGTTGTTAAGTATAATAAGAATCTGTATATTAACCAAGTTAGACACACATTCCAGCGGTGGACTGTGTGTAGTGTTAAAGCACAGGTCCCGGGTTCGAGACCTGTACATGGCACCGGTTCGATGATTTAAAATGTTTTTGAAAATAAAAGAATTTTGAATAAGCTGAGTTATTTCAGGTTGGACACGTAGCTCAGTTGGTAGAGCTGCGTGCACGCGAACGGGAGGTCTCGGGTTCGAGCCTCACCCGGCGCATACATTTACACAATAAAACCGGTCAACAAGTCAAACGGTCAACGGTCAATGAAAAAGTCAACATATTTTATATTCTTAATTATTTAATTTAATTTAAAAATCAATTAAAAATACTTAAAAATAATGTTTTTAAAGATAGGAAATGGCCTTAAACTCACAAAAATATATATCTAAAAATCCTATTAAAATTATTAATAAAATCCACTCATTTACTATATTTTCCGTTATTATTTAGGTTAGTTAATTCCCGTTGTTCAACTTTTCCAACTCGTGCGCATCTCACCATCTCCAACTAAACGCACCCAATGTGAGTGAATCTTTACAAATTCCCCGTTTTAATCACGTTTTTGAGGTGTATCATGTGTCTTGCTATTTATTATATTTAAATCATTGTGCATACATCATATCATGAACAAATGTGTATTCAGTTTGTTTCAACTGTTTGTGTGATTATTGTTAGATTTAATTTATTATTTTCAGTACATGCAATTTCATAGGCCGCCGCTCCCCATTACATTATGAGCGTTGAGCATGTTCCCCATTACATTATGAGCGTGAACCTGGCGTGCCAACATACGATCGGCTCCGTTTGATTGAGCCTTGATCGCACAGACATTTATCATTTTCAGTACATGCAATACGATCGGCTCCGTTTGATTGAGCCTTGATCGCACAGATACATTCATGTTATTTATTGTATGATGTTGGTATGTTATTTTATGTTATTGTATGTTATAGTTTGTGGTTGTTGTTGCTACTGTTTGATTATTTACATTTGCTCACTTATGATTATTGCACAATTTTTCTTTGATAAAATAACAAGAAAATCAATAATAAATGTTTATCTAACAAGGTTCACTCGCCAACTTATGTTGACCCAAAAACCCCCATTTTTACACATGATACAGGTGAACCCGCTGCAGCAAGAAACACATAGGACTGGCCTAGAAGAATAAACTGATTTGGAGCTTGGATTGTTTAGTTGGTTATTTTTCTTTGTATTTGTATGGACATGTTTGGATTATTGAGAATGTAATTTTGACTTTAATATATATGAAACATATTAGTAAATATCATGAGCTTTGGTGATAACCCAATTATGCCCCGACTCTTATTCCGCTGCGGGTCGGGGTGTGACATTTGGAGCTGCTGCTTGTTGCTACTGATTGTTCTGGGAAGTACGCTGAGGAGCTCGCAGTGCTGTAGCTTGAGGAGCTTGGAGAGCTGGCTGACGAGGACCGGTATGGCAGCTAACAGTGAAGTGGCCGTAGATGTTGCAGTTTGTGCAAAAACGACAGTTTCCACCCACCACATGATGATAAGTGCACTTAGGGCACAGTGGGTGAGGGCCGAGATTCGAGTGACGACATCTACAATGAAAATATTCGATAGAATGAGATTCGATTAATAGAGTTATGTTCAAAAACCTTTATTATTATTATTACAAGTAAGGCACGTTATCACATAAGCACATAAGCACGTAAGTACTTAAGCACATAAGTACATATTTTGCACGTATTCACCATCTAATAGCAACAATGTGAAAATGCGTTTCAAGAGATAGCGTAGCGAGATAGCGATATATCGTAGCGTAGCGTGAGATAACCGAGAGAAGTAGCGCGTTGTAAGCGGAGCGTTAAGTTGGATTATCTGCGTTTATTTATTAATGTTTTAGATTGAAATAGCTGTGCGAGTTGTGCATACATTCGATGGAGCGTAAATGCTATAAATCGAAAAATCGATAAAGCATAAAATCGTAAAATCCGTAATTCCACACATAAATAATAAATAAACTCGATAATGTGTAAATCGACGATTAGGCTTAAATCAATTGGGCGTGTCCGGGGTTTTGAGACATTTGACACGCCAAAGTGATTCGACTACCCTTTGCATTTGGACCCACGCTTTGGCCTAATAGATAAACGCTCTCACCGCAAGCGGCTAGCGACGTTTACCCTTCCAGTTAATACGTATTCCAAACCATCGGTATAACCGAGACTTTGGTGAGATTGAAAATCGAAGAATGGAATTCATCTTAAGGTACGGGTTTCACCCCTGACTTAACAACTAGTTCCAAATTGTGGTTGTGCTCGCCGATCACATCGGGAGTTCCACTAGATAATAATGGAGACTTTCGTCGAGGTTTGGATATCACTCCTAACTCAACATATATATCTCGTGATGAGTAATACGCGGGCTGAGCGATCTTATCGAGAGTTCTTGGTTCACCTAATCTCGACTTGATCCGCGTTTGTGAGATACGAGCGTTTCATAATCGTGTGTTGTGGTAGCTTTAGGAAAAGCTAAGTAGGTTGGCCGTTTCGTGCGGAGTTATCGGTTCGTACCAAATGGAACTTCTCACTTTGAGGAGTAACACTTCGTAGGAAAGGACTTGTTCGCACGATCGGGCCAGTTCGTAAAGTTTTTGAGTTCGAAATCACAAAGTTCAATTGGGTGAGACATCAAGTTCGGCCGAACTTGCACCCAATGGGTCAAGTTCGAGCGAACTTGATATGCTTGTTGTTGAACTTCTGATTTTGAGGATAAGGTCAAGTTCGAGCGAACTTAGGTCAACCTCAACTGTTCTAGGTCAAGTTCGAGCGAACTTAACCAATTTCAGTTGATTTGGCCTCAAGTTCGGGTGAACTTGAGTGTTTCGGGCGCGTAGTCGATGCATAACAGTCAAAATCAGCATCCTAACCATAGACTTAGGCTAAACATGACAGTTCTACCTAATTTCCTACAGTTATGGGCTCTGATACCAATATGTCACACCCCAACCGATGGCGGAAACATCGGGGTAGTGGCACTAGGCGACCAGATTGTCTCATGAGAATTCCATAACAATTATCTATCAACATCATTTAACATTTAACGTCCCATACCATTAACCACAATATTTCAAAATCACCATTACAGAAACTTGTTTTTCCCACAAAACAAAAAAGGTTCGATTTTCCGTAGATTTATTACATTTGAACTAAACGAAACAAACTACTTCCAAGGCATCCAAGCTAGAATCCTCAACCTGTTACATACGTTAAAATACAAGTCAATACAATTAAGTAAAGGTGAGCATACAGGTTTAGTTAATACTAGCATAAATAGAGAAAAGCGTTCACGGAATATTCTAACAACATAGCATGATACACCAAAACACTTCACACAACATAGGCTCATTTCTCATGCTAACTACCGTAAGAAGGCTTGCGCGTCCATCCTAACTACACCCCATCGGGTGTAAGCCACAGTATAGTACCATACTAGCTAAGGAGGCAAGTTAACGAAAATAAGTCCTAGTCACATGTATGTTTCTAGTATCACGTATTGAGCATACACAATCAGATTATTCGCGTGTGATAAACAGTTTGATTTGCGAAGTGATTTTTGATAGAGGAACGTATGTAACACCCAGAAGTGCATTAAAGCAAAAATGGGTCAAGTATACTCACAGTGGGTGCGTTTAGGAGAGAGTAGACTACTGTCGGGTGGTGAAGAGGAGCGCCGGATCAGCCTGCATACGCGAACGGAAGTGCATCAGTCTCCGAAAAGCTGAAACGGTTAAGTTTGGGTTGGGCAATAGGCAAGTTCGGCCGAACTTGTAAGTTTCTCAAGGAAACTTGACAAGTTCGGTCGAACCTGTGAGGGTTGATAAGAGGAGAGACAAGTTCGGCTGAACTTGTGAAGTTTCCTTGGAAACTTTGCAAGTTCGAGCGAACTTGGGGGTTTCTGAATTAAATTTGAGTATTTCCACTCAAGTTCGGCAGTACTTGACCCCTTGAGGGCAAGTTCGAGCGAACTTGACTTCTTGTGTTGTCAAAGTCAGTGCAATCTCGAGCGAGATTGATGTTTTCAGGTCCAAAATCTTGCATTTTCACGTCGTTTGCTGAGAAAATCGAGTGCCCACCCCTCAAACCTTAAGCCACTGTGTAAAACTTAGGCTGGAGAGGTCTTTTGGAGCGAACTTAGCCATTTTACAGAAACTCGGGCTAATCCAGCTTGTGTAAAGTGACGATTTCGTCCTTGTGCTTCTGGATCTGAGACCTAGTTTCGACAACGCCTCGTTCCACTCAAAAGTGAACGAAACATACGTCATTAGTCCGAAAATGGTGTAAAAATCAATACTTTTAAATGGTTTTGCTCAGATCTAGTATAGATCTGAGTGAAAACAGAAGTTTTAATGGAAAAAGATGAAGATTTCGTAAAATAGAAGAGATTTGATGAAAACGAAGGCAATGCCTTGTGCAAAATCGTTGTAAAACGTTGTATATGTTGAACATCATTGTGGTAGAAATCGGGTTGATTCTTACTTAGAAAACAGAGGGTTTCGGGTTTCGGGAGCTCAGAGCGAAGTTGCATCAAGTTTAAATGTGAGAATGGGATTGATTATTTATAGGTGAAGGGCTAGTGGAGTCAAGTTCGGCCGAACTTGCATGAATTTCATGCAAGTTCGCACGAACTTGTGAAATATGGAAGGAAATGAGTCAAGTTCGGCCGAACTTGACCTTTGAAGGGCAAGTTCGAGCGAATTGAGGTTAAACTGGAGGTTTTGAGCTAGACAGCCAAGTTCGGCCGAACTTGGGTTACCAAGTTCGAGCGAACTTGACCCAGATTGTTGGGTTTTCTTCTTTTTTCGTTCGTTTATCGATTGTTCAGCGATGTAATCGAGTTATAAAGTAACGTTAAGCGGTTTAGCGATGATTTAAGCGTTGTAATAGAGAGTCAACGCGTGAGAGCGAGTTGCGTGAGTTTGCGAGCGATTAAAACACGATAATTCCAATTCACACATAACACATAAACACATATAACATACAAAACACGTAAACTAATATTACCACATAATTCCAATGTACCAAATTTAGTAATTGCGAAGCGTTGCGTTAAATAGGCGCTTAAATAGCGTTTAGTTGTAATGTAATAATGTGATGTAATGACAAAACATATTTAATTTAATACGAACATTTCTATTAACGAATCTCGGAGTACAAAACTGAAAATCAACGACTCGTGATAACCTACAAATGCTCTAACTCATTAGACACTTGGGGATTATGATAAAAGTGTGTACGTTGTTCATCTTGAACGTTATAGTATTTGGATTCCCTTAAGTATTTTAAATATGTTGGCATTTGTTTCGTAAGTTCGTTATATATTTCTTTTATATATGTTTCGCATTCATCCATAGTATGAACACGCCTTGCCCTTTGTAAGTCTTCGTGTCTCGCATGAGTATAAGTGGGCCTAGTGTAACATTTGTCGAAAAACGGGTTTCAAAACCCGCTTCGTTTATTAATCAATAATCAGTTATAAGTTTCGTTGCGTATTTATTATTCAGATTAATTTTAAACAATACATAATTAATAAATACTTTAGAATTTAAAAACCAAAATTTATAAATAATAATAAATAGGGAATAAAAAATAAAATGGAGACGCCGGGTTTCGAACCCGGGTCACCCGCAAGCTCAAACACACAACACACCGCTCCGCCACACACTTCGTTTGTGTATAATACTGAAAAAAATAACATTTATAATAAAACTGAAAGTCAAAATCTGTGAATCAGCGCGCCCAAAACTTGCACTCACCGGAAAAACCGACATTTCCGCGATTTTGGCTATCCTCCTTGACTGAAACGCATATAACAGATTTCGACATCAGTTATAACCGATGCCGGCACTCAATTCCAGTCATAACCGTCGGAAATCTTTAATCGCGAACTTTGACCTCAATTCAAACCCAATTCAGCCTGTTTCCACTATAAATACCCACTTGAACTTCCTGAAAACCTTTCGCTCAGAACCACGTTCGTTTCCGAAGCTTATTCCTTCCAAAACACGTCGCCAGAGATTTTCGCATTCGCCGGAATTCCACCAGAAAACCGAGGCTTTACCCCTAATCGGTATAATACTCAACTCTTTTCTTTATAATCCATTATTCGGCATGTATTAATCCTAATCATTCAACCAGAATCTGTCTCAGACAACGCCGCCGGAAATTCTCGCACTCGCCGGAATATCACTGGAGAACCGAAGCCTCACTGCCGATCGGTATAATCATCTAAACCTTCTTGCTATCTCTTACTTAGTGATCTAATTGCTCAACACAATAATCAAAACTGTTAAACAGTTCACTCAGCCGGAAATCACAAATCAGAGCCGACGACTCTTGCCGGAAATCTGAAGAAAACACTCTGTTTTGGTACATCTTATTCTGTAATCTTCTTTTTCTATTTCATTTCAATCAATTTAAGTTTTGTTGATCGATTAAACAGAACAGTCGGATTTCACTGTTCTGTGTTCTTGTAAACGAAGAAGATGAAGTCGAATATATGTATTAATATAATTAAAACCGGATATTCAAACGGGTTAGACACACAGTCCAGCGGTGGACTGTGTGCAAATACAATATGCACGTCCCGAGTTCGAATCGCACACGTTACCGACTTTCAGAAATAAAACCAACACTTTTAAAACCTAATCAGATCAAGTCACATTATATAAAGGAATATAATCCAGTAGTTAAACAGCACTCGAACCGAAGGACCCGAGTTCGCCTCCGGGTCTCTGCAACTGGTTCGGCCATATAAATCATTTTTAATAAAAACCAATTAAGGTAAAAGTTAATCAGTATATAAATATAATTAAAACAGAGAATATTTCAGGTTAGACACGTAGCTCAGTTGGTAGAGCTGCGTGCACGCATACGAGAGGTCCCGAGTTGGAACCTCACTAGCCGCATAAAATGAACACAGTCTGACCGGTCAAGACCTGGTCAAACCTGATAAAAGTCAACCTTTTTACTTCATTTTTATTTATTTATTTAATTGGAAAATTAATTAAAAATACTTAAAAATATGATTTTTAAAGTTAGAAAATTTCATTAAACTCACAAAAATAAATCTAAAAATCCCACTAAGAGCACTAATTAAAAATATTAACCTCAAATAAAATTTATTTATTTACCGAATCATTTTGTTATTATCTAGGTTAGTTTTTCTCTCGTCGATTGAATCCTAAATTCGTGCGCATCCAACGTCATCAAAGAACGCACCCATTGTGAGTGAATCTCTACCAATTCCCCGTTTTAATAATGCTTTGGGGTGTATCATGTGTCGTATAATCCTTTTATTTTATTTAAACACTTGTGCATACATCATATTCGTGATCAAATGTGTATCAATTGTTGTGTGAATTATATGTAGATTGGATTTATCATTTTCAGTGCACGCATTTCATTAGGCCCATCAGTTCCCCGTGGGAGACGGGTTGAGCATCAGGAGCCTCATTAGATCGGCTCCGTTTGATTGAGCCTTGATCTCACATACATCATCATTCATGTCATATACTCATCCAAAGTGGTTTGTGATTGTTTATCCATATATGTTTGCTCACATGTGATTATTGCACAAATTTTCCTTATTAAATAAAACAAGAAATTAGTAACAATGTTTTATCAAGGTTCACTCGCCAACTTTTGTTAACCCAAAATATCCCCCGTTTTACACATGATACAGGTGATCCAGCTGAGACAGGAAACACTTAGGAAGGCCTAGAAGAATAAACAAGTTTATGCTTTGGAATAATTATGTAGTTTCATTTTCTTGTAATTGTATGAATTTTGTTTTGGATATTTAAGTTGTAATTTGAATTTAACAAATATGAAACATCTTAGTAAACATCATGAGCTTTGGTGATAACCCAATTATGCCCCGACTTTTATTCCGCTGCGGGTCGGGGTGTGACACCTAGCCCATATGAGTCTTTGTGCATCGCACAAGTGTGAATGGGCCTAGCCCATTTGTGTCTCTGTGTTCCACACGGTATGAGTGAGCCTAGCCCGCGAGGGTCTCCGTGCCATGCATGGCTTACGTTTGTTATATATATTCTCAAAATATATATATCTCGAGTCTAGTGAACCTCGTTCACTTGTAACATTATGTTCGATTTAAGTATATGTACTTGTTCTTTAATTGGTATACCTTTGTTAGTTATAAATGTTAAAAATATTTATTTTTAACTTCACACATTTGTTGATATATTTGTACCAATTTATGTCTTATTTATACCGTATTTATACGTGTAGGTATAGCGTATATATACCGTATTTATACCGTATGTGTACGTGTAGGTATACTGTATGTATACCGTATTTATACTGTATTAGTATGCCTTAGTATTTGGTATATTTTATATAATTGGGCCTAGCCAAAAGAAGTTAAGAATGAATGGGCCTGGCCCATTTAGGTTGTGTAGGTGGGCATGGCCCAATGGTTGCAAAAGTCGTTAGGCGCTCCCTAGTCGGTCGACCGGGGAGTTGAGAGTACTCGGTCTAGGCGGATAGTACTCGGGGAGTACTCAGACATGTTAAATTATAAAGAAATTACCTTTTGGAGAATAAATACATGTCAAATAACATAACTTTACTAATATTTATCACAAAATACGTGAAAATGATATTCATTCTTTAATATGATGAGCATAGAAATTATGTTTTATTATTATTTAAGTCAAACTAGGCCTGGGTTGACCTACTAGGTCCAATTATGGCCGAGGTTGACCGTGTTTAACCGACTCCGAGTAGTTATGTCACACCCAACCGATGGCGAAAACATCGGAGAAGTGGCACTAGGCGACCAGATTGTCTCATGAGAATTCCATAACAATTATCTATCAACATCATTTAACATTTAACGTCCCATACATTAACCACAATATTTCAAAATAACCACTACAGAAACTTGTTTTTCCCACAAAACAAAAAGGTTCGATTTTCCCAAGATTTATTACATTTGAACTAAACAAAACACCTAAACGAAACAAACTACTTCCAAGGCATCCAAGCTAAAATCCTCAACCTGTTACATACGTTAAAATACAAGTCAATACAATTAAGTAAAGGTGAGCATACAGGTTTAGTTAATACTAGCATAAATAGAGAAAAGCTTTTGCGAAATAGTCTAACTACATATCATGATACCAAAACACTTCACACAACATAGGCTCATTTCTCATGCTAACTACAATGAGAAGGCTTGCGTGTCCATCCTAACTAGACCCTGTCGGGTGTAAGCCACACTATAGTACCATACTAGCTAAGGAGGCAAGTTAACGAAAATAAGTCCTAGTCACATGTTTCTAGTATCACGTATTGAGCATACACAATCAGATTATTCGCGTGTGATAAACAGTTTGATTTGTGAAGTGATTTTTGATAGAGGAACGCATGTAACACCCAAAAGTGCATTAAAACAAAAATGGGTCAAGTATACTCATAGTGGGTGCGTTTAGGAGAGAGTAGACGACTGTCGGGTGGTGAAGAGGAACGCCAGATCAGCCTGCATACGCGAACGGAAGTGCATCAGTCTCCGAAAAGCTTAAACGGTTATGTTTGGGTTGGGTAGTAGGCAAGTTCGGCCGAACTTGTATGTAAACATACAAGTTCGAGCGAACTTGTAAGGATTTGGTGAGGTTTAGGTCAAGTTCGGGTGAACTTGTAAGTTTCTCAAGGAAACTTGACAAGTTCGGTCGAACTTGTGAGGGCTTGATAAGAGGAGAGACAAGTTCGGTTTCCTTGGAAACTTTGCAAGTTCGAGCGAACTTGGGGGTTTTCTGAATTAAATTTGAGTATTTCCACTCAAGTTCGGCCGAACTTGACCCCTTGAGGGCAAGTTCAAGCGAACTTGACTTCTTGTGCTGTCAAAGTCAGAGCAATCTCGAGCGAACTTGATGTTTCGGGTCCAAAATCTTGCGTTTTCACGTCGTTTGCTGAGGAAATCGAGTGCCCATCCCTCCAACCTTAAGCCACTGAGTAAAACTTAGGCTGTAGAGGTCTTTTGGAGCGAACTTAGCCATTTTACAAAAACTCGGGCTAATCCAGGCGAACTTGATGGTTCGTACGGGTTAGTCCAGCTTGTGTAAAGTGACGATTTCGTCCTTGTGCTTCCGGATCTGAGATCTAGTTTCGACAAAACCTCATTCCACTCAAAAGTGAACGAAACATACGTCATTAGTCCGAAAATGGTGTAAAAACAATAATTTTAAAAGATTTTGCTCAGATCTTGTATAGATCTGAGTGAAAACAGAAGTTTTAATGGAAAAAGATGAAGATTTCGTAAAATAGAAGAGATTTGATGAAAACGAATGCATTGTCTTGTGCAAAATCATTGTAAAACGTTGTATAACGTTGTTGAACATCATTGTGTGTATCCATACACTTAGAAATATTGATTTATACTTTCCGAATTTTTTTTAAGTGTTAATATATATATATATATATATATATATATATATATATATATATTCATTCATTCTTCACTTGTTCTAAAAATATTTATTATTATTAGAGTTTCGTCGTAGGATCGAATATATTTATTTTCGTGTCGCATGTGACCATGTGTCGTCCGTGATGTGTGCACGCTCCGGGTCGAGACGCTAGGATGGTCGTTACCGATAACAACGCGCTTTGTTCGATAGAGCGTTTGTTATATATTTGTGTCGGTTTCGAAAGTATATATTAACTTGTTAATATTTATGGCCGTGAATCGTTTCGTCCGACGGCCGTTCATCCGCGATTCCTTTGTCTGATAGTTCGTTCGTGGTGATAATATAAGTGGGGTTCATGTGTATATTTATTTAGTGTATTTTTTTTCAAGTGAACGGTTTTAAGTCTTTAGTGTGTATTCTTCCTAGCACTAGTACATATACATATTATACAAATAATACCACCAGGTAGAGTATTTATCATATGTATATATAATTTTCTCAAAAATTATATTTAGTGTTATCCTTATAATTTTTACTCACTTTTATTTATTAAAAATAACTTTCAAGTGTTTAAATAACTCTTGTATGGTCAAGACTTAACCATTGTCGTTAGGGTTTGTGTAATCATGATTACGGTCGTTAATCACAATTAAGGTCACTAATCATGATTAACCATGCTAACCCCCCATTAATCACATTTTAATCGCGATTAAGATTTTAGAAATTTTCGCCATAGTTTCCCCTAAACTATGGCAATTTCCACATTTATTAAACGTATTTTTTTAGCGTGTTTAACTCAAATTTCATCATCAACTCAAAAAAATTCCATATCAACTTTGCATGTATAGAAATAACATAATAACATAATACATCTTCATTTTCCCCATGAACCATATAAATATTTTTTTAGCATGAACTTCTAAAAATACATTTCAACAACACTTTTAAAACTAACATATTGTCTTATGAGTTTTAGCCTAGTCCAACCATTTACCCAAACTTATTTAGGCTACTTTCAAGACCAATATAAAATCAATCATAATTTTTACTCCTTGTAGGAGTTATACTTGTTTAAAAAAACATTTTTTAGCTTATTATTCAAGTTCACGGGTGATGAAGATGATGATCTTGTTAGATCTAAACATCTTGATGTTTAGATTATGACTTTTAACCATAATTATACAAGATCATAATATTTAAACAAACTATTTTATCATAACCATCAAGTTCATACTAACTAGCTCACAAAAATTAATATAATCAACATGTAAATACTTTATTTTTGTAAGCTTTTAAGTTATAATTAGAGTTTTTAAGCTTTGTTATGTAAGATGTTCAAGATGACTAGTTGTACATTATCATCTATATAATATAACAAACTTAAAAATAAGTGTATGAGGTCTTACAACTTTGCAAGAGATTAGTGAGCTCTATGATAAAGATTATGAAGATGTAGAAGCTCCAAATGGTGAGACAAGGCCCCTAGTGTACATCCATCACTTGTAGCATCCTTAAATCATATTGTATAAGGTTGAAAGTGCTTGAATTAAGGTGTTTAGATGAAGAAAATGGTGGGTATTATGGGTTTGCTTGTAGCCGTGAGAGATAGGGTATGGAGATGTTTGTTGATTTTTTTTTAGCTGTAAAAAAGTGTATAATATGGTGAGGTCTAAATGATGTTCAAGATCTTCATTTGGTTAATTCAAATCTACTAGCCATGCCCTAAGACCAACATCGTCAACTTGAAGCAAGGTGGGTGGGGACCCACCTTGTGCCGTTTTCAACATTTTCAACATGGGGGAGAGGTAAATGTAAATTATTTTTTTTATAGCATGTGGATGATAAGTATTTGTTAGGATATTTAGGTAATTAGTATAATTCTTGCACCATTAGTCTACTAATGATTGTTTAGGGTGTTAATGGTAGTTTAGGATTTTAAATAAAGTCTAACTATTTGATTAGTTTAGTGGGTATAGATTTTGGATGGTAAAAATACTACTTGTTCGCTTATCGGTTTGATATCGGGTAAGATATGAAAGGTGTAATATAGTACCGGGAGCGATGGTTTCAATTTACCATTGACGCTATAGTGTTTAGTCAAGGCGTCTACGATGCCAAAATATGGCGTTCGCTAGCTTTTTAGTTTAGGAATTTGGATGGTAGGAATATAACTTGTTCGCCTAGCGGCTCGTATTTGGGTAATGTGCAAAAGTTGCGGCGTAACATCGGGAGTTTATGTTTTGGGTATCCCATTGATATCCCTAAGCTTATTTAGGATGTAGAATATTATTTACAAGTCCTACGAACATAAAAAAAATGCCGATTTTTTTAAGCTTCGCGGACAATTTATTTTGTTATATTTTAGCTTGATTCGGACGAATTTTAACGACATGTATTTTCCGGAAAGTTAAAGTGTTTTTGTATTTATTGTCCCTAGTTAATGATTTTTATTTGCATTTCATCCGTAAGTTGATTTCATGCCATTCATTGCTCGTTCAGACAGTTTTCTGAACTTGCTGGCAGGAATAGTGTATTCAGGTGAATAGTGTTTTCAACACTTCGCCAATATATTTGGACATAGTTTGTGGTTTTCTCGCGACGCGACGGATGTAACAACATTATATGACATAATTAACCATGTCCTATGATTGCTAGACTTCACGTGACCTAATCATGCAATAATTAAGTCGTAACGAACGGAAATAATTATATAATTAAGTTGTTAAGTTGTACGGAAATTACCATTATTTTGCTGGTTGTCACATGGTGGCCATTGAGTGGAGCTGGTGCAAGGTGGTGGTGGTGGTGGTAGTGATGGTGGCTGTCAGGTGGAGATTGTCACACCCCAACCGATGGCGGAAACATCGAGGCAGGATGAAATAGATTGCTCACTGCTTGCAACACTAACGGTGACAATAATTAATTCAAAACCGGATTTCATTTCATGGTAAAATTGTCATTACAATACATGGAATTTCAAATAACAATAAACAAAAGACAAAATTGTTACAACATAAGTAAACCTAAAGCGTCTATGTGTGTATCTAGCATCCTCGCTACTTCAATTTCATAGCATCCTCCTCCTCAACCTATAACATGTTTAAAATAAAGTTCAATGCAAAAGCAAAGGCGAGTATACTAGTTTTCATACGTACATAGCATAAGATGAGTTTAAACAATTCCACATGGCAAGCTATTGAAACGAGATAAACAATAAAGTTGGCATGTGTTTAACTAATCAAACCAATGATGAAACGCAATAAGCTCTTAACATAACCTCAAGTTTATGGGTGGTGCGTTAATCCTATAGCGGTATATATGTCAAGGATATGCTCGTACGAAATTAATGATAAGTCTAGCACAAAACGTATAACCCCAAGTTTAATATATCAAGTAAAGTATGCAAACATGTATAAGGAATGTTTGTGCATTAAGAATAAGGTTTAAGTGTAAGTTTTCATACTTTAACATGTTACACCCCAAAAGTGGTAAACGAAATAGGGATTCAAGTATACTCACGGTTTTGCAAGCTTTCCGTTTGACAAGTCCGTGAAGGGTTGTTGATTGTTGGAGGAACACCGAGTTATCCTACAAGAGGAAAACTTAGGTATAAGTATGGGACGATTAATGGAGGATTCGAGATTTAGAGCACAAAGTAAAAACAAATTATTTACACAAGAAAGTTGTTACCGAGGTCTAGCACTCGTTTTTGACACTATGAGAACCCATAAGGGTTATTATGATTTCACAGGTTTACACCGATTAGAATCATAACGAGGAACTACACACTTAGGTGATTAACCTTAGTAACTTGACAAATAGCTATTTGGTTGTCATCAAGGGTTCGGTTTTTAGGTGTTTATATAGATTATAATAGTTATATATATATATATATATATATATATATCATAAGTCCAACAAGGATGTCATAGAAGTCATGTAAAGGAACCTCATGTAAAGTTCACCACTACACAAGTTGTCATAGACAACAAGGAGGGTCAAGAACATAAACAAGAATGAAATAATAACATCTTATCTAAGTAAAACATCAAGTGATGTGTGGACTTGTATGTAGGATAGCCCAAGCTAACCAAGTAGTCACACAACTTCAAGTTCTAGACTTGACACCACATGTGAGTTAAAAACTCATACAAAACAGAAAGTTTGTGAGGATAAATCCTCTGATTTTGAATGTCACACCCTTGTTTTTAAGCCCAACCAACCATACAAATGATTGTGAGCAGTAGGATATAGGAATGTGTATGAGATAACTCAAGTTCAAGTAGTATAAACGAAGTTTAAAGTACATCAGAAAGTTTCAGTCCACTTTGGAGCCGTTTTTGTGAATTCCCAGGTCTGGATTTGCCATGGCAAACCCGTGGGATCAAACCTAAGGTTCATCCAAGTGTTTTGAAAGAAGAATCAAGGTAAAATACTAAGAAATGAGCAAGTTATGCTCACTTTGGCAAAGTATGACGAATCTGTCAAGTCTTTGGATTTCCAGCAGATTGAGGAGTGTTTGAGAGAGATCAAGAGAGTTGTACAGTGGAAAAATGCTTAGAAGAGGCTTGGTATTTATAGGGGAAGGAGTTAGGGTTAGTGGGAGGTGATTAAATGAGGTTTTGAGGCCATTGGGTGAGATTAGGAGGTGGGATTTTGTGCAAAACCGCGGCTGTTTAAACTTTCTGCCCGCCAGACCCCCTTACGGTCCGCAAGGCTTCGGCTGAAAACACTTTTTTTATTTTGTTGATTAGGGCCTTGTGCAATGTTATATATTACGTGTTTTAGGACTAATTTAGGGCTTCTAAGCATATGTAGCATATACCAAGGAATAGTGCAAGTATAAAAGAGTATGATTATGTATAAGTTGCGTGTATAAGTATCGTACGAAGTATGTATGTCACGTATTGGTAAGTTTATCACACGTTTGCAAGTATCACGAATTATGTATCATATGTATGAATGTATGGAGGTATATAACATGAACTGAAATAAAATAGGAGTTTCGTGATGATTCAAGTCTCGGATTACAACGAAAGGACGAATACAAGATTACAAAGTTTCCAAAAATAGAATTACAAAACGAGCTTTTTAAATATGGAAAGTATGAAAAAGCAGGTCGTTACAGAGATGGTAGGAGGTGGTGGTTGATGGTGTAACAAACCGAATTTTAATCGAATCCTAGCGTGACACATGTCCAAAACCCTCCATATAATTCAGATGTGTTGAGGGAGAGGTACGAAAGAATCATGAAGGGCATATATAAGAGTTGATGGATTAAAAAGGTGAAAAAGGCAATTTTCTTGCCTCTGGCAGTCCCTTGCGGACCACAACACCTAACCTCTTGCGGTTCGTAAGAGTTTAAAGTTTTGTGCGTCTGAGTTGCAGACCGTAAGGCCTAACCCCTTCAGTCCACAAGCGTCCGCAAGGACCGCAAGAGGATAATATTGTGTTCATTCCGGACTATAGAGCCCTCCAGATAATCGCACCTAGATTAATAAACTTTGGGTACGGTTGTGCTACGAGAACTAAATACACTGTGAGAAATATAGCTAGCACAGGTAGATACTTTTTAACCTATTTTATTTATAAAACTTGGGATATGACACTAGTCACTTAAAGGAGGTATTGTAAAATGGGCAAATGCTTTTATAAATGTAAGAACCCGGTTTAATCCGATTTTCTTGAATAACATTAAAGAATTGGGGATTAAAGTACTGTGTCCGGAAGTCCCGACTCATTAATTGTAATAATCATAAATAAGCACGGGGTGTAGGCATACACTTGACAAATGTACAATATGAAATGGTGTGATATTGATCATGTACGGGGCATTTGATTTCTGGTCCCTGGATGTATTGACAAGCATGTAAAATCTGGTGACAAGAAATCTATCCCATATATAATAAATGATTACCAAATGGTTTTCGTATATATATATATATACCAAATGATATTCCAATGATTTTCAAAAAGAGTCAGTTAATAGTATGCGTAAGCTGACGTATTTTTTAAAGATACACCGCAGGCGGCGAGCCTCAGTAGTAGGTTGGATACCGTTCACCCATAAAGATTTGGAATTTGCAACTCCACAGCTAAAGACCTATGACGTCTAAAGTCCTTTTTGTTTGATCATGCCTTGTAAGATATTTATAGTGAACACGTCAAGCTTTTTAATATTTGTACTTTTTCTCCTTGCTTACGCTGCCAAATGTGATTCTGTTATCCGACCGTCACTCATAAACCCTAAGATCTGGCCCACAAGAAAAGTAGGGTGTGACAGATTGGTATGAGAGCTACAGATTTGAGGGATTTAGACACTAGTCTTTTGTGTCTAGACTCAAATTTCACATCCGCATATTTTATAGGAAAACTTTGTGCCTAAATCACCTGGGACTTAGGGTAGTAATCTATATAGTTATTGATTATATATATATATATATATAGGGCTCAGTTCAAAAGAGAACCACCATGAGTTGTGAGAACCGTGAGAACTCCTTCTTCCTGCGCGAGTTGGGCCAAAATTTTTTTGCATAAACGTTGATAAAATATTATAAACACATCTGTAAAAAAAGTAAAAAAATGGTCCAGTCGCTAGTTTTGACTGATGCAAGTTTTTTTTACAAGTTGGTGTAAATTTTGTACGAACTATATTTTTTTTACGCCTCATGTAAATGTGTGTGCGGCATTTTAAAAAAAATTGCTGAAACAAGTGATTCTTATTGACTTTTGAGAAAAAAATTCGGAAAAACTTTTTGGTTGGCCTAGTTCTCACGGTTCCCCTCGGGGGAAAAGTGAAATTGCACTAATTTTAATGTTATTTTACTAATTTCGTGAAAATAACGTTAAAAGCAGCGGACGGTTAATCATGCATCATGTGGTTGCGTTGATAGCCGAAAGACAAAAGGGTAGATGCACTAATCGGCCTTTTTCCCGATTGTTGAGTGTTATGTGCCTTATGTCCAAGGCTTGATGCAAAACTACTATAGAGCCGGGGGTCTCATTGGAAGCAGTTTCTCTATTCCTACGGGGTAGAGGTAAGCCTGTCTACATCTTACCCTCCTTAGACCCTACCTTAGCTTTGCTATTGGTGGGATTTACTGAGTACGATGATGATGATGACATATATATATATATATATATAGGATTACGAGTTGCGAGAACCGCGAGAACTTTTTGATCCGGGGCGAATTGGGCTAAATTTTTTTTGCAAAAACATAGATGAAATATTATAAACACACCTGCAAAAAAATTTAAAGAAAATTGTCGAGTCGGTAATTTTGACTGATGCAAGTTTTTTTACGCCTGGCGTAAATTTTATATTTAATTTTACCTCAGGCGTAAAAAAAACTTGCATTAGTCAAAACTACGACCTCAACAATTTTTTTACTTTTTTTACACCTGGTGTAAATTTTATATTTAATTTTACCTCAGGCGTAAAAAAACTTGCATTAGTCAAAACTACGACCTCAACAATTTTTTTTACTTTTTTTACAGATGTATTTATAATATTTTCATCTACGTTTGTGTAAAAAAATTTGGTTCAACTCGCCCCGGATCAAAAGGTTTTCGCAGTTCTCGCAACTCGTGGTGGTTCTCATTTTAACCCATCCCTATATATATATATATATATCCTGTAAAAAACTAAAAGTGTGAGAAGGATAAGAAAGATTCTGGTGATGACAAGTGTCCGTATCTATTTTATTAGATTAAGGCTATAATGGTAATTTTACTAATAATCCTAATTAAAGATAAAATCTTTGTAACCGTTTAAGGAGTTTTTTAGGGAATTCAGTTATTTTAGGAATTCATCCTCAGTTCGTATAAAACACCATACGAATTCCAGAAAAACACCACAACTTGAATCGTAATATAACCATGGTATTCTAACATCTGTAATGATTTTTGTTATTTTTGCAGATATAAAACACCATACATATTCCAAAAACACCATGAATTGAATCATAATACAGTCGTGTTGTTTTAAACATTTAGAATGATTCTATTGCTATTCCAGGTGTAAAACACCATGACTGTAATCACAATACATTGTTACATACTCTAGATGTTAAAACACCATGACTTGAATCATAATTCATTATTTGCAATGATATGGTATCTTATTTACGTCATGGTATTTTACTGTAAAACACAACGCCTTGAATCACAATACATTTAAAACACTACTAGTTTAAAATCTCGTGTGTTACACAGGCGGTATAAAGATAATACTTTTTATAAATCTATCAATTTAATAAATTACACATAGATATAAATTCTACTATACTCACAATAGGTTTCCGTGTTATGACTATTAACATACATTAATACTTCCACTCGTTAACATGAAGTGACTTCTCATTAACAAATAAATACAAAAAAAAATCACAGGTCGTTTTATATAATATATTTTACTTTATTTAATATATAGTGTAATTCATTTTATCATAATACGAAATGATGCATTAAAATTATGGAAAATATTAAATTACAATATACAAGTTTTTTTGTTCTTTATTTCTGTTGTATATGAGATTTGAAGTTTTGAACCTAAGATCTTCAAATCTAAGTGTACCTAAATGCTTTTACCTTTGCTCATTAATCACCAACGTCATTGGTAATTACAATATATAAGTAATAAACATATAAGCAATCTATAAATTCTAAATATTTTTTGTACCTCACATTTGTCATCTTATTTGTAAGATTTTTCATCTTCGTTTAATATTAGTAACTAAACTTTGTATCTTTTTTTTATTCTTTATAGCATCATTGCTCATGAGAAAAATTTGATTCTTTTAAGTACAAACTAAACCATTAATAGTGATTATGTTTGACTTTTATTAATAATCATTGACTAAACATCAAGTTGTTGTTTATTTATAAGTTATGCAAACATTTAAGATAGAAATGATTTGCAAGATTTCATTAAAAAATAGTAGTAACAATACACAAAAGGTAATAATTATTATATTAATTTATTTAAAACAAAAAAGAAGGCAATTTAAACTATTATCATTCTTGAACATAATTAAAAACTTTGTTATTTTATAACTTGAATGCGTTAAATATATATTATAATATTTAAAAGTCAGTTATATTTTCAGTTACAATTACAGATTATTTTTTAAAAATTCATTGTATTTTATTGAGTGTTTTAAGAATGACGACTTCAAAAAGGAAAAAACTATGACAATTATATGGAAATTGCATTTACAATTTAGTTACAAAACGAACTTTATATAAAGGAGAACACAATCTCGAAATTAAAGTAAAAAATCTCATAAATATAAAAAATGATTTGATTAATCTTAAAAAGGAATGTATTTAAAATTTCAATGATACATCAAAATAATCAAAAAAATTTAATTAATTAATATAAAAAATACGTATGCAGTCAATTTTTCAATAGTTTATTCAAGATTATATAAATTTTTTTATCAAACTTCCCATAATAAATCTAAATGTTAAAGTAACTAAATATTGAAAAATTTAACGGATCAACAAATACCTAGTTAAAAATCGGTGTAAAATAACTAATCATATGCAGACCTAGTTAAAAATCGGTGTAAAATAACTAATCATATGCAATACTCTGCAAATAATTTTTGATGAAGAAAATACTATTATATTATAAAAGATAACATTCCATGGGTTTATAGCCTAGTGGCATCTTGTGGGTGGGATAAAGGTTTAGGACCAACAAGTCCTGGGTTCAATTCCCACAAGGGGGGTTTCTCATATTTATTGGGTTTCCTCCTGAATTAGTGAGGCATTATTGCCTAGTGGAGATGGATATGATCGGGTGGTTCCGTTGATGGCACGATGATACTCCGGTGCTCCGTCAGTGATCCAAATTTGCCGTTCAAAAAAAAATATTATAAAAGATAATAAAGGAAAGCGGATATACTTTAAAAAGAGGACAAACCCATACTATTTTCTGCAAATAATTTTTTAAATGGAAATAGTCTGAAAAAAGGAAAGTCTGGTTTCTTTAAAATTTGTGACAAAATAAATGAAACAAAAGACTTGTGTTTTCCTTCCTAAAACAAAATAATAATGATTATAACAATGCCACGTGACAACTAATAACTTAAGTGATTGACATGTGGTCTAAGATGGTTTTGATTTATTATAATTTATAGATTGTATGAACATAGAAAAAACACCATGGACCAAAACAGTCAATCGAAACGTAATTTTTTCTCTACATAAGTATAACAATAGGTACTCATATTAAAGATAAAAAACACTCGTTATTATGGTGTAATTTAAAAAAAAAAGAATTACGTGTAAAAAGTTATTGACGTTTAAAAAAGAAGGGAAAATTTGCATGCCGATTGCATGTGACTTTCTAAATTTAAAAATGTTAATCTTACCTTTATATTTTTAATCTAGAAAATTAATTATTTTAATTGTTACACTATTTACAAGTTTTTCATCAAGATCTCAACCATTAGATTAAAGATCTAATCGTTTAGATTATTTCTTATCCTTCTCATAAAAAAACATCTTTTTTACAATAACCTTACTATATATATATATATATATATATATATATATATATATATATATTATATACACACATACTTGACAGGAATATGCCACCCAAAGTACGAGGACACGACAAAGGACAGATGTTTGAGCGCGGACCACAACAATCTCACTCACAACAATCTAGGGGATCGTTCCATGCATCAAACTAGCTTAACTCGCCCCATCCGAGCCAATACCAGCAGGACTCCGACTCCGACCTAGAGATGCCAAACTCCAGAACGGGCTTTATTTCTTTCTTTAATAAGGGTGTATTATTTCATTGCATGGGTTTTATTAAGAAGAGACAATAAAACTTCATATCCATATAGGATAGACGTGACGATAAGATGGCGTAATAAAGCCCATAAAGACTCCACCCTCCAACCTTAATGAAAAAGAAAGTTACTTTCCTCATGTATTTAATATGTTTGATTACATTTCTTTATTTTTTTCATATCTATAATGATTGAAAGTTGCACGTATCTGTGTAATGCTTAAAAAGTTTCACATTAGTTTGGAAATTCTTTATTCGGATTAAGGAGCTTTATTTTTTCATCATTAAGCATGTAAAAAACGATGTAATTACTACCTTTAAAAGAAATCTTTAAATCGTCTACTTTTAAGTATAACATTTTAATATAACCAATTAAAAAAAACTATCATACTGGTTTCAAGTATCTATGTGATATCGTTATAAATTATAATATAACTAGTATTAAGCTCCTCCGGTTGTCGTAAAACTGTATTAAGTAGTACCAAAGCTATACCACCGTTAGCGACCACCAATACCGGAAAAGCTCGTAAAAAACAAAAATAAATAAAAACGAAAAAAATAACGCCGAGCGAAAAGCAAACGTAAAATCTCTGAATCACGCCCGTTCGTTGCAGAGAAATTAAACCGAAATGTAAAACATAGAAAAAATAACTAAGTGAATCCATGGCCCGCGTATTGTGACTACTTGTCAAACGGAGAAAAATAGATGTGTTGCGACGGGCCAATCAAACAGGAAAAAATATAGGAAAAAATGTTGAACCCCTTACGTATGTTGTGGTGCCTTAACTCACAAAATTTATAACGAAACGAAAAACTTGGGAAAAATGAAAAGTATGATGGACCAAAACTGAAAATAAAAAAAAAGTTGGGGTTAAATTACAAAAGATGAAAAGCTTTGTGTTAAAAGTAAAAAAATCAAAGGATCTAAATTGTAAAAGCAGAAAAGTTTTGGGATATAAAAAAAAACGAAAAGAAACCCCTATATATGAGGTACAACACTATAAATTATAAAAAAGTTAATTTTTTTTAAACTTTAATAAACTATTATATATTATATATTAATAGAGCAAACTTTAGTTAACGTTAAAGACTTATTTATTATCTGCATAATACACGATATGGTTTTAATTTACTTATTATTCTTTAATTAGTTTAATATTTATGAATTAATTCTTTTCATATTAGTTTAAGAGAAAAGATATTAATAATTTATTAGATATTTATAATATTATTAAAAGATTGAAGGAAAAAAATATCATGTGACATTAACTGAAGTTATTTATTAATCTTAGATAAAAATAAGGATAAAGATAAGATAAGTGATATTTATAGTTTATTAATATCATTTATTATCTGCATAATACATGATACGGTTTCAAACTACTTATTATTCTTTGATTAGTTTAATATTTGTAAATTAATTCTTTTCATATTTGTTTAAGAGAAGTTATATTAATAATTTATTGGATATCTATAATATTATTAAAAGATTGAAGGAAAAAAAATGTCATGTGACCTTAATTGAAGTTATTTATTAATTTTAGATAAAGATAAAGATAAAGATAAGTGATATTTATATTTTATTAATATTAAAAGAAACATATTAAACAAATATAAATAAAATATATGAGGTTGAAAGAAAAATGCCATATGACATTATTTGAAGTCTTTTATTATAAGTTAGATTAGATGAGTTAACATTTTAATTTAACCAACTCACAAGAAACTATCATACTAGTTTTATGTATCTATATAATATTGTAAATCGTTACAAACTATAATATAATGAGTTATTTTAATTGATTAGATGACTTTTGATTTGTATATGAGCTTTAAAATAAGTATACCACTGAAACATATTATTCTTAAATGTAATGTAATGATAAATGTATTTTATATAACCCTCTTAATACAATTTTCGTTTAATTGTTATACGCCTTCTTAAACTTGTTAACTTAAAAATACAGACCCTTTAAACCATTTTTCACTTGATAAGCCCTCTTCATACAGTTTTCTTTTAATTGATATACGCCCTCGTAAACTTGGTAACTTAAAATACACGCCCTTTAAACCATTTTTCACTTGATAAGCCCTTTGTTGTTGTATACAATAATGATAATTATTAATAATATCATACAAAGTTATTCGCATAAGAAGCGTAGTAAGCAACAAGGAGGCAACACATGTACACACGTAGATTTTATGTACATGTTTTGGTTTATGGGCAAGGGTATTTACATATATAGATTCTTGCCACTCATAACACCATCATGTAAAATGTTATAACCGCACACTACTCTATGTAATCAATATACTATTTCAGAACTGGGTGCATAACAACACCATTTAAAATTCACATACCCACAATGTCTTAAAATTGGATAACACCATGTAAATGGTACAATAATAGGGTTATAACGGGCTATGCGATACACTTTTTAAAAAACACACAATTTTTTTAATATAGCAATTTTGTGCCTATGATCATGCAAATGATTCATCATATTTGCTACATCATGATAGTTGGTTAAAGCTCTCAACCCAAAGTTTAACTCATTACCAGGAATAAGATAATGATAGTGCATAATCGACCCATCAACATAACTAGCTCTCTAGCAATGGAATCTAGTTCACTAATAGCGATTTTTCCTTATATCAACTTAATCAATCTTACCATTTTCTTAAACCCTATTGGGAAACTCGGAAAAACCTCTTCCATGGTATAACTTTAGAAAGAAACAGCCTCAGATGTATACCTGAAAAACACAATACGAGGGTTTTTAACAAAAAAAACATTGTAATCAAAATCATCATGACATTGAATATACTTACGATCTATATCTTGATCAAAGTCATCGTATTCCTTTATGATCATCCACGTTACAATCATAAGCCCTAAACCCTAATCATTGTCTGTTGGCTTTAAACCGTCCAGTAATAAGGATGAATGAGGGAAATATGAGTAAATGAGAAAAAGAAGGGCCAAGGTATCATTTTATACAACAACCAAACCCAATAAATCCCATAAGTAGCAAAACTATATTAGGGTCTAGGGTGGGTAAGATGTAAGCAAACCTTACCTCTATCCCTGGGTAGAGATGTTATTTCCAGAGAGACCCACGTCTCAAATCACACAGAGTGATATATAAAACATGAGGTATATATGTATGTTTGTATATAGAAAACTACCATTAATAACATAGGTAGTGAGAGAATACATGGTTAAAAATAGGAAAATATAACATTAGAAACAACCTAGAGGCATATATACAAGAAACAATCACATGTAAATTCCACCTAACGTGCAAACAAAAGTAGGTCAGTATGACACAGCTAAAACGTGTTTATACCCTCCCCTAAAAGTCTTTAACCTTAATCTTACGTCTCCACAAACTCATATCATAGACCATGTCCTCAGAGTGGTGCAACCCTAGTAAATCTTGTCTAATCCACTTGTCCTGTGTTAATTTGGGTTTGCCTCTACTCTAACTGGCTCAGTCGTTTGCCACCCCTTCACTTGCCCAAACCATCTTAATCTCCCATCACTTATCTAATCTGACAATCTAGTTACTCCCAACCGCTGCCTAAAAACCTCATATCTTATTCGGTCAAACCGTGTGTGGCCACACGTCCACCTCTACATCCTCATCTCAGCTACCTCCATCCTAAATGCTACCCTATAAAATTTCATTTTTAATTTAGTTGGAAAAGTACTTCTGCACAAAACCCTAGTAACTTCTTTCCACCAACACCATCCCACCTGGATGTGGTGGCTACGTCAGCATCTATCTCCTCGTCCCTTTTGTACAAAAGATCCTAAATACATAAAATTAGTCACATGCAGAACCAGTTGACCCCCAAAGGTAATCTGAGAGTCCTTGTCATTGCCTACGTCACTAAAGTCACAGTACAAGTACTCGGTCTTAGACCGACTAATCCTTAACCCCTTGCTCTCTAACACTACGCTCCACTCTCCTAGCCTCCCATTCAGTCTTAGTTTACTCTCCGCAATTAACACGATATCATCTTCAAAAAGCAAGCACCATGGAATTGTCCCCTAAATTAACTTTGATAACTCATCTAGGACAACTACAAACAAGAAAGGGCTTAAGGTGTAACGCCCTGCGTTTTCATATTCTCTATATTTGGAAACCCTTGCTTAAAATCCTATTTTTCGGAAACTTTGTACTCTCGTTGCCGTCCTTCGTTGCAATCGATATATTATCCAAGACTCTTGATTCGTTATTACACAATGGGACTCGATGCTCGTTAAACTAGTCAAAACTCTTAAAATAATAAGATTCGGAAGCTTCGTGATAAGAATAATCGTTTAAAGGTTTTTTTAATCCTAATTTAAATTCGTTCATAAATATGTTTATTTACCTATACTATTTTATTTAATTAATTAAATTAATTAGTTTTACTATTTAAAAGTTTAATTATTTATAAACTAGTTAGCCTCGTTAATTTTTAAAGTTAGTAAATACAAACTAACCTAGTTAGTTTAAACTAAGAAGTTAGTTCCTTTAAAAATAACATAACTTGAGTTTTAATTAAAGTCAAGGGGTGTTAGAGTCAATTTCTGAAACTTAAAACTTACAGGGACCGTTTGGGTGATTGTTGAAAGTATAGGTATAAAAGGAAGGAAAAGAAAAAAGTAAATAAACAAAAGTGCTGACCGCGGGGCTCGAACCCGGGTCACCAGTTTCAGCAACCGCGCGCTGAACCAGCTGAGTTGCAGCCTTTTTATTGAGTAAATCGGCCTGCATTTCATTTAGCCATTCGTTAAACAACCTGATCAGTGAACAGACGCGAATTAAGGCGCGATTTTGAGTTTATTTTTGAGTTTAAACCTTGTTTTAGCATTAATTATCCAACTACAAACTAACCTAAACCTTCCCTATATATACCAAGTGTTCTCTAAGCCATTTACACTTTTCAAATCACTCTAAACACTCTCAAATCCTCAGATAATCAGCTGCAAATCTCAAGTTCGAGCAGATGTACCAACCTTCACAAATGTATGCATAACTCTCTCATTTCTCAACGGTTTTCATCCATTCTTTTTCCCACTTGCTTGTACAACCTTAGGAACATTTCCAGAGGTTTTCCATGGAAAACCAAGCCCTGAAATGTCGCCAAAAAGGCTCCAAAGTGGACTGTTTGTTTCTAATTTCGTTTAAACTTGTTAATCCTAGTTGAACTTGAGTCTAACTCATCTCAAAACTATCCTTATGCTTATAACCTCATCTATGGTTAGTTAGGCTTAAAAACAAGGCTGAGAAATGTTCAATCAGAGGTTAAAACCTCACAAACATTCTATTTTAGTTAGGGTTTTACCCACAAGAAGTGTTCAAGCTTGAAGCTTGATGAATGTGTGATTGTTAGACTAGCTTAGGCTATCTTTCATAAAAATCCACTCACTTCTTGATCTTTTCTCATAGAATAGTTGTTCTTATTTCATTCTTTACTTGTATGTTCTTAACCCTCCTTGTTGTTCATAACAACAAGAGTAGTGGTGAACACCAAAGAGGTTCCTAAATGGATGGTTTTACCTCCTACCTAATGCTTGACTTATGTGACCCCAAAGAGGTTCTAAGTGGATGGTTAATCCTCCAACCTCATGCTTGACCCATATGACTTATAATAATTATATAAAACATCTATATTATCTATATAATACACATGTATATATCTAAGTAACTAGCCTTGATGGTGACTTAGTAGTTATTTATCAATAACATGTTACATCATCTATGACCATGCACTTGTTACGACTCTAATAGATCTTTGAATCCATGAAAACACACAAACTCCCTCGAGTATCAATAGTGTCAAGAACAAGTGTTATGTTTACAAGATGATTATTTTCACATATGTCTATTTTCATGTACTAAACTCCAAATCCTTAGACCAAATATAACCATCCCTTAAAACTCCACATCGAACATTTCAACCTTCTAGTCTCAACAACTTCGTCACAGTGGATAATTGGAAAACACATGCAATTTTGTGAGTATATTCGAACCCATTTTTACTTTTAACACTTTTGGGTGCAACATGTATTCTATATAAACACACGAACACTTGAAACTAATTGAATCACTCTCTATCCATGTTAAACATGATACTATATGATGCTTGTTAATCTCGTATGTTATGTAAACTTCTGTGTCTATATGCTCTTTAACTTCATACAAGCCTACCTTAACAATTATAGCGCTATAGGAGTAATGCACCGCCTACTAGTCTCGGGGTATTGTTAAGTTAAACTATTTACCTCCCGTTATTCTTTGGGATAGGCTATTTTAAGGCATTGTATTCTTAGGGTTTGAACATATACTTGACACTGTTTCAACATACTAGTAACTTGCATATTGTGATTCATGTTGGATACGAGCCATTAGACAAATTTAAACTATTTTATACTATGTATCAAACTCGTATACTCGCCTTTGCTTTTGCATTGAACTCTATTTTAATACATGTTGCAGGTTCGTTAGACAAGATGAGGCTAAGCGAAGAAACAAGATTTAAGTGTACTTAGAAACACACTTAGATTAACTATTTTTTTGTATATTCGAAATAATGTCGTTTATGTTGACTTCTTATATTATACTTTAGCAATTTATGAAATTTAATTTAATTCATATTGTCACATAGTGTTATGATGTTTTGAGCAAATTGTTCGTCTCATCCCGATGTTTCCACCATCAGTTGGGGTGTGACAGATTGGTATCAGAGCCATAACTATAGAGAATTAGGAAAAGTAGGAATGCTTTTACCTAGTCTATAGTTTTAGAGCTTCATTCTTATGATTTGCTTGAAACTGTTTGCGTGCCACTTTATTTGTTCTTATTTATTCTCTTTGAATCTTTTAAGTATATATGACGATTTATCTATATGTCATTTTATCTTTATGTGCTATTCTTAACATGCTTCTTATGTGTTTATACTTGTTTATTTATTCTCATTATTATGTGTTAACACTTGTTTTATTATGTGTTAATACTCGTTTTGTTATTCCATTCTTTATGTACCATTTTTGACATGTTTATAATTGTTTGTTTAATCTTTAACATACATCTTTCTCGCACATTTTATTCGATTTCACTAAACTCAAAAACACTCGCATTATACAAACGAGACGATTTCACCAAACTAGGTGTGAAACCCACAATTTGATGAACGACTCTCAATCTATATATTCTTTTTACACGAGATTCATCATCAAGTTAGGAGTGAAGTCCTCATCTTGATGAAGAATTTCAATTTAAAATTCTAGTGGACCCTCGTCAACGTGTCGAAATTAAACTTTGACCCGATGAGTACCAACCACACTTAGGACACGAAATCGCCAAGTTAGGGGTGAAACCCGCATCTTGTCGACTAGTCCCACTCCTTGATTTTCATAAATCCCACCAAGTCTCGAATTTTCGATTGAATTGGGACATGTAGTAACCGGAAGGGTGAATACCGTTAACCGACGTGTCGGCGAGAGTATACCACCTATTAGGCCAAATCATGCTTCTCAAATTCAACAGACTTTTCGACCACTCTGGATTAGTCAACGTTCCGTTTCGGAACCGTCCAAGTTTTAATCAAATTCACATTTCATTATTCTCGATCATTTATGATATAATTCCCTCATTTCAAATTCGAATTATTTTCGAGATTTCACTTTTATGCATATATCGCGCTAATACTTTTTCATACATTCATACGTTATTCACATACATGATTTCACATAATTTTAATTATATCCCTCGTAACAATAAATGGAGGCACATCATCAAGATAGGAGTGATTTCATTACCTTGACGACTAACTCCGTTTCTTTTCTCATCTTACAACGACCTCACCAACGAGTTAGGGGTGATTCCCTTACTTAGGTGATCGTTAACAAGACCTTATTTTAATAGACTATATTATGTACACACTATTATGTTTATACCCAAATTGATTATAATTAGTCAAATTTTTATTCATCTCAACATGCACCGTTTAAACTTACTTCTTATCCTACAACCTATTTTCACATTCACTCACATACACGAAATTCTTAACATTATCGTAAACGCTCATTTCTTGATTTCAAAATTTCATGAAATGCTTCTTATCAATTTAGCCGGCCCAATAAATCCATTGCCCACAAAATTTCGTATTCCACGTAATCACTTAAACACATTATCTCGCATCGTTATACTAAAGATCGTTATTTTGCAATTGAGAATCAAACCAACTTTTCATACAAACTATCACAAATATTATTCGATCGTTGGCCAAAACTCTTTTCAAAATCAACAAAGTATTTTATTGAGAACACTTTTCACGATCCCTAAGCTCATATACCAAATTTCTTTTTTCTAAGGATCAACGTTTTCACAATAATCTCTAAACTTTGAATTTTTTTTTCTTCGTTAATGAAAAGTTATTTAAAACTTCTAGAACCTTTTCAAACATTACTCGATACGTCAAAAGAATTTAAAAACATGTGGGCAAGGAAACTTCATAAGAACCAATAATTTTTCAACGTATGTAAATTAAAAAAAAACCACAAGAGTAGCATTTCATTCTTTTACAATGTACCATTTCACGCAACCAATGGATGCTTTATATCCTCTTCACTTGCACAAACTAGACTCTACATTCCCAATTCGACTTAATCCATTTTGATTTAATTTTTCTCAAGCGACTACACGCACATATCATTTTACACGTTCTAGTCAATATCATACAACAACCTTGTGCATACCACTCGTTTCCTTCTCGTTCTTACTCAAACCTTCTTAATCTTTTACGTGCTCTAATTCGTAAATTTCGATTAATGTTACAAACAAAACCATTATTTCTTACACTCATATTTATACATTTTATGTCTATACTTATATCCATATTTACACATTTATGTTTATAATTCAAAATTTATACATTTACATTTATATCCAACACTTATACAATTTTGTTTGTATCTATATTCATACCCATATACACATTCATGCATTGTACGTTGGTACTTATATTTCCCCTCGTTTATGTTTATACTAATGATCACATTCATATTTCCACTCATACGTTTTTCATACTTAAACATATTTTACACCTATAGTCATACCCACATTCATCTCATACACTTCACCTACACCTACACTTATACAATTATGGTTACACTAATATTCACAATCATGTTCTACTCATATTTATTCAATTATGCTTACACTTATCCTCATGTTCATACACCTTGTTCTTACTTATACAATTATTCCTACACTTATATTCATACTCATACATTCTATTGATTCTCAAACCTTCGTGTTTTGCACTCATATTCATATTCATATTCGTGCTTATGCATCTTATGTTCATACTCATACTCGTATTCATACTCACACGCGGTGTGTTCATATGTATACTCGTACTCGCATTTATACTCACGTTTATACAATTTCTGTTATACTCGTACTTATGTTTAGACTCTCATTTATACGATTTGTGTTTATACCCACGTCATTCGTTTGTGCTCAAATTGCACTGACATTGGCACTCATTTTTCATATGTGTCATGTTTATACTTGTGATCATACTATTAACCATGTGTTTGTCGTTATGCTCGCATGCGCCTTCATATTTAAAACTTATGCTACTCATGCTTTTATTCATACACAAAATTTATACATTCGCACCAGTACGCGAGCGAAACCCGAGGGAATTCGCTTACGTTGGTCTTATACTATTTGGAACGCAAACATACTTATATGCTACATTTCTATACACACACAATCTTATTTTCAGAATTTGTGAATACCTTAATTCATACGCAACTAGTACGGGCTATACGGATCATGCGACAATCAATATAACCGCGGGTGCACACGGGATTATGATGATAAGCGTATGAGAACCATAGAGTGTACTACTGCATGTGGTAAAACACAGAATGTAACATTGCACCGAATAACGAAACGGATGTAACATGGTCGAAACATGGTGGATACGCCGCTAGTATATCCTATATATAAGTGTTTCCACCATATTACCGAACTTTCGTAGAACGTGCCATGAGTAATTCAGTGCTTTGCAAACCTTTGGACCTAATTCAACTTTAAACAACTCACAAACGCATTTATCCGATTATCCACGACGAGACTTCATTCTTAAGCACGCTACTTTCGTCCATCCAGCACTTATGCGATTTCTAATACTCGCATTCGTGTATTCAACATCAATCGTTCACTTTTATACTCTCACTATTCTCCATTATTCCTTGTCCTCTTATACGAACCACGTTCACAATCACATCAGTTTAAACATTCGAATCCTAACTTATCACCTTACCTTTAAAACCATCTTTCTATTCTTTATTCTTGTGTAAACATACTTAGTAGACACTTATCACTTTATTTACTAAACCCTCTCGTTCCTCTCAATAAACAACTTTTACAAATGTGTGATTTTATACTATCCTTAAAAACTTCCTATGCAAGCTACCCCACTTTCATCAAAATACAAACCGTCTTCACAAGATTCCTCTTCCTAATATGACGCATTTTAAATTGAGATTTTCAAACTTATTTAAACTCGCTTTAACCATATACGCACCCGTATGTTTTCAATTATGTTTGGTACCTCAAATCAATTTAGACAAATGAACTCCTTTATAATTTGTCTTGTCATTCTTCGAGATTTCTTACTTTTTACGTTCGAAATTTTCAAGTCTCCGTTTTGAATAATCACTTTTTGCCAAAACTCTTCAAGTTTTCCTCTTGAATAAATTTCGGGACGAAATTCCCTAAAGAATGAGAGACTGTAACGCCATGTGTTTTCATATTCTCTATATTTGGAAACCCTTGCTTAAAATCCTATTTTTCGGAAACTTTGTACTCTCGTTGCCGTCCTTCGTTGCAATCGATATATTATCTAAGACTCTTGATTCGTTATTACACAATGGGACTCGATGCTCGTTAAACTAGTCAAAACTCTTAAAATAATAAGATTCGGAAGCTTCGTGATAAGAATAATCGTTTAAAGGTTTTTTTAATCCTAATGTAAATTCGTTCATAAATATGGTTATTTACCTATACTATTTTATTTAATTAATTAAATTAATTAGTTTTACTATTTAAAAGTTTAATTATTTATAAACTAGTTAGCCTCGTTAATTTTTAAAGTTAGTAAATACAAACTAACCTAGTTAGTTTAAACTAAGAAGTTAGTTCTTTAAAAATAACATAACTTGAGTTTTAATTAAAGTCAAGGGGTGTTAGAGTCAATTTCTGAAACTTTAAACTTACAGGGACCGTTTGGGTAATTGCTGAAAGTATAGGTATAAGAGGAAGGAAAAGAAAAATGTAAATACGCAAAAGTGCTGACCGCGGGGCTCGAACACGGGTAACCAGTTTCAGCAACCGCGCGCCAAACCAGCTGAGCTGCAACCTTTTTATTGAATAAACGGCCTGCATTTCATTTAACCACTCGCTAAACAACCTGATCAGCGCAAACATACCTGAACAAACGCGAATTTAGGCACCATTTTGAGTTTATTTTTGAGTTTAAACCTTGTTTTAGCATTAATTATCCAACTACAAACTAACCTAAACCTTCCCTATAAATACCAAGTGTTCTCCAAGCCATTTACACTTTTCAAATCACTCTAAACACTCTCAAATCCTCCCATAATCAGCTGCAAATCTCAAGTTCGAGCAGATGTACCAACCTTCACAAATGTATGCATAACTCTCTCATTTCTCAACGGTTTTCATCCATTCTTTTTCCCACTTGCTTGTACAACCTTATGAACATTTCCAGAGGTTTTCCATGGAAAACCAAGCCCTGGAATGTCGCCAAAAAGGCTCCAAAGTGGACTGTTTGTTTCTGATTTCGTTTAAACTTGTTAATCCTAGTTGAACTTGAGTCTAACTCATCTCAAACCTATGTTCTTATGCTTATAACCTCATCTATGGTTAGTTAGGCTTAAAAACAAGGCTGAGAAATGTTAAATCAGAGGTTAAAACCTCACAAACATTCTATTTTAGTTAGGGTTTTACCCACAAGAAGTGTTCAAGCTTGAAGCTTGATGAATGTGTGATTGTTAGACTAGCTTAGTCTATCTTTCATAAAAATCCACTCACTTCTTGATCTTTTCTCATAGAATAGCTGTTCTTATTTCATTCTTTACTTGTATGTTCTTAACCCTCCTTGTTGTTCATAACAACAAGAGTAGTGGTGAACACCAAAGAGGTTCCTAAATGGATGGTTTTACCTCCTACCTAATGCTTGACTTATGTGACCCCAAAGAGGTTCTAAGTGGATGGTTAATCCCCCCACCTCATGCTTGACCCATATGACTTATAACAATTATATAAAACATATATATTATCTATATAATACACATGTATATATCTAAGTAACTAGCCTTGATGGTGACTTGGTATTTATTTGTCAATAACATGTTACATCATCTATGACCATGCACTTGTTACGACTCTAATGGATCTTTGAATCCATGAAAACACACGAACTCCCTCAGGTATCAATAGTGTCAAGAACAAGTGTTATGTGTACAAGATGATTATTTTCACATATGACTATTTTCATGTACTTTAAACTCCAAATCCTTAGACCAAATATAACCATCCCTTAAAACTCCACATCGAACATTTTCAACCTTCTAGTCTCAACAACTTCGTCACAGTGGATAATTGGAAAACACATGCAATTTTGTGAGTATACTCGAACCCATTTTTACTTTTAACACTTTTGGGTGCAACATGTATTCTATATAAACCCACGAACACTTGAAACTAATTGAATCACTCTCTATCCATGTTAAACATGATACTATATGATGCTTGTTAATCTCGTATGTTATGTAAACTTTCGTGTCTATATGCTCATTAACTTCGTACAAGCCTACCTTAACAATTATAGCGCTATAGGAGTAATGCACCGCCTACTAGTCTCGGGGTATTGTTAAGTTAAACTATTTACCTCCCGTTATTCTTTGGGATAGGCTATTTTAAGGCATTGTATTCTTGGGTTTGAACATATGCTTGACACCGTTTCAACATACTAGTAACTTGTATATTGTGATTCATGTTGGATACGAGCCGTTAGACAAATTTAAACTATTTTATGCTATGTATCAAACTCGTATACTCGCCTTTGCTTTTACATTGAACTCTTTTTTAATACATGTTGCAGGTTCGTTAGACAGGATGATGCTAAGCGAAGAAACAAGATTTAAGTGGACTTAGAAACACACTTAGATTAACTATTTTGTTGTATATTCAAAATAATGTCGTTTATGTTGACTTCTTATATTATACTTTAGCAATTTATGAAATTTAATTTAATTCATATTGTCACATAGTGTTATGATGTTTTGAGCAATTTGTTCGTCTCATCTTGATGTGTCCGCCATCGGTTGGGGTGTGATATAAGGCAGACCTTTGGTGGAGTCCTACCTCCATAGGAAACAAATCAGTATCCCCTACAGGCGTCCGAACTCTAGTCTTAGTCCTAACATACATATCCCTAATTAAGTCTATATACTTTCCAGGAACCCCTCTAC
Organism: Scalesia atractyloides; assembly: GCA_947069175.1. Taxonomy (NCBI): domain Eukaryota; kingdom Viridiplantae; phylum Streptophyta; class Magnoliopsida; order Asterales; family Asteraceae; genus Scalesia; species Scalesia atractyloides. The sequence continues at coordinate 79,265,729 of CAMTDV010000005.1, read as the reverse complement.
TCTCTAAACTGTCCCAAATCAGTCTACGAGGCACATTATCATATGCCTTTTCAAGATCAATGAACACCGTATGTAGATCTCGCTTTTTCTCCTTATATTTCTCCATCAATCTCTTTAGAATATGTATTGCTTTCGTGGTTGACCGCTCTGGCATGAAACAAATTGGTTTACCATAACATGAGTTTCCCTCCTAAGTCTAGTCTCAATTCCCCTCTCCCATAATTTCATAGTATGTCATAGCAACTTAATCCCTTTATAATTCTCACAACATTGTGTGTCTTCTTTGTTCTTATATAAAGGTACTACTACACTACTCCTCCATTGATCTGGCATTCTTCCAGGTTCGAAAAATAAGATTGAATAAATTGGTTAGCCATTGAACTCCTATTTCTCCTAAACACTTCCACACCTCAATTGGTATGTGATTCGGCCCGACGGCCTTAGCCCTTTCCATCTTTCTAAGTGATGCCCTTATCTCTCCCTTTGTGAGACATCGATGGTAGCAACTATTCTGTTACCTCCTTTGGGTAGTTAGATTATCATTTTCTTGTTGGTTCCCCCTCGTGCGTTTAAAAGCTTGTAGAAGTACGTTTTCCATCTTAACTTAATATCAAGTTCCTTGACTAAAACTCATCCATTCTCTCCTTTTATAAACTTCACCACTCCTAAGTCTTGCCTCTTATGCTCCCTAGCTTTTGTAATCTTGAACATATCATGTTCCCCTTCCTTTGTATCCAGGCGTTCATACATCCGTTTGTAAGTCATGTTTCGCATCCATCACTGTCGTTTTCGCCTCTTTCTCGGCCTTTTTGTATCTCTCCTTCAAAGTCACTCGTTCCTCCTCTTCTGTGCACACCAAAAGATCCCTAAAGTATTGTTGTTTATCCCTTATTTTAGTGTGCACCTCCTCACTCCACCACCACGACTCCTTACGCCCACCTATTTTCCCAGTTGTGACCCTTAGAGTCTCCTTCGCTACGTTATGTTTTGTATTCTTTTAACTACTCGATCACCTATTGTGTTATGTACCAGCGATCGATGTCTTTGAGTAAATCAACCAGTAAAACAAATTACCTGTCTTTGATTCCAATATTCATCTTAGCAAGATAAAACCTTAGTGCGTTCTCTCTTTTTTTCTTTCTAGGGTTTCATGATTTCTCCATGAAGATTAGGTTTTTTACTTATTGTGAATACTTTTTTGTGTAATTTTAGAAGGCTCAAGAAGGAAGTTTTTATGAATATTTATTTTAACTTTCACTTTTCTTTTAGTAGGATCATGGCATCTCATCATTGAACTAACTAAATATATGTGACAACTGTTGTATATTTCTACTTATGTATTCATATCATCATAAAAAATATGTTAACATGTGATGTAAATAATAAAAACAACTACAGGAAAACCTTTACAAATTAATAATTGATAAAATTAATAATTTGTTCAGTCCCAACTTGAGACCAGGACAAAATTGGACCCCAATCGATAAAATAATAAGATAATAACTTTTTTTGAAATCTCAGTGTAAATATATTGGTCTCAACGAAACTATAAATTAATAGTTTTTTTTAACGGCCAACAAAACTAGATTTATTGAAACTAGCAGGGTGCTAGGCACCAAATTTAGAAGAAAGGACAACTATAAATTAATAGTTACTAAAAGATTCCAAATTCTAAGATTGTCTAGTAAAAAATAATGTGTATTGAAACTTGTTTTTGTAAGATAATGTTTAATGTTGTGTACATGAGAGAAAAAATGTGCATTGAAACTTGTTTTTCTAATTTATTTTTTTGATACCATGAACTAATATGTTGTATTAAAAAACAATGAATTTGACAAATTAAATTAATTTGTGGCTGTACATTGGACTTGAAAATTTAAAGGTCATACGTATCTCTTTAAATTAATAAATTATTATTTTATCGATACAATAATATCTCTCTAAATTAATAAAATATATCGGTCTCAACATTATTAATTTATAGAGATTTTACTGTACTTACATCTTCATAGTCAAGAAGAGCGAATGATGCATAGTAGTTTCACAGTCCAATTGTGTCAGGTTTAAAATAAAAACAAATGAGTAAAACTTTACGTTATTTTTAACTAATCACACTTGTTATGATTAGTGTGAGCCTATTTAGTATTTTTAAAAACTTCGTTTTCAATGATCTCTATCATTTTAAAGAGAAGTTGTAACAATGATCATGTCAAGTTTTTTAACGAGATTTTATTGCAGTTATCTAACAAGTGTGAGAAAATATTGAAAGTGAATTGTATTATTGTTGTTGCCAACATCATTTCGACATTGAATTGTCTCCATTATTTGTTTATACCTTTGAATGGACTTTTCATTTTTCCTTAACCCATTGTTTTGTTGTTGGAAAGACATAATGATGAATATAAATGGTTCACCTATAATAATTGACCGAAATTACTTTGTATGTGGGGTTGACAACTCTTTCCTTTGATGATTGGCAATGGGAGAGAATGGTGTAAATAAATGGTATGTATGCTTGACTATTATATGGAGACTTGCTTAATTTCTCTATAATTTGACACTATACTACATGGCATATGTGAAAATAAGTGAGTTATACATGAGTAAAGAATGTGTGCTGGAATGGACCATTTGCCACACTTGGTTCATGTATTCTTAACTTCAACTCTTCAAGGACTTATAAAGACACTTATTTATGCACATGCATAAAAAGACATGACACATAGACAAATTATATTCGTAATCTAGAGTTGTGCTTTTGAAGAATTACCCCGTATATATACATAGGAATATGAGATAATAAATGGTTTTCAATTCAATTTAATTGTAAAAATATTGAAACACGAACTTTTGAAAGGAAGAGAACTTTTTTTTTTGTAAAAATATAAGAAGAAACTGAATTTCAGATGTGTAAATATGATTTCCAGACTTTTTAATGAGTTTCAATTATACATAAAACAACGATAAATTATGCATAACAACTGTATGTGGAATGCAACAATTATGCATCCATGTAAAAATATTACAAATTTGTTAACAAATGTATAAAAGAAATGTATTATTTATCCATGTAAAAATAATAAAATATTACAAATGTGTTAATAAATGTTAAATGTATAAAAGAAATGTGTTAAATGTTTGTAGCATTGATGATTTGATGTATTATAAAAATGATAGATCAATAACCTTTTATTACTAAGATGATTTTTATGGCTATCTACTAGGGATGAGCAAATCAGATGTAACAACTCCAATTTTCGTTGTTATCTATTTCTTTTGTTGCCATTGTATCTATCATTTGTAATCCCGAGATTCGTTTATAAGAAGTTATGTTAATTAATTATGTTAATTTACAATTATATCGCATCTAATCGCTTGTTAAACGAATCGCTAATTTAACCGCAATTACAAGTAATTATGTTACTTAAATAGCCAAGTGTGTTATTGTTTAATAAACACTTGTGCCATCGCATCGCTTATCTCATCGCATCGAAATCGCAGTTAATTATGTGGTTTTATGCTACTTATGTGTTATGTGTGTTAAGTTTATGATTACAATCGCTATCGCATCGCTCTCGCTTATTCGAATCGCTAAATCGCACTATTACATTGCTTATAACGCTTAATATAACTATCTAATACGAACCGAATTGCCAAACGAACTCTTAACGCGAAATAATCGAACAAAACCTGGCCATCAGGTCAAGTTCGGTCGAACTTGTATACCACAAGTTCGCCCGAACTTGCCTGAGCCAACTTAACCTTACAAAGATCACAAGTCCGCCCGGACTTAGTTCTAAAACTTAAAGAAACTACAAGTTCGCTCGAACTTGTAGCAAGTTCGCCCGAACTTGATACAAGTTCGCCCGAACTTGATACAAGTTCGCCCGAACTTGATACAAGTTCGCCCGAACTGATACAAGTGCCAACTTGATTTTAGCTCTCATTTCTCACTCACCTATAAATACTCAGCTCCATTCTCTCATTTGAACTTGCTGCCAAGTTCGCCCAGAGCTCTCTAAACCCGAAACCCGTGTTTTCTAAGTAAAAATCAACCAGATTTCAACTACAATGATGTTCAACAACGATTTACAACGATTTTGCACAAGGTTTTGCCTTCGCTTTCATCAAATCTCTTCTATTTATGAAAATCTTCATCTTTTTCCATAAAAACTTTTGTTTTCACTCAGATCTATACTAGATCTGAGCAAAACCTTTTATAACATTGATTTTTACACCATTTTCGGACTAAATGACGTATATTTCGTTCACTTTTGAGTGGAACGAGGCGTTGTCAAGCATGATCTCAGATCCGGAAGCACAAGGACGAAATCGACACTTTACACAAGTTGGACTAACCCGTACGAACCTTCAAGTTCACCCGGATTAGCCCGAGTTTCTGTAAAATGGCTAAAGTCGCTCCTAAAGACCTCTCCAGCCTTAGTTTTACCCAGTGGCTTAAGGTTGGAGGGATGAACACTCGATTTCCTTAGCAAACGACGCAAAAAACGCACGATTTGGATGCCAAAATGATCAAGTTCGCTCGAAATACACCAAGTTCGCTCGAACTTGTCACCAGTTGGTGACTAAGTTCGCCCGAACTTGGTCCCCCATGACAAATTTTCAAAAATGGCACAAGTTCGCCCGAACTCTGTCCAATTTCCAAGAAAATTAGACAAGTTCGCCCGAACTTGTCCTCCTCATTTGCAAATCTTACAAGTTCGCCCGAACTTGAATAATTTCCTTGGAAATTAGACAAGTTCGCCCGAACTTGTCTCACATCTCAACAGGTTTCACAAGTTCGCCCGACTTGTATGGAAACATACAAGTTCTCCCAAACTTGTTCACTCAGTAAGTCAAGCTATACAAGTTCGCCCGAACTTGTACTTTCCAGTACAAGTTCGCCCGAACTTGTCTACTGCTCCTTCACGTTTCAGCAATTCGGAAGAATGATGCACTTCTGTTCGCTTACAGGCTGATCCGGCACTCTCCGCAACTCTTGTCAGATCCCTCGTCTCTACTAAACGCACCCACAATGAGTATACTTGAACCCTTTTACACGCTTAAACGCACTTTTCGGTGTCACATATGTTCATATATCAAAACACATCACACAACTCTCAAACGCTTATTCGTAACCCGCTGAATTACATGACTATACGTGAAATCTGTTGAATTGTATGTATTGCTTGATTGCTTGTACGCCACCCTTAACATGATATATACTAGAGGTTGACCCGCCACCCGGAGGCCCGGGGTTGTTAAGGCTCGCATTTTTATTTCGCATTTATTTTTCTCTTTAGGATGTGGACACTTGTTCGCATGCCTCGCTCAATCGCGGTTTGTTGGTTTACATGAATTTGAGTAGTTACATCATTCACATCTATTACGTATGTCATGCGGTGTTTACTAAACGCTTTTATATCTATTATGTACGCAAACCTGTATGCTCACCCTTACTTAATTGTATTGACGTTTTTTTAACATATGTGGCAGGTTGAGGATTGTGCTTTGCACGCGTAGTTTAGGTTTTTGCTTTAGAAATGCTTTGTAATAAATCTAGAGATTATTAAACTGGAATTTGTGTTATGAGAATCTTGTTATTCTGTAATGTTATTTGAGGATTGAATGTTGAAAGTATGGGATTTGACGTTTAAAATATAGTCGTTGAAATAATATTATGGAATTTCTCGTGATACAATCTGGTTCGCTTAGTGTTGCGCCCCGATGATTCCGCCATCGGTTGGGGTGTGACAGATTGGTATCAGAGCCATAACTGTAGGGAATTAGGTAGAATTGCCATGTTCGACCTAGTCTACAGTCTAAGTACCCAATTTGATCAATCTTTGACTTAAATGCTTAAACTACTTGCCATAAATGCTTAAATGTGCATTTCCTAAGTCTAATACAATATACATGCTTAGAAACGCTCGTATCACACAAAACGAGTGATCAAGTCGAGATTAGGTGTGAAAACCGAGAACTCTCGATAAGATCATTCACTCCACGCAACCTCTATCGCACGAGATACCTTCGTTGAGTTAGGAGTGATATCCAAACCTCGATGAAAATCTCCACTTCTATCTGGTGGAACTCCCAACTCGATCGGTGAGTGTATCCACAACTAGGAATGAAGTTGTTAAGTTAGGGGTGAAACCCGCACCTTAATAACTAGTTCCGCTCCTTGATTTTCAATCACACCAAAGTCTCGATTATTTCGATGACTTGGAACACGACGTAACTGGAAGGATAAATGCCGTTAACCGTAGTACGACGAGAGCACTTGTCTATTAGGCCAAATCGTATGTCCGAACTCGGAGAATTCTCGAACCACTTTGGGTAGTCAACGTATCAAAACCCAGGACGCTCCCAATTGATTTAAGCCTATATCGTCGATTTAGCATCATCGAGTTTATTATTAATTGTGTGTTTAACTTTGAGAATTTTCGCTTATTCGATTTCTCGCTTTATTGATTTCTCGTATGACCGATTTCTCGCTTTATCGCCCTTCGCTTTACAAAGTATGCACAACTCGCACAGCTCTCGCAATCTAAAACGCTAATTAATGCACCAACCAAACTAAAACGCTTAACTCGCTTATGCCCATGAGGACATTTGTGCCTCATACGCGGTGTTACTCGATTATTTCGCTTATATATATCTCGCTTATACTACTCGCATCTCCTACGCGCTACGCTTTACTTATAAGAAGGTGAATACGTGCAAAGTGTATGTTTACGTGAATGCCTACGTGCTTACGTGTTTATGTGCTATGTGCTTATGTGTTTGCCTACCTACGTGTTTATTTGCCTACGTGTTTATGTGATTTTGTGCCTTGCATGAATAATAATAATACATATTTTAAACATAAACCTATTATAATCGAATCTCATTTAATCTAAATCCTTCGTGTAGATGGCATTAATGGGATCTCACACTCGCCGCACCGCTCAGCGCAACAACGCTGACAAACGCATTGCCTCTCTCGTAGCCAAGGAAATAGCTAAGGTGATCCCGCAAATCGTCAGCGAAATTCAAGCGGTCAGCAGCAACTCTTCATTTGACTCCAAGGGAGATGCTCCGAAATCCCGCTTCAGCTTCAAGCAGTTTAAAGCCTGCGGTCCTACAACATTCATCAGCGAAGACGGACCGACCAAGTTGTTTCATTGGTTCGATTCAATTGAAGTCACCTTCAGACAAAGCGGATGCCCTGAGAATCTCCGCACTGTTAACGCCACTGGAGTCTTTCAGTCGAGGGCACTTGACTGTTGGGCCGCCGAGTGCAACAGGCGCGGCAACGACGAAGCTTACTCTCTCGCGTGGGAAGAACTTAAGGAGATAATGATCAAAGAGTTCTACCCACCTCACAAAATCTAGAAGTTGGAAAATGAGTTTTGGGGTATCAAACAGAATGGTGGTGAAAATGCTGGTCTCACCGCTCGCTTTAAGCAGCTCAACATTGTTTGTCCCGGTCAGGTGGACACTACTGAAAAGGCAATCAAGAAGTACCTCAACGCTCTGCCAGACTGCGTCGCTGATTTTGTGCAAGCAGCACGCCTGCTACTATTGAGGAGACCTACCAGCTAGCCGCAGAGATCAACGACAAACGGGTTCAAGCTGGTTATTTCAAGAACTCGACCAAGAATCTCAGTCAAGCTACCACTAAGCCAAGCATCGATACTGCTCCACCTCAAGTCCCCAAGGCAAGCAACCAGAATCGCAAGCGCAAGGGAAACAACAAGAACTGCGCGATGGTCCCCGCTCCAAGCTCTCAGCATCGCCAAGCCGCTACTCCAAATGCACCAGCTGCTAAGCGTGCGTACACAGGACTTCACCCGCTGTTCTCTAAGTGCACCTATCATCATGCAGTTGGAGGAAACTGCCGCTTTTGCGCTAACTGCAACATTTATGGTCACTTCACGGCGCATTGCCGTACTGGTCCCCGTCAGCAAGCTCCTCCCGCTCTCGCAGCACCGCCAGCTCCTATCAATGATGCTCCCGTCAACAAAGCACCGCCAGCACCAGCAATTCAGGCCCGCGCTTGTTACACTTGCGGTGACCTTAATCACTTCAGCAACGCTTGCCCAAACCGCATCGTCAAACAAGAGCTGCAGCAGCAGCCACCGCCACAGCCTCAGCAACAACAGGCTGCACGTGGACGAGCCTTTAACCTCAATCACCGCCAGGCTCAGAACGACAACAATATTGTTAACGGTACGTTCCTTGTTAATGGTGTTTACGCTTCATGTTTATTTGATACTGGTGCTGATAATTGTTTTGTATTGTTAGAATTCGAAAAGGTTTTAAAATGTAAATGCGTACTCCCAAAGACTTTCGATGTGGAAGTCGCCCCCGAAAAAGCCGTCACCGTCCACTCCGTCCTACGTGGTTGTACTCTCGATCTCAACAACCATGTCTTCTCGATCAATCTCATACCTATGTAACTAGGTAGCTTCGATATCATAGTAGGCATGGATTTTCTTCGTGAGAATCATGCTGAGGTGGTCTGCTTTAATAAATTGATTCGCTTTCCTCTTTCGAACGGTGATCAACTCCATGTTTACGGTGAAACTCCCTCAAAGAAGTTGATGCTTTTGTCTTGTACTTGAGCACACAAATGTTTGCGGAAGCAATGTGTTGCCTTTCTAGCCCATATCGTGAACCCGGAGAAAGAAAACAAAACCTTCAAAAAAGTCCATGTTGTTCGTGAATTTCCTAAGGTCTTTCCCGACAATTTACCCGGTTTACCCCCTACTCGTGATGTTGAATTCCGTATCGATTTGATTCCCGGTGCTACTCCCGTTGCTAAAACTCCTTATTGTCTCGCACCATCAGAAATGCGCGAGCTATCCAGCCAACTTCAAGGGCTTCTTGATAAAGGCTTCATACGCCCGAGTACTTCGCCATGGAGCGCACCCGTTCTTTTTGTGAAAAAGAAAGATGGGACATTCCGGATGTGAATCGATTATCGTGAACTTAATAAGCTCACGATAAAGAACCGCTACCCTCTTCCCCGAATCGGTGACTTATTTGATCAGCTTCAAGGTGCTACTTGTTTTTCTAAGATCGACTTACGTTTCGGTTATCATCAGTTACGCGCGTTGGAAGAAGATATTCCGAAAACCGCCTTTCGTACTCGTTATGGCCATTTCGAATTCGTGGTCATGCCTTTTGGTCTTACAAATGCACCCGCGGTCTTCATGGATTTGATGAACTATGTGTGTAAAGCTTTCTTAGATCGTTTCGTCATTGTGTTTATCAATGGCATCCTTATTTACTCGAAGTCGAGAGATGAACACGCGCACCATCTTTGCTTAGTTCTCGAACTTCTCCAAGGAAATCGCCTTTATGCTAAGTTCTCTAAATGTGAATTCTGGCTCGAAGAAGTCCAATTTCTCGGCCACATCGTTAATAGTCAAGTAATTCACGTCGACCCTGCAAAAATCAAAGCCGTCAAGAGTTGGATCACGCCGAAGAATGCATCTGAAATCCGTTCCTTTCTTGGATTGGCGGGTTATTACCGTCGATTCATCGCCGACTTTTCGAAAATTGCCGTTTCGCTTACCGCTTTAACTCATAAAGACACGCCTTTTGTTTGGGATTCCAAACAAGATGAAGCCTTTCAAACTCTCAAGCTTATGCTATGCACCGCCCCCGTACTCGCCTTACCCGACAGAAACGAAGATTTCGTTGTTTATTGTGATGCATCTAATCTTGGTCTTGGTTGTGTTCTTATGCAACTAGACAAAGTTATCGCGTATGCGTCTCGACAACTCGAAATCCACAAGAAGAACTACACAACCCACGATCTCGAACTCGGTGCAGTTGTTTTTGTGTTGAAGATATGGCGACACTACCTTTACGGTACCAAGTGTACGGTCTTCACCGACCATAAGAGCTTACAACATATTTTCAATCAAAAGGAACTGAATATGCGCCAACGCCGATGGGTTGAACTCCTCAACAATTACGATTGCGAGATATGCTACCATCCTGGCAAAGCAAATGTCGTCACCGATGCTCTAAGTCGACGAAGCTATGTGTATAGTGTTCGTGACTCTCAAGCTTTGAATGATCTCGAATTCATGATTCGCTCCGCCCAGTTTGCTTGTTTTAACAAGAATACCCTGCAAGAAGAAATGAAATATGGTGCCGAAACTCAGCTTGTTGTTAAATCGAATGGTATTTATTACTATCTTGATCGTATTTGGATTCCTACCCGTGATAATCTTCGTGAGTTACTAATGACCGAAGCTCATAAATCTCGATACTCCATTCATCCCGGAGCCGACAAGATGTACCAGGACCTTCGTCCTAAGTATTGGTGGTCGGGCATGAAAAAAGATATCGCCGTTTACGTTTCGAAGTACTTAACTTGTTCGAAAGTTAAAGCCGAACATCAAAGGCCCTCTGGCTTGCTCGAACAACCCGAAATCCTGATGTGGAAGTGGGAGAGCATAGCTATGGACTTTATTACGAAACTCCCTCGCACTTCCTCTGGTCACGATAGCATTTGGGTTATCGTTGATCATCTTACTAAATCAGCGCACTTTATTGCTGTACGAGAAGACTTTAAGGTCGAACGGTTAGCCCGAATCTATACCGACGAAGTCATTTGTCAACACGGGACGCCGCGTGACATCATCTCTGACCGCGACGGTCGCTTTACCTCACGTCTCTGGGAGGCTTTTCAATCCGCTCTCGGTACTACTCTCAATCTCAGTACCACCTTTCAGGACGGTCAGACTGAGCGCACGATCCGCACCCTCGAAGACATGCTTCGTGCTTGCATCATAGATTTTGGTGGTAACTGGGATGCGCACTTACCTTTAATTGAATTCTCGTACAATAATAGTTATCACACCAGTATTCAAATGGCTCCTTTGAGGCGCTGTATAAAGAAAATGTCGATCGCCTATTGCATGGCATGAGATCGGAGAAGCACAAATCACCAGTCCCGAGCTGATTCAAGAAACGACAGACAAAATCCTCCAGATCAGAGACAATCTCTTGAAAGCTCGGAGTCACCAAAAGAGTTACGCCGATAAACGCCGCAAGCCCCTACAGTTCGAAGTGGGAGATCACGTACTCCTAAAGGTTGCACCTTGGAAGGGAGTGATCCGATTTGGGAAGAAAGGAAAGCTAGCGCCACGATATGTAGGACCCTTTAAGATTCTGGAAAGGATCGGCAAGGTGGCCTATCGACTCGAACTACCGGCGGAACTTAATAACGTCCATCCGACTTTTCACGTGTCTAGCCTCAAGAAATGCCTAGCTGAAGAAAACCTCCATGTACCTCTCGAGGATTTGCAAATCAACGAGACTCTCCATTTCGTGGAAAAGCCTGTCGAAATCATGGACCGAGAAACCAAGAAATTACGGCGCTCTCGCATCCCTATCGTGAAAGTCCGATGGAAGGCAAACGTGGTGCCGAGTTCACTTGGGAATTGTAAAGTGACATGAAAGCTCCGCATCTCTTTGTTACGGCCACTACTTAAATTTCGGGACGAAATTTCGTAAAGTAGAGGAGACTGTAACAACTCCAATTTTCGTTGTTATCTATTTCTTTTTATTGCCGTTGTATCTATCATTTGTAATACCGAGATTCGTTTATAAGAAGTTATATTAATTAATTATGTTGATTTACAATTATATCACATCTAATCGCTTGTTAAACACATCGCTAATTAATCGCAATTACAAGTAATTATGTTACTTAAATAGCCAAGTGTGTTATTGTTTAATAAACACTTGTGCCATCACATCGCTTATCTCATCGCATCGCAATCGCAGTTAATTATGTGGTTTTATGTTACTTATGTGTTATAAATGTTAAGTTTATGATTACAATCGCTATCGCATCGCTCTCGCTTATTCGAATCGCTATATCGCACTATTACATCGCTTATAACGCTTAATATAACTATCTAATATGAACCGAATTGCCAAACGAACTCTTAACGCGAAATAATCGAACAAAACTTGGCCATCAGGTCAAGTTCGGTCGAACTTGTATACCACAAGTTCGCCCGAACTTGCCTGAGCCAACTTATCCTTACAAAGATCACAAGTCCGCCCGGACTTAGCTCTAAAACTTAAAGAAACTACAAGTTCACTTGAACTTGTAGCAAGTTCGCCCGAACTTGATACAAGTTCGCCCGAACTTGATGTTTCAGCTCTCATTTCTCACTCACCTATAAATACTCAGCTTCATTCTCTCATTTGAACTTGCTGCCAAGTTCGCCTAGAGCATTCTAAACCCGAAACCCGTGGTTTCTAAGTAAGAATCAACCCGATTTCAACTACAATGATGTTCAACAACGTTTTACAACGATCTACAACGATTTTGCACAAGGCTTTGCCTTCGTTTTCATCAAATCTCTTCTGTTTATAAAAATCTTCATCTTTTTCCATAAAAACTTTTGTTTTCACTCAGATCTATACTAGATCTGAGCAAAACCTTTTATTACATTGATTTTTACACCATTTTCGGACTAAATGACGTATGTTTCGTTCACTTTTGAGTGGAACGAGGCGTTGTCAAGCATGATCTCGGATCCAGAAGCACAAGGACGAAATCGTCACTTTACACAAGCTGGACTAACCCGTACGAACCTTCAAGTTCGCCCGGATTAGCCCGAGTTTCTGTAAAATGGCTAAAGTCGCTCCAAAAGACCTCTCCAGCCTTAGTTTTACCCAGTGGCTTAAGGTTGGAGGGATGAACACTCGATTTCCTCAGCAAACGACGCAAAAACGTACGATTTGGATGCCAAAATGATCAAGTTCGCTCGGAATACACCAAGTTCGCTCGAACTTCTCACCAGTTGGTGTGTAAGTTCGCCCGAACTTTCCTCCTCATTTGCAAACCTTACAAGTTCGCCCGAACTTGTATAATTTCCTTAGAAATTAGACAAGTTCGCCCGAACTTGTCTCCCATCTCAACAGGTTTCACAAGTTTGCCCGAAGTTGTATGGAAACATACAAGTTCGCCCGAACTTGTTCACTCAGTAAGTCAAGCTATACAAGTTCGCCCGAACTTGTCTACTGCTCCTTCACGTTTCGACCGTTTCAGCAATTCGGAAGAATGATGCACTTCTGTTCGCTTACAGGCTGATCCGGCACTCTCCGCAACTCTTGTCAGATCCCTCGTTTCTACTAAACGCACCCACAGTGAGTATACTTGAACCCTTTTACGCTTAAACGCACTTTTGGGTGTCACATATGTTCGTATATCAAAACACATCACACAACTCTCAAACGCTTATTCGCAACCCGCTGAATTACATGACTATACGTGAAATCTTCTGAATTCAATGTATTGCTTGATTGCTTGTACGCCACTCTTAACATGATAGTATACTAGAGGTTGACCCGCCACCCGGAGGCCCGGGGTTGTTAAGGCTCGCATTTTTATTTCGCATTTATTTTTCTCTTTAGGATGTGGACACTTGTTCGCATGCCTCGCTCAATCGCGGTTTGTTGGTTTACATGAATTTGAGTAGTTACATCATTCACATCTATTACGTATGTCATGCGGTATATGCTAAACGTTTTTATATCTATTATGTACGCACACCTGTATGCTCACCCTTACTTAATTGTATTTACGTTTTATTTTAACATATGTGGCAGGTTGAGGATTGTGCTTTGGACGCGTAGTTTAGGTTTTTGCTTTAGAAACACTTTGTAATAAATCTAGAGATTATTAAACTGGAATTTGTTTTATGAGAATCTTGCTATTCTGTAATGTTATTTGAGGATTGAATGTTGAAAGTATGGGATTTTGACGTTTAAAATATAGTCGTTGAAATAATGTTATGGAATTTCTCGTGATACAATCTGGTTGCTTAGTGCCGCGCCCTGATGATTCCGCCATCTGATGGGGTGTGACATCAGACCCGGTACCGGTATCGAATTTATCGAATCGGGTACCTTTTTTGTACCAATTCGGTAGCGACTTTTGACATTTTCGGTATTGGTTTTTACCCTCAAATAACGGTACCAAACCAGGTATATTCGGTACCGGTACCCACTTTTGAGGATTTTCGATACCGGTTCTTTGGGTACCAGTACCGGTTTGGTACCGGACAGTACCGAGCTCATCCCTACTATCTACGGTATATATGTTATATCCGTTCAACTTTTTTGTTGCAGATACCGAATTATAAAATTAGGACTTTTCGTAAGAAAATAAATTATTTTGCTTATATTTCTAATAATACTTGCTATAATTACTAGACTTAAATTAAATTATTTTGCTTATATTTCTAATAATACTTGCTATAATTAGTAGATTTAACATGCATATGATTATAAACCGCAAACTCATCCTATTGGAATTACCTATTAACAAATTATTGAGAAAAATTAATAAAAGTGAAACCAAGAAAAATTAACAAGTTAATCATAAAAAATGAGTGTATATGTATGTGTATAAATAATAAACCTTAAAGCCTAAATATTTAAAAGTCTCGACCCATCAAAGGAGAGAATTCTTTTTCCAGCGAATGAAATGTTGATCGATCCAGCAAAGTGATTTGCTGTATATAATTAAGGGAGTTGGGGAATCTTTTACTTTTGAGGTTATGATTAGTGATGAGTGCATATTCTCTGTCACATCCTCCTTACAACTTTACTTTTTGAACTTCAGATTTTCTTAATAAACAATATATATTGGAAGATTATAGCAAAGTTTGAATTTTATATTGATGTAATATAATTACTTTTCAAAATCAATGTATGTTTATATGATAGGAATATCAAATGAATAGGAATACAATCTTTTTATTGTGTATATTGATAATTAGAATTTCTATTTCTGCTATTTTGATAGTTACAAGTTTTTTCATTTCATTTTTTATCCTTGTAAAAATGTAACTAAATATAGATATAAAAAGTTATTAAATCGTCTCCAACTTAAAACTTAAAAAAAAAAAACCAATACTATTGTGACTAGAACTCTCAACTAAAATGAGAGAGGCATCATTATATACACACATCGGTATCAGTGGCGGCTATAGTGGTGTACGGGGAGGACCTCCGTACAAGACCCGTGATTTTGAGAGACACGTGATTTTTTTAAATTATATATATATATATATATATATATATATATATATATATATATATATATAGGGGTATCATACAAAATGTACGCGACAATGACAGCCGCCCGATCCCATGCAAATTCACTCTCCTCCATGCGAATTCATCAAAATCAACCCCAAACCATGCGAAATTGCAACATCCATGCGATTTCATACATGCATATATACCATGCGATTGTGCACTATAGGGTGCGAATCCACATGTCGTACGTAATGTACGTTAAGCCATTTTGTACAAAATACTCTCTCTCTATATATATGTGTGTGTGTGTGTGTGTGTGTGTTTAAATAGTACACATAATTCCAATATAGGCCAATTTACAAATCATTTTCTATGGTTTAGAATTTAGCTCATTTGACATTAGGTTTATTTGGCCCAATACTAGTTTGATTTTAAAAAATAAAAATAATAAAACATAATTGTGAAGGCATAAGGGCATATTTTTTATGCTCGAACATGGTATATGAATTCTTAGAGACGGTAGTGTTGGTAATGGTGTGAAAATATAAGAATGTTTTTAAAGAACGTAGAGTTGGAACTAATTTATATGTAAATTATCTGCTTATAAAAAGTAAATATAAAAGGTTGTGTATTATTCTGAGTAATTATATATACAAACATGCCTTGTGGAATTGTGTATAATTATTTATATGTATTTTTTAGAACAGCTAATTCACACACTTTTTATTTTTACTCATAGCTTTACACATCGTATACCTTGTGACTATAACCCTCAACAAAAATGAGAGAGATATCATTCATTATATACACCTGATCCACAAACTTTTAGTTTTTCTTTTGAGTAAACTGCCAAAATAGTCTTTGAGGTTTTGTCACTTTTGTCATTTTAGTCCAAAACTCAAACATTTTGAATCTGGTTCCTGTAGTTTCAGTTTTATTACTATTTTTATCCAAAATCAAAATCTTGTCAAAATTTTCATTTAACATATAACTTTTTTGTCTTTTTTCTCTTTTAACGAAGGGCAAAATGGTCTTTTAACGTTTTATTATAACAAATTAAAAAAATCTAACTATTTTGCTCTTCATTAAAAGGGAAGAAAAAGACAAAAAAACTGGATGTTAACTGAAAAATCTAACCAGGTTTTGCTTTTGGATGAAAATGACAACATAATTGAAATCACAAGGACCCAAATTCAAAAGTTTTGAGTTTTGAACTAAAGTAACCAAACCTCAGAAATCATTTTAGCAGACTACTCTTTTCTTTTTTTGTTATTATTATAGTGGATATTTTAATTATATGAACACATTAATTTAATATTGTTTGCACGCAAGTAGGAGTAAGGGATTTGTTGTGAGATGCCGTAGGCATAAGAATCAGCGATTCCGGTGAGTATTAGACAAAACTAGACAAGAAAGAAAAAAACAAACCGTTCAAAACAAGAAAAATAAAATTGATAAAAAAATAGGATAAATATAAGAAACTATTTTGACGAATCTATCAATACATTTAATTTAAATTTGAAATATATAAAACAAAGTGACGGGAGTATCACTCAATATGCTCCCGCTAGATGGACGATCCGGAGGTAAGATCATATTGGATATGAGAAGAAGGTGAAACCGTGGAAGAAAGAAAATAAAGTTTAGTGAGTTAACCATTGAACTTCAATAGTTGATTTTCCGGTTAAGATAGTTTTCAACAAGTCGTTGAAATCTAATAAATGTAGATGTGAGTTTTAGGGTCGCAAGGCAGGAATAGAATCATTTGGAGATTGGGAATTAGGATGAGGAATGGAATGGTAATGGTTAAAGGGAATTAGGATGAGGAATGGTAATGGTAATGGTAATGGTCAAACTGAAATGTATAAAATAAATAGACAGTTTGTCCAAAATAAAATATTTCTTTATAATTATAAAAATCCAAACATGCCACTATATCTTTGTTTTTTAGCTGCAAATGTGTAAGAGTGAATAACAATTTGGATGTTACAAGATGAAACCAACAGCACTAAGGCAACAGGGGTGTGGTATAACACCCCTTGTTAAATCAGCGAAATTAGCGCCTCGAAGCCACCCCTGGGCGCCAACGAGTCTCCGCCAGCACAGTAACGAGCGCTAATGGCATTTGCAAGTGGGGTCCATTGTTTTCAACCAATCATTTTTTTTGCACTTTTTTTGTATTTTCTTTAATACGGGGCTTTAAAGGGCTTTAAACCATACCGTGGAAGTTAACGATAAAGCCCTCGCTTATGTGGTGCATGTGGCTTTGACGTGGCACTATAAAGCCTCTAGGGGCTTTAAACCACACCCTCCAGCCTAATGGTCAACGTGTCGTTAAGCACGAATCAGGATTTATCAATTAAAAAACTTGATCCCTAACACTAGATGTTATTTTAACTAACAAACAATAAGTCATAATTGAACATTTGAACTGCTACAAAACATGCGTAAAAAGTATGTTTTTCCAAATTGTCATGATTTATTTGCAAAAAAAATAAATTAAATAAAGCTTTAGATAAAAGGTTAGTTTTTTTTTTTACCAAAAAAGGTGAAAGCTTTGTGGGTTTTAAATTGAAAAGGTAGAAGCCTTAAATAAACTTTTCTGATTTTAGAAAGAAAGTAGCAAACTTTGGTTGGGTTTGAGCACTATTGCCAAAAGACTCGTGTTTGCGGTTTACGAGTCGAACTGGACATGAACCCAAATTTTACAGGGACCTGAATTCTTGTCACACATGTATTTGTACACGAGATTTGTATTCACGGGTAATATCTATTTAACCTTAAAAAATAGTTTTATTTAGAAATATTTTTGTATTACGACCTTTAAATCTTTACATTTGCATATTGTTTTACTTTTTTAAGTAACTATATTTAAAGTGTGCCAATTTGTTTTTAATCTTTTAAATTTTGGAATAAAAGATACCCATACAGTTGTTGTTTGACACTTCTGAATAGTTAAGTTCTTAACCAATAAGATGTCTGAATTATTAAGAGTCATTATAATGCTTAACCGTTCAGAAGCAACTGTCTGACCAATTCAAATTATAAGTCTTAATCATTCAGACCCAGTATAATGTTAATCATTCAGAGGCAAATGTCTGAACCATTCAGACATCCCCTCGCGAAACAAACAGTTTGAACGACTGAACCATTAAGTGCTGAATCAGTAAGAGTTCTAAACCATTAAGGCTAAACAAAAAGCCCCTAAGTTATTAAACAACTTTTATAACCAACTAGAAAATAGGTTAAACGGTCAATTTGCGAACTCACTAGTGAACACAACCGGTTTAACTAAACGTGTTTGCATGATTGATCCGACATAAACTGACCTGAACCTGTATAGACTAAACCCAACCCGTTTTATGTTTGCATCATGTAAATAATTCAAGCTCTTATGTTAAGAGTCTATAATAGCAGGATAGGGTTGTAATTGTTAGATTGCAAATGCATTTTTGTATAAGGCTATACAGTATGGTATTCCGGGAGGAATTTTGGTGCGCGGCCCGAATATTGTCATATTGAACTTCATTCCTTCCCATCACCCTAATTCATGACTCCAAGATCAGGGTGGCACCAAATTGCTTCCCGGATTCATTCTCTCACACGCATGTGCATGCACATTTGTTGGATACCCTTCATCCTAATAGAAGCTAGCTCTTGTTTCGATATATGTTTTGTATTTTATTTAAGGGTGTCTACTTTTTTTATTCGGTTTTTAAACAAAATTTTGTATCGCATGTTATTGACTTAGATTTGTTTCTTGAGTGTTCAATTTTTTGTACAAATTTTTTGCATTTTCACGCCAGTGATGACCTGTAAACGTGGAAAACCTTAATGAGAATTTCACAAAAAAGACATAAAATATTGAAAATTTTAGAAATAAGAAGCATCAAGGAACAAATAATTTCGAAAACATGTTTTTATACATGGCAAAATCACTACAGGTCTACAATTTTACTTGACCTTCACTTTTTATGTGTGACTACTCACTTGAGTATGCACATATGGTTTTCAATCTTCGTCTAACCCATAACGGCACCTATTTCAAAAATACAACAACATTTGCTTGTATTTACGTTTGTAGACTCTTGTCAATACTTGAAACTTTTTGCAGACGGACAAAAACACCAAAAATCTTCAAGATTGAGAGCCGGCAATCTTGTTGGAAGACTCTTCTTAGCATCCATCACGTATCGTAGTTGTGGATCATATTATATCGACAAAAATAATTAAGTTTAAGGCATTTTAATTGTATACAAAATAAGGCTATTAGCATTGGGTGGCGTCCCTACAAATTGAGGTTTTTCATCTTTGTTAGATATCTTTTTAGTGCCCCTCTTTGGCGCCCCCGTAACGGTGTTTGGCGCCTAAAGATTGCCAAGGTGTACGTGACTATTAACCCACAACGCTAGGTCTAATTATTTTGTATATATATATAGAGTTAGGTTATTGTACAATAGGGCTTAGCGTACAATGGTACGCGACTGGTTTTTCAACGTGCGATTTAATTTTTTAGCAAGCGATTTGTGCTGAAAAAACCAACATGCGAAATTGTACAAAAAACCAACATGCGATTTCATCAACTTCACAAACATGTGATTTCACAATCGCGTACGCTCGTACGATAAGCCCTATTGTACGTTACACTTTCTCTCTCTATATATATATATATATATCTATACTATATATAATAAGCATATCCCAAAGGCAACTTTGGTCATTTGCCACTTTTTCAACATGTACAACATCTGAAGCATCATGTACAAAGCTCTAAAGCACAAATGCATTTCAATAACTTTTAAACACCATGTGGAATCTTTGGGCGGGATTTCAAATTTCAAACTCTCTTACAGATTTCCAGATCTGAACAAAACCACCTCTTCTCCCCATTTTTCGATCCTGAAAAGCCACCTTCTCTCCCCTCTACTCCATTTTGTCCGCTGTCATTGATGTTGCTCCATCGATCATATCCAACAATCTTCCGTCCGGCGTTTCGGTTCCAGTGAAACCGGAAATGGTGCTAGGGTTCCGGCGGGTTAAGATTGGTTCAAGTGGCAGCGATGGTAACGGTTTTAAGGTCACAATCGCGACGGCCCATAGCCACAACAATCATGTGGTAAGAGTTTGCAACCGACCTAGGGTTCAGACCAGTGACGGGGCCGACCAAAATAGGGTTTCCACTACGGATCTACTTTTGCATGTATGTTCTTCAGACAATCAAGGTATGATTCTTCCATTTTGAGTTCATATTTCTGGTGGTTTTGTATCTTGGGGTGTGATTTAGGAGAGGTAGATTCATAATTTTAGGGCTTTAAGGTTGCTGATGACTGATGAGGTGATGGTAGCGGTTGCTGGCATCGGATCTGAGATGAATTTTGAACGCAAGACCACAGGGGTTGCATATGGTGAGAGGTCCGGTTAGGAGAATATGACGGTAATTTGAAATTGTCGGGATGTGTTCGGAATAGGTAAATTGGTCAAACTTGCCATCTGGATTAATATTAATAATTATTATGAAGTTCTTATACCTGTGTATTCAAGAATCTAATGTTATAATGTTGTCTTGTTCAAATTTCAAATTGTGTAGTTGGTCACTGAGACTTGAAGATGTTTCAATTGGTGGCGAAATTAAGAATATTGTTGGTTTTGGGTTGATACTTGATGCTTTATTTCTTTGAGGGCCAGTTCCAAATCTTTTATGCATTTTATTTTTGTTGTTTTTTTTGCTGTAGTGCCAGCATCAAATGGTGGAGGATGAAAAACCACAATCCACCATGGGCTCGGGTAGTGCAAGCCCTTCATTATGTTCATCTGTTTCACTTCATGGGCCCGATTTACTTTTCATAAAAAAGCTTGATTAAATTTATAAATTGTAATGACAAGTGTCAACTAGCGGTGCACCAAGAATGCTATGGGGCAAGAAATGTTCAAGATTTTACTTCATGGGTTTGCCGGTCCTGTGAGACCGGATATTGAGGGCGAATACTGCCTCAGCCCTGTAAAAGGCGAGAACTTTACACATGCCCTGAAATTTATTCATTTAGTTTGACTGTTTGAGTATTAAAATCTGATTATCGTTTTTTTTTTTGGATTTAGGAGGTGCTCTGAAGCCTACTGATGTGGATCCCCTAGGGGTTCATGTAACATGTTCTTGGTTTAGACCTGAAGTTTGCTTTGCGAGTGATGAGAAAACGGAGCCTGCACTCGGGATTTTAATTATCCCCTCAAACTCATTTGTCCCCCCCCCCCCACCATGCACGCACGCACAACTACAATAAAGTTGTGGCATTTTACTAGACATATATTATTGAGAAACTGTTTATTAGTTATATGTAACAATGAATGTTGACCGAAAAAGGGATAATTGTGGATATTATACTTGTGACTTGACATGTGTGTGTGTACCATACCAGTTTCAACTTTCCTTTGTTTTCAATTTATTATATTACCCATTATTTTTTTGCAGTTACATTCCCTGCAAAAGAACGGGAAGTAGATCACAGGGATGGTGTCTTATTGCGCTTATCACAGGTTCTTATTTTACAAAAAAAAATTTTTTTGCTTCATTTACTAAAATGATTCGAAAACTGATTTCAAGGCTCCGCATCCAGATACAGTCCTAATAATACAAACACCGGGAGGGGTGATTTCTGCTAAAAGCCTGATATTAAACAGTAACAAAAATGGTTCAAGATTGATTTCATCACGAAGATCGCAACTTCTAGAAGCTCCAGTCCCTGAAACTTTGACCGGGGCTGAACCATTTTCTGCAGCAAGGTGCAGGGAGCACCAAGATCACACAAGGTAGTTAATTATCTATACTTCTATACTATATATAATATGCATATTGGAAGGGCAAGATTGGTCATTTGCAACTTTTTCAACAATACTATATATAATAGCAGCTGAGAATGGGATTTTGTTGCTAAATAATTACAATTGTTAATGGACAGTATGTTCTCTCACTGAAAAAACTTAGTATGATTTTATTGTTGCAGTCGCAGGTTAATAGTGTGAGGTTACCTCATCATGTTGCGGTTAAGAGGGTTTTAAGTGGTACCGCGTTTGTTGAATTCTCATCTGAGGAGGAAGCCACACACGTTTTGACACAAAGCTTGGTTTTTAAGTGTCCTGATCTGCAATTAAAAAATCTAAGTAAGCAATTTTGTTAGCAATTTTGAACTTAACTGTTGGGAACTTGGGATTTATTGGCAACATCGGCAAGTTTTGATGGCCAGGTGGTTCCCTGGATGCACTTGTGCCTGGACAGAGGTGAGCACCTAAATTGTGCTTTTTCATGATCCTCGCCGTGCTTCTTGCACCTTTGACTACATATCTAGCAGGATAATTGGTATGACTAAATTATCTATTAACCTAAATAAATTGATGCATTGGATCACTTGTTGGATATCATTTATTTGATCTATTGGTTCTCATGTATATACATGGATTTCTTAGTCAGTTGAATTAAGGGTTATTGATGTAATTGGTTGTCTCTTGTCTTGTGAATGCTTTTGAGGTGGTGATTGTTAATGAATTTGTCATATTTTCAGGGAAGCTGAAAGAGTACTAGAATATGCTTTCTTGTGTATGCTTTCTAGATGTACTTTGTATGTCATGGCAAGATGAGTGGGTCAAGATGGTTGGGCAGATCAAAACAAGTTAGGGCTCAAAAATGGGTCAGGTAAGGTTGACCTGCTAACACCTTTTTATCCATTATTTATACATAATCATTTGGTTAATTATGTTTGAATGTTTGACAAATTTTAGATAATAGATTCTTTTCAAGATTTTTGAAAAGAATCTTGAAAGGTTTCTTAAAAAGAATCTTTGAAAAAGCTCACAATTTCAAGAAAACAATGCATGCTATTCGAAGTTGCTATAATTATTGCTTGAGCGCTCGAATTGTTACATTTTCGTTTTATGATTTAAATAACTATACTAATGGGTTGGTTTGGACAATCATTTGTATCAAGTTTGTTACTGGTAACTGTTTTTTTTATTTGTATCAAGCCCTGAGGACTGAAGGCGGATCTGCAGTTCTGCACATGACGGCTTGTTACTGTAATGGTTATGAACAACTGGTGTCTTTTTTGAATGGTAAGTGGTTGTATGCATATTTTGTGTAATATCATAGAAAATTGATGGGAAGGTTTGACTATAAAAGTTTGACCATTTAGATTCTACTGCTTCACATAACCGTTTTATGTATGGGTCAAACCTTTTATCTATTAGATTATTTCTAGAATGTTACATTTTTGTTGAAATTAATTGTAGAATAATTTAATAAATTAAATCAGGTAATACGTGATGGAAAGAATGACTAACGGTTTGGTTCGGTTTCGGTTTTGGATAACCTTAAACCGTTACTAACGGTTCGGCTCGCGGTTTGACATAAAAGCGGCCCAAACCGAGCCACGAACACCCCTAGCCAACACTAATAACTTATACACTGTAAAGTAGCACATGTTACCCTTTTTGATAACTTTACATCAAACTACGCAGATTTTGCATGCTGGTGGAAAATTTGGGGCGCCAGTAGCGGTTCTAAGTTTCGCTTTATTTTTGAGGAGTGAGGTTATATTATGTATTTAGACATGAAGCCTATTGTTGTGATTGGTTCGGGTTCTCATGTCTTTGATTTGCTACTTTGATCTGATCTATCTAAAACAAGATTGTTGATTTCTATTCAGGTCCTTCACAAGCTCAATTATTAGTTTTGCAAGTGAATTTTTTCACCTTTGAACTTGAGCTTTATATATTTGCCAGGTCCACATATTTTCTCAACTCTAAAATGCAAGTGAAGCATTCAGAAATAAGAACATACATTAAGATGCTTTAGCCCGAGTCTAAAATTTAGCCCCTGAAGTTTATTAACTTCGCACACATAAAAAACTACAATATAGTTATAAAATATATACTAACTTTACTTTTAGTTGTATGAGTTATAAAACTAGGTATTTTATATTTAGATTTGTATAGCCTTATGACAATGATATATCTCACTCATGCTACTAACTCGAATGATTTAAGAAAAAAATAACATAATAAACTTTGTAAAATCTTATACGAATGAGGAATTTTTTTGGACCACCAACAAACAAATATTATAAATAAGACTAACATGTTAGCCCACCAAAGGAAATACATCATCAAAACATGAAAGTCCCTTACAAGATAAATAAGAATTACACCATTTTTCCCATGGGACCACCTGCGAAACCAAGATGCTTAATTTCTTCCTTTAAACCACTTATATCCCCTCCTCTTGATTAAATACCATATCATTCCTTTCCTTTCATATGCACCATATTGTGGTTTGAATAATTGAATAAAGTACTTTTTTTTTTTCATTTTGAGAACCCCTTGCGTGTGTATGCACGGCTAATGACTTCAAAAAGAAAAACAAACGTTGGGCATCTACACCATTGTGTTGCAGAATACCAAACCAAATGGTTTGTTATAAGAAGATATGTAATATAAAATGTATAAACGAATCCTTAACTAACATATACAGAGCGTACAAATCAAAACATGATAATAGAAAAAATATGACTGAGATTAAAAAAAACATGCCTTTTTCCTTTGTGAGAAGTATGTTCAATCCAATCCGATGCAGCTTTTTCGACAGCTTTGGGTAGGTCAGTTGTTACCTGATAATCCAACGTCAAGTGTGATGTCATACATACCATTTCATATACAGAAAACTATTACAGAAGTGCACAATTTGTAAGAAATGCGACATCACAATAATTATCGTAAGAATCTTTAGTCCTCACTTGAACAGAAGATGCAACTTCAGCAGGCTGCAACGTAGGCGTTACAGCCGGTCCACCTAGAGGAAAACCGGGCATATTTATTGATGATATCGGCTGGTATTGGCTTGTTATTTCTGCGTTTACATGCGCTTGTGCAGGCGCTGGTGTTGGTAACTGCACAAACAATTTGCAGTTAATTAAATTTGGCATTTACAACTTAAATATGGTAGTACAGCACACTTGGTATCTTACGTTGTACGGTAAAGATATGGCAGCCTGTGGACCGCTCTGACCGGGCCCATAGTTATTAGGCACTGGAACAGCCTGTTGGGCCTGTGGTGATACAGACATTACAGGTCGGATCGGTTGAACATCAGGCACTGGAAAAACTTGAGCGGCAGGCGGTGGTGGAGGAGGAGGTGGCGCTATGCTATGTGCCAGCGGTGGCGCTGGTGGTCCAGGTCTAGGAGGTAAATGTTGCATCGGCTGCGACACCGTATTTGGCCTCACAGCTAGAAACTGTTGAGATACAATAGGCATATATGGTGGTGGCGGCCGTGGCGGACCTGCTGGGCGGAACTAGATTTAATTCCGATATTAGAACCGTTGCTTCAGATTCAAAATGATTAGAATTACAGAGAAAATGGAAAAAAATGAAAAAAAAAAAAACTTACTTGCATTGCGACCGACGGATAAGTGTTTGGAGGTGGTCCCATGGCGGCAACAGGCGGTCGAGGCGGCTGTTGTATAAACATGTAGGAGCAAGATTAAGAAAAGGTAAGCGTGATAAAATATAAATCGTGAGAAAGTATATAAACTACCTGCATGCCAGGATACTGAGAATTGTTGGCCATTGTAAAAAAGCAGAATATCTGACAATGTTATATAGTAGCATGTTAATGGTTGGATCAAAATGGCAGAAATATATTATGGAGTATTATACGTTATACAGAAAAAGGAAGAAAGAAATTAGAATAGAGTTAAATATACAAGCATACAGGGTACAGCAAATCATATACTTGTTACATATAGCAGTATCGGTTTTGTTTTCAAAGAGCACTTGACGTAACAAATAAACATTATTCATAACTTGGTGGTAAAAAAAACTATAATTTAATGATCATACTCGCTTGCGAATGTTTCAATCAGCAGCTTTGACTTAACCAAATATACAAAAGTATGTATCTTGACACCTTCTAGAGCATTCTGCAAGCTGTAAATATATAAATTTGAAGCGAAAGCATATGAAGTAAGCTTATATTTTAAAAAAAATCAGCAAATCAATCCTATTGAATAAAATGTAATTAGAATATAAGGCACCATATAAACACCAACTCCCAAATAATTCTAACAAAAACCCTAGAAAAACAATCTGATCAAATGGTATATATTTATTAATTAATTAAATAATAAACAATTGCAAATTAACTGAAATAAAATTGTTAACAAAAATGTGAGAGTTGTAGCTATCAGATTCGAAATTAGGTTTACAACACAAAACCAAAGGGGAAAGAACGAACAACAGTGTTTACAATCGAAAAACATGGCTGAAAGCAAAGAGATTTATGATCTGAATGCCAAGTGGGATGCTTATCTTGATGTGGGTGTTCGTCGCTACGTCTACTCCTCCGCCACCGGTCTTCTTGCTGGCTTCCTCCTCTTCCGTCAGTTCTCAAAACCCTAATTTCCCCTTTTGCATTCTAACTCTATTGGTGTTGATTCATGCCTACGCACTTCATTTTGTTACTCCCTGTATAAGAATTTACTAGCATTGTCTTCAGACGTTTACTGATTGTTGAATCAATGAATATATGTAGAACATTAGGGTTATTGTTTTGACTTGTACGGATTTCAAGATTAGGGTTTTGCTGCTAGTAATTTGTGTGACTAAATGAGTATTTGGTATGTTGCTGTTTTGTTTGCATGCTTGATCAAAATCCAATCATTTTTATGGGGAATGAGATGAATCATGTGCAAATGTTCAACTATTGATACCCCATAGCTGAAATACACCTATGTATTTCGCTCATGCATCATGCGTATAATGCATCTGAACCTAGGTAATCGAAGGTGGGTGAGCCTTAGGTCTAGGCGCTTAAAAAGTGAGGTTTTATTTTAAGCAAGACGCAGTGTATAAACAGACTATTTTCGGGGTTATAGACGCGTTTTAGGTTGGTTTTCGGCTCGTTTCTGGCCGGATTTGGATGTTTCAGACCAGTTTTAGGCTGTTTGGACCTGTTTTTTTTTTTTTTTTTTTTTTTTTTTGCAGAAATTAGCCAAAATTTGGCTGAAATGTCACTTGTGAGCCTTGGTAGACAGAAGGCACTTTTGCAGGCACCTAGGCGTGCATTTTTGACTACTATGAAGAGTATCATGTGTTATCTTTTCTAGAACCAAAGAGAAAGCATGATTTGTTCATGGTGAAAATTGAGATTTAGTATTCTGTATAACTTGCTCTTTTAGTCTTTTTAAAGTTAGTCATTTGACGTGCATATAGGATTTCAGAACGAAAGCAAAGGGGAGTTTTGGTAAAGCGCTAAACGACACATTCACTATTTAAAGAATAAGTCTCCTAGATTTCACATACAGGGAATAAGCTAAAGACTCCACTAAATCTATTGCACGTGCTATATTATAGTCTGTTAAAAACTTGAAAGTTGGGCATTATATCAATGTTAAATATGAATAGATATAGCAAAACAGACTAAGGACTAAATGTTGGGTTAATGTATAAGTAGGACATCCGAGTCTTCAATAGGTTATAGTGTTATACCAAAGCTGCTGAATATCAAAACAACATTACAGGCCACTCAAGCATCAATCTGGTTTCATTTGTATTGATTTAGGTTAAAACATACACCAATTAACCAATTTCATTTTCATTTTCATTCCTCCATTTCAAACCCTTTAACCAAACACACCCCTTATTGCTTGGTTCCACCCGTTTAAATATATTTTCAGTTTTACAGAAAATTGCACTTGAATGCATGTGTGCATTCATATTTTTTTAATATTTGTTTTATACATTTGCTCTTTATTTTTGGGATTCAACACTACAACTCATTTTTGGTTTTGAATACTTACCAGTCAGAAAAGAAAACATGACAGAACACAAATTGACGGTGACCTTTTTTTGGCAGGTTCGCCTGTGACACGCTGGGCGTCAGTTGCTTTTGGTGCAGGAGTGGGTATTGGGTCTGCATACTCAGAGTGCTCTCAGAAGTTCGATGCTGTCGAGACACATGTTTCTAAGGTAGATGAATAATATTATAGATTTCCGTCGTTTTCAGAAGTCTTGAATCTTGATCTGATTCTTGTCATCTTATAGTTGCTGTTAGAGGTGTAATTTGTGTCGGGTTAGCAAGTTCAAATTAATGAACCCAAACACGACCCATTTAACCCATTTATCTAAACGAGTCAAACAGGTTCACGGGTTTTAATAGATGGGTTAAATTGGTTGTTGCAGGTTGTCGGGTCGGGTCGAACTTACAGAATATATTTTTGTAGATTCTAATTGTAAATAGTTGATGCGAAACGGTCAACCCGAACATGACCTGTTTATTAAACGGGTTAGCAATGAAACGACAGCCCAAAACCTTGTTTATTGACGTGTAGTGTTTCGGGTCTTGTCGGGATTTGCCACTAATACTGGTTGTAGTTGTACTAAAGCTCCTATTATTCTTTAACCAGGATTGATGATACTGCAATCAGAATCCAACCTTCCAGAGATGAAGCTTATGGTAATCAAACTGTGTTGACAAAAACAAAAGTCAACGTTCCAAGATTTTTATCAGCAGCTCTAATGTTTTTTGGTTTTGTAACTGAATATGAGACGCAAGAGTAATAATTTTCTTATATGCAGCAACTCATCTGCAATAAATTATCTCATTCGTTTGTTATATTTAAATTACTGTTCTCGGTTGTTTTGCGCTTTTTTTTCGGGCTCATATCGGGTACCACCATGTATCAGCTTATAATGAAGATGACAATGCGTATTGGATGAGTTTTGGTAATTCCTGTTGTAAAACCGTATGTATTATTAATTCCGGTGATTGTAAAACCATCCATATACAATGGTATTTGGTACTCATTATATGGCATATCCACAGTATTAAAAAAAGGGTAAATGCACGGTACCCCTAACCGCGGAAGTGATTTCACTTCCCAAGCTAGCGACCCGGCAACGCTGCCTGGCGGTGAATACCCTGCCAACTCGAGGGGAGCGAAGAGCCTAGGGTTGCCAGGATTCGAACCCTCATCTGTTGAAGACCCCGAGCCAGTTTAAGGGGGTGCCGGTGGCCATGGGGCTACGCCTGAATGGTTATATCCACAGTATTAGGTACATATGTATGTTGACACTTTCAAGGGTTCAACAATTTCAAATTGTTTAATTGTTTAAATATATTATATAACTATATAGCTAAGATTTTTTTAAAAACATTATTTTGCACCTAAATAAAACATGCTTTGAACGAACGAATTTGGCTCAGATAATCAGACGGTACACCTATACATACTTGTCCAAAACTCGTTAAAATTTTTGCAAATAATACCACACGAATATCTATTATAATTATTAACTTGTCTAGTGGTGAGTCTAATGAAGAAGTAAAAAAAAAACCCCATAATTAAACCATAGTCTCTACCAATACTTGTAATCGATGTTATAGTTTAATCACTGGGACATCAAGTTCAGTTACTAGTTCAAACTGACCAGCCCAATTTGATTTTCTGGCCATGCCTAGCTGCAGCTATCTATGATTAATTTAACAATCTTTTTAAAAAGACACAAAAAGAACTTCTATGTATGAGCATGTACAAAAGGCAACAACTTGAAGAAGATGAAACTATCTAGAAAAAGGAAGCGGTTAAATGACTACCAAAGTTCACCATCTTCAGCTACTCTCTGGTCATCATGCCTATGATCTTCAGATACTCTTTGATCATCACGTCTATGATCTCTCTTGTGTCTCTTATGTCGGCTCTCATATTCTGCCGACGCAGATGACTGTTGCTCCAACTATACCACAACAAATTACACCATCATTATGTTAAACCATCATTAGTTTTGGTAATCATATTTAACCGCATTATTCAGAAAAAGAAATAGAAGAATTAACCTGTTTTGTCTTTTTACGTTCAGCGCTATGTCTGTGAGAATCCCTTGAATGATCCCTTCGGCGTTTATCGCTTTTACCTTTATTATCCTTGTCCCTTCTTGATTTTTCTGTCCTCCTATCTCTATCTTTATTATACTTGTTCGGTACCTTATCCTCTCTGTGCTTCCGCTCATCTCTTGCTTTCTTTAGTTCTGTTATGTATTTGTCAAACATCTCCCTAAAGACGCTTTCCTCCACACTAAACCAGTATAACAGAACAAGTGATTATGCTATAGACCGTATAACAACATAATATTATTAACGCCAAGAAACAAAATAAGAAAATACCAGCTTTCTAGCCTATCTTCAAAAAGGGGCTTGACGTCTTCCCATCGGGAAGATGAAGTTATTTCCTGCAACAAGAGTACAAGATAATACTAAACTAAATTAAAAGAAATACACAGCGAATGAACCCATGTGTAAACCTTTTTTTTCCCAAACCTTATAAGTTGTCAAAGATGCATAAAAGTCATCTACAACACGTTTACGCCTTTTGACTTCTTTTTCCTCCTTCTCTTGAGCTCTCTCTAGTAACTCATCAAATACAAGCTGCAAAACAGTAAACATGTTTAAGATTTATTTACTGAAAGAATATAGCATGATTTTGATTATCAACAAATATATATTGGCTGGAAGTCAAAGCATGCCTTTAAATTAACATCTGAAACCGGTTGTGAGCTAATATCTTCAGCAATTGCATTCTTGAAGTCTTCAATAGTCCACGTAGATAAAATGGAAACCTAAAATCACCAGAATTAAAGTGACAAGACTTGGCAGCTGTGCGACCACTTGATTATAGTTTACGGAAACTAACCTTTCTCGTCTTCACTATTTCTTTTATTCGGTCCCTGTCCTCCGTGTACTGTGATATACAACATAACAAAAGGTATCAGCAAAAAAAGTGGGGAAACGAGGGAAACTGACTCAAACAAACTCCGGTTGGACTCATTCCAGCGGCATTGTAACCGGCTCGTCGAACCATATGATATATATATTTAGGGTTTAGCTTTTTGGGTTAGGGTTTAGCTTTTAGGATTTGGCTTTTAGGGTTTATTATTAGGATTTAGGGTTTAGTTTTAGGTTTTAGCTTCTAGGGTTTATAGTTTAGATTTTACGGTTTAGCTTAGATTTTTTCTTATGGTTTAGCTTTATGATTTAGGGTTTAGAATTTCTAGTTAGGGTTCAACAAGCCGATTCCAATGCCGCTGCCGCTGGAACGAGTCCGCGAGAACTTGATCAGAAACAATTCAAGTTCAAATTTTTTTTACACTTACCATTGTTATTCGAATACAATGTTAGAAATTTAATTTACACGTTTAAATTTACATGAATTCGTAAATAATGAAAATTTACACGTGTAAAAAATCTAATAAGAGTGATTTTGAGAGGAGAAATGAATTATTTGATGTTGTAAATTCTTTTTTTGATGCTGTATTTTAAAAAAAATTGGTTTTGATTGATTTTTGCATTTGTTTTCATGGTTCTCGCAATATTTAGTGTTCTCAAGATAACCCTCCCCTATATATATATATAGGATTAGAATAAAGGGAAAACCCCTACGAGTTGTGAGAACTTAGAGAACTCGGCCTTCCCGTGCGAGTTTCGGCCCAATTTTTTTTACACCCCTAGTTTAAGACATTCCAAAGCCGGCTGTAAAAAAAATCTAAGTGTGTTTTTCGGCCCCCTACAACAGCTGTAAAAAGCTGATGACATAGGCATGCCATCACCTTTTTATAGCATTTACGGCTGCTGTAAATTAACAAAAAAAACGAAATTTTTTTTGGAAAAGTTGATTTTTTTAGGATTTTTGGTAAATTTTTTTGAAAAAAACCTTTTTGGCCGAGTTCTCTAAATTCTCACAACTCGTATGAGTTTTCATTTTACCCTAACCCTATATATATATAGGGTTATTGGATTTTATAACCCCCAACTATCGACATTTGGCCGTTGCCACCCCCAACTAACACTTTGACGCCCGGCACCTCCAACTTGATATTTCGTTTGTGCTGGCACCACTCAGTAACTAAGCACTAACTTAGTTAGTGTTTGATCCTACGTGTCGAACACTGGCCTACCTGGAATAATGACATGGCGCTTTAGGCCATTTAAATCTCTGGATCAATATATAAAACCTTATGTTTCTCTCACTCTATCTCATGTGAAGAACAAACCATAATCAGATCTTCATCCTACAGGCTACATCTATCTTACTTTCTTGTGCAACCACCACCACCGACACCTTACTTTCACCAGCTCCACCACCACCGACAACTTACTTTCACCGGCTATCACCAGCATCATCTTCATGTTGTAAAAAATCAAAAGAAAACGTGAAAAAGAACCCAGAGGCTTAGATATGTTAATAATTAAAACAAAGAAGAACAAAACCGCCATGGCTGCAAGTATCACGGCTGCTTCAACAGTAGAAGCCTCCGGAGATTACCCCGCCAAGACACGGTCAGTTTGAAGCTTCGTTCGATCCACTCAGACAAAAAGAATTTCATCATCATCGCCTCTAATAATTGATGTTTTTTGGTCAACAAGACCAAAAGAATATACCGATATGTTTCATTGTATTTTGGGAAAATAATATGTCAACAAGCAGAGAGAACACACGATCGAAAATGTATGGTAGAAAGAAGGCATGAGCATTGCTTACTGGTGTGGAATATTGGGGGAAATCGAAGATCATGGGCTGTGGAGGGGACAACACACAACCCTTCCCTCTTCTGCCTCACTTCTGTTGAATGAGATCTGAATATCTCAAACAAATATGCCGCAATGACCAGGTGAATGAATCTGACTATCTCAAACAATCTAAGAAATACTCGTGGCTAGTTCGGTTTAAAACACTCTAGTCTCTGTTCAGCGATTCAGTTTGCGCGTGTGGTGGTGGTTGTACGTTGACCACGGTGATTATTAAGGGTTTTGATTTTGGGGACAAAGGGTATAAGGTTAAAAGAGAGGGAGATGAATAGAGAGAGAGTGGGGGGAGATTACATACACATATTGATATATTATTAAAAAAATATGATTTTGGCCACTCAGGATGACAACTCATCGGAAACAAACCACTTCATTAAAAAATGGTCACGTCAGCAAAAGAAAACTAACCAAGTTAGTGCTTAGTTAACTGAGTGGTGCCAGCACAAACGAAATGTCAAGTTAGAGGTGCCGGGCGTCAAAGTGTTAGTTGGTGGTGACAACGGCCAAAGGTCGATAGTTGATGGTGATTAAATCCAATAACCCATATATATACACACACCCTATATATATAGGGAGAGGCTAACGTACAATTGGGCTTAACGTACATTGCATACGCTGGGCTTTATCAACATGCGATTTTTGTGATTTCAAAAAATCAACATGCGATTTTGGTGCCTTAAATCAACATGCGAAATTGTTTGTTTTGAACATGTGATTTCATTAAAACTACTAACATGCGATTTCATCAATGCTGTTTTATAACATGCGAAATCACCCAGCGTACCCAATGTACGTTAAGCCCAATTGTACGATATACTTTTGCTATATATATTACCCTCCTCAGACCCTACCTTAGCTTTGCTGTTGGTGGGATTTACCGAGTATGAACCTTAGCTTTGCTGTTGGTGGGATTTACCGAGTATGATGATATATATATATAGGGTGATGTTATTGTAAAAAAAGGTGTTTTTTTGTGAAAAGGGTAAGAAAGAATCTAAACCATCAGATCTTTAATCTAGTGGTTGAGATCTTGATGGCAATCTTGTAAATAGTGTTTACCATTAAAATAATTAATTTTCTAGATTAAGGATATAAAGGTAAATTTAACATTTTTAAATTTAAAAAATCACATGCAATGCACATGCAAGTTTCCGCCACCTGTTTTAAACGTCAATAACTTTTTATACGTAACTCGTTTTTTTAAAAAAAATTACACCGTAATAACGAGTGTTTTTTATCTTTAACATGAGTACCATATTGTTATACTTATGTAGAGAAAAAAATTACATTTCGATTGGATGTTTTAGTCTATAATGTTTTTTCTATGTTCATACAGTGGTGTTCTAATTGTATTGCGATTCAAGGTGTTGTATTTTATAGTAAAACACCATGACGTAAATAACACACCATAACATTGCAAATAATGAATTATGATTCAAGTCATGGTGTTTTAACATCTGGAATAACAATAGAATCATTGTAAATGTTAAAATACCAAGACTGTATTATGATTCAATTCATGGTGTTTTTGGAATCTGTATAGTGTTTTATACATGCAAAAATAACAAAAATCAGTACAGATGTTAGAACACCATGGCTGTATTACGATTCAAGTTGTGGTGTTTTCTAGAATTCGTATGGTGTTTTTATACGAACTGATGATGAATTCCTAAAATAACTGATAATTCCTAAATAACTGATGAATTCGGTTACAAGATTATATCTATAATTATATCATTAAGTAGGTTTACGGGTTAAATTACCATCTTACCCTTAAACTAATAAAATAGATAGGGACATGTGTCATCACCATAATCTTTCTTATCCTTCTCACACTTTTAGTCTTTTTTACAGGATCCAATACCTATATATATATATATATATATATATATATAGGGGCTGGTTATTGTACAAAATGCCTTATCCTACAAAATGTACGCAATAATCTCAGCCGCCCGATCCCATGCGAAATCACTCTATTCCATGCGAATTCATCTCCTCTCATGCAAAATTAGTGTGCGAATTCACTCTACTCCATGCGAATTCATCACTAAAGGGTGCGAAATCACATGTCGTACGTAATGTACGTTAAGCCATTTTGTACAATATACTTTCTCTCTCTCTCTTATATATATATATATATATATATATATATATATATATATATATATATTGTTACTAATAATCGGGTAAGGTTTACCTGCTTCTCAAGCTCCTCTAATATATCTTCAAACAAATCTTTCGGGGTGGCACCGGAACTGTTTGATGACACTGCTAAATAAGCAGGTGATTCTTTCACCTGTAAGCCAATTATACAGGAGAGTAAAATATTCATGTAAGTACTTATTTGAAAATTGGGTAGATAAAAGATGAAAACTATATTGACTCACTTTTACGCAATAGTCACGCCAGTGACTTTTTGAAGTCAGCATCCCAGAAGCAATATGTTCATCCATTAATTTGCGGAATTCATCCCGATTTTTACGCTCTGTTTTTCTTAATTCTTCCTGTATAAAATAACCACAAATAAGAATAGTGTAGTAGTACTTATGAATCATGATTATTAATTTAATTTATATATTTAAGGTACCGTTCGTAGTTTCCTCTGCTCTTCCTCCTCCTTTTCTAAATCACGTATATATTCCTGAGATATTAAACTTATATTTAGTGAAAATAATTGAAAATTTGATAAACACACAAACACGTATGTGTATGTATGTATATATTAAATCCGAAAAGAACTTAAATGAAAGTACTTGGAATATTTCTAAGCGATCAACTTTTTCAAGGCGCAAGCAACTTTCATCAGCTTCTAAGCGACCTTGCACTTTCCGCCACTGACTGCTTGCCTGAATATAAATGTTAATTTGTTATATAAAATGAAATGAAAATAATAGAATAAGTGAAAAAAAAACTACTTTAGTATGCTAAGAGTAGGTACCGTGAGG
The DNA here is from genome assembly GCA_947069175.1 of Scalesia atractyloides. NCBI lineage: Eukaryota > Viridiplantae > Streptophyta > Magnoliopsida > Asterales > Asteraceae > Scalesia > Scalesia atractyloides. Next base: position 79,230,089 of record CAMTDV010000005.1, on the reverse strand, counting down.
AAATCGCAAGATTTTAAAAACTCAATGTACTCCTTCCTGTTTTTCTTGTGCTCCTCTAAAGCCTTTGACCGCTCCTGATAACGAATTCATCAAAATGATAATAAGGTCACAGGAAAAACAATATACAATTTATAGATACAATACTCAACAAATCTTTTTAAGGATTTACCTTTTTCTCACGTTCCGTTATATAATCGTCATAGAGGTCCTCGCGGTCTTTAAATCGCTCAACTGCTTTGTAGCGATCGTCATCCTCAAAGATAGCAACCGCTTTGCTATACAAGGTTGAATAGAAAGCAAAAATGAATAGCATAAAATAATGATATACAATATTTACCAGATTATTAGTTTCACTTGTTAGGTAAATAAATATATATGAGAAAAGAATAACTTTCCAAATTATAGACAGACCTCCACTTAGTGGACACTGTGATCTCCTTTGATTCCTGTGAAGAAAGTCAGGTAAAGGTAATCAAAGAAGATGTATTAATTTAAGTATGAAGAAGAAATGATACAAAAAATAAAATAAAATAAAAATACTTACTTCTAGCATTTTCTTAAACTCCTCCCGTGCTTTCTTGTATTTAGCCCGCCTCTGATCTGCTTCCTGTTTTTTCTTTTGTGCTATAAACTACAACATAAAAATACAAATAATATAAATTAATACACACACACATATATATATATATATGTGTGTGTGTGTGTGTGAGCGTGCGTATAATAAATATATATATATATATATATATATATATATGTATATGTATGTAGATATAGGATCACGCACAAATAGATCTTAACCTAAGACACGTAGGAAACTGGATCAAACGAGCTCTGATTATTATCAACATCGTTGGAACTAGCTTGTCGAACCCTAGTATATTTAGGGTTTAGCTTTTAGGTTAGGGTTTAGCTTTTGTGTTTAGTATTATGGTTTAGAGCCTAGCCTTTAGGGTTTAGCTTTTAGGGTTTATAGTTTAGATTTTAGAGGTTAACTTAGGGTTTAGCCTTAGGATTTAGATTTAGGGTCAAGGGATTAGGGTTCGATGAGCCGGTTCCAATGCCACTGGAATGAGTTCAATCGGAGTTCGTTTGACCCGCTTTCATACGTTTCATATATGATCAGGCATTGTAGAATTCATTCGTTATGATAACAATGAAATTATACACATGTGATTAAAAATGTCAAATTTAATTATTCATATGTTCATATCTACATTCTTAAAGCATCAACAAGAAAAACCAGACAAAAGGGGCACGCCTCTACGCCTCAAACCATTCCAAGACTACTTAGCTTAGACGAGACTCAAAGTTGAAGACCCCTTTGACATAAGGCAGACGATAATTCACTCCTTGTTAAAACCAAGACTACAACATATACTTTCTAAAACCAAGTCAAAAACCAACTAAACGACCAATGCAAGATATCATGATAATTACAAGAATGACAGTCAAAAACCAAAGTCATATACTAGAACTAACGATCAATTACAAAGCATAAAGATCATATACCATGCATTATCAAAATACAAGATAAAAAGTCATGGAATGTGCTCAGAGAAAAGATGATCACTAAACAAGTTTTACAAAATCAAAAGAGTTTTTACTAAAATGAACTTTTATAAAAAAAAATCTAATCATTTGGTGTTTTTGATAAAACTAATCAAAAGTATACAAAAGCTTTATAAAGTTTTATATATACTTGATGGTATTTATATTGAAAGTATTGGTGTTGACATAAGGTGGGATAGTTAACATCCACCGCAGCCACTATAAATCTTTGTGTTCGTGTAGTGATATCTATTTTACTCTAAAATGTTTACATAATATTTCGCAACCTACAAGCTATTCACAAGAAATATGATCTTAACACGTAAATAGTTTGAAAGGCAATCATAAACATAAAAAACACATTACCCCCCACCCCTTTCCCAAGGTTCTTACAATATTATATTAGAACACATGGCAAAGATTCTGTTGATAATTACCTCATTGAAAGCTTGCTTCCGCTCTGAAAGTGATCTGAGAGCACCATATCTTCTGTCATTAATAATTGCCCTCATTGTCTGATTAAGAAAATGACAGATGTCAAGACAATTGAATGCCAGATTGACTTATTAAAAACAGTCGCCAAATACCTGATCCCAAGTCCAATCAGAAGCAATGTTTGCATTTTCTAGAAGAGCCTTAAATGCATTTTTAGCCTCCTGAACATAAGGCAAATAAATATATAATAAATAAATGTAAAACAGTATTGACTTATATGAATTGATAAATACCTGCTTATCCTCGTAAACTTGGGTTTCCTGATCAAATGCCTTTTCTTCTAAAGCAGCACCATTAGCGCTATCGTTAGTTACACCGCCTTTATTGAATTCCTACAAACCGCTAATTATATTTAATAAAATATACTTAAAATCTAAATGCGTCGAATGTGAAAGAGAAGGGGAGGAGGAGTCATGGTCACCTCGATGTTACCATTTTCTGCAATTACCGCATTGTTTGCCGAAACAATCTCCACAATACTCCTACAATTTTACGAAGGTTAACTTACAAACAAACGAGAACCAGAATTTACAACAAAAAATCTGAGTGCAGGTTATACATTGGTAACGTTTCGGTCATTGGTGTTTCTTCAGCGGCATTTGTTGTCACTTTAGAAGACTCGATCGATGCTGTTGGCTCAGAAGTCAACACAGATCCTGATTGCACAGGTGGAATAAGATCAGGCACTGGAACAGGGCTCGGTCCCGGTTCGTGAGCCTGAGACGATGGGCTATCTGAGCCAGGAGTCAGTGATGGAACCAGGGTTTCGTTATCGGGATCCATTGTTGACTGCTGTTCGTTGGTATTAGATTTGGTCATCACTTGCTCACGAGCCAACTGCATATGTTCATAGGTTGAATTAGTTTATAACGAAAGCAAAGAGTAAAATACACGGATGGTCCCTGTGGTTAACCAAAATTTTGGATTTGGTCCCTCGCTTTTCAAAAGTACACGGAAGGTCCCTGTGGTTTTCACTTTGTAACACATTTAGTCCCAAGCTAACAGATCAAAGACTAAATGTGTTACAAAGTGAAAACCATAGGAACCATCCATGTACTTTTGGCAAAAGTTGGGGACAAAAAGGTACAAAGTGCAAACCATAGGAACCATCCGTGTACTTTTGGCAAGCTAGGGACCAAATAAAAAATTTTGATCAACCGCAGGGACTATCCTGTACTTTACTTGAAAGTAAATGTAGGATTAGTGAGCTTTGGTTAAGAGAAAAGACCTTGAGTTCATCGGGTATTTTCCACTTTGATTGCTTGGTAACCTTGTTATAGTAATACCTGTTAATAATAAAATTATTAGGCATTTGTGAAAGTTAAATATAAAATGGATAGAATGTTCTAGATTACGCACTTTCTTCCATCGGGAGCAGGATATTCCTTCCAGTTTGTAGATGCATCTGCCCTCTGTTCAACGGACAATGGTGGAAGAAGTTAAACATATAACTTAGTCACAGTAACTAACTTTTAACGCATAAATCGATTGCTTACACACCTCAGTCGGGCTCATCAACTCGAGAGGCTTCTCCCAGCTGGATATTTTTGTCTTTTTGTTGTAATAGTATCTAAAACAACAATAGAGCAAATAAATAAACAGATAACAAAAGTGAATTGATATGGTTATGGAAAAATAGGGTGAAATACATCAGATGTATGGTGTATGTACACATGCATGATACATAAACAAAATAATACATACATACATGCATACATCTGTATACACACATAGACAGACACAAATATACATGTATATACATAACATATGTATGTAAGAAGATATGTAATATAAAATGTATAAACGTATCCTTAACTAACATATACAGAGCATACAAATAAAAACATGATAATAGAAGAAATATGACTGGGATTAAAAAACATGCCTTTTTCCTTTGTGAGAAGTATGTTCAATCCAATCCGATGCAGCTTTTTCGACAGCTTTGGGTAGGTCAGTTGTTACCTGATAATCCAACGTCAAGTGTGATGTCATACATACCATTTCATATACAGAAAACTATTACAGAAGTGCACAATTTGTAAGAAATGCGACATCACAATAATTATCGTAAGAATCTTTAGTCCTCACTTGAACAGAAGATGCAACTTCAGCAGGCTGCAACATAGGCGTTACAGCCGGTCCACCTAGAGGAAAACCGGGCATATTTATTGATGATATCGGCTGGTATTGGCTTGTTATTTCTGCGTTTACATGCGCTTGTGCGGGCGCTGGTGTTGGTAACTGCACAAACAATTTGCAGTTAATTAAATTTTGCATTTACAACTTAAATATGGTAGTACAGCACACTTGGTATCTTACGTTGTACGATAAAGATATGGCAGCCCGTGGACCGCTCTGACCGGGCCCATAGTTATTAGGCACTGGAACAGCCTGTTGGGCCTGTGGTGATACAGACATTACAGGTCGGATCGGTTGCACATCAGGCACTGGAAAAACTTGAGCGGCAGGCGGTGGTGGAGGAGGAGGTGGCGCTATGCTATGTGCCAGCGGTGGCGCTGGTGTTCCAGGTCTAGGAGGTAAATGTTGCATCGGCTGCGACACCATATTTGGCCTCACAGCTAGAAACTGTTGAGATACAATAGGCATATATGGTGGTGGCGGCCGTGGCGGACCTGCTGGGCGGAACTAGATTTAATTCCGATATTAGAACCGTTGCTTCAGATTCAAAATGATTAGAATTACAGAGAAAATGTGAAAAAAATGAAAAAAAAAAACTTACTTGCATTGCGACCGACGGATAAGTGTTTGGAGGTGGTCCCATGGCGGCAACAGGCGGTCGAGGCGGCTGTTGTATAAACATGTAGGAGCAAGATTAAGAAAAGGTAAGCGTGATAAAATATAAATCGTGAGAAAGTATATAAACTACCTGCATGCCAGGATACTGAGAATTGTTGGCCATTGTAAAAAAGCAGAATATCTGACAATGTTATATAGTAGCATGTTAATGGTTGGATCAAAATGGCAGAAATATATTATGGAGTATTATACGTTATACAGAAAAAGGAAGAAAGAAATTAGAATAGAGTTAAATATACAAGCATACAGGGTACAGCAAATCATATACTTGTTACATATAGCAGTATCGGTTTTGTTTTCAAAGAGCACTTGACGTAACAAATAAACATTATTCATAACTTGGTGGTAAAAAAAACTATAATTTAATGATCATACTCGCTTGCGAATGTTTCAATCAGCAGCTTTGACTTCACCAAATATGCAACTGTATGTATCTTGACACCTTCTAGAGCATTCTGCAAGCTGTAAATATATAAATTTGAAGCGAAAGCATATGAAGTAAGCTTATATTATATTAAAAAAAATCAGCAAATCAATCCTATTGAATAAAATGTAATTAGAATATAAGGCACCATATAAACACCAACTCCCAAATAATTCTAACAAAAACCCTAGAAAAACAATCTGATCAATATGTTCAGATAAGCCAATTAAACACCTAATTTGATCAATTGTAAACCCTTAATATTTCATTTTCTATTATATTTTTTCTGCATATACATAACTAAAGCAGCAAACACAACTCAAATTCAAATAATTTTTTTATGTATACTAAATTACTAATCGCAGTCCACAACATTCAACAAAAACCCCAACCGATTCTCCACAACTCAAACAAAATTGAACCTAAAACCCTATGATCGAACAACAAACATTTGAATTCGAACATCAGAGCAATTCGAACAAAAACTGAATTTTTAAGATGAATGAATTGTTTGATTGATCAATGTAGGATTAGACCTAAGAATTTGGATGTTAGAGAGAGATCGAACCACGAGAGAGAGGTAGTCTGGTTCCAGGTGAAGAAAGCAAATATAGGAAGGAAGCAGCAAAGGTTTTGGTTATGTCGGGCAACGAGCGTAGAAAAGGGTAAAGGGTCCGTCTGGTTTTGTTGTGCCCTATTTAATTACCAACACGGGGCGGAAGTTTGTTGGAAGAGCAAAACCTTAAATATATTTGAGTTTGGAATCGAAAGTATTACACCGTTAGTTGTGGGCGGCGGTTTGGGACGTGGCTAGCCAAGCAACATCACTGCAGCCACACCAAGTCAGCATAGTCAGCGGCGGTGCCTCGCTGGCGTGGGAAATCGGCCTGACGTGGGGCGGTTTTTAGAGGTGATGTGGCGGCCATGAGTGGCTGGCTAGATATATCCGTTGGGGGTAGCCGTTACCCTAACGGCTAGTTTAAAAAAAATATTCAAATTTTACCCTATAAATGCTAACCAATTTTTAAATTTTTTTACCACATCTCTACACTGCTGGAACATTGCTAGGTACGCCTCAAAATGGATGACACTCCCTTACATTAGCGAATCTACCTCATCCAAAAGGGCAAGAACACCGTCGTCCCTAGCTTAATCCGATGCTCATGATCAAGAGGTTGATCTTACCTTAGATGATTTTGATTCTCCTTCTTGCCCACCTGGTAGAGACACTTCAAAAAGGCGCGCTCATAGAGCTAGGTCGGTTTCGACACCTACCTCGGCTTCCCCCTCGGGTTCGACCCCCACTTCGATTTCAGGTAATGGGTTGTACACCAATCAATTGGACGAAATCGCCTCGAAAATTGACACGTTCAACATACTCCAACAACAAAGGATGGAGGAGAAGAGAAAAGCTAAAGCATCCCGTGAAAAAATTGCAATTGAAAAGGCACATGAGAATAAAAAAAGGCATATGAGAAGCAAAAACTTGAGGATATGAAGTTTCTCGCCATGAACGTCGATCACCTTTCCGGCGAGGCATTGACAACGACGTTGGCGATGAAAAACGAGATCTTACAAAAGTATAACATGAATAATTGATGTATTTTTTTATATGTTTTATTATCAATTTTTTGTTGTTTTTTTATTTAGTTTATTACAATTAGTTACTTATTAATGAAGTTTTAGTTAGTTAAAATATATATATATACACACACACATACATGGCTGCCACGCCAACCCTCCCCCCCCCCCCCAAAAAAAAAAAAACCCCACGCCAGCCATCTCCTCAGTTGGAGCCACCTTCGCCACATGTCAACACAAGCCCCCAACCCAAGCCCCACGACACCCCATAGTCTTAACTTCAAGTATGACAAGAACTAAAAGAAATTTGCCGCTAAAAACATTGTTATATATATATATATAATCTAATACTAATAAGAGAGTATACTTAATGATACATGGCATTCTAATACTAATAAAAGAGTTTATATAATGCCACATGGCATTCTCACCTTCAATTAACTATTATTATTATTGTTAGTATTAATACAAAACAATGAAAATTCCTTGACAACTTAATACTAATAATTTTTTTGGTAAATTACACTTTTCGTCATTTATGTTTGTACTGGATTGCAACGGATAGCCTTTAACTTCAATAATAAGAGTCACAATCAGCAAAACTTGTTACATTCCACGTCCTTTAGTACTAACCTGATTAAAATTTTCAATTAAGTTTATTAAGTTAAGAGTATTTTGGTCAATTTATGTCTTTATCTAAAGAGTAAATTGCACAAAACATCCTTTATGTTTCCTCAAACTTGCAGGTTCCAGCCTTAATGTTTAAAAGTTGCTAAAAACAGCCTTTAACTTTATTTTTGTTGCGGGTTCAATCCTTTACAGCTAACCACGTTATTTTCTTCAGTTAAGTTCCCTCACATGCATAACATGTGAGGGTATATTCGTCATTTTGGTTGATCATGTGAGGGAACTTAACTGAAGAAAATAACGTGGTTAGCTGTAAAGGATTGAACCCGCAACAAAAATAAACTTAAAGGTTGTTTTTTAGCAACTTTTAAACATTAAGGCTGGAACCTGTAAGTTTGAGAAAACATAAAGGATGTTTTGTGCAATTTACTCTTATCTAAATGTTCAATAAATAAAACCAAAAAATTATATATAGACTTCATCTTCCTTAATTTCTAACCCTAAAACCCTGACCACCACATCTTACCATCACCACCTCATCCTGTTGTCACTACTCCGGCCACACCCACCGCCCCTAACCCTTTGCAGATCTGCAACCCAGTTCTTTTTCGGAAGTAAAAAACGCTAAAACTGGAAGCACATTTAATCTCCTGATCGGAAGAATCTTTCGGAACATTCAAACTTCATATGGGTCTCTTCGATTTGCAATCACAGGGGTTGAGGAAGAAGTTGCCCCTTCGGTCTTCGAACCCCCATCCCCTTTCTTCTTTAATAAAAATAAAAATCTAATTTTTTTCAATCCCTAAAAGAATATAACTTTTTCTCAAGAAACCCTTTTGATATATGAAAAAAGAATGTTCAAGATTGACTGTAGAAGAGGTGTAGAGCGATCGTTGTAACGATTTGTGTTGGAGGTGATGATAATCAGACCCTATAATGGCGAAATTGAAGAGGGGTGAAGGAGGAAAAGACCAAAATCTGAAATTAGATGTATATGTGAGGGACTTCGATTAGGGTAATTGTGAAGTGAAAAGGTAGCTGTGAAATTGGTATTTCACCTTTGATTAAAATCAAGTGAACTATCAGCTAAAGTTGGCAAGAAGCTCATCAACAAGAATCAGAAATAAGCTTGCTTTCTGGGCTTGCAAAATGGACTTTCTGAAATTTGTATCTGCAGTTTAAGCGTATTTGACTTCTGGAAACAACTGGCTTGCAAATCTGTAAAGGGTTAGGGGCGGTTGGTGTGGCTGGAGTGGTGGCGGCAGGATGAGGTGATGGTGGTAAGATTTGGTGGTTAGGGTTTTAGGGTTAGAAATTAGGGGAGATGAAGTGTATATGTAAATTTTTTTGGTTTTATTCATTGAACATTTAGATAAAAACATGAATCGATCAAAATACCTTTAAGTGAATAAACTTAACTGAAAATTTTAACCTAGTTAGTACTAAAGGACGTAGAGTGTAACAGGTTTTGCAAATAAAGGATTGTGACTGTAATTATTGAAGTTAAAGGTTATCTATTGCAATCCGATACAAACATAAATGACGAAAAATGTAATTTACCCTAAATTTTTTATTGTTTACTTAGTTAATGGTCATTTACTTTTACTTTTGATTTATCTAAAATATATAATTAGTTATTAGTAACAATTCTACTTATAATAAACAATTTCAAATGATGTCAATGTGATAACATCTTCTTATTCTTTAAAAGAAAATTTTTTACTATATGTTTATACATCTATTAAATAAATTGTTATTTTGTATTATAATAATAAAAATGGTAAATAATATATTAATCTGATACTTGAAAATCGGTCTACTTCCATGCTTTGAAAACACTTTAATTGTTATTAGACCCGTGTATTAATACACGGGTTTAACATCTATTAAATAAATTCTTATTTTATATTTTAATAATAAAAAGGGTAAAGTATATGTTAATCCGATACTTGAAAACGGGTTTACTTCCATACTTTGAAAACACTTTAATTGTTATTAGACTTGTGTAATACACGGGTTTGATGATAAAATATATATTCATAATAATTTCGATACAAGTCTATATTCGTCAGATGTCCTAACTGGAGTTATATTTTTAGGCTTGCCAAACCATTGATAATTACCAAATGTCAGTGTTCCAATGACGTTATCAAGAAATATTGATGAAAGAATGGTTTATGTAATGGAACTCGACTACGGTTCCTATCATTGGTTTATGAAAGAATAGTTGATACCAGTGTACACTCACGATTTGTTTATATTACAACGTACTTTTGCGTTTTTACATTTCAATGTTTAGAGCCGAGCCACGACTACAACGTACCGAACACATGTAGTTATTATCTTGGTTAATATTACTATTTTTTTCTTATCCTTTGTCATAGTATGCGACACAGGTCGAACTCTACCCGTGTCCATGCCGCAACACCGTTTAGATAAAAGTCTGTGTGGTCTATATTAACCCTTTAATACACCATGTAACAAAATTAATTCTCTTTATTTTTTTATTAAATCTATTATAGTTAAAGCTAACTTTTAATTATAGACATTTTTTACTTAACCGTGTTACTTGCTTATTTTACTGTCGTTTAGATAAAGCCTAGATGGTCTAATATCAATCCATCAATATACCACATAACAAATACACATGTGCGGATCCTAGTTGGGCCCCGTTCTCCATGTTTCTTCTCTTTGAATTGTAAATTTAACCTAAATTTTCGAAAATTTTATATGTATTGAATCCTCCCTATTTTTTATTTAAAACCCCTACTCCTCTTGTTGAAATGTTTTAAGATCCGCTATTGCATATAAATTCTTGCCAGCATTCTTCTACGACCTCGTCGCAAAGCAGCGTGCTCAAATCATAGGTAGATACATATAAGTTATTTAGAAATAAGAATATTAAATACCATTTTTATGTTGATTTAAATACGATTTTTATGTTGATTACTTTCTAGTCCATCGAATGGCAGTTCTATGATCTTCTAATGTGGAAGTTATGGGTTTGAGTCTCACATGTAGTAAAATTATTGATATTTCAATGTGGAAGTTATGGGTTTGAATCTCACATGTAGTAAAATTGCTTTGGGCTCCGTCAGAGGTTTTTCCACACTAGGCATTTGGGCGGTGGGTTTTCTCTGCAACGGTGGAAGATTGGATCACAACGTTGTTTGAGTTCGCAGGATAGGGTTTTGTTGGTAGTTTAAAAAAAATACAAATTCCCAATACTATTTAATACACTAACTATTTATAACTAGTATTTTTAATTTGGTTGGTATTGGTTTACTTCATTGCGGTACCAGTACTCGGTATAGTAACGAAACAGGTAAAACCGAATAGTGATACTAGTACCGATATTAAAAGTTGACATAAACCTAAGCGATGCGACGTGGATGTTGAAACATTATGATAAGTTAGCGCATCCTGATCATGATATGAAGTGATACTGACATCTAGAATATTCGGTGATATCTTTTATCTCATAATTATTTTACTAGATTATTAGACTCTACACGCGTTTAAGGATATAAAATTATAAATCATTTAATTTTATTTTGTCTTCATGAATTTACATAAGTGAATTTTTTTACCATATATGATGCAACAATTGGTCATGTGTAAAAAACCGATTCTTTTAGAAACAAACTAACTTTACATAGAAATTGTCCTATACTTTTATTTATCGTCATGGCAAAACATTGGGCGAGAAGAAATTGCCTTTTTCAATCTAAATGGAATACTTCAATTTGGCGGTATTAAACGAAATCTAGGGATAAACATTTGTGTGCCAATATTACTTTTGGATAAATGAGTGCCTCAATAACAACCTCAACCTGATCACCCTGTGGTAGGATATGTAGTTGAGTTCCATTACATAAACCATTCTTTTGATTAATATTTCTTGATAACGTCACTGGAACACCGACCTTTGGTAATTATCAATAGTTTGGCAAGCCTAAAATATAACTTCATTTATGATATCTGGTGAGTATAGACTTGCATCAAAATTATTATTATTGTTATGAAGATATTCTATCCTTAAACCCGTGTATTACACGGGTCTAATAACATTGAAAGTGTTTTCAAAGGATGAAAGTAAACCGGTTTACAAGTATTGGATTAACCTATTCTTTACCCTTTTTATTATTATAATATAAAAAATAATTTATTTAATAGATGTTCTAAACACATAGTGAAAAAATCTTTTTAAAGAATAAGGTGTTGTCACATTAACATTATTTGAAATTGTTTATTATAAGTAGAATCATTATTAATAACTAATAATATATTTTAGATAAGTCAAAATTAATAATCAATATCTAAGTAAACAATAAAACATGTTTTTGTATTAAGTTGTTAAGGAATTTTTCATTGTTTTGTATGAATTAACTAATAATAATAATAGTGAACTGAAAGAGAGAGAATGTCATGTGGCATTAAGTAGACTTGTATTACATGATTTTAATAAATAAAGTATTTTACGTAAGTAAAAGATTATAAATACCATACAAGCATTGTTTAAAACCACCCATAATAAAAAAATATCAAAGCTTTTTCTTTGAAATTTAGAGAAAAATATCATAATTTTGAAATAAATTTACACATATTAAGAGACCATATGTAACGGATAATTATTGCTAACTATTATTAAATATATAAGTTAAAACTTACAATTTTAGACAGCTTAATTATGAATAATTTGAAATGGAACACTAACATGAATAATATGCTAGTACTTCTAAATGTTAAACTTGAGCATAGATTTCATTAACGGTTTTCACTTTAATAAAGTATTTTCTTTTCTTTCGTGTTTTTTGTGACAACAACATTAAAGTTTATACATTTATTTAAATGACCACAAAATTTTATACTTTGAAGTTTAACGATTTTATTTCTTTGGTTTTTTTTCTTTCGGTTGTTACACAGAGTGTCATTGACGTAATAAACCAAACTGATATTGATTAAACTGAGTTTATGACGAATCGCATAGGGGATTTCAGTAATGATTACTTTAAATTATATATTTGTTATTATTAATAACTAAATCAAATCAAATCTGTCCCGTTAGTTTATCCCACCGATCAAACGTAAACTCAAGATGCTATATAAATATCCTCTATAATAAAAATAACTTAATTATTATTGATCATAAATAAAAATTTATGTTAAGGATTATATAAAATTAATTTAAATACTCATTTAATTATTTATTAATTTAGTTTTTATACTCATCTAATTATTTATCTGTCTATAATTTATATATTTTAATGAAAAAAGAAAAAAAAAGACAAAATCCATGTAATTTTAAAAAAATAAAGGTTAAGAAATTGATGCAAAGATAAATCGGGATAATGTATAACAATTATTTATATTTATATATTATTAGACATATCAATAATTAGTAATATTAGAGATTAATATAATATATTAATATAGTATTGATTTCATTTAAAATTTATTTAAATACTCGTTTGATTATTCATATATTTATAATTTAAGTATTTTAATAAAAAGGAAATCACAGAGAAAATCTATATAATCAGTAAAATATAAAGTTTAAGAAATTGACGCAAAGATAAATTGGGATAATGTATAACAATCATATGTATTTATATGTTATTAGATATGTTATATTATACATTAATAATATTAGAGATTAATTTAATAAATTAATAGTATTTTAATTTAATATATAAATGTATTAAATAAAAGAATGCCACATGGTATTACATGGAAATAAATGAAATCAGAGAATGCCATATGGCATTAGATGTATTTCTTTATTAGTATTAGTATTAGATTAGATTAATATTACTACTTGAACTATAATATCAAACATAAAACATACAATGCCAGGTTAGTTCAGATATGTAATTTGGTTGGCCTAGACATACGTTATCAAAGTTATGACACGAGTTACCGATCGAGTGGACTTTATTATCTTAGGTAAAGTGTTATATGAGTTAAATAATAAATATGATTAGATTGAAGGGAACGAGGACGTAATGTAAAAAATAAATGCAGTAAAAAGAAAAATCTCTAATACAAACTACTGGCAAAAACATCGCATTCTCAAAACCATTTACCCAAACCCAATATCGAAATAACCATAGTTGTCTTCATTTATCAAAAACCCCTCTCAGCTATTGTTTGTCTCACTCCATCCACACTTTCAATATTTCCATAGGTAGAACGTCAGAGGGGCGTGACCACCTCACGGCGGCGTGAGCGGTTGAGCATCACCTTCACCAAGCACCTCCCACCTTCACCATTGAGAAGTGGCGAAACTAGAAGAAAACTTCAGGGGTATCCCAAAAAACTTTTACCTAGACCCGTTCTTCAGAATTTGAGGCCCCCTATGCAGTAGGGGTGTGCATGAATCGGTTTGGTTCGTGTCACACCCCGATTTTCAGCACAAATCTCGATGGGCCCTGGTGGGGAGTATCATGAGTAAGATTTATATCATTATAGTCAAATAATCACAGATAGCACAACAGAAGTCTTGGAGTATAAATTATTATTACAAACCAAATGTCCAAAAGTTCAAAATAATATACGGACGGCTCGTAATAATAAAGATCCACAGGCGGGTCGAAATGTACAAAGTGAATTAACAGACTATAGGTTTCTATGCAAAGGAGTTGCAAATTCCTCTTAAGCATTACCGGGCACTTCCAGCCTATTTCGTAACCTTGCAACCTGCGCTTAGTCTTTTAAAAATATGTTAGTTTTCACTAGTAAATACAAATAACCGACACATTATGAAAATATTTCAAAATCATTTTATGTACACGATGGTACATATATTTTTTATAAATAACTTTGGATAAACTATTGTTGGGATTGAACCTTTAGAAAGGAACAGATGATACAAAGTCAAAATAGACCATCCGAGCTTTGGTCCAAACCATCAGATGTTCTATCCACTGATGGGCATTTACTGCATTCAATAAACACACTGTTTCCTATCCTATGAGAGAAGGAACTCTCAACCGCTGATAGAAGATTACCAGAACAGAGGATAGCCAGCAGTGCTTGTTCTAGTGTTAGGTTAATCAATGAAACAGTGTTATGCACTGATAGTTTTAGTTTAAGCAGTGTTTGTAGTTAGTTCCGTTTGTTAGCTGTCACTATCAACCCTGACGTCATTGAAAGAAGATCAGTGGTTAGATAGTTAGTATAAATAGGCGCTCAATGTAACAGTTTTTACTTTCTTCTTAAAAAGATCAATTTCGCATATCTTCTTCATTTCTTACTATCAAATGATCGTGATTGGGCTAAGGGGGAGTTTGTGAATCACATGCAATAGTTTAATTACTTGAAAGCATGATGGTGATGAAAACAAACGACCGATTGATTATTGTAAAAGTTTTCCATTGATCCGCTGCACTTATTCTCTGTTTGTTCAATCATTTCCATTATTTAAAAAAAAAAACAGTAATCAATTCAAACTTAGATCCTGCCAATTGGTATCAGAGCTTGGTCAATCAATTTTCATTTAAACGTCAAATTGATTTGAACAGGTCAGCTCTTTGTTGCTAATTTCGTTTGATAAGTTTTGCTTGAATACAAAGTTTTATTATTACAAAAGTTTTTAAAACACAAATCTGTTGTAAACAAGAGAAATGACACAAAACACACCGGATTCCAATATTGGATCCATGTTCAAACCACCTATGTTGAAACGAAATGAGTATTTTATTTGGCAACGTAGGATGGGTCATATTCTCGCTCAACTGAACGCCGGATGCTGGAGATCCGTTGTGTTTGGACCCCATGTTCCCATGGTTCCAAGTACAGAGGATCCCCACACTCAAGTCCCTAAAAAACTCGAAAATTACTCTGAACAGGATTTCCTCAAAATCGAATTGGATGCTAAGGCTTTTAGCATCGTTGCTTCAGCTTTGGCCAATGAGATTTATGCGGGATTACTTCATTGTAATAGTGCTAAAGAGTTATGGGATGCTCTTAAAGAGCAATTCGGTGGTACTGAAGAGGTGATCGAGAATAATAGAGAAGTCTTGAATCAGCAGTATGAAACATTTTGCCATGTAAAAGGTGAGTCACTAACCCAAGAGTTCGAGCGATTTAGCTGTCTCATAAGCGAATTAAAACTGGTAGATGTGAAATTTCCTAATTCGACTATAAATAGTCGTTTATTAAGATCACTACCAGAAAAATGGGAGACAATAGCTTATGTTACTCGAACATCTGTTGATTATAAAGAAATGACATTTACACAACTTCATGGTCGACTTCTCACTTATGAGAGAGTTGAACCAGAAAAAGAAGCTTCAAGAGTCTGGGAAAGTAACTGATGACTATACACTGGGAAACACTGCTCTCTATATTCATGAAGAGGGGTCTGGCAGTGGAAAGGATCAAAGTTTTGATCATTACATTGACATAACTTCAGGAAACAATTTCAACTCTGAGCCCTGTACACCCAATTTTGCTTTTGCTGCAAATTGTGAAAGCCAAACCTCTGACAATCTGAGTTTTGAGATGAATGACTTACAACACTTTGAACCCACGGATTTAGAAGAGATGGACATCCTACATCAGTTGGCACTTTTGAGTGTCAGGGCTGGTAAGTTTTACAAAAGAACTGGTAGAAGGTTTCCAGGATTGCATGGGGAGTTAAAAGTTGGGTTAGATAAATCAAAGATAAAATGCTTTAAGTGCAATAGGATGGGACATTTTGCCAGGGAATGCAGAACTCAAACTGCAGGACCAATTATTACCCATCCTGGCCCCAATTCTCAAAGCACTGTCCAATATTCCCAGTTTGCCCATGCACAACAAATGCAAAACACTGCTCATTTTGCAAATCCTGTAACAATTGCCCCTATTCATTATGTCCAAACCTCTGCTCCACAGATTCAATAAGCACCACCTCAAGTGCATGTGCAACAAGCTCCACATGTCACTCAAACTACTCAAACCACTGCTACACCAGCAGAGGTTACACAACAAAGCTTCTTTTCCCAAGGTTTTATTGACTGGAGTAGTTTGCCTGAGGATTTAACTGATGAAAACTTTGCTCTCATAGCCAAAAATGATTTTGAAAATGAACACGTATGTTTTATGGCTCTTGAGACCATAGTTGAAGGTGATGAGTCTGTGGAACAGGAGTCAAAATCTGATGAGGTTGAATGTTTAGAAGCAGTGGTTACACCAGAAGTTACACCTGAGGTTGAAATGAATGCTGCTGATGTTGAAAAAGACAATCTATCTGACCCATGGGACACAAAGGAGTGTGAAGAAGAATGTGATTGTGCTCTTATGGCTGCTTCGAAGGTATCACCTCATATCCTAAAAGATATATGTTCTGAAAAATGCATTATTGCTTTTGCAAACATAAAACAGGTGAATGAAAACATGAGAAACAAAATTTTGGAAGATGAACTTAAATTTGAAAAACTTGTTAAAGAGTTGAAAACAAAATTAAGTGAAAAAGATTCTGAAATGAGTAGCTTAAGGCATGAATCAAGCATAGCCAAAGACCAGCTCCAAACCATGGTAGAAAAATACCAAGTTTGCAAACAGGAGTTAGAATCTACCCAGATCACTTGTGAAAAATGGGTAGAGTCTTGCAAGGTTATGAGCTTATGCTTGATGCTCAAATCAAGATCAACGTAAAGTTTGGTTTAGGCTTTAGGGAATATGACCATACTTGTGAAAATGTTGCAAAAATTGACTCTGAGCTGGTTGAAATAGTCCCAACAAACTTGGCTGGTGAAGAAATTAAAATCACTGATAAAGAAGGAAACAAAATTGTTCTTGAAAAACCAGATGTTTCACAAAAAGAAAAAGCAGTTGAAAAATATCAATTTAAGCCAACCTTGTCAGATGAGTGTGATATTTTGGAAAACTTCAAGCCAATGGACTTTTCAACTCTTGATGGTATAAAAGCACCAAAAGCATTGGTGATCCCTGTCACACCCCGACCCGCAGCGGAATAAGAGTCGGGGCATAATTGGGTTATCACCAAAGCTCATGACATTTACTAATATGTTTCATATTTATTAAAGTTAAAGTTACATTCTAAATAATCCAAACATGTCCATACAATACAAAGAAATAACCAAACAAAATAGTTCTAAGCTCTAAATCATTTTAGTCTTCTAGTCCAATCCTATGTGTTTCTGGCTGCAGCTGGTTCACCTGTATCATGTGTAAAAATGGGGGTTTTTGGGTCAACATAAGTTGACGAGTGAACCTTGTTAGATAAACATTTATTATTGATTTACTTGTTAGTTTATCAATGAAAAATTGTGCATAATCATAAATGGGTAAATGTAAATAATCAGGCAGTAGCAATTTGCATCACAACTATAACATACAATAACATATGATAGCATATATTAACATACCAACATCATACAATAAATAACATAAATGAAACTGTGCGATCAAGGCTCAATCAAACGGAGCCGATCGTATTGCATGTACTGAAAATGAAAAATGTCTGTGCGATCAAGGCTCAATCAAACGGAGCCGATCGTATGTGGGCACGCCAGGTTCACGCTCATAATGAAATGGGGAACATGCTCAACGCTCATAATGTAATGCGGAGCGGCGGCCTATGAAATTGCATGTACTGAAAATAATGAATTGCATCTAACAATAACTACACAACAGTTGAAACAAACTGAATACACATGTTCATAATATGATGTATGCACAATGATTTAATTATAATATATAACAAGACACCTGATACACCCCAAAACGTGATTAAAACGGGGAATTTGTAAAGATTCACTCACATTGGGTGCGTTTGATTGGAGATGATTAGATGCGCACGAATTGGAAGAGCGGAACAACGAGAAATAATTAACCTAAATAATAACGGAAAATATAGTAAATGAGTGGATTTTTATTAAGGATTTTAATGGAATTTTCAGATATATTTTTGTGAGTTTAAGGCTATTTTCTATCTTTAAAAATATTATTTTTAAGTATTTTCAATTGATTTTTAAATTAAATTAAATAAATAAAAATATAAAAAAATTGTTTATTTTGCGTTGACCGTTGACCGTTGACCGTTGACTTGTTGACCTGTTGACCGGTTCGGTCAAAGTGCATGAATGTGCTGGGCGAGACTCGAACCCGAGACCTCCCGTACGCGTGCACGCAGCTCTACCAACTGAGCTACGTGTCTAACCCGAAATAATCTTGTTTTTAATTATATTTATATACTAATTCGATTTAACCAAAATTCTTTTAATTTCAAAAACCTTTTAATTTAACAACCCGGTGCCAGTAACAGGTTTCGAACGCGTGACGTGCGACTTAGTGTTGCACACAGTCCACCGCTGGACTGTGTGTCTAACCTGGTTAATATCTCGGTTTTTATTATACTTAACAACTAACGGAGTTAACCCGGTTCAGTTTTAAACAAAAAGGCATTTTATTACATAGGGAGTGCGTGTATCAGGGATCGAACTCGTGACATGCGCGTATATTTTGCACACAGTCCACCGCTGGACTGTGTGTCTAACCCGTTTAAAATACCAATTTTAATTATACTTATAACTTAACTATCTTCGTCTTCTTCACTCAAATTACAGTCGACGGTGTTACTAATCCGTTTTCTTGTTTTTACGATTAACAATCATTCTTAAGGCTTAAAATGAAATGGCAGAGACGGTGTTGGAAGCAACATACCGTAGGAATGATTTATCACAGAATTTCCGGCAATGCGTCGGCTCTGTTTTTGTGCACCTCAACTGAACAAAACAATTCACCGTTTTGATTAGCCAATCGTGGAATTGAAGTGATAAACAAACGTTAAAAGTGTGTTTGAAGGGCCTTACCGTTTCACAGACGAAGATAACGATTTCCAGAAATTTTCCGGCGAACTGGAATTATCTGATAACGGTGCCTGAATTCGATCTCAAGTGGAAGGTTTGAGTTAGAAATAGCTTAATAACTGTTAGACTACGATGGTATTGAAGAGCTTACCGATTTGAGGACAAATACGGTTTTCCGGCGAACTTGCAGAATTTTCCGGCGAGTTGATTTAAGCGTTCTGATGGACCGAATGGGTGACGAAAGTGAAATGGAAGATTTGTATGATGTTTCTGAGTCGCGAGAGGGGTCTTGATTGAAGTAATTTGGACTTTGATTATTTTCGGTTATAAAAACCGATGATGATAAAAATTGATGTTCATTCAAATCCGAATTGATTAAAATCGTCGGTGCATCGGTTATAAACCTGAATGTGCGATTAATCAAACGATTAGACGGTTGAATTGCCGATTTCGGTTTCTCAGTTGGCGCAACCGGTTTAACTATATTTGTGTATAAGACTTATTTGTTTCCTAATGTTGACAGAAAACAACAAGTGGCGGAGTGGTGATGCGGGTGTGTGTTAAGTCTTTGGATTTAGATTCCGGCTGACCCGGGTTCGAGTCCCGGCAGCATCATTTTATTTTTATTTATTTTATTTTCACTTTTTATCAAAAATAATTTTTATAGTTTAGTTTGTTTATTAATTATGTATCATTAAAAATCAAAATAACCATAAATACACAACGTGACATTTATAACTTGATATTCGATTACAAAACGGAGCGGGTTTTGGAAACCCGTTTTTGACAAATGTTACAATCCCTATCAAAGACTTTCCAGCAGAGGTTACATCATCTGCTCTCAAAAAGTCTGATAGGTAAAGGAAGGAAAAGGTTAAACACTTGTTTTGTAAATTTTGTGAAAAGAGGAATCATGATACAGCAGACTGTTTTCTTTTGAAAGCTAATGATATAAACAAAACTTGTGTCATACCTAAATCTCCTAGATGCACCATTTACAACAAAACAAATCATTCAACTCAAGAGTGTGTCTATCTCAAAACCTATCACCAAAAGGTAAAAGAGATTAGAGAAAAAGCTCTAGAAAGAGAAAATTCAAATATTGTCAAACAGAAATTTAAATCATGTGAAACATCTGTCACCAAAGCTTTAAATCAAACCTCTATTCACAGAGAAATTCAAGTAACAGACGCACCTCCATCAAACCAGTTTCCAAGAGGTAAAAGCCAGCCTAATTATCAAAAGGTGCCTATGACTTATGAGACTTACAAAAAGCCTTCTAAGCCAAGGGTAAATAGGCATCCTCATGGTTATCAACAGTTGATAGGAGGTAGCTTACAGCAGTGGTTACAAAAGTCTGATCTAACCACTGCTCCTCAATCTGAACTTGAGTCTAGATCACCTGATACCCCATCCAAAGCCATTTTGGCTTTGGAGACTCACCTGAACTAATTATTTCAAAACATGTGCAGGGAGCTTCTACTTGCCTTGACAGTCTTTGGTATGTAGATAGTGGAGGCTCCAGGCACATGGCATGATGTAAAGCCCTGCTCAGAGATTTTAAAGGTCATGGAGGGGGTGATATATCCTTTGGAAATAATTCAAAAGGGGAGGTGTTAGGGTCAGGATGTGTCTCAGCAGGAAAACTCAAGTTTGAAAATGTGAATCTCATTAATAATCTAAAATTCAATCTCTTAAGTGGTTCACAGATGAGTGATAAAGGTTATGGTTCCTTTTTCACAAAGAAAACTTGCCAGATAGTAGGGCCAGAGGTTGTAAAAAAGATTGACAAAATCATTGCAGAGAGCAAAGCACAGGTTCACATGGACTTTCTTTTTACACTCTAAGGATGAAACAGCAAACATTTTGCAAAACTTTGTTAAACAAGTTGAAAAGCAATTTGATCTTCCTGTAAAAATCTTTAGGAGTGATAATGGGACAGAGTTTAGGAACAAGGTTGAATGCCTTCTGTGAGTCAAAAGAGATTGTTAGACAATACAGCATCCCTAGAACTCCAGAATAAAATGGGGTTGTTGAAAGGAAAAACAGAACTTTAATTGAATCAGCAAGGACTATGCTTGCAGACTCAGGTTTACCCTTGTCTTTTTGGGCAGAGGCTGTAAACACTGCTTGCTATGTCCATAACAGAGTTTTGATAAACCCTAGGCATCAAAAGACTGCGTATGAATTGCTTTACAAAATCAAACCTCTGATCTCTTATTTCAAAGTCTTTGGCTGCCCATGCTTCATTTTAAACATCAATGATTCAATATCCAAGTTTGCAGCCAAAGTTGATTGTGGCTATTTTCTGGGATACCCAACCACCGCCAAAGCCTATATAGTCTTTAACTCTAGGACCAAATGTGTTGAGGAAACTCTAAATGTGAAGTTCAATGAACTCTCATCTTTGAAAATCCCAGCAAATGGACCTGCTGAATTGTTTGATATGTTTAAATTTACATTTGAAGATGTGTCTGTCAAGACTAACCCTGTAGGTACCCCACAATCATCATTTGAAGAGCAAGGATATGATTTCATTCTTTCAAGTTTCAAAATCAATCCTATAGGCAGATGTTAGTAGCAATGGTGAAAGCTCTGCCAGGTCAACATTGGTTAATACTCAAACCTCTGCCAGCTCTCAAAACCAAACATCTGTTGATAAAAGTCCACAACAAATGGACAAAAATCAACCCACTTTCACATCCATACCACCAATTCCTCCACCACCATTCCAATCAGAGGCTGGACCATCAAATTCACCAGCAGAGGGTAGCTCAGATGATACACATTTGCAAGCTTCACCTCAAAATGCCATTGTTCCATATCAAGGTGATTTGATCTTTCTCAAAAGCCATCCATTGGATCAAGTTATTGGCAACATCAATGAGGGTGTGCTCACAAGAAGCCAAGCCCAAAACATTTGTCTTTTTGCTGGTTTTCTATAACTCACACAGCCTGTCAAGTACCAAGAGGCACTGAAAGACAACAGCTGGGTAGAGGCCATGCAAGAAGAGCTCCTATAGTTCAAAACACAATAAGTATGGAAACTTGTACCACTGCCAAAAGATGTGAGTCCCATCGGCACAAAGTGGGTCTTCAAGAACAAAACTGATGAAAGGGGTATTGTTGTCAAGAACAAAGCAAGGCTCGTGGTTCAAGGCTACAGACAGGAAGAAGGGATTGACTACGATGAAACTTTTGCTCCAGTAGCAAGATTAGAAGCCATTCGCCTATTCTTAGCTTTTGCTGCTAACCACAACATCAAGGTGTATCAAATGGACATCAAGAGTGCATTCCTGTATGGAAAGATCAAGGAATAAGTATGTTTGTCAACCTCCTGGTTTTGAAGACACTTTCATCCTGATCATGCTTACAGGTTAAACAAAGCACTGTATGGTCTAAAACAAGCACCAAGAGCCTGGTATGAAACTCTATCCACTTTTCTCTTATCCATTGGTTTTATCAGAGGTAGGATTGACAAAACCCTATTTTTAAAATGGAAAGGAAAAGATTTGATGCTTGTCCAGATTTATGTGGATGACATCATTTTTGGATCCACATGCCCTGCCATGTGTGAAGAGTTCAGAAAACTCATGGCAGCAGAGTTTGAGATGAGTGCAATGGGTGAGTTGCAATGTTTCTTGGTTTACAAGTCAAACAAATGCAAAAAAGCACTTTCATTAATCAAAATAAGTATGTGAAAGAACTACTTAAGAAATTTGATATGAATGATTGTAAACCTTGCAGCACACCCATGGCCACATCTAAGCTAGTCACTGTAGATGGCAGAGATGACCTTGTTGATCAAACATTATATAGAAGCATGATTGGGTCTTTATTATACCTAACTGCATCAATGCCAGACACTATGTTTGCCACATGTGTCTGTGCCAGATCACAGTCAATGCCAAGAAATAAGATCTTATTGCTGTAAAAAGGATATTCAGATACATAAAAGGTGCTCCCACACTTGGTATCTGGTATCCAGCTAATGGTAACATTGAGCTTGCAGGATATTCTGATAGTGACTTTGCTGGATGTAAAACAACAAGGAAGTCCACATCTGGGGGAGCCCAATTCCTAGGAGATTGCCTAGTGTCTTGGCAAAGCAAAAAGCAGGTTGCAGTATCCACATCCACTGCTGAAGCAGAATATATAGCTGTTGCAAGTTGCACTGCTCAAATTTGTGGCTTCAAAATCAACTTCTGGATTTTGGTGTGACTCCCTTGAGGACTCCTCTCAAAATTGATAGTCAAGCAGCAGAAAATATCATCAAAAATCCAGTTTCACATTCCACCACCAAGCACATTGACATCAGACATCATTTTGTGAGGGATTGCTATGAAAAAGGTCTGATTTCTTTACAACATGTCCATACCAAGGATCAACTAGCAGATGTGTTGACGAAAGCACTTGATGCTTCCACATTTGACAGTTTGATATCTAGGCTTGGAATGCTAAACATGGATTAAAAATAACTTTTCTTGTGATTCATGTGTAAATAGCAATAAAATGTTTTTAGAAAATCAGAAATTCATCCTTAAAATTAGTTAAAATTGAATTTTTCAATAAAATCCTTAAAGTCTGTTCAAAGCTCTGATAGCACAAAAACACTGTCGTTTAGAAAAATCTATCCACTGATGCAAACCTCTGATCGTGTTTAAATTTGTCACAACCACTGGTAGTTTTGCTCTAACAGTGGTTAGCCAAACAACTGTTTTCCATTATCAAATAGAGGTTACACGTGGACAGATGTTTATTCGACAGATGTTGCATCAGACGCCATGTCAAGTGCACTTTTTGAAAACCCTATAAAACCATGTTCTATCCCCAAACAGAAGTCTCACTTTTCTTGTGTGGTTTCAAATTTTTCAAAGCCCTTCTCTCAAAAATCTTCCAAAAATCATGGCTCCTAAAACCAAATCGAAGAAGAAATCGACACAAGAACAACCCCCTTTTATCCTAATCATCAAAACACCACACAATTACACTACGACTCTCGAAGAAACTGAGGCAAACACTCACTATCATCCAATGATCCGGATTCTGAAAGAATCAAAATTCAAGCACATGTTGGAAGTCAAAGCCCCAGTTTACATAGACTCTTTAAGCGAACTTTAGGCAAATGCTAAACTAAACTCATCCACTGATGATGTACCCTATTCCATCACTTCCAAAGTTGGTGGCACACAACTGCAAATAAGCCCACAATCTATCTCCAAAGTCTTCATGTTAAATGATATGTAACATCCGGTATCATTTCCTTTGAGGGAGATGCAGCATGAGTTCGTTGAAAGAGGTTACACCGGTCAGTTGAAAGGTTGACAATTTTTAAACCCAACTTTCCTGCAGAGATGAAATTCTTTTTCCACACTTCACTTACATGTGTCTCTGCAAAAACAATTGCTTTCAACGAGATTCCATTGAACATGTAGTATATGGGATTTGCAATTTTAACTGATTCTGATTTTAACTTTTCCCAGGTGCTATTCAATGATCTTGTAATTAATTTTAAAAATATTTCAAAAAGAAAAACTTTCTTGATACATCCAAGATTCATGAGTGTTTACTTGCAAGATCAGATCAAATCAAACGCAAGTAAACAAGGCGCAGTTACAAACTCTGGCATCTAAACCATGAAACGTTTACACGAATAACAAATCAAGACAAAGTTTCCAAAACAGAAGCAGGGGAGGCTGAGCCTATTTTACAAGAACAAAATGTTCAAGCTCAACCTCCGGCTGCTGAGCCTACTACTCTAGGTGATCAGGGCATCACAACCGTTGCTCTGAA
This sequence comes from Scalesia atractyloides, assembly GCA_947069175.1. Classification (NCBI taxonomy): domain Eukaryota; kingdom Viridiplantae; phylum Streptophyta; class Magnoliopsida; order Asterales; family Asteraceae; genus Scalesia; species Scalesia atractyloides. The sequence goes on along the minus strand of CAMTDV010000005.1, from coordinate 79,204,985 downwards.
ACCCACACCTAAAATCTCCAAAAAGAAACCATCCAGAGCATCCCGAAAACCCACCAAACCCAAAAAGGGTCCTCTGGAAGATGAGATCCCATAGGTAAACCCGGTGACACCACCAAAGTCACCAACCACTGCTGCTACTTCTTCACAGCAGATGGTAGAAAGATCTCAAACCGGCTTTCAAACTCCTCCTGCATCCTCACAAAAGGATCAGGTTGTAGGCATAGGGACACCAAATTATGAAGCTCTAGGATCACTTGGTTCTATCTTCTACAGCCCCTCTCCCAGGGCAATGTCGCTTTCTACACAACCACTCTCACCAATGCCATCACTTCCACCTACCATGTTACCCTTGCTGAATGCAATAGATATTGAGCAGACATTATCCAGCACTTCTCAAAAACTCATCCATGAGAATATACTTCAACCAGAAGCTGGGTCTGACTTATTTCTAATTGCTAGCCCATCAGCAAATGAAGAGGCTACATCCCTGGGGTTCAACAATGGCAGCCGCTACAATTGCTGAACTCCCAAGTTCTCAATTGGACAGTGGTTACATAGCTAAGACCTTGTTGAAGGCAACCACTGCTGAGGCTACTACGGTAACCTCTGCTCTATGGGAAGTCCCCAGAACCAAGACAAAGGGGCATCTAAGATTGAAGCAAGGGGAAAACCACTTACTCATGATATCTTAGATAAAACTACCACATCTGGTAGGAGTTCAGATAATCCTATTCAGTTAGGTGATGAGCTAAAATACCAAGAATTGACGAAGAGAGTTACTAATGTTGAAACCACTATTGATGAAATTAAAGATCTTTTGAAACAGTTGATTACTATTCAGAGTCAACCCCCTGTTCCAACCACTGCTGAGCTCAAATCTGCAATAAATCCAATCTTTCAACAAGAAAAACATTTCCTGGAGCAAAAACATAAGCATCAGATGATGGAACTCAGGAATATGGTTGATGCAAGATACAATGATACTGCTGCAGATATCAAGGCAATCAAAGCCCACTTGCTCACCACCACTGGTAAATCTCCTCTTACTGTCATTTTTGGTGGGTCCAGATGAAGCCAAAAGGGGGAAAAACCTTTGGGAAACAAAAAGTTGAAGATGGATGATGCTAAGGCAAGGCATACAGTGAATATCCCTAAGCCAGATGGCTCAAAGAAACCTGACACAACTGAAGATATCCTGGCTAGGGCAAAGATGTCTCATAAGAAAACTGTGTTTGATGAGGGCAAGGTACTAGTTGAGAAAAAGATTGATCAGCAGTTAGAAAAGGGAGAGACTAGTACCTCAACAAAGAGGAGATCTTCTACAAAAGCAAGAAAACCAGAATCCACACCTGTCAAAACTAAAGTTGCTACCAATCCAACCACAAAAACCACTGTCATCACAAAATCAACCACATCTTCTCCCACAATTACCATATCCACCCCAACAGATGTTGCAACAACTGTTGTGCCAACATCTGTTGACACAACAGAGGTTGTAGCAGATGTTATCACAACCACTTCCATCATCACCTTTCCCACTTCCACACAAACAATACCACCACCACCCAGAATTCCAAGCCATCCATCATCACCATCAATCAGTTCTAAGAGGAGGAAGGTTACAAAAGTCAAAAATGAGAGAAAAGATCCCTGCTCCTATGCCTCTTGCATTTGCACCAATGTTAAACCTAACCTCTGCTTCCCCAACTACATCATCTGCTCCTTCAAAAGAATTGGTTCAAGCAGCTATAAAGTTTCCTCTTGATTTGCCTGCAGTTAAGAAAGAAATCATATCTTTTTATGCTGAAGAAGATCCAGACAAAAGACATTTTCCATCTCTTCAAGGTTATCCAAAGCCTGCAAATATTGATCAGTATCTGGAACTCAAAGAAAAACAGGCAGAGGATATTGCTAGAAGTTGTCTAAAGGCAAAAGTGATAGAGAAGTGCAAAACTAACTCCAGTTCCAGCTGAGCAAAGTCCAATCATTGGAAAGATTTTTAAAGAATCTATCAAATAAGATTTCTGAAGCAGATGATAAATTCTTGAAAGAAAAGTACATCTCTCACATCATGGAATACAAGAAATATGAAGCAACTAGGGCACATTTCAAAGATTGGTCTGTGAGTGAGCTTCAAGAAGAAATTGCAAGAATGCAAGAACAACTAAAAGATCCTCACAACAAACCTACATGCCCAGATTGGAATAAATATAAAAAGAATGTACCTGAAAAGACCCTAAAGCTCAGAAGAATGAAAGAAGAGTTAATTCAGAATCATTATGGGTCAAAGAACCAGGTAATGAGATGGGGGGAGATAAGAGTGTTGGATACTTACAAAATGCTTGAAGCTAGAAGAAAGAAGGATCCATCAATGCCTCCTAAACCTGATTATACCAAAGAAGATGCTGCTCTCAAAGCCCAACTTTCTAAAAAGCCTAGCTCAACATCTGCCCTGTCCACACTTGCCTTGCTAAAGCGAAAAAGGCAAGAGGAGATGTCAGAGAAGGTTGACAGAGAGTTTGAGGAAGTATTCATCAAGGAAGGTATAAAAAATATGATGGAATATCCAACAGATGATAGAAGTACCAAGTTGGCAGAAGACCTAACAAGAATAGCTTCTTTTCTAGCATCAGGAATAAAGGCTCCTTCAAGAAATCCTTCAGACCCAGAAATTCTAAAGTGGAAGGTCGAAAAAGACTCCCACGAATTAACTCTGCTCAAGTCTGATGGTAAAGCCACTAAACTATCCATGGAAGCTGCTTATGGGCTTACATTAGAAGACTTCCACGAACTATTAAGTTTAGAGCTTGAGAAGGATGCTGATGACTTAGAATCTCTTAACTTTGAACTACAATTCAAGGGTCAAATAAGAGAATTCTTTCTGAGGAATATAGATCAAGAATAAGGTGTTTTTGGCATCATCTGTTCCAGGGGGAGATTGTTGGGATTGAACCTTTGGAAAGGAACAGATGATACAAAGTCAAAATACACCATCCGAGCTTTGGTCCCAACCATCAGATGTTCTATCCATTGATGGGCATTTACTGCATTCAATAAACACACTGTTTCCTATCCTATGACAGAAGGAACCCTCAACCACTGATAGAAGATAACAAGAACAGAGGATAGCCAGCAATGCTTGTTCTAGTGTTAGGTTAATCAATGTAACAGTGCTATGCACTGATAGTTTTAGTTTAAGCAGTGTTTGTAGTTAGTTACGGTTGTTAGCTGTCACTATCAACCCTGACGTCATTGAAAGACGATCAGTGGTTAGATAGTTAGTATAAATAGGTGCTCAATGTAACAGTTTTTACTTGTCTTCTTAAAAAGATCAATTTCACATATCTTCTTCATTTCTTACTATCAAATGATTGTGATTGGGCTAAGGGAAAGTTTGTGAATCACATGCAATAGTTTAATTACTTGAAAGCATGATGGTGATGAAAACAACGACCGGTTGATTGTTGTAAAAGTTTTCCATTGATCCGCAGCCCTTATTCTCTGTTTGTTCAATCATTTTCCATTATTTGAAACAAAAACAGCAATCAATTCAAACTTAGATCCTGATAACTATTTCTCATGTTATCAGTTTTACATGCTTGTCAATACATATGGGGCCCGGAAACTGTGCCGAGATCATGATTAATCGACACACCACTTTAATACCCTTATTGGGCAAACCCATATTGGGTTATCAAAAAATATTTTATCATTAGCATAGGTCAGGTGTATTCCTACATCCCGTGCTTAGGTCGTGGCCATCGATAACTAAATGAGCTGAGGATACCCAGGACACGATCGTCTTAACCCCCAATGTTTAAGTTATCAAGCAATACGAATCAAAACGGGTTATTTGAATTCCAAACACATAGGTTATCAATTCCATACCCGACCATGCAGTAATAATATACCGTACCCCAAGCCCGTATAGGGAAAATAGGTTAAAGTATTTACCAAGCTTAACTAGATCTTACAATGCAAGAAAATATAATAAGCACAACCGTAATCAATTTAACTAGCTTGGTTGCAATCTACCGGAAAGCTCTAGTCTGGAATGAATGGTATTAATAACCAATTAGAATGTCAACGGGTCTTATTCAAGTCATAGACTTGGACCGGTTAACTTATATTATCGGAAACGGTACGGTACGATACGTTAGATTAAGCGATGTCCGGAATTGAATGTAGTTTAATCCCAACAAGTACTAAGACTTGTATAATATGGGTAAACAATATACATTATGGAATTTGAAGTGAAAATGATAAGGTTTGACCTGTTTCGGTAAACTTACGTAAACTAGTCACATAAGCTTAACCGTATGCGTATAAGCAATACCGGGTAACCGGATAAGTCATGAACAAGTTATATATGCCATTATACTTTAAATAAGTTATAATATCAATAGGATATCAACTTATATACCCGTTAAGGTTTTTAAATCAAACTATGCCCTATAAGGGCGTTTTAGTCATTATGTGACGTATAAAAGGAACTTGCATATATTCTGATGTTATGATCATAAACGTTCTGGAAAAATACTTAATTTGTGATATAATACCAGTAGGATATCAAACATATGTGTGGTTTATAGTTTAAGACCAAACTATGCACCGTAGGGGGATTTTGGTCATTTCACACATAGTTTAATAGCTTATTTGGGATTCTGAGTTTGTATCATGTACTTAGTGTAAAAATATTTTAATTGAGTTATAAAATCATTAGGTAATGATTTTGATAGAATAAATTATATTTTAAACCATTTTAAGTGCCGAAAGGGCACTTTGGTCATTTTATACACAATTTACGATATTATATGAAAACTCAGTTTATGATCAGTTTAAATACACCATAATACGTTAATTATATTAACATATCAGTACATAGATCATTTGAAAGTTCGTTATTTATTAAAACCTCATTTCTTGCAAAAATGGCATTTTAGTCAAAGTATGGCATAATAACGGAACTTGTGCATCAACTCAGAATATGATTATGATCATGTAATATAACTTCAGCGGGTTATGCTACATTAAATTATGATCATAATACAACCTTATATTAGTAGCAAACTAATCTAAATCGGGTCAGAATCGAAAGTCAAAGCAAAAGTCAAACTTCGCGACTTTCGGTTGCGAACCGACCCCTAGAATTGGAATTGGCGAGCTGAACATGTTTACACATGTTCTAATAATTATTACCAAGTTGTTTAAGCATTAAAACGTATTTTAGAACACCTTTAATTATTTCAATATCTTCCCCGTTGACCTTTTAAAACAATAATATGTTGACCTGTCAATTGACCAAGCAAACGTGATTCTTAGGAAGTCCCCTTTTAAGGGATTAACACTTACCTAATTACGATCACGTAGCCACATTCGTTGCGAACAATGGTTGGACCATTAAGTGTTCCCTTCTTTTGTATTTCCGTTTATAGGCTTTCTAAACCGAAAGTCAAAGCATTTATAAAAAATGCTTGACTTTCGACTTTAAAAAGCCTATAAACGGAAATACAAAAGAAGGGAACACTTACAAGTGGTCCACTAATGAAATAGAACTCAAATGGAGGCTTCCAATAGCTGGGAATCTCCAGAAGATGAGAGGAGAGTGAAAGAAGAAGGTGCAAGTTCAAATGAAAGAACATGGCACCTATTTATAGTAATTGGAGGATCATTGTGATCATTCCTGGTGTTAAGAGAGCTTCAGAGATGCACACAAGTGTGCCATAATGTGCCTAAAACAAGCATGCAGCCCAAGGTTTCGTTTTGGTGGTTAAAAGTTGCTTGGAGTTGGCAACAAGGCAAAACAAAAAGCTGGCAGACATGAACTGTAAGCTACGGTCCAGGAACCGTAAGCTACGGTCATGCCTGGCCAACCACACCAACAACTTTCATTTGTTGCTCATTTGACCCCTTTGACTTCCAAACTTGCGTGTAATGTTATAAATAACGCATAAAGCCTTCCTTGGCCAATATTAGGCACACCGAAGAGTATGACCAACATCATAATCTCCCGGTTCGTTAAAGGTGTAACATTTGTGTAAAACGGGTTTCGAAAACCCATGCCAAATTATTAATCAAGTGTATTTTTATGTTGTTTATTTCTAGCATTTTTATCGTTTAAAATACTTGAATCAAATATATATATAATTAATAAATGTTTTAAAATAATCTTAATGAAATAATAAAATAAATAATCCATTAAATATTTATAATTAATAATAACACATGATTTAATAGACTTAATAAAGTAATAAAGTAAACAAAATCCAAAAAGGGTAAACCGGGAGTTGAACCCGGGTCCCTCGGGTAAACGCACACAACAAACACCACCGAGACACACGCACCATTTGGTAAGATTTTGAAATCATCTTATATAAATATACGAAACCTAATGTTGCCTGCAAGTTCAAATCAGCAAACCGCCGATTTCGTCCCTGTTTCTAAAATCTGGTAAGCACCAACTGTCAATCCGCGTTAATCATTTCCAAATTTGATTCAATCCATCCTAATTGCAAGAAATCAATCACCCAATTCGGTTTCTAAAACTGAAATCAAGCACCCCCCCCCTTTTCAATCTATAAATACTGATCCAAATCCCACTATCAAAATCGCTCAATTCTTTCTCCTCTAATCGTAAGTTTACTCTGCTCAAACCCCCCTGTTTCACCCAACCTGTCGTCGGAATTAACTCGCCGGAAAACTCACTGCCGACCGGTAACAGTTCTTTACTTTCTAATTCAGTTTGTATATTATTTCATTTCATTCATTTCGGTAACTTCAAAAGTATAGCAAGCAAGTTTAATCGAGTTTTGAAATCAAGAACGTGCTATGGGATCAATTTAAAATGAAGAAGACGAAGTGGGTTAAGTGTTTTTATGTAATTAAATCCTAAGTTTTAACCGGGTTAGACACACAGTCCAGTGGTGGAATGTGTGCAAACACGACACTCACGTCCCCGGTTTGAGTCTGGTTCATGACCGTATAACTGTTATATAAGAGTTTTTATTTTTGTTGAATTATACATTTAGCAGTATGTATATAAAGATAATAAAAATCAAGTTTCATTGGGTTAGACACCCAGCCCAGTTGGTTGGGCTGGGTGCAAATCACATTCAGGGTCACGGGTTCGAGACCCTTAGTTCGTCGGTTCAATGCTGTTAAAACCTTTTAATTTAAATTAATTTCTGGAATAGTCTAAAAAGTGTATTAATATAATTAAAATCAGGATTTCTTCGGGTTAGACACGTAGCTCAGTTGGAAGAGCTGCGTGCACGCAACCGAGAGGTCACGAGTTCGAGTCTCAACACACGCATCCAATTCCACCAGTTAAACCGGTCTGACACCACTTGTCAGACTGACAAGTTTTTTTAAAAAAAATATATTTTATTTTTATTTTATGGATTCATGTTTAAGCTGAAAATAAATTAAAAATGCTTAAACATAATTTCAAAGGCTTTAAAATATCAATAAAAATCACAAAAATACCAAAAAAAAAATCTAAACAAAGATTTTTACCAAAAATATTAATTTACTTATTTATCAAGTTATCGCATTGTTATTTCTATGTTAGTACTTTCTCGTTGATTAATTTTCCAACTCGTGCGCTCTCCTTACCATTCAAGAATACGCATCCAAGGTGAGTGAATCTCTACAAATTCCCCGTTTTAATCACGTTTTGGGGTGTATCATGTGTCGTACCATTCCTTTATTTAATTTAAACACTTGTGCTTATATCATTTTGTGATCAAATGTGAATTGCTTGTTGTATGGTTTATATGTGGATTTAATTTATCATTTCAGTGCACTCATTTCATTAGGCCCATCAGTTCCTCGTGGGATACGGGTTGAGCATCAGGTGCCTCATTAGATCGGCTCCGTTTGATTGAGCCTTGATCTCAAATACATCATCATTCATGTCATATATTCATTCAATGTGGTTTGTGATTTTTTTACATATATATATTTGCTCACATGTGATTTATGCACAAATTTTCTTTAATAAATAAAACAAGCAATTATTTAAAATATTTTATCAAGGTTCACTCGCCAACTTTTGTTGACCCAAAATCTCCCCTGTTTTACACATGATACATGTGATCTAGTTGAGGAAAGAAACACTTAGGATGGCCTAAAAGAATAAAAAAGTTATTGCGTTGGAATAAACATTTAGATTTGTTTTTTTTTTGTATTTGTATGAATTTTGTTTATTGGATATTTAAATTGTAATTTGAATTTAATAAATATGAAACTTCTTAGTAAATATCATGAGCTTTGGTGATAACCCAATCATGCCCCGACTTTTATTCCGCTGCGGGTCGGGGTGTGACAGATTGGTATCAGAGCTTGTGGCTATAGGGATATATGATAGGTTATTAGACCCTTAGAGCCTATACTATAGTTGATTAATTTTTAATTGTTTATGTGTTACATGCAAAATTCATGATGTTTATATGTTTCATGTTCACACCCAATATTATGCAAGCACACTCACAAGTACATGTTAATATGCAATGCTCATCATAGTTCATATTCTCATAACATATCATATCTATGAAAGCACACACCTCACGATTTCCATGATTTTTGCAATGATTTCGTATTTTTCAAATCACATCAAAGTGAGTTTTCACGACGGGCATGTAGTAACTGGAAGGGTACGAGTACCGGTAGTCGGAACGTCCTATCTAGGCTTGGCATTCGTATAAATCCAAAATAAAGGACCAGTTTGCCTACCTGGGGACTAACGATGAGAGTACGAAGGACCTATTAGGCCAAAGCATGCTATACCAAACGTTGTGCGAGCTAACCCCACTTTGAGTTGTCATTGTGTCTACACCTGGACACCCTCCTACCATACATCTCACAATCATGTTTTACGATTTTTATTCGGGTGGTGCGAGTGTTAACCCGCCGACACCAATGTGAATCCTACCAAGCCCAATAGTCATGGGGCCCACATGACTACACATGCAACGGTATGGGGGACACTTGGAGGCCCAAACATGAGCAAACCCAAGACATCCTATGGATGTAGTTAAATTATTTTAAGTTATGTTGTTTTCATTCTTTTTACGACACGTGACACCTAGGAAATTCTTGAAGTCACAATCTTCCTACATATGTTCCTGTAGATGTCGGCTAGGCAATTACGTGGAGGTAGAAGGTCAGGAAAGTCAAACGAACGCTTGGCCACGCAAATTGCTAAACAAATGGCCGCGTGCTTTCTGACATAGTGATACAAGTTCAACAAGCCCTCACCGCTAATCCCATCAACCCTCCCAACCAAGCAGACCAAGGCGTCGCCAACCATCCTCCCAAAACCCCCAAATGCACCTACAAACACTTCAAATCCTGCGATCCCCCAAAATATGAAGGGACTGAAGGTGTCACCGCTCTCCTTCACTGGTTTGAGGAGATGGAAAACACCTTTCTCAATTGCGACAGTCCCGAGGACCGTAAGGTACGTTACGCGACTGGAAGGTTGTTTGGGGTAGCCCTTACCTGGTGGAACACGGAAAAGGGTAAGCGAGGTGTTGAAGATGCCATGGCCTTAACCTGGGAAGAGTTAAGGGAAATCATGACGAGACGCTTCTGTCCAAGAAGCAAAATCAAAAAGCTAGAAGACGAGTTTCGCGCATTGAAACAAAAGGAAGGAGACCACACTACATACAATAAGAGATTTCTCGAGTTGAACCAGATGATCCCCAATCTGTTCACCCATTATACCGTCTAGTCGAACACTACATTCGAGGCCTCCCCTCGAAAATCCAAGATTCGGTTTTAAGCACTTCGCCTGCAACACTTGAAGCCGCAATGGAGTTAGCTATGGAACTCACTGAAAATCGCATTCGAAACGGAAAATTCAAGGATGAGAAGAAGAAAACACCCATTGAGACCCCAACTCCAAACCACCCAGTTTCATCTTCGAAGTTTGCTGGTAAGAGGAAGCGAAAAGAATTTTGATGTCACCCAAACCAACCCTCCCATCACTGCTGCACCAATCACCCAAGTTGCCCCTCCAGCCGCACCATTCAAAAGGCCATACACTGGCCCACACCCAAAGTGTAACCGTTGTCAATATCATCACCCTCCTGAATACCCCTGCCAACATTGCACCAGTTGTGGTCGTGCGGGTCACACCATCCAAACCTGCCATACTCTTCAGCGATTAAACCGCAGTCAACCTCCAACCCAAACCCAAAATCAAATAGTTAGCCAAGCCCAACAACCCTTACTTCTACCGCCTGCTCAACTCGCAGCCCAACCTTACTACCAACCCAACTACCCATGATGCAACCCATGTGAGCCTGTTTCAATTGTGGAGACCCAAACCACTTCAGGAACACTTGCCCCCGCCTGGTGAACATCATCCATGCCCAAGCTCAAGCAAACCCGGTAAACCAAGCTAACCAAGCCCTTTCACCTGCTAGAGGAAGAGCTTTAAATATCAACGCCAACCAAGCCAGGACTGACAACAATGTGGTCAACGGTACGTTTCTCATAAATGGTAGTTATGCATCCATATTATTCGATACTGGTGCGGATAAGAGCTTTGTGTCCTTAGAATTCGAATCTATCCTCGACCAACCTCGTGTTAATCTCGTTGAATCTCTGACGGTGGAAGTTGCTGACGGAAAACCCACTTCATTAAATTCTATTATACGCGATTGTACTCTCACCCTGAACGATCACGATTTCCAATTGACCTCATTCCTATGAAGTTGGGAAGTTTCGATGTTATAATCGGTATGGACTGGCTCAGCCAGCATCACGCTGAAGTGGTATGCCACGAAAAATTCATTCGTATTCCTCTCGCTGACAGTCAGACACTACGTATCTTTGGGGAAACCCCTTCGAAAGGACTCAAATTGATGTCCTGCCTTCAAGCCCAAAGATATCTTCGCAAAAATTACGTCACATTTCTAGCTCACGTCGTCAAGAAGGGGGCCAAGGAGAGGAACCTCGAAGATATTCCAATTGTGAAAGAATTCCCACAAGTTTTTCCCGACGACGTTTCAGGATTCCCTTCGGTGAGAGAAGTCGAATTTCGCATCGATCTTGTGCCTGGCGCCACACCGGTCGCAAAATCTCCTTATAGGTTAGCCCCATCCGAGATGCAAGAGTTGGCCAGTCAACTGCAAGAGTTGACTGACAAAGGATTCATACGTCCTAGCTCATCGCCTTGGGGTGCGCCTGTTCTTTTTGTGAAGAAGAAAGATGGAACGTTTCGCATGTGCATTGATTATAGAGAACTCAACAAGTTGACGGTTAAGAATCACTATCCACTGCCTCGCATTGATGACCTCCTGTGTCACACCCCGACTCGCAGCGGAAAAGGTGACCGGGGCATGATTGGGTTATCATCAAAGCTCATGACATTTATTTTAACGTTTCATATTCATTAATACAATTTAATGGAAATTTACAATAAATATTACAACATGTTCTAACTATCAATCTAAGCTTCTTTGTTCTCTTCTAAGGCATTTCCTATGTTTTCCTTGCTTCATCCTGTTCACCTGTATCATGTGTAAAAAGGTTTTTGGATCAACAAAAAGTTGGCGAGTGAATCCTATGGAAAACATTTGAACAAGTTTATTTAATTGATTATGAAATGAGTGCACAACCACACATGAGTAAAAATAGATGTAAACTTACTCAACAATCATTAGATATTAAATAAAGCACACATGAACAATAATGGAACGTTTAGAGGCACGCGTTGCTCAACTCGTCTCTCACGAGGAACTGATGGGCCTAATGAATGAATTGCATAAACATGATATTATGAAAGACATAACTACAAACAATATAAACTCAATGATACACACATGAACAATAATGGATTGGTTTTGAGGCACGCGTTGTTCAACTCGTCTCCCACGAGGAACTGATGGGCTTAATGAATGAATTTCATATAATTTGACAAAATGAAATAAGTAATCACAACAATATAAACAATCTAAGTTTAGATCACGACATGGTATGGCACAAGTTTAAATAAACGAGTTAATTATTTTGTGACACATGACACACCCCAAAACGTGTAATTAAAAGGGGGAGTTGTAAGATTCACTCACAGTGGGTGCGTTTGGTTGATGATGTTGAATGCACGCGAAGTGGTTTTAACCACGAGTGAAATTAACCTAGATAAATAGCATTATGGTTCGGTAAGTGAACGGATTTTATTAATCCATTTTAGTAGGATTGTTGGGTGTATTTTTGTGAGTTTAAGGCTATTTTCTAACCTTAAAAATGTTATTTTTAAGTATTTTTGATTGATTTTTAATTAAAATAAATAAATAAAAATAATAAAAAAATTTGATTTTTTTGACCGTTGACCGTTGACCTTGACCGGTTCGTATGCGAGTAATTGTGCGCTGAGTGAGGCTCGAACCCGAGACCTCCCGTACGCGTGCACGCAGCTCTACCAACTGAGCTACGTGTCTAACCCGAAATATTTCTGTTTTTAATTACATTTATATATTAATTAGATTAAACAGAAAATCCTTTATTTTCTAAAAACGATTTTAATCCAAGTCTCGGTGCGCTCCACAGGTCTCGAACCCGGGACCTGTGGCTTATGCTAACACACAGTCCACCGCTGGACTGTGTGTCCAACTTGTTAACTAAACTGATTTTTATTATTCTTAAATACAAACTAAGCATTTTCATTTATGCCGTATTTAAAAAGTTTGAATAATTGTCCGGATCGGTGCAGTAGACAGGACTCGAACTCGTGTCCAGTGATTAAAACATACACACAGTCCACCACTGGACTGTGTGTCTAACTTGTTATTATTCCGATTATTAATATACTTAACATATAACAGTGGTGACTCCGGTTCGGTTAACAAAAAAAGGCATTTTTATTAAGGCAGCGTGTGTGGAACAAGATTCGAACTCGAGACGTTTATGTGTTTAATGTGCACACAGTCCACCGCTGGACTGTGTGTCTAACCCGAGTAATAACTTGATTTTAATTATACTTATATGTTATCGAACTTCGTCTTCTTCGTCCGTTTTTTAACCAGAATCGGAAGTCCGACTGGTTCGATGATTAAATCATGTTCGTTAGAGTCTGATGGTTAATTACATGTGAGATTAAATAAAAAGAATGAAGAAATTAGGCGTGAGGTATACCGACTGGATTCCTCTGTTTTTCCGGCAGAACTCCGGCGACAGTAAACACTTCCGGCGACGTGTGTCTTGCAGCAGCGAGTCTTCAGAAAGCTTACAAAGGACGTGGGTGACTTCGGTATAAGCTCAGGGGGTTTAGTAAGGCTTAGAAGTGAAGGGTTCGGTTTTCCGGCGATGAGCAGAAGATTTCCGGCGAGTGAGTTTTCGCCGAGAAAGGGTGCGGTTTTGAGCGAAAATGTTTGCAGAGGTTCGAGGGGGTATTTATAAGGCAGGTTATCGATGAACTTGGTCCGATTTCCGACTTGATTCGTCGGTTATAATTTCTCCGGCGGTTATAGTTGGTGTCGCGGACTCAAGCGTCGGTTATAACCGATGTGTGTTTAAAGTTTACGTTATGACTGAAGGAATCGTTAAATTATTGGCGAGATCGGCGGGATTTCCGACGACTGCATTTGGGCGCCGGTTTTGAATTCGGAAAGTCATGTTATGAATTAAATGATTCTAACATTTAACAAGAAACATCAGTGGCGCAGTGGTTTAAGTGTGGAGTGTTAAGTCTGTGTTGACCGGTTACTGACCCGGGTTCGAAACCCGGCAGGAACATATATTTTTTATTTTCATATTTTTAACAGTTTTTCAAAAACTAATTATATATTCCAATATAATAATTAATTATGTATCGTTTAAAAATATTTTGGGCATTAAATTCGCAACGAAATTTTTAACTGATTGTTCTGTTAATAAACGGAGCGGGTTTGGTAAAATCCGTTTTTGACGGATGTTACATCCTGGACCAACTTCAAGGCGCCACCTGTTTTTCCAAAATCGACCTTCGTTTTGGTTATCATCAGCTTAGAGTGCGCGAAGAAGATATCCCAAAAACCGCCTTCTGAACTCGTTATGGTCATTACGAGTTCATGGTTATGCCCTTCGGTTTAACCAACGCCCCCGCTGTCTTCATGGATTTAATGAATAGAGTATGCAAACCCTACCTCGACCGTTTCGTCATAGTCTTCATCGACGACATTCTTATCTACTCCAAGTTAAAATCCGATCATGAGCGACACCTTCGACTCATACTTACACTCTTAAGGACTGAAAAGCTTTACGCTAAATTCTCAAAATGCGAATTCTGGTTAGGAGAAGTACAATTCCTTGGTCATGTCGTCAATGACAAAGGGATTCACGTCGATCCTTCAAAAATTAAGGCAGTACAGGAATGGCAAGCGCCACGTACCCCTACCGAAGTTAGGTCATTTCTTGGTTTGGCTGGTTATTACCGACGTTTCATTGCCAATTTTTCCCGTATCGCCCTACCGCTCACGGCCTTGACTCACAAAGGAAAACCCTTCATTTGGGGACCTAAGCAAGAGGAGGCCTTCCAAACTTTAAAGCAAAGGCTTTGTGACGCACCTAGGTTGCGATGACTTTGTGGTTTATTGTGACGCATCAGGGCAAGGACTAGGCTGTGTATTGATGCAAAGAGGAAAAGTGATAACCTATGCCTCTAGGCAACTCAAAGTTCAAGAGAAGAATTACACCACCCACGACCTGGAACTTGGAGCCGTTGTGTTCGCTCTCAAGATATGGAGACATTACCTCTACGGTACCAAGTGTGAAATATACACTGACCACAAGAGTCTCCAACATATCTTCAACCAGAAGGAGTTGAATATGAGGCAACGAAGATGGGTCAAACTTCTCAACAACTACGACTTTGAAATTTGGTACCATCCTGGCAAGGCAAACGTGGTGGCCGATGCGCTCAGTCGAAAAGGTTATGCGAACTCTATTCGTCTTCTATGTTCGCAAATCATAACCGACAACAAAGATCGAATCCGGGCAGTTCAACATGTTTCTGTAACAGAAAATGACGTACGCGATGAGCTGTCATGTGGAGCTGAACTCAAAATTGAAACCAAATCTGACGGTATTCTATACTATTTAAACCGCATATGGATTCCTGATCGCGATAACCTTCGTGATTTCCTCATGAATGAGGCACACAAAACACGATACTCTGTACACCCAGGAGCCGATAAGATGTATCAAGACCTACGATACACCTACTGGTGGCCTGGCATGAAAAAGGACATCGCTGTTTTTGTTTCCAAGTGCCTTACCTGTTCCAAAGTGAAAGCTGAACATCAAAGACCTTCAGGACTTCTAGTCCAACCTGAAATACCTGTATGGAAGTGGGAAAACATAACCATGGACTTCATTACCGGGTTACCTCGCACCTCCAGTGGGTATGACACCAATCGTCTTACAAAATCAGCTCACTTCATTCCGATCCGCGAGGACTTCAAGAACGAGAAGTTAGCTCGTATCTACATCAGCGAGATCGTAAGTCGTCATGGTGTACCGTTAAGCATCATTTCAGACCGTGATGGTCGTTTCACTTCACGAACATGGCGAGCCGTACAAACCGCTTTGGGTACACCGTGTAGACCTTAGCACCGCCTTTCACCCTCAAACTGATGGTCAATCTGAACGCACCATCCAAACCCTTGAAGACATGCTTCGAGCATGTGTCATAGACTTCAGAGGGAACTGGGACGCTCATCTACCGTTAGTCGAGTTTTCGTACAACAATAGTTACCATTCAAGTATCGGCATGGCTCCTTTCGAAGCTTTATACGATCGTAAATGCCGATCTCCAGTATGTTGGCATGAAATTGGTGAAGCGCAGATCACCGGACCTGAATTGATTCAAGAAACAACCGACAAAATCCTTTAAATTCGAAACAATCTTCTAACGGCTCAAAGTCGTCAAAAGAGTTATGCTGACAAACGACGAAAGCCTTTGGAATTTGGCGTTGGTGATCAAGTACTTTTGAAAGTATCACCGTGGAAGAGAGTGGTTCGTTTTGGCCAAAAGGGCAAGCTAGCACCACGCTATGTAGGACCTTTCAAGATACTCGAAAGAGTAGGTCCTGTAGCATACAAGCTTGACCTACCAGAAGAGCTCAACAGAATTCATCCCACGTTCCACGTATCAAACTTGAAAAAGTGCCTCGCCGACGAAAACCTCCATATTCTTCTAGAAGATATTCAAGTCGATGAATCGATGCACTTCGTCGAAAGACCAGTAGAAATCATGGATTTCAGCGAGAAGCACTTAAGGCGAAGTCGTATTCCAATCGTCAGGGTGCGTTGGGAGTCAAAACGAGGACCCGAGTTTACTTGGGAACGTGAGGACTAAATACTTGAAAAATACCCGCATCTTTTTCCGGTTACAACTACTACTTAAATTTCGGGACGAAATTTCTAAAAGTATGGGATACTGTAACATTTGTATAAAACGGGTTTCGAAAACCCGCGCCAAATTATTAATCAAGTGTATTTTTATGTTGTTTATTTCTAGCATTTTTATCGTTTAAAATATTTGAATCAAATACATATATAATTAATAAATGTTTTAAAATAATCTTAATGAAATAATAAAATAAATAATCAATTAAATTTTTATAATTAATAATAACACATGATTTAATAGACTTAATAAAGTAATAAAGTAAACAAAATCGAAAAAGGGTAAACCGGGAGTCGAACCCGGGTCCCTCGGGTAAACGCACACAACAAACACCACCGAGACACACTCACCATTTGGTAAGATTTTGAAATCATCTTATATAAATATACGAAACCGAATGTTGCCTGCAAGTTCAAATCAGCAAACCGCCGATTTCGTCCCTGTTTCTGAAATCTGGTAAGCACCAACTGTCAATCCGCGTTAATCATTTCCAAATTTGATTCAATCCATCCTAATTGCAAGAAATCAATCACCCAATTCGGTTTCTAAAACTGAAATCAAGCACCCCCCCTTTTCAATCTATAAATACTGATCCAAATCCCACTATCAAAATCGCTCAATTCTTTCTCCTCTAATCGTAAGTTTACTCTGCTCAAACCCCCCTGTTTCACCGGAAACCGCAGCCTGTCGTCGGAATTAACTCGCCAGAAAACTCACTGCCGACCGGTAACAGTTCTTTACTTTCTAATTCAGTTCGTATATTATTTTATTTCATTTATTTCGGTAACTTCAAAAGTATAGCAAGCAAGTTTAATCGAGTTTTGAAATCAAGAACGTGTTATGGGATCAATTTAAAATGAAGAAGACGAAGTGGGTTAAGTGTTTTTATGTAATTAAATCCTAAGTTTTAACCGGGTTAGACACACAGTCCAGTGGTGGACTGTGTGCAAACACGACACTCACGTCCCCGGTTCGAGTCTGGTTCATGACCGTATAACTGTTATATAACAGTTTTTATTTTTGATGAATTATACATTTAGCAGTATGTATATAAAGATAATATAAAATCAAGTTTCATTGGGTTAGACACCCAGCCCAGTTGGTTGGGCTGGGTGCAAATCACATTCAGGGTCACGGGTTCGAGACCCTTAGTGCACCGGTTCAATGCTGTTAAAACTTTTTAATTTAAACTAATTTCTGGAATAGTCTAAAAAGTGTATTAATATAATTAAAATCAGGATTCCTTCGGGTTAGACACGTAGCTCAGTTGGAAGAGCTGCGTGCACGCAACCGAGAGGTCACGAGTTCGAGTCTCAACACACGCATCCAATTCCACCAGTTAAACCGGCCTGACACCACTTGTCAGACTGACAAGTTTTTAAAAAAAAATATATTTTATTTTTATTTTATGGATTTATGTTTAAGCTGAAAATAAATTAAAAATGCTTAAACATAATTTCAAAGGCTTTAAAATATCAATAAAAAATCACAAAAATACCAAAAAAAAAAAAATCTAAACAAAGGTTTTAACCAAAATATTAATTTACTTATTTATCAAGTTATCGCGTTGTTATTTCTAGGTTAGTACTTTCTCGTTGATTAATTTTTCAACTCGTGCGCTCTTCTTACCATTCAAGAATACGCATCCAAGGTGAGTGAATCTCTACAAATTCCCCGTTTTAATCACGTTTTGGGGTGTATCATGTGTCGTACCATTCCTTTATTTAATTTAAACACTTGTGCTTATATCATTTTGTGATCAAATGTGAATTGCTTGTTGTATGGTTTATATGTGGATTTAATTTATCATTTCAGTGCACTCATTTCATTAGGCCCATCAGTTCCTCGTGGGATACGGGTTGAGCATCAAGTGCCTCATTAGATCGGCTCCTTTTGATTGAGCCTTGATCTCAAATACATCATCATTCATGTCATATATTCATTCAATGTGGTTTGTTATTTTTTTACATATATATATTTGCTCACATGTGATTTATGTACGAATTTTCTTTAATAAATAAAACAAGCAATTATAAAATGTTTTATCAAGGTTCACTCGCCAACTTTTGTTGACCCAAAAACTCCCCTGTTTTACACATGATACAGGTGATCCAGTTGAGGAAAGAAACACTTAGGATGGCCTAGAAGAATAAACAAGTTATTGCGTTGGAATAAACATATAGATTTGTTTTTTTTGTATTTGTATGAATTTTGTTTATTGGATATTTAAATTGTAATTTGAAATTAATAAATATGAAACTTTTTAGTAAATATCATGAGCTTTGGTGATAACCCAATCATGCCACGACTTTTATTCCGCTACGGGTCGGGGTGTGACAAAAGGTCACTCAGAGGTAAGAATTAACATGTTGACGCTTTTAACCCTTCATCACACAAATTCTCCAACAATCTTATAAACGACTTCTCTTGTCCAACAAGTGGCTCAATTAAGAATATGAACACCGATCAGAGGCATAGTTTCAGCATGTTGACACTTTTAGTCCTTCCACATTCATGGTTTTCAATTTTGGCAAGAATAGTCCCTCCTAGCCAATTTTAGGCACAAATAGGATTAGGGACACGTGTCAATACATTATTGGACACAATTTTACGAGGTGTTACATCCTTACCCCATTAAAAGAAATATCGACCTCGAGATTTTATTCAAAAATATGGGGGTCCTTTTGTCGCATAGTGGAGTCAACCTACCATGTGTATTCGGGGCCTCAACGAGCATCCCATTTAACCTTTAAATAGGTATATACTTCTTTTGGAGTTTCTTAACATGTCGATCCTCGATCGAAATCGGTTCACAACAAACCATAGGTTTGCATCAATTTGCACATCTTGATTTGACATTGCTAACGTCTCATCAGCTAGGCATTTCTTCAAATTAGATATGTGGAACACATCATGGATTCCACTGAGTTCCTCACGCAGCTTAAGTCTATAAGCCACGGAACCGACACATTCGATTACCTGGAATGGTCTAATATATCTTGGGCTCAACTTGCCCTTTTTACATAAGCGCATCACACCTTTCCAGGGTGATACTTTTAGTAATACCTTGTCCCCTACTTGGAACTTAAGATGTTTACGCCTCTTATCGGCATAACTTTTCTGCCTATCTCGGGCAGCTTTGAGCCTGTCACGGATTTGTATTATCTTATCCGTGGTTTCTAGGACAATCTCAGGTCCAGATAGTTGGGCCTCCCCAACTTCAGCCTAACAAACAGGCGTCCAACATTTTCTCCCATACAAGACTTCAAACGGAGCGGCCTTGATGCTAGTATGATAACTATTATCATAGGAGAATTCAATTAGGGGGAGATAGTCATCCCAGCTACCACCTAGATTAATCACACATGCACGAAGCATGTCTTCCAAAGTGTAGATAGTACGCTCACTCTGTCCATCAGTCTGCGGATGATAAGCCGTACTGAAGTTTAGTCTAGTTCTTAAAGATTGCTGGAAGCTTTTCCAGAAATGTGAAGTGTATCTCGTATCTCTATTGGATACAATAGATACCGGCACGCCATGTAGGGATACAATCTTATCCACATACAATTTTGCTAACTTATCGGAGTTATGCGTCTCCTTTATGGGTAAGAAATGTGCTGACTTAGTCAGTCTATCAACAATGACCCATATTGTGTCATTTCCACTTTTGGTTTTAGGTAACTTGGTAATAAAATCCGTAGTTACCATTTCCCACTTCCATGTGGGAATTTCCAATTGTTGTAGAAGTCCAGACGGCTTTTGATGTTCAAATTTAACTTGTGAACGTGTCAGACACTTAGCTACATGTATGGTTATGGATTTCTTTAAACCCATCCACCAATAGTTCGCCTTTAGATCTTGATACATCTTGTCACCTCCATGGTGAACTGAGTATCTGGTATTATGCGCTTCCTGGAGGATTAGATCTCTAAGTCCTCCAAAGACTAGAACCCAAATCCAACCATTGAATCTAAGGATTCCATCGTTCCCAGGTGACAACTGATCAACAGTTCCACCTAATCCCTCACTTGGAAGGTTAGCTTTCAAAAGGGCTTGCTTTTGCGCATCTAACAGCTTCTCATTCAAGTTGTTCTTTAGCTCGATGCTTTTGGCGTTAATCCTTATAGGTTTAACCCTCTTTTTGCGACTAAGTGCATCAACGACTACATTCGCTTTGCCAGGATGATATCGTATTTCATAATCGTAATTATTTAATGTCTCCATCCACCGGCGTTGCCTCATATTCAAATCCTTCTGATTAAATAGATGATGGAACTCTTGTGATCAGTGTATATAATACACTTTGTTCTGTATAGGTAATGTCTCCATAGTTTCGGTGCAAATACAATGGCACCCAACTCTAAATCATGGGTGGTGTAATTCCTTTCGTGCACCTTTAGCTGTCGTGACGCATAGGCAATCACTTTGCCTCTTTGCATAAGCACAAAGCCCATGCCAGTATGCGAAGCATATCAGTAAACAACAAATTCTTCAATACCCTTTGGTAGAGTAACACTGGAGCATTGCTCAACTGTGCTTTAGAATCTCAAAAGATTCTTGCTGTTTTGGACCCCAGTCAAACTTGACATTCTTACGGGTCAAAGTAGTTAAAGGAGTGGCTATCCTCGAAAAGTTCTCAATGAACCTCCTATGATAACCAGCTAATCCTAGGAAGCTACGGATCTCAGATGGAGTCTTGGGTGCTTCCTAATTCATGATAGCCTCAATTTTAGCAGAATCCACTTTGATACCACGCTCATTTACAATATGTCCAAGGAATTAGACTTCTCTAAGCCAAAACTCGCACTTAGAGAACTTTGCCTAAAGATTTTCTTGTCTTAGCAATTCTAGGATGCATCGAAGATGTTTCTCGTGATCAGCATGATTACGAGAATTAATAAGTATGTCGTCTATATAGACAATGACAAACTTGTTGAGATATGGTTTGTAGACTCTATTCATGAGATCCATGAATGCTGCTGGTGCATTAGTGAGCCCAAAAGGCATCACTAGGAATTCATAGTGACCGTGTCTGGTCCTGAAGGCAGTCTTTGGAACATCCTCGTTCCTAACCTTCAATTGATGGTATCCCGATCTCAAGTCGATCTTAGAAAAGTAACTAGCCCCTTGGAGTTGATCGAACAAATCATCGATCCCGGGCAGAGGATAACAATTCTTGATTGTTATCTTATTTAACTCACGATAGTCAATACACATACACATTGACACGTCCTTTTTCTTGACAAATAAAATAGGAGCTCCCCAAGGCGAGGAACTAGGCTGTATAAAACCTTTTTGTAAAAGTTCGTCAAGTTGAGTCCTCAATTCCTTCATCTCTGTGGGTGCTAATCGATATGGAGCTCTTGCAACAGGTGTAGCTCTGGGTAGGATATCAATCCTAAACTCTACTTGCCTATATAGGGGTAGTCCGAGTAATTCTTCCAGAAACACGTCAGGGTACCGGGAGATAATGGGAATATTTCAATCTTAGGCTTTGTCTCATCTATTGTGACCTGTGCCATGTAAATGACACATCCCCTCTTCAGACACTTGGATTCCTTAAGTATTGATACTTCCTTAGCAATCCATAGTGTGAATCTCCATGGATGGTGAGCACTTCACCAGATGGGATTTTGACTTCGATAAGTTTCTTATCACAGGCAATGCGGGCTTGGTTATGAGATAACCAATCATTGCCTAAGACTACATTGAACCTTGCCAATTTCATTGGCAGAGACATATAGGAATTGAATGATTCTTAATGGATATGGAACATCCATCAAGAATGGAAGGTGCAGTTTCTATGGTTCCATCAGCAAGTTTTACTTCATAAGTTATGTCTAGAGTTCTTATGGGTAAGTTTAATAGTTTACTAAACTTATGGTCTGCAAAAGACTTATCGGCTCCCAAATCAAATAGAACTCTAGCAAACATTTCCTTTCTTAGCCTCTCTAAGCTTAGCTGAACCTCTCTTGGCAGCTTTATGGTAGTTGGTCTTAATGTGGTCTTTCTCACCATAACCAAAGCATACAACATCCTTAAGATCTCTACAATCTAAGGTTTTATGCCGCCATTCTCTTGCAAATACCGTAAGGCTTGGCCTGCTGATCGGAACGACACTGTCCCCAGTGCCTCCTCTTGCAGGTCTTACACATCAGACTTATGTTGGTTCCTATTGAACCCAGATTTCCCTTTCTTTTTAAACCTTTGCGAGTTATCATCCTCTCGTTTCCTTTTCCCGTTAGTCTCAGTCCTGACTGACTTTTGCCTCACTATATCCATGGTGAGAGAAAGGGATAGATCAACCGCTGACCTATATGTGGTAGGTTGAGCATCCTTAACCATACTCTTAATTTCTGGTTCTAAACCATTAATAGATCGCACAATGCGCTTAGGATCAGGGGTGATCAGGTAGGGTACTAACCTAAATAAAGAGTTTTAGTCGGTCACATACTTCCGACAGTATAGGTTCTTCATTGTTAGAGTCAAGAAATCAGACTCTATTTTCTCCACTTCATGAGGTGGGCAATAGGTTTCTTTGATAAGGTCCACAAACTTGGACCATCCCAAATTATACAGGGGTACTTTCCCTATCGATTGAATCATAGCCTCCACCAAATTAAGGCATCACCCTTGAACGATTGTGAAACAAACTTCACAACGTCTTTATCAGCACAACCACTGATATCCATAATGGTCTCCATTTCATCGAGCCATCTTAAGGCATCTATGGCCTCTTTCTCACCATTAAAGTCTCGGGGTTTGCAGGAGACAAAATATTTATAGGTACAACCGTCCTTAAAAGAACGAGACCTTTCTCAAAGCTCTAGCTTCTTTGGTTCACTCCTCACATTTGAAGAGTGAACAGAGCTCTCCTTATGAGCTGATGAGTGTAGAATAGATAAGGGCTTGGAGCGAGTAGCACTCGACTCCTTTTGATTGGCTATGAACGCATTCATAGCCTTGCCGACTTCAGCGTTAGTCATAGCTTGGAGATTAACTCCCTCGCTATTGCGGTTTATATTCGCATTTATCATTATCATTACATCGGCTACTAGCTTTATCAGAGTGAGCCATATTGTATACTTGGTACTAAACACCAAAATCGATAACGATTATAGTTAGTCGTCGCATTTGATGACTTAACATATAATTGCCAAGGTATTATTAAACCATATAGGCTTGAAGGTTTGGATATATAAATCCTTCACCCTTTTGGACCAGTGTGCACAAAGTCACAACTGGCAGGCTTTAACATTCCAAATGAATGTTCTTTAGGGTATCTAAGTATAATTAGCCTAGGTCTCAAAGGACCTTCAAGGGCAACTGAACTTTGGACATAGTCCATCAGTTATTGAACAGTGGATCATAAAGTCACAACTGTCATTGTCTTAATAACAATTATAGGTAGCTCATAGGCTTGTCACGAAGGACATTAAAATATGGCACATTGGACTGTCACGAAGGATATTAAGATATGACACATAGGTCTGTCACAAAGGACATCAAGATATGGCATATAGGCCTATCACAAAGGACATTAAGATATGGCACATAGGCCTGGCAAAAAAGGACATCAAGTTATGGCACATAGGCTTGTCACAAAGGACATCAAGTTATGGCACATAGGCCTGTCACAAAGGACATTAAGATATGGCACACAGGCCTGTCACAAAGGACATCAAGAATATAAGCCACGATCTTAATTGATCAAGGGCTTTAAGGTTTGAAAATAGTTCATTACCTTTGGACAGGGAGTCATAAGACTACAACTGTCGTTGTCATAATTGATGATATAATATGGCCCGTAGGCATATCATTTGACATCACATAGGATGTATAATAGAGAATCATCATACTGATGATATTAGTCATGATCTCATTTGATCATATAGACTTATGAGGCTTGGGTATAGCCCACCACCTTGGATAGGGAACCATAAGGTCACAACTGTCATTGTCTTAATTGACAATATAGCCCGCAGGCAACACATCTCTAATGGATGTTAAATAATAGCTCGTAGGTAAAACACCACTAATGGATGATAAATCATAGCCCGTGGGCAACACATCACTAATGGATGTTAAATCCTATCCCGTAGGCAACACATCACTAATGGATGTTAAAATATGATTATCGCATTGATGATATTAGCCGGGATCAAATTGGATCACATAGGCTATAAGGCTTGGACGTAGTCCATCTCCTAGACGGCTAGTGTGGTTCCTCAGGTCACACTGCCAGGAGTATTAACATTACTTGAATGTTAACACAAAATTGTCTTAATGGTTGAAAATAAAGTCATAGTCGCATTTGACCATAATGACTTTTGAGGCTTGAACATAGTTTACCAGCTCTGGATAGAAGGGATAATCTTCCTTAACTATCATGATAGAAGGGCTATTCATCCTTAACTATCATTTATATTTGCCAAATAATATGGACTTTGCCAATTGGTTGCTCAAAATCATTAAGAGGATCTTTTGGAGTTGTATAGCAGATCGATAAAATTCGAATTAAAATCGAGACGATCGCTTGAAACAGACATAATGAAATACATTTATAAATAATTCCAAAATTTTCAATAAAAACGATAAGAAATTATAATACTTGCCGTAACAGGACTTTGAGATAACTTAACTAATTGTCCACGCTGGGACTAAAAAAAAAATACTTGTCCATGCAGGGACTAAAGAAGTACTTGTCGACATAGGGACTAAAAAGAAGAGATATGTCCAAGCAGGAACAACATAGGAAGGAAATACAATGATACATAGGGACTTTTGGGAAAATGTAATATAAAATAGAAGGAGTTTTCAGTCGTCTCCTTGATCTTCATTCCCAACATTTCTCTTCTTGTTTCTCCGTACTCTTCATTGACACTGATCAATTTAGTGGTTGATGTAAGTCCTCCAAATAAGGATTTGTTGTACGAGTGGAATCTGTAGATTTAATGGTTAATGAGTGATAGGGATCACGTATTGGAGTTTGACTAGTATGAGTAAAGTTTGGAATTTCAAAGATTGGGGGTAAAAATTATGGATCTTTAGCATTCACTGATATAGATTTCAAATTCTGAATCACATTTTCTGGAGGGTTGGTTTTAGGAACTAAAATTTGACCTCGAGTAGTGGATAAAGTACCTTTTCTCCAGACTGATCGCATTGATACCCTAGCCGTAGTACGAAGCTTTGGATTCCTAGGTTTTGGACGAAAAGAATCTCCATTAACGGCTTCCTTGGTCGGCGATATTTTCTGAAATTCATAAAATCGAAAGCAATGTATATACTTAATAGGAATGAGAGTAACCCTATGTCATAGTCTAGACTCAGAAGTCTAAGGAATGTGCGATTGTGTATGTTTGAGATTAAACACAAAGGCTAGTGTTTAATTCTCTCAAACGCTGGCTCTGATACCAACCTGTCACACCCTGATTTTCAGCACAGCTACCGGTGGGCCCGGGTGGGGAGTATCGTGACGTAAACTATTATTACAAACCAAATGTCCAAAAGTTCAAAATAATGTACGGACGGCTCGTAATAATAAAGATCCACAGGCGGATCGAAATGTACAAAATTAATTAACAGACTATAGGCTTCTATGCAAAGGAGTTGCAAATTCCTCTTAAGCATTGCCGGGCACTTCCAGCCTATTTCGTAACCTTGCAACCTGCGCTTAGTTTTTTTAAAATACGTCAGTTTTCACTGGTAAATACAAATAACCTATACATTTTGAAAATATTTCTAAATCATTTTATGTACACGATGGTACATATATTTTCATAAATAACTTGGGATAAACTATTTCTCATGTTATCAGTTTTACATGCTTGTCAAACGGGGCCCGAAAACTATGCCGAGATCATAATTAATCGACACACCACTTTAATACCCTTATTGGGCAAACCCATATTGGGTTAAAAAAATATTTTATCATTAGCTTGGTTGCAATCTACCAGAAAGCTCTAGTCCGGAATGGATGGTATTAATAACCAATTACAATGTCAATGGGTCTTATTCAAGTCAAAGACTTGGACCGGTTAACTTATATTATCAAAAACGGTACGATACACAAGATTAAGCGATGACCGGAATAGAATATAGTTTAAACTCAACAAGTACTAAGACTTGTATAATATGGGTAAACAATATACATTATGGAATTTGAAGTGAAAATGATAAGGTTTGACCCGTTTTGATAAACTTACGTAAACTAGTCATATAAGCTTAACCGTATACGTATAAGCAATACTGGTTAACCGGATAAGTCGTGAACAAGTTCTATATTCCATTATACTGTAAATAAGTTATAATATCAGTAGGACCTCAACGTATATGCCCGTTAAGGTTTTAAATCAAACTATGCCCAATAAGGGCGTTTTAGTCATTATGTGACGTATAAAAGGAACTTGCATATATTCTGATGTTATGATCATAAACATTCTGGAAAAATACTTAATTTGTGATATAATATCAGTAGGATATCAAACATATGTGTGGTTTATAGTTTGAGACCAAACTATGCAACGTAGGGGCATTTTGGTCATTTCACACATAATTTAATAGCTTATTTGGGATTCTGAGTTTGTATCATGTACTTACTGCAGAAATATTTTAATTGAGTTATAAAATCATTAGGTAATGATTTTGCTAGAATAAATTATATTTTAAGTGCCGAAAGGGCACTTTGGTCATTTTATAACACAATTTACGATATTATATGAAAACTCAGTTTATGATCAGTTTAAATACACCATAATATGTTAATTATATTAACATATCAGAACATAAATAATTTGCAAGTTCGTTATTTATTAAAACATCATTTCTTGCAAAAAGGGCATTTTAGTCAAAGTATGGCATAATAAGACTTGTGCATAAACTCAGAATATGACTATGATCATTTAATATAACCTCAGAGGGTTATAATACATTAAATTACGATCATAATGCAACCTTAGATCAGTAGCAAACTAATCTAAAACGGGTCAGAATCGAAAGTCAAAGCAGAAGTCAAACTTCGCGACTTTCGGTTGCGAACCGACCCCTAGAATTGAAATTGGCGAGCCGAACATGTTTACACATGTTCTAATAATATTACCAAGTTGTTTAAGTGTTAAAACATATTTTAGAACACCTTTAAACCCAAATTATGATTATTTCAAAATCTGCCCCGTTGACCTTTTAAAACAATATATGTTGACCTGTCAATTGAGCAAGCAAACATGATTCTTAGGAAGTGCCCTTTTAAGGGATTAACACTTACCTAATTACCATCACGTAGCTATGTTCGTTGCGAACAATGGCTGGACTATTAAGGTCTAAACCGAAAATCAAAGCATTTATAAAAAAATACTTGACTTTCGACTTTAAAAAGCCTATAAACGGAAATAGAAAAGAAGGGAACACTCACAAGTGATCCACTGATGAAATAGAACTCAAATGGAGGCTCCCAATAACTGGGAATCTCCAGAAGATGAGAGGAGAGTGAAAGAAGAAGGTGCAAGTTCAAATGAAAGAATATGGCACCTATTTATAGTAATTGGAGGATCATTGTGATCATTCCAGGTGTTAAGAGAGCTTGAGAGATGCATACAAGTGTCCCATAATGTGCCTAAAACAAGCATGCAGCCTAAGGTTTCGTTTTGGTGGTTTAAAGTTGCTTGGAGTGGGAAACAAGGCAAAAACAAAAAGATGGCAGACCTGAACCGTAAGCTACGGTCCAGGAATCGTAAGCTACGGTCAGGCCTGGCCAACCACACCCACAACTTTCATTTGTTGCTCATTTTGGCCCCTTTGACTTCCAAACTTGCGTGTAATGTTATAAATAACGCATAAAGCCTTCCTTAGCCAATATTAGGCACACCCAAGAGTATGACCAACATCATAAACTCCTGGTTTGTTAAAAGGTCACTCAGAGGTAAGAATTAACATGTTGACGCTTTTAACCCTTCGTCACACAAATTCTCCAACAATCTTATAAACGGTTTTTCTCGTCTAACAAGTGGCTCAATTGAGAATATGAACACCGTATAAGGTCACTCAGATGCATAGTTTCAGCATGTTGACACTTTTAGTCCCTCCACATTCATGGTTTTCAATTTTGGCAAAAATAGTCCCTCCTAGCCAATTTTAGGCACAAATAGGATTAGAGACACGTGTCAATGCATTATTGGATACGATTTTACGAGGTGTTACAGTTTGATTTTTACCATTAACCATAACTATAACTGCTAGTTTCAGTTATGAAGTTTCCTTAACCATAACCATAATCAAACTCTTTTTAAAAAATAAAATTAATATCTTTTTATAATGAATCGTAAACTGGAGTTAATCTATTGTCGTATGTATATCCATAGAATCTTATAGATAAAACATTTCTTCATGTTTATTTTATATTTCTTTACATTTAAAGTAGAAAAGACAATTTTTTATATCATATATTTAAAATAACTATTTCAATGTTTTTTCCTATACTAATTCAAAAGAGGGTTGCGACGCAGCTTGTTGCCCGTTTACCTACCACTTGTTTGTAATTTGTTATCTTGGTATTTTATATTACAAACTTATTGTTAAAAAAAAAGAATCGTCAACTACACTTTGTGAAAAATTGTGGGGGCATATCACTTTCAAAGAACCTTTTGCAGGTAGATAATAATAAATAAACAAAGTAAAAAAAACAAATAAGTAATAGTTACACTAAATTAAATAATTGAATGTTAATTGAAGTTGACTAAATGTGACTTCCGAGATTGCAGTCTAGTGTCGGCTGTTGCCTTTTTCTTCATCATCCCAAAGCTTATATTATTTATATTAATCAGAGCCAAGTGTCATTTACGTTCTGGTAATTTGTTCATTTATATCATTTCAAACCAAATTTCAAAATTGCATCATTTTCATCCCTGACGTTATCAAAACGTGCCATTTCATTCCAAAAAACTAACCTCAATTAAATAAAATTGTCAATTTTCATTTCTTTTAATTTCACTTTATTAAATCCTTTTAAAAAAGAAAGATAATAAGGGTAGAGAGAGTAATATCTAAAGAGAGAAAGTAAGAGAGAGAGAGAGAGATCGGAGAAACTAAGAAAGAGAGAGATCGGAGAAGTGGTCGTTGATAGATAGAAGTGACGAAGGTTGATAAATGATTATAATGAAGGAGGTCGGTTGATTGGAGATGGAGGTTAGATCTGACAACAACGATAGAGGTATATGAAGACGAACAATGATATTAAAACATGATGGGTGACAACGACGATGATGATTGTGGTTAACGGAAATGATTTCAGTGATGATTCACGGATGGGAAACAGAAGGCAAGTCCGACGATGATGGTGGAGAATGATGTCGTGTTGGTGCATGTTGTGTGACAATAACTTTGGTTTGGTCTTTGGATATTAATCAAGACTTGGCTCGAGGAACTGAAGATCTCGAGATGTAGATTCCAATTTTATGTTATATTGAAGACATGTCTGTGTTTGGGGATCAAGTTAAGGAGCCCGAGTTTATGAAGATAAGGAAGTCCGAGTTTATGACATAAACAAGGCAAGTCTGAGTTTATTAATATAAGGAAGTCTGAATGTGTGATGCTTCACATAATTCTGAGTTTGTTCAAGCTTGTCCGAGTTTAGGAGTTTAGAATGTATTCCGAGTTTGTCTTTGTATGGTCTAGTCCGAATTTGTGTTATTATGTATGTAGGCCTAACCCACTATGCATTGCTACGGTTATATAAACAGTTCATGTATTAGGATTTAGGTTAGACATTAGAGAGAGCAGTTACAAAGAGTATAGAAAACACAGGGAAAGGCTGTGAGTTCTTGTGATCTTGAGTGGTTGTAAGCATTACGTTTGATAATCATAGAAGATCGGTTTAAAGTGTTTTGTGTGTTCTTCATTATATTACTTGTTTTTGTGTGAGTGATCTATCAAGGGGATCCACACACTTAATTGGTTGTCAATCTCGTAACGATCCACGTGATAGGGACCTACATGTCGGATGGTAGTTTGTGGTGGTCCGATGATATTGCTGGTTACGTTAACCGCTACGGTGGAGCTCCGGTTAATAAATGGTGGTCACGGTGGTGATTTCGGTGGTATTAGGCCATTGGGGTTTGTTAATTATTTAGTTATTTCTTGTAGATTTTAACTAGTTTTGAAATGTGTATGTTTTCAAAGTTTTGATTTTCTTATGGGTTTTCAAGATTTCGAATCTTTGATGGAATTGTGGTTATAGGTAATGTCTTTTGTTAAGTTGAACACATTTTAGAAGTGAATGTAGGTAACTTTGGGCTCTTGTTTTTTTTTGTTACTTCTCAAGCTTTTGATCTTACTTCCACATTTATGTGTTCTTTTGATCTCATTTTGCACAAAATTGTGTGTAAATTGTTCTTGTATATTCTTAACGTGAAGTTTACTAAGTTTACTACCCAAGTTAGTTAACTTGTTTATTTTATAGTTTCGAGTAATTACAAAAAACCCCTGTACTTATATCTTTAATTAACTAATAAATCTAACTTGTTACAATTGCCCTTATATAAAACTAACTGAACTAACTGAGTTAACTGAAATGGCTTACAGTTGCCCTTATATAAAACTAACTGAACTAACTGAGTTAACTGAAATGGCTTACATCATATTCACACTTTTATTACATTTTTAATCGAATGTGTTACGTGACGAAAATCTAATAATACAAATTATTAAAATTATTAAAACTGTATTTTTTTTAATTCAAAGAGGGTTCGGTTCTTACAATCCGGGTCGGGTTTCAGAGGTCTGATTTTGATGAATGCTACATTGTGTGTATTTAGTTTAAATAAAAATCATTTTTATATATTTAAAACTAGATAATCGTGTTTTTAATTATTATAGTAACGCACTTAAGTATGATCAATATTATTAAATTAATATATCTAATTCACACGACATCAATATGCGTGTAAATATACATGTTTCGTGTAAGTCCCGGATCGCCTATGGATCACATTGGTTTGATTGATAACGCTCAAACCCCAACAGATTAGGTGTTTGAATGTCTAAAGATAAGAAAAATCAAAAGATGAAGATTCTTGTTATGGATCAAACAACAAGTGTTGTATTTTTAATCCCAAAAGATATAACGATTTAAGCAACTGGATGTTCGGATTTAGCACAATAACAATATCAACAACACAAGAGAAATCACCAAAATCACTAGTCCAAGAACCTTGGAGCTAGGGTTTTCATTAAGCAACATATATATAGGTCTGGGGGCGTAATTATTAATTACGCCAGTACATTAATTATGCCGCCCAGTACAAAAGTTCACAAAATTACACTTTCAGTCCCTGAACTATCTAAAACATCGTAAACTAACATAAAACTATCCAAAACATAGTTTAGTCAAGTATCAACGATCTCAAAAGTCCCAACAATATCCCCCTAGATCGTTGCGTACTTGACCGTTCTTTATTCAAGAGCTTTCGGTTCTGGATTTGTTGCAGCTTGTTCTGCAGTCTGTTCAGGTGGTGCTTTGGTAGTTGGTGGTTGGTTAATAGCAGCTTCACCGATTGGTTGGTCCTCAATAGTGACTTCATATGTGGATGAATTTAGAGGTGGTGGAATGATAACTGGAATGTCGGATTCTGGTGATGGATCCTTGGGGTGAGATGATGATGATTGCTCCTCCGATGTCTTTTGAGCATCTTCTTTTTTGCTTAGCCTGATCATTATCTCCATCATTTCTTTCTTTCGGTCTCTGGCTCTTTCAACTGCTCATTGGAACAACATGCCTTCCTCTAGATACTCGTTACCTGCTCCGACGTGTATCTTGTTGCAATATAGAACGTTCAAATCAGATAAGCAAAACATGAACACGTCCATCGGATCCAAAATTCTAATGTCTTCGTTTGTGTTGGATTGAATAATAACTTCACCAGTTTGACCGTCATAGAACCATTTCTTGAAGTTGGTAAGCATGACAGGTTGCTCCGGAGGAAGCTTCACCCTGGTAACCACTTTCGCTGGATTTATGACCCATGTAACTCTTCCCATTCCAGTGGATGGGTCTTTGGTGGTTTTTGAAACTCTTCTTCGCGGGCATTCAGGCTTAAAAATTGTGAATCCGCGAGCGCACTCTCTTAGAATCAATCTTTCAAAATCACCACCGATACTGATGTTGGCGGGATTGATCATGTCGTGCTTGCTCAATTCTTTGGTATCCCAAGTGGGTAAGCTTTGCATATCGTTTCCATTTCGGAAGTATTGGATCACGCCTCCTCTACGCTTCACGATGAACCACTCGGTCAGATTATCATATTTCCAGCTTATAATACGGTCCGTTGCCTCGGTTTTCTCAACAATATTGACTTGATAGAAGTCTGGCAACTTGGCTCTTTCTTTCTTGAACCATTCAGGGTGTTGAGGAGCAAACTCATCTCCTCCGTCAGTTTCGTATACAACATTTTTCCTCCAATCCCTATTCCAAAAACTTTTCAGGCTTCTCAAGCCTATCAAATTCTTCTTCATCATCGTCACCGTCAATACTTACATCCATAGTAGAATCAAGACGCTTCTTTTTCTTTTCTACAAGATCAGTCTTGCGTTTCTCTTCTCTTTCTTTGAAGCTATCGAAATCAAAGATGTCTTCACTTGAGTACCTTGGTTCTCGATTTACGGCTTTGTATAGATCTTGCACCAACTCATGCAGCTTCTCTAAACCTTCTTGTTGAAACCTGATGAAATCGGTTTGTTTTGACACGTATAAGCTCAGCTCTTTGTTCTTTTTACATTGCTCCTTCAGCTTTTCTCGGAGCAAGTTTGTGTTGTTGACCTGATTCTTCAATAAGCAAAATTCCTTAGCAAGATACTTTCTGATGTCTTTAGATAGACGATCGTAAAGGTCTTGGAAAGGACGGGGTTTGGTAGGAGCTCGTTGTAGAGTTGCAGAAGTTGTCTGAGCAGGTTTCGGTGGAACATCTCTCGAAGATCCTTCTCCAGTTTTCCTTTTTTTGTGATGGAGACTTGCTGGGAGCTGCTTCAGTAGGATCTGAGATTAGACTGTCAACAAATTGATCTAATTGTTCCTGCTCTGATGTTACTACCACTGGTGTTTCTGACTCAGTCATCTCTCGTCTCTTCAACCTCCTTTCTCTTTTCTCCGCTTCTTTTACCTCATGTATAGCTTGCATCTGTTCTATGGCTTCTTGAGGCATCCCAACCCTGATGCTATCACCCATAATTCATTCTGCAGCAGGTATATCCCTTTTGCTTTTCTTCTTTGACGGTTCTTCTTCAACAATTTTCTTTCCTTTGTCTTTGCGCTTTCTAAGAAGTAATACTTCCTCTTCGACTTCTACCACTTCTTCCCCAGGTGCTTGTTTGGCTTGCCTTTCTCTGGCTTGTCTCACTTCTTCTCTATATTTGTTGTAAGCAGCTTGAACTATGGGAAGTCTTTCTGCTCTGTACATGTAGTTGTGGAGCATCACCCATTGCTCGGTCTTCAACTCTGTCAACTGTCTTCCTTTTGGCAACTGGAACCTGTACAGGTATCCATCAGGGGGCAAATTCTGATGATTGTCATTGATAAGCAGTTGTACGAATCTGGGATACATTGCCCATGGCCCTTTGTTTACATTGTCGACCATGCAGTAGAAGATTAACCCTGAGATGTTGAATGGCTGATTTGTGCATAGATTAAGCATAGCTGTTGACCATTCCAAATT
The DNA here is from genome assembly GCA_947069175.1 of Scalesia atractyloides. Taxonomy (NCBI): domain Eukaryota; kingdom Viridiplantae; phylum Streptophyta; class Magnoliopsida; order Asterales; family Asteraceae; genus Scalesia; species Scalesia atractyloides. The sequence goes on along the minus strand of CAMTDV010000005.1, from coordinate 79,170,887 downwards.
CAACCCATCATATCCTCCTTTCCGATGAGCCATACTCATTGCGAAAACATGCAGAATGTACCTCCAGTCTTTTGTTAGCCCGTTTCTCTTGATCTCATTCTTGCCCCGGAAGTCACCCTAATAGTCCATCCCACGAAACCCTCTAAAATAGCTTCTTTGGTCAGACTCATTGGATCACTTGAATTATCTCCCAGACTCAACACTTTCCGAATTCTCTCTTCTGTCACGATAATTTCCTTGTTTCAAACAATAGCAGTGATTCGCTTGACTTGGTTCACGGTCTTAGATTTAGCTGTTTTCCAGAATTCCTCAATGTGAATACGGTAGATGTCAGGATTTTCTTGAACCGCATAACTGATCTTGCTTCTGGATAACCAATCCATTACATCTTTGAAATCTTTTACAGCATCGTCCAGTGGAACGGGCTGATTGTGTTTTATCGTGGGATCCCAGAAAACTTCCTTCACCATTTCTGTAGATATTAGAGACGGGCCAAGTGAGATCCATGTAGGACAAACGTAACGGGTTAGAATATTTACAAGTATCATATTTACAAAAGTTAATTTAAAAAAAAATTTAAACGCTGACAATTACGCTAAGATTAGAGCTATTTACGCTGAGAGTACTGATTAAAATCGATGATGTATTTACAAATCCGGTTAAAATCGCCGGTTATTTACGCTGAAAAAGTTTGGCATAGTTAAGTCTGGTTTTGAAATTTCTTTTAGTGTAGAAGTTCATCTACGTTGTGTTACCGGCGTACTAGGCAACTACGATGGTTGCTCGAACTCGCGTTCGAGACTTAAGTTCGCCAATCATTGATTTGTAACAAATGTGCGGCCTTCATAACAAATACGTCGTATTCAAATTAAATACGCCATATTCAACAAGTTCTTCTTTAACCCCCGGCCACAAAACCCAAACTCTGATTCAACCATTTCCTTTTCAATAATCTATACAAAACTTGTATCAAACCAGTGATTGATCGATGATACCCCATTGTCTGATTAATATACCAGAATGTGTTGTGTGCAATGACTAGGAATAAGTTGAATGATGAGGATTGATTTGTTTGTTTGAAGAAGATAGGAGAAAGAATTGAGATAAAACAGTTAAAAGTAAAAAAAAAGTTTTTATATAAGAAAAATATCCACCAGCGTAATTATTGATTACGCTGGTAGGATAAATACGCCGCCCTTTTGTGTTTTAAAGGATTCTACAATCCTAAGAAATCTAAATCAAATACGCTTGAAAACCTTAAATTTTCTCAAAAATCGTGCCCTTTTTAGTTATAATAAATGCGAAAAACCGAAAATAAGTTTAGAAAAATAAAAATTTGGCAATTTAGACACAGAAATTCGTTTTTTGAAACGAGGAAGCTCCATTTTCACAATTTTGCAATTTTGTTTGAGACTCCATGACATTCCTGCAAAAGATCATACTATCAACACCAGTTAGTTTATTGTTTAAAAATGTGAATAATCGAGGCACAAGAAAAAACTGTCAATATGTCTGTCCTCTTAAATTCATGCATCATTCTTTCAACATGCTTTCTGTGAATGTTTTATCATGTTGTGGTATTATTGACAAAAATTGCAATGGCCCCCACTCCAGCTAGATGATTAGAATATTGTGTCCGCGAGTCCCACATCAGGACATACCCCCACGATTAAGGTATGCGCAAGGTTCCTCATAACAGGTGAGTATACCAAGTTCATTTGTTTGAAAGATACAAGATTAGCGCAATGGTGAACAGGTATGCGCTTTCGTGCAGTCAAATAGACCAGTTGCAGTCCTGACCAGGGTTAGGCAGATACCTTCTTGTGGTATGATTACTTTTTATTTGCTCGTTTGTTTTGAGTTTTTTCAAGTGTAGGGTTTTTGGCCTCTTGGACTCTTTTTGTAAAGATATCATAATCGTGTCTAGGTCTGCATATTTCTGGATGCAACAGAAGAGTGAATTTTATATCCCCGAATGAAAAACGATATAAAGACCTGAAATCTCAGACTTTGGCAATCTATCAACCCAAGATTTAAGACCACTAAGCCATATGCCGCAACGTGTTACCCGTAGGATGCATAGTATTGTGGGTATCCAGAATTCTTGTGTAAGCTTTATCTTTTATCGCCTAATCGTAGTTTACTCGAGAGTATTGCTAAATCTACTGACACGTCGTTGCATGGTACCCTGATCTTCTTTGCATAGCGTCTCGATTTTTCTTTTTCTATTTCAAAGATCAATAAAAGTGTTAGAAGTTTTCTATCATTTCTCAAGCAGGTATCAAACAGGAGATCAATACTTTTTATTTAATTTTCTGGATATCTTCCCCCCTAAAATTTTATTTTCGTATGTCCATTGCTTTGAAAATGAAATTTTAATTTGCAGAATTTTGTTTTGTTGGGCACGATTTTACGATACTCGTTTATTTTGGAAAGCGGTTTTTTTACCAAAAGATACAGTATGTACAACCGGTTAATCAACAAAGCTCATTTCCACTCAAGGAAGTTAACAATTTCCAACCAGGTTACCAACTGGTTGAAACGGGTTTTATCAAAGGCTTTCGTGAAGATGTCGGCCTTTTGTTACGCAGTATCCACTGGCACCACTTGAATGTAACCCTTTTTGTACGCATCACGAATCGCGTGAATACGAATCTCGACGTGCTTTGTTCTCGAGTGGTGGATTGGATTCTTCACAATCCCCAGACACGCCTCATTGTTGATGAATATAAGAGTCATCATGACGTTGATTCCATAATCCAACAACTGATTTTGTATCCAAAGGACTTGTGAGCAACAACTGTTAGTAGCCGTGTATTCAGCTTGAGCAGTAGAGGTGGACACAATTTTCTGCTTCTTGCTTTGCCACGATATGTGACGATTTCCTAAAAATTGGCAACCTCCTGAGACAGATTTCCGGTCAACCTTACAACCTACATGATCACTATCAGAAAAAGCATTAAATCAAAGTTATTATCTTTAGGATACCAAAGCCCAAGCTTGGGCCCTTCGGGTAGCGGAAAATTCTTTTGATAGCTGTCTCATGAGATTCTTTAGGATTTGTTTGAAATCATGCACAGATGCAAACGACCCACATAATGTCAGGCCTACTTGCAGTTAAATACATCAACGAGCCTATCATTGAGCGGTAGAAGGACTTGTTCACGGGCTTTCCTTGAGGATCGAGAGTTAGTTCAGTTTGAGGTGCAAACGGAGTACTTGTGGTCTTGCAGTCATTCATATTATACTTTGCAAGTATATCCCTCATGTATTTGGCTTGATGAATGAGAATTCTGTCTTCTTGCTGCTTCACTTCCAATCCCAAGAAAAATGTGAGTTCGCCCATCATACTCATTTTGAATTTTGCTTTCATAACTTTTTCGAACTCCTTTCATAACGCTTCATCGGTTGACCCAAAAATGATATCGTCTACATAAATCTGAACAACATCACATCATCTCCGATCCTTTTTGTGAAGAGAGTCATGTCAATCTTGCCTCTTATGTATCAACATTCAAGAAGATAGGTTGACAAAGTCTCGTACCAAGCTCGAGGAGCTTGGTGAAGACCATAGAGAGCTTTGTCGAGCTTATAGTATCGCTTGGGGAAGTGTGGATCTTCAAAACCTGGAGGTTGACATATATAGACTTCTTCCTTTATATCCCACTACATAAAAGCACTCTTCACATTCATCTGAAATACTTTGAAGTTCTTGTATGATGCATACGCCACGAATATTTTGATAGCTTCCAAACGTGAAACAGGAGCAAAAACTTCTTCATAATCAATCCTTTCTTCTTGTCGAAAACCTTGAATGACCAATCTTGCCTTGTTCTTTGTAACAACCCCCGATCATCCATCTTGTTACGGAATACCCACTTTGTACCAATTGGAAATTTCCATTCTGGAAGATCAACAAGTTCCCATACTTTAAGCTTCCTGAACTGAGATAATTCTTCCCGCATCGCTTGCACCCAGCTATAGTCTTGAATTGCTTCTTCTATGTCGTGTGGCACAGATTGCGATAGCAAGGTGGCATATAGTCCTTTGTGGATGACATATGTTTGGCCACGAGTTCGTACACCATCTTCCACGGAACCGATAACATTCTCAAGGGATGATTTCGATTTGTCTTGTATCTTGCATTGATGTGGGTTTCAATTTGCTGAGGTAGACTGGTGAAGTTTTCATCGACATAGATGATTGGTGGTCCGTCTTCCTGTGTTGGTTCATTTACGTTCGTCTGTGAAGAAGAAGCATCTTTATAGATGCATTCTCAGCCAAAGTGTCACCACTTGTTTCTTCCACCGGAAGAAGTGGATCAGCAGAAAAGGGAGTGAAACAAGTAGTGAAAGGAGTGAAACCAATATCTGAAGTAGGGCTGTGCATGAGTCGAGCCGAGCCGAGCCAGGCTAAGCTCGGGCGCAGCTTGATTATAAACCGAGCCGGCTCGGCTCGGATTTGAAACCGAGCTGGCTCGGCTCGGATTTGAAACCGAGCTGAAAATCTAAGCTCGGGCTCGGCTTGATTTTATAAAGAAAAATTAATATACACCTCTTAAAATTCAATAGTCTAAAATATTATGCAATACTTTAAGTGAATATATTCAAAATACGTTCAACCTAATACATTACAAACCAAAATCAAGTTCAACAAAGTATAATAAGTTTTAATTTCAATGAAATACAATATTAGTTCATTAGTATGGTAATCAACCTCCAAATATGCCATAGATATCAAATTACAAACCTATATATATGTAAATAGTAATCAGTTTTTTTTTGTAATATATTATAATGTATATAAATTAAAATCTATTATACGTAAAATAATCCAAGCTAAACCGAGCTGAGCTACAAAGCGAGCCAAACTGAGCCAACTCGGCTCGTTACGAGCCGGGCCGAGCTAAGCTCACTTTCTAACCGAGCCGAGCCGAGCTAAGCTCATTTTCTAACCGAGCCGAGCCGGCTCGGCTCACTTTTAAACTGAACCATATCGAGCGAGTTTTTCCGAGCTAAATCCGAGCGAGTTGCGAGCTTTTTGAACAACCCTAATCTGAAGAATCAAACAGTGGTTCCACTTGAGTGGGTTCAATAGGTTCGGGAATGTCAAAGGTGTTGAAAACTATGTTTACATCATAGAACAAATCTGGAGAACTGCCAGTGTTGGTGTAATTTCTTTCTTGAAAATTGACGTAGTATGATTCAACCACCATTTTAGTTCGTTTGTTGTAGACACGATATGTTTTTTGCGTAGATGAATAACCCATAAAATAGCACACGTCACTGACTGCTTCAAACTTGATAAGATTGTCTTCAGTGTTGAGAAGTGTACATGAACATCCGGACGGTCTAAAGAAATCTATCAGAGGCTTTCTCTTGAAAAGAAGTTCATATGCGGTTTTTCCATGAGGTTTGATGATGAGAACTCGATTCAAGTTATAGCATGTTGTGTTGACTGCTTCTGCCCAGAAGATGATAGGAAGCTTGGAATCAACAAGCATATTTCGAGCCGCTTCAATGAGTGTTTTATTCTTGCGTTCTGCTACACCGTTTTGCTGAGGAGTTCTAGCTGCACTGTACTGAAGTCGAATCCCTTTTGCTTCACAGAATGAGATAACCGTCTGATTCTTGAATTCTGAACCGTAATCACTTCTGAGTGACCTTTAGTTTGATGACATTCAAGATCATGGGAATGAAAGCCTGAATAATGGATGTTGTCTCGCTCTCTGCTTTAAGAAAATTAACCCATGGGAAACGAGAAAAACCATCTATAATCACCAAGCAATAAGATCTTTTAGCTAAACTGTTAACACTAATAGGGCCAAAAAGTTCCATGTGCAGCAATTGCAATGGTGCTTTGATTGTATTCACTGCTTTGGACTTGTGTGGCTTTTTGTGTTGCTTGCCTTGTGCGCATGCGATACATTTTTCAGAAAAAGGAAATTCTTTTACTAGTAAACCTCTTACTAGATTAATTTTGAAAGCTTATTTATATTCTTAAAATTCACATGCCCCAAGGGCCTATGCCAAAGCAGTGATTCCGATTCTGACGCCTTAGAAATCAAGCATGTCATTTGCTCATTGGTTTTGGCATTTTTCATGTTGAGGACGTAGGTGTTGTTTTGACGGGGAGCTGTTAGCATAATTATTTCGACGGGAACTGAATATTCTGGCTTGAGAAAGAGAGATTCGACGTCATTAAATAGAACAGTCCCTTTGTCACAGACTTGTGACACACTCATAAGATTGTAACACAATTCTGGAACATAATTGACGTTCTCCAAAGTAAGAGCCTCTGATACTACGTCTCCCATTCCAACGATTTTCCCACCCTTTTCATCTCCGGCAAATGACACAAAGTCACCATTGATAAATCGGAAGTTCTTCAGTAGTTCCTTTAAACCCGTCATATGCCTTGAGCATCCGCTGTCCACATGCCAAATGTATTCCATGAGCATTCGAAGCCATTTTTGCAATTTATTCTATAATACAACAACAAAAAATATATATACAACTTAGTTAGATTTAGGAACACAAACTTGCTTTAATTTTAATCTATCATGTTTTTGAACTTTTATATCTTCTTTTCTTTTCCAAAAACATGTTGAGTTAACAAGATTTTTGACAGTTTTTTTAAGATGATCAAATTGCTCTGTGAAACTTTTCACAAAATCTATTTTGGGTTCTGAAAACTTTTTGCTTTTGCAGTGTTTCGTTGTATGTCCTAAATGACCACAATGAAAGCATTTAATGCAACGTTTCTTCTTTCTTTTAACGGATGTTGCGTTGGAAGATGATGTATGTGATGAGTGTCTTGAGTTGCATGAAGCGTCAGAGCTTCATTTCTGGAATTTCTTGATTTTCTTGTCAAGATGACTTTCATCTTTTGTGCATTCTTCATCAGACTCGCATTCTGATGACGAAGCTGACTCGTAACTTTCACTTGAGTTATCTGATCTTTGGTCTTCACTTGAGTCGTCTTCATTGTCATTTGAGCTTGATGTGGATGACCTGCACTGCTGCTTTCTTGACTGGAAACTTGATCGACTTTGGATGTACCTGTACACGATGGTACAAACTCGGGAATTTCCTCTTTGAGGAATTTTCCGAATCAGTTTTTCTTCAATTCTGGAACAAACACAGGTGATTCAAGTACAACATTTTCATCACAAAAAACAGAATTTAAGTGCATGCATTCAACCACCATGTTCTCATGGTTGTGGGTCAAAGGTTTAGGCACATGCCTATTACAGTCATCCCGAATGTTAGAACTAGGTTTAATACAGTCATCCATCCTAGTTAAATTATTACATTCATCCTGAATAGATTTGTCTTTTGATTTCTCACAATTCCAGGCGAACCAGTTTACCGTGGTATAACTGTCGCCTGAATAACCAATGCCTATTTTTGTGCCTTCACCTTCCTTATTGCACATATCTCCTTCATGCTCATTAGCATCTGCATTACTTATAGAAAATCAGTATATTTGTCATTTACGTAATCAACACTTTGAGCAATTAAATCATTTTTATCTATTAATCATTTTCTGGATGAGGAGTCGGCATGGGTACATAGTTCTTGTTGTGTGGTGGAGGAAAAATTCTTCTTTCATTTCCCAGTCTGTCTTTGTACCCAATGCCATCTTTCACGTACATCGGTCATTGGCTATTTTCAACATCAACCAATGCCTTTTTACTTGTGTTCCACTTGTCAATGGTGAGTTGTAGTTTAGTATTTTTATTTCAGAAATTTCTAATCTTTTAGCTTGATCATTTATAATGAAATCCTTCTTAAAAAGCAACTCCTTTAAAGATTGCATTTCTATTAAAGTTGAGTTTAACTTTTCTGATATGCAGCTTCGTTCAGTTTCATTTGTTTATTTACTCGTAAAACTTTTTCTTTTTCTTTAATAAGGTCACGGTTGAGCGATTTATAATGAGCCACGACGTTCATACAGGGTCTCGAGCACAGTTTTGCTTTGAATTCATAAGGAATGTTGTTTACCAAATCATTTTCTTCCTTTTCTTTTAAAAGAACTTTTTATATACTAATAAGCCGTTTTCGTGAAACTATCCAAAGTGAGAATTACTGGGTAAGAGAATGTACCCAAAAACAAAACAATGTCTAATGAAAGAATGTACCCATATACCATCTTCCAAACAGATTACGTCTTCCAAACACCTTCAAACCATCTTCATCTTTGCTGGCCCTCTTGATCTTCACTATCCTTTTCACTTGTGCTAGTTATCAAACTTCTCCAGGGCCCGGATACGTTTCTGTTTGACCCTTCTTAATCTCTCCTTACCGTCCTCATAAATTGCTTTCGGATACAGAACGATATCTCCATTTTTGACCCAAAGAGAAGGCAGACCATACACCTTCCACATCTTTTTGCAGCGATCAAGTTTCTTACTCGCGAAGATAACGGTTCAAGTTCTGTTTCTTGGAGAACTTGTTCCACGCAAACGCCACTGCCTTTCTCAAATAAGCCGGCGTGTTTGCAGCAGTCATGCGGAATTTGAACACCATACTTAAGAACGTCAGTCCATTCCACCTTGCCTTGAACCGCTTTCAGATTGGTTGGTAAATCAAGTAACACACACCGAGTGGTTTGACATGAAATATCTTGTGGTCCAGAAGTGTTAAGTATGGTGGCATGAAGATGACCAATAGCAGAAGGACTTCTCTCTTTAGAAAACATAAAGCTCTGGTAGCTTGCGTCACATAAAACTCTAACAGTAGAGTGAAAACAAAAGCAATCTTTAATAAATTGCGCAACTTCACTTGTAGACGATTCCTGCTGGTGTTCATCCATGACGTTTGAATGCTACGGTGCTACGTCAGGAGCGGATCTTCAGGTTTGTTGCCATGGCCATCAATGCTTTGTTTACCTCCTCCTTGGTCTCAACAATCTTATCTTCCCAATCATAATATTCTACCACCAAGCCTTTGGTGTATTATCAGCAGCATTTGTGTTCCCTTCTATTGCAATCGGCCTTCTTGTAGGAGTAACTTCAGCGTTTTATCTTTTCAGCAAATAGCAGTCTCTCTTGAAGTGCCCTAGATCCTTGCAGTTGTAGCATCGCAGCTTTGACTTGTCGAAACCAGCTTTACCAAGTGATAACCTCTTCCCTGTCTTATCTTGGAACTTTTTTAGACGAAGAGTGATCGTAGCCATCTGCCACTTCAATTCATCTCTTCCATGTCATCCGGATCCACTTAATACATGTCTTCAGCAGTAAGGTAATCTCGTTTCAATTCACCAAACATAAGAGCTTCATAACTGCTTAGGAAGGTGTTGAACAGTGCAACGTGTTCAGTGGATATCTTGAGTGCTTGAGCATCGACAACCACAGTAGTTTTCACATTGCATTGTGGAGCCTTAGTAGAGTTTGCAGAAGCATTGATATAAGATGCACTAGCACTTTGAGAGCTTAATCTGCTTGAGCTTGTTGGAGCGAGAAAAGTCATCTTCTTGGGCATGATAACAGCAGCTGACTGAGCAGATTTTTGACTAGTTTGATTCATTTCTCTTTTGATCATGTCCATTTCGAAAGCCTTCAGAGTGTTAATCAAATTATATAGCGTGACAGGTGTGGTGCTGCACAGGAAGCTTCTTTTGATCATCATGTATTGCAAGCTCCATTCTTTTGGAAGAGATTCTAAAAGTTTCTAATTGAAGCATAGTTGGCAACAGGATTACCAACTTTCTTCATCTTAGTCAGCACATTCAGAAATCGGCTAATGTGATCAGACAGGCTTTCTCCTTGAACACTTGAAACATATTATACTCCTTCTGAACCATGTCTCTTTTGTTGTCCATCAATTCTTGGTTTCCTTCAAAGTGCTCAATAAGAGCTAACCATAGATCATGTGCAGACGTGTATTCTTCAAACATATTATTGTCATCCTTGTTCAGGATCATTGTTAGAGCAGCATGAGCACGACGATCACGTTGAATCAATGCTCTGTCTTCTTTGGTGAATGTGGTTGGATCTTCATTAACAGTACGAACATCATCTTCGATAATCACAAGGACATGAGGTCCAACAGTAACTGACATCCACTGCGTGTAGTCAGTGTACTCAAAGAATGCCTTGATACGGTTTTTCCAGCTGCTAAAATCTTCAGATCCTTCCAACTTAGAAGGTCTAGTAGCAGTTCCAGTTTGAAGTTCGGCTTGTGCAACAGTGTTCAATTGATTTAGAGACATTTTGATTAACATTTGATTTTAGGTTCTTGATCAGAAGTTAAATACGCTGGTTTGTATGTTTTCAGAGGATAAATACGCTAGTAAGAGTAATTAAGTTCGTTGGACAATTTCGCTAAAAAGTTCGTTGGACAATTTCGCTAAAAAGTTCGTTGGAAAATTCGCTAATACTTCTTCGGCGCAAATGCTAAATCCACTGGATAAAACAACACAAACAAACGATCTGTAAAGTTCGCTGATCACCGTGATAAGATCGTTGAGGATCCTTATCACTAACTTTGAAGTCGCATTTGATTTAACTACGCTGACGCTATTTCGCAGGGAATCAACAAATACGCTGGTGTATATTCGGCGTATTTGTCAATTACGCGATCTTCAAAGACAATTACGCTGTCTTCAAAGAGTTCTACACTGAATTCAAAAATATCTACGCAATGTTCAAGTTAAATACGCCCAGCAGGGTTTAAACACGAACAAAAATCCTCTAATCACCCAAAAACGACTCAAAATCCATGTTTCTTTGTACCAAAATGACCCAAATGTTTGTCTAAACACTGATTAACAACAACCCATCGATTAAACACACCAAATCAAGCCATTTTAAGCCTAAAAATTTGAAAAAACTTGAAACGTTGAAAAAAAAAACCTTCAAATCTTGAAAAATCTCAACAAAAATCAAACAATCAAGAGCACAAAAGCTCTGATACCAAATTGTGAGTCCCAAATCGCCTGCGAATTACAGTGGTTTGATTGATAACACTCAAACACCAATAGATTAGGTGTTTGAATGTCTAAAGATAAGAAAAATCAAAAGATGAAGATAAAGATTATTGTTATGGATCAAACAACAAGTGTTCTATTTCTAATCCTAAAAGATATCACGATTTAAGCATCTGGATGTTTGGATTTAGCACAAGAACAATATCAACAATACAAGAGAAATCATCAAAATCACTAGTCCAAGAACCTTGGAGCTAGAGTTTTAAGCAACATATATATAGGTCTGGGCAACTGGAGTAATTATTAATTACGTCAGTACATTAATTTCACCGCCCAGTACAAAAGTTCACAAAATTACACTTTCAGTCCTTGAACTATCTAAAACATTGTAAACTAACATAAAACTATCCAAAACCTAGTTTAGTCAAGTATCAACGATCTCAAAAGTTCCGATATTTCGTATAAAAAAACCCACTTTTTAATGATTTTCTTGGAATTATATTTGAAATAAGTTAATTTAGTTTAAGTTTTTCTTTTCAAGATAGAGTCCTCAAACTACTTATCACTACTTTTTCTTCTTTTGAAAACTGATTCCTAACCAAGAGAACAAGTATAGCATGGATACCAACCATAGCCATATTTATACATTTAACAATATCCTTCCCAATAAATTTAGCCATTATAACAGCCATTAGCGATCTAATATAAAAAAAAACATATCAGCCATTATTCAAGTTTTAACAAATAGTTAAAATACCAGAAGTGTCTATGACATTAAGCATCTGCCCATCTTTCAATACAGCTGTTATGAGCTCAGCAGTACTAGTAACGCCAACAGAGCTTGCCTTTGATGCAAACTCTTTCCTTCCAAGGATGCTATTCCTTGTTGCACTTTTCCCGTTGCCTGTTCTTCCAACCAAAACAAGTGTTCAAAGCGCATTCGAAGAAGATATGAACTCCCGATCATCATCATTCGAACTCCCCCCCCCCCATGATATGACACTCAATCTCTACATGAGATGTTAGAAATCGATTATAATCCTTTATTTTCTTTTTTTGAACCACAAACTACAACTCCTAAAATCTACCGTATACATAACTTATTCATAGTAATAATAATCAAATCTTTGGTTTAGGTTAAAAAAGTGGCACACTAGTTTGTTAAATCACCAAACTGAATTCCGCAATTCTAAATCGATTGGGTGCAAGAGATAGATACTTGTTGAAAGAAGCAAATCCCATTTGGAAGCGGTGAAATTCAGAATTGATTTCAACTATCTAGAGGGGGGAGGGGTAGATTCATGTTCATCACTTGCAAAACCGTGAATCGATGTGTACCAAAGGTTTGGTTATTCGTTATCCACTTGCTCCCACTGTTCATCGCTTGCAAGACCGCGGCTGGGAGGGGGAGTCAAAATAATTTTAGGGTTTGGAATGAGTGAAAAGAATGAAGATTCGGATAGTTTAGAATTTAGAAAGGGAATGATTTTTTGGGCGTTCTACATGAAAAGCGCCCAACATGTTTGTCTTTTAGGCCGAAATTGTGTGTTTTTAGCCGTTATGTAACTGTTTTAGGTGGTTTGTTATGGATAACAACTTTGGGAACATTATTTTCGGCCTTTTAAACATTTCATAAACATAATTACAAATTAAAAACTTTAATAAAGTTGTAAGTATCCTTGGATGCCCATATATATAACCCAGAGATACCACATTACCAACGCATATATTCACCCTAAAACACATGCTATAATCAAGGTAGCTCATTGTCACATAGTAATTCTTTAGACTCATGTGCGACACTTAGAATGCTTCTAAGTTAAGCATTTCGGTTGGGTTTGGTTATGTTTGGCAGTGGAAGTCTTTGTTTGTGAGGACACAAGAGCAATTTTGTAGTACAATATTACAAGAATGATGTGTTTGGTATTACTTGGAACAAGTTACAAGTGGTGAGCTTACAAGGACGTTGGGTGATTGCAAATGAAGGCAATCATCCATATTTATACTAGTGCATAAGGGTCTAGACCCTTCTAATTCTCGTGATTTCTATACATTATTTTATGGTGCTCATTCTAGAGAATTCTTGTTGAAATATCAGCTTTAATGTTGCTTCTTGGCTGTTCTAAATCCTTCATTTTAGAAGCCCTTTGTGTATCCATTCTAGGCCCTTCCTTAGAAATTTCTTGTGTATCCATTCTAGGCCCTTTCTAGCTATTTCTAGAGTGTTAGCACTCATGTATGTTGGTTAAATGGTCCGGAACCTTGTAGCATTTTCCTAGAAATTCCAGCAGCCCTTAATGCATCTTGAATAGCCCGGAAAGTTCCAGAAACACGGCTTAATGATCTGAATTTTAGGTGGGGTGTGACATTATGTTGCTAAGGTTCATGTATAAAATTCTATAAAATACTCTTTTTCTTAAGATTCTATTCTTTTTTGAAAATGAGCTGGTTCAACTTGAAAGTTCACTGATTGAAAATAGACGAGTTTTAGGTACCGCACGATGAGACGAAACCGTTAAACCAAACAAAAAATAGACATAAAAATGTTGAACCACGCACGCGTGTTATGGGGTGTTAACTAACCAAATTTGAAAACGTCAAACGGAAAATTCAACCTGTGCATTGCGGCGGAAACGCAGTGGAAACTCGGTCGGTTTCGGTGCAGTTTGGTTCGTCAAGTACCAATACGTTACCGACATATATATGATATAGTAACGAAAGAGAAAACCCAAAGAATTTTGAAGTCGTAATAAGAACCAAGACGACATCAACACGCGTTTGACTTGTTTTGGCCACTCAATTTTGCACATAAAAAGGTAAAAAACCTAAGCATTTAAAAGAGTTGTATGATACACGTGTGTTATTACGTCGATTCTATATATAAATTGTTGTTAAAAAGGATACCATGAATTGTTTAGAAATTAAAATAGGAAATGAAAAAAACCTACCAATAAAACATGCCTATATATATTTTATTAATTAGCTATAGTATAAAACATACCTATATATATTTTATTAATTAGCTGTAGTCTCACCCAATGTTTTTTCTTTCCTTTATAATAGCTACTAGTGGGAATGCTCGTGCGTTGTGGCTAGTGTCCCGATTCATATAAAATTCAATTATGCAATGGAGCGCCTTTAATGCATTGCATGTTCAAAAAATCTAATGTGTATGTACTAAGATCAACTGCTAGAAGCCTCTTCGAAAATCTCAATCCTCATCTTGCTGAAATAAGGTGCTACATAAGCCTTTTGGAAGGAACATTACCAACTCTTGTGACATATATACCTCATAAAAGTTTTTCTTTTGGGGCATTAACGATCCACCTAACCAACTCTTGTGACAAATATACCTCATAAAAGTTTGAAGTCCATCAAACCAATCTGAAAGAAAAAGAACCAAAAGCCATGAATTTGAACTTAGAGAAACTAAAACTTAGGCAAATTAACAAAACTCGTTGTCCGCTGTATTGTTTCAGATCAGAAACGCCATCAGGCAACTCGGGCTTCTTTACAGCTATATGCTCTTTTTAGTACCATGAAGGTGGCCGAAGAGCCTCCTCAAAAGGGTAAAATAAACGCTTTTCATAAGTGTACGTTGATGGATCAGGGTACCTGAATATGGTATTATGACACACCATTGCTTAAATTCATAAAAAAACGTGATGATAAAAAATAAAAAAAGTTGAAACTTACGCGAGATTTCCTCCAATAAGAAGAAGGTCCCCACGAGGCAATTTAATCAAAGAATTATTCTTCCTAGATCAAGTGAAGGTTGAGCAAGAATCCGAGCAACAAAATAAGAGGACTTGCCACCATCGCCTGTAACGGTCATAAAGTCAAACCGAAAGTCACCCTTTATACTAAAATGGTTATATTAAAAATCTTTTGATTTAGCCCCTTCATGACTACCACTCATTGCGGCCTACAAAATGAGTCATACTTTGTAACCCAAAAACAAAAGAAAAAAGAAGTAATAGTCAAGAAAAAAAGTGAACAATAAAATACAAATATCTAAGACCTGCATTCGCTTATGAGATCGCCCCATTAAAACAGTTACAGACACAAGGAGGTCAAAAACAGTCTTGAATAGCTAGAAATAAAAAGGCCGAACAGGTTGTAAGTCACCCAAGGTGTGTTTGTCAATGCACACAATCTCCTAATGGCTTTATCCCCTAAATAAGATTAATAATTATCTTGTAGCAATCTAGTTTTTGTGATCATATATAACACATTAGTTACTGATTAAAGATGAACAAAAAGATGTTTGTGGGTCTACCTGACCGACCGTTTTTGGCCAATATGATTAATTACCCCTTTTGACCCATCATCCGGCCTTTTGATTTTAGCATTACTTAATACTATGCATAGCAGCAGAGCTGTACGTGGCGAACTATAACATATTTATCAACATTTTAGCTCAGCTCACCATCCGCTTGACCATCAAATGGATGAATGACCTAACAAGACAAATGAACCAAATGAATAAACATGAATGGCTGAATTTACTCATAAGAACAAGAATTGCTAATGAGTTAGATTATAAATGTATATGAATGGCTCCTATAAACAGTTATAAACACCACTCAGTCTTTATCTTTCCAATATAATGATCATAAGCTTGATTTTCATTGTGTACACGTTGAGTTACATTGCCAGATGGAACAAAAATATCCTTCTCGGTAGCAGATTGAGACGATTCTTGCATATATCAGCTAACAACATGAAGATAGGAATGCCAACCTCAGCATGTAGCTCCTCTAGAATAGACAAAACATGGCGGTGATAGGACCTTTCGGCATCCACCTACAAATTTGGAAGACTTTAAAACAGTTAACCTGAAACTAATGTTCTCCACAAAGTAGGATCCCTCATATACATGAATTCTTTCAAACTGATAAGAGAGGAAACAAAAGTATTTATGCTAAAAAATATGGTTATCCAATAAAATGAATGTTCTAAATTGAACATGTTAAAACTTATTTATAATAAAATGGAATAATCAACAGGTTGGTAACAAGTTAGAACAGGTATTTTTGGCAGGCTTAATTTTGGTTTGATTAGTAAGAATTTTTGTCCAATTTTTTATTTTTATAGATAATTAGGACATCATATATGATTACAAAAAGTTATATAAATAACAACAATGTAATTTGTTGCTGTTTATCAATAAATTTAGAGGAAATATTGTTCACCTCTATAATTTCTTAATCTTTTTTAAAAGTGTTTGTAAGTGTAGGAAAAAGAAAAAAAATAATGATAAAAGTATAAAAAGTATTATTTAATATAAAGCAGAGAGAAAAAATAGTGTTTTTAGAATAATTATAGAAATAGAGTAAGAGATTTGATTATGAATACTCTTACACATCTAATTTCAACTTTTCATCAAGTCTAAAGTCAAATAAACACACCTAATTTCAATTTTAGTCATGTCTAATATCAATTTTAAAGATTGAAGAAAAATAATAAACTAACCTTTACTCATGTTTGATTCCTTCACTAGTAACGAATAATCAGATGTCCTCTTCAATGTTTGATTAAAATCATTCCTGAAAAGTGGATATCGACAATTATACTCTTATACAATTAGCAACTTGGATTATGTATCATTTGTTTAAAAGTCACACCTTTAGTTCATTTTACTCATACCTTTTCATTTTACTCTTTGTTTGTTATATATAAAAGTAACTTAGCACACAATGTTTAAAAAAGACACAATGATTCGGGTGAAGGGTTACAATTAATTACTAATCATCATGTCTCTTCATTTTATTATTACTATTATTTCATATGTAATAACAATAAGGCATGACAATCAATAGGTGTATACTTTTCATTAACCCGCGTGTCTCTTCATTTATAATTTGATTTTGTTATTTTATTATTTCAATTATGATTCAGAAGCTCGAAGACATGTTAAGAGCATGTGCCATTGACTTTGTGATAGTTGGGATAAAAACCTACCTATGATGGAATTCTCGTAAAATTACAGTTATTATACAAGCATCAAAGTTGCACCATTTGAGGCTTTTTATGAGAGGAAGTATAGAACTCCCATGTGTTAGTTAGAAGTCAGAGAGAGTCAATTGATAGTCTTGGAAACCATGGAGTAAATTCAAGATCGATTTAAGCAACACGTGATTGAAAAAAGAGTTACGGTGATAAAAGGGGGAAACCTCTAGAATTCCAAATTGGCGATGGAGTAATGATGAAAGTATCGCCTTGAAAAGATAGAAAGAGATTCGGATAGAATGGAAAGTTAATCCCAAGGTACATTGAAGCCTTTGAAATTATTGTAAGAGTAGAATCTTTGTCTAGAAGCTAAAGCTTCCAAAAGAACTAAGAGGTATTCATCACGTGTTTCATGTCTCAGAATATGGAGAAATGCTTAGTGGATGAGTCTTTGGGTATGCCTATGCAAGATGTGCAAATAGATGAAAAGTTACATTTCATTGAGAACCCTTTGTCTATTAAATCTAATCTAATACTAATAAAAGAGTACCTTTAATACCAAATGACATTCTCTTATAATAAAAGATTTCACCAAAATGCCATGTGACAATTTATCGACCAAAATAAATATAAGTAATAAATTACTATAAAGACTATTTAATGATTGGATTTAATATATATATATATATATATAATCTTATACTCATGATTATATCTCTTCAATATTCTTAATTTTTAATAATTAATATTAGTTATCTCCTTACCTATACTTTAATATACCATCTATGTTTTAATAAATAAAAGCATACTTTTCAAAAGAAGATGGGATAACAAAAAACTTATACACTCATCATTATTTGACGTAACCAAAAATTTAAAACCTCTATCATGTTTATAATTTGTTATTATCATGTTTATAATTTGTTATTATCATGTTTATAATTTGTTATTATCGTTTTTACAAATGTTAAACATATATATAAACAATATATATATATATATACACAACCATCACCACTTTGGTGGGGTGGTAGAGACTTTGTGCCTCTTAGGGAGAGAACATGGTTCAATTCCTGGGATGGGGTAAATTTGTGTAATTTAAAAGTAGGAATTATGTAACCTTTGTTGTTCAACACACACACACACACTCATATATATATATATATATATATAATCTTAGATCGTGAATTAATTTCATTCAATCTTCTACTCTTTAAATAAGAAAAATATTAATTTGAAATAAAATATAGTAATTATTTTGTATTCAAAAACAAAATTCTTACTTATAGTTCATATTATGGTTATATCTATTCATATCAAAATTTATATTTATGACGTGTGATCCAAGAAATAATATGAAATATGAAGAATAATTTAAAACTTATAATCGTTATGTCCTTCAAATGCAAGGAACCTCAACAATAACATATTTATTTTAAAAAAACTCATTCAAGTTTATATAAACGGAAAACACATTTTTTCCAAAGAACTCGATCAACTCCATGGTTATCTTAAAGCCTTTCATTTCTATCCTCAAACCCATGTAATACATGGATCTATAACCTAGTATATAAATAAAGAGATTAAGAAGGAAAAAGATGCATATTGTGAAGGTTAAGTGGAATTTCGATCGTGGCCCAGACTACACTAGGGAAATGGAATCGAAAACGAGGAAGAAGCATCCTCATTCGTTCATATGAATCTCGAGGGCGAGATTCTTTTTAAGGAGGGGAGGATGTGACTCCCCGTATTTTTTATACACGTGTATATATGTATGACACATGTTCAAATTTTAACTTCATGAAATCAACTTTTGATAGTTTGGGGACTAATATTGCCATTGGTGCAAAGATTCAAGTTCAGGGTCTAAATTGTAAATTCTAAAACTTTGTACATAATGGATCATGATGTCCATCCTTTACGGTCCATAATTCCACATGTAATGCCCTTCCTTGCAACCCCAAAACCAGACGCTAAACCGCCCATAGTTTTAGGCTTACCAACCTTAATAAGTTCATATTACGGTCCGCAATCTAGACCCTGTAGCTCTGCGTGCGACATAGACTCATTTGTAGACTTTAAGTAATGTCCGTTTCAAAGAATGCAATGCAATCTAGATGGAATTGGAATTTAAATTCCATTACTTATGTTGTTCGTTTCAATAAAGGAAGAAATTGGAATCTCAATTCCATTCTTGACTATGTTTGGTTAGCAAAAGAATTGAAACTGGAAATGAATTCCTTCAAATTCCTTTAGTTAAAGGAATTCAAAATCCTTCTGAATCTTCGACCATTCACCGATGTCGAAAACATCTTGAACTCAACTAGTCCGTCGCCAACCCACAACGCCTCGCCCCAACCTAGCCCGTTACGGACCCACACTGTTTCGACCCGATGCAACCCGCTAATGATGAGAAAAGTCTCGACCCTACCCGGCCCCCGCGACCTAAAAAGTCTCGACCTGACCTAGCCACTAGTGACCGATTAACGAACCAAGATTGGTATATTCCAATACATTTGCCAACCCAACACATCAAGAATCGAATTGGGATCTAATTCCAACAAATTTCAATTCCCATTGAAATGTTTAAATTCCAATTCCAATTCCTTTAAGAATTCTAATTCCATTTCCATTACATTCGATGAAACGGACACTACCTAATTGTTGGATCGATTTCATCTTGCCATGAGCTTATACACATGTTATGCTTTGGTGTACCCTCTTGGTCATCAAATATACCTCATGAATACTTCGATTTTCATCTGTTAAAGCTGAGTTTGGGCAATCCCCTTTGTTACGATACAAAATGGTAATCAAGGCACAAGATCGATAAAGAGAAAGAAGAACACAAAGAAGAAGAAGTTTATCTCAAATCATCGATACTTTCATTGCTGATCATCTTGTTATTTAAGTACATTCAATACAATGACTAACTACACTTACAACCCTCTCACTATGATATTATTACAATTGACCCCCTCTACTATTTACTACCTAACATTACTCCCCCCTCAAAGATTTTTGTCCCCAAAAATCAGAATAAGAAGAACCATTATACACAACTCACACAAATGGAAAAGAAAGAAAAAAAAAAAACTAATCAAAAGTATCAAAACAAAACTGTGAAATTCCTTGTGCAACATCATCTGCATGAGAATAAGCAAACAAGGCAATTAGTTGCATCTCACAAGTGTAATGTCTGATGAATCTTCTAGTGCAGATGCCTATGATTTGAGCTGCAAGCTGGTCAAATGTAAGTAGATCACCATATATTTTCTCCATCGTTGGAACATGTTTCTTTTTTAGTGAACTAACATGATGGCAGTTGTTCATATTGATTAAAAGGCAAGAATTAGAGACCCCGTAAAATAGTTGCAGCAAGCTTTTGTTAATAAACAACTGATCAGCAACACCAGAAGATTTTTCACCACCCACCTCAGTTGTTCCACCCATTGTAGAAACAATTTCTCTTATATTTGGTAATATATAAGGAAAATGAGTATTGGTGGATCCTTTAGCATGTGTTTCAGTAGATTTTTTGTTGTGTAAACGAGTGGTATAGTCTGGTGCAATCTTTTTATCCATCACATATTGCATAGAAGATTTATCATTCACATTGTGCAAAGCGTAAGAATATCCACAGGGTCCTTCTAATGTTCGAGTATATATGTCATCAGTCACCTTGAATTTATCAACTTTACCACCACAAATAAGAGTGTTTGAGCCGTCTTTCCTTTTATTTTATTCGCTTCACACATTTGAGGAACAAGATTTGTTGGAATGAGAACTGTTATTCCAATCATGAGTGTTGTCTCAGTGCTACTATATCTTTTTCTGTTGGGCCTCAAGTTTTCCTGTTGAGCTAATTTCAGAGCAATAATTTGGTTGCAGCAAATCCAATCACCAAGACTATTCAATTGGGCATAAACAACTGACCATATCTCAATAACTCGATAACAGTAACAAAGCTTCCTTGTTCCTGCACAACTTGGCACTATTATTGTATCAACAATAAGATAGCAACAACCACTTAACAATTCCCAGTAGTAAGAGTAACCCGCATCATCAATCAAGTCTATAATGACCCTACTTCCTGTCAATATCACTCTACTCAGATACATTTGTTGTTGACAATATCTTTTAGTCTTGAATATTCCGATTTGATTCATTTCTGGTTTTATTAGAGCTAACTCAGGAGTCATCAAGTAACCCATTTCCACAGTCTTGTACTTGACCACACTTGGTAGCTCCAAAGACAAACTCACTGGCACTTGGCTCACTAGTGGGGTTGTCTTTGTTGAAGAAAATATGTACCTTGGTGCAAATGTCAATGCAACAATTGTCTCCATTTTGATTGTAGCTACTTTTTCTAACATGTTAACAAAGCAAACATTTGAAATACCGTTGTAACCTCGGTGAAAATGATCCATCATGAAATCCATTTTTGAGTTGGAAAGAATAATTCGGAACAGCCTGTTGACCAGCATAACAAGCTGCTGTTGAAGACTCTACAACTACCTTAATATTAATACCTTGTTTTCTCATACTATTATTGGGCTGATTATAACCAGCCTTTGGACTACGAACATGAGCTTTAGCAGTCACACCCAACTGTTGACCAAAAGCACTTGAATTAAAAACACCAGCATGACTAGAGAAAACATTTTTAATCACTCTATTCTTTTTACCCATAACTTGGAAACCATCATCATCCATACCTGAATTCTCAAAGCATTCCCAACCGGAAGTCATCCAATTTAATCGTTTCTTCCATTTCCATTTAAGTAGCCATCTCCTTACACCCTCTTTATACTTGAACATCAATTTGTCTAAAAAACAAGAAGGTAATCTTACCACATGAATATTGCAGCGACATCTAACCACACGGATTGAACCCTTATTCGTTTTCTGCTGGTTTCTTGGCTTTATTTCCTTGACTCTTTTTAATGACAGTCCTATCTCTATATCCAAACTGAAGATGTTGGCCACTGAATATGTCCATGGGCTTAAGGTCTCCAAGGGTGATTCTTGAATCTTGGGTAATGGCAATTTCGAACTCTCCCACTCATTATCAGATGACTCCACCTTATTTGTTCTCGTTAGACTTTGTTTAACTTCTTTTTCACCCACGTTTGCTGATTTAATACATCTCAAATCACCGTTTTCTTTAATGCAACCTTCATAATATGTTTCGGTTGCTAATTCTTTCAAACACCCTTCAAGTTTAGTGTTTATTACTCTGCCTCGGTTAGAGGTATCTTTCTCATGTGTGTCCTTAGCCTTAGAAAAATCCATAGGAACCAAATCATCTTGAACTACCAGATCAAAATCACTAAACGATTCTTGAATCTCATCCCCAAACTCTTTAGGCATTTCATCAAACACCTTGAGTGCATACTCCTCTTTTGTAAAACTAGAAGAATCTTGTGATCCAGAACCTCCCTCACTAACGCTAATAGAACAAGATTTTTGTTGGGACACGAACGTACTTACCTCAACGTTTGATTCCAATTTTGTTCTTGTAATTTGATTTTGATTAGTTTGAGTTGAATTCCACCCCATCATAGTTTCTCGCATTTTGGCTAAGGAAAAGGCCTGCTCCAAATCTAAACCCTTGTCAAGATTGTGATACCCCATTAGAACATCACCAATTTATGGTTTAAGGCCGAATATGAAGATATATGTTGCATAATCTTCAGAAATTTCTTCAAAAACTTTGACCCTCTTTAGCAAGAATTTGAATACATCCCAATATTCATCTACCGTACCTTCTTGGCTCACCGACATGAACTCGTCCATGGTAATCTGCAAGTTTTGTGGATGCTGTTGTGAACCTTGATTGTTGTTGCCCTAATTCTTGAATTGTTGATGTTGATCGTTGTTGTTACTATTGCTGCCCTAACCCACGGTCAGAGAAACGAATGCTCTGATACCACTTGTTACGATACAAAATGGTAATCAAGTCACAAGATCTATAAAGAGATTGAAGAACACAAAGAAAGAAGTTTATCTCAAATCATCGATACTTTCACATCTTTTTATTTAAGTACATTCAATACAATGACTAACTACACTTACAACCCTCTCACTATGATATTATTACAATTGACCCCCTCTACTATTTACTACCTAACACCCTTTGTGTAGTTCATCATTATTTGAGACTTTAATCTAATGTTTAAGTTGCGTATTCTTGGTTCTAAAAGCACATCTTAACCATCCCTGGTAGGTATATTCAATCTAGTTTGTTCAACTTCGTTTCATTCTTATGTTTTGTTATTAGGATATTGTTATTTATTAAATCTCCTTTTGATTCCATGTTCTTAGCTTGTTAAGATTTCACTTTGGACTATTGCATTCATGTTCTGAGTAGAGGTATTCCCTATCTATTATTCGTTGCCCGTTAAAATCGTTTCCATTGGTCAAATTGATTAAAATTAGAATGTAGCATGTTGATTAAAACCGGGTTACCGATCATAAGACCCAAGAAGTTCGATCCAGAATATTCTTGATCTTGAAGAAAACCCCAATAATTGGGTTACCATCATTAGACCTACATTACGGTTTGTAATGTATCCGAGGAATTTGGGCTACAGACCGTAAGCCTCATATTATGGTTCGTATCGTGTTTAATTTTGATTAAATCTTTGAATTTGGGTTATAGACCGAAATGGACCCCAATACATCCCGTAATGTATACCTTATTCCAAAATCTAAACCCTTTTGTTTAAGATTTACAATGCGATTTCAGCCCAGATTATTTCCGATTAAGTCATTCGTGGCATAAATAATCAATACTACCTATTGGGCTTAGGAAGTTAAATATTCCATCCATTATGTGATTATATGTTCCTTTCATTAAAACGACATTTTGAGGCAATATACTTTGATACGGTTGAATCTCGATTCAGATAAATACATTTTACCATTGTGTAAAATTAAGATGCATGTATAAAACCCCATATTAAATGTTCACGAATAATCGATGTATGTTTAATTACATAGTGGGAGGGTTTATATAAGAAGAATTTTTTGTAAGAAGAAAAAAAAAAGAAGTTTCAACCAATAAGAATGCTTTATTTTAGTTTATTTAATATTTGCATTTAATTTTAATATAAAAGTATAATACATTTTATCATTGTGTAAAATTAAGATGCATATATAAAACCCCATATTAAATGTTCACGAATAATCGTTGTATGTTTAATTAAATAGTGGAGGGTTTATATAAGAAGAAATTTTGTGTAAGAAGAAAAAAGAATAAGTCTCAACCAATAAGAATGCTTTATTTTACTTTATTTAATATTTGCATTTAATTTTAATATAAGGGTATATTGGTAAAATTACATAGATCATTAATTTGTATTCTTTCTCTTTAATAATTAAGTAAATTAAATTTGTAACTCTTTTTCAAAATATATACTTTTTTTTAATTAAAAAACAACTTAATTTAAAGTGTGGAATGAATTAATAGGTGTGTACGATAAATGATAAATCACGAGTTGTGTATGATATATTTCGAGGTATGTAGGATAAATTTCGACTTATGTAGGATAATATTCTATAATGTGTAGGGTATATGTAGGAAAATTTTGATATGTGTAGGTTTTGTAGATTATATGTAGGATAATTAATTATTAGTTGACTAGTTAATTAAAGAGAGAAAAAATTAATAAAATAAGTTATAAATGAATTAGTATTTTACCATTATATTATTTTTTTTCTTCTTTCAATAATTTTCTTCTCATTTAATCATCCTTCTAATTACATATTGGTCATGGTGGGATAATCAATTCATTTCACTATGTTTATCATGAAAAAGCATTTGAACTAACTATGCAAGTATGTCGGTACCGATCACATACATTATTACAATAGTCACAAAATTTTATGCACACATACATATTAAACTGTTCATGATGTGTGTACTTAGTAAAGTCCCAACAGTCTATGGTATAGCTAGGACAAATGTATATACTTAAATCTGGCGAATTGTGATACTGGTCTCATGTGAAAAAAAAATTATTTTAAAATATGTATGTTAATTGTATTTACTAGCTTTTCGCTGAGATATTTTGAAGATTGACTATCAGGGATCAGTTAGACCTAAATGGTGGAATGATTGGTTCAGTCAGACTTAGGACCTTGCAACTTTTAAGACTGGAACCTTTAATATCATTAAAGATCTATTTAAGGCTTTTATGTTTTTAGTTTTACCCACATTTGTTACATTGATGTAGAGAAACCTGACCTGGTAGACCTGACCTGAAACCGGTTTCAGTTTCTACCCGCTTTATTGAAGAACTGGTTTCGGGTTCAAAAAACCCGTAGGTTCTTACCCGGTTCCACTGTTTATAAAAAAATCGGTCCGTACCCGGTCCCTACTCGGAACCAGTTCCTCCGTAACCAATTCCGACCTGGTGCATTAAATTCTTGATGATGTTACCGTTGGAACCGGTTCCAAGCCGTTACAACCAAGCATTTAATGATTTGTTACCGTTGGAATCGATTCCTGACAGTATAAATGGTGCACATTATTTATTTGATCATCACACAATCTTCATCCTGTTGATGAAAAGGGGGAAGACGAAGTAGAGAGTAATGATTCCGAAGACGATTGTACGGAAGTGCCCGCACCAAAGCGAGCCACAAGTCAAAGGCCGCACCCACCATAAGTAAACGGTCAAAGAAATAAATGTAATATTGTACTGAAGTTCCCGCACTTATTATATTAAGTTTTTATTCATGTAAGTTTTTTTAAGAACCAGTTACCCGTTACAATGCAATATGTTTGTCTTTTTTAAGTTTTTATTAATGTAAGTTTTTTTAGAACCGGTTCCTATAGTTTTTTCGGCTTTTTCATTGAATTACCCGAAAGAACCGGTTCTTCCGAGGAACCGGTTACAACCCTACCCGGAATCGGTTAGCATCGGTTCTAGTATTAATGGTCTAACCGGTTCCATTCACACTCACTCAAGGAATAGGTACGGTTAGAAACCGGTTCCGGGTATAAAAAAACCCGATATGCCCATCTCTACATTGATGAGCCTTCCTTGGTTAATTTTAATTTTAGTATGGGTTTTGTAAAAACTTTTATTTTCGTTTAACCTTTATGATCTTTATCTTTCAACTGCATATAATCTAATAATCAATCGGTCACGTCTATTCCAATCGGGCCCATAGAAAATTAGGGGTGTGACAAAAGGAAAATAGTTGAGTCTGTGCGGTAGCCATTATTGGGCCTTCCTTTTAACTAGGGAAGCTTTCACAAGCCTTAGGGTAACCTCTATCGTCATGTTCACATCTTTTTCTTTCGCTTTCCTGGAAGTAAAAACGATTTAGTAAGGTTAGATCAGCCTAAAGGCTTAGTGTGGCCCCAACGGACCTAGTTTAAAAAAGTTGAGTTACCTACTGTCACACCCCGATTTCCACGTGTAACCCGGTGGGCCCGGTTGGGGAATATCGTGACGTAGTTGATAACATCATAACCAAACAAACACAACACAGCGGAAGTCTTGGATTTAAATTACTATTACAAATCGAGTGTCCAAAGTTCAAAAATAAATTACAAGGCTTGTAATGAAAAGATCCACAGGCGGATCGAAATAAATATATACAAAGTAATTGTTCAACAGACTTTAAGCAACCTAGAGACTTGCAAATCCTCTATTGTCACTATAGCGCAGCTCCCGATCTATTGCGTATTGCCACCTGTAACTTGGTCTTTTGAAAATACGTCAGTTTTCACTGTTAAATACTAATAACCGACTCATTTTGTAAACATTTATTAAAAATGATTTTGGGTGCATTTGGCACATTTTATAAATAACTTGGGATAATTCAAAATGACTTCGTTTACAGTTTTACATGTTTATCAATACATCTGGGGTCCGGTGCAGAAACCGAATAACCTGATGAACCGACACGCCACTTAAATAATCCAACAATGGGATTCAATATTTTATTTAGCATTAGCGTATGTCAGGTGTATGCCTATACCCCGCGCTTAAGGTCGTGGCCATTAATAACTTAAATGAGCCAAGGATATCCCAGACATGGTCGTGTTAACCCCCAATGTTTAAGTTATCAAACAATATAGAATAAAACGGGTTATGAAGATTTAGTAAATCACAATCCGATAACATGATCCCATACCCGACCAAGCGGTATTATTATACCGTATCCAAGCCTGTATAGGGAAAATAAATTAAAAGTATTTACTTGAGCAAAATCTTCAGTAAGATAAATAACTCAGCCGAATATTAAAAAGTAAGCTTAGATGGCAATCTACCGGGAGGCTCTAAGTCTGTAAATGATGGTGTTTATAACCAATTAGAATGCTAACGGGTCCTATCTACTTTGTAGACTCGAACCGGGTAGCTCAAAGATAGTAACGGTACTAAACGCGAGATTAAGCGATGACCGGAATAGAATGTAGTTTAAACTCGACAAGTACTAAGACTTGTTTAATACGGGTAAATATATTACATTCTGGATTTTGATATAAGAATGATAAGGTTAAACCCGTTTCGGTTAATTTACGTAAACTAGTCACGTAGGCTTAACCGTACACATATAAGCGAAACTGGGTAACCGGATGAGTCGTATACTGTTCCATATGCCATTATATTTAAAACATGTTATAAAATCCGTAAGTAATTAATATATTGTCCCGTTATTGTTTTAAAGTCAAACTATGCCTTAGAAGGGGAATTTGGTCATTTTATGGCTTAATAAACGAGCTTACGAGTAGACTGATGCTAAGGCCTTATACTTTCTGTAAAAATGATTTAATTTAGATGTTATATCAGTAGGATATCAAGTCTAGGTGTGGTTTTAAGTTTAAGACCAAACTATGTCCCGAAAGGGCATTTTGGTCATTTCACACGTAGCCTTTCAAACTTATTTGGGGTTCTGAGTTTAGATTAGGTTCCTACTGAAATCATATATAAAATATGGTTAGAAATCAGTAGGTAACAAGTCTTGGGTCATAGGTATAGTTTTAAACCATACTATGTGCCGAAACGGCGATTATAGCGCTATATGACGGTTTAATCGGTGTTTAAGTGAAAGCGAAGTTATAATCTGTTTTGGAATGACCAAAATATGTTATTTGTCATAACATATTAGTGTGTAAAGGTTTGGTTTATTAAACGCTTTAAATTCCATTTTAAGTGCCAAAAGGGTAATTTCGTCATTTAAGGCTTAATACCCGAGCCTAAGTGTAAACTCAGTCCTCATTCAGAATTTATACCCCAAATAGTTCCTAACATGATAACACATCAGTAGGTATGTGGTTTTTAGGCCAAAGTCATGTTTAAAACCATCTTGTATGAAAAAGGCTAATAAATCACAATTTGCGTAATTCCCGTTATTTAATCACCTTTTATGTTCAATTCAGAAAGTTGGCCCTTATATAAGTTTAATAACTTATTACATCAGTTTCCTAGTTCGTAATCATGCTTATTTGGTGTTAAAATCTCATTTTCGGATTATAGGGACTATTTTGCAAAAATTGGCATATATTATGGAAACTTGCATAATCACTCGAATTTGTATGTGACCATGTCTTATGATAACAGAGGATCATTCTAAACTTATTCATGGTCACAATACAACATTATTTCAGTTTCATAAGTTCCTAAATCGGGTCAGAATCGAAAGTAAAGCATGAGTCAAATGCCGCGACTTTCGGTTGTAAACCGATTCAAAACTTGGTCTTGTTGGGCCGCATGGGTTAAGACATGTTCTAATAATATTTACTAAGTTTTTGGAGTGTCAAAACGGATTTTATGACCTTCACATTGTTAGTTATGCAATTATTTATAATCTGACCCGTTGACTTTCAGTTGACTTTTCCTTTGACCCGACAATTGACCAAGCAAACGTGGTAACCAGTAGACATCCTTTTGAGGGATTAAAATCTACATAATTACGGTCACGTGACCACATTCGTTGTGACAATAGACTGAGCGGATGTGGTTTTACATCAAAGTCAAAGCGTTTTTACGTCAACGCTTTGACTCGAGCCATAATCTTAATGAAACTTAAATGAATGAGTTAGGACACTTACTAGAGGTCCTATGCACGAGTTCCTACTGATTTGGAAGCTCCTTGTAGATTAGAAACCTCCAGAGGAAAGCAAGAGTGGGAAGTAGCAAATGAGCAAGTTTTGAGACAAGATCAAGTGCCCTTATATAGTGAAGGAGGAGCAAGGAGGTGAAGCCAGGTGTTGGGGAAGGTTGGGAGGAGTTGTCATGTGGTTTAGGACGTGTCAAGACCCAGAAGAATGTGGCAAAACGCGCACAAGGTGGCAGAAACTGCAGCCTGCAGCTGGCATGCAGAATTCTGCGAACAGGCTTCTCCAGCGCGTCGCGCGGGGACACCATGTCCCTGGCGCGTGGCGCCTGAGGTGCCAAATCACAAAATTTCCATTTTGGCCCCTGGACTTCTCCAAACTCCCTTATTTCGACATAAAAGCATGTTTTATTCAATATGGCTCCTGTTTAGCACTCTGGGAGTATAACCAAACATCATTAAGCTCCGGGTTCGTTAAAAGGCCACTCAGAGGCATAGTTCAAGCATGTTGACACGTTTAACCCCTCGACTTAGTGTTATGCGCTTCCTGGAGGATCAAATCTCTCTAAGTCTCCCAAATATTGGAACCCAAATTCGTCCATTGAATCTGAGGATTCTATCCTTTCCCGGTATTAACTGTTCGACAGTTCCACCTAATTCCTCATTTTCAATATTAGCCTCCATCAGGGCTTGCTTCTACGCATCAAGTAGCTTTTCGTTCAAATTGTTTCTGACTTCAATGCTTTTGTCGTTAATCCTTAAAGGTTTAATCCTTTCTTTGCGGCTAAGCGCATCGACGACTACATTTGCCTTGCCGGGATGGTATCGGATTTCACAATCATAATCATTAAGGGTTTCCATCCAACATCGTTGTCGCATATTCAAATCCTTTTGATTGAACAAATGTTGGAGGCTTTTGTGATCGGTGTATATAATACACTTGGTTCCGTATAAATAATGCCTCCAAAGTTTAAGTGCGAATACAACGGCACCCAACTCCAAATCGTGGGTGGTGTAATTCTTTTCATGCACTTTGAGTTGTCGTGATGCGTAGGCGATCACTTTGCCTCTTTGCATAAGCATACATCCCATACCACTGTGTGATGCATCACAATAAATGACAAACTCCTCAATGCCTTCTGGCAAGGTTAGAACTGGAGCATTGCTCAGCTTTTGCTTCAAGGTCTCGAAAGATTCCTGCTGGACCCCAGTCGAATTTGATATTCTTGCGGGTCAAAGCAGTCAGGGGAGTGGCTATCCTTGAAAAATTTTCGATGAATCTTCTATAGTAACCAGCCAGTCCTAGGAAACTGCGTACTTCCGAAGGTGTTTTTGGTGCTTCCAAATTCATTATCGCTTCAATCTTGGCGGGATCGACTTGGATACCACGCTCACTAACCACATGTCCAAGGAATTGGACCTCGCGAAGCCAAAATTCGCATTTGGAGAATTTAGCATATAACTTCTCTTTTTTTAATAATTCTAGGATGCATCTTAAATGTTTCTCGTGATCAGCTTGATTACGAGAATAGATAAGTATGTCGTCAATGAAGACAATGACAAACTTGTCTAAGTAAGGCTTGCAGACTCTATTCATGAGATCCATGAATGTTGCTGGTGCATTAGTGAGCCCAAAAGGCATCATTAGAAACTCATAGTGTCCGTATCTTGTCCTGAAAGCGGTCTTTGGGACATCTTCACTCCTAACCTTCAACTGATGATATCCCGATCTTAAATCTATCTTGGAGAAATAACTTTCTCCTTGTAGTTTATCGAATAGATCGTTGATCCTGGGCAAAGGGTATCGATTTTTTATCGTTATTTTGTTAAGCTCACGGTAGTCAATGCACATACGCATTGAACCGTCATTCTTTTTAACAAATAAGATTGGAGCTCCCCATGGTGATGAACTAGGTTGAATAAAGCCTTTCTCCAAAAGTTCATCGAGTTGAGTTCTCAATTCCTTCATTTCTGTTGGTGCTAAACGGTAAGGTGCTCTCGCAATAACTGCAGATCCAGGTAGAATGTCAATCCTAAACTCGACTTGTCTATCCGGGGGTAGATCGGGTAATTCCTTAGGAAAGACATCTGGGTAGTACAAGATAATGGGTATATCTTCAATCTTCGACTTAGGTTCATCGACGGTTACTTGTTCCATATAGATGACACAGCCTCTCTTCATGCATCGGGAGGCCTTAAGCATGGCAACTTTTTCTGGCAACCCGTAGTGCATATCTCCAAAGATGGTGAGCATTTCACCAGATGGGGTTTTGATCTCGATTAGTTTCTTATCACAGGCAATGCGGGCTTGGTTATGGGATAACCAGTCCATGCCTAAGACTATATCGAACCCCGCCAATTTCATTGGCAGAAGAGAGATGGGAATCAAATGATTCTTGATGGATATAAAGCATCCATCCAGAATGGATGAAGCGGTTTCTATGGTTCCATCGGCAAGTTCTACCTCATATGTTATGTCTAGAGTTCTTACGGGAAAGTTTAATAGTTGGCTAAACTTATGGTCGACAAATGA
Source organism: Scalesia atractyloides (assembly GCA_947069175.1). Lineage (NCBI taxonomy): Eukaryota > Viridiplantae > Streptophyta > Magnoliopsida > Asterales > Asteraceae > Scalesia > Scalesia atractyloides. Next base: position 79,139,392 of record CAMTDV010000005.1, on the reverse strand, counting down.
CTTATCAGCCCCCGAATCAAATAGAACTCTAGCAAAGGTATCGTTGATGAGGAAAGTACCTGTTATGACATTATTGTCATTGACAGCCTCTCGGGCGTTCATCTGAAAAGCCCGAGCATTGCTTTTCTTAGCTCCACTAGACTTTGCATTATCATCCTTTCCATTCTTGGAGCAGTTTGTTTTTATGTGGCCTTTCTCACCACATTTGAAGCAAGTGGCATCCTTAATATCCCTGCACTCCAGGTCTTGTGTCCCGTTTTCTTACAAATCCCACAAGGCTTAGCCTTTGGGTCATACCTACACTGGCCTCCATGCCTCTTGTTACAGATTTCACATACGGGTCTATCTTCAGACCTATTCTGATTCTTATGAGATTCAAACTTTCCTTTCTTCTTAAACCGTTGGGAGTTATCATCCTCCCTTTTCCTCTTTCCGTCGGCTTCCTTTCCGGTCGACATTCTCCTCACATAGTCTTGAGTGAGAGACAAGGCTAGCTCAACAACCGATTTATAAGTGTTAGGCTGAACAGCCTTAACTAACTCCTGATCTCTGGAGCTAAAGCACTGATGAAACCGCGATGCGCTTAGGTTCTGGCGTGACCAGATAAGGTACTAGCCGGGAGTATGAGTCGAAGTCAGTAACAAACTTTCGACAGTCGAGGTTCTTCATTGTGAGAGCAAGGAAATCCATCTCAATCCTTTCCACCTCATGCGGTGGACCTAAGTGTCCTTGACTAAGTCCACAAATTGGGACCATCCCAAGTTATACAGGTGGACCTTACCTAATGATTGCATTAAGGCCTTCCACCAGATTAGGGCGCTACCCTTAAAGGACTGCGATACAAACTTTACAATATCTTTATCAGCGCAGCCGCTGATATCAACCACTGTGTCGATCTCATCGAGCCATCTCAGGGTCTCAATGGCCCCCTTCTCTGCATTGAATTCTCGTGGTTTGCATGTGACGAAGTACTTATATGAACAGCCACCAGAGGGAGAGTTGGTTTTATCATGGATTTCCTTTTTCTTATTTCATTCCTCACGCTTGAGGAATATATAGATCCCTTTTTCTTCTCAGAGGTGGGAGGCTTTGAGACAGCCTTTGACATCGTCTTAGAGTGAGTAGCACTCGACATGTTAAATTTTTCTAAGGCTTTTTCCACAGCCTTGCTTACGGCTGCATCAATACGAGCTTGAAACTCCCTCATTCATGACTATATTTGTCTTATTGTGATCATCATCATTATGATGGCTGCTAGTACCGTCCGAATGAGCCATAACGCTTCGGTACTATACGGCGAATTAAGATTCTTATGGGTTATCCATGGTATGATTAAACCATTTAGGCTTTAGCATTACAACGAACGCTTTACATATAACTTAGGTCCATAGGGACCATGAAAGATCTTTTGGAATGTATGGCGGAGCGATAAAATTTGAATTAAAATCGAGGCTCGCTAAAAGAGGTAACAAGATTGCATAAGCAAATCCAAATTTGAAAAGTTCATTAAAACGGTAGGGATTACATAATTTCCTCTAAAGGGGTCTTCATGCAAAATTTAGTCCGCACAGGGACTATAATAAGGAAAACATACCCACGCAGGGGCTCTAAAAGAAATAACAATGTCCACGCAGGGACTTTTTGAAATTAAAATTACATAAATAGGAATACAAGATCTACTCATCCTTCCTCCCTTTTACGGCTTTATAAAGCTTCTTGATGAATTTGGTCATTTTCTTCTCCGACTTCTTTACTTGTTGCCGTATTTCCCTGACTTGTTCCAAGGCCTCGTTAATGACCCTGAGTTGTACTTGTGGTTGGGGTTGAGGCTGAGGCGGGGGTGGTTGGGGCTGATGCATACCTGGGTGTGTGTAGGTATATGGTGGATACCCGGTAGCCGCATAGGAAGGGTAAGAAGGTGGGTAACTAGGATAAGGAGAATGATAAAGGGCGTTGTGCACGGCTGCTTCCAGGTACGCATCGTATGAAGAAGCAGTGAAATCAGCCCCATATCCAGATAGATCTGGATAGGTGGGAATCGGGTTACCAAGTCCCGATGAAGATGGCTGAACTGCCAGTTGGGGCATCGGATCAGCAGCAGGTTGTGGGGTTGGAACCGCCACAGGTGAAGTGTTTGAGGGCCCACCCATTTGTGGGTCCGCGGGGATAATAGGGTAAGAAGGTGGCAAAGGTGGTAGCAAACCCGACCTTTGACCAGCACGCACTGACATGCGTGCACCACGCCTTCAGCGTGGTTGAGACGACGACTCGGGTGGTGGCTGAGATTGATCCACCGGTTGCATATCTACATCCTCTTGGGGAGCATGGGGTGATGGGGCTTGATGTTGGGGGTGCTGTGGTAGTAGGGTGTGTTGACGAACACATACTGCACCCATCTTTGTTCGTAATCATCATGACCTCGAAACGGAGATCCCGCCAAAGAGCTCGAGCCACTAGACAGCTCGATGGGGTGTCCATAGGATCCGGTTTAGAGAAATTCTTCCGGATCAGAGTCTTCCTCCATATGGGTGGGTGAGTCAACTAGAGGGGTTTCTGGTGCGGGTTATCGAAATAAGAGTTGAAGTATTCCTAATGGGAATGAGAATTTGAATGGTGTGATTGGTGGGTGTGGTGAGAGTGGTAGGAATGTTGGGAGTGTGAATGAGGTGGAGAATATTCGTGTGATATTGAATGTCTGTAAGGTTCAAAAGGAGACGAGGAATCTCCGGATCCCTTGTAAGGATTGTAATCGGGCAATTTAGCTGCTCCGGCTAGAGACGGTCTATAAGGTGGTTTGAAGGATGGTCCGGTCATAGAGGGTCTGCCCCTCATGGGACCATTGCCCTTGCCTCTGCGTCTGAATTTTGGCGGCATGTTTCCTGCTTCAATAACAAGTTAAAACAAAGCAAAACAATAATAATAACTTAATAATGAAGTGAATACTCTTAGGTCAAAGCCTAGACTTGGAAGTCTAAGGAATGTGCTATTGTGTATTTTTCGAGATTAAACACAAAAGGCTAGTGTTTAATTCACTAGTACGTTGGCTCTGATACCAACCTGTCACACCCCGATTTCCACGTGTAACCTGGTGGGCCCAGTTGGGGAATATCGTGACGTAGTTGATAACATCATAACCAAACAAACACAGCATATCGAAAGTCTTGGATTTAAATTACTATTGCAAACCGAGTGTCCAAAGTTCAAAAATAAATTACAAGGCTTGTAATGAAAAGATCCACAGGCGGATCGAAATAAATATATACAAAGTAATTGTTCAACAGACTTTAAGCAACCTTGAGACTTGCAAATCCTCTATTGTCACTATAGCGCAGCTCCCGATCTATTGCGTGTTCCACATGTAACTTGGTCTTTTGAAAATACGTCAGTTTCATTGGTAAATACTAATAACCGACTCATTTTGTAAACATTTATTAAAAATGATTTTGGGTGCACTTGGCACATTTTATAAATAACTTGGGATAGTTCAAAATGACCTTGTTTACAGTTTTACATGTTTGTCAATACATATAGACTCCGGTGCAGAAAATGAATAACCTGATTAACCGACACGCCACTTAAATAATCCACCAATGGGATTCAGTATTTTATTTAGCATTAGCGTCTGTCAGGTGTATGCCTACACCCGCGCTTAAGGTCGTGGCCATTAATAACTTAAATGAGCCAAGGATATCCCAGACATGTTCGTGTTAACCCCCAATATTTAAGTTATCAAACAATACAGAATAAAACGGGTTATGATGATTTAGTAAATTACAATCCGATAACATGATCCCATACCCGACCAAGCGGTATTATTATACCGGACCTAAGCCCGTATATGGAAAATAAGTTAAAAGTATTTACCTGAGCAAATTCTTTAGTAAGATAAATAACTCAGCCGAATATTAAAAAGTAAGCTTAGATGGCAATCTACCGGGAGGCTCTTAGTCTGTAAATGATGGTGTTTATAACCAATTAGAATGCTAACGGGTCCTATCTACTTTGTAGACTCGAACCGGGTAGCTCAAAGATAGTAACGGTACTAAACGCGAGATTAAGCGATGACCGGAATAGAATGTAGTTTAAACTCGACAAGTACTAAGACTTGTTTAATATGGGTAAACATATTACATTCTGGATTTTGATATAAGAATGATAAGGTTAAACCCGTTTCGGTTAATTTACGTAAACTAGTCACGTAGGCTTAACCGTACACATATAAGCGAAACTGGGTAACCGGATGAGTCGTATACAAGTTCCATATGCCATTATATTTAAAACATGTTATAAAATCCGTAAGTAATTAATATATTGTCCCGTTATTGTTTTAAAGTCAAACTATGCCTTAGAAGGGGAATTTGGTCATTTTATGGCTTAATAAACGAGCTTACGAGTAGACTGATGCTAAGGCCTTATACTTTCTGTAAAAATGATTTAATTTAGATGTTATATCAGTAGGATATCAAGTCTAGGTGTGGTTTTAAGTTTAAGACCAAACTATGTCCCGAAAGGGCATTTTGGTCATTTCACACGTAGCCTTTCAAACTTATTTGGGGTTCTGAGTTTAGATTAGGTTCCAACTGAAATCATATATAAAATATGGTTAGAAATCAGTAGGTAACAAGTCTTGGTCATAGGTATAGTTTTAAACCATACTATGCGCCGAAACGGCGATTATAGCGCTATATGACGGTTTAATCGGTGTTTAAGTGAAACCGAAGTTATAATCTGTTTGGAATGACCAAAATATGTTATTTGTCATAACATATTAGTGTGTAAAAAGTTTGGTTTATTAAACGCTTTAAATTCCATTTTAAGTGCCAAAAGGGTAATTTCGTCATTTAAGGCTTAATACCCGAGCCTAAGTGTAAACTCAGTCCTCATTAGAATTTGTACCCCAAATAGTTCCTAACATGATAACACATCAGTAGGTATGTGGTTTTTAGGCTAAAGTCATGTTTAAAACCATCTTGTTTGAAAAAGGCTAATAAATCACAATTTGCGAAGTTCCCGTTATTTAATCACCTTTTATGTTCAATTCAGAAAGTTGGCCCCTATATAAGTTTAATAACTTATTACATCAGTTTCCTAGTTCGTAATCATGCTTATTTGGTGTTAAAATCTCATTTTCGGATTATAGGGACTATTTTGCAAAAATTGGCATATATTATGGAAACTTGCATAATCACTCGAATTTGTATGTGACCATGTCTTATGATAACAAAGGATCATTCTAAACTTATTCATGGTCACAGTACAACATTATTTCAGTTTCATAAGTTCCTAAATCGGGTCAGAATCGAAAGTTAAAGCATGAGTCAAATGTCGCGACTTTCGGTTGTAAACCGATTCAAAACTTGGTCTTGTCGGGCCGCATGGGTTAAGACATGTTCTAATAATATTTACTAAGTTTTTGGATTGTCAAAACGGATTTTATGACCTTCACATTGTTAGTTATGCAATTATTTATAATCTGACCCGTTGACTTTTCCTTTGACCCGACAATTGACCAAGCAAATGTGGTAATCAGTAGACATCCTTTTAAGGGATTAAAATCTACATAATTACGGTCACGTGACCACATTCGTTGTGACAATAGACTGAGCGGATGTGGTTTTACATCAAAGTCAAAGCGTTTTTACGTCAACGCTTTGACTCGAGCCATAATCTTAATGAAACTGAAATGAATGAGTTAGGACACTTACTAGAGGTCCTATGCACGAGTTCCTACTGATTTGGAAGCTCCTTGTAGACCAGAAACCTCCAGAGGAAAGCAAGAGTGGGAAAGTAGCAAATGAGCAAGTTTTGAGACAAGATCAAGTGCCCTTATATAGTGAAGGAGGAGGAAGGAGGTGAAGCCAGGTGTTGGGGAAGGTTGGGAGGAGTTGTCATGTGGTTTGGGATGTGTCAAGACCCTGAAGAATGTGACAAAACGCGCACAAGGTGGCAGAAACTGCAGCTGGCAAGCAGAATTCTGCGAACAGGCTTCTCCCACGCGTCGCGCGGGGACACCATGTCCCTGGCGCGTGGCGCCTGAGGTGCCAAATCACAAAATTTCCATTTTGGCCCCTGGACTTCTCCAAACTCCCTTATTTCGACATAAAAGCATGTTTTATTCAATATGGCTACTGTTTAGCACTCTTGGGAGTATAACCAAACATCATTAAGCTCCGGGTTCGTTAAAAGGCCACTCAGAGGCATAGTTCAAGAATGTTGACACGTTTAACCCCTCGACTTTAATATTCACCACTGAGAGGTTATAAAATAACATGTTAGCGATTTTAGTCCATCTCGTCTAGCACGTGGCACACGAGGATCAGCGGGACACGTGTCGAAATTTTATAGGACGTAAAAACACAGGGTGTTACACCTACGCATAAACCTCCTAATATGGCATCTCCTCCATCCAGTTGGCTCTCCTGAGACTTAAAAAACGAACTCACTTATTATCTGAATGAGATTAGAAAGAGAGGAGGTATCCCAAGTTTTCCAATAGGCGCATACGAAAGATTCTAAAAAAATTGAAAACTCCCTGAAAAAGAAACAACCTGACCAGTGGAACTACCAATGGGGAAAAACTTTTTTCTAACCTAATCAGCTTCACCCTTTCCTCGGGATTTTTCCTTTGATGATATGTGAGAAGACCGAAGTCATCTGAGCTTTGTATAAAGGGTAACCGCGCCATACAGACTATTGGTACCTATCCAAGAGTAAAAGGTTTTATCATTATTCCCGTAGCATTGGGTTTAGGGGCGAGACCTAGTCTCATGGATAACCGTCCGCAAGGATTCTAGACGTAAATCTACAGTAAATCGAATTCAACATAAAACTTGAACCTTGACCATTGGACAAAGCCCCTTTGGTACTTGTGAACTTACTTTTAAAACAATGATTACTTGTTAAATAAAACTTGACAAGGGGTATGCTTGGCAAAAGTAGCTGGTGGCTGGTAGCTGAAAGCTGATAGCTAGTAGCTGGTGGCTGTAGTTTTTTAGATATATTTAGGTGTTTGGCAGAGTAGCTGGAGTTTTTAATAAAATTTATAAAATGACCAAAATGGACATAACTAAAAAACATAACAAAAAAGTTTATTATCTTTAGAGGTTAAAATAGTCATTTTTTCTCCAAAAGCTTGTAGCTCATTCTAAACGCTACTAGTATGAACGTTCAACCAAAAGCTTAAAGCTCCTAACTTAAAAGCTTCAAGCTCCTTCAACCAAACAAGACTTTTTATTAAATATGAGATTTTTCTTAAAAGCTTAAAGCTTTTAAAAGCTCCTTGCCAAACATTCCTAAGATGACATTCAATATTTTCTAAAAAAACGAATCATAAAATCTTATTTTAATCAATTTAAAAGTTAACAAATTACTACTTTTTATAATAATGTTAAGGGGAAAGTGAATATGGGGCTGTTATTAGATCCATAACCCATCAAAACTATAGTTTTGATTAAAATCTATTAAGTTAATTTTCCCTCGTCTCATGTTCTCCCTCTACATCTCATCTCAATATTGACCGGGGCAAATGGAGAAATTTCAAAGGAAATTATTAAGAAAGAAGCAATGTGTTAGTCTGATTATGTATGTTTTTTTTACTTACTGTTTCTTTCTTCTTTGTACAATGTACCAGCAACAACAACATCCCGTTGCTGTGTTTTTTTGTTGATTGAATAAAAGTATGTATGTTTCCTTTCAAAAAAAAATATATACCGGTTCATTATATATTGCTTGTTTGACCCGTTTCATATTTATTATCCACTACATTTTAAACCCGTTTGACCTGTTTTCTTTAAATAAATTTATTATGACCTGTTTCATTTAAGTTTTTTTCTAACAGCAAAACGAACCTGTTTGTATTCATCCACCAGCCACAAATAAGACAAGAAAGAAATGCCGCACTCTATCCCTTTTACAATCTTGCACCAAAACCCGCTAATCTTTAATTTCTATCACCAAATTCTTACGATCAATAGGAAATGAGACCGCCTAGAGCAAGTTCAGTTCGCACACAAAAGGTACAGAACCACTAAAACTATAGATAAATCACCTTGCAGTAAACACACACCACCACAAAGTCACACCAAAACATACTCTAGTACCAGCCCCACCCATAAATAAGAAAGGCTCTATTGTTTGAATACATTGGACAAATTCCACAATTTCATTACCAAGTAACCCTTAAGTAAGACCTACACAGCTGAAACAAGTGAAATCGTAACTCCACTGAGTTGATAATTCTTCTAGCTGTTTCGCATATCATCCTTCTTTCTCTAGCCTAGACTCGTCCGTCTGAAAAAAAAAGTAAATACGATAATTATATTAACACAAAAATATGTAGTTTTAGTATTAATAAATATCGATCATACCTTCTTTTTCGAGCAACTGCTGATGTAATGACCCGCTTCGCTGCAATAAGAACAACTTTTCTTTGTCGGTGCTTCTAGGGAAGATTTGGTTCTAGTTGCACTTTTAGGACGACCTTTAGTATTAGTATGAACTAGTGGATCACGAATAGAAATTGTTTACTTGAGAGCTTCCTGCATTAGAATCTTGTGTCGGGATCTCAGTCTGTTTCGACCTTGTTCGAATACTTTGCTCTTCTAAAAACTTCAACAAGATAGTATTTAGTTTCTTTATCTTAGCTGGTGAGTCTCTTGCTTGTTCCGTCAATTTTCTAAAATTTGATTGAACACACCATAGATTTAACGCACTGACTTCATTCCCACTATGTATGTCTTCGAGCCCAAATTGCATTTATCCACCTTATACCTAGCATCGAGTGTCCACCTAGGTAAAATATAATGATCAGGCAGAGTTTCAACATGTCTCTTCTTTAAGACATATAACATATGCTTGCATAATATACCATATGTTTCAAACTTTGCGCATGAACATGTGACATCAATCTTATCTAAGATACGAAAGTTAACATTTCTCCAGTATTATCTATCTATATCCAACTGTCCGACCTTGTATTTGATTTCTTCTAAATTCTTGCTTATTGTCTCATTAGTTAAATTAAATGTAGCTTCTGTCCATTCTTTTTTGAATTCATCAAAGAGTTTTCTTGTGTAACGTGAACTTGCTTTTGCCTCTATCAAATGAATTGAAGAAAGAAATGGGTTGGAGTTCATAGTTTTGAAGTCTTCATCTTCTTCGGCAGCCCTTCGAGCCTCAACAGCTTTATCATATTGCATTACAAACTCATTCAACATGGTCTTTGAATTTACATATCCATCAAAAAAAGAGTGAATACTCTCGCTTCTTCCGCTTGAAGTCAAGCCAGCAAAAAACAATCTTTCAAAAAGGCTTTAGCCCAATATTTACGTTGCTTATACATCTCTGTTATCCAACTGCCGCTTTCAAAATTATATTTACCACATAAAAGTTCCCAACAAGTTTTGAATTCTTCAACTGTGTCACTCTTTACCCACTGCTTGTGTAATTCTTCAAAGTCACGATAACGAACTTTAAGAGGCCGAAGATGTTCAATCTCATGTTTCTTAATATGCCATGAACAATACGATGTCGAGTGCTTGGAAAAACACTTCGTATTGCATTGCAAATAGCTTTGTCTTGATCGATAATTATTGCTGATGGATACTTGTCAAACACGCACTTTAAGAAATTCTAAAATAACCATTCAAAAGTTTCTTGCTTCTCATTCTCCAAAAGTGCACCACCAAAAAGTATTGACTGGCGATGATGATTCACCCCCACAAATGGAGCAAATGGCATCTTAAATTTGTTTGTCATGTATGTGACATCAAACACAACGACATCCCCAAACTTTATATACGAATCTCTAGATCTTCCGTCAGCCAAAAAAATATTTCTTGGAGACCCATCTTCAAATAAATCCACAACCAAATAAAGGTTACGGTCTTCTAGTATTTTATCTTGGAAATGTTTAATAAGCCCATAAAACTCCTTACCTTTGTATTGTTTTCGCTGATCGGCTAAGATATCAGAACATTATTTTAATGTCACATCATTTTCATATGGACCTTTCATGGTATTTACAACCTTTTTGATTTGACAAGGTTTCAACCTAGATTGACCAAGTTCCGATAATAGAGCTTTGCAAGTCAATGAGCAGTGAAACTTTCCATGAGATCGGTGTTTCATTACTTTGGTTGGAGTAACAGTTAGCGCATGATTATGTGAATTGTTAAACCGATCCACTAACCATTTCCCATCTTTACCTTTTGAAATCCGAAGAAACGCTTCACATCCGGTTCATAAGTCTCGACGACGTTTCTTAACAACTCTAGTAGAACTATTAGGCTTCATATCTTTAAAACCCTCTTTGTTGCATACATATTTTCTCCGATATGGCTCATTTGTTATCTTATTTTTAAAAGTAGTATGAATACGTATTCCAAATCCATGTTAAAATGCATAATGGTTGTAGAAATCATATGCATCATTAAGAGTATCGAAAACCTTTCCCATTACATCATCAACTTCTTTTTTCTCAGTTCCATGATCCATGTCCACGTCATTTGTTTTCTCTATTTCAACATCATTTGTTATCTCTATTTCAACATCTGAATCGTTAACATCCATGTCCATGCCATTTGTTTTCTCTATTTCAACATCATTTGTTATCTCTATTTCAACATCTGAATCGCTATCGACTACCAAATGTCCTTTCGCATCAATATCATCGATTAGATTTGTTATTGAAGCTTCCTTGTGTGTCTGAACTTGTAAATCCATTGTATCTTATCTTTCATGTATCAAACATGAGATGAACATCAGTATTCAGTTCATTAAAAAAAGTGATCGATGCGAATAGAATAAGATAAACAATTGGTACATTATTTGATTACAGGCAACAACATATTATATTTTTTAAAAAATGTCATGATCAATATGGATATCGGTACATTAATTATTTCAACATAGTATATTTAAAACAATGATGAACAATATGTATATCAATTCATTGATATTATGTCATAATCGTAGGGGTGAACAACAACCACTTATTCAAAAACAAAGCTCATGAATAAAAATTACCAAAACAATCTAAAACGATCAGCAGTCAATTTCAAGAACCAAGAGAAACAGCAGGTTTCAATTGTAACAACTCGAAATTTTCGTTGTTATTCTATTTCAGTTTATTCTGTCTATTTTCCTCATTGTATTCCGAGATTCGATTATGAGAAAGTTGTGTTAATTAAGTATGTTTGTTTACAATTATATCGCATCAAATCGCTTATTAATCGCTAATTCAACGCAATCACAAGTAACTATGTTACTTTAATAGCCGAGTGTGTTGTTGTACAATAAACACTTGTGTCATCGCATCGCAAAACGCAGTGAATTATGTGGAATTATGTTTTATGTGTGTTATATTTGTTTATGTTATGGTTATAATCGCTATCGCAACACTCTCACACACACGAATCGCTAAATCGCACTATTATATCAATTATAACGCTTAATATAACTATCTAATACGAACCGGATCGCCAAACGAACTCCTAACGCGAAATAATCGAACAAAACTTGGCCACTAGGTCAAGTTCGGCCGAACTTGTGCATCACAAGTTCGCCCGAACTTGCCTAAGCCTTCATAACACTTCAGAATCTAACAAGTCCGCCCGGACTTGCCTTCAAAACACATGAAATAAACAAGTTCGCTCGAACTTGCTGTATCCAGCCCAAATCTCACCTCACCTATAAATACCCAGCTCCTCTTCTCATTTGAACTTGCTGCAAGTTCGCTCGGAGCTCCCCAAAACCGAAACCCTTTGTTTTCTAAGTAAGATTCAACCCGTTTTCAAGCTACAACAACGTTTTATAACGATTTTGCACAAAGCTTTGCCTTCGTTTTCATCAAATCTCTTCTGTTAACGGAGATCAGGACTCTAACCCTTAAGCATCAATCTGTATCATGATCTGAATAATCGGAACTTCCTGTGATCACAGAATCCCAAATGGATAATCTCTTTCGTGAGCAACTGGTACACTTCTTTGTCTGGAAGATCCGATCCCATAAATCATCTTCCTTAATCATGGTACCGCGTACAACCCGGGGCAACTGAAACTACAAAGCATCCTTATCTCCTGGCGGTTAGTCCAGTCAATAATTCATGTGCAAAGCAGAGTTAAAGATAGGTAGTCGTGTGTGCTTCCAAACCATACGCGCGACTCAGGTGTCAATCCACAACCATGACCGCAGAATCTGATAAACAACTCCTCCAAGACTCAGTTATGTAACCACCTGCTTTCAAACTAGGCATCAACTTGATCAATTTACAAATGAATCTCAAATCTCTGTATTTTCCGGTTAATCTGTAGTCAGAAACCACCCGAATACTGTTGCAGTGTCACGAATTTCAAAAATGGCGGAATCTTCAAAGATTGAAAATTTTTTTATTCCCCCTCATTTTTACAAATTCTGACCATACCAATGTTTTCACTGAAATTCCCCCTCAAATCCAGAATTTTCAGTATTTAACAAATGCGGAATTTACTTTAAGGCCCATCGGTAGTCTTCAACTCTAATGATCACCAAATTGCTTTGGTATCAATGACTACCCTCTCATCTTCAACAATCTCTAACCTTATCATCTCAGCCTCTCTCTAAGGCCTCTGACGGTGTCCCCGAACAGTCAGTATCGGACATTAAAATTTCAAAAAAATTTCTATCACCAAATTTTTTCTGGACACCCGTCTCATCAAACCGAGCAATAAATTTTTTCAATGCCTTTTTTTTAGGCATCCTAACAAGTTCGGGCGAACTTGTATAAGCTAGTGAGACAAGTTCGGGCGAACTCAGTCAAATTGTAACAAGTTCGGGCGACTTGGTTGGCCACCACCAAGTTTGAGCGAACTTGCATGAAATAGACAAGTTCGGGCGAACTTGTGCTTAATTTCAATGAAAATCAGTCAAGTTCGGGCGAACTTGTGCTTAATTTCATGAAACACTTTGTCAAGTTCGGGCGAACTTGATGAAAAGTCTTGAAAAACCATGTTAAGTTCGGGTGAACTTGGTCTCCCAAATCAGCCATTTTTCACATTTTTCGATCTAAAATCCTTATTTCTTCGAATTTTAAGATGATTTCACCATAGATCTGGTCGAAATCGTCACTTTACACAAGCTGGACTAACCCATACGAACCACCAAACTCGCCCGGATTTGCCCGAGTTTCTGTAAAATGGCTAAAACTCGCTCCAAAAGACCTCTTCAGCCTTGGTTTTGCTCAGTAGCCTAAGGTTGGAGGGATGGACACTCGATTTCCTCAGCAAACGACGCGAAAGCACACGATTTGGATGCCAAAATAGTCAAGTTCGCTCGAAAAGCATCAAGTTCGCTCGAACTTGTCCCTAGATTGGTGACCAAGTTCGCCCGAACTTGATCAACTCTTCACAAGAAAACACAAGTTCGCCCGAACTTGTATCACCCCTCCTCAAGAAGGACAAGTTCGCCCGAACTTGTCTAGTTTCTCAGGAAACTTGACAGGTTCGCCCGAACTTGTACTCACAGTAAGTCCAGACATACAAGTTCGTCCGAACTTGTACTTTCAAGTACAAGTTCGCCCGAACTTGTCTGCTGCTCCTTCAACCATTAACCGTTTCAGCATTTCAGAAGACTGATGCGCTTCTGCTCACTTACAGGTTGATCCGGCGCTCTCCTCAACTCATCTCAGATCCCGTCTCTCTACTAAATCACACCCACAGTGAGTATACTTGAACCCTTTTACGCTTAAACGCACTTTTGGGTGTCACATATGTTCCTATATCAAATCACATCACACAAATCAAACGCTTATTCGCCATCCCGCTTATACATAACCATACGTGAAATCTGCTGAATTGTATGTGTTACTTGATTGCTTGTATGCCACCCTTAACATGATAGTATACTAGAGGTTGACCCGCCACCCGGAGGCCCGGGGTTGTTAAGGCTCGCATTTTTCATTTCTCATTTATTTTCTCTTTAGGATGCGGACACTTGTTTGCATGCCTCGATCAATCGCGGTTTGTTGGTTTACTTGAATCTAGTAGATACATAGTTCACAACTCTTACGTATGTCATGCGGTGTATGCTAAACGCTTTTATACCTATTGTGTGCGCAAAACCTGTATGCTCACATTTACTTAATTGTATTGACGTTTTATTTTAACATATGTGGCAGGTTGAGGATATTTGCTACGGATGCTTAGATTAGGTTTTGCTTTAGAAAATCATGTAATAAAATCTATGGGAGATCGAATTGGATGTTATGTTTAAGTGATTGTTTGTTATTGTAATGACTATTTGGGATTATATTGTTTAATAGTATGGGATGTTAAACGTTTAGATATTTTCGCTTGATAGTTGTTATGATGTCTCTTGAGCAATCTGGTTCGCCTAGTGCGACGCCCCGATGTTTCCGCCATCGGTTGGGGTGTGACATCAATGATTTCATTTGCTCAATGCGATCAGTGATAGTTGATAATTAGTAGGTTAGATAATTTTAAAAAGTCTAGAGATTCATAAGGAGATAAAATAAGAATAAAATTAATTTAATAGATTTTAATCAAAACTATGTCGTTTTGAAGGGTTATACATCTAAGTTAGATGCATAACAGCCGCATATTCACTCTCCCCTATTGTTAAAAGTACATGTAACTTAGAAAAGTTTATGGTATAGTTAGTTTTTGTATATTTTTTAGAAGTTGAGACTTTAACATACCATTTGAAAAACTGTTTCATAAAACATAATAAACATATTGGGTTTTAGTAATATAAACCCTAAAACGATTTATTTTAATTGTATGTTCTTGATAAGCAAAATTTTGGACTTTTAGTAGAATTTATAAAAATAAATTCTATCACGAAAATAATGAAAACTTGATCGATTGGATTAGAATTAGACTTAAGATAACAAACTTTACAATTTTTTTTGAACGGTGAACTTCATGTACAACTATTAATATGGAAGAAAAACGCAAACTTGCATAATCAGTTCATTGGGATTAGAAATCAAAACAAAAATTGTTGGAAAGCAGCGTATTTTAAAATCTTTTATAATTACACCTGATTGTACTTCAAATATATCATAATTAACAAATCATAATTAACTAATGTTTATTTTATAATGGATTCTAATCAAGACCTATAATATATGAAAGAGTACTTCGTAAAATTCTAGAACAGTAGAGATTAATAACTTTTAGATATGAAAATAATTAGAAAGATCTGGGTTGAAGCCAAAACAGTTCAACCATACGGTATGTATCATATGCATAAAAGCCAAAACAATTATAACCAAGCCCTAAGAACATGCTTGGACATCCCGAAATTTAACAACCTTAGACCATAGTTCAAGAGTAGTTAATTGGCGCGCAAACAAACTCTAGTAACGCCTTTTTGCTCTGAAGTTCATTAACAGGTGCAGCTTGATTGTCCGCGAGCCAGTCAGTTGTTTCATCAATGGCGATCTCCATTTTCCTCAAGCTCTCCGGGTGCACCCTCTTGTTGGTATTGTATTCTTTGACCTTATTTTTCATGTTGTATATGCAATCCTCTAAGCATTGTATGTCTCCACTTTCTTCTTGTATTCTTGGTCCTCAAGTTTGTACTTCTCAGCTTCTTTTACCATCTTCTCTATCTCAGCCTTGGAGAGCCTTCCATTTTCATTTGCAATAGTGAGTTTGTTGGACTTACCAGTTGATATTATCTTTGACGTAACTGTGAGAATACCATCCGAATCTATCTCAAAGCAATCCTCGAATTTTATATTTCCTTTGGGAGCAGGTGGTATTCCAGAAACTATGAATTTCCCCAATAAATGGTTTTTGGTAGATTTTGTCCTTTCACCTTGATACACCTTGACATCCGTAGAGGATTGGTTATCTTCAGATATCAAATAATATTTATATTTCTTTGTAGGTATTTGAGTGTTCCGTGGGATCACAACATCAAATACTTCACCTTTTAACTCAACACCAAGTGACAAAGGAGTGACATCAAGTAGCATCAAATCTCGAATACTTTTATCATTGCTGTGTAGGTCCGTGATCAGGCGGTTCTAGACGGAAGTTAGTGGATAAACGTAAACCAATTTGGAAGAATGTTATTACAGAAAGGAGTAGAAGTAGTATACAATGGAAGTCTTTATTCATACCGAAAGAGTATACATCTTTATAAGTCCAGCTGCTGGAGTTACTGGAGAGAATCCGGCAGCACCTCCCCGTAGGGATGCCAAAAACTTAAATGACAAATGAACAACACACCTATATATAGGGAGACAAGTTCGCTGGAGTGTATGGAAGTTCGGGCGAACTTGACCTAGTCAAGTTCGGCCGAACTTGACTTCCTAAGAGCATTCTCGAGCGAACTTGGCCTGCATTAGTCAAGTTCGAGCGAACTTGACTAAAGGCACATCAAGTTCGGGCGAACTTGACCAATACAGGTCAATTTCGGGCGAACTTGTTCCCTTTTACACTCTAATCTCCGTATTTCGGTCGTGTGTTCGATTCTAACCTATACAATATTCAACACACGCTCAATCTAGCCTATTCGACAAGTGACGAACACAAAGTGCACCAACAGATTCCCCCTTGTTCGTTACTGTCGAATCTTGGTCTTCACACGTGAGTCGAGTTTGAATATTCTGCAACTTCAATCAAGGTATCTGCCGTTGTCGTCGAAATGCGTCAACAAATTCCCCTTAATTGATGATCCGGGTTTGCATTATCAACATCTAATTCCCTCTGAAATCTCCAGCTCAGATATTTGTTGCATAGTTTCCAACCTACTCTGATTTGCTTGACCGACAGATTATCTTGAATAGACACCAATTTGAAGCTCATCAATGCAGCTTCTCCATTTCAACTTTAACCACATCCGCGTTCAGTTTAGCGCATATCTCCCATGCTCGATCTTCCGATTTTCAAGACTCAACCGGCAATTGATAGAAACTTCGAATTACCACACTGGTAAACTTCAATCAATGTTTACCCGCAAAAATCAGAAATCCCGATTTCCATAATCACTCCAGATCAGGAAATCGGTAATCTTTTTCAATCAGCAAATCTTCATCGGAACCAAATAATCTGGTAACACTTCGACTCTGAGAAACATTCGTCCGCGATCAAAATCACCTTCTTCTTCTTCAGTCACAGTGTCAGATATATAGCTATCTCCGGTAGACCAGCGCCACTTAATCACCAAACATCATCATCCAACGACAGTTAGTCCAAAGAGAAGAATGATTCATCTGCTTGAAGATTAAAAATAATGGCCACCAAAGGTAATCATCAGATTTCCTTGGTAATTTTGAAACCATCCGTCTTCGGAGCTATTCACTAATTCCTAAGATCATCACCAAACGTTTTGAACGTTTTCAGTTCCTCACTGGTACCAATGACTGCTAATCCAGCTAACTGTTCCGTTAACGGAGATCAGGACTCTAACCCTTAAGCATCAATCTGTATCATGATCTGAATAATCGGAACTTCCTGTGACCACAGAATCCCAAATTGATAATCTCTTTTGTCAGCAACTGGTACACTTCTTTGTCTGGAAGATCCGATCCCATAAATCATCTTCCTTAATCACGGTACCGCATACAACCCAGGGCATCTGAAAAAACTACAAAGCATCCTTATCTCCTGGCGGTTAGTCCAGTCAATAATTCATGTGCAAAGCAGAGTTAAAGATAGGTAGTCGTGTGTGCTTCCAAACCATACGCGCGACTCAGGTGTCAATCCACAACCATGACCGCAGAATCTGATAAACAACTCCTCCAAGACTCAGTTATGTAACCACCTGCTTTCAAACTAGACATCAACTTGATCAATTTACAAATGAATCTCAAATCTCTGTATTTCCCGGTTAATCTGTAGTCGGAAACCACCCGAATATTGTTGCAGTGTCACGAATTTCAAAAATGCCGGAATCTTCAAATATTGAAAATATTTTTATCCCCCCTCATTTTTGCAAATTCTGACCATACCAATTTTTTCACTGAAATTCCCACTCAAATCCGGAATTTTCAGTATTTAACAAATGCGGAATTTACTTTAAGGCCTATCAGTAGTCTTCAACTCTAATGATCACCAAATTGCTTTGGTATCAATGACTACCCTCTCATCTTCAACCATCTCTAACCTCATCATCTCAGCCTCTCTCTAAGGCCTCTGACGGTGTCCTCGAACAGTCAGTATCGGACATTAAAATTTCAAAAAAATTTCTATCACCAAATTTTTTCTGGACACCCGTCTCATCAAACCAAGCAATAAATTTTTTTTCAATGCCTTTTTTTCAGGCATCCTGACAAGTTCGGGCGAACTTGTATATGCTAGTGAGACAAGTTCGGGCGAACTCAGTCAAATTGTAACAAGTTCGGGTGAACTTGGTTGGCCACCACCAAGTTTGAGCGAACTTGCATGAAATAGACAAGTTCGGGCGAAATTGTGCTTAATTTCAATGAAAATCAGTCAAGTTCGGGCGAACTTGATGAAAATTCATGAAAAACTTTGTTAAGTTCGGGCGAACTTGAAGAAAAGTCTTGAAAAACCATGTTAAGTTCGGGCGAACTTGACCTCGACAGGTCAAGTTCGGGCGAACTTGGTCTCCCAAATCAGCCATTTTTCATATTTTTCGATTCAAAATCCTTATTTCTTCGAATTTCGAGATGATTTCACCATAGATCTGGTCGAAATTGATTTTCTAACAATCCTATCCGTTCAATTTTGGATTTTGTCCGTGGATTGTAGGTTTATTTCATGATTTACGTCTAAAACCCCTCCTAATGTCTATAAATGTCCAAATTCATGAGCGTAGGTGATAACCATAGCTCCGATACCAATTGTAGGTCCGTGATCAGGCGGTTCTAGACGAAAGTTAGTTGATAAACGTAAACTGATTTGGTAGAATGTTATTACAGAAAGGAGTAGAAGTATAATACAGCGGAAGTCTTCATTTATACCGAAAGAGTATACATCTTCATAAGTCCAGCTGCCGGAGTTACTGGAGAGAATCCGGCAGCACCTCCCCGTATGGATGCCAAAAACTTAAATGACAAATGAACAACACACCTATATATAGGGAGACAAGTTCGTTGGAGTGTATGGAAGTTCAAGTTCGCCCGAACTTGACTTCCTAAGAGCATTCTCAAGCGAACTTGGCATGCATTAGGCAAGTTCGAGCAAACTTGACTAAAGGCACATCAAGTTCGGGCGAACTTGACCAATACAGGTCAAGTTCGGGCGAACTTGTTCCCTTTTACACTGTAATCTCTGTATTTCCGTCGTGTGTTTGATTCTAACCTATACAATATTCAACACACGCTCAATCTAGCCTATTCGACAAGTGACGAACACAAAGTGCACCAACATGCTGCCACTTAACTTTGCAGCCATTACAGCTGCACCAAATGCTACAGCCTCATCAGGGTTCACGCTTTTGCATAACTCCTTCCACCCAAAGAGTTCTTGCAACATATGTTGGACCTTGGGTATCCTAGTCGAGCCACCAACAAGAATAATCTCGTCTACCCATGATATCTCCATCTTAGCATCTTCTAAACATTTCTTTAGAGTCGTGATGCACTGACTGAACAAGCTCATGTTCAGGTTTTCAAATTTAGCTAGCGTAAATTTTATCAAAAAATCAATACCCTCATGCAAGCAATCCAAATCGATTGAAGTTTGAATAGTGCTCGAGAGATTCCTTTTTGCTTTCTCACAAGCAAATCTCAACCTCCCCAGTACTCTTTGATTCTCTGTCAAGTCTTTATTCCATTTCCTTTTAAATTCCGAAACACAGTGATCTACCATCCGATTATCAAAATCTTCACTCCCAGATGAGTATCACCAGAAAGAGCTTTCACCTCAAAAACTCCCCCTTCCTCAATTGTCGACAAAGAGACATCAAAAGTGCCCCCTCCCAAATCAAAGATGAGCACATTTATCTTACCACTGAAATTAGACTTACTATCCAGGCCATAAGCAATTGCAGCTGCAGTAGGCTCATTTATCATGCGAACAACGTTTAAGCCAGCAATAGTACCTGCATCCTTAGTTGCTTGACGTTGTGAATCATTAAAATAAGCAGGGACTGTTATCACAGCTTTTTTAACAACATTTCCAAGATAAGCCTCAGCAATTTCTTTCATCTTACCAAGAACCATTGATGAAATTTCTTCGGCCAGAAATTCCTTCTCTTGCCCTTTGTAGGAGACAACAATCTTTGGAGCGTCGGCAGGCCCTTCTATGACTCTAAAAGGCCACAATTTCATACTTCCCTGCACTTTGGAATCACTAAATTTCCGTCCAATCAAACTCTTAGCATCTGAAAATACATGGTTAACTGATTATTCAAACAATATCAAGTAGACATTCATAGTTCCGAACTAAAGAAAGTTAAATTTTTGTTTGCTCTTGTATTTAGGCTAATCAGTGTATGTTAAACAAGAAGATCACTTGGAGCTTTTGATTCATGTATTTCTACTTGGTCATAAAAAAATAGTAACCACTCCCGTATTCAACTATTTATTGTTTTGTTGGTTCTTTTTCCAAGAATCATGAACATAAACTTTAAGCAATTCTAAACACTTTTCATACAATTTATATTAGTGATTGTTGACTTATAATATGATTTGATGAAAACTAAATGAAAAGTAGCTAGGAGAAAGATGTAGACTGACCAAAAATAGTGTTCACAGGGTTCATGGCCATTTGGTTCTTGCCACCATCGCCGATGAGACGTTCTGCATCCAGGAAAGCAACAATAGACGGTGTGGTTATGTAGCCTTGCTCATTGGGTATGATTTCAATTCGACCATGGTTCGAGACCGCAACACAAGAGTACGTTGTTCCCAGGTCAATGCCAATCGCGGGTGCTTCATTTACTTTTCTCTCCATTATACTTTTATGTCTAATACTCGACGTATAATGCCTTATTCAGTTTTCCGGGCTAGCCTTTATCCAAACAAAAAAAAAACGTAAACTGAGTTTGAAGTAGAGATGTGCATGGGTCGGTTTTGGCCTAGAACCATAACCAGATATGGTTAATTGCTCTACAAATCACAATACCATGTCTTATAATACTAAATAAACAACTCTTAAAATCATGATATGATAAGTAAACATAGATGGCAATTTATAGTTTACATATAAAATTAGTTGATTGTTTAGTTGATTGTCATATATATATATATATATATATGGGATAGATCATGAGAAAGCTAGTTTAAATGAGAAAACCAAAAAACTAACTAAAAAAGTCAAAAAAACATATCAAATTTTTTTGATTTTTTTTAATAAAAATTCGCTATATATATTATATAAAAAAACTTAAAAAAAAAAAAAGCATATAATGCACATGTGCAACATATACATATAATGCACATGTGTAGTACACATATAGTACACATGTGCAGTATAAGTTTTTTTTTTGAAAAAAAAAATTTATACATAATATGCAGTGATTTTTTATAAAAAAATTGTAAAAAAAAATAAAAAATTGTATGTTTTTATGCTATTTTTTGGCTTTTTTAGTTAGTTTTCTAGTTTTCTCATTTATATCTAGTTTTCTCATGATCCTCTCCATATATATATATATATGTAGGAGATGAATCATGAAAAAACTAGTTTAAATGAGAAAATAAAAAAAATTAACTAAAAAAGCCTAAAAACATATCAAATTTTTTTTGAATGTTTTTTTTTGAAATCGCTGCAAATATAAAAAAACTTTTTTTTCAAAAAAAAATTATACTGCATATGTGCACTAATACGGAAAAGCCTAAACCACCCCCCAAAAACCTAAACCCTCCACCCCCCCCCCCCCCCCCCCCCCCAACCCCAAAAAAAAGATTGTATCCTTTTTAGGCTTTTTAGTTTTCTCGTTTACATGTAGTTTTCTCATGATCCTATCCCTATATATATATATATATGTGTGTGTGTGTGTGTGTGTGTTTTATTTACCATCTCATAAGCTTTCTCTAAAATTAATGAGGAGTTTCGGTGGTATTACCCTTGTGCCCAAAACATTGGATCCAACATCTTTAGATGGCTTTCGACCGATTAACTTGATCGGTGTCATTAGTAAAGCTATCTCTAAGTTTATGGCCAACCATCTTAAAGAAGTCATTTTATTGGTTATATCAGAGACCCAATTGGTGTTTCTGGGTGGTCGGTTTATCCTTGACAGATCCCTTGCGGTTAACGAAATCTTTTCGTGAGTCAAGAAGCACTAGAAAAAGATTTTCATTTTCAAAATAGATTTTGAGAAATCCTACGACAACGTAAGTTGGGACTTTGTGATTTCTATCGTGCACTTTTTAGATTGGTGGTGTAATTGGGTGAGGGGGATTTTGGAATCGGTTATCTCGTCCATCCTTGTTAGTGGCTCTCCAACTTTTGAGTTTAAATGCCAAAAAGGAATGAGGCAAGGCTATCCTCTATCTCTTTCATCTTTATTATGGTTATGGAAGCGTTCTTGTGTATTTTCAACAAGGCTTGTGAGGCGGGAGTTTTTAAGGGCTTTCAAGTTCCTGATAATGTCTCGCTTGTCTCGCATCTCCTATACGCAGATGACTCCATAATAATTGTTGAATGGGATGAAGGGAATATGATGAATGTCATAAGGCTAACAAGATGTTTCTTCCTTTGTTCCGGGATCAAGATAAATTTTTGGAAGTCGAACATGTGTGGGTGAGGAGTTGAAGTGGAGAAGGTCAAAAGAATGGTGGTGAGCATGGGGTGTTTGCCAGGATTGGTTCCCTTCGTTGGAGCTAATATGAACAAGGATAGAAATTGAGGTCCAATTATTGACACTTTTGAATCCCAGTTATCTATGTGGAAATCTTAGTCCTTATCTATAGGAAGAATGGTAGTTCTTATTAGATGGGTTCTCAAGAGCCTTCATAATTACTATTTTTCCTTATATAAAGCGTTGGTTAAAGTCATCGAGTGTCTCGAAGGTTACATGAGAAGGTTTCTTAGGGGCAGAAACAAAGAAGTGGCTAAACTTGCTTGGGTTGTGTGGGATAGGGTGTTGGTTCCTAAAAAATGGGTGAGATGGGGGATAAACAAACTGACTTTTTCGAATATTGCTATACTCACTAAATGGGTGTGGCGATACAAATATGAAAAAAGAAAAATTGTCTATGGCGAAGAGTTATGGATCCCTTTCATTGTTCCAACTCTTGTTGGGAAGTGGTATCGGACAATAAGTAAATTCCTGGCATCTGGAAGTCGATTGGCATGTTGGTATCCAACCTGAAATTCTTAGACATCTGGTTCGATAGGATGATCAAAGGTCTCAATGGTAATGGTATGGATATCAATTTTTGGGTGCATTGGTGGCAGCATTTCCTAGTCTTTTCAGTTTGGAGAAAGACAGCTATGCAAAATCAAGGATATAGTGAACTCGATAGTTCATGTATTGAATGGAGGTGGAATTGGAAGAGGGATTATGCTTTGGTGGATGAAATCAAGGAACAGGGATAGCTCGTGGATCTATTGGGTTCGAGTAGAGGGTCTATGCTGATGGTTGAGTAACAAAGATGGGAATTTTTTAGTTTCTTAAGTTAAAAACCATTTTTATGCTTAGTTGGATGTTAGCAACAGATAAGTGATGGAGTGGCCTAGATGGGTGTCGAGCAAGTGTTCGATCTTCATGTGGAGAGCCAAGATGAATTGGCTCCCTATTATGGTAGTTCTTCAAAACAGAAATATTCAAGTGGAATAGGTTTCATGTGTGTTATGTGGGTCGGCTGATGAATCATGCAATCACTTATTCACCGAGTGTTAGCTCGCGGAGAATGTTTAGAACATGGTGAGCTCTTGGTGCAAAGTGCCTCAAATCTTCAAGTTCTTAGGTTCGGGATCTTTTGGAGTTGCACAATCACGACAAGCTAAGGCCGGGTGAGAATGAGATTTTCGAAGGCACTATTATCAAAGTGTGTGCTAAGGAATATGGAAGGTTAAGTATGATCCGATATTTGAGAGCAAAGAGGCGAAGATAGAAGAGATCTTGGCGGATGTGAAGTCCCTAAGTTTTTTTTGGTTTAAAAGTAGGTCTAGACTCTAGACTTAGCGAGATCCTGATATTTGGAAATCCTTGTTCATTCTACCTTGTAATTTGGATTCTACACAAGTTACGTGGATATCATCACGTGTGTTTTTCAAGTTTTATCAAGATTACATGTCAACAAACCAGTTTTACACACTATTGTTATATGCACTTCTGTTGCTTGAACCTTGACCAGGGGAATCTTGAAATGATGAGTTACAACAGAGGAATCTTGAAATGATGAGTTACAATGAGACTCTGTTTTTGGTCTTTCACATTCCCTAGCGAAATGTCTAAAATTCTGACAGTTGTAACATCTCACTTTAAACTTGTCAAAACCAACATTCATTCCCATAACTTTCTTCCTGTGCAATTAATGAATCTCTTAACTCTTCTAGATATCATGGCCATCTGCCACTGTAAATCCATTTCCTCTAGTTCATCAGGATCTACTTTCACACTTAGAGGCATAAACTTAGTACTAGTATTGTGATTACCAGCTTATTGTCTATTTCCCCTGTTGATCCCCTTGAAGAAGCTACGAAACAAACATCACCCTCCTCATCAGCCATAACTCTATCAAATTCATTTTTAGCAGAAAGAAACGCGGTTGCACTATCACTTGATCCATTTCTTGTAGATGAAGATGAAATTCCATAGTATATCCTCAAATCTTGAACCTGATCATAGCCGTCTCTTACTTTTTCATATTGAGTTCATAAGATCTTAGCTTCCCAACTACTTCCTCTAAATCCTTAGTGTTATATACTTGTTCAATCTTGATCATTAGTGCATAGATATCCCACTTTGTTGGAAAAGCATCGAGAAGCTTATCATTGATTTCATTATCATTGTATCCCGTGATATCATAATTATGCATCTCTGTTAGCAGATGATAGAATCTTGTGATGATCTCTTAAAGCGATTAATTTCTCATACACTTAAATACAACAAACTGCTTCTTCAAAATATCAACTTTGTTCTTTTTACATCTGCATTGCCTTCATAGCATTTCTCCAATGCATCCCAAAGCTCCTTTGAGTTAGTTTACCTCTGAAAGGTATGTTTGATTTCATCTGGTAGAGACATTTTGATAGATGTTAACGCTCTCTTCTCTGATTCATACATTTTCTTCTCTGCGTCAGTTATGGCATCATAAGGCACACGTTATCTACCTTCAAATTCATGTGTGGGAACCACATTTCTGTAATGCAAGTCCACATTCTTGCATCATGGAACTGAGCAAAGGACTCGAACCTATCTTTCCACCCAACATACTCTGAAACGGATAGTAACTTAGGTGGTTTGTTTGCAGTCCTAATTTCATGATCCATTTTTATAAGTTCATTTAAGATTGCCATTGAACTCATTTAAAAGTCTATTGTCCACAAACACTCTTATTCTAGAGCAAAGTTATAAGTTATGAACTCTTGGAATAGTTCTGAACCCTAGTACTTATAAACAAAGTATATCAGATCAATGTAGTTCGGAAACAAGGTAGTCCAGTAGTAATATTACTTAGTTCTGACAAGGTATAAGCCGGACAAGGTAGTTTAGATTAAGGGCCTGTAACACGTAACTGGTTGTTCTTTGGACTAAGTAGTACTGATTAAAGGTTACTTCGGATTCAAGGTGTAAATGCAAAATCATGGTAATTCGAGGGTAAGTGGGTAGTACGAACTAGATTACTTCGGACAAGATTACTATGGACCAAAGGTAATCCAGTATTTCGGTACTTGGTATTTCAGATTAAATGTAACTAAGATCAAGGTGATAGTTCGGAACAAGGTTCTTTGGATCAAATAGTTCTGATAAGTGTAATTCGGACCTAATGTTAACTATACTTCGGAACTTTAAGTGTTAGCAAGTAACACAGAACATATGAAGTTCTGATCAACTATATTTCAGACCTAGTATAGTTCGGATCAACTATACTATGGACTTAATATAATTCGGATTAACTATAGTTCAAAAACACAAAGTATCTCGAACTAAAAGTTGTTCGGGACAAAACTTCTGAATTCCTAAAGTTGTGTTGTTTTGGTTAACTTCAATCTTATGAACTACACATTACGCAGATTCAGCCACAAATTTTGGAAACCCTAGAACAAATCTTGTGACAGTAGAAACTCCAAAACTTTCAACAAATCAGAAAAATACTTGAGTCTCTGTAAAATCAATCTCGAACCATATAATACAGAGTCGGTCGCTCTAATACCAATTATAGGCTCCCTTAACTGTGGATCGATAACGAGATTGATAATCCACTAAGAGTGCAGAATCCTCTAAGAAGATAAGACGAACACAGAAACAAGTATTTCATGATGAACGAAGCAATCACAAATAAACCCGGTATTCTATTGATTATCCAACAAAATGTTTACAATCAATCAATACCAACAAGATTCCTCACAGCCTATCACCGTGTAATTCTTTCACTAAACTCTTTGTAAATTTCAATCTAATGTCTAACCTAAGACCTAATGCATAAAACTCTTTATATTCATACAACCATGCAAACTGGGCCATGCCTAAAATTACAATTAAACAAAACTTAATACAATACTAAGGACTATAACATGGTACATGTAGAAGCTCTGAAACTCGGACCATCAATAACCAAAACCATATGATTCTTCTGAAATCATAAACTTGGACCCTCCCAATAACTAGATTATTCGGAACCATTCACAAGTCCAAATCTTGTTCTTTAGACTCTTTCATATGTCTCAAACTTTTATCTTTCTCGGTATCTAAGTCTTCATAACATCCAAGTCTTGGCTGAACATTAACAAGGTATCTAAAGACCAACACAAAGTTGTTGTCACATGAAATGCACCAGCAACTTCATAGCGCTTAGGGACAGAAGTGAGCGATGACTGATTAACTAAATTAAAATGGTCAAATCTGTTGACTAAAATGAATTGTTCAACGGTATCTTCATTCACGCGTACAATTTATATTTGTTTTTAGTTACATTCGTTATATATTTTTATTTAATTTTAGTGCATATTTGTTTTTAATTATATTCGTTATATTATTTTATTTTAACCATATAGGATCGCATACATAAAAGAGGGTGCAACGATATGGATGTTATGGAAAAGACCCTTGAAGATTACCAAGATAAATACAATCATGCTTTCAAGCACATTGAAGTGTGGAAGGTTTTTAAAGACCACGCAAAATGGAATAAGGTCTCGTTGTTGAATAAAGAATCCAGTAATAGTTCCAACAAGAGAAAATCATTGGATTCTGCCAACTCAGTGCATCCGAAGACTGTAGGACAACCAATAACGATGTGGACTTGAACGCGAAAATCGGTTCAACCAAAATCGAACAAAAGGGTAAATAACCAGCCGGTTCGTCAAGCCATAGTAGAGGATTAAGCGAGAAAATAGAAGCGTACATGTCAATGAAGGAATCGGTGATGCAAGCGTTTATCGATGCAAGGCAACAAAATATTATGGACAAAGACTTCAATACGTATACTTGGCCACATGACCATCTAAAGTACGATGTGCAAAAAATCGCTATAGCTCGCAAATGACAAATTGCGGCAAAATATAATTGGCCTACAGATCATTCAAAGGATATTTAGTTTTTTTTAATTGTCATATTTTTTTTAGTTTGAATTTTTGTATTAATGTTTTTTTAGTGTGGATTTTTTTAGTTTTTTTAATGAAATTTAATTTTAGTTACATTTAATTAATTTAGATTAAAAAAATTAAAAGTTTTAGGGTAGTTGTGGGTAGCGCCCACTAGTGTTTTGGTGGTTCGAGACCCTCTAGGTGTAAAATTAACATGGCAACGCACGATTGGAGGGAGCTAGGGTGAGACCCTTGGGTGCCCTTCCAGCATTAGACCATACGGAGTGGGAGGGCGTGAAACGCCATGTGACAGCCATGTCAAAGTGGTGTGGTGCAAAAAATGGCGGGTGGGACATGGCGTGAAAGGGTGGCGTGTTGTGACACGTGGCATACATGTTTTGTATATATTTTATATTTTAAAAATAAAAGAATTCTATTAAATTAGAAAAACATTAATTTTAATTAGATAAATAACATTAATTAAAAATTACATAAACTTAAAAGAAAATTAAATAAAGTTAATTAAAATTAGTTAAACCTTAAAAAATACATAAACTTTTAATCACCGTCTTCGTCAGGCGTCTTTCTTGGAATGTTGTGTTCAACCAAGTCCCTAGAAGGTTATGATGTGTAGCGTCATAAATATTGTTGCGTTCGCTTGTCTCACTTTAAAGGTAGAAGGATATTATCAATGGGATCCCCACAGGTGCTAATGACACTTGTGATTAATTAAGGTGATTGATCATTATTTAACGGGTGACATTATAATAATAAAATATATATAAAGATGTGTAGTATATTGACATATGTTTACCAGTTCTTGGACCGCACAAGTCTAACATGTAGACCGGTTAGACGAGTCACATGACCAAGTTTTGGTAATCATTGAGGCTAGCGTATGGACCGCGCAGACCAACAACAATATTCTTGATAAACAAGGGTTGATCACAGATGTATTTCAAAGATGCGTCAACCACTTCTCCAAGATCGGATTTCCCTTATTAGTATATGGGTTTTACACACCATGAGTATACTATAAGCTTCACCTCTTTTGGTATCAAGAACTCCCCACAAGATCAAAGACCAAAACAACACAAAGGTCATTACGAAAAAAAGAGTAGAAGGAATAATTAAAGACACAACACACCTCTTTTTAAATATTAAACATTTAATTCATCCAATCTTTATCTTCAACCCAAGAACACAAGAGTATAGTCAATATGGCCATAACTTGTCTACAAACAATGATCATAGAGTGGATCATGATGGATCAAGTATGATAAGATCAAACAATCTTGAAGAAGGGTTATTGATTACACGTTTCTCTCTATCTCTCCCTCTCAAACTAAGCTATTACAAGTGTTTTCTTAGAGTGATCCCAAACTCCTTTGTGGCCTCTCAGATCAGAGAGTAAGTGTTGAAACATGAAGAGGAGTGGGTGAAATGGGATGGTGAAAATGGGCAACCAAGGCCTCTATTTATAGGATGGAAGAGCAAGGTGAGCAGCACGGGATGCCTAGGGGGCACGATCGTGCTTGGTGCTGATTCCCTACACTACTTGTCCTTGGTGTCCTTTTTCTAGAGCGATCCGTTGCAATTAAGTTATAGGCACGGGAATGCATGGGTAGGCACGGCTGTGACGTTCCGTATTTTTCCAATTTTATTTCATTATTGTAATTCGTATTTCAATTTCAATCCTTTATAATCCAAAAACTTGATGATAATGGAAATCGCATTTTATACATACTTGTTTAATCATGCGGCACAATCGCAAACATCATGATATACTCATTTTATATCTAAAACCGAACAATACATCAAGATTATATTTTCTCGGAATAATACTCATACTTGTTTGGACATTTCACATGCTTATGTACACTTTGAAAACCCTTTAAAATGTGCTTAACTATGTGTTTTCGCCACCAAATGACAACCAAGCAAATTAAAGGGCCTCAAATGAATTTTGATATTTTAGAAGGCCTTGCGGACCATATGAGGGTCCTTGCGGTCCGCAAGGCATCATCGACAGCAGAAACTCACAAAAAATGAGTTTTAAGCTCTTTCCCTACTTCCTAAACTCCTAACCAGCTTCATTTATGACCAAACCCTAATCCCCACTTATAAATACAACACTTACACCCACCTAAAAATTTTCACACCCTAAATCACTCTCTCAAACACTCTCTAATCTTCACATTTCTCTACTTTGGGTAGATTCATACAAGTTCCAAATCATGAGTTTGAGCTTGTTTCTTCATGTTTTTCTTCTTCTCATTTCTTGGATAACCTCTGGGAAATATTTAGCACATGTTTTTACCTTGGTAAACCAAGATGGTATATCACCATTTGAGGGTCCAAAGTTAGGATTTTTCTTAAAGATTTGTTAAACTTTTAAAAATGTCATCATGCTTTATCTTTGGAACATCTTCAAGTTGCCAACAAATCCCTATGTCGATAGATTTTGGGTTGAAGTTTTGTTCAAGAAATCTTGTGATTGTATGTTTACATTTCATACAACAAGTCATCAAGTACTTCCAAGCAAACAAAGTGAACAAACACACCAACTCTCCATTCAAAACCATGTTTGGAAGCACTCGTCTAGTTAAATCATTGGTTACTTGGTGAATTAGATTATTTAATTATGTTCTTCATATTGTATTCATGACCATTCGAATCATCCAAATGGTGATTTGGTGAATTGGTGAAACTCACAAGGTTAAAAGATTTATCCTAACTATGCATGGCAATACTTGACTAACACGTGACTATATACATGACTAAATATACATAATAACATATATTATATAAATCCCCAAAACCTAACCATGATATTAACCGAACTCATAGTTGAATAGGCGGAAAATATTTAGTTTGGATTTCCTTATTTTGGACTTCTAATGGGTGACTTAGTGCCATGAAAAAACACAACTAAAATAATGTCCAAATAAGTGTTCAAGCAAGATCTTTTTTAAGTAATTTCATACTTATAAGTTCCAATTATTTCCAAATTCCAAATTCATATACTCATACACCTTTGTTTACCATTTTAGGGTAAACTTTGGTGACTCCATCCTTCAAGACCGATTACTCGCTTTTGTGAAATCTTCGCAAACCGTGAGTTCCATACTTGACCTATCTTGCAAACCAAAAATGAAGATGTGCAATAAGTATTTAACGTTTCATTTGCGTAAAACTTCTTAAAAAGTGCAATAAATCATTTTGAAATCCGTCCCAAATCTTTTAATGAACTTAAAATTGAACCATCTGCATGAGCGCCCTACCCGTCACACTCACAAACCGCTTTTTTATTCGATTAACGAGAACGGAGCTATCAAGTTGTTCCACTTGCCATTGAAATATTTACCAAATTGAATGTTAGATGAGGTCGTAACCCGATGGAAATTGATTAGAGAAAAACTCAAAAAAAATCTTTATCCCCTGGATTAGAAATACACCCCCATTATCTAAATACCATTAATTTTTATTGGACGAGTTAATTTAACGACACTATGAAAAAAAGAAGAATTTTTGTCACCTTCCAACGCCCATCTCGACTGATTTTGTCGAATACCATTTGTTTACCCCTTTCCCATCTCCAAGAACTAATGCACTTGTTCGAATGTCAATTCCTCCTGCCGAAGTGGTTTTTTCAGCGTGTGTTCCAGATCACCCTAGTTGTTTCTTCTTGCCAAAAAAAACCCCATTTCGTCCTCTTTTTTTTCCGAATACAACCAATTTTAATTTTGTTCTTGTGCCATTTAATTTTACTGCAACCTGGGGCCCGGGGGTAGTCCGATAAGAGGGGGAAAAATTTAATTTATTTCACGTGCTTTTGGAACCCCGCTATTTTGAACAAATAATTGTAGAAACTAAACAGTGTGTGACCAAAATTGTTGGATGGTATTTAGAATAATGGGCCTTATGGTCTAAAAACATCCTTGTTAGGGGCAAAGACCGAGGCATGGCCAAACTCTCCGTGAAACCTAAGCAAACCAAAAACAGTTGAGTTTACTTAGTTTGTACCATTGCCCCAAAATTGTAAGTGAAACCGCCCTCCACCCTTTTTGATATTCATGAATGGGTTGTAGGAAAAAGATCGGACTGCGACCACGTGTTCAAAATTTTGACGAATTCCTGGTTCCCTACTTCATTGAAATCCCCCTCATAACCCAAATTCCTTGAAGTGTGTTTGACCTACAACAAGTTTGACCAAAGTCCCTACGCAAAAAAACATCATTAGGCGCATAAATTTGACAAATTAATTCTACATTTTGATGACTTAGTGGCTTTGATACAACCAAAAGTACCATTTCTTATAGATTTATCACAATCAAAACTAGAAGGGTTCCTAGACAGCTAGCCCCCCACCTCCCTTGTGCACGTTGTCGCCATCAAACAGATTGGCCCCATAAACTACAAACAAAAACTTTGAAGAATCCCCCGACATGGTCTCTTGGTTGGCAAGAAAATGGATTCATGACCCTTTTAATACCCGAACCCAATAACCTTTAGATTTCTTCACCCCCTTAAGTTTGTGCTCAAAAAATTCATTGAGATAACCAAACCCCATCGCCAATAATAGCCTTTGTCGTGTCGTCTTCAAAAACCGGTAAATCAAAGCCAACCTTTTCACTACCCTCTCGGAATCGAACTGATTGAGGTGGTTGTCACTATGTATATTTCTTTTGGGGAGGCAGCTCGCGGAATACCACGTCACCAGAGGAAAACTTTTGTCCCTAGGCCCATCCGTGTATGATTCTGTCACCACCAAAGGCGTTGGTAGAGGGGTTTGGCACGAAATCCGTCGGGTGTTGAAACAATTGGTTTGGGGGCCTTGGGAAGACCCAAAAAGAGGGCTCCAGTTCCTTTTCTTTTACCACATGTTAAAGGGGTGGGCCCCCATCAATGTCTCTTTATTATTTTAGCCCAAACAAAACCCTTTGGGGCCCCTTTGTTTTTTCCGCACAATAGAAGCCCGGCTGACCTTCCATAGTGGGGACCTTCATCACATTCCCCATCCCTGGAAAACCCCCCGCCAAAAAATTCTTCCCTGCACAAAAATGATGGATGACTCCTTGGTTCAACATGACGTTTATCTACTAAGCCCCTTTAGTCTTTTTCTACCGTCCGGGGTTTTCCCAAAAATTCTTTGGCCCGATTTCTTCCTCTTTACCTATCTTCATCTTGTCGGTTTTTTCAACGATGTTCCAATCGCACCCAGACGCCCCGCCCTGAATCCTGCCTTCAAACTAAAGGCTATCATCACAAAATTTGAAACCCAGACCGAATACGTTTTATTTCCCAAAAAAAAGTTGACCGATATTTCAGTTGGCAGCCCCCCCCTCTACCCCCGGGCGGGAGCCGCGAGAACAGGTTGGTGGTACCCCGGGGTTTATTAATTTGGCACGGAATTAAAAATTCAGGGATCGTAGTTAGGAAATATTATCAGAGTTTCAAACACCACACTTTTTATATTAAAAAATGGGATAAAACCCATGTTTCCTTACGTATATTAAGGGGTAAACCCTAATTTATGAAAAACTAAACTCCTTTTATTTAGGTAACTTTTATAGCCATTTTCTAAGCCTTCAGTGTCTCCAGCTTGGCTTCTAATAGCTTCACAAGTTATTGAAATGGTTTTAAAAACTTTTTTAAACCGCAAGAAATATGGGAATGCATCCCCGTTTAATCAAACAAGTGTTTACACTTTCGTATTGAGAGATCCGCATTTACAATGTTTTATCTTCAAATTATCATTAGTATGTCAATCCTGATTTGGGTCATATTATTTGGGCCCCTGTCCCCAAATAGTAACGGTTCCTGTCCATTCCCGTGATGTGGGTAGTAACGGTATACAAAACCCTAACATACCGGCAGTAATTTTTAGAAACATATACTCATCACTGTTTAAGATAATTAAAGCATTTGAGGTTTTTGTAAAACAGTTTAACTCACAAAAAGTTTTCAAAAAGAGAGTACTCGCCTTGAAACCTTAGGTATTCCTACGGGAGTTTCGGGGGCAATTTTGTTACTTCTGGAATTTCTATTAAAATATAAATGCACTGTGTTAGTAAATTAACCAAGTCACTTTAACCATTCAACATGCGACAGAACCCAACGAACGTAGTCAGGCAGAGCCGACATGGTTGGCGTTCTAGATCGATCGGGTCGGGTGTCCATACAACACGAGATGGATTCCAAAGTAGTCGGGCAGAGCCTTGACATGGTAGGTCCTAAATCGGGTAGGGTAGTGAATTGTGTGGGGGTTAAGTTACTTAAAGGGCAGCGCTTCGCAGGTTTAGGGTTTAGGGGGTGTTTATCAGAAAAGTGGGGATACAGAGAGTACGATCAAAGAATTCGATCGAATGTGGACTGTCTTGTCCCAGACTTATTTATACCCGAATTTGAACTCCCCCAGGTCGCGCGGGATTCTGGGTCCCCTCTCGCGTGGCGCTAGAGACTCCTAGTAGGCGAGGTCAACTGGTCACAAGTTAGGATTGCCACATGACGCGAAATGGTGACCCCTCACCTGGCGTCTCCCGCGCGCGGGGAGATGACAGGGATCCTTGGTGTCGCTGGGTGCCCAGATCAGATTTCTTCATTTTTGCGTTAGGTTTCGTTGCGCGTGTCGGTCTTGGTTTCGGCTCGTTTTTGGGGTTATGGAGAGTTGTTAATCCTCCCCACCTTTTTTTAAATCTCGTCCTCGAATTCATTGGAATAGGTGTGGTATTTCCTTTGCATTTGACTCTGCTCCCATGTGTATTCTGGGTCCTCTTTGAATCCCTTTTACTTTGACCAGAACCAATCTCTTGCGTTTGAGATTCTTGATCTTTTATCTTCAATTGAATGGGTTTCTCTACAAATTAAGCTTCTGTTTACCTTACACTTGAAGAGGTTTATATGATTACTGCTAAAACATTTCTTAGATTACATACATGAAAGACATCATGTACCCCTGCCATTTCTCTTGAAATTGTAGCTGATAACTACGGCCGATGATCTTAAAAGGTCCAAAACCTTGGGCTTAGTTTTTCCTTTTTACAAAATCTTAAAACTCCTTTCCATGGTGAGCTTTTAATAGCATTTTATCTCCAACTTGAAAATTCCAAAGGTTTGCGATTTGTTATTACATAATCTTTTGAGATTCGGGTCGCTTTCAGTTTTCCTTGATTGAACTATTTATCAGTTGTTTCTTGCCGATTTCAGTACGAAAATTTTGCTTTTCTCCAATTTTTGCCCAAAATATGGTGTTCGGCATTTTCTCCAAGAGTGCTTCAAATGGTGCAGATTGTGCGATGATAACTATTGTTGTGGGAAAAAAACTCTATCAAAGGTAAATGTTCATCCCATTTTCTCCGAAGTCAATTACACAGGCTATAAGATATCTTCCATTGTTTGAATTGTCCTTTCATTTGGGACCATCTGTTTGGGGATGATATGTTTATTAGATTTAGTCTAGTTCCCATTGCTTTTTGAAAAACTTGTCCAAAAATGAGAAGTAAAACGGTGTCCCTGTCGACACAATGGACAAAAGGATTCCATGTAATGAAATTTTCATTTACTATCTTAGCTAGTTTTTCCATACTGAAGTTTCCTTCTTGGTAAGAAATGAGCAGATTTGGTTAACCTTTTCAATCACCGTTGTTTCATTCCTTTTATGTTAGTAGTTTGGTAACAAAGTCATTGTTATCAATTCCCATTTCCAAATCGGATTTCCAATTTGTTCCAACAGTCCTGAGGGTTTTTGATGTTCGGCTTTAACCTGTGAACATGTTAGACATTTAGAACGTGTTGTACTCCTTTTATTCCTATCCACCAAAAATTCTTTTTAAGTCTTTTTACATCTTATCACTTCCAGGATGCATTGTATACTTAGTCTTATGGGCTTCCTCCAAAATTAATTTTTTTAGGTTCCTTGGATAGGAATCCAATCTTTTCCTTATGGAATCTTCAAATTCCACCTGTTTTATCTCTAATTTTCCCTTAAAGCATTCCTTTTAATCCTTCAGCATTGTCCTTGATTGCTGTTCCTGTGTTTTTAATTTGCTCATTTAAATTCTATTGTTAGTTTAGTCTAAGTGGCGTTTTTTTTTTTGGCTTCTCATGATACTTTTGACTTAAAGCATAGCTACTGCGTTAGCTTTTCCTGCATGATATGATATCCCAATCTAATCACTAAGGATTTCCATCCATCGCCTTGTCTCATGTTTAAAATTCTTTTGTCCAAAGACATATCTTAAATTTATGACTGTGAATATACAAATTATACGTAAAGATGTGTCTAGAAATCTTAAGGGCAAAAATTATCGCCTAATCTAGATTGTGTAGTATAATTTTTCTTCATGCTTCTTAAGTTGCTAGAGACATAAGCCCTTACTTTCTAAGTTGCATTAGCACCAAACCATATCTATCTTAGGGGTCACAATGAATAGAAGTTTGTTCCTTCTGGAAAGTGGTATTGGGCGTTGGTTAACTCTTGCTTCAAAATTGAATGTTCTTCTTGTTGGTCCCCATTCAAATTTAACCGATTTGCAAGTTAGCTTGGTTAACGGGTGGCTATTCTAGAAAAAATCTTGAATAAAACGTCTATAATATCCTGCCAATCAAGAAACTTCTTATTTCCGTTGGTGTTTTGGACCCTTTCCCTTGGTAATTGCTTCGATCTTTGTTTTGATCCACATGAATTCCTTGTGGTTTACCAGATGTCCAAGAAATTGTCTTTTGTAACCGAAATTCACTTTTGAGAATTTTGCATAAAGCTTTCCCTTTTTACAATAAGAGTATACAAATGTTGATGATCTTCCTTATTTAAGTAAATTTTTGAATATATCTTAAAGAAATTATGAATTTATAGGTATGGTTTTAATTCCTGTTCATATTTTTCCTTTAAATGCAGGTGGGGCATTGGTTTAAAAACCCATTGGCATGAGAAATTATAATGACTGTACCTGTTCTGAAAGCAGTTTTGGAATGTCCTCTTCTGTACTTTCAACTGATGAATCCTGAGCGTAAGTCGATTTAGAAAAGAATCGGGCTCCTTGGGTTGATCGAACAAATCGTAATTTTGGAACGGGTACCGTTTTTTATTGTACTTTGTTCAATTCCGGTAATCAATGCACATAAGATTGATCCTCTTTGTTTGACAAACAACACGGTGCTCCCCATGGCGATGGATGGGTTTATGAAACTTTCTCTAGTAATTTTGTTGGTTGTTTCTTCAGTTCCTGCATTTTTGTCGGTGTAGGCGATGGGTGCTTTGGCAATCGGTGCGTTTGGTTTTTAGGTGAATTCTAAATTCAACCTTCGATCTGGCGGTAACAGGCAATTTTGGGGAAGACATTTGAGAATTAGATATTAAAGGAAAATCTTTTAATTTTTCTTTAGTGTTAATGATTACAAAATATATACACTATTCCTCCTTTCCGTGCTAGCTTGCAACTTTCTTACCAAGATGAACTTTGTTGATCTTGTCGACTTATCCCCTTTTTAATTGTGATCCTTTCGCCGATGGCACTTTTACTTCTATAGACTTGTGATCACATATTATTCTTGCTTGATTGGTACCAACCAACCATTTAACACACATCAAATCCAGCTAGAACCAAGGGGAAAAAGGTTAGAGAAAAATTATGATTAAAATTCCCTTTCTTTGGTCCTTGCGAATTTCATTTATTTGGATAGAAGACCCATTTGTGTACCCCACCAGACAGTTTTGGGAAGTTTGTTAATAGTTGATTAAGAAAATTGAAAAAGGAAGTATTGATGAAACTTTGGTTTCCACCAGATTCAAATATACTTTTGATAGACATCATTAATAAAAACGTAGGCAATCACATCCGGAATCATTTGGTTCCTCAGCGGTCAGCCGAATGCTCTGGCATTTCTCTTGGGTTCCTTCATATTTTGTTTGTTTTTTTGCCGCTAGAGCCGTTTTGGAAGTTGGTTTTAATATGACCGCTTCTCCGCAATTGTAGCACAACCTATTGCTAAATTTTTTGCAGTCTTCTTCCTTATGCCCTGGAAATTTGCAGAAATTGCAGTATGTAGAGCATTTCCTGAATGTTTTCCTTTTGGAGACTTAAAGGGGGGTAAGAAAAATTTTCCCCCCTTTCCCACGATTGGAATTATCTATCGTATTTTCCTGAGTGATCTTTTGGCGGTTCATTTTTGGTTTTCTTCTTGGTAGTCCCAATTATTGTCAAGGTGTTGGTAGCTCTACTGTTCTCCTTGGTTTGGGGGTCTAATGCTTTGACTACATTTTGATCTCATGATTAATCCCCGTTTAAGGGAGTTTAATACGGGGTTTCCGGTGGGTTTAGGGTTGGTACAATCCTGCAATTCAAAGAATGTGGTGTATATTCTCTGAATTCCCCCCGATCATTCTATGATTAGGAATTTAGTAGCAATTTGTTCATTTTATTAGGAGGAATAATTTCCTTCCAACTATTTCCTTAAAGTTGTTCCTTTCCTATGTTAACCCTGTACTTCTCTGGATAAAAGGTATTCCCCCCCACTCTAAAGTGCATCTTTAAAAAGATTAGAAGCATACATGAGTTTATTTTTTGACATTTACTTATTTGGGATTGCTTCTACTTTTCATCCAGGCAAGGCTAAAAATAGCTCCTTATTGATGAGATTTATCGTTTTGCATGAAAGAATTCTTTATAAGAAAAACCTATGAGGTTTTTCTTTTTTTGGAATTAGAGCTTGGATTAAAGTTCGTGTTTCCATTCCGCGTGTGATTTGCTTAGGGGTACCGTTTTTATTCCCGTTTCTGGAAACATTATTTTTGCCTTTTTAATGTATCGATAAATAAGGCAAAACATTTTGATTCCTTGGGCCACTATGGTTCGATAGCATTTTATTTTGGATCTCGTATTATTGATTAGGATTTCCGATTTTACCTCGTTTGACATCTGAATTGTAACATTTATCCGGTATTTAATATCACGAGTAAATTAAAAATCAACAACACAGGAACCAAAATGTGAGGTTGCGACTTTTATTTTTCATAAAATTTATATATGATCTATTACAAAAAAAATGGAATTAAACATTGTAACTATGCCGTATATATAGGTTTATACTTATTACCTATTTTAGTTATTTTTTTTTTTAAGTAACAAAATACACCACACAAAACCCAAATTTATTTTTATATATATATATATATATAGGCGTTGTTTCTTTGAACTACATCTCCCGCTCGCATATTTCCAGACGAGTTCTCTCCGATTTTGGCGAATTCGATTTCCTTCCTCCACCGTTCATCTCCAAGTTGGCAGAGTTCCTCCACATGTTATGGGTGATTGGGGCTGGCATTTTAGGTAAGGTGGAAAATAGTTTTATAGGGAAATTGGGGTTTTCTGTAGGTTCTGAATTGCCCCGTTGTTAGCCCCACCAGATCTAAAGGGTTTGGTGTGGGAATTAGGTATCTCATTGGGGTCAAAGGCTGGATTGGAATTGTTTCCCTGGTTCTTTCTAGGTTATGGTTTTGGGTTTGAAAAAAAGGGAAGTACGGTGGTTCTGGATTTGTACTTGGTTGAAATTAGTTCTCCTCCTCTTTCCAAACATGTGAAAATTAGCAAATTGTTTCCCCCCCCCCCCCCCCCCAAATTTCTCCCATAAGGGTTAACTTTGGGTTTCGGGATTTCTTCAGTTCTAATGCTATGGCTTGCTGTTGTGCTTGTCTATTCTTTTCCTTTCTCTTCTTTGGCTCTCTAACCAGCCTCTCTTTTTAGGGGGAAAAGGTTCTGCGTTTGTCTTGAAAAAAGTATCTTCGGAATCGGCAGTGTGTCGGTGATTGGCTGGGGTGTTCCTTCATCCATGAAGAATGAGGTAGGGGTGAAATAAGCGTCAGAAGTACCCCTGAAACATCATACTGAAACTAAAGAAGTTATAAATAACCAGAGAATAATATTTATTTAAATATAAGTAGAATTCCAGGTATTTCCTAACACAAAATTTGGGTTTGAATTTGGTTTTTAAAAGAAACCTAAATGGCTTAAACAGTGGCATAGCTCTGATACCACCTTCTGTCGCACCCGAACCCTACCCCCGGAGCGGGGGGCCGCGAGAAAGAGCGGTGGGGTCCAGTGTTTAAAAATTTGGCACAAATTTTTAAATATCAGGATCGAAGTTGGAAAAATTTCAGAGTTTCAAGCACCCACTTTTTTATTAAACAAAGGGAAAAAAACCCCTTTTCCATTACAGTATATAAAAGGGAAAACCAAAATTTAAAAAAAACAAAACCCCCTTTTTATTTGGAAACTTTTATGCCATTTTAAAAGCCTTCATGTCCCCAAAGGGTTTTTCATAGTTCACATAAGTTCCTGAAACGCTTTTAAAAACATTTTTCAGCAAGAAAACTGGCGAATGCCCCCCATTTAAAAAAAACAAGTGTTTCCCCTTTACAGTATTGAGAGATCGCATTTAAATTTTTATATCTACAAAATTATCA
Organism: Scalesia atractyloides; assembly: GCA_947069175.1. Classification (NCBI taxonomy): domain Eukaryota; kingdom Viridiplantae; phylum Streptophyta; class Magnoliopsida; order Asterales; family Asteraceae; genus Scalesia; species Scalesia atractyloides. The sequence continues at coordinate 79,099,314 of CAMTDV010000005.1, read as the reverse complement.
TTAGTTTGAACCCCTGATTCGGGTCTTTATTTGGGCCATGTAAATAGAAGGTTCGTCACTTCCCCGTGCGTGGCTATTTTGCTAAAAAACCCCAACTACCGGCAGTAAATTGAGAATAATATATAATCTTGTTAAGAAAAATTAAAAAGAATTGGGTTTTTTGAAAACATTTGATCAAAAAAAATTTACGAAAGGAATGACCCTTTTAAAACCTTAGGTTTCCCCTACGGGTTCCTGGGGAAAATTCTTGATTACTTCGGAAATTTTTATTTAAAAAAAAATGCAATGTGTTGTAAATTAACCCAAGTCACTTTAACCAAAAAAACCCAAAAAAAACTCAAGAATTTTGGGCCCCTAGACTGCGTTGGCGATTCTGATCGATGGGGGGGGGTGTCCATACAACAGAGATGGATTAAAAAAAAGATGGGCAGGCCTTGACATGTGTGGTCAAAATCGAGAGTTTTCAAAAAAGGGGGGGGATGAAGATACGATCAGAAATTTCGTCGAATTTGAGACGATTCCCCAGATGTCTATTTTTTCCCCAATTTGATTTCCCCGGGTCGGCGGGATTTGGGTCCCCTTTGCGTGGCCGGACACCTAGTAGGCAAAGGCAGCGGCAAAGTGTTTGCCCCATGGCGAGAAATGGGGAACGTCCCCCGGGCGTCTCCGCGCGTCGCGGGGATCCCCGGGACCCCGGGCGTGTCGCCTGGGATCCCCCGATAGATATCTTGTTTTTCGGTGGGTTTTTTGTGCTGCCCCGGTTTTGGTTTAGGGCCCTTTTTGGGGGGTTATAGAGATTTTTTTCAAAAATTGTCGGGCCCGTAGGAGTTAGAAGATGATGATTTTGGAATTTTCCATGGAACCCAACAAAACGAGACCCCTTTAAAACCCTTCCAAAACCCCCAAAACTATTGCAAAGAGAGTATCCCGAATTTGGAAAAAAACCCTTTAATGCTCGTAACAACGTTTTCAAACAAAAAGTTTCCCCACTCCAAACCCTTCGCCCCGGAAAAAAAGAGCCAAATAAATTTTTGAATTTTTGGGGGTTTCCGGTTTGACTCTTAAAAACAAAGGATAGTTTAAACCCATATAAAAAAACCCAAAAAAAACCTTCGGTCCCCCGCCACAAAAGGGAGTTTTGACCTTCCAGAAAAGAGAGGTCCCCTTTCCCTACCAACGTGGATGATACACAATGATTTGGGGGAACCCAAGACATCATCAGCAGTGAGTGTTTTTTCCCTTCCCCTTTTCTTGGTTTCTAGCCCCGTAAGGGATCTGAAAACCCCCCACCATGCGAAAAATCCCTTTTATTTTGTTAGTTGGTGTGGGATTTTGATCTTTGGGCTTCCCAATCTCCCCCTTGCACCCCCGGTTTTATAAATAATTTTTTTTGGTTTTTTGGTCTTTTTGGCCATGTGACGGTGAGTTTGTTATGATCTTTATGTGTTTGGCAGTAAGCAAAAAATTTCCCCCTTCCCCCCAGTACGATAAACCAAAATTTTTCCCCCAATCTTTCTTTTTAGAACATACGCATTGTGTGCGCCCCTGTGGGGGAAGGTCGCCAAAGGAGGGTTGGGGGACCTTTCTAGGAGGTTTTGAACCGGAAAGTATTTCTACTTCATCTCTCTTTGTTCCTAGTATTGGACCTCTGCCAGGGAATTCCCCCAACATCCCCTTGCTCTCCCCCTCATTTTAGCCCCTCTCGCTTTTTTCCTTGCTTTATTTGGGGTGGAGCATTCCTTAATGGTCATTAAAAAAGAGTTAAAAAAAGAGTTATAGGGGTTAACATGGGCTTGTTGGGGGGGAAATAAGAAGATTAACCATGGAGTAACATTGGTTTGTGTTTTTGGGTTCATACAAAAAAAAATTTTTTGGGTTCATTCCTTTTTTTTTAAAGGTTTTCTACTAAAAATTTAAAAAGAGTGGGTTCGCATGAACCCGCCCCCCTTTTTTGTGACCCAATGATTCCATAAGTTTAAAAAAGGGGCATTTTTAATGGGAGAAACAAAAAAAAAGGGGAGTGTATTGAAAAACCATTTTCGCAAAACCCCAAATCCCCAATTTGCAAACCTTTTTTAAAAAAATTTTTTTATATTTCAAAAAAAAGGGCTCGAAAAATTTTTTTGATTCAAACAAAAAAAAAAAAAACTTTTTGGGAAATTTTTAAAAGTAAATCTTTGGGAAAAATTGAACCCCAAGTTACGGGACACCCTTTAAAATAAGTCCGCAAAGGTGATTTTAAAAAAACTTAGATGCACCATAATATGTTGCACACTCACGCCCCCCCAAAAAAAAGAAACGTTCTAAGTTTAAAAATTTTTTAAAAAAAATTAGAAACATCGGGGGGCAGGGAAAACATCCGAAACGACTGAACACCCCGGAAGATTCTACACAACAAAGAAATATGGAGGCATCAAGAATCTCTAAATTTGCAAAAATTTAGATTGGATTTTTGTACAAAAAAAAATTAAGAACATTTCAGTTTTTAGATAATCAGATCAGGGGAACTAGATATATAAAAATTAGATGGTCTTTTTTAGTCCCCCCAAAAACACCTTGTAAAGCCCCTTATATTATCCTTGAAAATTTTTTCCTTTGAGAAAATTAAAAAGTACCCTTTTTATTTTTATTTAATTTTCCCCCTACAAACCCCAAATTAAAACCGACCCCCAAGGTTTTTCTTAGATTAATCTAAGGCGTCCCGGGGCCCCCAAAAAAACACCCCTGACAAAATGCTTATTCGACTATTTAAATTTTTTATTCCACAAATTTTTTTCCCTTTCCCCTATTTGTGCCATATGCATATATTCAACCCCCCTGTTTTCACTAATTTTTTAAAAAAAATTTTCTGGATTTTTTTCTAAAAAAAAAAAAACCTGTATATTGCGGGATTTGAACTCCCCCCTTTTATTTAATATTTTTTTATACACTTTTAAATTTTTCAACGAAATTATTGAAAAGGGAAAAAGTAACCCCTTAAGGTCAAAGCTTTGGAAAAAAAAGCTTAATGATGAAGGAAGGCTTTTGAAATTTGTAATTTTAAGGGTTTTTAAACAAGTGTTTTTAATTTTTAAAATATGGATGCGCAAAAGCTTTTTTATGTTTTTCCCAAAATGCTACCGGGTTTACAACGTTTTTTTTTTTTTTAAGTTTAAGTCCCAACACGGGGTTTTTTAAACTTTAAACCAAATTTGTTAATACCAATTAAATTTTTTTTAAGCAAAAAATTTAGGCATTTTTGGGTCGTTATAATTTCTTTTGAAGAAAATTTTCTAAAAAAATTCCCCAAAAATTTTTTTTTTAAAATCTTATTTTTTGAAAATTGTGAATTTTTTTTGGGAAAATTTTTTACTTTTTAAAATTTTTAAAGTTTATATTTTTATATTTTTAGCTAAAAAAATTTTTTAAATTTAGGAAATTTCAATTTTTAACGATTTTTTGACTATATTAAGGGTACAAATTTAAAATTACATGTAAAACCCAATTTTAAAAAATAAAAAAAACTTGATAACATCACTATGTTGATTTTCTTTTAAAAAAAAAAAAAATCAGTATGTTGTTTTCTTGAAAAAATAAAAAAAGGAGTCTCCCCCCTTTTTGCAATATTTAAATTTTTTGGGGGGGGGTAGGATTGGGGGAAAATTTTTTTCCCTTAAAAATTTTGCAAAAAATTCGACTGCGATCATAATGATAGTTTTAATAACAAATGTTTAGTTGGAGGCTGTTTTTTTTTAAAAGGGGTTTGAAATATTGGTCGGGTTTGGGGGGTAAAATTGTGTTATTAAGTTTGTGTTTATTGCTTTTTTTTTTTGGGGTAAGTTATATAATTTGACTTCAAAAAGTTGGTCATGTAGAGCTAGATTGAGAATGCATGGCGATCGATGGATTGCGAGTCACTCTTGTTTTTGTCGGGAAAACAGATGATCGGAAAAAAGGGGAAAGGGGGGAAAAAATCCTTTTGGGAAAAAAAGAATTCGTACAAAGGCAACCTGGTGGTTTTAAACCCGTACCCCGAGCTCATGACACGGTACTGAAAAATGGCTTTTTTGGGTTAATATAACGATTTCCCTTTGGTCCGGTATTTTTTTAAAAATTATTTTTAATTTTTTTTCGATCTCTTTTGATTTTGATGCTAATGGTATGTGTGTGTTTAAACAGAAACTTAAAAGATTTAAAATTGGTTTGTGAATTTGTTCAAAAAAAAACCCACCGTTTAAGGGTTTTATTTTAACCCCCAAAAAAAGATGTGGGGTTTTTTAAAGGAAAAAGATGCATCCCTAATTTTAAAAACCCTTTGCTTTTGGGCATATTTAGATAAAACCTCTTGCTAATTTTAAAAAACAAATTTTAGATATGACTTTTTTTAATGGGGCTTTTTTTCCCCCAAAATAATATGTTGGAGTTTTGAAGGATTGGGTTTGGGGGTTTTTAGCTACGGATTATTGAGAAAGAGGGTTGTAAGATGTATTAAAATGCTAAGGGGGAAATTTCATGCGGTTTTGTTGTCTTCTTTTTCATAATAACTTTCAAAAAAAAAAATTGATATAATAAGTAGTTTTTGGGGAAAATTTTTTTTGGGGAAAATTAATGACATTTGTTGTGGTTTTTAGGGTGAAAGGGGTTTAACTCAAGGTAAGAAAATCATTTATAGACCTCTTTGAAAAAAGCAGGGCCTTAAACCCCCGAAGGGAGATACTTTGGGTTTTTTTTGGGTTTTTTGTTGATTTTATTTTAAATTTAAAATTTTTTTTGGGGAATTGATCTTTTTATCAATTTTTAAAAAAAAAAAATATTTTACGATTTCCTTCGCCTCTGTCAAGATAGATTCGTTTCATTTTACAAAAGGCCAAAAAAAAACCAATAAAAAAGGGGAAAAACCGGGGCCTTTTATCTTTTGTCAACAAAAGGGTTTACCAAAAATCTCAACCCCCCACCCAAGGGGCTTGAAGCGAATTCAAAAAGGGGAGCACATTATTCTTTATTTTCTTTTAGCAAAGTAAATCTTTATCCAACGCAAGTTTTAAGAAAATAAATTAAAAAAAAAGTTTTCTTGTTTATTTATTTCAAAACTCTTAACGTTTGTTTTTTTGTGTTTTTTTGGTTTTGGGGGATTTGAATTGTTTTTTATTTTTTTGCTTTTTTTAATTGCCCCTTTTAAAATTTAAAATTTTTGGGGGGGGGTTTTTTAAAATTAAACAAAACATTTACACGAACCCGAATTCTCGGGGGTAATCCCCTTTTGTTCAAAAATTTTATTTTTGGGGGATTTAATTCCCTTTTTAAAATGTTTGGTCAAAAAATTTGTTAAAATTTGGGGGAAACCCTTCCCCCTTCTTTTTTGTATTTGGTGACATATTAAAATTTGGAATTGAGTATTTTTTCCCCCAAAATTTTCCCCTTAACTAACAAATTTTCGAAATTTTTTTTATTTTTGGGGGAAGGGAAAATTTTAAAATAAATTCAATAGTCTTTGAGGGGGGTTTTTGGGTCATGCACCCCCCAAAAACGCCCCCCTTCATTTTTCCAAACCCCCGGACATCTCTTGCCCCCACCGACTCAACCGCTTTTTTACTAAACGAATGCATCGTATCGAGCGACCCACTTTGTATGACCCAAGAACTGACGTAGTTTTAAAGGGGCTCGGCCGCCCCCCCATTGTTTCGACCCCAACACAAGCCTGCTGAGATCGAAAAAGTATCGACCCCAACCCGGGGTCGGGGGCGCCCCGAAAGGGGGTTTAACCGAAGGGCCTGTTGGGAATTCGTTAAAAAGACGTTTAACTCACACTAAATGTTTGGTATTGTCATTTTAACCCAAAAAACCATTTTTCTTTTATAATTTTATATATATATATATAACCATACCCCATAATTTTCATATATATATATATAGGAAGAGTTTAAAAAGGGAAGCAAAAAATTTTTCCGGGGAGAACCGTGAAAAACGAATAAAAAAACAACAAAAATTTGGGGCAAAAAAATTCAAATTTAAAATTTTTTTTTCATTTCATTATTATTCAAATAAAAAAGTTAAAAAATTTTTTTTACTTTTTAAAATTTTTGAATTCGAAAATTTTTTTTTCACATGGTAAGTTTGTATTTGTTATATTTACAATTTAAAAAAAATTAATAAAGTGTTTTGTGGAAAAAATGAATTTTTTGGTTGTAAATTCTTATTTTGTGTTGTTTTTAATTAAATGAGGTTTGTATTTTAAAAAAAAATTTTTATTGGTTTTCTTTTCGTTCTCACGGTTTACAATATTTACGTTCTCAAAAATAACCAAATATTTTATATATTTATATTTTATATATATTAATTTTAAAATTTTATATAAAAAACTTTAAAAATTTAAAAAAAACCTTTTTAAAATAAAAAAATAAAATTTTTAAAAAATTTTAAAAAAAACCCCTTTTTTTTTAACACATTCTCTAATTTCTCATGTTGTTAAGTGGGGTATGGTGGGCGTGACTTTTTTGGGGATGGGAAGTGGACTTTTGGGGGGGGGAGTTTTGGGTTTGTTGTTTTTGGGGAGTATGGTGGGTTGACTAACCCCCTGGGGTTTTTTTTTTAATTTTTTTTAAAAAAAAAAACAAAAATAAAACAATCCCAAAAAAAATTTTTTAAAAAATTTTCCCTTTTAAAAAATTTTTAAAAATTTTAAAAAAAGGGGGACAAATCTAAAAAAAAAAATAAAATTTTAACATAAAAAAAACCCCAAAGCGTTAGGTAATTTTAAAAAGGCCAAAATTTCAAAAAAATTCCGTCCCCTTTTTCCCGGGGGTTTTGATTTGGGGCCCCCCAACCCCCCGGGGGGCCCCCACTTTTCCCCCGCCCGGGCGCTGTGTACACGTTTAAAAACCCGGGGGGGGGCTTCGGTGTAGTTCGAGCAGGGGGGTTGGCAGGTTTAGATTGTGTCGGTCGTTTCCCCCCCTTTTGCCGGTATCGCGAAAGCTTCCACCCCCAGTTGTGTCACGGGTTTGCGGGCCTTAACAGTCCCAAAAGTCGTTTTAGTGCTATCTCTTCTTGTTTTTCCCCCGGGCCCCCATTTCAAGTGTTTTGGGGGGGGATTAGTGAAAGGGCAGGCGGGATGGTTAGCGGGAAAAGGGCAGGCGTGGGGGTTTTTTTTGACATCCCGGTTTTCAAATCTTAAACGTACTTACGGTTATTCATTCCCCGCAAAAATTTATTTGGGTTTTTAAAATTTCACGTTCGAAAAAATTACGATAACTTGGGGAATTATCCAAAGGAATTTCGTGTTATGTGTATTAAGTTTATAAATTTGGTGAGTTATTTTGCCTGTTTCGAAAATTGTGATTTGTAGATAAAAATTTTTATGAAATTTGATAACGAAAAAAAACCCAGCCCCCGAAACAGTGAACCCCCCTTTTCCCGCGACTCAAGGGTTAACCAAAAAATTTTGGGGTCAAGTTTTTTTGACCCAAAAAGGGGCCCCCCAAAATGCGGGCCCCCGGGGCACCCAACCCCAAACCCCCTTTTCCCCCTTTTTTTTTCCCCCTTTTTTTTTTGCTGTGTTTTTTCAAAAAAAAAAACACAACCCCAAAACCCCAGTTCCCAAAAAAGTCGACGGCAGCCTCCCCATCCCCCCCTTTGGGCGCAAAAAAACCTTTTTTCCCCCCTTTTTTTTGGCGCGATCTTTCCCCATCGATTGACTCCCCCTTGTTTTCGGATATTTTTTTTTCATTGTTAAAGGTTGAGTTTATCATTGTTTGGGAAAGTTCTAGGTTTTTTAAAATCTTTTATCATTTTAGAATGTAGTGGGGAATCCCATCGAAGGTGTCGAGTTTAGTTCGATAAATTATGTATTTGCGATTATGATGTTAGTGGGGAACAAAATATTAGGGTGCGTTTTGTGATAAAAACCATTTATATTAGGGGGTTTGCAGAGTATGAGGTTTCAAGTATTTTTATTTATAAATTTTTTTTATCGGGTTTGTTAAGTATCGATTTTTTAAGGTGGAATTGCGCGAAATGCTGAAAAAAAAAGGGTGCTGATTTGGGGTTTACAGCCAACTTTTATTTTTGTAACTTGGTTATTTTTTTATCGGGAAAAAAGGGTTTTTTGAAGCCTAAAAAATTTGGGGGTTTTTTAAAAAAAATTTAATGGCGCTGGATTCATTTTTTTTGAAGTCGTTTGATTTTTTAAAAGGGGAAATTTTAATTCAGTAATGAAATGTAAAAAATTTTGAAAATTTGTTAGTTTTTTAAACGAGTCGGATCTAAAAATCTGTAGGAGTCGAATCACAAAGTTTGTCAGAATGGTTGGGAAAAATTTTCCGGGGAAAAATCCCCCTAAAATTTTTTGTTAATTGGACGAACGGTGATTTTTAAAAAAATTTTCCCCCCGGACGCAGTAAAAGGACGAATTGACTGAAACCCCGTATTTAATATTTTTGAAAATTTGGGTTTAAAGTGTTAGGACTTAAAAATTTTAAATTTAAAATTCCCATTTATATTTTACCTTTGTAAAAAAATTTGGGAAATTTTTTTTAATTGGAAAAATTTTAAAAAAAAGCGAAAAAGCCTAATTTTAGTTTTTTAAATGAAATTGTAATAGGAATGTGGACCAAAGTGTTTTGGTTTTAATTTTTGTTCATGATGGTAGGTTTGCACTATGATGGTTGATATACTTGAAGTGATTTGATTTTAGGAATTTTATTGTATTACCGTTTTGTGTTTTTAGTATGGGGGTTTGTATCAGGGGTTCACCCAAAATAACGCTAAATCATTGACTTGTTAGGGAAAATTAGCGGCCCCCTCATTTGAAAATTGTGTTAACAAACCCGGAGCAAAAAAAGGGAGTTAAAAGGCCCCCAATTTTATGGTTTTTAAAAAAAGGGGGAAAACGGGGAAAACTCAAACTCTATCTCTTTCTTTTATACGAAATTAACTCATTAAATATTCTTTAAACTAAGTTAATGTTTTAAGGGGTTTGGTACTAAAAGCTTTTATCAAAAATTTCCCCGAAAAACTCTCGGATGTTAGTTTTGGGGGTTTGATGGGGGGGGAAATTATAAGTAGTACTATGGGCCGAAAACCCCCCCCGAGTGGTGCGCGGGGCCGGGGTATGGTAAGGGTTTGAAAAATTTTTTGGCCCCAACTTTTTTAGGTCAGTGTTTTGGGGGGAAACGGAGGCAACGTCAGTTCGTTTGGGAAAAATTACGTGACATAATTTAGGTAGAAACTAATGTTAAAAATTTTAAAATTTACTTTCACAATATTTTTGGGGGGTTTGGATAATAAAACCAAAAACTTTTTTTTTCCCCGGGGTTTGGAAAAATTTGGAACATCTTTTTAAATTGGGAAAGGAAAAAAGGAAACCCCTCAGTATTATTCCGGGGGGGGAATAATGGAACAAAACTTTTATCCCGGGTTGGGGGAAAAGGGGGGGGAAAAAAATTAAAACCCCCAAAAAAGAATTTTTAAAAAAAACCTTTGGGAAACTCACTTTTTTTTAATTTTTGACCTTGTTTCTTTACAGTTTTAGGAGCTAGGGTTTGGGTTTGCATCACTTGCATTGATCAAGAAATCTTTTTTTTTTCGAGTTCATTTAAAAATTGTTTGGGTTTTTTTTTTTTTTTTGGGTTTTTTGTTGGGGCCGTTCCTTTACTTTACTTTAATGCTTTTCCGCTAAATTTTTTAAAAAATAAAAAAATTGCAAAATTGAAAAACCAAAAAAAAAAATCTAAAAAATTTAAAATGAATTTTTAAAAAAAAAAGATTTTTTTTAAAAAGATTAACAAAATTTTTAAAAATTTTTGGGTTTTAGTGTTCCCCCTTTGGTTTGTTCCCCAACCCCCCGGTAAAAATAAAAATGGAAATTGAGGGTGTGAAGATTTTTGGGGGAGAGCCCCTTTTTTTGAGAACCGGTTTTTCATTTAAAATAGACCCAAATATAGCTTTATTACCGAATAGACGTAGTTTGGCACCGAACTATTTTTTCTTTTTTTGTGGTCCCCCAATGTGTTAGTAAAATATGTCATAATAGAATGAAAGCAATTGTAAAATAACAACCCCCCAGGCAAAAAAATATCATCAAACATCCCCCAAAATTTCGCAAAACCCAAAGGGGGCGGGAAAAACCTATGGTGGAACCCCCCAAAATGGGTGGGGGGACTCGCTCAATGCGAGGGAAAAAAGGGCGGCCCCCGGGGGGGGGCGTCCTCCGCCCGACCCTCCTATGCCGGGCCCCCCCGGGGTTTAAAAAGTTAGAATTTTGGGGGAAAGACCTACTTAGAATAGAAAGAAGGGAAAAAAAAAATAGAGGAAAGCATGAACCATCCCGCACAGGGGTGGAAAGATTAAAAAAATTAAAAAGGTAAGATGGATCGCCGAGGAAGAGCAAAAAGAGAGGGAAAAAATCGTAAAAATTTGGTAGAGATCTTGTGTGAAACAGTAAAAAGGGGATGGGTCGAGACAGGGGTCCTTGATCTAGTGGAGGGAAATTTAAGAACTAGAAAAGAATTTTTGGGACCCCTTTCAGTACCCACCCCACCCGGCCCCCCCAGTGCCGGGGAAAGGGAAAAAGGGAGGGTCAGAGGAGGGGTCCCGGGGGGGGACCCCCCCGTAGAAGTGGGGAAACGCCCCGAGGATGATGGAAAAATTTGCGACATGGGGGATGGGACGTAGAAGATGAAGTTCGTTAATTTTTTGCTTTCCTTCAGCAATTTTTTTTTTCCCCCCCTTTTTTAAAACTTGAGTTTTATAGTAAACTGATATGTTTGGTTTGGGGGTTTTTTAAGACTTGAAATTTTTTTTTAAACGAAAAATTTCCCCTTTTTTTTTTTAATTTATTTGGGTTGACATAATTTGGGAAATTTTTTAAATATGGAATAATTAAATTTATTGGATATATGGGCTTTCAGTGTTTTTTTTTTGTTTATTTGTCTTCGAAAAAAATAAAATGGCAATTTGGGGGCGGGAAACCCCCAAAATGAGCCCGAAGAATTAGCCGTATTTTCCCCAAAAGAGTGAATGCATTAGCGGGTGGGTTTAATTTCCAAAAGGCAGGAACATTTTTAAATTTTTCATGGGGAAAATTTTTTAAAAATTGGGCTAGTAGAAAATTTCCCCGCTGATTTTGTCCTTTGTCCCAAAAAGGGGGGGGTTTTTTTAACCCCCCCCAAAAGTTTCCGAAACAAGGAGCAAAAATTTAGGAGGGAAGGAACCCCCGGGTGGTCCCTTGGATTGAAAAGTTTGAATCGTGTTCGAAAAAAGAATTGTTTTGGGGGCCCCAAAAAAATAAGTATTTGCCCCCAAATTGGAGGATGGGGGTAATTGGGGAATGCCCCCTCCAAAAAAAGGGGGGCTTATTGCTGCAAAAAAAAATTTGGGGGGTGATTTTAAGGCCCCCCTCAAAGAGGGTATGTCCCCGAGAAGGGGGGTTAAAAATTGGAGAAAAAAAATTTTTGGGAAACCCCAAAATGGTGGGATTGAATATGTCCCGATCTGGCCAACACCGTGGAGAAACGACTCGAGTTTTACCTTGTGGGTCTGGTCCCCGAGATCCAGGGTATGGTAATGGCTAGCAACCCTACGACTGAACATCAAGCAATCAGGTTGGCACACAAACTCACTGATAAGGCGGTGGAACAAAAGAAGTTGCCATCTCGGGGTACGACTGAGTTGCCCCTGATAATAAAAGAAAGTTTGAAGACTCGTCTGCTCGACAATCTTCGTCAGCCCAGTCACAACAAGGGAACCAGAAACGGTTCAATAATTTCAACAGTCACCGGGGTCACAATAATCAGCCCGCTAACAACAACCAGAACACAAGCGGCTATGTAGGTCGAAAGCCGCAGTGTAATCGCTGTAACCTTCATCATCACGGCCCTTGTGCCGGAAATCGCTGCCAACGATGTGGCAAGGTGGGCCATGCGGCAAAGGATTGTCGCGTGGAAATCATGTCCCGACAAAATCAAAATCAACCCAAGGTTCAGCAGCAGGGTATTAACCGGGGGTGTTATCAGTGTGGTAGCACTGCCCACTTCAAACGAGACTGCCCACAGCTTCGTAACAACAACAACAATGGTGGGAACAACAACAACCACAATAACCACAACAACAACAACAATGGAAATGGTGGCACAGGAGGTGCCAAGGGGCGTGCATTTACGCTGGGCCGCGGAGAGGCCAGAAACGACTCGAACGTGGTCACCGGTAAGTTTCCCCTTAATGAACATTTTGCTACTGTGCTTTTTGATACGGGTGCAGATAGGAGTTTTATATCTGAATCTTTTAGGAAGAACCTAAATCTCACGCCCAAACCCCTAGAGGCCCCTTACGTCATAGAACTAGCCGATGGTAAATCTGTAGATGTGACCCATATAGTATCCGGCTGTCAACTCAAACTCGCGGGTCACACCTTTATCATTGATCTGATGATAACTACCCTGGGTAGTTTTGACGTGGTAGTCGGAATGGACTGGCTATCCGACGTCCGAGCTGAAGTTCTCTGTTTCGAGAAATCTATCCGTATTCCGCTCTCTAACGACGAAATCTTGACGGTGCAAGGCGAGAAGGCAGGCGCCGTCACAAACATCATCTCTTACATGCAAGCACAGAAGTATCTTCGGAGGAAGAACTCCTTTGCTTTGCTCGCACTGGTTACCGGACAACCTAAGGACGAGAAACGTATAGAAGACATCCCGTCGTCCGTGATTTTCCCGATGTATTTCCAGAGGAGTTACCTGGCCTTCCGCCACATCGACAAGTGGAGTTTGAAATTGGATTGGCGAACCATGCAACTCCTATCGCCAAGGCCCCATACCGCTTAGCTCCAGCCGAGCTGCAAGAGCTGTCTACCCAACTTCAGGAACTGTTAGAAAAAGGATTTATCCGACCTAGCACTTCGCCATGGGGAGCTCCAGTCCTTTTTGTCAAGAAGAAGGACGGGACCTTCCGCATGTGCATCGACTACAGGGAACTCAATAAGGTTACTGTCAAGAACCGATACCCGTTACCTCGCATCGACGATCTCTTCGACCAACTTCAAGGGTCAAGCTACTACTCTAAGATTGATCTACGGTCCGGTTATCACCAGCTACGCGTCAGGGAGGAGGATATCGCTAAGACGGCATTTCGTACTCGGTATGGCCATTATGAGTTCTTGGTCATGCCCTTCGGTCTCACCAACGCACCCGCGGTGTTCATGGACCTCATGAACCGTGTGTGTAAACCATATCTCGACAAGTTTGTCATTGTGTTCATCGATGACATACTCATCTACTCTAAAGGTGAAGCAGAACATGCTGAACATCTACGATTACTGCTGGAATTACTTCAACAGGAGAAACTATATGCCAAGCTTTCAAAGTGTGATTTCTGGATTCGGGAAGTTCAGTTCCTCGGGCATATCGTAAATGAAAAGGGTATCCACGTCGACCCCGCCAAGATTGAAGCTATCAAAAACTGGGAAGCACCCAGGACACCGACGGAGATCCGCCAATTTTTGGGTTTGGCGGGTTACTACAGACGTTTCATCGAGGGATTTTCAAAGATCGCGCAACCGCTTACCACCCTCACCCAGAAAGGCACCAAGTATGCTTGGGGTGACAAGCAGGAAGCGGCATTTCAATTGCTGAAGCAGAAGCTTTGCAGTGCACCCATTCTGTCCTTGCCGGAAGGGACAGATGATTTTGTAGTATATTGTGATGCTTCCATTCAGGGATTGGGATGCGTACTCATGCAACGTGATAAGGTCATCGCGTATGCGTCCCGACAATTGAAGGTTCACGAGAAAAACTACACAACACACGACTTGGAATTGGGAGCAGTGGTGTTTGCGCTTAAAATTTGGAGACACTACCTATATGGAACAAAGTGCACAATCTATACAGATCACAAGAGCCTCCAACACATCTTTGACCAGAAGGAGTTGAACATGCGACAGCGTCGCTGGGTCGAACTCTTGAACGATTATGAATGTGCCATTCGGTATCACCCGGGTAAGGCTAACGTGGTAGCTGATGCCCTCAGTAGGAAGGAGCATTTGAAACCTCATCGGGTACGAGCACTGCAGTTCACTATTCATTCGGGGTTACCCGAACAGATACGTGACGCGCAGTTAGAAGCAATTAAGGAAGAAAACATCAAGGCCGAATCGGTGGGAAAAATGGAGCGCGATTGGGAAGTAAAACCCAATGGAGCCCGGTATTTCATGAATCGTATATGGGTACCTCTCTACGGAGACCTCAGAAAGCTAGTCATGGACGAAGCTCACAAATCCCGATACTCTGTCCATCCTGGTTCGGATAAGATGTATCAAGACCTTAAAGTTGCGTACTTGTGGCCCAACATGAAGGCGGATATACCCACCTACGTGAGCAAGTGTTTTGACTTGTGCGAAAGTCAAAGTAGAGTACCAGAAGCCATCGGGGCTACTCCAACAACCTGAGATCCCGGTGTGGAAATGGGATCAGATCTCAATGGACTTCATTACTAAACTCCCGTGAACTTTGGGTGGTTGCGATACCATCTGGGTAATTATGGATCGTTTAACTAAGTCCGCACACTTTCTAGCGATTAAAGAAACAGATAAGATGGATAAGTTGACTCGCATCTACATTAAGGAAGTAGTTTCTCGGCACGGAGTGCCAACGTCCATCATCTCAGACAGAGATGCTCGTTTCACGTCCAACTTTTGGCAGTCACTTCAGAAAGCGTTGGGTACACGCTTGGACATGAGCACAACTTATCACCCTCAGACTGATGGTCAAAGCGAAAGGACCATACAGACCTTGGAAGACATGCTTAGGGCATGCGTGGTAGACTTCGGGAATAGTTGGGAAATCCATCTGCCTTTAGTGGAATTCTCGTATAACAACAGTTACCATACGAGTATATCGGCAGCACCGTTTGAGGCATTATACGGTCGTAAATGTAGATCACCAGTCTGTTGGGCAGAAGTCGGTGACAGTCAACTCACAGGCCCTGAGTTGATACTTGAGGCTACTGAAAAGATTGTACAAATCAGAAACCGCATGGCGGCGGCACGAGATCCCACAGAAAAGCTACGCTGATCAACGACGCAAACCACTCGAATTTCAAGTAGGCGACCGCGTCCTACTGAAGGTGTCACCCTGGAAGGGTGTAATCAGTTTTGGGAAACGAGGAAAACTAAACCCACGGTACATAGGCCCGTTTGTGATCTTGAAACGTATTAGACCCGTAGCTTATCAATTAGACCTTCCTGCCGAACTCAGTGGAGTTCACAACGTTTTTCACGTGTCAAATATGAAGAAGTGTCTATCAGATGAAACCCTAGTCATTCCATTGGATGAGATTCAAGTGGATGAACAACTGCACTTTGTGGAACAACCTATCGAGATCATGGATCGTGAGATCAAGACTCGAAGGCACAACAAGATTCCGATCGTCAAGGTTCGTTGGGACTCTAAGCGTGGACCGGAGCTCACATGGGAAAGAGAGGACCAAATGAAAAGAAAATACCCACACCTCTTTGCAGCTGAGCAGCAAGCTAACAATACCACCAACTAAATTTTCGGGACGAAAATTCTTTCAACATGGGGATGATGTGACAACCTGGGAATTTCTGGTAATTTCTTGTACCATTGTTAACGAACTAAATCTTTGTGCGTTGCACTCTAAACCTGTATGTTGCATTCTAAACCGCGTTTACTCAATTTTCGGGATGAAAATTCTTTCAACATGGGGATAATGTGACATCCCGGTTTTTCAGATATCTTAAACGCACTACTTCACGGTTATTCATTCCTACGCTAAATTGATTCGGAGATTTAAATTGCACGTTCGAAATAATTACGATAACTTCGTGAACTTATCAAGTGAATTACGTGTTATGTGTATTAAACGTTTATAAGTTTGGTGAGTTATTATGCCATGTTTCGAATTCGTGATTTGTAGTTATAAAAATATATGTATGATAACTAGATATACGAATCGAACCGAGCCGCGAAACGAGTCGACCTCACTTCCTTGCGACTCAAGGAGTTAACCAAAACTTGAGGATCAAGTTTTAGACCCAAACCGACCCACCCCAAACCCGTGCGGCCGCGAGCACCCAACCGCAAATCCTTTCTCATTTTCTTTTCCCTCTTGCACTATATATGCATGTGTTATGTTTCAAAAACAAAACACACACACAAACCCTAGTTCCAAACAAGTCGACGGCAGCCTCCTCATCCCTCTCTCGGTCGCAAACAGCCTTCCCACTTTCCTCTCGGTCGCGATCTTCATCATCATCCGATTCGACTCCCATCTAGTTCTCGGATCATTGATCTTCATTGTTAAAGGTTAGAGTTTATCATTGTTTGCAAAGTCATAATAGGATTTATAAACTCTTGATCATGCTAGAATGTAGTGGTAGAATCATTATCATGAAGGTGTACGATGTTTAGTTCAATAAATTATGCTAGTTTGCGATTATGATGATTAGTGGAATCAAGAATCATTAGGCTGCGTTTTGTGATAAAAACCATATATGATGATTAGGGTTTGCATGAGTATGATGTACATGATGATATATGATTGATAAATCTGTTCTTGATCGTTTATAGTTAACATATCGATTGTTTAAGCGTGTTATATTGCGACGAAATGCTGAAATCAGGATGCTGAATGGTGTTTACAGCCAACTTCAACTGGCTGTAACTTGGTTATTATTTATCGAAAAAACGGATTTTCTGAAGCCTGAAACGTAGATTTTTGAAAAACGCTTCTAATGGCGCTGGATTCATATTTTTCTGAAGTCGTTTGATATTTTTAAGTGGCCAATTAAGTTCAGTAACTGAAGCTGTGAAAATTCTGAAAATTTGTTAGTTGTTTATCGAGTCGGATCTAATAATCTGTAGAGAGTCGAATCACGAAGTTTGTACAGCAACTGGATATGGAAATTTCCGGGAACTCCCACTAGAATTTTGTTAATTGGACGAACGGTGATTTTTAAATAAATTCTCCCGTGGACTGCAGTCAGAAAGCCCGAATCTGACTGCAGCCTAGTATATTAATATTTATGAATAATTGGTAAAGTGTTAGGACTTGAAAATTTTATATAAAATTCCACAGTATAGTTGACACCTTCTGTAAAATAATTGGAATTTTTGGAACGTTGGAACCATTTTATAAAAATCCGCGAAAACAGCCTAATTATGAGTATATAAGCTGAAACTTGATAACTAGCGAATGTGTGTACCAAAGTGTTGTATGGATTGATTTGTGTTCATGATAGGTAGGTTTGATCACTATGATGGTATGATGATACTTGCATGCATGATTTGAGTTTTAGGAATTGTTATTGTATGTACCGCATTGTGTGTTAGTATGTGTAGGGTTTGTATCAGTGTGTTCACACACTAACGCTAAATCAATTGACTTGTTAGGACGCAATTAGCGGTCCCATCATTTGCTACATCTGTGTTACACTAACCGAGCAACTAAAGGTGAGTTCACGGCCCCTAATTTTATCCGGTTTTAAACAACAGGGGAGAAACATGTATACACTCTACAACTCTATCTCTTTACGTTATACGAAATTAACGTCATTAAACTATTCGGTAACTAAGTTAATGTTAATGTACGTTATGGTCACTAAGCAGCTATATCACACAAGTCCTCGACAAACTCTCGGATCGTTAGTATTGGGTTAGATAGCGGGGAAATTATAAGTAGTACTACTGGGCCCGACAAGCCCCACCCGAGCTAGTCGCGCTAGCCGACCGGGTATGGTCAACGGGTGAATAATTTGGCCTAACTTCGCCATGGTCAGTGATAGGCCTGGCAACACGGAGGCACAACAGTCAGCTTCGATCGCGAACACTTACGTGACATAACTTTAGGCAAGCTACCTACATGTTAACATTGAACTTAATTACGAATCAACAATATTATTCCGGGTTAGGGATAATGGAACCAACAACTTTATTATTCCGGGTTAGGAATAATGGAAAATCATTATTATTCCGGGTAAGGAATAATGGAACCATCAGTATTATTCCGGGTTGGGAATAATGGAACTAAATCGTTATCCCGGGTTAGGGATAACGGGGGAAACAAACTTATAACCGAACAAATGAACTTTTGAAAACCTGTGAACTCACTCTTCTTTAATGTTGACACTTGTTTCTTTACATGTTTCTCAGGACGCTAGGAGCTCTAGGTGCACTCACTTGCATTGATCAAGACATCTTTTTTTATCGAGTCTCATTTACGAATATTGTTTGGGTTTTTCTTAGTTTTGGCGTTTGTGTTGGCGCCCGTTCCTTTACTTTACTTTAATGCTTCCGCTCAACTTTAAAAACTAAAGCTTCCGCTAAACATTGAAACCAAACTAAGACAATCTAAAATTAACTATGAATGGTTAAACAAATGATTTTAGAAAACGTATTAACAAATCATATAGAGTCGTTCGACGTTACTAGTGTCTCAGATTCTGGTTTGTTCACACGCCTCGCGGTAAAACTCGCAAGTGGAAATTGAGGGTGTGACAATTTTAAACTACTTGGGTAGCCGCTTGGCTTGGCCAAACGGTTAGTTTTTAAAGTTCAAAACCTAGTCAACCGCCTAGCCAAGCCAGCCAATGAGACCCGGCCACAGAGGACCGCTAGGCCCGCCATGGCTGATTCCCCCGCCCAACGAGCCAAGCCGAAACGCAAGCCCACCCGAGATGGTGACTTAGACCATGGGGTATGGTGGGGCGGGGTTGGGGGCGTGGGTCGACACGTGTCAATGGAGGGGCACCGCCGGTCACACCACAATTTGGTGGGTATGGTGGGCGTGGCTAGCGCGTGGCTAGGCCACGTGTAAATTTATTTATTTTTCTTTTTTTTATAAACAAACCTAAAAAATATTTATTTTTCAACCGGTCAACCGCTTGGTCAACTCGCCTATAATGTTGGTCAATTAAAACCCGGCACCTCAGCTGGGTTGCCCCCCCAACGCCGGGTGCCAAAGCCCCGCCCAAAGGGCCTCGCCATAAGCCATGCCCACCGGGAATGGTAACACCGGCGTTTGCCTCCGACCCACGCCCCAACCCTGCCCATACCCCACGGCCTTGGGCGTTCCCCGCCCCATAGTCTTAGATAGTGTAGGTTTATAGTAAATTGCGTGTATATAGGTATGTTCGTGTCTGTCAGACCACGCGATACTTGTCGTATAGGATATAGATAAAATTTGGGGCATAAATTGAACAACATCATAAACCCCTTTCATCTTCTTTCATCCAACTTAAATCCTAACCTAACTTATTCTCCCAGGTACTAATTTCATCTTCTAAAATTATCCTGTTGTTTACGCATGATAAGAATTTACATTCTTTACCTTTTGTTATTCAGTCAAAACCATAGTATTATTATTGACCCTTCAAATTAGGGTTTACACCATCTGCTACAAATTTTAGTTTTTTTTATATATATTCGTGTTAAAACATGCCAGAAAGTAGTTTGTTCGGTTGAATTTTACATCAGAATTCTGTTATTTAGTTAATTTCATATCATGTTGGTGAAAGATCATATGTATGCATCAACTGCTCTTGTGAGTTGATTTATAATGGTAGGATTATGATTGAGTGAATGGCCTCTTGGCCTAGTTGCACCAGGTGTTTATCCCCAATAAAGTGGTTCGGGTTCGAGTTTTGGAGTAGATGCTAGGGGTGTGTGAGTTTGTGGTTGATAAAAAAAAGGATTATGATCAATTTTTAACTTCTGATGTAGAGATTGACGGTCATATCATGGGGGGAAGTTCGATTGATGATGATTGGGAGTTCACATCTCCTTCAAATGCACTCCGAACGCTTGTTTTGGTTGGAAGAACAGGTAATGGGAAAAGTGCAACAGGGAATAGCATTCTTGGTAGGAAAGAGTTTGTATCAAAGGCAAGCTCCGCTGGTGTAACAAGTACTTCCGAGCTTAGAACAACTGTATTGAAAGATGGGCAAATGCTTAATGTGATTGATACGCCTGGTATGTTAAAACAATTTGTTAAAAACTCGAATGATTACTGAGATGTTGTTTGATTTTAGATTGCTAATGGATGGTATAATGGCAGGACTATTTGATTCATCTGTTGATACTGAATTTATTGGGAAGGAGATTGTTAAATGTATTAATATGGCGAGGGATGGTATTCATGCTGTTCTTGTTGTACTCTCGGTTAGAAACCGATTTTCAAAAGAAGAAGAGGCTGCAATAAGCAGTTTGAGGACCTTGTTTGGGAGCAAAATTAATGATTATATGATTGTGGTTTTTACTGGTGGGGATGAACTTGAGGAGAATGAACAAACTTTGGAAGAGTTCTTAGAAGACTATCCTGAATCATTAAAGGTTAGATATAGGCGAACACATGGTTTTTTATTTTTTAGAAATTGACCATTATTCTGCCGTCAAAAACTAATAATTGATTTTGGTTCAGGAAACCCTTAGCATGTGTGGAGATAGATCTGTTGTTTTTGATAACAGGACAAAAGATCAAAGGAAAAAAACGCAACAAGTACAAGAACTACTCTCTCTTGTCAACATGGTGTTGACCAAGAACAACGGGAAACCATACACTGATGAGATTTTTAACGAATTGAGGGTGAAACACATTATATTCATTACTGTTTTACATTTGACATATTTATTTTTGACCAACCGTTAATGTTACACAAACTATACATGTGTTAACAGAGAGGGACTATGAAGTTCCATGAACAAACTGAAGAGGTTCAAATGTTGGAGGGATATACCAAACAAGAAATATCCGAGTTGACGGAACAAATGTATAAATCATACGAAGAGCAGCTTAGGCGAATTACTGAAATGGTATGCTTACTGTTTTCTAAATTTAATTATGTTCTAGTGTGCAATTGGATATCAGCTTAGCTATTTGATTTACTTCCTTTGTTATTAATGATAATACAATATAAGACCTTCGAATGGCAAATAGACTCCTTCTTGTCTTGGTAGCATGAAATTTGTTTTAATTGCATAGAGAAATAGGTGTATAGATAAATTATACAAAAAGGAGTACTAAACTACAAATTTCTAAAGTTATTTTTTCTTGAAAAGAAAAACCATTGGTTGACCGTGATGTATCAAGGCTTGTGTGCTAGGCAGCTAGCAAAGTTTAACGAATCTTTCTTAAATAACATGTGTTAGACTTAAAACTCATGGCCATTTTTAGTGTCGGTGAAAATGGGTCCAAATGTCAAATCAATCTTCAACAGGTGGCATAGCTGTATGTGAGTTCGAATCTAACTTCCACTTGCTTTCACCTTTACTCTCCACTTGCCCAACACAAACTGTGTTTTATCTCCTCCCGTTGGTTTGCAGGGTGGTGTTAGCATTCTTTGCGGTGAATGTGACATAATAAATTTAGTTCAATTATGATATATAGGTTGAGTCAAGGCTGAAGGAAACAACTACAAGACTAGAACAACAATTGGCGGAAGAACAAGTGGCCCGGTTGAAGGCTGAAGAACTGGCTTATGCTGCTCAAGCGAAATCCAATGATGAAATCCGAAAGCTTAGAGAGAATTTAGAGAGAGCCCAAGGGGAGACTGAAGAGCTACGAAAGAGAGCTGAAAGTGGCAAATGTGCAATTTTATAAGCTCATGGTTGGTTGTTCCTTTCTCCTAAAAACATGTATTATAACGGTTGGATGACCTTAACACTCGTATGCTCAAACTCACTTGGATTTCTTATTTCTTATTATATACGATATAATTTTCATTGAAGTTATATGTATGATGACTTGAGTTATTTATTTTCATGATTGTTATGTGTGGTTTTTTAATATTATAACATGCATAATGGTTATTGTATGATAGAAAATACCTTGCTTTAAATGCTCCAACTCACTTGGTAAATCGTTTCTGATTGCTTGAAACGATAGGCGCGAATGAGGGCATGTCAAGATTGCTTGAGGTGCGAGCATCATGTGCGCCTCTTGTACAGATGGTATTTTTTGGTTATACGCCAAGATTGCTTGAGATGCGAGCATCATTTGCGCCTCTTGTACATATGGTTTTTTTTTGGTTATACAGAAGAGGTTGTTTCTATATTTAACCGTTAACGTATATAGAGAACTGGGGGAGATGTAATGAGATTCGACCCAAACGATGACTTGAAAGAAGAAAAACACCATATCAGAATGAAGACTACCAGTAACTACTAAGATGATGGTTGGTCCCATTCGGTATGTATCAATCAGATCAATAAAAGACCAATTTGGGTTATTATGTTAGCCCACAGGAATCATCAAGACATGGCAGGTGTAATGTTAAGTTGGATGCATGGGTCAATGTATGAGATTACAATTTCTGTAGGCCATGCAAGAATTTAAACCATTCATTTATCTTTCCTCTAAATGCTCTTTGCATTTAATGTTAACAGATTAAAAAAGAGAAATGAAACAGAGGAACTGTTATCACTTCTATACTCCCCTGCTAAGTTAATAAAATTACAATCAAAGTTAACAACAAAGACAATCCTGAAAAGATCTAGATAAGAACCATAGCGAAAAGGGGGAAAGAGACCCGTGGTTCACATGATACATTGATGCGCATTCTTGGGACGACGATTCGTTGGGATTGGATGACCAAAAGGTAGTGATTAACTCTCTATTAGAGTATATATGTGCATGTACTCATCTAGGTATGTATGTATTAATACAATGAAATAACAATCCAAAATTATCTTAGGTACGAACTTAATGCCGTTTATTTTGTCTACTCGTTAGCTTAAATGACCTTACTCTTAATATCATATAATATCAGTGTTGTTAAAACCGGATTGGACCGGTGTATGTGCTGGGAACCATAGTATTTCTTGGTTTGGTTCGCATGGGCTAACTGGCTTTGGATCAGCCGGTTTCTAGTGAGTAGTGATTGGGTCGGTTTAATGCATAAAAGCAATCAAAGTAATGTATTGTTGAAAAAAGAGAGTAAAGGTTACCATAGAAAAAAATGTTATAAAAAAGTACATTAATCTTAGTGTTAACTTTCTTTATTACCTAGTAATTGTAATGCGGCTACGAACAGGCAATAAAAGGCCAACAGACCATGTGGAGGGTGTCTGGGTGGAGATATAATCAATGTTTTAAAAACCGGCCGGTTGAACCAGTTAAACCGGATGGCGGATGCTTGGCCATAGATGACGCAACAATTGGTCAATGTGTAAAAACCAATTCTTTTAGAAACAAACCAACTTTACATAAAAATTGTCCTATACTTTTATTTATCGTCATGGCAAAACATAGGGCGAGAGGAAACTGTCTTTCTTTTCAATTTAAACGGAATCCTTCTATTTCGCGGTATTAAACGAAACCTAGGGATAAACGTTCAAGTGCCAGTATTACTTTCTGATAATATGAGTGCCTCAATAACCAGTGACAGGACCTGTAGTCGAGTTCATTACATAAACCATTCTTTCTATCAATATTTCTTGATAACGTCACTGTATCACTGACCCTTGGTAATATGAATGGTTTGGCAAGCCTAAAAATATAACTTTATTTAAGAAATCCGGTGAGTATAGACTTACATAAAAATTAGTGAATTGAATGAGCATTTGCCACGTGGGATTAAGTAAGCTATCGTTTTAGTATAAGAATGACATGTGGCATTAAGTATACATTTTTATTAGTATTAGATTCATAGTTTATAATGATTGAACTTAAGAACTTTATTGTTTTATAAAATTTAACAAGTTTTCGGTCACTCCATCATCTAAATAGATTTATTAGCCCATAAGAAAAGCCCAAAACCTATCCTAAGAAAGCCCACCGTCATAAATTCATATCTTCTCCAGCTTTCCAGGTTGCTGTTTGGCCCTAATTCCTTCCTTCTTCGCTACAGCAACCAACCAATCAACTCCGGTAAGATCATTTCTTCTACGTCTCATTATCGCTTCAGATCTGTACATATTTTTCATTTTCTGTAATTTAATTCACAACCTCCATATATATATAACCTGTTACTGTCTGTGATTAACTGCAAACAAGAGTATCGGAATCAAACAGTGGTTACACAACGGTAGATACCTTTTAATTGTACTATTTTACTTTTATATGTATTTACCACTGTTGTTTCATGATCAGAAATCATTTGTTGGTTGTTATACCATCAGAAACCCTAGAAATTAGAATCTTCAAAACCCTAATTTTATTGTTTTATTATTATTAATGTTTGCTTGACCTGTGCACATTCTATTAGTTGGATTTCTAATTGTTGAAACTTAAATGAAACAGCTTTTGTCACTATATATTTGATTTGCTAGATAATTGATGTGTTGATATTTTTATTGTCAGATTACGATAACCTTCAAGGCTAGTGCATTTCGTATATCTGCTGACTTTTAATGGCGGTATGTTACGGTTTTACTCTGATAACTTGTGGAGTTAAATAAGATTGCTGTTTTAATTTTGTTTTTGTCGCATTGTCTGTCTACTTTTGATGTGTGTCTCAGGTTGAAAAACTTTTTAAAGATGAAGCTACCGAAGAGAAGGGTGAACGAGCCCGTATGGTGAGTCATCTAAGAGCGTTGGAATCTAGCATAGATCTCATAACTTTGTTTTGATCTATGTAGCACGGGGACTCCATTTATGTGGGTACTTGTCGGGGATGGAAACGCCATGGGTACTCGTCGGGGACGTTTCCTAAACATTTCCAATGTCGGGGACGTATCTGGTAGAAGTATCCAGCTTGTTTCCATTTATTTTTAGGGTTTTAACCCTTTCAAATTCCACAACCGGCCATTAAATAAATAGACCTATCATATTTGGCTTCTCTAATCTCTAAACTCTCAAGTCTCATCATCTCTAATTCTCTATCGATTGCCGATCTCTCACTAGATGAACCGGAATTTGAAAATGATTTGATTATCGATAATTAATTACCTTTGGAAGATGTTGTATTTTTGGAATTTGTTTAATATATTTTATAATTTTTTATATTTTTTATTGCCGTACCCGTATCTTGGAATTTTGAGTTTTGCTGTTTCTCGATCCCGTATCGTCCCCGTACCCCGATCCCGTACGCGTTCTAGTGCTACTTAGGTTTTGCTCAATTGCACATACGAGTTGTACCAGCAACCAATGCTTTCATAACCGACCGCTGATTAAACTGGGCGTCTTACCAGTTCACTAGTCGGACTGGTCAGGTTGGTGTAAAAAACCGGATAACACCGTAATTTATTTAAAAGTTTAGAGTATACGTGTGTAACCTAAAACAAGTTACCAAAATACTATTTTTTGTGTGGATTTGTAATATTAATATTATATAAAGCCACACTTAAAAAAATATAAAGTAATGAGAATCTGGAAGGAGAAAAGAAATAAAAATAATTTGAAGTATAGTTCGGTCGGTAGACGGCTGGTTCAAATGAATTAGGTTCAAATAGACACAACCGGACTGGTTATGTGTCCAGTTCTTGGTCTAGTCCGGTATCGAAAACATTGGTAGCAACTAGCAACATGTCTTTATTTATTGCAAATAATCATTACTGATTTATTGGATGCAAAATATCTTTCACGATGCAGGCATCTTTTGTTGGAGCCATGGCAATAGCTGACTTGGTCAAAACAACCCTAGGGCCTAAAGGAATGGTCTGTCTTTTTTTTTTCTATTTTCTAACATGTGTGGTTTAGCTAATACATTTTGATCCGCATATTTGTATAATTAATCATTTATAATTATATCTTATTTGCAGGATAAAATATTACAGTCTACAGGTAGAGGACACAGTGTCACTGTCACTAATGATGGTGCCACTATCTTAAAGTCCCTTCATATTGACAATCCTGCTGCTAAGGTTCTTATTGGTATCCTTTGAATTGTAATAGTGTTTGTGTTTTATAATTATCATATTATCATTTTCAACTTTTTACATGTTAAGAAAATTTTCATATGTGAGTTAGTATCTAATATAATCACTAAGGAGGCGGTGAAGTGTGCTATAGACTTGAGATTTTTCACAAATATTTAATCAAGTTTTTGAAGTTTCTTAATAAAAAATTAGACATCTCAAAAGTGCAAGATGATGAAGTGGGTGATGGGACTACTTCAGTGGTTGTTTTGGCTGGTGAGCTTTTGAGGGAAGCTGAAAAGTTAGTAGGATCAAAAATTCACCCGATGACAATAATTTCAGGTTTCTTTTTTGTCTGTTAGTTTTTTTTGTTAATTTCAGTTTAAATTTTGTGTATTTATGGTAAAATGTTTGATCGTTTTTTCAGGTTTCCGTATGGCTGCTGACTGCGCGCGTAAAGCATTGCTGGACAGGGTCAAGGATAATAAAGATGATGCAGGTTGTTATTGGTGACAGTAGTTATACCAATTCATCATTCATTATGTGATTTTGCATTTATAGTTTATTTGGTCCCTTTAAATATTTACAAAATTTTGCGTTTATAATTTATTTTGGTCACTTTAAATATTTACAAATCTTAACATATTTATGTTCATTTGAAAGTTAAGGTTCATAAAAGCAGGAAATCGGTACCTTTTCTCTATTCTAGGTTTATTTAAATTATATTTATTGATATATATTTTTTTTTGTTTCTGCAGAAAAATTCAGGTCAGATTTGATGAGGATTGCTTTGACTACTTTGAGTTCAAAAATTCTCTCACAGGACAAGGAACATTTTGCAAAACTGGCTGTTGATGCTGTTATGAGGCTGAAAGTGAGTTTCTGCCTGTATTTATCAACTATATAAAGTTGATAAATGTTTTTATGACCTAAAAGGAGCAAAAGTTTACATCATTACATGTATTAATGCCATCATTGTTAAAAAAATCTTTATTAATTGTTTCTGATAATTTCTTTGAATATGTTAAGGGAAGCACAAACCTGGAATCCATCCAAATTATCAAGAAAGCTGGAGGGTCACTAAAGGATTCGTTTTTGGATGAGGGGTAGGTCAAATAACTTTATTCTTTTATTTTACTCTATTATTGATTAGTACGAAACAGAGTTCACATAAGAAGATGATACCCCAAATGTAACTGGTATCACATTTTTATGCAGATTTATTCTAGACAAAAAGATCGGCCTTGGGCAACCAAAACGCATAGAAAATGCAAACATTTTGGTTGCAAATACTGCAATGGACACTGATAAAGTAAAGATCTACGGAGCACGTGTTCGGGTAGATTCGATGGCCAAAGTTGCTCAGATTGAAGGAGCAGAAAAAGAAAAGATGAGAGAAAAAGTGCAAAAGATAATTGGTCATGGGATTAACTGCTTTGTTAACCGTCAGTTAATATACAATTTCCCTGAGGAGTTGTTTGCTGATGCTGGCATTCTTGCAATTGAGCATGCTGATTTTGATGGTATTGAACGCCTTGCTTTGGTTACTGGTGGTGAAATAGCATCGACTTTTGATAACCCAGAGTCTGTTAAACTTGGGCACTGCAAACTCATTGAGGAGATTATGATTGGTGAGGATAGATTGATCCACTTCTCGGGTGTTGAAATGGGTCAGGCTTGTACCATTGTTTTGAGAGGAGCAAGGTATGTCATATATTTTATGTATATATTATTAATATTAATATTTTTTTTGTCATATATTTACGCCCTGCTTGCCGTATGCGCATATAATGTATATATGTGTGGGCCCTCGAGGGCAAAAGTGAAAGTGCACTAATTTTAACGTTATTTTACTAATTTCCTGAAAATAACGTTAAAAGAGGGGGACGGTTAATCATGCATCATGTGGTGGCGTTGATAGCTGAAAGACAAGGGGGTACATGCACTAATCGGCCTTTGTCTCAATTGCTGAGTGTTATGTGCCTTATGTCTAAGGCTTGATGCAAAACTACTATTGAGCCGGGGGTCTCATTGGAAGCAGCCTCTCTATTCCAACAGGGTAGAGGTAAGGCTGTCTACATCTTACCCTCCTTAGACCCTACCTTAGCTTTGCTATTGGTGGGATTTACTGAGTATGATGATGATGATTTTTTTTTATCTTAAGACGTATAGATTCACTTTTTACGTTAGTATTTAGCAATATTCTCAACATATCTAAATAAATTTGAATCTTCTGTGAGGTTTTGAAAATTTGTAACTTGTATCATGGTATGCTAAAATGTATGTTTTTAATATTTGATATTGTGATCTATAATAAACCGTAACAAAATATGCTGGAGGAGATACTTTTCTAAATATGTTTCTGTTTAAAATTGTAATAATTTTTCTAAATATTCCACAAATTCTGAATAGTTAAGATACTAACAGATAACATGCTAAAAAGTCATTTTTCACATTTTATCAAGTATTCTTATTTAAAACACAATTACTTAAGAACATAAATTCAATTAATTTTCTGTTACCATGTTGTACAGATATAATTCACTGGTTCACTATTTATTAGCATCGTTATCGTTAAAAACGTGAGTAAAAAGGGGGGAAAATAATGGCAAAACTGGTGAATTTGGATTTCTGACATTAGTAAGGATGGCACTAATTCCCATTTTTTGCAGCTTTCATGTTCTCGATGAAGCAGAAAGATCTTTGCATGATGCCTTGTGTGTTCTGTCTCAGACAGTAAACGACAGTAGGGTTCTCTTAGGTGGTGGATGGCCTGAGATGGTGATGGCAAAGGCAGTGGATGAGCTGGCACGAAAGACACCTGGCAAAAAGTCTCATGCCATTGAAGCTTTCTCACGCGCCCTCATTGCAATTCCAACAACTATTGCTGACAATGCTGGTTTAGACAGTGCTGAGTTAGTAGCTCAACTTCGTGCTGAGCACCACAAAAAGGATAGCAATGCAGGAATTGATGTGATCACCGGCGCTGTAAGTGACTAGAGCTGTTAAATTTAACTTCTTGATTTATATTATAGAATTCCATACAATCAATAATAAACATTTTTAATTGTGTATGGTTACAGGTTGGAGATATGTCGGAGCTTGGAATATCAGAGGCGTTTAAGGTGAAGCAGGCTGTATTGCTCTCTGCAACTGAAGCTGCAGAAATGATTCTAAGAGTTGATGAAATCATCACCTGTGCACCGAGAAGGAGAGAAGATAGGATGTAGGTCCATACCATGTGTCATTAACCGGTTGGTTATGTGCCTTGGAGTTACTAAGATCAGACTAGTTGGGTTGGGTATGGGTTTTGTTTGGTTTGGTTTTTAGTTTTATGAGGGCGTAGTACCTAAAACTTAAGTTTTGTTTGGTTATTTGCTGTAGCAAAATGTCGCATTACGTCATGTGTTCTTTATTCTGAAGGGAACTATATCTTGAACTTTGTCATGTATCCAGCTTTTGTGTTTAAATGTTATTGACTTGAGTGGCAAAACGGATGAGTTGGGTTATGGGTCAAAATGTTTTTGGGTTAAATTAAGGTTCAGTCAGATTAGATAGTGGCGGTGGCGGCGATAGTGGTGATGGTGGAAGTGGGGTGGATGGTGGCATTGGGTTAAGAGGATTATCCATTTCGAATTACAATGCTGCTCAATCCAGGGTGGCTAAAGAAAACATTTGATGTAAAATTTGCACATTTTTTTTGCCCATTAAACATCTCTAGGAGAATTTGCTCCAGTTCATTGAAACAGTTTATTTTCCGTCAGTTTATATACTTACCAAGTTCAAAACCAGTTATTGCTGTTGGGAAACTTCCCTCCTTTTATCCAACAAAAGCTCTTCAATCAATGTTTTTGAACCACTTAAAGAAAAGTAAACCTGCTTAGCAAGGATAATATACAAACATTTATTAAGAACTACGGTTAATTATGTAAAAAGTTATGTATAAAATAATATAGTTCTAAACATGTGTAACGATAAAGTTCAAGGAAAAAAAAAATATGCATCATGACAAGTGTCAGTAAGGCTGTAAACGAACCAAACGTTCAGCGAACAGTTCGTGAACCGTTCGGCGGGAAGTTCGTTTGTGTTCGTTCGTTTAGTTAAATGAACAAACATGAACAGATGTCGTGTTCGTTTGTTTATGTTCGTGAACGTTCGGTAACATGTTTGTTTGTGTTCGATAGTAAATTAGTGTTTTTAGTTTTTATATTTATTTAAATACTTCAAAATTCGGACAAATTAAATATCTAATAAGTTTTAGTGTATCATATATTATGTTCATGAAAGATTGTTTGTGTTCGTTTGTCTCCATTTATATTCATGAGCATAGTTTGTGCTCATTTGTATTCGTCAACCTTCGTTTTTGTTCGTTGTCAAAAATTAACAAACAAACACAAACGAACATGTACAAGTTCATTTGCTTAACAAACGAACATGAACATAAAATCTCGTTCGATAAGTGTTCGTGAACGGTTTACAAACACATATATTTCTTAACAAACGAACACGAACAAGGTCTTATTCGTGTTCGTTCGGTTCGTTTGCAGCCCTAAGTGTCAGCACATACTCACACTCATGATACGCAAATTTTTTTTATAGGACACACATTTTAATAATACAAACTTTATCATGACATATGTTAGAATCATAATCATTCCTACACTTTATATTACTTTACACTTTATTAAGTGTGATTCAAAGCATCTCAGTAATTTTGTTTTCTTCATGCATCTTTTGGGTTACAATGTTAATATCAATGCTATGAATTCTAATTTGCGGTGTGACTCCTTAAAATTGAAGGCAAATACATGTTTTGGTTTAGTGGACCAAATGCGATTCTCACTCAAATTAAAACCCTAACATCAAATCTTATATATATATATATGTATATATATTATGAATTATGGTTACGTTTGATATATTACTTGGGCATAAAATTTTCCTACTAACAAGACCAGTCACAACCAACATCTGTGAGGGATTCGTGGGTGAGGTGGCATGCCCGTGGGAGGGGCAAGGGCTAGAGGAGGTCGTTCGTGCCCAAGCAGCCGCGCAGACAAGAAGAATGGGCCGGGTTGGTTTTTTATCTCTTTTTTTTTATCATGGGAGCGGCTTCATAACCATACATTTACGGAGAACATATAGATCTGCTCACAACTTTCGGTCTCATTGGCACAGGAAAAAAGCAAAGGCAAATAAATTCTCCTATATATTAAAAATACAAGCTTATTAGATCCATTAAAAAGTTGTCACGTGGCCATTTATTTATGTGTGCTACGTAAAAAATCGGTATCGAATTGCTACTTAAGATCTTTCGGTATCGGTACACAGTACCATTTGTTCATCTCTAACCAAAGTTGTCCGTGAAGTTTGTGATTCAATATTATTTTTTATTTCTCTATAATATTAAATATTAATAATATTAAAAAATAATTTAACTAAATTTAATTTAAATGAGATTAAATATTTGCCTGGTTCTACACAGAAAAAAAATAACTTCTTCTATCTCATATGGAGAAAGAGAAAATACAAATTATATATTATTATTAATTCAAAGTTTGATAAAAAATATTATCCTTATCTACTTAAACTATTGTTAATACCTATAATACAAATTATATATATTAATTCAAAGTCTATTAAAAAAATTGTTATCCTTATCTAATTTATATATTATTATTTAAAGAAAAAAGAAATTAAAAAATAAGATAAGAAAAATTATTATCCTTATCTAAATTATATATTATAATTATTATTTAATAGAAAAAAAATTGAAATATAAAATAATAATGCACCAGAGGTTGACACGTGTCAATAAAGGTCAACCTATAATACAAATTATGTATATTAATTCAAAGTTTATTATAAAAGTTGATATCCTTATCTAATTTAGATATTATTATTTAATAGAAAAAAGAAATTGAAAAATAATTTTTATCCTTATCTAAATTATATATTATAATTATTATTTAATAAAAAAAATTGAAATATAAAATAAGAAGGCACTAGAGATTGACACGTGTCAAAAAAAGGATTTTTGTTTATTAGTATAAAGATGAATATGCATGCATATACAAAAATAATTAAATAATTATAATATAATAATACGCCAGTCGAATACTTACAACCCTGCAATGCACCAAATTTTAAATCACCAAGAACTACCATCTCAACATGGCATGTCAACTTTCAAACCAACCTTAAAAAACATTAATTTTTCCTCATATATCAAAAATTTTAAATAGGGATAAGCATTTCGTATTAGGTACCGTTGCCATGTTGTACCGATCATTTTCGGTACTAGTATCCATTTTTAACACTTTTTGGGACCGGTACCGGTTCTAGTACAGTACCAATATTTTGGTTGATTCACCAGTAAATACTAGTAACAATACCGCACCGTACTATACCAATTATTTCAGTACCCATACCCACTTTTCCCATTTTCAGTACCAATCCGGTACCATTCTCATCCCTAATTTCAAACCTCCACTCAACACATTATTTTACCTTTATGTATTCCATATCAAATTCTTTTTTCTATAGTAAAATCTTTTTTTATATATTTTGTATATATTAATACCATAAAATAATTTTTAAAAGTATATTACATAACAACAATTCGGATTTAAGTAATTAAAAAAAATAAATAGTCGAGTGGTTACGCGTGCTACCGGGACCATAGCCGAACAGTCCAATGGCTCTATTCCAATAGCTATTTTCCATCGACTATGTTTTAGCGGCTATTCTAACGACTATAAATACATTTTGTCTTCCACCTTCAAACCCTCCATTTTTAGTTTTCACTTCAAAGATATTATTTGTATATCTAAGTTTTTTTTTTTTTTTTTTTTTGGGGGGGGGGGGGGGGGGGGGCGTACACATACAATTGAAACTGATCTTGTATGAAACCGTACTGGTAAAGTTATATACCCTCCTCCTATGGTAAACCCTCATTGACTTGCTGCAAACCCTTCTCTAGTGGTAAACCCTCATCGACTTGCTACAAAGCCTCTCTAGCTAATGAGCATGTTATATGGACAAACGAAGAATGAAACTGGATGTTCGGTTTTAGTCAACTATGAATTGGGAAGGGGCACGTCCCTAATTCATTGGTAGTTAACCCTTCTCATTCACAGGATCCCACAACTTCTAAGGGTGGATACGAAACCGACTCTGGAGGTGGGACATGTACCACGATTAGATGGGGGGTGTTTATAAATCAGAATGCAACTTTCATGACCTATGGGCGAATGAGCGTGGAACTAGTATGACTGCTCATTTGATTATATTTTTAACAATAAGCAGTGGTTTAATTATCTTTAAGTAGGGTTTAATTGTGTTAAATATTATGTGTTTACTTTAGGTTTAATATTTAAGTAGGTTATTATGTAATGTTTTATTAGGTTTATGTAATGTAATGTTTAATTAGGTTTTTTATGTAATGTTTTAATTAGGTTTATTATGCAATGTTTTCTTAGGTTTTTTATGTAATGTTTTATTTTAATAAGTAATGTTTAACTAATTTTTTTAATAAATCGATGTAACCCTGGCACCACACCATGGCATTTGAAAGAGTCCGGATATCCGGACACACCCAATTCAGACCACCCCATCCAACGTTTAGTTCATCCATTTCGCTCTCGTTTGTTTCACGTCCAAAATCGGACTACCCTCAAACGGGCCACCTTGCATTGGAGATGGTTTGTCCAGTTTGTTCCATTGGATCGTCTAAAAGCACAAAAGTGCCCCACCCCCTTTATATAAACTGGGGTGTTCATGGTCCGGTTTGGACGGTTTTTGGGTCAAATCGTGAACCAAACCGTTAGTCACGGTTTTTTATAATTGAAAACCCGAAACCGAACCGTTTAATTCTTAAACCGAACCAAACCGAACTGTTAGTAACGGTTTGGTTCCGGTTCGGTTTCACGGTTTGGGCTATTGTGGCTTATGTGTAGGGATGTTTATGAGCCGATCCGATCCAAGCGAGGTCTGCTCGTGCTCGGATTGAATTACAACTGAGTGGATCGGTTCAGATGGAATTTTAAAACCGAGCATAAAAGTGGTGCTCATGCTCGGTTCGATTTTAATCGATCGGATCGGTTTCGCTCAACACCTAAACTAAAAAATGTGTAGCAACAAAAAAAACTGAAATCATAACTTAGGGAAAACATGTCCAACAACACCTTTTTAGGCTACATTAAACTATAAAAAAAACAATACATAATTGAAATCACGATCCTAAAAATGTTCTTAACAATATCGAATCCAAAGCGTAAAATATAGTGCGAAATACAAATTGAAAATTAGCTCAAAAGCCATAAACATCTTCTTAAAGCTTGGCCATCTCCATCCACAAAATCCCACTTCAAATTAACATACATAACCTATTAACATAAACGTAAACATAAAAAGACAATAAAACTTCTACTCACAACATTTTGTAGAAAAAAGAAATCGACATGAAGAGGTCATCAAATAATAAATGGGTAACACAAATAATAAATGGGTAACACTTATTTAATCGATGTATATTTATGGATAACAAACACAAGTGATCAATGGTTCTACTAGCAAGCAAGACCCGAAATCACACGACAAATTATGTGGTTAATCTATGAATATAAATGGATAACACCTATTTAATCAATGTATGTTAATGGATAACAAACTTGTGTTGAAATAATGCTTATTTAATCGATAAACATTAATGGATAACAAACACAAAGATGTTGTGTAGCAAAAGAAAACTGACCTCTATTTAATCGCTGGAAGTAGCGTAGTTGCCGGAGGTAGAGCAATCGTCGGAGTTCGGCCAGTTGTCGCCGTCTTCACTTAATGTCGCAGGGAACTAGGGCAGAGTCTGCAGGTGCGAGAGTGTGTGGTGTCACACCCCAAATTTTCCACGTATAACCCGGTGGGCCCGGAGGGGATTATCGTGACGCAAGTTGATATCATCATTACCAAATAATACAATATAACACAGCGGAAGTCTGGATAATTACTATTACAAACGTTTGAATGTTCAAAGTTCAAAAATAAATACAACGCTTGTAATTAGATCCACAGGCGGATCGAAATGTGAATACAAAAAGGAAATTTAACAGACTAAGGCCTTCTAAGCAAAGGGTTGCAAATTCCTCTTAAGCTTGCCGAGTACTTCCAGCCTATTTACGTGCATATGTCACCTGCGCTTAATCTTTGCAAATACGTCATATAAATCTGGTAAATACAATTAACCGACTCATTTTGAAAACATTTTGAAAATATTTGATGTACACAATAGTACTTTTGTTTAATAAATAACTTGGGATAAAACATTTTCATGTTATCTGTTTTACATGCCAATAATACATTTAGAGCCCGAAAACTATGTCGAGATCATGATTAATCGACACACCACTTTAATACATTTAATAGGTACACCCCTAATGTGTTATAAATTTATTTTAGCATATGTCAGGTGTATGCCTACACCCCGTGCTTAGGTCGTGGCCATTTACAATTAAATGAGCCGTGGATATCCAGGACATGGTCGTTTTAACCCCCAAATGTTTAATATTAAGCAATACGAATTAAAATGGATTATTTGAATTCCCGACTCATTGGTCTTTGATCCCAAATCCAACCATGCGGTATTATTATACCGTATACCAAGCCCGTATAAGGGAAAATAAGTTAAAAGTATTTACCTGGTTTGCAAATCTTTAATTAATAAGAAAATAAGCAAAGCACAGCCGTAATCAATTTAACTAGCTTGGTGACAATCTACCGGAAGCCTCTAGTCTGAAATGGATGGTATTATTAACCGATTAGTTAGTTAGCGGGTCTTTATTTAGTCATTGACTTAGACCGGCTAACTTAATATAAAGATAATGGTACGAAACGCTAGATTAAGCGATGACCGGAAAAGAATGTATTTTGAACCTGACAAGTACTAGGACTTGTATAATATGGGTTACTATTTTACATTCTGAAATCGGAGAATAATTTGATATGGTTAACCCCATTTCGGTTAGATTACGTAAACTAGTTACGTAGGTCGAATCGTACGCATATAAGCGAAACCGGGTAACCGGGTGATTCCCCTACAAGTTCCATATGCCATTTTGTTTGAAATATGTTAAATTATCAGTAAGTTATTAACATGTTGGCCCGTTACGGTTTTAAAATCCAACTATGCCTTAAAGGGCAATTTCGTCATTTTACAATGTAATAAATGAGCTTATATGTAAACTGATGTTATGGTAATGAACTTTCTGTAAAAAAACTTATTTTATGATGTTATATCAGTAGGATATCAATTATATGTGTGATTTATAGTTTAGGACCAAACTATGTCCCAAAAGGGCATTTTGGTCTTTCACATATAATTTGATAACTTATTTGGGAATCTAAGTTTTGGACTTGTAGATACTATTAATATTTTGAAAATATGTTTTGAAATCAGTAGGTATCAAGCCTTGATGCTCTAATATGGTTTTAAATCATATTATACGCCAAAACGGCGATTAAGTCGCTAAATGACGATTTAAATGGTATTTAAGTGAAACTGTTGTTGTGACCAGATTTGTATAGTCAAAATATGTTAATATATATATTATATCAGTAAGTATAAGGTTTGGGTCCATTAAAATTTTTAAAACCCATTTAAAGTGCCGAAAGGGCAATATCGTCATTTAAGGACATAATATGCAAACTAGAGCTTAAACTCAGTTTGCAACCTGAATAAACATCCCAAGTAACCCGAATAATGATATTAAATCAGTAGGTAATGAGTTTTGATGTCAAGTTTATGTTTAAACCATTTTATACGCCAAAAGGGCGATTTAGTCACTTAAAACGTGTTAATTACGTTACATAATAAAACATAGTTAATGACCAGGTTACTAACATCAAAATAAGTTCATTAATTTAACATTTCAGTTTACAACTCATTTATATACTTGTTAGTGGTTAAAACCTCATTTTTAAATATTAGGGGCCTTTTTGCAAACATTGGCATATTTGACGGATACTTGTGTAAAAACTCGGATTACTACATGAGCATGTCCTATAACTCCACAGGGTTATTGTATACTATAACATGGTCATAGTGCAACTTAGGAATAGTAGCTAATGTTGCTAAATCGGTCAGAACTGAAAGTCAAAGCAAAAGTCAACTTTTGTGACTTTCGGTTGCGAACCGACCTTAGACCTGGAATTGACGAGCCGAACATGTTCCCACATGTTCTTATAGTTATTACCAAGTTATTAGAGTGTCAAAACAGATTTTATAACACCTACATTACTAGTTATGATTTTATTTCAAAACTGATCCGTTTGACTTTTTATTAACATAACTTTAACCCGTCAATTGACCAAGCAAATGTGGTAATCAGGAGGTGCCCTCTTGAGGGATTAACACCTACCTTATTACGATCACGTAGCCATGTTCGTTATGAACATTGGCTGAACCATAATGGTCTTAGCTCAAGGTCAAAGCATTTTTACGTCAACGCTTTGACTTTAGCTTAAAACTAAACAAAACTTAAAAGGATGGCTAAGAACACTTACACAAGGTCCTTAGCACGAAATATAACTGATTAGGAAGTCCCTTATGGTCAGGAACCTCCAGAGAGTGAAGGGAGAAGATGAATATGAGAATGAGCAAGTGACTTGGTAGCACAAGGGTGCTATTTATACTTGAACCAAGCATACAAGATCATGCCATGTGTTACCATGGCTTCTCAGATGACAACAAGCAAGCATTGAGGTGTAAGAACCAGAGAAAAGTGGCACTCTCGTGATATAGGTGGCATACATAGCAGGATGCCATGTTTCTATCGCTGGCGACCCCTTACGGACCGTAAGGGTTTAGCCTTGCGGTCCGTAAGGACCTCTGGCGCCCACAGATTTTTGAATGGTTATGACCATAACCAGGATGGCTTGCGTCCGTAACCGCCTTACTGAAACAATGATCTTGATTGCCTTACGGTCCGTAACCAATGATGGTTACGGTCCGTAAGGACCTTCTAGAAGATAATTTTTGGCATTTTTACCACTTTGGTCCTCCGACTTTTTTCGATGCTCGTTCAGAGGTTATTAAAATAACATGACGACGTCTTTAGTCTGTCTCGGCTACACGTGGCAACCAAGAATTTTCGAGACACTTGTCGGTATCTTATTAGGCGAAATTTTCGAGGTGTTACATCTTCACCCCCTTAACAAAAATCTTGACCTCGAGATTTATTGAAATAGATAAGGGTACTTCTATCTCATATTGGACTCGACCTCCCATGTATATTTGGGACCTCGACGGGCATCCCATTTAACCTTTATAATAGGCACGTGCTTCCTACGAAGCTTCTCAACTTGCCGATCTTCGATCGCAATTGGTTTCTCCACGAAACACAAGTTTTCATCAATTTAAACGTCTTCGCGGGGCGTTGCTAGCGACTCATCCACTAGACATTTCTTCAAGTTGCTGATGTGGAAAACATCATGGATTCCGTTGAGCTTCTCAGGTAGCTTAAGCCTGTAAGCTACAGATCCGACACACTCGGTTATCTTGAATGGTCCAATGTACCTCGGGCTTAACTTCCCCTTTTTCCCAAAGCGCATTACACCTTTCCAAGGTGACACTTTTAACATAACCTTGTCCCCAACTTGGAACTGTAAAGGTTTACGCCTTTTGTCGGCATAACTCTTTTGTCTATCACGAGCTGCTTTAAGTCGATCATGGATTTGCACGATCTTATCCGTGGTTTCAAGAACAATTTCTGGTCCAGGTAGTTGGGGCTTCTCCAACTTCAGCCCAACATACAGGCGTCCTACATTTTCTTCCGTATAAGGCTTTAAAAGGAGTGTCCTTAATACTTGTGTGATAACTATTGTTATAAGAAAACTCGACCAGGGGTAAGTGATCATCCCAACTTCTGCCTAAGTCGATCACACATGCTCGCAGCAAGTCTTCCAAGGTTTGAATGGTACGCTCACTTTGTCCATCAGTCTGCGGATGGTAAGCGGTACTAAAATTTAGTCTTGTGCCTAGAGATTGTTGAAAACTTTTCCAGAAGTGAGATGTGTATCTTGTATCTCTATAAGATACAATGGATATCAGCATGCCGTGCAAAGATATGATCTCGTCCACATAAAGTTTAGCCAGCCTATCAGAGCTATATGTTTCCTTAATTGGTAGGAAATGAGCCGACTTGGTTAGTCTATCCACAATAACCCAAATTGTGTCATTTCCACGCTTGGTCTTTGGTAACTTAGTGATGAAGTCCATAGTTACCATTTCCCATTTCCACACTGGGATTCAAGCTGTTGTAGAAGTCATGACGGTTTATGGTGTTCTACCTTAATTTGAGAACACATCAAGCACTTTGCTACATGACTGGCTATAGCTTTCTTCATACCCATCCACCAATAGCTGGGCTTTAGATCTTGATAATCTTGCCGCTTCCCGAATGAACCAAATATTTAGAATTATGTGCTTCTTGGAGGATTACATCTCTAAGTCCTCCCAAGATCGGACCCAGATCCGATCATTTAGCCTGAACATTCCATCCTTTCCTGGTACTAATTGATCAATAGTTGCACCTAACCCTTCCTTAGCAATATTGTCCTCTGATATGGCTTGCTTTTGTGCATTTAGTAGTTTTTCGTTCAAACAACTTTTTAATTCAATGCTCTTGGCATTGATCCTTAAAGGTTTAACTCTTTCCTTGCGACTAAGTGCATCAGCGACTACATTCGCCTTTCCTGGACGGTATCAAATCTCACAATTATAGTTGTAACACCCCAAATTGCTTAAAACAACACGCGGCGGAAACACTTGGGGAGTCACGTTAACAGATTGTCTCAACAACACATGGTATTTGAAGTTTAATTTTATTTAAATATTGAACATAGATTACATTGTTATAATTGTCTTAGAAATATTTAAACAACGAAACAACAAGCATGCATAATTATTGTCTTTCTTGTTACTAGGCACTAGGTCCAAGTCCGATCCTACATGAGCACGCATCAGTATCATCTAGTGTCGTTCCCTGAAACATATGTGAAAACGAGTCAGCAAAAATATGCCGGCGAGTACATAGGTTTTGAGAACATGTCAAGTCCATGGCTTTGTATATATTGCAATATAAATAACCGGACTACTAGAGTCGTAAGTGAAACCTTGTTTTGAAAGCATTTGATATTGTTATAGTTATTCAACTACAACAAATGGTTAAAAGTTATAAAATCTAGTAGCCATGAACCTTGACTCGAAAACATTTGTTTTGTAATTTCAACTTGTAAATCGTCTTGAAATAACTCGTATGATTTATATCTTTAATCGAAAATCGTTGTGTGATATTGTTTGAAAACATTTGTTCGTCGTTCATCGTTCCTCGTAATAAACCATTTGTTATATGTAAATTGTTCATCGTTTCTTGTTGTAAACCAATTGTTCATCGTTCATCGTTCATTGTTCATCGTTCATCGTTCCTTGTTATAAACCAATCATTCCTTGTTATACTTGTGAAAACTTTTGGTCGTTCTTTAATGAATACATTCAAACCTTTGTTGACTCGACTATACCCCAAGGGTATCTTAAATATCCTAAAAGATCTCTTTAATAAGACTTGCAAATCAACGAATGATTTGTTAGTCATAAACTGTTTCTGTCGTTCACCAAACTACCCACCAAATCCAGTGAATAGCCTAGTAACGGGATTGTCAATCCTATAGTACCATAACTTACTACTCGGCGGCATAACAATTTTAATGAATGTCATTCGTATCTTGGATAATGCACCAACAAGTTGTATCACATTATTGAAACCTTATTGTTATATAAACCATAGTATTTGTACTTTGAAAACTTGAAAACAATTAGCACATATGAATCACCCCAAAACATTTGTAAACATAAAAGAGGGGGGCGATGTACTCACCTGGGATTTGCGAATAAGCCTTGTACAAGTGTATGATCAACGTCCGAAGATCAAGGAATCAAGTGTGTGTCCTAATGAATCGGATAACAAGTAAATATCGGAACTTGAAAACGAAGGATTTGGATAGAATGGCACCTTATAAACCAAATGAGTATTGGGACTCGTATGACATGGCTTAATAAGTTATCATTCTGAGTTGGAAAGATTTTTATGTGCTTTTGACCCGTTATGACCCGTTAAGGTAGTTTAAGTCACTTTAACGCGTCTTTTGCGTAACTACGCATTCGGATGGTTAGATATGTGTTATGATAAGTCTTAATGCTTAAACATGTTTGAAAATGTTATTTGATCAAAATATATATGTCAAATTTTATGTTACATATGATTAAAGTTGATTTATTTGCGAAAAGGGCATTTTGGTCATTATTGAAGAACATAACTAATTATCATAACACTAACCAAATGACATGACCATAAGGTATAACCTCAGAGGGTTTCTCTTTATAATTATGGTCACAAATAAGCATTTGGTCGGGTCCGAAGATCAACCAAACGGGTCAGATTCAAAAGTCAAAGCGGTGGTCAAACTGTTCAACTTACGATTCTAAATAAGCACTAAAATGAAAGTGATGATTTAGACTTGTTTTGTCATGTCTAAATAAGTTTATAAAAGAGTTTTAGCATCAAAACAAACTGTTTTGACACCCGGAATTAGATCCGTTGCAAAATGCGCAAAAATCGCATTTTGAACGAAACTTTGACTTGTCAAAAAGACTAGAAATGGTGATAATCAGTAGGCATGATCAATAGGGATCATAACCATCTTGATTATCATCTATTATAAGGTTCAAATAGATTCTATATTGATCAATTCATGATCAAATCTGGAAGTCAAGCAAAAGTTAAATTCTGTGACTTTTAATCCATTTAAACTACAAAATTGAACAAGACAGGAGTAGAACACTTACAAACACCAAAGGAATGATCAAAGACCAGAGAAATAGCGCCAAGATAGTTGCAAATTCGGATTTGTAGCTGATTAGTGCAAGAAGGTGACTAAAAGCTCAAAAATGATCATGAACATGGTATTTATAATGATCCAAAGGTGTTCAAGATCATGCCAAGTGTTATGGCAATGATTTAGGATGTTAACAAGTGTCTGGGAGGTGTTAGAAGCAGGTTAAAGGGTGGAAAATTCGGGCCAGGTGGCAAAATTTGCGAATTGGTGGCAAGGAAATGAGCTGGGAGGCTACCAGCTACACTTTCTGGAAAAATAGGAGTGTTGCCACGCGCGAAAGGTAACCCCTTTGAGTGTCTTGCTACACCTAGCTCCCATGTTCAGTTCTGAAGTTTCAAAATTGGCATAACAAGTCCCTGCACGTGTTTCGTCGCATTTCGGGCACTTCTAACACTCGTTAACATCATTTCAAAGCTCCATAAGGACGCTAAAGTATAGGGAACTTGAAATGTGTTCAAAATATTCCATAGGTCGGTTCGTTTGGCCGTACGATCGTGGTTTTCGGTTAATTACGACGAAAATCGTAACGAACGCGTGCGTGACCGTAAATGCGTAACGAACGGATTTTTCGCATTCCAATCACTATCATATAATATATTGATGATTATAAAAATTTTTGAATGTCCGAACGTGTTTCGGATAGCGATATAGGCAAAAAGGCATAGTTTCACGAAATTTGCAAAATAGCCCCTGAAGTTACAAAAGTGTGATTTTGCCATACCGAAGTCCTCAAAACTTATTTCTAAGTTATGTAAAGGGTATTTAAGGTATGTTAAGATTGTGACCTTGTTCCGGAGCGTAGGTCGCTGCGAGAATCGGCAGACCTTCGCAGTTTGTCATAAATAGTCCCTGTGATCGAATAAACTTGCTTTTGACATACCAAACCCTCCAAAACTTATTTCTAAGTTATGAAAAGGTTATTTAAGGTATGTTTAGATTGTGTCATTATTCCGGAACATACATTGCGTTAAACTGGTTTCATTTGCGTATCAATTTGCATATAACTTCCATAGAAGCTTTGAGGAGTCGAAATTGTACATGGACTAAAATGTATGAATGTCACATGTAATTATAGAAATTCTCGGGAATGAAACACAAGGTTTCATTAGAGTTGGAATTGTTCGGTATTGTTTGATGCTTGAAAAGGCTCAGATGTCACAATAGTCGTTTAGTGTTTCCATCCAACGACGTTGCCTCATGTTCAAATCCTTTTGATTGAACAAATGTTGAAGACTTTTATGGTCAGTGTAGATGATACACTTTGTTCCATATAAATAATGTCTCCAAAGCTTAAGT
The DNA here is from genome assembly GCA_947069175.1 of Scalesia atractyloides. Classification (NCBI taxonomy): domain Eukaryota; kingdom Viridiplantae; phylum Streptophyta; class Magnoliopsida; order Asterales; family Asteraceae; genus Scalesia; species Scalesia atractyloides. Next base: position 79,056,295 of record CAMTDV010000005.1, on the reverse strand, counting down.
GCGAATACTACCGCACCCAGCTCTAAATCATGGGTGGTGTAGTTTCTCTCGTGTACTTTTAATTGTCGTGATGCGTAGGCAATCACTTTGCCTCTTTGCTTATGTACACATCCCATGCCAGTGTGCGATGCATCACAGTAAACTACGAACTCTTCTATGCCTTCTGGCAGAGTTAACACCGGTGCATTTCTTAACTTGTGCTTTAAAGTTTCGAAGGATTCTTCCTGCTTTGGACCCCAGTTGCATTTAGCATCCTTACGAGTTTAGATTGTCAAAGGAGCGGCTATTCGTGAGAAGTTCTCAATGAACCTTCGATAATAACTAGCCAGTCCTAAGAAACTACGTATCTCAGAAGGTGTCTTTGTTGCTTCCCAATTCATAATTGCTTCTATCTTTGCAGGATCCACTTGGATACCACGTTCAGTTTCTACATGACCAAGAAACTGAACCTCTCGAAGCCAAAATTCACATCTAGAAAATTTTGCGTACAACTTTTCTTGATGTAGTATTTCAAGAATGCACCTTAAATGATTCTCGTGATCAGATTGATTACGAGAATAGATAACTATGTCGTTTATGAAGACAATGACAAATTTATCTAAGTATGGCTTACAGACTCTATTCATGAGATCCATGAATGCTGCTGGTGCATTAGTGAGCCCAAAAGGCATCACTAGGAACTCGTAATGTCCATATCTCGTTCTGAAAGCAGTCTTCAGAACATCTTCATTTCTAACCTAAAGTTGGTGATATCCTAACCTTAAATCAATCTTCGAGAAGTAACTTGCACCTTGCAATTGATCAAACAAATCATCGATCCTGGGCAAAGGGTAACAATTCTTGATCGTTATCTTATTGAGTTCGCGATAATCAATGCACATTCGTATTGATCCGTCCTTCTTTTTAACAAATAGGATAGAAGCTCCCCAAGGCGAAGAACTAGGTTGAATAAAAAGTTTCTCTAAGAGTTCGTCCAATTGGGTTCTCAATTCTTTCATCATAGTAGGTGCTAAACGGTATGAAGCTTTAGCTATGGGAGCTGCTCCAGGTATGATGTCAATTCGAAACTCTACTTGCCTATTGGGAGGTAGGCCAGGTATTTCTTATGGGAACACGTCTGGGTGTTCAGAGATGATAGGAATATCTTCAATATTCAGTTTGGGTTCATCAATGGTGACTTGTGCCATGTAGATGACACAACCCTTCGCCATACATCTAGAGGCCTTAAGCAGATCTGCTTTATCAGGCAACCCAAAGTGTTTGTCTCCATGAATGGTAAGGATTTTACCGGATGAGGATTTGATTTCAGTGAGTTTCTTATCGCAGGCAATGCGTGCTTGGTTATGTGATAACCAGTCCATGCCTAAGACTACATTGAATCCTGCTAGTTTCATAGGTAAAAGAGAGACGGGGATAGAATGATTCTTGATGGATATAAAGCATCCGTCAAGGATGGAAGAAGCGGTTTCTATAGTTCCATCAGCGAGCCCTACTTCATAAGTTATGTCTAGAGTTCTTACGGGCAAGTTTAATAGTTCACTAAACTTATGATCTGCGAACGATTTATCGGCGCCCGAATAAAAAAAAAACTCTAGCAAAAGCATCATTGATAAGGAACGTACCCGTTATGACATTGTTATCATTCACTGCTTCCTTGGCATTCATTTGGAAGGCTCTAGCAGTGGCTTTCTTTGCATCGGTAGTTTTGGCCTTTCCTTCGGTATGTGCCTTAGGGCAATTCGTCTTGATGTGGCCTTTCTCGCCACATCCAAAGCACGTAGCATCCTTTATATTTCGGCACTCATGTGACCGTCCTATTTTCTTGCAGATATTGCACTGCTTTAGTTTCTGGTCCAAGCGACACTGTCCATGATTTCGCTTCCCACATGTCTTGCAAGTGGGTTTGTTGCTCGACTCTGATTATCCTTGCTAAACCCATGTTTACCCTTTTTGTTAAACCTCTGGGAGTTGTTGTCCTCCCGCTTTCGCTTCCCGTCATTGTCAGTCTTAATTGACATTTGTCTCACGTAATCCTGTGTGAGGGAGAGGGATAGCTCTACAGCAGACTTGTAGATGCCAGGTTGCACCGCTTTAACCATACTCCTTATCTTAGGAGCTAACCCATTGATAAAACGTGCGATGCGTTTGGGTTCAGGAGTGACTAGATAAGGTACCAGCCTTGATAGAGAATTGTCGGTGACAAAATTCCGACAATCCATGTTCTTCATAGTCAGATTTAGGAAATCTGACTCGATTTTCTCCACCTCCTGAGGTGGGCAGTAGGTATCCTTCACCAACTCTACAAATTTCGTCCAAATAAGATTGTAGAGATAAACTTTGCCCGTAGACTGGACTAAAGCTTTCCACCAGATAAGGGCATCACCCTTGAATGATTGAGATACATACTTAACAATTTTTTTTTATCACCGCAGCCGCTGATATCTACTACGTCTCCATTTCGTCTAACCACCTTAGATATTCTACAGCTCCTTTCTCCCCATTAAAATCGCGGGGTCTACAAGACACAAAGTACTTGTAGGAGCAACCATCACCATCGGCATTTGTTTTCTTGTGATGCTCTTCACTCTTTGCTATACTCACTCTTCTTTGGTTTTGAGTGGCTAGACTGAGATTGAGGTTTAGAAATAGGCTTGGAGCAAGAAGCACTCGACTCAGGTTTCCGTGCAGACCTATCATTCAAGGCCTTGCCAATTTCTACGGCAATAAGGTCTCTCAAGTCATTCTTACTAATGATGATATTCTCATTGGCATCATCATCGTTGCATTTGCTATTAACTTCATTAGAATCCACCATCGCTGAAACTTACTTCTAAATATCGAGATGAATCTGGTCAGTTGCTGTGGTGTACTCTTTTTCACGACATGGTTCTATGACCATACAGAATTTAGATAAAAGATGTGGTATATATATATACATATATATAACCTAGGTCTCAAAGGACCCTTATAGGCATTTATGGATTGGACATAGTCCAAAATTTATCAGACAGTGGACCAAATGTCACTACTGTCATTGTCACTAGGGACAATATATCACTGCACATTGCCTTTACACTACCATTGAGTGTTTGAATGTTTGGCCAGGATCTGATTCGATCATTTAGGTGATAGGGTGTGAACATTGTCATTACCCAATTGATTAATGTGATAATATTTATCACGGGAATTTAAGGGTTAACTCCACATTGTGAGTTTGACACAGAGAAATGATAAATTTGGAAGTTGAACATTGTTCACCTTTGCTAGACAGAAGGTTACCTCCAAGATTTTCATTTGCCAATTTAATTGATCATAGTCATTGGCTGACAGATATTTGGATAATATAGCAGATCAATAAAACTTGAATAAAATCATGATGATTGATTGAATGGAATATATAACAAAGAAAATTTTACTAGAAAGAACATTACATAGTTGCCTAATTATAGGACGTTGAAATAACAAAAGTAGCTCACGCAGGAACCTTAAACGAAATAACAATGTCCTCGCAGGGACTTATTGGAATTTAAAATTACATAAATGAAAATACAAAACTACTCGTCCTTCTTCCTTTCACAGCCTTATAGAGTCTCTTGATAAATTTGGTTATTTTCTTCTCTGACTTCTTAACTTGTTGCCGTATTTCCCTGACCTGATCTAAGGCCTCATTAATAGCCTCGAGGGGTAATTGCGGTTGGGTTGAGGCTGAGGTGAAGGTGGTTGCGGCTGAGGCGCAATTGGATACGGGTATCCATAAGGTGGATACCCAGTAGCAGCATAAGATGAGTAAGGAGGTGGGTAATTAGGGTAAGAGGGATGATAAAGGTTATTATGAATGACTGCGTCATAATAAGGATCTTGCTCTAGACCATGGTGGATGTAATTATACAGGCTAGGAGGGTCGACAGAGTTAAACCCAAGTGGCTCTTCATAAGCAGGTATTGGGTTAGGAAAATCCTGGGGTGGTAGTGGTGGTTGAGACAGAGGCTCAACAGTAGGTTGTGGTGGAGGTTCCATCACTGGTGATGTGTTTGAGGGCCCACCCATTTGCAGGTCCTCCGGAATAACTAGATAAGATGACGACAAAGGTGGTAGGAAACCTGACCTTTGACCAGCACGCACCGACATGCGTGCACCACGTCTTCGGCGTGGTTGCGATGATGACTCCGGTGGTGGCTGAGATTGTTCCACCGGTTGCATAGGTTCATCCTCGATTTGAGGATGTGGTGATGGAGCATGATGTTGGGGAGTACTGTGGTAGGAGGGTGTGTTGAGGACCTCGGAATGGAGATCATGCCAAGGAGTTCGAGCCACTAGACAGCTCGATGGGACGACCATATGACCCGGTTTGTGGAAATTCCTCCAGATCGGAATCTTCCTCCATATGTGTTGGTGAGTCGACTGGAGGGTTTCAGGTGAGGGTTGGTTAATGGGGTTGACAAAGTTAAAGTTAAAGAATTCTTGGTGAGAATGGGAATGAGAATGGTGTGATTGGTGAGAACGGTAAGAATGGTAAGAATGTTGGGAGTGTGATTGAGGCGGAAAGTATTCGTGCGAGATGGATCGTCTATATGGTTCAAATGGAGACGAAGAGTCTCCGAATACTTCGTAAGGATTACGATCAGGCACATTAGCTGCTCTAGCTAGAGAGGGTCTGAAAGACGGTCCCGGTCATAGAAGGTCCGCTTCTTATGGGACCCTTGCCTTTTCATCCGCGTCTAAATTTAGGTGGCATTATTCCTGCTTCAAAAACAAGTTAAACAAAAATACAAGGCTAGAATAATAAGATGGAAAACGATTAGCCTAAGTCAAAGTCTAGACTCGGAAGTCTAAAGGATATGTGTTAATATGTATTCCCGAGATTAAACACAAAAGGCTAGTGTTTAATTCACTCGAGAGTTGGCACTGATACCAAACTGTCACACCCCTAATTTTCCACGTGTAACCCGGTGGGCCCGGAGGGGATTATCGTGACGCAAGTTGATATCATCATTACCAAACAATACAATATAACACAACGGAAGTCTGGATAATTACTATTACAAACATTTGAATGTTCAAAGTTCAAAAATAAATACAACGCTTGTAATTAGATCCACAGGCGGATCGAAATGTGAATACAAAAAGGAAATTTAACAGACTAAGGCCTTCTAAGCAAAGGGTTGCAAATTCCTCTTAAGCTTGCAAAGTACTTCCAGCCTATTTACGTGCATATGTCACCTGCGCTTAGTCTTTTGAAATACGTCAGATAAATCTGGTAAATATAATTAACCGACTCATTTTGAAATATTTTGAAAATATTTGATGTACACAATAGTACTTTTGTTTAATAAATAACTTGGGATAAAATATTTTCATGTTATCAGTTTTACATGCCAATAATACATTTAGAGCCCGAAAACAATGTCGGGATCGTGATTAATCGACACACCACTTTAATACATTTAATAGGTACACCTCTAATGTGTTATAAATTTATTTTAGCATCTCTCGGGTGTATGCCTACACCCCGTGCTTAGGTCGTGGCCATTTACAATTAAATGAGCCGTGGATATCCAGGACATGGTCGTTTTAACCCCAAATGTTTAATATTAAATAATACGAATTAAAAGGGATTATTTGAATTCCCGACTCATTGGTCTTTGATCCCATATACAACCATGCGGTATTCTTATACCGTATCCCAAGCCCGTATAAGGGAAAATTAAGTTAAAAGTATTTACCTGGTTTGCTAATCTTTAATTAATAAGAAAATAAGCAAAGCACAGCCGTAATCAATTTAACTAGCTTGGTGACAATCTACCGGAAGCCTCTAGTCTGGAATAGATGGTCTTATTAACCGATTAGTTAGTTAGCAGGTCTTTATTTAGTCATTGACTTAGCCGGCTAACATAAAATAAAGATAATGGTACGAAACGCTAGATTAAGCGATGACCGCTAGATTAAGCGATGACCGGAAAAAATGTATTAGTTAGCGGGTCTTTATTTAGTCATTGACTTAGTACTAGGACTTGTCTAATATGAGTTACTATTTTACATTCTGAAATCTGAGAATAATTTGATATGGTTAACCCCGTTTCGGTTAGATTACGTAAACTAGTTACGTAGGCCGAACCGTACGCATATAAGCGAAACCGGGTAACCGGGTGAGTCCCCTACAAGTTCCATATGCCATTTTGTTTGAAATTTATTAAAATATCATTAAGTTATAAATATGTTGGCCCGTTACGGTTTTAAAATCAAACTATGCCTTAAAAGGGTAATTTCGTCATTTACAACGTAATAAATGAGGTTATATGTAAACTGATGTAATGGTCATAAATTTTCTGGAAAAACATATATTTTATGATGTTATATCAGTAGGATATCAATTATATGTGTGGTTTATAGTTTAAGACCAAACTATGTCCCGAAAGGGCGTTTTGGTCATTTCACATATAATTTGATAACTTATTTGGGAATCTGAGTTTAGGAGTTGTACCTACTGTTAATATTTTGAAAATATGTTTTGAAATCAGTTGGTATCAAGTAGGGCTGTCTTTTTTAACCGAAACTCGAAACCCAACCCGAAACCAAAGCACTCGAACACGAAGTAGATGAAACCCGAAGAACCCGTAACCGAATAAATGTAAACCCGAACCCTAATATAGTTCTATGGATTGGTTAATGGGTTGAATAATGGGTAATTGGTTTAACCCGAAAAACCCGAAATAGATTTAAAACAATTAGCATATTTTCTAGATATAGCCGTATCTTCTAAAATAACCCGGAAATCCTTTTCTAGTCAACGTTCAGCAAACCATATCTTCTAAATATTTTAAATCACTGTCTTCTTTAGATCACTGTCTTCGAGTTTATAGTGTTCGCTAATAACTATTATTGATATTTTAAAATTGTAAAGGTTATACTTTTATGTTAAATTAGTTCATTTTCTAACCCGAAACCCGATCTAACCCGACTTGTTCTAATCCGAACCATTTAACCTGAACACCAAAGAACCCGAACCTAAAATGGTTCGGTTATCAGGTTAAATACTTAGCTTTGAAAACCCGAAAAACTCGAACCAAAAAACCCGAAACCTGATTAAAAAAATCGAAGAACACCCCTAGTATCAAGCCTTGATGCTCTAATATGGTTTTAAACCATATTATGCGCCAAAAAGGCGATTAAGTCGCTAAATGACGATTTAAATGGTATTTAAGTGAAACTGTTGTTGTGACCAGATTTGTATAGTCAAAATATGTTAACACATATATATATATATATATATATATATATATATATATATATATATATATATATATATATATATATTTATCAATAAGTATAAGGTTTTGGTCCATTAAAATGTTTAAAACCCATTTAAAGTGCCGAAAGGGCAATATCGTCATTTAAGTGCATAATATGCAAACTAGAGCTTAAACTCAGTTTGCAACCTAAATAAACATCCCAAATAACCCTAATAATGATATTACATCAGTAAGTAATGAGTTTTGATGTCAAGTTTATGTTTAAACCAATTTATACGCCAAAATGCCGATTTGGTCACTTAAAACGTGTTAATTACGTTACATAATAAAACACAGTTCATGACCAGGTTACTAACATCCAAATAAGTTCATTAATTTAACATTTCAGTTTAAAACTCATTTATATACTTGTTAGTGGTTAAAACCTCATTTTTATATATTAGGGGCCTTTTTGCAAACATTGGCATATTTGACGGATACTTGTGTAAAAACTCGGATTACTACATGACCATGTCCTATAACTCTAGAGGGTTATAGTATACTATAACATGGTCCTAATGCAAGTTAGGAATAGTAGCTAATGTTGCTAAATCAGTCAGAATTGAAAGTCAAAGCAAAAGTCAACTTTTGTGACTTTCGGTTGCGAACCGGCCTTAGACCTGGAATTGACGAGCCGAACATGTTCCCACATATTCTTATAATTATTACCAAGTTTTTAGAGTGTCAAAACAGATTTTATAACACTTACATTACTAGCTATGATTTTATTTCAAAACTAACCCGTTTGACTTTTTATTAACATAACTTTGACCCGTCAATTGAACAAGCAAACGTGCTAATCAGGAGGTTCCCTCTTGAGGGATTAACACCTACTTTATTACGATCACGTAGCCATGTTCGTTATGAACATTGGCTGAACCATAATGTCACACCCCGACCCGCAGCGGAAAAGGTGATCGGGGCATGATTGGGTTTTCATCAAAGCTCATGACATTTATTATAATGTTTCATATTTATTATTACAATTTAAAGGAGATCATACAATCATAATTACAACATGTTCTATACATCTTTCTAGACTTCATTATTTTCTTCTAAGGCATTTTCCTATGTGTTCCTTGCTTCATCCTGTCCACCTGTATCATGTGTAAAAATGGTTTTTGGATCAACAAAAAGTTGGCGAGTGAATCTTGTGAAAAACATTTAAACAAGTTTATTGAATTGATTATAAAATAAAGTGCATAACCACATATGAGTAAATGTAAATGTAAATATATTCACAAAACACTTAATATTAAAATATTGCACACACATACAACAATAGATTGTTTTGAGGCACGCGTTGTTCAACTGGTCTCCCACGAGGAACTGATGGGCCTAATTAATGAGTTTTGAGGCACGCGTTGTTCTACGAACTGATGGGCCTAATGAATGAGTTTTAAGGCACGCGTTGTTCAACTTGTCTCCCACGAGGAACTGATGGGCCTAACAAATAATTGCATACAACTTGACAATATGTAATACATAACAACAAACAATATTTACATTCTAAGTTTAGATCATAATATGGTATAGCACGAGTATGAATAAGCGAACTAGTTTAAGTGACACATGATACACCCCAAAACATGAATAAAAAGGGGAATTTGTAAGAATTCACTCACCGAGGTTGCGTTTCTTGGATTGATGATGAATGCGCACGAATTTGGATTTAACCACGAGAGAACTAACCTAGATAATAACATAACGGTTTGGTAAGTAAGCGGATTTTATTACCCAATTTTAATAGGATTTTTGGATATATCTTTGTGAGTTTAAGGCTATTTTCTAACTTTAAAAATGTTTATTTTTAAGTATTTTTAATTGATTTTTAAATTAAATAAATAAATAAAAATAATAAAAAAATGTTGACTTTTTGACTTTGACCGTTGACCAGGACTGTTGACCGTTGACCAGGACTGTTGACCGTTGACCGGTTCGGTCGGTTATAATGTTGCACTAAGTGAGGTTCGAACCGGTGACCTCCCGTACGCGTGCACGCAGCTCTACCAACTGAGCTACGTGTCTAACCCGAAATATTTCTGTTTTTAATTATATTTATATACTATTTAACTTAATCCGAAAATCATTTATTTAAAAAGGCTTCAATTGTATCGAACCGGTGCCGTCAGCAGGTCTCGAACCCGGGACCTGCGGTTTAGTGTTGCACACAGTCCACCGCTGGACTGTGTGTCTAACCTGGTTAATATTCTGGTTTTTATTATAATTAACATCATTCTGTGAGTTATCCCGGTTCGGTTTAAAAAAAAAACATTTTTATTTCCGAGGCTAGGGTCGTGATAGGGATCGAACTCGAGACGTGTGTTTCATGTTTGCACACAGTCCACCGCTGGACTGTGTGTCTAACCCGTTTATTATTCTGATTTTAATTAATCTTATACACTTGGCCGACTTCATCTTCTTCGTTCAAAACACAGACATTGATTATTCAACTGTTTCATGTTTAATTCGATTAACGAAAATTATCAGGAATTGAAATGTAATGGACAGAGAGGGTTTGGGGAAAGAATATACCAAATCAGATGTCTTTCTCGGAACTCCGGCAAGGATTCGTCGGCTCTGTTTTGTGAACTTCGTCTGTCCGAATCATTTAACAGTTTTGATTGATTAGATATGAAATTGAGTTACTAAACCATGATTAACAGGAGGTTTAGATGTTCATACCGATTAATAGCGTGAGTTCGGAAATTCCAGCGATTTTCCGGCGAGTACAGAATATCCGACAACGTCGTCTGGAATTGATTCTGGGTGATGGAGTGATGTTAGAATTGGTCTAACAATGGAATGAAACAGAAGGAGTCGAGGTATTTACCGTGTTGATGAAAGTCTCGGTTTTCCGGCGACTTGCAGAGAATTCCGGCGAATGAAATTGATTCGAGAATCGGTGCGATTTTGAGCGAAAAGATTACAAGAGGCTAGGGTGTGCATTTATAGGGAAAAATCAAGTTGAACTGGGTCTGTTTCTAGTCTCGATTCATTGGTCATTTGTTCTCCGGCAGTTATGACTGATGTCGCGGGACTGGATAGCGGTTATAACCGATGACGATGTTAATACGTACGTTAAGTCAAAAGTAACCGACGATAATTGGCGAAATCGTCGGATTTTCCGGCGTCTGCGGATTTGGGCGCGCTGTTGACTGGGTTTGATTTTCTAGTTTTGTTATATCTATTAATTGTTTCAATATGTTATCAAATACCACAAATGGCGGAGTGGTGGAATGTTGGTGTGTTAAGTCTTTGATGTTCCCGGCTGACCCGGGTTCGAAACCCGGCATCAGCATAATATTTTTATTTCATTATTTTTAATAAGTTTTCAATTATAAATTTTATATTCTAATATATTTATTAATTATGTATCGTTTAAAATTAATTTGAGCATTAAATATGCAACGAAATTTTTAACTGGATGTTCGGTTAATAAACGAAGCGGGTTTGGTTAACCCGGTTTTTGACGGATGTTACAGTATCCCCTACTTTTAGAAATTTCGTCCCGAAATTTAAGTAGTGGCATGTTTGTCTCAAAAGGATGGTGTTTTAATTTGACAGTTACATACTTAGAAGGGAGTAAGAGTTTAAATTTTGTTTGAGGCGGTAACGTTCCTTGTAAGGGTTGAGTACCCTGCTACAGGAATCGCTTTTTGATGCCTACGATAAAAATATTGATAAACAGAATTGATTCACTAATTATGATTTCATGCGCAAGAGTTTTGATATGTTTGGAAAGATAAGGTTATATCCTAAAACAAAAACTTTTACTACTAAAACCTACATGGAACCTCTCATAACCGCCTGACAATGCCTCTGATCCTTTGGCAGGAATACTTATATATAGGAAGTACCAGCGGCGTATCCACCATATTCTTGTCTAATTTTCATTGGTTTTATCAGTAAGTCATGATTGGTTCTATGATATGACTCTAGAACATAAACAAACACAACAACCAAAGCCTGAGTCCTAATTCTGATAGTATACATGTTTGAATGGTGACAGTACCTCTCTCCTTTGTTATGATGGAGAGGTTAGTCTATGTAGATATGGAACACAATCCAATTTCTTTAAATGATGAGATGATATGAATGCTAAATCAGTGAGTATAAAACAAACTTCAACCAAGACATTACTAAATCCTACATGGAGCTTCTCATAACCGCCTGACAATGTCTCTGATCCTTTGGCAAGAATACTTATACATAGGAAGTACCAGCGGCGTATCCACCATATTCTTGTCAAATTTTCATTGGCTTTATCCGTAAGTTATGATTAGCTCTATGTGACTCTAAAACATAAACAAACACAATCACCCAAAGCTTGAGTCTTAATTCTGATAGTATACATGTTTGAATGATGACAGTACCTCTCTCGTTTGTTATGATGGAGAGGTTAGTCTATGTAGAAGTGAGATACAACCCAACTTCTTTAAATGATGAGACTGAGATATGTCGTGAAGTATGATAATATGAATGTTAAATCAATGAGTATGAAACAAAACTGAAATAGTAATTCGCATTAAGATTCTTGGATAAATTTATAATTGAGACACGTGAAAATTGAGATAACATAAAGAAAATCATAAAAACGAAGCGGTTGGAGTTGAATCTCGATTTTTGGTGAAGGAGACTAGTTGGGTGTTTCGTTTGGGCCGTCATTATCTTCAACAGGATTGGCGTTGATGTTGTAAACTCTTCTTCTTGCTGGTGGCCTAGTGGTTAGGTTTTCTTGATTTGCTTGGTTAACTGGGTTTGCTTGAGCTTGGGCGTTTATGATGTTAACCAAACGAGGGCACGTGTTTCTAAAGTGAGTAGGGTCGCCACAATTAAAACAAGCTCGAACATATGGGAACATGGGGTATTGGGGTTGTTGATATGTTTGGATCATGTTTTGAGTAGGGGGTGAGGTTTGGTTTTGAGGGGTGCGGCAAACCTTGCTCAAATGACCATAGCGTCCACAATTCGCACATAGTCGACAAGGTAAGGTAGAGGGATGGTGATAAAAGCAGGTGTTACATTGAGGGTGAGGTCCAAGGTAAGGTTTCTTATTTGGGTATGTTGAGTTGGGTGCTACTTGAGTGATTGGGATAGCTTGGAGGGGTACGGCTTGTGAGGCTGGTTGATTGCGTTGGGTGACAGCGAAAAGTTGCCCATCTCGTTTTCTCTTAGAAATGGGTTGAGAAGGGGATTCGGTTTGGGTGGAGTTTGAGGTTTCCGTTGATGCTTTATCCTTCTTCTTCTCCTCCTTGAAGTCCTTATTTCGTATGCGGTCCTCGGTGAGCTCTATAGCTAACTCCATTGCTGCTTCCAAAGTTGCAGGTGTGGTACTTATTACAGAGTCTTGAATTTTTTGAAGGAAGACCTCGAATGTAGTGCTCGATCAAACGGTAGAGGGGAGTGAAAAAGTTGGGGACCATTTGATTTAACTCGAGGAATCTCTTGTTGTACGTGGTGTGGTCGCCTTCCTTTTGTTTCAACGAATAGAACTCATCCTCTAATTTCTTGATTTCGCTCCTTGGGCAAAACCGTCTTGTCATGATTTCCTTCAACTCTTCCCAAGTCAAAGTCATAGCATCTTCAACACCTCGTTTAGCCTTCTTTGTATTCCACCATGTAAGTGCTATTCCAAGTAAACGACCAGTAGCATATCGCACTTTGCGATCATCGGGCCAATCGCAATTTAGAAAAGTGTTTTCCATTTCTTCAAACCAATGGAGGAGAGCGGTGACACCTTTAGTCCCTTCGTATTTCGGAGGGTCGCATGATTTGAAATGCTTGTAGGTGCATTTAGTGGTATTTGGGGGAGAGTTGATAACATTTTGATCTTCTTGGTTGACGGGATTAGCGGTAAGGGCTTGTTAAACTTGAACTACAATATTAGGTATTACGACAGCCATTTGTTGAGCGATTTGGGCAGCCATGCGCTCGCGGGCTTTTTCTGATCTCATCTTCCTACGAGCGGAATTAGAAGACATCTACAAGGAATACATATCAAGAGTATGAGTTGGATGTTTTAGGGATCATGTGTCGTATTTAGGAATGAACATTCATAAAATAAATATAGAATAATAAATCTACTACATCCATAGGATGTCTTGGGCTTTGCTCGTAATTGGGCCTTGCATGCCGCCATACTTCACCTTCGTAATCATGTGGGCCCCCATGATTACCGGGTTTTTCATATGGTTCGCATGTGTTAGCCTGGTTACGTACACTAAAACCCGGAGAAAATCGAGAAATATGTATGTAACGTATGGTATTCGGAATGTATCCAGGTGTGGACACGGTGACACCTCAAAGTGGGGTTAGTTCGAACGACGTTTGGTGTGGCATGCTTTGGCCTAATAGGTCCTTCGTACTCTCATCGTTAGTCCCCAAGTAGGCAAACTGGTCCGTTATATTGGATTTATACGAATGCCAACCTAGACAGGACGTTCCGACTACCGGTACTTGTACCATTACAGTTACTACATGCCCGTCGCAGAGCTCACTTTGATGAGATTTGAAAAATGAAAAATGCGACAAAATCTTGAATAACGGAAGTATGAAGATGATTTGAATATGTGAACATTGAAATATGTATGATGAATGTGTATGTAATTATGTATGTTTGACTGTAAGTATAATTCACTATGTATCACAAAACGTAGTATCGGAAGTGTTTGCATGCATTTGTGTATGTAATAAATATGAAAGAAATAAACATCATGAGTTTGCATCCAACCACATAAACAATTAAAATCTAATCAACTATAGTATAGGCTCTAAGGGTCTAATAACCTATCCTATATCCCTATAGTCAAAGGCTCTGATACCAATCTGTCATACCCCGACCCGCAGCGGAAAAGGTGATCGGGGCATGATTGGGTTTTCATCAAAGCTCATGACATTTATTATAATGTTTCAAATTTATTATTACAATTTAAAGGAGATCATACAATCATAATTACAACATGTTCTATACATCTTTCTAGACTTCATTATTTTCTTCTAAGGCATTTTCCTATGTGTTCCTTGCTTCATCCTGTCCACCTGTATCATGTGTAAAAATGGTTTTTGGATCAACAAAAAGTTGGCGAGTGAATCCTATGAAAAACATTTAAACAAGTTTATTGAATTGATTATAAAATAAAGTGCATAACCACATATGAGTAAATATAAATGTAAATACATTCACAAAACACTTAATATTAAAATATTGCACACACATACAACAATAGATTGTTTTGAGGCACGCGTTGTTCAACTGGTCTCCCACGAGGAACTGATGGGCCTAATTAATGAGTTTTGAGGCACGCGTTGTTCTACGAACTGATGGGCCTAATGAATGAGTTTTAAGGCACGCGTTGTTCAACTTGTCTCCCACGAGGAACTGATGGGCCTAACAAATAATTGCATACAACTTGACAATATGTAATACATAACAACAAACAATATTTACATTCTAAGTTTAGATCATAATATGGTATAGCACGAGTATGAATAAGCGAACTAGTTTAAGTGACACATGATACACCCCAAAACATGAATAAAAAGGGGAATTTGTAAGAATTCACTCACCGAGGTTGCGTTTCTTGGATTGATGATGAATGCGCACGAATTTGGATTTAACCACGAGAGAACTAACCTAGATAATAACATAACGGTTTGGTAAGTAAGCGGATTTTATTACCCAATTTTAATAGGATTTTTGGATATATCTTTGTGAGTTTAAGGCTATTTTCTAACTTTAAAAACGTTTATTTTTAAGTATTTTTAATTGATTTTTAAATTAAATAAATAAATAAAAATAATAAAAAAATGTTGACTTTTTGACTTTGACCATTGACCAGGACTGTTGACCGTTGACCGGTTCGGTCGGTTATATTGTTGCACTGAGTGAGGTTCGAACCGGTGACCTCCCGTACGCGTGCACGCAGCTCTACCAACTGAGCTACGTGTCTAACCCGAAATATTTCTGTTTTTAATTATATTTATATACTATTTAACTTAATCCGAAAATCATTTATTTAAAAAGGCTTCAATTGTATCGAACCGGTGCCGTCAGCAGGTCTCGAACCCGGGACCTGCGGTTTAGTGTTGCACACAGTCCATCGCTGGACTGTGTGTCTAACCTGGTTAATATTCTGGTTTTTATTATACTTAACATCATTCTGTGAGTTATCCCGGTTCGGTTTAAAAAAAAACATTTTTATTTCCGAGGCTAGGGTCGTGATAGGGATCGAACTCGAGACGTATGTTTCATGTTTGCACACAGTCCACCGCTGGACTGTGTGTCTAACCCGTTTATTATTCTGATTTTAATTAATCTTATACACTTGGCCGACTTCATCTTCTTCGTTCAAAACACAGACATTGATTATTCAACTGTTTCATGTTTAATTCGATTAACGAAAATTATCAGGAATTGAAATGTAATGGACAGAGAGGGTTTGGGGAAAGAATATACCAAATCAGATGTCTTTCTCAGAGCTCCGGCAAGGATTCGTCGGCTCTGTTTTGTGAACTTCGTCTGTCCGAATCATTTAACAGTTTTGATTGATTAGATATGAAATTGAGTTACTAAACCATAATTAACAGGAGGTTTAGATGTTCATACCGATTAATAGCGTGAGTTCGGAAATTCCAGCGATTTTTCGGCGAGTACTGAATATCCGACAACGTCGTCTGGAATTGATTCTGGGTGATGGAGTGATGTTAGAATTGGTCTAACAATGGAATGAAACAGAAGGAGTCGAGGTATTTACCGTGTTGATGAAAGTCTCGGTTTTCCGGCGACTTGCAGAGAATTCCGGCGAGTGAAATTGATTCGAGAATCGGTGCGATTTTGAGCGAAAAGATTACCAGAGGCTAGGGTGTGCATTTATAGGGAAAAATCAAGTTGAATTGGGTCTGTTTCTAGTCTCGATTCATTGGTCAATTGTTCTCCGGCAGTTATGACTGATGTCGCGGGACTGGACATCGGTTATAACTGATGGCGATGTTAATACGTACGTTAAGTCAAAAGTAACCGACGATAATTGGCGAAATCGTCGGATTTTCCGGCGTCTGCGGATTTGGGCGCGCTGTTGACTGGGTTTGATTTTCTAGTTTTGTTATATCTATTAATTGTTTCAATATGTTATCAAATACCACAAGTAGCGGAGTGGTGGAATGTTGGTGTGTTAAGTCTTTGATGTTCCCGGCTGACCCGGGTTCGAAACCCGGCATCAACATAATATTTTTATTTCATTATTTTTAATAAGTTTTCAATTATAAATTTTATATTCTAATATATTTATTAATTATGTATCGTTTAAAATTAATTTGAGCATTAAATATGCAACGAAATTTTTAACTGGATGTTCGGTTAATAAACGAAGTGGGTTTGGTTAACCCGGTTTTTGACGGATGTTACACATAATGGTCTTAGCTCAAGGTCAAAGCGTTTTTACGGCAACGCTTTGACTTTGGCTTAAAACTAAACAAAACTGAAAAGGAGGGCTAAGAACACTTACACAAGGTCCTTAGC
The DNA here is from genome assembly GCA_947069175.1 of Scalesia atractyloides. Taxonomy (NCBI): domain Eukaryota; kingdom Viridiplantae; phylum Streptophyta; class Magnoliopsida; order Asterales; family Asteraceae; genus Scalesia; species Scalesia atractyloides. The sequence goes on along the minus strand of CAMTDV010000005.1, from coordinate 79,039,486 downwards.
ACGAAATATAACTGATTAGGAAGTCCCTTATGGTCAGGAAACTCCAGAGAGTGAAGGGAGAAGATGAATATGAGAATGAGCAAGTGACTTGGTAGTACAAGGGTGCTATTTATACTTGAACCAAGCATACAAGATCATGCCATGTGTTACCATGGCTTCTCAGATGACAACAAGCAAGCATTGAGGTGTAAGAACCAAAGAAAAATGGCACTCTTACGACATAGGTGGCATACATAGCAGGCTACCATGTTTCAGTCTCTTGCGACCCCTTATGGACCGTAAGGGTTTAGCCTTGCGGTCCGTAAGGACCTCTGGCGCCCAAAGATTTTTGAATGGTTACGGACCGTAACCAGGATGGCTTGTGGTCCGTAACCGCCTTACTGAAACAATGATCTTGATTGTCTTACGGTCCGTAACCAATGATGGTTACGGTGTAACATTTGTGTAAATCGGGTTTCGAAAACCCGCCTCAATTTATCAATCAAAGTGTATTCTTGTCGTTCGGTTATTTTTATATTTCTTATATAAATAATGATAATGAATGTTTAAAAATAATCTTTATAAATAACCAACTAAATAATAAATAGTTAGATAATTAAATAAACACAATAAAAATAAGGAAAATATGTGAACCGGGAATCGAACCCGGGTCGCCCGAGTAACCACACACAACAAGCACCACCGAGACACACGCACCTTTTGTTAAGAAGTTCGAATAAACTTATATATATATACATGAACCCGAGTGATGTTTCCTGCGAATTCAAACCAGCGACCTCGCCTGACTCGTCCCTGTGCTGGCATCCGAATAAGTCCAACTAGCAAACCGCGTTTAATCTTTCCAATCAAGCACCAATCTATTGTAATTGTGCGAATCAATCAAATTGGTTTCTAAAAACCAAAATCAATTACCCTTTTTAAAAACCAAAATCGATCACTTTATGAAATCTATATAAACCGGCGTTAACCTCACTCTCAAGCTCGCTCAACCTTTCTCCTTTAATCTCAAACTTCCTCTGTGCAAACCCTTCCCCTCTGTTTCACCGAAAATCGCCGCTCCTCGCCGGAGAACCGAAGGAAACGCCATCGTTGGTAATAATCCTCCACCTAACTGTCTTAATTCATGTTTAGCTTCTTTATCGAATAAGAATGAGAAATCACACTCCTGAATAAATGGTTATTCAGGCGGGTAAATGTTTTTGGGTTTATTCAAATGAAGAAGATGAGTTGCAGAATGTGTATGTATGTAATAAAATTCGAGTTATAAACTGGGTTAGACACACAGTCCAGTGGTGAACTGTGTGCACACTAAACGCGCACGTTCCGAGTTCGATACTTGCAACTAGCACCGTTTTCTTTAAACTGTTCTTATTTTTTTTTTTAAACCAAGTCATGCTGAAATCCATTGAGTTGTTAAATATAATACAACTTCTATATCATACCGGTTAAGCATCCATCCCAACTAGTTGGGCCGGGTGCAAACCAATCACAGAGTCGCTGGTTCGAGTCCCTCTTGTCACCCCGGTTGAAACATTCTTCAAAAATTAAATAATTACCAAATTAGGCTAACAAGATTATAAGATTAATTAAAAACCGGATTCTTTCGGGTTAGACACGTAGCTCAGATGGAAGAGCTGCGTGCACGCAACCGAGAGGTCGCGAGTTCGAGCCGCATCCCGCGCAGTCAAACAGTCAACGAACCGGTCAGGCCTTGTCAGACCTGACAATATATATTTTTTTATTTTCATTTTATTTTTATTATTATTTATTATTTATATCAAGTATACATTATTATTTTAATTTTAAAACAATAAAAAAATAAAACAACTAAAAATCTCAACTTCCTAAGGATAAAATTCTCAATAATAATACTATCTCAAATCTAATAAAGAGTATAAATCAAATATTAACCTGTTTATATTTACCGATTTATCGTGTATCATTTTAGGTTAGTATTCTTTCGTCGATCAAATCCTCAACTCGTGTGCTTTCATTATCAAGCAAGGAACGCACCCACTGTGAGTGAATCTCTAAAAATTCCCCGTTTTAATCACGTTTTGGGGTGTATCATGTGTCGTACAATTCCTTTATTTTATTTAAACACTTGTGCTTATATGATTTTGTGATCAAATGTGTATTGGTTGTTGTGTGGTTTATATGTGGATTAAATTTATCATTTCAGTGCACTCATTTCATTAGGCCCATCAGTTTCTCGTGGGATACGGGTGGAGCATCAGGTGCCTCATTAGATCGGCTCCGTTTGATTGAGCCTTGATCTCAGATACATCATCATTCATGTCATATATTCATTCAATGTGGTTTGTGATTGGTTACATATATATATTTGCTCACATGTGATTTATGCACGAATTTTCTTTAATAAACAAAACAAGCAATTATTTAAAATGTTTTATCAAGGTTCACTCGCCAACTTTTGTTGACCCAAAATCTCCTCTGTTTTACACATGATACAGGTGATCAAGTTGAGAAAAGAAACACTTAGGATGGCCTAGAAGAATAAACAAGTTATTGTGTTGGAATAAACATTTAGATTTTTTTTATTTGTATTTGTATGAATTTTGTTTGTTGGATATTTAAATTTGTAATTCGAATTTAATAAATATGAAACTTCTTAGTAAATATCATGAGCTTTGGGGATAACCCAATCATGCCCCGTCTTTTATTCCGTTGCGGGTCGGGGTGTGACAGATTGGTATCAGAGCTTGTGACTATATGGATATAGGATAGGTTATTAGACCCTTAGAGCCTATACTATAGTTGATTAAATTTTAATTGTTTATGTGTTACATGCAAAATTCATGATGTTTATATGTTTCATGTTTATTTCACACCCAATATTATGCAAGCACTCTCACAAGTACATGTTAATATGCAATGCTCATCATAGTTCATATCCTCATAACATGTCATACCTATGAAAGCACACACCTCACGATTTCCATGATTTTTGCAATGTTTTCGTGTTTTTCAAATCACATCAAAGTGAGTTTTCACGACGGGCATGTAGTAACTGGAAGGGTACGAGTACCGGTAGTCGGAACGTCCTGTCTAGGCTTGGCATTCGTATAAATCCAAAATAAAGGACCAGTTTGCCTACCTGGGGACTAACGATGAGAGTACGAAGGACCTATTAGGCCAAAGCATGCTATACCAAACGTCGTATGAGCTAACCCCACTTTGAGTTGTCATTGTGTCTACACCTGGACACCCCCCGACCATACATCTCGCAATCATGGTTTTACGATTTTCATTCGGGTGGTGCGAGTGTTAACCCGCCGACACCAATGTGAATCCTACCAAGCCCAATAGTCATGGAGGCCCACATGACTACACAGGCAATTGTATGGGGGACATTTGGAGGCCCAAACATGAGCAAACCCAAGACATCCTATGGATGTAGTTAAATTATTTTCAGTTATGTTGTTTCCATTCTTTTTACGACACATGACACCTAGGAAATTCTTGAACTCACAATCTTCCTACATATGTTCCTGTAGATATCGGCTAGGCAATTACGTGGAGGTAGAAGGTCAGGAAAGTCAAACGAACGCTTGGCCACGCAAATTGCTAAACAAATGGCCGCAGTGCTTCCTGACATCGTGCTACAAGTTCAGCAAGCCTTCACCGCTAATCCCATTAACCCTCCCAACCAAGAAGACCAAAGCGTCGCCAACCCTCTTCTCAAAACCCCCAAATGCACCTACAAACACTTCAAGTCCTCCTATCCCCCAAAATATGAAAGGACTGAAGGTGTTACCGCTCTCCTTCACTGGTTTGAGGAGATGGAAAACACCTTTCTCAATTGTGACTGTCCCGAGGACCGCAAGTTACGTTACGCGACTGGAAGATTGTTTGGGGTAGCCCTTACCTGGTGGAACACGGAAAAGGGTAAGCGAGGTGTTGAAGATGCCATGGCTTTGAAATGGGAATAGTTAAAGGAAATCATGACGAGACGCTTCTGTCCAAGAAGCGAAATCAAAAAGCTAGAAGACGAGTCTCACGCATTGAAACAAAAGGAAGGAGACCACACTTCATACAATAAGAGATTCCTCAAGTTGAACCAAATGGTTCCCAATCTGTTCACCCCATTATACCGCCTAGTCGAACACTACATTCGAGGCCTCCCCTCGAAAATCCAAGATTTGGTTTTAAGCACTTTGCCTGCAACACTTGAAGCCGTAATGGAGTTAGCTACGGAACTCACTGAAAATCGCATTCGAAACGGCAAATTCAAAGATGAGAAGAAGAAAACATCCATTGAGACTCCAATTCCAAACCACCCAGGATCATCCTCGAAGTTTGCTGGTAAGAGGAAACGAAATGGCAAGAACTTTGTTGTCACCCAAACCAACCCTCCCATCACTGCTGCTCCAATCACCCAAGTTGCCCCTCCAGCCGCACCATTCAAAAGGCCATACATGGCCCACACCCAAAGTGTAACCGTTGTCAATATCATCACCCTCCTGAAAACCCCTGCCAACATTGCACAAGTTGCGGCCGTGCGGGTCACACCATCCAAACCTGCCGTACCCTTCAGCGATTGAACCACAGTCAACCTCCAACCCAAACCCAAAATCAAGTGGTGGGCCAAGCCTAACAACCCTTACTTCTACCGCCTGCACAACTCGCAGCCCAACCTTACTACCAACCCAACTACCCCATGATGCAACCCATGCGAGCCTGTTTCAATTGTGGGGACCCAAACCACTTCAGGAACACCTGCCCACGCCTAGTGAACATCATCCATGCCCAAGCTCAAGCGAACCCGGTAAACCAAGCTAACCAAGCTCCTCCACCTGCTAGAGGAAGAGCTTTCAATATCAACGCCAACCAAGCCAGGGCTGACAACAATGTGGTCAACGGTACGTTTCCCATAAATGGTAGTTATGCATCCATATTATTCGATACCGGTGCGGATAAGAGCTTTGTGTCTTTATAATTCGAATCTATCCTCGATCAACCTCGTGATAATCTTGTTGAATCTCTGACGGTGGAAGTTGCTGACGGAAAACCCACTTCATTAAATTCTATTATACGCGATTGTACTATCACCCTAAATGATCACGATTTCCCAATTGATCTCATTCCTATGAAATTGGAAAGTTTCGATGTTATCATCGGCATGGACTGGCTCAGCCAGCATCACGCTGAAGTGGTGTGCCATGAAAAATTCATTCGTATTCCTCTCGCTGACGGTCAGACACTACGTATCTTTGGGGAAACCCCTTCGAAAGGACTCAAATTGATGTCCTGCCTTCAAGCCCGAAGTTATCTTTGCAAGAACTACGTCACATTTCTAGCTCACGTCGTCAAGAAGGGAGGCAAGGAGAGGAAGCTCAAAGATATTCCAACTGTGAAAGAATTCCCGCAAGTTTTTCCCGACGACGTTTCAGGACTTCCTCCTGTAAGAGAAGTCGAATTTCAAATCGATCTTGTGCCTGGCGCTACACCGATCGCAAAATCTCCTTATAGGTTAGCCCCATCTGAGATGCAAGAGCTGGCCAGTCAACTGCAAGAGCTGACGGACAAAGGATTCATACGTCCTAGCTCATCGCCTTGGGTTGCGCCTGTTCTTTTTGTGAAGAAGAAAGATGGAACGTTTCGCATGTGCATTGATTATAGAGAACTCAACAAGTTGACGGTTAAGAATCGCTATCCACTGCCTCGTATTGATGACCTTCTAGACCAACTTCAAGGCGCCACCTGTTTTTCCAAAATCGACCTTCGTGCTGGCTATCATCAGCTTAGAGTGCGCGAAGAAGATATTGCAAAAACTGCCTTCCGAACTCGTTATGGTCATTACGAGTTCATGGTTATGCCCTTCGGTTTAACCAATGCCCCCGATGTCTTCATGGATTTGATGAATAGGGTATGCAAACCCTATCTCGACCGTTTCGTCATAGTCTTCATCGACGACATTCTTATCTACTCCAAGTCAAAATCCGATCATGAGCGACACCTTCGACCCATTCTTACACTCTTAAGGACTGAAAAGCTTTACGCTAAGTTCTCAAAATGCGAATTCTGGTTAGGAGAAGTACAATTCCTTGGTCATGTCGTCAATGACAAGGGGATTCATGTCGATCCTTCGAAAATCAAGGCAGTACAGGAATGGCAAGCGACACGTACCCCTACCGAAGTTAGGTCATTTCTTGGCTTGGTTGGTTATTACCGACGCTTCATTGCCAATTTTTCCCGTATCACCATACCGCTCACGGCCTTGACTCACAAAGGAAAACCCTTCATTTGGGGACCTAAGCAAGAGGAGGCCTTCCAAACCTTAAAGCAAAGGCTTTGTGACGCACCTATCCTTACACTCCCTGAGGGTTGCAATGACTTTGTGGTTTATTGCGACGCATCAGGGCAAGGACTAGGCTGTGTATTGATGCAAAGAGGAAAAGTGATAGCCTATGCCTCTAGGCAACTCAAAGTTCATGAGAAGAATTACACCACCCACGACCTGGAACTTGGAGCCGTTGTGTTCGCTCTCAAGATATGGAGACATTATCTTTACGGTACCAAGTGTGAAATATACACTGACCACAAGAGTCTCCAACATATCTTCAACCAAAAAAAGTTGAATATGAGGCAACGAAGATGGGTCGAACTTCTCAACGATTACAACTGCGAGATTCGGTACCATCCTGGCAAGGCAAACGTGGTGGCCGATGCGCTCAGTCGAAAGGGATATGCGAACTCTATTCGTCTTCTATGTTCACAAATCATAACCGATATCAAGGATCGAATCCGGGCAGCTCAACATATCTCGATAACGGAAAACGACGTACGCGATGAGCTGTCATGTGGAGCTGAACTCAAAATTGAAACCAAATCCGACGGTATTCTATATTATTTAAACCGCATATGGATTCCCGATCGCGACAACCTTCGTGATTTCCTCATGAAGGAGGCACAAAAAACACGATACTCTGTACACCCAGGAGCCGATAAGATGTATCAAGACCTACGATACACCTACTGGTGGCCTGGCATGAAGAAGGATATCGCTGTTTTTGTTTCTAAGTGCCTTACATGTTCCAAAGTGAAAGTTGAACATCAAAGACCTTCAGGACTTCTAGTCCAACCCGAAATACCTGTATGGAAGTGGGAAAACATAACCATGGACTTCATTACAGGGTTACCTCGCACCTCCAGTGGGTATGACACCATATGGGTAATAATCGATCGTCTTACAAAATCATCTCACTTCTTTCCGATTCGCGAGGACTCCAAGAACGAGAAGTTAGCTCGTATCTACATCAGCGAGATCGTAAGCCGTCATGGTGTACCGTTAAGCATCATTTCAGACCGCAATGGTCGTTTCACTTCACGAACATGGCGAGCCGTACAAACCGCTTTGGGTACACGGTTAGACCTCAGTACCGCCTTTCACCCTCAAACTGATGGTCAATCTGAACGCACCATCCAAACCCTTGAAGACATGCTTCGAGCATGTGTCATAGACTTCAAAGGGAACTGGGACGCTCACCCACCGTTAGTCGAGTTTTCGTACAATAATAGCTATCATTCAAGTATCGGCATGGCTCCTTTCGAAGCTTTATATGGTCGTAAATGCCGATCTCCAGTATGTTGGCACGAAATTGGTGAAGCGCAAATCACCGGACCTGAATTGATTCAAGAAACAACCGACAAGATCCTCAAATTCGAAACAATCTTCTAGCAGCTCAAAGTCGTCAAAAGAGTTATGCTGACAAACGACGAAAGCCTTTGGATTTGGCGTTGGTGATCAAGTACTTTTGAAAGTATCACCGTGGAAGGGAGTAGTTAGTTTTGGCCAAAAGGGCAAGCTAGCACCACACTATGTAGGACCTTTCAAGATACTCGAAAGAGTAGGTCCTGTAGCATACAAGCTTGACCTACCAGAAGAGCTCAACAGAATTCATCCCACGTTCCACGTATCAAACTTGAAAAAGTGCCTTGCCGACGAAAACCTCCATATTCCTCTAGAAGTCATTCAAGTTGATGAATCGATGCACTTCGTCAAAAGACCAGTAGAAATCATGGATTTCGGTGAGAAGCGCCTGAGGCGATGTCGTATTCCAATCGTCATGCGTTGGGAGTCAAAACGAGGACCCGAGTTTACTTGGGAACATGAAGACTCAATGCGCGAAAAGTACCCGCATCTCTTTCCGGTTACCACTACTACTTAAATTTCGGGATGGAATTTCTAAAAGTATGGGATACTGTAACATTTGTGTAAATCGGGTTTCGAAAACCCGCCCCAATTTATCAATCAAAGTGTATTCTTGTCATTCGGTTATTTTTATATTTCTTATATAAATAATGATAATGAATGTTTAAAAATAATCTTTATAAATAACCAACTAAATAATAAATAATTAGATAATTAAAAAAACACAATAAAAATAAGGAAAATAGGTGAACCGGGAATTGAACCTGGGTCGCCCGAGTAACCACACACAACAAGCACCACCGAGACACACGCACCTTTTGTTAAGAAGTTCGAATAAACTTATATATATATATACATGAACTCGAGTGATGTTTCCTGCGAATTCAAACCAGCGAACCCGCCTGACTCGTCCCTGTGCTGGCATCCGAATAAGTCTAGCTAGCAAACCGCGTTTAATCTTTCCAATCAAGCACCAATCTATTGTAATTGTGCGAATCAATCAAATTGGTTTCTAAAAACCAAAATCAATCACCCTTTTTAAAAACCGAAAATCGATCACTTTATGAAATCTATATAAACCGGCGTTAACCTCACTCTCAAGCTCGCTCAACCTTTCTCCTCTAATCTCAAACTTCCTCTGTGCAAACCCTTCCCTTCTGTTTCACCGGAAACCGCCGCTCCTCGCCGGAGAACCGAAGGAAACGCCATCGTTGGTAACAATCCTCCACCTAACTGTCTTAATTCATGTGTAGCTTCTTTTTCGAATAAGAATGAGAAATCACACTCCTGAATAAATGGTTATTCGGGCGGGTAAATGTTTTTGGGTTTATTCAAATGAAGAAGATGAGTTGCAGAATGTGTATGTATATAATAAAATTCGAGTTATAAACTGGGTTAGACACACAGTCCAGTGGTGAACTGTGTGCACACTAAACGCGCACGTTCCGAGTTCGATACTTGCAACTGGCACCGTTTTCTTTAAACTGTTCTTCTTTTTTTTTTTTAAAAAACAAATCATGCTGAAATCCATTGAGTTGTTAAATATAATACAACTTCTATATCATACGGGTTAAGCACCCAGCCCAACTGGTTGGGCTGGGTGCAAACCAATCACATAGTCGTTGGTTCGAGTCCCTATTGTCACCCCGGTTGAAAGATTCTTCAAAAATTAAATAATTACCAAATTCTGAATGAAGCTAACAAGATTATAATATTAATTAAAACCGGATTCTTTCGGGTTAGACACGTAGCTCAGTTGGAAGAGCTGCATGCACGCAACCGAGAGGTCGCGAGTTCGAGCCACATCCTGCGCAGTCAAACAGTCAACGAACCAGTCAGGCCTTGTCAGGCCTGACAATATATATTTTTTTATTTTCATTTTTATTATTATTTATATCAAGTACATTATTATTTTAATTTTAAAACAATAAAAAAAATAAAACAACTAAAAATCTCAACTTCCAAAGGATAAAATTCTCAATAATAATACTATCTCAAATCTAATAAAGAGTATAAATCAAATATTAACCTGTTTATATTTACCGATTTATCGTGTATCATTTTAGGTTAGTATTCTTTCGTTGATCAAATCCTCAACTCGTGCGCTTTCATTATCAAGCAAGGAACGCACCCACTGTGAGTGAATCTCTACAAATTCCCCGTTTTAATCACGTTTTGTGGTGTATCATGTGTCGTACCATTCCTTTATTCTATTTAAACACTTGTGCTTATATCATTTTGTGATCAAATGTGTATTGATTGTTGTGTGGTTTATATGTGGATTAAATTTATCATTTCAGTGCACTCATTTCATTAGGCCCATCAGTTCCTCGTGGGATACGGGTTGAGCATCAGGTGCCTCATTAGATCGGCTCCGTTTGATTGAGCCTTGATCTCAGATACATCATCATTCATGTCATATATTCATTCAATGTGGTTTGTGATTGGTCACACATATATATTTGCTCAGATGTGATTTATGCATGAATTTTCTTTTATAAACAAAACAAGCAATTATTTAAAATGTTTTATCAAGGTTCAGTCGCCAACTTTTGTTGACCCAAAATCTCATCTGTTTTACACATGATACAGGTGATCAAGTTGAGGAAAGAAATACTTAGGATGACCTAGAAGAATAAACAAGTTATTGCGTTGGAATAAACATTTAGATTTTTTTTATTTGTATTGTATGAATTTTGTTTGTTGGATATTTAAATTTGTAATTCGAATTTAATAAATATGAAACTTCTTAGTAAATATCATGAGCTTTGGTGATAACTCAATCATGCCCCGTCTTTTATTCCGCTGCGGGTCGGGGTGTGACATATGGTCCGTATGGACCTTCCAGAAGATAATTTTTGGCATTTTTACCACTTTGGTCCTTTGACTTTTTCCGATGCTCGTTCAGAGGTTATTAAAATAACATGACAAAGTCTTTAGTCCCTCTCGGCTACACGTGGCAACCAAGAATTTTCGGGACACGCGTTGGTATCTTATTAGGCGAAATTTTCGAGGTGTTACATGTGGCTGCTGAGTGCTTGGAAATTTTGGATTGGGGAAGGGGGGAATTAGGAATTAGGGTAAAGAATGGGCTAAGTAGGGCTGTTCAAAAAGCTCGTAGCTCAGAGCTCGCTCGGATTAACTCGGAAAAAGCTCGCTCGATAAAGCTCGGTTTGAAAGTGAGCCAAGCTGGCTCGGCTCGGTTAGAAAGTGAGTCTAGCTCGACTCGGCTCATAACGAGCCGGATTAGCTCGGTTTGGCTCGCTTGTTAGCTCGGCTCGGCTTAGCTCGGATCATTTTACTTATAATATATTTTATTTTTCTATACATTATAATATATTACAAAAAACTAATTATTATTTACATGTATTTAGGGTTGTAATTTGATATCTATAACTTATTGGAATGTTGATTACCATGCTAATGAACTGATAATGTATTTCGTCGAAGTTTAAAACTTATTTTGTGTTGTTTAACTTGATTTGGCTTGTGATGTATTACGTTGAACTTATTTTGGATATATTCCTTTGCAGTATTGAACAATATTTTAGACAACTTAATTTTTAGAGCTATATACTAATTTTTATTTTTAAAATCGAGCCAAGCTAAGCCGAGCCGAGCCAGCTCGGTTTATAATCGAGCCGAGCCCGAGCTTAGCCTAGCTCGGCTCGGCTCGACTCATGAACAGCCCTAGGGCTAAGTATGAATGGGCCAAGTATGATTGGGTCAAGTAGTTTTTATGGGCTACTTATATTTATATTAACTAAATATATATTAATTATTTAATAAAAGTAATTCGAGCGAAACCGAGTGATCGACGAGCGAGCGGACCTTTACTCATGCTTGGATCGTTTTCAAATCGAACCGAGCCGAGCGGCTCATTTACAAACTGAGCGTGAATCGAACGATCATTTTTCGGGCATTTTTCGAGCGATCGTGGAGCGATCCTCGATCGTCGAGCAGTTTGGACAGCCCTACTTATTTGCTAAAAATGAAAAATAAAACAAAAAAGAATGAAAAAATCAAGCTGCGAACGTAAAATTCGTATATTAGAGTTAGAAAAATGGAACTTTGAAAGTTCTAAAGAGTTAGAAAATGTATTCTGTTGGAAATTTGAAATTGAAGTTAACACTCATTTTTAGTTTACATTATTATTTGCTAAGTTTTAAATGTTAAATTAAGATTAAATTTATTTATGTGTATAATATATGAAATATTAAAAAATAATAAAATAAAATTTTACGGACCGGTACGGTTTATTACGGTTGGTTTTTGCTATAAACCGTTAACCAAACCGTTTGCTACGGTTTGAAAATATTGAAACCGACTGACCGAAAGATAACTAAAAAACCAACCATGAAACCAAACCGATGACCGGTTTGGGGGTTTTACGGTTACCGAACCATGAACACCCCTAATATAAACCCATTTTACAATAAAATAGAGCCTTTTTTCTATACGATTTATAAAAGCTTAAATTTATTTTAATTAATAACATTAATATATAAATTTAAAAAACATAAATAAAAAAAACGAATATATAAATAGGAATAATATAAACTAAAAAAAAAACAAATGTATGAAAATTTAAAACATAAAACGAACCTAAGTAAAATAATTACATAAACCAAATAAAACTACTACAACATACCTAATAAAATATTACATAAATCTAATAAACCATTACACAAACCTAATTAAAATGCCATTGGGCGTAACTACATAGGTGTATTTTGACATCGCACCTAAAGAAATTTAACAATCGAATCGAACCCATAGAAACCTTTAAATCGAACCCTGAAAAAATTCCGAACCCGTAGGAAGAAATTTCTGGCTACGCCCCTAAATTTGCTACATAAATCTTATTAAATTATGACACATCATGATCGCTATCACGACCGTCCAACCTCTCTTGTCGATAACGACGCCCAAAGTAAAATGCAAAACTCGTCCCTGAGGTTTGGCCAATTTTGCGACTTTCGTCCGAAGGTTTGGTATTCCGCACCCTGATTCAAAAGGTTTGTAATTTTATCATTTTCATTCGGCTCGTTAACTCTATCCATTTTTCTTTGTTGTTAACTTAACGAACAATTCAGTCTTTTTCACTTTATGTAAAAGCATTTAACATAATGTACAAGTATTCAAAGACGAAAGTACCCTTAAGTTAACAAAAAAGACGGAACTACCGCTGCTGCATTAACGGAGAAAATGAATGAAGTTAACAAGCCGGATGAAAATGACAAAATTTCAAACTTTTTGTATTCAGATGTGCGAAAACAACATTTGGACGAAAATCGCAAAATTGGCCAAAGGATGAGAATGACACTTTACTCTAAAATTCGTAACTAAAAAAATAATGAATAAATAACAAAATATTAAAATAAATATATAAAAAAATTATTTTCTCTAATATAAAAGAAATAAAATTATTATTTATAGATAATAAAAGAAAAGTAGATGATAAGGTGGAGGTTTGGAGTGAATTTGTGTTAGAAGAAAAAGTGGATTTATAATGGTTATGGTTTAGAATGATGTGACATGCTAGTGTGATAATCTGAATTTTAGACGAGGTTTAGCGTTATAGATTGCTCTTATCATCGTTCATTTCTTGAGTTTGGAATTCCAAACACTACCACATAGACATCATTTGAGTTGCGGACCGTAACCAGGATGGCTTGTGATCCGTAACTGCCTTACTGAAACAATGATCTTGATTGTCTTACGGTCCGTAACCAATGATGGTTACGGTCCGTATGGACCTTCCAGAAGATAATTTTTGGCAGTTTTACCACATAGACATCATTTGAGTTGCGGACCGTAACCAGGATGGAAACAAGGTTTAACCAGTGTTGTAAAAATCACGAGTAGGCAGCGACTAATCGGCGATTAATCGCTAATCGGCCAGTAACTGAGTAACTCTTCGTTAATCAGTCCATTAATCGCTAGTCGTGCCGGCTAGCCAAAAATCAATGATTCTGGCCAGATTACGACAAAAAACTTGTATATTCCGGTCAGTTTCCAACCAAACCATGTGAATTCCAACAATTATATTGTATACTTAAAAAAAATGAGTTGAGTAAGAGTTAAAACCTAGCTACTTAAAATATTTACCTTTAAAAATATGTATATGTATATATTAAACTGAAAATTACATATAAAAAACCGGATTCAATTAATATCCATTAATCCTGAATGGTCGATAGTCCCCACCTCACCAGCCAACTAACGATTAACGGGTTCTCCAACCTTGGGTTTAACCTATATTCTTTCATCTAGTTAATCGTGCAACGTTCAAGTTTACTTTATTATTTCATGATAAAACCTTTATTTTCCTTTTGGCCAAATATAACAAACAAAGTGTTATAGAAAAATGTATATCTCATCACTTCACAAGTTATTCGATTTTAGACGATGATCTAGATTTTAAACCGCGTTTTCATTTGTTCGTCACATATTGAGTTCAAAATACACAAATAATGTGCTATAAACATTTTAGTCACAGCAATATACCCAAAATATTTAGTGCCATAAATTCATAAATAATAATCATATATAGTTGTCATAGTTGAAGTCTTGACCATATCATTACATATTATATATATATTAAAGTTTTCATACTTAAAAAGGTGTTTTAAATTGAAACCACACAAAACCAAACTTCACGAAGTGCTACTTCCAAACGTCCTACATAGAACTTTACTCCAGTACCGCTTTGTTCACCTGAAAAACAAATTTATTAGTGTGACAAGTTCTCTACTTATATATTATTAGTTCTGAATATGTTTCTAATATATATACATATATTATGATTTATATTTTCATTTTTTAATCAAATTTTTTGACAACTTTATAATCCTAAATACCACTTAATCAAGTTGCACTTGCAAGGTTTTGAATCAACATAACATTTGTGAATGATAATCATCAATGCCACTAGATCACAAGACAAGGTGCGTAATAATAAAATAAAACTGAATTAGCATGCATGAGTGTAGTAGTGTTTAAATTATACCAGATGTGAAGAGACTTGTTGGGATAGGGGGAATAAGTTGCAGGTGTAGGTGCCTGTGCTGGTGTCAGGGTGCCCTCCAAAGGCCCTCCTATGTTAAGTTGAAGGGCGCTCCTAGCAAGGTATGCTTCTATTACGCGGTACCCCTCATTCGCTTGATCTACCAAGTGCTGCTGCACCTTCTCATTCTCAGCAATCTGCAATCAAATTTCCAAATGGAAATCAACAAAAATCAATCATTAACGGTTTTTTCGCGTATTGTTAAGAATGAACAATAATAATCGAATCAAGTTTTGCGTACCTTGGAGCGAAGGATTGTGTTGGTATGTTCAAGCACAAGCTCCTGTTAAAGAGAAAGTAAGATCTCTAATATATATGTTAGGATGTTTAATTTTATTAACACAAGATTAAGAATGGTAATTAAGACACATGTAACCATAAAAAGTGATTAATGACTCACCCTGTTCTGTAGGGATTCAGTTTCTTCAAGTATCATGTCATGCTGTTGATCAAACAATATGATAACATGAGCAAATATTAAATTTATATTAATAATTTTTTAGCGATGAGAACCTCCTATCAGAAAACTTATGAGACACTGCCAACATTTGCAGCTAGGGTAGTGGCCTACTAATAAACCGGATTACATAGATTACATATTATGCAATAGTGGAAGCATGATTCAAACCCGACACCTTTGTTAGAGAGGAACTGGGCATTTACCACTGCACCACCCATAAAAGGATATAAATATTGATTACCTTCTTTGATCTGATCCTTGAGATTGCCTTCTCAAGTTTTGTCTCCAGTTTCTTCAGCTCGTTAATGTTCAAAGTATCCAATCCTTCACCCTTAAGGTGCCTGAAATCAGATAGAATAACATAAAAAGACTTACAAAAATCATTATTTTGTGTTTAAAGTTTTTTTTTTTTTTCATATTTTAAAGAATGAAATCGAAATATATTAATTATTTGATGATATAGAACCCGGTTTCCTGCTTCCAAACTGGGTTCATTAATTTACTAAAAACCGTTACTTTCTTCGGAGCTCAGAAATTATATCTATGACCAGTTTTTTTTTTTTTTTTCAGAAAACCAATTTATATCAACTTTAAGACACATTCATGTAATATGTGTATTATGTTTGTG
The DNA here is from genome assembly GCA_947069175.1 of Scalesia atractyloides. Lineage (NCBI taxonomy): Eukaryota > Viridiplantae > Streptophyta > Magnoliopsida > Asterales > Asteraceae > Scalesia > Scalesia atractyloides. Next base: position 79,023,654 of record CAMTDV010000005.1, on the reverse strand, counting down.
TATATATATTCACCTGTTAGAATTCTGGCGGGTTTTTATCTGCTGGCGAAGCTTCTTCGCCTCCTCCTCATAATACTGCATGCACCAACACTACCATCAATTGAAATTATTATATTTATATTTCGGGTCAGGTTTTATTCACATTACGTCCTGGGATTTTTATAAAAAATGTTGCAATAATAATAATAATAATTGTTACAAAAGTTCATCGTATAATATATTGATGATCTTACTTGAGCATTAATCTCTTGAGGTGTGAAATCAGTGTTTGATTCATCGGATTTTATCCTCTTGTACTTCTCTATGGTTGATTTGATGCTGTTGAATCAAATACATACCCTCAGTCAAATCAATGTCAAAACTAACAGATATCAAATGCATACAATTTAATTCATACATACTTTCACACAAGCAACATTTGCGGTTCAAAAAAAAAAAAATTGCACACAAGCTAGGGTTTTTTTTTGTGTTCTAAGAAAAGAACTCAGAAGTCATAATATCACATTTATGTTTTCAACACAAATTTCTATGTGCATGCAACAAAAGCAAAAGGTTTTTGAGTATCAGTGTGGCTGGCACTATACTGGACTTGTACCAAGAAGGAAACTGTTACAAATTCAATGGCTCACCAAAAACTTGTAGTTCCAATTTCCAAAATACTACATAACTTTACTTTGTTTCTTTATTTTTCAAATAAAACGTTTTGTGCCAATGATTTCTTGGTCTAGTGGTTAACAGGAAGGTGGAAAACTTTGGAGATACTTTTTTTTTTGGAACCGTCAACGAATTTTTCAAATGGACTATACTGGCGAAATTCACCACATCGGGATCCGCTCGCCTCCGAACCGAGGAAAACCCTCAACTAGGGGTGAAGCCCGTGAACAATCGTCCGAAGGCACGACAGTGCGGTGATGTAAAACCCGCTCAGTTCAAGGATCGAATTATCGATATCCACCTATTCGCCTAGTCTCCCATCATCACCAAGTGCCGCAGAAAATAATGGGGAGGGCAAGAATCGAACTTGGGTCTCTTAGAACACCAAGTGTCTCCCTTAACACTCCACCACCACCTCATTGACAAAACTTTGGAGATAACTACTAACCCAGTTATCGACATTCTAACCGTACACAGTTTAAATAAAATAAGACGTTTTGTATTTGTATTTCAAATAAAACGATAATATATAACTTGCACCAAGAGTAATCAAGCACTATTGAGAAAAAAAGGAGAGGCAAGATAATAAATTTTTAAAACTACAAAACAATAAAGGTAAATATATTAAACATGAAATATACTTGGTAGTGGTTTGACCCAAAATTTTTTTTTAACTGGAGTTGTTTTATTTGTTTTTCTATGGTTGTCACTTAACTTGACTTCCGAATTTTCTATTTGAGTATGGTCGGATATTACATGACATATTAATTTGTCCTTGGTAAAACTAATAGCTAAAATAAAGTAATCATTATCACATAAATTAAGCTTACGTATAGTCAAATAAACATTTAAAACGAATAAGTAAAATACTCAAATTCATACTCACTTTTTTTCAATTAAATGCAACATGTAAAAATTTGATCTTTTCTAAGTAAGTTAAAATCTATGGGTCGACGTTTAAAATTCTTAGGGGCAAATCAAAAAATTGTTATCTGTGTTATAAATAAATAAATAAATAAAAAATCTTTGTGATCGGTTGACCCCATACCATATATAGTAAGTAGTCCATGTATACTTGTATTGTTTGCAACAATCCAACATGTTTGACGGATTTGCAACCGTTAAGTAAAAAACTAACAACCAAAATCAAATTAAAAAAAGCTCATTTGGTGTAATACGGTGTTATGTTAGCATTAAATACTATAAAATAATTAGTTAGCAATGTATTTAATGGATAAAAAACATATAGTTAACGATATTTGGTTAGAGCTAAATGTAAAGCAAATTAACATGATCAAGAAAGTTACTCGTTATTGGCAAACTCATAGACGCGTCCTCGTGGGGAGAAGACAATCAAAGCGATTTCAGCATCGCACATAACCGAAAGCTCACAAGCTTTCTTGAGAAGCCCACCCCTCCTCTTGCAGAAGGTCACTTGTCGAGCCGTATCGTTTTCGATCCTTTTGATCGTGATCTTTCCCCTACCCATGCTTCCACTTTGCCTGTATTTCATACATACATACACACACCAATTAATCATACATTTAACTAAATAATTATGTAATCTAACAAAGTACTCAAATTTCAAAGTCAAGATTCCTCATCAGCAATATACATGAGACTACTAACCTAATTAGGGCCAAAAAAAATCTACAAAACCATGTAGATTTGAAATCTAAGTTGATCTAAATACTTATCAAGATACAAACGAAGAAATCTCTTGGATTATCTTAAAATCCTCAAGAACAAAACACATAAGAATGTATATACACAACATCTAGTGAATAAGTAGATTAAGATACTAAATCCACTCATTTGGTTGAAGAAAAATATCAATCTTTATAAAGATCAGAAATTGAAAACTTAGGGTTTTCTTTTTATATATCTAAATAAAACTTTTTGTTAGGACATGAGAAAGACTATGGTTAAAAAATCTTATTACCCAAGATAAAGAAACCAAACACACACACACACAACACTCTCCCCACCCCCCCCCCCCCCCCCCCCCCTCTCTCTCTCTCTCTCTCTCTCTATAGATCTGTTGTAGTATGGACAACCTGATCATATGATGAAGGAAGTTCAGACTAAATTAATAAGCCCCCTCCATGCTGTTGTTTTATAAAAGTACATTTTCCAAAAAATGATGAAAAACCCTACTCAGTTTCTAGCACTTTTCCTTACAGAAGATAGGAAATATTAATTACAAGAAAGCTAGTAAAAAGATAAATATAGAATCTGTATGAACATGTAAATGGGTATATAAAATCAGACCAAAAACAGTACCTTTGAAGAAGAAACCAACACCTTTAAGAAAACGATCACTTCACTTCATGGAAGGTAAAGTGGTCTTAAAATAAAAACCCTAAGATCCATACCTATAGTTTCATCATGTTGTATAGGTAGCTGGATTTGAAAATGACAATTACCTTATATGGTATGCATTATGTTGGTTGTTCAGAAAAGCAACGTGGTTGATTCTAACCCTAAAATGATATTACTTTTTATTTTACTGTTATACCCTTTCACTTATCTTGTATTTACTTACAAACCATCATGTACTACTCACTGTTGCATGCACAACCTACACTTTCTTGCATTAGGTGTTGTACAAAATGCAAGCCTCAACTAGATATATATACACTCATTTTCCACCAAGATTTGGTGATCATGCGTGACTCAGATTATGAGGGTGTGTATGTATATATTATGAGTATTTAATCATGGTAAGGAAACATGAATGAACGTATAACTTATATTGGAAAGCCAGTTGAGAGTGTAAATCAATCTAACTAAAAGTTCAAGCATTAATAAGTTACCGTGTGAATTTAATGCTTATTTTGTATTATAACATAAACAAAAAAATTGTAAAATATATGGTTTTGAGTCTATATTCTATAAATCATTTTTACAATCGATTCTCAAATTTGTAAGTATTTGGAAAAGAACAGAACATAACTAGATCACAACCAAAAGTATAATTGGTAGCATGACATGAACAAATGTCCCTAGGCTTGAGTCTATAACGCTAAACTCTGTTGGGGTACGTTGATGGAAGTACGGAACTATACAAGCTATTATTTAAAGCATGCAACATATAAACACCCTTTTGGCAAGAATATGGGTTGCTATATGACACAACCCACCATTAATATAGCATGAATCGACACAAAGTTGAACGGGTAAATGTTTAGGGTAAACGGATTCGGGTCATAAACAGGATAACATATTAATAATAAACGTGTCTGAACGGTTTTAACAAGCTTAACTTGTTTATGGCTCAAGTCCCAATCGACAATCAAATCGAATAGAAAAGATGAAGAAAAGAATTTAAATTGAATAACTCTCAATCTTATTAATCAGAAAATAACTCAAAACTGATTACCCTTCTCTTAACCTTAATCACAACTTTGATCAGGTTATATAGGACACGACTAGGTTACAATTAGAGTAGGACTCAACTTCCTAACTAGATAATAACAGAATAAACCCACATGTTTATCCAACCTATCTATTATAACGTTTTATTTATTGTTTGATTTTATTTATAATATGTGTAAATAATACAAAAAACATAAACTGTTTTTAAACAAGTGAGCCAGCTCGACGAGCCAAACTTTCCAGCTCATTAAGAAAAATGAGCTGGCTCGGCTTGATCGACTCGATTTTTAAACAAGTTGAGCCTGAGTCCATCCATGTTTAGTTTGGCTTGGCTCGTTTGCAACCCTACTTCTTCCAGCTGCAACTCCATCCCCTAATAGTGGTAATTTTATATCTCTAAATCATTATATTATATAGTAATAATATGACTTAAACTAAGGATTAGTGATAATGATTACGAACGTTATTTAAATTTAAATTGGAAAATAAATAAATACTTTTGTAGGAATTTTAATTGAGAAAAAGAATTATTGAATTTTAAATTGAAATCAAGTAAAAGAATATATGATTTAGAAGCTATTCCTGTGAAACACCAATAAAAACAACATATGTCACCTCAATCACTATAATTAGCTCGTGAGACCATCATCATATTTCACCACTCATCTCGCCTTGACGAAAAAAGTGTGTGTTAAACTCTTAGGTATTCTTTAAGTAATGAATTCTATTATCCAACAAAGATAAATTGGAGAGCCTCGATGCTTCACTCCGACCAGATGATTTTGTCTTAACTGCCACAGGAAACCATAACGTCGGCTGCCACTTGACAGTCGTTATGCCACCACAAGAGCAAAACTCTCTGGCGTAACACACGGTGGGACAAAAACCCGGGTGGGCTCAGGATAGAACCTCACACCTCTGTAAGGAGGCTAGGATTAATCTATCGTTGCCTTATCAACCAAAGTGACACAAGTGAGGATTGAACTTGAGTCTCCATTAGAGAACCCAAGTCTCCCTATCACTAGCCACAAGTAGTGGATAGTTGTTAATGGTAATTAGCGAGAGACTTTTAAAACATGTTTTGGAGACAGAAAAAAAAACCCAAATAGTGAATGTTATGTAAATCTTGTTTATTCAGATTTCATTTTTACTTTGCTGCGTCAATAGTCTTTTCATAATACCTCATTTTTACAAAGTAAGTTTGGGACTTCATTTATCATATATGAGAAAATCTTTAAATAACTATGAACTGTTTTATAAAAAGGATGTTACACATTGGTCACCTACTAAGACATACATGTTTCCTTCCCTCTTATTCTTGTGAGACTTGATGAAGTTTGTATAATATGAAAAAAAGGAACTTTGATAGAAACTCATTTTCAAAGATTTACCAATCCTATTGGCCCATTGCTTAAGCGGTCGTATCCATGCTTAAGCGGTTAGATTACCAAATTTCCCTAATTTGAATAGGGCACAAAGTTCATGACATATAAGGAGGAAGTGAGCTTGTTATTGTAGCTTCATGAGGGTCTAGGTATGAAAGCCGCACACTCACTACATATGTTTCTTGTCTCTTGTTTTTTTTAACTATTGTATACATAAGTTATGTTAGTTATTGCACCAAGGTGATCATTCCATATTTTTTTCTTCTAGGATGAACAATCCAATTAGTGTTCCCCTTATGCATTTGGAAACTACGACATTTACCCAACTATCAGTCCTTGGAACAATGGAGGGGATGAAACCTTGGGGACATATGCTCAAGTATCGGCTTCACATGGTCCATTTCCCAAGTGAGTGTAACATGTTGTAGCCAAAGTTTCCGGTGGGGCTAATATAGGAAATATAACCATTGGCTTGATCGTTACTTATAAGGACACTACAGATAATGATACGGACTATCCCCCTTGACCCAGTAGACCAACGTTTACTTTGCAAGCTTTGCCTACATTAGGAAATGAAGACATGTTTACGTTAATTACTTGCATTGTTTTGTTTTATGTTTCCATATTCCCAAGTTTGCGTTAGTACCTAGTCTCCATGATCATCTGCATGCTAATGCTTTTATTAGCATGAATGAAGTACTATATTTTACGATCTTTTAGTGAATAAAAAGGCAGAGAATAATTTAAACAAATCTTTATTGTACGGTGTGTTCTTGTTCTTAATTTGGAGTCCGCCATCTTGAACTAGGTACGTCAATGGGTGCTTTCATTCTCATTCCATTATGCCTCCCCATCGTGATATTGTCATCGATGAACTTAGCCTTAGGGGGGTCGGGGCGCCCATCACTCACCACTCACTAATCACTCACAACATCCAATCAGGTTCGTTATTCCATCACTAGTGAGGGATTTTAGTGGAAATGCCCATCACTCACCACACCCAACAATTTCCCTCACAACCCAAAAATTTCCCTCACACAATCAAACAATCACGCATGCTCACGACAATGCGTTTTATGTTTGACGCGTGATCAAGCTCCACGGCGGTGGTGTTCAACGCTATATAACGTGTTATCTCAGAGCCACCACGAGGTGACCCGGGTGCTCTTACCCTTCAAGAACAGCTTCTTCAAACTCTCGTCCAAGTCTTGACAGCTGCAAACATGTAATACCTTAAAAGTTAAAATATGCAAAATAATTAATAGAGACACAACCTAGTTGAAATATATGTGAAATATGAACAAAATAATGAATAATATCTAATTATGAATAATCATATAAAATGGAGGGACCAAACTTGAATGTTTAGAAAGTAAATTAATAAAACCAAAATGCAAAACACAAAACACATACATCTGTGTTTTGTGAGGAACGACCCAAGGCAAGAGAAAAAGGGGGAAACCCTTAGAAATCTGAATAAGGCAAAATTGAAAGAAAGAATCAAGAATTTATTTGTGCATGAGCCTTAATTGAAGCCATATAAGCTTTCTCTTTCAAGTGGTAAGTCGAAATTCATGATTAAATGGTGATTTGTAGAAAGGGGGTTTCAACCCATTCATGAGTTCATATGAAAATTTTATGAATGTGAGTTAGGATTATACTATAGAACAAGAGTTATGTTTAATCATGATCATTTGAATGATTTGAAGTAAAAACCCACTTGATGTATACTATGATGAACATGATGATCAAGTAGATGTAAATAGGTGTGACCTTGATCTATGATCTTGTTTATGATAGAGAATTTCTAGATAAATTTGATGTAGAATGAATGAAAAATATATGTGAATCTTGTTGATTATGATAATCCATGATATGAACTAGTAACAAGAAGCTTAGAATACTTGTACTTTGTGCTTTGTTGGTGACATGCATACCAAGTGTTTGATGAAATGCTTTAGTTAAGATTTCAGCAATTTTGAGCTCGAACCATACATAACGATCATGTTTTGAATGTGTAAATGAGCTATGTGTTAAGTTTTAAGATCTATAATCAAAGAATGTATGTAAGTGAATATAAAGATATGAAGTCTAAGTATAAGTGGTTATGTATAAGTATAAAGGAAGAAGGTTCGAGTCACTCAAAGCAACAAGGGAATCAAGACCGAGGTACGCTACTTGTACGATTAAGGTTTTTATTATAGCTTTGCTTATCGTTACATATTGGGCAATCATAATCTTTAGAAGAATGATCATGCATAAGATCCATCATGAATGGATCGAATAATGTAGAAGGATATGCAAAAAGGATGATTATGCTAGACCCCTCATGAACGGGTCGAATGTATTATATGCTAAATGTATGTTGTTAAATGGTTGTGAGTTAGAACCCTTATGTTAGTAGAAGGTATTATGTTTGAATGTTATTAACCCTTGATGTTGTGTTATAGGAAAATCTCAAGTTTAGATGGTCATGCTTCACTCGGATCGAACACACTTCAAATGCCCTTCAAGCGCTTCCGCAAATTTTGTAAAGATGGTAACGGGTCAAAATACTTTTTTTACAATTAGCTTATGTTAGTTGTTAAACTTTAAACTTTAGGTTGTTATGTTTTTTGTAAAATCCTAGTTAGTTGTAAATGTTTTAACGTATGGTTTTCGTATGAATGACTATGTTTCCTTTTTATAATGGTATGCAAAAAGTTTAAATCGGTTCGTGATCATGTTGTCGATAAAGTAATGAGTTTTGACAGGAAGTTGGGCGTTTCAAGTTGGTATCAGAGCCAAGGTTTGAGGGATTCAAGTACAAGGTCTAAGGTGCTTGAACTTAAACCGAAAGCTCGCGCATAATGTGTGTTCGTTCCGAGGCGCAAGGCAAGTAAGTACTATTAAATTTATGCGATTTTGATTAACGAGTTATGTTACAGAATGTTACGGGATGATTATGGAATATTACGGGATGAGTACGGGACGTTTCTGGACGTTTCGGGTCAGTTTGGGCTGAAACGGGGCTCCAAGAGGAGTCGTATGAACAAAATTGAAGCAAATCAATGTCTGGAGGATAGGAGGGGCGTCGCCGACGCACCCATCTGCTACCGACGCGAATTTTTGTTGTCTACGCGAGTTGTTCTCCACCGTGGGTTTCCAGGGTGCGTCGCCGACGCCCCTCACTGGTCTAAAAACTCAGATTTTTGTTATTTAGCATATTATGAGTTCCGTACTATCCGAAACCTATCCCGTAACCCTTAAATGGTCCCGAATGGCGTCAATAGCGAATAAAAGAGTACGAGAACCTAGGTTAACCTAGTAAGGCATGTCGGAAACAAAATATTTCAAGGGAATGAATGATGATATATGGAATGATAAGAAAACCAATCTTATGATTGACATACGAATGTTCCTTGGCCGTTTCTGGCCATACGGTATAAAGAATGTATGAGTATGCAATTAACTATAAATTGTAGAATGTTAATAAAAGGAAGTTGTGATTGTGTAGATGGCGGATGATAGTAACTTGAACAACAATGATATAGCACAACAAGAAGCAATGAACGAGAAGATTTCCGAAGAAGTGGGAAAGGCTATACAAGCCAATCTTCCCAAACTAGCATAAGAAGTAGAAAGCCATGTGCTGGAAATTGTTGAGACGATGATGACAAGTAAGATGGATGAGTTGAAGGAACTAATAGGAAAATCTCAAGGCAAGAAAGGAGCTCGTAGGTGCACGTATAGAGATTTCATGGCATGTAACCCCGCATCGTATAAAGGGGAAATAGATCCAATAGTATGTCAATGATGGATAGCAAACATGGAGGCAATATTTATTAGAAGCCGGTGTGAGAAGGAGGATCAGGTTATGTTTGCAACGGGCCAACTCCAACTCCAAGCTAAGGATTGGTGGGACGCCCATTGCAAGGAGATGGATGAAGACAAACTTCAGACGATGACATGGCAAGAGTTTAAAGAACCATTTCTAAAGTATCATTGTCCTCAGTCTGCGGTTGACAGAATTCAAGAAGACTTCTTGCGTCTTCGATAGAAGGAGGAGTCGATCGACGAGATAACGAACATCATCCTCGACAAGTTGAAGTTTTGTCGAGAGTTTATGAAGACGGAGCGGATGAAGATCAATCGTTACCACGACATGCTCAAGGCAGAATATTGGGAGTTCATCACTCCCTCAAAATGTGAAACTTTGAATGAACTCATAGAATGGACCCGAGACAGGGAGATTGAACTTAGGAGACAAGAAGAACGGGGAGAAAAGAGAGCACCGGAAAGAACCGCAAACCCTAGCCCGTCAAAGAAGTCGAGGTTTCAAGACCAAAGCAAGAAAGAAAAAGGGAAGAGTAGCATCCCAGCGTGTAAGACTTGCGGGAAGCTCATACGGGGGAATGTCTGATGGGCAAGAAGGGGTGTTATAATTGTGGTAAAAAAGGACATCCGTACTACAAATGTCCCAATCCTTCAAGAACCTGCTTTAATTGCTTTCAACCGGGACACATAAAAGCAGAATGTCCGAAACTTCAATAGAAGACGGACAAGGGGGAAAGGAAAGATGATACCTCAAGGGCTAAAGGAAGGATGTTTCAGATGTCAACTGAAGAAGCGAAGGCCCTCCCGAATGTAGTATCAGGTATATTCTTATTGAACTCGATACCTAGGTACGTATTATTTGATACAGGGGCCAGTAGATCGTTTGTATCAAGTGAACTAATATCTCACCCCTCCTTTATAATTGAAAAGATGCTTGTACCCTTAGAAGTAGAGATAGCGGATAGTAAAAGTTATTTGTTACATGAAGAATGTAGGAATTGTAAGATAGTAATAGAGGATGAGGAGTTTGATATTGACCTTGTTCCAATGATTTTGGGGGAGTTTAAAGTTGTGATAGGTATGGATTGGCGATCCCGATATCATGCCGAAATTCGTTGTGAAAGAAAGCAAATCCATGTCCTATCACCTAAAGGAAAATTGGTGAGCATACAAGGGGAAAGGAATGTCGAACCAAAGCTTTGTACTATCGTTCAAGCCGTCAAGTATGTAAGAAATGGGAATAAGGCATTTTTGGCCTATGTAATAGATACGAAACAGAAGACTCCAAGGTTCGAAGATGTTAGGATTGTGAATGAATTTCCGGATGTATTTCTGGAAGAATTACCAGGACTCCACCCGAGCGAGAAGTGGAGTTTAGAATCGAGCTGAACCCGGGAGCCAAACCGGTAGCCAAGGCTCCTTACAGATTGGCCCCAACCAAGATGAAAGAACTAATGAATCAAATACAAGAGCTATTCGAAAGGGTTTTATACGCCCAAGTGTTTCACCTTGGGGAGCGCCGGTTTTATTTGTAAAGAAGAAAGACGGTTCGATGCCCATGTGCATCAATTACCGAGAATTAAATAAGCTAACAGTTAAGAATCGTTATCATTTGCCCCAAATCGATGATCTTTTCGACCAACTTCAAGGGGCAAGCTGGTTCTCAAAGATCGATTTACGTTCGGGCTATCACCAAGTAAGAGTACGGGATGAGGATGTGCCAAAGACCACATTTAGTACTTGTTACGGACATTATGAGTTTTTAGTAATGTCCTTCGGGTTGACGAACGCGCCAGCCGCGTTTATGGACCTCATGAATAGGGTGTGGCGACCGATGTTGGATAAATCTGTAATTGTGTTCATAGACGACATCTTAGTATACTCCTGAAGCGAATCCGAACATGCACATCATCTGCGCGAAGTACTCGAGACACTCCGTAAGGAAGAACTATATGCAAAATTTTCTAAATGTGCTTTCTGGCTAAGGGATGTACAATTTCTTGGCCATGTGATAAATTCAACGGGCATCCTTGTGGACCCGTCGAAAGTGGAGGCCGTGACGAAATGGGTTTCTCCAAATAACCCAAGCGAAGTAAGAAGTTTCTTGGGCCTAGCCGGCTACTATAGAAGATTCATTCAGGATTTTTCTAAGATAGCTTTGCCCTTGACTAAGCTAACAAATAAGAATGAAAAGTTTGTTTGGGGCATGGATCAAGAGAATGACTTTCAGACCTTGAAAGAAAAACTAGCAAGTTCACCGGTGCTAGTACTACCTGATGTGAAGAAGATATGGTTGTGTATACGGATGCTTCGCATCAAGGCTTGGGATGTGTTTTGATGCAAAGGGGTAAGGTTATTGCATATGCCTCTCGACAACTAAAACAACATGAGGGTAACTACCCGACTCACGATTTGGAGTTAGCAGCGGTAGTGTTCGCCCTAAAGATATGGAGGCATTACTTGTATGGAACGAAATGCACAATCTACTTAGATCATAAAAGCCTCAAGTACTTCTTTGAGCAAAAAGACCTTAATATGAGGCAAAGGAGATGGTTAGAACTCATCAAATATTACGATTATGATATCCACTGTAATCCTGGGAAGGCTAATGTGGTCGCAGACGCTTTAAGTCGAAAGGAATACCCGCCCCCGATTCGGGTAAAATCAATGAAGATGGTAGTCATGCCAAATCTCCTTGAAAGGATACGAGAAGCTCAAGTCAAGTCGTTGAAAACGGAAAATCCAAAAGAAGAAAGGAACAAAGGGATTGTACACAAGTTAGAAGAAAACGCGAATGAGATCAAAATGAGGTACGACCGAATCTGGGTACCTTGGCGTTGTGATGTGAAAGAGTTACTCCTCGAGGAAGCTCATAAGTCCCGATACTCGGTTCACCCGGGAGCCACAAAAATGTATCGAGATTTAAGAAAGAATTATTAGTGGCCCGGAATGAAGCGTGACATTGTTAAGTATGTCGCGAAATGTTTAACATGCTCTCAAGTAAATGCGGAACATCAAAAACCGTACGGGAAATTACAACCTTTAGAAATTCCGGTATGGAAGTGGGAGGACTTAACCATGGATCTTGTAACTAAACTTCCAAGAACAAGGAAGGGGCATGATGCTATATGGGTCATTGTTGACCGCCTCACCAAAAGCGCCCGTTTTCTACCTATACGAGAGACTTATTCCTCTGAAAGAATGGCTGAAATTTTTGTAAATGAAATCGTATCCCGACATGGAGTACCTGTGACCATTAAATCGGATCGGGATACGCGGTTCACTTCCCGTTTTTTTTATTTTTTTATTTTTTTATTGGCAAAAATTTCATAATGGAATGGGTACCAAATTACACATAAGTACCGCCTACCACCCCCAAACAGATGGTCAGCGGAAAGGACCATCCAAACGCTCATCGATATGCTAAGAGCTTGTGTTCTAGACTTTGGAGGAAATTGGGATGAACACCTGCCATTAGTGGAGTTCTCATACAACAATAGCTACCATAATAGCATACAAATGGCACAGTATGAAATGTTATATGGTAGAAAATGTAGAACTCCGGTATGTTGGGGGGAAGTGAGTCCAAGAGAACTTGCACCGAAGGACGTTGTGGCCAAAACGAATGAGAAAATCGATATAGTACGAGCACGATTGAAAGCGGCTTAGGACCGACAGAAAGCATACGTGGACCATAGGAGACGTTCCATTGAGATTCAAGTAGGAGACCTTGTCTTGCTAAAGGTCTCCCCTTGGAAAGGCATAATTCGATTCCGTAAACGAGGAAAGTTGGGTCCTCACTACATAGGACCTTTCAAGATTTAGCTCGAGTTGGGAAGGTGGCATACCGGTTGGAATTACCACCGGCATTAGATAGAATACGCAACACATTTCACGTTTCACAATTGAGAAAGTGCCTCGCGGACGAAACGGCTTACGTGCCCCTCGATGATATCGTGTTAGACGAGCGAATGAACTACGTTGAAAAACCGATAGCTATTAAAGATTCGAAAGTAACACACCTTCGCAATAACGCCATAAGGCAGGTCTTAGTGCAATGGCAACATCGAAAAGGATCGGATCTTACATGGGAATTAGAAGATGAAATGCGGGAGCACTACCCGGTGTTATTTGGTACGTATTCAGGTTTCAGGTGTAACATTTGTCGAAAAACGGGTTTTTCAAACCCGCTTCGTTTATTAATCGAATAATCAGTTTTAATTTTTGTTGCTCATTTAATGCTTATTTTAATTATAAACAATATATAACTAATAAACATTTTAGGTTATGGAAATTGAAATTGTAAAAAAATAAAATTAAAACAATTAAAAATAAAAAGGGGCTGCCGGGTTCCGAACCCGGGTCAGCCGGAGAACCTTAACACCAAACACATAACCACTCCGCCACTTGATGCCTTTGTGAAATCTTGGAAACAAAAAAACATATGTTAATCTGAGAAACCACCTGTTCGCGCCAAAACTGAAACCGATATCGGCTTTCAACATTCCAATCGATTGACTGATTGTAATTAATGGTTATAACTGATGAAAACATTACGACGCACGATCTCAATCAATTCGGCTTTTATTGAACTTGAATTCATGTGATGTTCGGGTTTTATAACCGAAAACATTCACTTCCTGATTTAGTCCAACAATATCAGTATCCCGCGTCTCAAAATCATCCACAGAACTCTCAATTTCACTTTTGCTCTATTTTCAGTTCGTCGGAAATGTCCACACCCCGACCCGCAGCGGAAAAGGTGATCGGGGCATAATTGGGTTATCATCAAAGCTCATGACATTTATTATATGTTTCATATTCATTAATACAATTTAATGGAAATAAACTATACAACATCTTCTAACTATCAGTCTAAGCTTCTTGGTTCTCTTCTAAGGCATATCCTATGTTTTCCTTCCTTCAACCTGATCACCTGTATCATGTGTAAAAAGGTTTTTGGATCAACATAATGTTGGCGAGTGAATCCTATGGAAAACATTTGGACAATTTATTTAAATTGATTATGAAATATGTGCACAACCATACATGAGTAAAAATAGATGTAACTTAACCGGCAATCATAGAATGTTAAATGAAACACTCATGAATAATAATGGAACAATTAAAGGCACGCGATGCTCAACTCGTCTCTCACGAGGAACTGGGGGGGGGGGGCCTGATGAATGAATTGCATGAACATGATAATATGAATAACACAACTACAAACAATATAAACTCAACGAAAACACACATGAACAATAATGAATTTGAATTGAAGCGCGCGATGTTCTACTCGTTTCCCACGAGGAACTGATGGGCTTAATGTATGAGTTTCATGTAATTTGACAAACGGAATATAAGTAAATCACAACAATAAATCAATCTAAGTTTAAGTCATGATGTGGTATGGCACAAGTTTAAATAAATAAATTAATTATTTCATAACACATGACACACCCCAAAACGTGTAATTTAAAAGGGGAAATTGTAAGATTCACTCACATTGGGTGCGTTCTGTTGATGAGGTTGGATGTACGCGAAATGGTGTTAACCACGAGTGAAATTAACCTAGATAAATCGCGTTACGGTTTGGTAAGTAAACGGGTTTTATGAATCTATTTTAGTAGGATTGTTGGGTGTATTTTTGTGAGTTTGAGGCTATTTTCTAACCTTAAAAATGTTATTTTTAAGTATTTATAATTGATTTTTAATTAAAATAATTAAATAAAAAAAAATATATATATATTTTATTTTTGCTACAGTTGACTTTGACCTGCGTTGACTTTGACTTTCGTTGACCGGTTCATAGGCATATTGTTGTGCGCCGGGTGAGGCTCGAACCCGAGACCTCCCGTACGCGTGCACGCAGCTCTACCAACTGAGCTACGTGTCTAACCCGTCATATATCCGATTTTAATTATATATATACGTTAATTAGATTTAAACAGAAATCAATTTATTTTAAAAACAGATTAAGACTCGAGAAACCGGTGCGCTCAACAGGTCTCGAACCCGGGACCTGTGGGTTAGCGGACACACACTCCACCGCTGGACTGTGTGTCACACTTGGTTATAAACTCGGTTATCAATATACTTAACATATACTTAAAACAACCCGGTTCAGTTTGTGGAAAAAGGGAATTTTATTAAGGCAGCGTGTGAGGGACAATACTCGAACTCGTGACCATAGCTTTAAAAGTGCACACAGTCCACCGCTGGACTGTGTGTCTAACCCGGTAATTATATTGATTTTAATTATACTTAACCATTACTGAACTTCGTCTTCTTCACCGGTTTTAACCGGAAGTGACGACGGACTGGTTCAAAGTGTTGATTCATGTTTCTTTAGCGTTTAATGATCATTTACAAATGAGATAAAAGTAAAAAGGGAATGAATTAAGCGTGAAAGGTACCGACTGATTTTACTCTGTTTTCCGGCAGAACTCCGGCGACAGAAGTCTTTTTTCCGGCGACAAGTATCTTGCAGCAGAGAGTCTTCCGAAGGCTTGCAAAGGTTGTGGGTGACTTCGGTGAAAGTTTAGGGGGTTCAGTAAGCTCGAAGGTTAATGATACGGTTTTCCGGCGATGTATCAAATACTTCCGGTGAGTGAGTTTTCGCCGAGATGAGGTGCGATTCGAGTGTGAAAAACTTCTGGCGAGTTATGGGTGCATTTATAGGGTAACAACGAGATGAATGGGGTCTGAATTCGGTCTATATTTGAAGTCAACTGTTCTCCGGCGATTATGGCTAATGACGCGTTTTCAGACGTTGGCTAGCTGTCGCTAGAGTTAATTGATTGATTAAATTGAACGAAAACGTGTTTTATGGGCGAAGTCGTCGGGATTTCCGACGACAGCTGTTTGGGCGCAAGTTGACTGAATTTGAATTTCCGAACATCATTATTTGATTTAATAATTCCATTAACTTAACAGAAAATCAAAGTGGCGGAGTGGTTTACGGTGTGGGAGTTAAGTGTTTGGTTGAACCGGATACAGACCCGAGTTCGAAACCCGGCAACAGTAAAACATTTTTATTTTGTTATTTTTATCAGTTTTTCAAAAACTAAATATATATCCCCGCATAATAATTGATTACGGATCGTTTAAAATTATTTTGGGCATTTAATTCGCAACGAAAAATTTGACTGACTGTTCGGTTTATAAACGGAGCGGGTTTGGTAAATCCGTTTTTGACGGATGTTACAGTATCCCCTGCTTTTTAGAAATTTCGTCCCGAAATTTAATTAGGGATATAATTGACTAAAAGAATGATGGTGTTGAGTTTGCCGGTTACATGTTTAGAAGAAAATTAGGGTTTAGGTTTTTGTTTGAGGCGGTAACGTTCCTTGTAAAGGTTAAGTATCCTAATACAGGAATCGCTTTTTGTTGCCTACTGTATAGGTATTGTTAAGCAGGAATGATTTGCTAAAATGATATCATGCATAAGAGTTTGAATATGCTTAGGGTTATATCCTAAGGCAGAAATTCTACAATCTACACAAATAAACACAACAACTAACAATTGTATCCACATTCTGATAGCATATATGTTTGAATGGTGATGGTTCCTCTCTCGTTTGTTATGATGGAGAGGTTAGTCTATATAGAAATGGATCACAATCCAATTTCTTTAAATAGTGAGATGATATAAATGTAACATAATTTCAACCAAGGCAATACTAAATCCTACATGGAACTTCTCATAACCGCCTGATAATGCCTCTGATCCTTTGGCAAGAATACTTATATATAGGAAGTACCAGCGGCGTATCCACCATATTCTTGCCAAATTTTCATTAGTTTTATCCACAAGTTATGATTAGTTACCAAGAAACTAATAAATCCTACATAAAACTTCCCATAACCATCCGATAAGGCCTCTGATCCTTTGACAAGAATACTTATATATAGGAAGTACCAGCGGCGTATCCACCATATTCTTGTCAAATTTTCATTGGTTTTATCAGTGAATTATGATTAGTCCTACAACTCTACAACCAATACAACAAACATAAAATACTGAAATGAAATATATCTGTGTGGTCAAGGCTCAATCGAACGGAGCCGATCGTATTGCATGTACTGAAAATGAAATGGATGTGCGCTCAAGGCTCAATCAAACGGAGCCGATCGTATTGAATGTACTGAAATTGAAATTGTGTGCTCAAGGCTCAATCAAACGGAGCCGAACGTATTGAATGTACTGAAATTGAAATTGTGTGCTCAAGGCTCAATCAAACGGAGCCGAACGTATTGAATGTACTGAAATTGAAATTGTGTGCTCAAGGCTCAATCAAACGGAGCCGAGCGTATTGCATGTACTGAAAATGAATAACTTAACCACACAAATAGCCTATGCATGGAACCTCTCATAACCGCCTGATAATGCCTCCGATCACTTGACAAGAATACTTATATATAGGAAGTACCAGCGGCGTATCCACCATATCCTTGTCAAATTTTCATTGACTTTATCCGTAAGTTATGGTTAGTTCGATGCGACTCTACTACAAACACAACAACCACAACATACTGATAATGAAATTTGTCTGTGCGATCAAGGCTCAATCAAACGGAGCCGATCGTATTGTATGTACTGAAAATGAAAATGTCTGTGAGATCAAGGCTCAATCGAACGGAGCCGATCTTATGTTGGCAACGCCTGGTTCACGCTCATAGGTAATGGGGAACAGCTCACGCTCATAGGTAATGGGGAGCGGCGGCCTATGAAATTGCATATACTGAAAATGATAAACTTAATCTAAACAACAATCACACAACAGCCTATGCATGGAACCTCTCATAATCGCCAGATAATGCCTCTGATCTTTTGACAAGAATACTTATATATAGGAAGTACCAGCGGCGTATCCACCATATTCTTGTCAAATTCTCATTGACTTTATCCGCGTGTTATGATTAGTTCTATGCGACTTTATATCAAACACAACAACCACAAGATACTGATAATGAAAAATGTATGTGCGATCAAGGCTCAATCAAACGGAGCCGATCGTATGTATGTACTGAAAATGAAAATAAATGTGGGCACGCCAGGTTCACGCTCATAGGTAATGGGGAACAGCTCACGCTCATAGGTAATGGGGAGCGGCGGCCTATGAAATTGCATGTACTGAAAACAATATATATAATATCCAATAATTTCTCTAACAGTCTACACATGGAAAAACATAAAACTAAACGATAGGAGTTGAATCTGGATCTCCGGCGAAGAAGACTAGCTGAGTATCTTTGTTTGGGCCGTCATTATCTTCGACAGGATTGGCGTTGATATTGAAGACTCTTCCTCTTGCTGGCGGTGGAGCTGGGTTTGCTTGGTTTACTTGGTTAACTGGGTTTGATTGGGCTCGAGTGTTGATAACGTTAACCAATTCAGGGCATGTGTTTCTAAGGTGGGTAGGGTCGCCACAATTGAAGCAAGCTCGAGCATATGGGAACATGGGGTGTTGGGGTTGATGATAAGTTTGGGCCATGTTTTGAGTAGGGGAAGAGGTTTGGTCTTGAAAGGTGCGACAAACATTGCTCAAATGACCATAGCGTCCACAAGTTGTACATAGACGACAAAGTAGGGTAAGGGGATGGTGATAAAAACAGTTGTTGCATCGAGGGTGAGGTCCAAGATATGGTTTCTTATTTGGGTAAGTTGAGTTGGGTGCCGCTTGGGTGATTGGGATAGCTCGGATGGGTATGGCGTGAAAAGCTGGGTGATTTCGTTGAGTAGCAGCGAAGAGTCGCCCGACTCTTCTTCTCTTAGGATTGGGTTGAGAAGGGGATTCGGGTTGAGTGGAGTCGAAGGTTTCAGTCGATTCTTTATCCTTCTTCTTCTCCTCCTTGAAGTCTTTGTTTCGGATTCGGTTCTCGGTGAGCTCTGTTGCTAGCTCCATTGCTGCTTCCAAAGTTGCAGGCTTGGTACTTATTACAGGGTCTTGAATCTTTGACGGAAGACCATGAATGTAGTGCTCGATCAAACGGTAGAGGGGAGTGAACATGTTGGGAACCATTTGATGTAATTCGAGGAACCTTTTGTTGTAGGTGATGTGGTCTCCTTCTATTTGCTTCAATGAGTAAAATTCATCTTCTAACTTCTTGATTTCGCTCCTTGGGCAAAATCGTCTGGTCATGATTTCCTTCAATTCGTTCCAAGTTAAGGACATAGCATCTTCGACACCTCGTTTGGCCTTCTCTGTATTCCACCAAGTAAGTGCTATCCCATATAATCGACCGGTAGCATATCGCACTTTGCGATCGTCAGGGCAATCGCAATTTAGAAATGTGTTCTCCATTTCTTCAAACCAATAGAGGAGAGCGGTGACGCCTTCAGTCCCTTTGTATTTCGGAGGGTCGCATGATTTGAAATGCTTGTAGGTGCATTTAGTGGTATTTGGGGAAGAGTTGAAAATGTTTTGGTTTGCTTGATTGATGGGATTATTGGTAAGTGCTTGTTGAACTTGGATTATAATATTGGGTATTACGGCAGCCATTTGTTGAGCGATTTGGGTAGCCATGCGTTCACGGGCTTTTCCTGCTCTCATTTTCCTACGAGCGAGGCTAGAAGACATCTACAAGGAATACATGTCAAGAGTATGAGTTGGATGCCTTTGGGATCGTGGGTCGAGTTTGGGATTGAACGTTCATAAATTAAATATAGAAAAATAAATCTACTACATCCATAGGATGTCTTGGGTTTTGCTTGCTGTTAGGCCCTTCATGCCGCCATACTTTACCTGTGTAATCATGTGGGCCCCCATGAATACCGGTTTTTCATATGGTTCGCACGGTTTCTGCCTGGTTGCGTTCACAAAACCCGGAGAAAATCGAGAGATATGTATACAACGTGTGATGTTCGGAATGTGTCCAGGTGTAGACACGGTGACATCTCAAAGTGAGGTTAGTTCGAACGACGTTTGGTGTGGCATGCTTTGGCCTAATAGGTCCGTCGTACTCTCATCGTTAATCCCCAGGTAGGCAAACTGGTCCGTTATTTTGGATTTATACGAATGCCAACCTAGACAGGACGTTCCGACTACCGGTACTTGTACCCTTCCAGTTACTACATGCCCGTCGCAGAACTTACTTTGATGAGATTTGAAAATTGCATAAAACCTTTGGATACTGAGAGTATGAAAATAAATTGAATACATGAACATCGATATATGTATATATGTATAATGAATGAGCATGTATGCTTGACCGAAATGTAAACAAATATGAAACAAATAAATATCACAAGTTTGTATGTAACCACCTAATCAATTAAAAATTTAGGCAGACTATAGTATAGGTTTCAAGGGTCTAATAACCTATCCTATATCCCTATAGACATGGCTCTGATACCAATCTGTCACACCCCGACCCGCAGCGGAAAAGGTGATCGGGGCATAATTGGGTTATCATCAAAGCTCATGACATTTATTATATGTTTCATATTCATTAATACAATTTAATGGAAATAAACTATACAACATCTTCTAACTATCAGTCTAAGCTTCTTGGTTCTCTTCTAAGGCATATCCTATGTTTTCCTTCCTTCAACCTGATCACCTGTATCATGTGTAAAAAGGTTTTTGGATCAACATAATGTTGGCGAGTGAATCCTATGGAAAACATTTGGACAATTTATTTAAATTGATTATGAAATATGTGCACAACCATACATGAGTAAAAATAGATGTAACTTAACCGGCAATCATAGAATGTTAAATGAAACACTCATGAATAATAATGGAACAATTAAAGGCACGCGATGCTCAACTCGTCTCTCACGAGGAACTGGGGGGGGGGGCCTGATGAATGAATTGCATGAACATGATAATATGAATAACACAACTACAAACAATATAAACTCAACGAAAACACACATGAACAATAATGAATTTGAATTGAAGCGCGCGATGTTCTACTCGTTTCCCACGAGGAACTGATGGGCTTAATGTATGAGTTTCATGTAATTTGACAAACGGAATATAAGTAAATCACAACAATAAATCAATCTAAGTTTAAGTCATGATGTGGTATGGCACAAGTTTAAATAAATAAATTAATTATTTCATAACACATGACACACCCCAAAACGTGTAATTTAAAAGGGGAAATTGTAAGATTCACTCACATTGGGTGCGTTCTGTTGATGAGGTTGGATGTACGCGAAATGGTGTTAACCACGAGTGAAATTAACCTAGATAAATCGCGTTACGGTTTGGTAAGTAAACGGGTTTTATGAATCTATTTTAGTAGGATTGTTGGGTGTATTTTTGTGAGTTTGAGGCTATTTTCTAACCTTAAAAATGTTATTTTTAAGTATTTATAATTGATTTTTAATTAAAATAATTAAATAAAAAAAAATATATATATATTTTATTTTTGCTACAGTTGACTTTGACCTGCGTTGACTTTGACTTTCGTTGACCGGTTCATAGGCATATTGTTGTGCGCCGGGTGAGGCTCGAACCCGAGACCTCCCGTACGCGTGCACGCAGCTCTACCAACTGAGCTACGTGTCTAACCCGTCATATATCCGATTTTAATTATATATATACGTTAATTAGATTTAAACAGAAATCAATTTATTTTAAAAACAGATTAAGACTCGAGAAACCGGTGCGCTCAACAGGTCTCGAACCCGGGACCTGTGGGTTAGCGGACACACACTCCACCGCTGGACTGTGTGTCACACTTGGTTATAAACTCGGTTATCAATATACTTAACATATACTTAAAACAACCCGGTTCAGTTTGTGGAAAAAGGGAATTTTATTAAGGCAGCGTGTGAGGGACAATACTCGAACTCGTGACCATAGCTTTAAAAGTGCACACAGTCCACCGCTGGACTGTGTGTCTAACCCGGTAATTATATTGATTTTAATTATACTTAACCATTACTGAACTTCGTCTTCTTCACCGGTTTTAACCGGAAGTGACGACGGACTGGTTCAAAGTGTTGATTCATGTTTCTTTAGCGTTTAATGATCATTTACAAATGAGATAAAAGTAAAAAGGGAATGAATTAAGCGTGAAAGGTACCGACTGATTTTACTCTGTTTTCCGGCAGAACTCCGGCGACAGAAGTCTTTTTTCCGGCGACAAGTATCTTGCAGCAGAGAGTCTTCCGAAGGCTTGCAAAGGTTGTGGGTGACTTCGGTGAAAGTTTAGGGGGTTCAGTAAGCTCGAAGGTTAATGATACGGTTTTCCGGCGATGTATCAAATACTTCCGGTGAGTGAGTTTTCGCCGAGATGAGGTGCGATTCGAGTGTGAAAAACTTCTGGCGAGTTATGGGTGCATTTATAGGGTAACAACGAGATGAATGGGGTCTGAATTCGGTCTATATTCGAAGTCAACTGTTCTCCGGCGATTATGGCTAATGACGCGTTTTCAGACGTTGGCTAGCTGTCGCTAGAGTTAATTGATTGATTAAATTGAACGAAAACGTGTTTTATGGGCGAAGTCGTCGGGATTTCCGACGACAGCTGTTTGGGCGCAAGTTGACTGAATTTGAATTTCCGAACATCATTATTTGATTTAATAATTCCATTAACTTAACAGAAAATCAAAGTGGCGGAGTGGTTTACGGTGTGGGAGTTAAGTGTTTGGTTGAACCGGATACAGACCCGAGTTCGAAACCCGGCAACAGTAAAACATTTTTATTTTGTTATTTTTATCAGTTTTTCAAAAACTAAATATATATCCCCGCATAATAATTGATTACGGATCGTTTAAAATTATTTTGGGCATTTAATTCGCAACGAAAAATTTGACTGACTGTTCGGTTTATAAACGGAGCGGGTTTGGTAAATCCGTTTTTGACGGATGTTACAGGAAACGCTTTTTGAACTCGCCGGACTTTCGCCGGAAAACCGTATCTTTCATCAAAGTGGTAAGTTCTCGATTCTTTCATCTTCTATCAGTTGTTAGACTTTTACTAACTCAAACCCTTCAATCAGAATCAGTTCCAGGCGACGATATCGGATAATCAGCACTCGCCGGAAAACTTCTGAAAATTCCTAGATTGCGCTGTGAAACGGTATAATCTTTTAAACCTTCTGATAACTCTTGTTTAGTACTTAAATTCCACAACTAGATAATCAAAACTGTTAATTGGTCCGCTCAGACGAAGTTCATAAAAACAGACCCGACGACTTCGCCGGAGTTATGAGAAAAGTCATCATTCCGGTATGTTCATTCCCAAAACCTTTCCTATCCGTTACATTTTAATCATTCATACGCCTGTTAATTGAATTAGACAAGAACAGTAGAGTAATCGTTGTCTGTGTTTTTGAACGAAAAGATGAAGTCGAACTGATGTATAAGTATAATTAAAACAAGATATATAACCGGGTTAGACACACAGTCCAGCGGTGGACTGTGTGCAAACAACTATCACACGTCTCGAGTTCGATCCCTGACCCAACCTCACTCTCTGAAATAAAAATGCTCTTTTTAAAACCGAACCGGGTTAACTCACTGAAAGATGTTAAGTATAATAAAAACCAGAATATTAACCAGGTTAGACACACAATCCAGCGGTGGACTGTGTGCAACGTTAATCCACAGGTCCTGGGTTCGAGACCTTATATGCACGCCGGTTCGATGGAATAAAAATCCTTTTTAAAATAAATGAATTTTGGAATAAATTAAAATGTATATAAATATAATTAAAAACAAAAATATTTCGGGTTAGACACGTAGCTCAGTTGGTAGAGCTGCGTGCACGCGAACGGGAGGTCACGAGTTCGAACCTCACTCAGTGCAAGCAATATAAACGACCGAACCGGTCAACAAGTCAAAGTCAAAAAGTCAACGGTCAACCCAAAAAGTCAACATATTTTTTTATGTTTTTATTTATTTATTTAATTTAAAAATCAATTAAAAATACTTAAAAATAATGTTTTTAAAGTTAGAAAATAGCCTTAAACTCACAAAAATATATCTAAAAATCCTATTAAAATTATTAATAAAATCCACTCATTTATAATACCTTTCGTTATTATTTAGGTTAGTTAATCCTCGTCGATCAACCCTCTAAACTCGTGCGCATTCAACATCTTCAACCGAACGCACCCAATGTGAGTGAATCTCTACAAATTCCCTGTTTTAATCACGTTTTTTGGGTGTATCGTGTGGCTTATTATTTATACATTTAAACAATTGTGCATCCATCATATCCATGATCAAATGTGTATTCAATATGTATCAACTGTTTGTGTGGTTATTGTTTAGATTAAATTTATCATTTTCAGTACATACATAATCATAGGCCGTCGCTCCCCATTTCCTATGAGCGTTGAGCTGTTCCCCATTACCTATGAGCGTGAACGAGGCGTTGCCAACATACGATCGGCTCTGTTTGATTGAGCCTTGATCGCACATACATTTCATCATAGGCCGTCTGCTCCGCATTATCTATGAGGGTGAGCCGTTCCCCATTACCTATGAGCGTGAACGAGACGTTGCCAACATTTACATTATCATTCATGTTACATATTCATGCAAGGTGGTTTGTTATTGTATGCTATTGTTTGTTATTGTATGTTATTGTATGTTTATTTACGTTTGTTCACATATGATTATTGCACAATTTTCCATAATAAATATAACAAGAAATCAATAATAAATGTTTTCTAACAAGGTTCACTCGCCAACTTATGTTGACCCAAAAACCCCCCATTTTTACACATGATACAGGTGATCCAGCTGCAGCAAGAAACATATAGGATGGCTTAGAATAATAAACCGGTTTAGACTTTGGATTGTTTAGTTGGTTATCTTTCTTTGTAATTGTATGAACTTGTTTGGAATATTGAGGATGTAATTTTGAATTTAATAAATATGAAACATATTAGTAAACATCATGAGCTTTGGTGATAACCCAATTATGCCCCGACTCTTATTCCGCTGCGGGTCGGGGTGTGACAGATTGGTATCAGAGCCATGACTATAGGGATATAGGATAGGTTATTAGACCCTTAGAGCCTATACTATAATTGATTAGAATTTTTAAATTGTTTGTGTGTTACATGCAAAATTCATGATGTTTATATGCTTTATGTTTATTGTTACATTCAATGTTATGCAAGCATGTTCATAAGTACATATTATTATACAATGCCTATCATGAATCATATTCTCATAACATATCATATCCATGAGAGCACACACCACACAATTTCCATGACTTTTGCAACGATTTTTGTATTTTCAAATCACATCAAAGTGAGTTCTCGTGACGGGCATGTACTAAATGGAAGGGTACAAGTACCGGTAGTCGGAACGTCCTGTCTAGGCTTGGCGTTCGTATAAATCCAAAATAAAGGACCAGTTTGCCTACCTGGGGACTAACGATGAGAGTACGAAGGACCTATTAGGCCAAAGCATGCTATACCAAACGTCGCGTGAGCTAACCCCACTTTGAGTTGTCATTGTGTCTACACCTGGACACCCTCTGACCATACATCTCGCAAACATATTTCATGGTTTTCATTCGGGTGATGCGAGTGTTAAACTGCCAATACCAATGTGAATCCTACTAAGCCAATAGTCATGGAGGCCCACATGACTATACAGGTGAAGGTATGGGGGACATTTGAGGCCCAAACATGAGCAAACCCAAGACATCCTATGGATGTAGTTGCATTATTGATGTTTATGTTATTTTTATTATTTTTAACGACACATGACACCTAAAAACTTCTTAAACTCACAATCTTCCAATCTACGTTCCTGTAGATGTAGACTAGGCAACTACGTGGAGGTAGAAGGTCAGGAAGGTCAAACGAACGCTTAGCCACTTAAATCGCAAAACAAATGGCCGCGGTGCTTCCTGACATCGTAATTCAAGTCCAACAAGCTCTCGCCGCAAATCCCAACAATCCTCCGCATCAAGAGGACCAGAACGTCGACAACCCTCCCTCCAAAAAGTGCTCTTACAAACACTTCCAGTCTTGTGATCCCCCGAAATTCGAAGGGACCGAAGGTGTCACTGCTCTCCTCCACTGGTTTGAGGAAATGGAAAACACCTTCCTCAATTGCGATTGTCCCGAGGATCGCAAGGTACGTTATGCTACCGGGAGACTATTTGGAGTAGCCCTGACCTGGTGGAACACAGAGAAGGGTAAGAGAGGAATCGAAGATGCTATGACCTTAACATGGGAAGAGTTAAGGGAAATAATGACAAGACGTTTCTGTCCAAGAAGCGAAATCAAGAAGTTGGAAGATGAATTCCACTCGTTAAAACAAAAGGAAGGAGATCATACTTCCTACAACAAAAGGTTTCTAGAGTTGAATCAAATGATCCCCAACTTGTTCACCCCAGTGTACCGCTTGGTTAAACACTATATTCGAGGCCTCCCCTCGAAAATTCAAGACTCAGTTCTAAGCACTTCGCCTGCGACACTTGAAGCCGCACTGGAACTAGCTATCGAACTTACCGAAAATCGCATTCGAAACGGTAAATTCAAAGAGGAGAAAAAGAAAGCCCCCATCGAGGCTCAAACTTCAAACCATTCTGGCTCCTCTTCGAAGTTTACTGGTAAAAGGAACCGAAACACCAGAAACTTTGCTGTCACACAAACAAGTTTCCCTATCCCTGCTGCACCCATCACTCAAGTTGCCCCCTCACCTGCACCAAATAAAAGGCCATACTCCGGCCCATACCCAAAATGCAACCGTTGCCAATACCATCCTCCTGATCATCCCTGCCAGCATTGCACCGGCTGTGGTCGCGCAGGTCACACCATACAAACCTGTCGCGTACCTCAGCAAACGAACCGCCATCAGCCCTCAACCCAAGCCCACCATCAGATAGTGGGTCAAGCCCAACAACCTTTACTACTACCACCTACCCAGCATGTAGCCCAATCCTACTACCAACCCAACTATCCCATGATACAACCTATGCGGGCTTGTTACAACTGTGGAGACCCAAACCACTTTAGAAACACTTGTCCACGCTTGGTGAACATCATTCATGCCCAAGCTCAAGAAAATCCGGTGAATCAAGCTAACCAAGCTCCACCACCTGCAAGAGGAAGAGCTTACAACATCAACGCCAATCCTGTTGAAAATAACGGCTCAAACGAATCACCCAACTAGTTTTCCTCACCAAGAATCAAGACTCAACTCCGATCGTCTAGTTTTAATGTTTTCTTTATGTTATCTCAATCTTTCCGTATTTCAGTTGTAAAATTGGGAATTTATGTATACAAGAATTTTAATGAGAATTGATATTACAGTTTTGTTTTATACTCATTGATTTAACATTCATATCACCATACATCTCGACGTATCTCAATCTCATCATTTAAAGAAGTTGGGTTGTGTCACACTTTTACATAAACTGACCCCTTCATTATAACAAATGAGAGAGGTACTGTCATCATTCAGTCATGTATCCTTTCAGAATTGAGACTCAAGCTTTGGTTGTTGTGTTTGTTTATGTTTTAGAGTCACATAGAACTGATCATGATTTACTGATAAAGCCAATGAAAATTTGACAAGAATATGGTGGATACGCCGCTGGTACTTCCTATATATAAGTATTCTTGGCAAAGGATCAAAAGCATTACCAGGAGGTTATGAGAAGTTCCATGTAGGTTTAAATATCGTCATGGTTGAAGTTTTTGTTTTATGATACATACCTTATCATGTCAAACGTATCAATTCCCTCAAAACTATTATGCATAAAATCATAACCGACTTCAAAGATCAAATTCGAGAAGCCCAACGTGTTTCAGTAACGGAAAACGACATACGCAAGGAGCTGTCTTGTGGAGCTGAACTTAAAATCGAAACTAAATCCAACGGTATTCTGTACTGTCTAGATCGCATATGGATTCCTGACCACAATAACCTTCGTGATTTCCTTATGAATGGGGCACAAAACACGATATTCTATACACCTAGGAGCCGACAAGATGTATCAAGACCTTCGATACACCTACTGGTGGCCTGGAATGAAAAAGGATATTGTTGTTTTTGTTTCCAAGTGCCTTACATGTTCCAAAGTAAAAGCTGAACATGAAAGACCCTCAGGACTTCTGGTCCAACCTGGAATACCTGTATGGAAGTGGGAAAACATAACCATGGACTTCATTACCGGGTTACCTCGCACTTCTGGTGGGTATGACACTATATGGGTAGTCATTGATCGTCTTACAAAATCAGCTCACTTTATTCCGATCCGCGAAGATTTCAAGAACGAGAAGTTAGCTCGTATCTACATCAGCGCAATCGTAAGCCGTCATGGTGTACCGTTAAGCATTATTTCAGATCGTGATGGTCGTTTCACTTCACGAACATGGTAAGCCGTACAAGCCGCTTTGGGTACACGATTAGACCTTAGTACCGCTTATCATCCTCA
Organism: Scalesia atractyloides; assembly: GCA_947069175.1. NCBI lineage: Eukaryota > Viridiplantae > Streptophyta > Magnoliopsida > Asterales > Asteraceae > Scalesia > Scalesia atractyloides. The sequence continues at coordinate 78,995,045 of CAMTDV010000005.1, read as the reverse complement.
AACTGATGGACAATCTGAACGCACCATTCAAACTCTTGAAGATATGCTTCGAGTATGTGTCATAGACTTCAAGGGAAATTGGGACGCTCATCTACCATTAGTTGAATTTTCGTACAACAACAGCTATCATTCAAGTATCGGCATGGCACCTTTCGAAGCCTTACATGGTCGTAATTGCCGATCTCCAGTATGTTGGCACGAAATTGGAGAAGCTCAAATCACCGGTCCAGAATTGATTCAAGAAACCACAGACAAGATCCATCAAATTCGAAACAATCTTTAGCGGCACAAATTCGTCAAAAGAGTTATGCAGATAAACGACGAAAGCCTTTGGAGTTTAACATTGGTGATCATGTACTTTTAAAAGTATCACCGTGGAAGAGAGTAGTTCGTTTTGGCCAGAAGGGCAAGCTAGCACCACGCTACGTAGGACCTTTCAAGATACTCGAAAGAGTAGGACCTGTAGCATACAAGCTTGATCTACCAGAAGAACTCAACAGAATTCACCCCACATTCCACGTATCAAACTTGAAGAAGTGCCTCGCCAATGAAAACCTCCATATTCCCCTAGAAGATATTCAGATCGATAAATCTATGCACTTCATTGAAAGACCAGTAGAGATCATGGACTTCGGAGAAAAACGTTTAAGACGGAGTCGTATTCCAATTATTAGGGTACGCTGGGAGTCGAAACGGGGACCTGAGTTTACTTGGGAACGTGAAGACTCAATGCGCGAAAAATACGCGCATCTTTTTCCTGTTACCACTACTACTTAAATTTCGGGACGAAATTTCTAAAAGTAGGGGATACTGTAACATTTGTCGAAAAACGGGTTTTTCCAAACCCGCTTCGTTTATTAATCGAATAATCAGTTTTAATTTTTGTTGCTCATTTAATGCTTATTTTAATTTTAAACAATACATAACTAATAAACATTTTAGGTTATGGAAATTAAAATTGTAAAAAAATAAAATTAAAACAATTAAAAATAAAAAGGGGCTGCCGGGTTTCGAACCCGGGTCAGCCGGAGAACCTTAACACCAAACACATAACCACTCCACCACTTGATGCCTTTGTGAAATCTAGGAAACAAATAAAACATATGTTAATCTGAGAAACCACCTGTTTGCGCCAAAACTGAAACCGATATCGGCTTTCAACATTCCAATCGATTGAGTGATTGTAATTACTGGTTATAACTGATGAAAACATTACGACGCACGATCTCAATCAATTCGGCTTTTATTGAACTTGAATTCATGTGATGTTCGGGTTTTATAACCGAAAACATTCACTTCCTGATTTAGTCCAACAATATCAGTATCTCGCAACTCAAAATCATCCACAGAACTCTCAATTTCACTTTTGCTCTATTTTCAGTTCGTCGGAAACGCTTTTTGAACTCGCCGGACTTTCACCGGAAAACCGTGTCTTTCATCAAAGCGGTAAGTTCTCGGTTCTTTCATCTTCTATCAGTTGTTAGACTTTTACTAACTCAAACCCTTCAATCAGAATCAGTTCCAGGCGACGATATCGGATAATCAGCACTCGCCGGAAAACTTCTGAAAATTCCTAGATTGCGCTGTGAAACGGTATAATCTTTTAAACCTTCTGATAACTCTTGTTTAGTACTTCAATTCCACAACTAGCTAATCAAAACTGTTAATTGGTCCGCTCAGGCGAAGTTCATAAAAACAGAGCCGACGACTTCGCCGGAGTTATGAGAAAAGTCATCATTCCGGTATGTTCATTCTCAAAACCTTTCCTATCCGTTACATTTTAAACATTCATACGCCTGTTAATTGAATTAGACAAGAACAGTAGAGTAATCGTTGTCTGTTTTTTTGAACGAAGAAGATGAAGTCGAACTGATGTATAAGTATAATTAAAACAAGATATATAACCGGGTTAGACACACAGTCTAGCGGTGGACTGTGTGCAAACAACTATCACATGTCTCGAGTTCGATCCTGACCCAACCTCACTCTCTGAAATAAAAATGCTCTTTTTAAAACCGAACCGGGTTAACTCATTGAAAGATGTTAAGTATAATAAAAACCAGAATATTAACCAGGTTAGACACACAGTCCAGCGGTGGACTGTGTGCAACGTTAATCCACAGGTCCCGGGTTCGAGACCTGATATGCACGCCGGTTCGATGGAATAAAAATCCTTTTTAAAATAAATGAATTTTGGAATAAATTAAAATGTATATAAATATAATTAAAAACAGAAATATTTCGGGTTAGACACGTAGCTCAGTTGGTAGAGCTGCGTGCACGCGTACGGGAGGTCACGAGTTCGAACCTCACTCAGTGCAAGCAATATAAACGACCGAACCGGTCAACAAGTCAAAGTCAAAAAGTCAACGGTCAACCCAAAAAGTCAACATATTTTTTATGTTTTTATTTATTTATTTAATTTAAAAATCAATTAAAAATACTTAAAAATAATGTTTTTAAAGTTAGAAAATAGCCTTAAACTCACAAAAATATATCTAAAAATCCTATTAAAATTATTAATAAAATCCACTCATTTATCATACCTTTCGTTATTATTTAGGTTAGTTAATCCTCGTCGATCAACCCTCTAAACTCGTGCGCATTCAACATCTTCAACCGAACGCACCCAATGTGAGTGAATCTCTACAAATTCCCCGTTTTAATCACGTTTTTGGGGTGTATCATGTGTCTTATTATTTATTACATTTAAACAATTGTGCATCCATCATATCCATGATCAAATGTGTATTCAATATGTATCAACTGTTTGTGTGGTTATTGTTTAGATTAAATTTATCATTTTCAGTACATACATAATCATAGGCCACCGCTCCCCATTACCTATGAGCGTTGAGCTGTTCCCCATTACCTATGAGCGTGAACGAGGCGTTGCCAACATACGATCGGCTCCGTTTGATTGAGCCTTGATCGCACATACATTTCATCATAGGCCGTCTGCTCCGCATTACCTATGAGCGTGAGCCGTTCCCCATTACCTATGAGCATGAACGAGACGTTGCCAGCATTTACATTATCATTCATGTTACATATTCATGCAAGGTGGTTTGTTATTGTATGCTATTGTTTGTTATTGTATGTTATCGTTTGTTATTGTTATTGTTATTGTATGTTTATTTACGTTTGTTCACATATGATTATTGCACAATTTTCCATAATAAATATAACAAGAAATCAATAATAAATGTTTTCTAACAAGGTTCACTCGCCAACTTATGTTGACCCAAAAACCCCCATTTTTACACATGATACAGGTGATTCAGCTGCAGCAAGAAACATATAGGATGGCTTAGAAGAATAACCCGGTTTAGACTTTGGATTGTTTAGTTGGTTATCTTTCTTTGTAGTTGTATGAACTTGTTTGGAATATTGAGGATGTAATTTTGAATTTAATAAATATGAAACATATTAGTAAACATCATGAGCTTTGGTGATAACCCATTTATGCCCCGACTCTTATTCCGCTGCGGGTCGGGGTGTGACATCAGGGACGAAACCTTCTTTAAGGGGGTAGACATGTAACACCTCAAAAGTAAAAATATGGAAAATAATTAATAGAGACATAACCTAGTTGAAATATATGTGAAATATTAACAAAATAATGAATAACATCTAATTATGAATAATCATATAAAATGGAGGGACCAAACTTGAATGTTTAGAAAGTAAATTAATAAAACTAAAATGCAAAACACATAACACATACATCTGTGTTTTGTGAGGAACGACCCAAGGCAAGAGAAAAAGGGGGAAACCCTTAGAAATCTGAATGGGGCAAAATTGAAAGAAAGAATCAAGAATTTACTTGTGCATGAGCCTTAATTGAAGCCATATAAGCTTTCTCTTTCAAGTGGTAAGTCGAAATTCATGATTAAATGGTGATTTGTAGAAAGGGGGTTTCAACCCATTCATGAGTTCATATGAAAATTTTATGAATGTGAGTTAGGATTATACTATAGAACAAGAGTTATGTTTAATCATGATCAATTGAATGATTTGAAGTAAAAACCCACTTGATGTATACTATGATGAACATGATGATCAAGTAGATGTAAATAGGTGTGACCTTGATCTATGATCTTGTTTATGATAGAGAATTTCTAGATAAATTTGATGTAGAATGAATGAAAAATATATGTGAATCTTGTTGATTATGATAATCCATGATATGAACTAGTAACAAGAAGCTTAGAATACTTGTACTTTGTGCGTTGTTGGTGACATGCACACCAAGTGTTTGATGAAATGCTTTAGTTTAGATTTCAGCAATTTTGACCTCGAACCATACATAACGATCATGTTTTGAATGTGTAAATGAGCCATGTGTTAAGTTTTAAGATCTATAATCGAAGAAGGTATGTAAATGAATATAAAGATATGAAGTCTAAGTATAAACGGTTATGTATAGGTATAAAGGAAGAAGGTTCGAGTCACTCAAAGCAACAATGGAATCAAGACCGAGGTATGCTAGTTGTACGATTAAGGTTTTTATTATAGCTTTGCTTATCGTTACATATTGTGACAATCATAATCTTTAGAAGAATGATCATGCATAAGATCCATCATGAATGGATCGAATAATGTAGAAGGATATGCAAAAAGGATGATTATATGCTAGACCCCTCATGAACGGGTCGAATGTATTAGAATGAAGGTGTAAAAGAATGATCGTATGGTGGATATACCATGAATGGAATTAAGCAAAAGAATGTTGGTAATTGATAATAAGTGAACTTGAATGGTTATGCTAAATGTATGTTGTTAAATGGTTGTGAGTTGGAACCCTTATGTTAGTAGAAGGTATTATGTTTGAATGTTATTAACCCTTGATGTTGTGTTATAGGTAAATCTCAAGTTTAGATGGTTATGCTTCACTCGGATCGAACACACTTCAAATGCCCTTCAAGCGCTTCCACAAATTTTGTAAAGATGTTAACGGGTCAAAATACTTTTGTTACAATTCGCTTATGTTTAGTTGTTAAACTTTAAACTTTAGGTTGTTATGTCTTTTGTAAAATCCTAGTTAGTTGTAAATGTTTTAACGTATGGTTTTCGTATGAATGACTATGTTTCCTTTTTATAATGGTATGCAAAAAGTTTAAACCGGTTCGTGATCATGTTGTCGATAAAGTAATGAGTTTTGACCATAAGGAAGTTGGGCGTTTCAAAACATCGTTAACTTCTTATCAAGACTGGAACTACAACCACCAGCAGCCATGCCTCCACCGCCATCTCTATGCCTCCGGCCCCAACCAACCTACGACCTCCCAAAGTCAATTTTCCAACCTTTTATAGGTCTAACCCATATAATTGGATTCTTTTCAAGCAAAGAACTATTTCACCTATTAGAATATCCTTACGAATCAACGTCTAGCATTGGTTATGTTTACTTCATCGGTGAAACATTAACCTCTAGATTTGGTCCGTCGACCAAGGTGAACCATCAAGCTGCACTTTTCAAAATACAACAAACCACATCGGTTGCCGCCTGTCAGTCGAAATTTGAAAAACTTAGAAACCGTATGATGGGCTTATAAAACGAGGCGATTTTACATCTCTGGACTTCATACCGAAATTCAAAATGAAATGGCCATTCTACAGCCGACCTCCCTTACGCAAGCTGCCAGTCTTGCTAAGCTAATTAAAGACAAACTCAACACGGGGGTCCATAAATCAAATCCCGATCCACGCCTAGCACAACCAACATCGGGAAACTCCTCCACAGTTCTAGTTCCATATTTATCAAATGCTTGACTCACACCGAAATGCAAGCTAAGAAACCACCTGTATATGCTTCCATTGTGAACTGGGCACCGTTGCAAAAGCACCCTAATTCTTTTTGTTTGAACCCCATGGAAAGCCTTGACTACTCCAGCTATAAGTTGTGAGAACACAACCCTTTTAAAGGGGCGGATATAACCTATTAGACCCACATTTACTTTGCAAGCTATACCCACGTTAGGATCTCAAGATACATTTACATTAGTTACGTGTATTGTATTGTTTTGTTTTATGTTTCCATGTTCTCACGTTTGCATTAGTAGTCTCCATGATCATCTACATGATCACCCATGTTTCCCTTTTATTAGCATACATGGAGTGTATTTAACCATCTTTTTGTGAATGAAAAGACAGTGAAAAATTTAAACAAATCTTTATTTTACGTTATGTTCTTGATCTTAAGTTTGGAGACTGCCGATCTCAAACTCGGTACTATCAACAAGTCATTCCATGATATGGATACACCCGTGAAGGATGGTTGTATTCCTTACATGGGTGCGAAGCATCCGCATACATGTCTTATTTTATTATTAGTGTGGGAATCATCAGCATGCATGTGTTATTTTTAGTATTGGTGAAAATGTAAAAAAGATTTATGTAGATAGGCCTACGAACGGCGCTATTGATTGTACATGAGGATTAATATTTATGATAGGGTTCATGGTATGAGACATGTAATCCATGTTCCAATACTGTATGAACAAATAACAAAGACTTTAGAGGAAGTCATGATAGTGCATTGAAGTCTGTTTTGACAAGCCAACCTATGTATGAGATGAGGGATATGTCAAACTAGAATGGAGTATGAAATGTTTAAGAGGTATGAAAAGTTTATGTGTGTATGTTGTATACATATAAACAAAACTTATAACCCATCTAAACAATTACGAAGGTTCCATTTTTAAAACATTAATAAAAACAACTTTTTAATAGCAGTTCCTAATTTTTCTACAATAAATATAAAAATAATTGTAACTTTTAGGATTTGACCTATCGATATATTGATTATAGAGTAAGGATCCTGACAAAAGTTACAAATGACGTGAAAAAGTATAAGAAAGATGGTAACATTTTCGTAATTATTCGAGTAATTATCAAAATTACTTATTTTTATAAGTGTTGTTTGTAAAAAAAAATCGTCTTTCAATTGGTTAGATTTAGGAGCCACAAAGCCAGAGAAGACAAGGAAAGGGAAGCCCAGAAATTGCTAGAAGCATCTCGGCTCCACTGGTCCATTCCGCTCCACTTTATGAGTTACTCAAAATCACAAACACAAACCCTCACTTGGTCGATATGCCATGGATGCGGACATGATGGATTCGGATGCTCCGATGACATCCTCATCGGTTGCCGGACAAATTGAAGTTGCTAGAGGTTTGCTCACACTTGCTCGCCAACTCATCCATCAGGGCAAACCTTCTCAAGCCCTACAAGCGGTATAATAATTTCTTCCTACACTTTCTTTCTTTCTGCTTCTCATTTTCACTGCTCATGATGATCGACTTATTAACAAATATTAGTAGTAATATCAAAATCCAAAACAAAAACTGAGGAAGTCCAGTGATTTAGGTTTAATTTTGTTGATGAAGAACCAGCGTCCACCGAACGAAGACTTTTGGCCTCGATTTAGGTTTATTTCAAACAAAAAGTTGTTGAATGTGGGCTTTACCTTACTTTTGGGTCGAAATATAAAAACTGCCAAAAGTAATGCTACGACCGCTGCTATACGGGTTTCAAAATAGTGGTCCAATAGCGGGATTTAGCACCGCTGGGTTTGTATGTCTGCTAAGCGCTATAGCACGCTAATGCCTGCATAGTTTATAATCCAGTGTACACTGTAGTTGTCATCTTTTTAAAAAAAACATAATAATAAATTGTAATTCTTGAGTTTTGGTGAGTGAAGGTAGAGTCTCCACTGGCTGTGTTGAGGAATTAGAATTGCATATAGATTTGATTTTGCTTACTAACAGTGTGTTATTTTGTATGAAAGTTAATGATTATAATGGATTTGTTAGTCATTTGTCATTTAGGAATTTAGGGGTGTAGATGACCTCGGTTCAAGCTTGGCTTGTTTAGCTTAAGAGAGTTTGAGCTCGGTAAAATGTCGAGTCGTAGGTGTAAAGCTCAAGCCATACTCGTGAGTATGTCAAGAGGCTCGGGTTCTCCCCGTGTCATGCTTTTGATGAGTTGAGCTTGAGTGGCTCGAATCCCTAACACCCTTAACGGAAATGGTCTGTTTTGTAAACGTAAATTGTATTTTAGAAGTTGCTAAGAAGGGAAATGTGGCACTTTGAGATGGGCTAAGTAGTAGTAGTTTTAGTTCAGGGATGGTGTTACAACCGTAAAAATCTCAAAGTGTGAAATTGTGAATATATAATCTACTAGGATCAGAATGATCTTGGATGCAGTGGCACAGGTTAGAACAGGTTTCGTATAGAATTTTTTATGTATATATGTTTTCGACCCCCCGGTTTTATAATTTTTAAGGTATAATTTTAGGTCCGGTGACTTCCGACCCCCCGGTCGGAAATCTCAAGCTTCGCCACTGCTTGGATGGAAGGTGGTATTCCAACCATCTTACACGACACATAAGGGGTGTTTGGTTCGTTGGAATATGTAATTTAAGAGATAACATGTTTAGTTGGACAATGGATTGGAGTGGGTTCTCTCTATTTCCTTACAGTAAAGAAATTTAACATTCCTTTGGTGAAGGAATATAACCGAAGGATATAGAATCTCTCCATCTCCATCACCGTCGCCACCAACTTCGGTTCCACCACCATCCCACTAACGACACAACCACCGCTCCTACCATCACTTCTAACCACTCCCAACTCCACCGTCACCGCCACTCACCACCCCCACCACGTCCATCGCCATTCACAAACTCCGCCTTCCATCACCATTCACTGCTGCCGCATCTTCTTTAACAAATGTGCAAACTAACAAATTCCAGTTCCTTCGCATTTCAATTTATTTGACAAATTTTAATTCCAAATACATCTCTTTTAACTTCCATTTTGATTGACAGATTACAATACGTTCCCAAAAAAAATATTTGAATCAAACACCCCTGTTTTTTCTAAACATTAAGCATATGCAGGAATTTTTCTTATGGAATATAGTGAGGTATAGTGGTATACATTCCAATAACAAAAGTTTTTTTTCCTTTCATTTTTGTATAAAAGAAATGGTAGATGCACGGTATCCCTAACCGCGGAAGGGATCCCCCTTCCCAAGCTAGCGACCCGGCAACGCTGCCTGGCGGTGAATACCCTGCCCAACTCGAGGGGAGCGAAGAGCCTGGGGTTGCCAGGATTCAAACCCGCGTCAGTGAAGACCCCGAGCCGGTTTAAAGCGGGTGCCGGTGGCCATTGAGCTACGCCCAAATGGTTTATTTATTTATTTATTTTTTATAACACGCAAGAACATAAGGTTCAATTTGCAAATTACCCATTTTTGTTCTCATACATTTTTAAAAGCCCATTCCTTGTCCATCTATAAAGTTGTATGGCAAAGAAAATATTTTGTAAAATACTTGATAATATTTTTACTCTTTCAAAGCAAACAAGACCTTATAGAATTGTCACATGTTTTTCTGGGTGGTTAATTTTGTGTATTACAGCATCCACAGTAGGGAAGGCTTTAAAATGATTTATATTAATAAATTAGTTATAAATCTGCATCAATAATTTTGTTTTCAATGTGTTATTTATTATGTTATGTTTACTTATCGAATATAAAGTTATGTGATAATTATGTTTTTTAATCACATCTACTTAATTATAAATTATGTAATATTCAAACATCATTTATCTACAATATTCTAAAAAGGTTTGATTAAATTAATATCTAGTCATGAAATGCTAATATAAAAAATGAGATATTATATGAATAAATACAATACAGTGGTTTGCCCGTAAACAATTTAAAAACTGAGTATGACGTGAATGTGCTATGAACGATGTTTGACGAATTATAGTTGTTTAACAGGTTGTGATGGCTATGAAAGGCACCGGAGGTGAAGCAGCTGCGTTTGAGGCCCTAAACCGAGCAAAAGAGGTTTACGCAAAGAAAATGTATGAAAGTAATGCTGCTGATGAGCTGGCGTCCTTGTTTGCTGAATGTGCAATATCAATAGCTGAAGAATCCCCATCATGTAACTTGGAGCCAGATGGTTGTGGAACATCTATACTGAGCGAAAATGGGAGAAAACAAGTAATGGTGGATGCAGTCTCTGATGGCAGTAGCTTTGTTTGTTTACAATGTGGAGGTCTTGTTAGTAATAACCGCAAAGATGAACACTTTGCGTTCTGGTGCTGTAATGGTGACACGTCTAAGTGCTAAGTTTTTCGAATGTTATACGTGTGTTACAGCCTCATGTTTTGTAAAATAGATAAAACAATTTGTCCTTTCCATTGGGATAATTGTTGACCTAACTAGCCTTTCTTATTGGGATAATCTTGTGTTTGGGTTATTTATTTCTAGAAATTACTTTTCTCTTAGTTCAGTTAGCAATAACATGTTTGCTTACCCCCTCTTCCCCGTTCAAGATCCAAATTTTTAATTAGAATAAAGATTAAGAAGAAAAGAAATTGATGGTCACGGTCTGAATGGTGGTGGTTCTTGCATTGACGTCCAAGTTGTGTATGCAGCGACGGTGATGTTATGGCTGTGATCAATCAAGATCGAGACCAAATCGAATGGGAGATGCAACAGAGGGATTGACGTTCGGAGTGTGTTTACGAAGTGGCGACTGTTGGTAATTTTAGTGTTATCAACGGATTTTAGTGGTATTGGATTAACTTGTCGACCAAGTTAATCTTATTATATATTAAACGAGTTAGGAGATGCGGAGTGCATGCTTGTTTTTATTTAATAAGATTTAGTGTATAAATCGGTTTTGTGTGATAGTTATTATTTATGGGACATGATATTCATTTGAGTGGGTTCATAATTGGATTTTAGAAATTGGATCGGATTGTTCTGTATTCTAGTATACAAATGGGTACATGGATCTAATTGATTTATAAAATAATAATAATAATAATAATAAACAACAATGCCGATGGGCCTTGTATAGAGAAGACACATTTTCCACAAAAAAAAAAAAATCCACACGGTTTTCTTGGTTGAATATCAAAAAGATAACAGTCTGGTCGAATGATCAGGAGGGTACGGTTTCTTCTCAACATTCAAACTAAATTCCCTCTTGACAAACCTTTTGGTCTTATCCGATTGAACATTTGTTAGTACTAACAAATAGTTTGATCTGAAAGTGTGGGTTAAGTTATTTTACAAAGACTTCTAATTGTAAAAAGTATAAAAAGCCACAGAGTGATAAGTGTCCTATGAGGATTCAAGTGGGAAGGGTAATTTTGTCTACAAGAGGAGAGAGAATAGACACATGCAAGTCACATGCTATTTCCCCTCCAATTTTTAAACGTCCGTAACTTTTTTATACATCATTTGTTTTAAAGAAAATTATACCATAAAATCAAGCGTTTTTTTATCTTTAATATGAGTACCATATTGTTATATTTTTCTAAAAAAAAAAATTCAAAACCCAGTTGTGTATGACACAATGGACATGACGTAAAACACAATGTAAAGTAGAGTAAAAACACAATCAATGACAACAGATAAAGACACAATGGACAACAGATTAGAACACAATGACCATGACCTTGACGTATAACACAATGGCCATAATGTAAACACAATAAGTATCAAACTAAATAAAATCATAATTGATAACAACAGATAAAAGACACAATTGATAACAGATAAAAGACACAATGGAGAGCATATAAAGACACAATGGAAAACAAACTAAAAACACAATACACAATAAACTAAAACACAATTAACAAGAAACTAAAACACAATGGATAACAAATTAAACACAATGGAAAACAAACTAAAAACACAATACACAACAAACTAAAAAACAATTAACAAGAAAATAAAACACAATGGATAACAAATTAAACACAATGACCTGAACAAAACGCAATTTATAGAAAACTCATGTATAACATCATATTCATTGTGTCATATATTGTGTTATAGGTTCTTATAAAACATACACATGCAAAAACCCGAAAACCTAAACCTCCCACTCCCACTCCCGCCCCCACCCCAACCCCAAAACCTAAACCCCCCCCCCCCCCCCCCAAAAAAAAAGAAACTATACCTCACGAAAAAACATAACACCCCCACCCCACCCTAAGACCCAATTAAAAGACACAATGACGTGAACCTTTAACACAATGCTAAAAAAAACCCAGTAAAAATGAAAATTTTTATTTTATTTTTATATGACAATATGGTGCTCATATTAGAGATAAAAAACATTCGTTATTATGGTGAAGTTTTTTTTAAATATCGTATGAAAAAGTTATGGTCGTTTTAAATCGATAGGGGAATTGGTATTTGCCTTGCATATAGACAGAGAAAGTCAATAAATTTGAGATTCCTTTTATGCCCTTTTTTTTTTAGATTAATCTCAACCCTCCAAATCTAAGATCAATGGACCAGAATCCTTCAAACCCTTCTTACAACAAGAGTCCTTTGTATTTGATCCTTTATCACAATTCCAAGAGGAATCCAAGTTTATTTCAATGACTATAATCTCTTCAGTCGGTTTTAATCAACAAATTCAGTCAGATCGTTTTCCGCAAATAGGTATGTTCCAACAAAGATCAAACTATTTTCATTGTTGTGTTCTTAGATTGAATTAATTTTCGGTTCGATTTGCTGGGTCCGGAATTGATACAAATTTGGTTATTGTTTGAATTTGGGTTCCGTTCTTCGGAAGTTTCAACAAGGAATAAACTATTTTTCGTTGTTCGATGTCAACTAGACTCCGATTTCGAATTCTAGAATCGATTAGCGACTGGTTTGATGTTTATTTATAAGTTTGAATTGATAATTTGAAGGATAAATACATTTGGTTTTGAAAATGAAAATAGTTTTCAACTTATGAAAACCGTGATCCAATCTCGTTAATTTTGAAGGAGGCTATGGCATTCCAAAAAGAAAACTTTATAAATAAATCATATTATTGTGGGCAATTTTGGACATAAATAAATCAATCAAACTTGATAAATAAACCATTATCGGTAGTAAATAGAGAGGGTCTGGTTTGATCAAGTTGGGTCTGTTGCTATTTAAACTTGGCATTGGTTCGATCTTAAAAGGGTTTGGTTGGATCAAGTTACTATGTTCAAATTTCATTGTTTGTTGGGCTTGAATATGGGTACTGTTATTTATTTCGGTTCTGTTTTCGCTGGTTCAACATAAATTTAATGTTTTTGTTGTTGTTCAACATAAATTGTTGCTAGATTGAAAAAAATAGAATTATATAATTTGTCTTGTGGATAATATAAATAACCGTAAATTGAGAAAATATTGGGTATACATATATTGATTGGTCTCCAAAATCAACAAGAATTTATTTCTTGTTGTGATTACTTGTTCGAATTGAGAGGAACCAAAAGGAAAACCGATGGCTACTGGAGAACGGTTGGATTACTATTCACGGAACAAGGACAGGAAAACGGAGAAGCCCAACGGTTTTTGTATTGTGATTTTGCAATCGTGAAAACAAGGATGACGGATTCGTTGTTCTTGTGGTATATTGCAAGTTAAAACTAGCTTGGGTTCGGTTCATGTGCATTTGCATCTGCAATCAAAACCAGAATGACTTGTATGACATTCTTGGTATGTGATTGTGGTATTCAACCAAGACGAAAACAAAACAATTTTCTGTTGATGGCCAAAACTGAAAAGGAGATGATCCTAAGTGATTCAAAATTTTCTTTTATTTTATATGAATCATAATGAACTGATACTACTAAAATCTGAATATAATTCCGTTTTGCTCCCTGTGGTTTGGTCGTTTTAACGGTTTTGCCCTAATCCTTTTAGAACAACCATTTTACTCCTTGATGTTTCGGTTTTGTCCCCAGTTTGCTCCACGGTCTTAACTCCATCCACATTGTACGTTAACTAAAAGGGTATTTTAGTAATTCAAGTATAAAATAAGGGTATTTTGGTAATTTATATGTAAATGTAAAATTTTTTATATACACACGCATAATAGTCCAACTCTATCCCTTTTATAACTGGCCCCACCTCTCTCCTCTTCTAACCAGCCACCACCACCATCCAGTTGCCATCGCCTGCCATCACCACCACCTGCTACCGTCACCTGCCACCACATCAGCCACCTCTACCGGAATACCCTAAAACAACCATAAAGTATAAACATCATCCACCACCGTCACTTGCCACCACATCGACCACAACAAGATAAAAAATCTAGATATGAACCAAAAAAGGTGTGTTTTAGTAAAGAAAAACCCCTAACTTAAACCTAGTTTCACCGTCTCTCTCTCCCATTCAAACCCACCATCACTAACACCACCAAGCCGCCGCCACCATCACCCACCTAAGAAGCTGCAAGTCGAACTAACCGCCACCATTACCCATCGATGAACCTGCAAATTGAATCCCCAATTGCACCTGGCAAAAAACCCCATGGAATCGATTGAAAAACGTAAAATATCACGGTGTGAATGCCCTTAGAACAGCGTCGTGAAGATCTGATAGTTTGATTTCGGATCTAATTTTTGGAAGAGATGTTGGGTTAGAAGAGGTTGTGCTGAGATGGTAGTGTGTGTTGATAGGCGACGATTGAGGTGGCGGTTACCATCGAGAAAGAGAGAGAGTGTAAGGTGGGTGGGGGAGGTCGGCTGGTGGTGGTAGTGGGGATTAGGGTTAGGGTTGATGTTGTGATGGTCTGCTAAAAGTTTAATTTGGTGGAGAGAAAAGAGAGGTTAGAGATAGAGAGTATAAATAATGATTATATATTTTATTTATATTGAATATCAATAGAAAATAGATTTAAGGAATTAATAATGGATTTCAAAAAACCAATTTAAATACATGTTTATAGAATTACCATAATCTTCTTATTTTTAACAAACATTATAACAGAGTTAAGAGCGGAAAGTGAAATAGAGATAAGTTAAATAAATCAAGAAGTAAAATGGCTTGGTTACGGTGACAATGGTGACTAAAGTGATAGCCGTCAATAGCAGCAATCACTCCGACTTCAACTTTTGCTTTTGCCTTTGCTTTGTGTGAAGTATCCATTCATTAGCTTTCATTCTAAAACCTATTTTTTTAATCCTATTCATACCTAGACCCAACGACCGAGAGAGGTTGAGCGTGTCAACGAGAAATAAGGAAACCACCACAATTTTGGAGAGAGAGAGTCCTGAACCTTCAATGACTGCTGACTTGTCGGTTATTTTAGTAAGTTTAAGCGGTCAGGATTTAATATTAGAAAGATCCTACGGTCATTATTCATTTTAACGACGGTTACAAACGACACTATCTTTATATTTATAATATATAGTAATAAACCCAACAATTTTTGGCAACAATTGACTAACATGGCAACCTTGCGGATGGATTTCCGCATACATCACATTACGTGGTCTATTTCGTTGATAGTTTGTTGTTCATGCCTTTAGACGGTTGGATTTTTTTTAAGTTTTTGATATAAAATTATGTTATAATGTAAAGATCTTTACCAGATAAAATAATTGCTTATTATAGTTTGTGAGAATATTTTTAATAGGTAACTAGGCGCACATGTGAGAATATTTTTGAGTGTTGTTCATTTGATTTGATGTTTGTAAGTTTATTACTAACATACTCAACAAAACAAAATGATGGAGACTTAAAAGCAAATATAATTTGTTCACAATTTCATAAGTAGTACCTCTATTTTTTATTCGTTTGAATTTTTATTTATAGAGTAAATTACACGGTTTGTCCTTTAACTTTACATTGACTTGTAACGTGTGTCCTTTATCTTTAGAAATTACACCGAACGTCCTTTATTTGAAACTTTTGCACACAACATATTTTATACTAACCTCCATCCATTTTCATGATTAAAACCAATCATGTGCCCTCACATGAGTGGGAAAATATTATTTTATCATTTTCTATATGAGATTTTATAATTCCACATACGTAAACTAATTTTTTTTACATATATGTAATTACTTATAAGGTGTATATATAATTTGGTTATTACTCATATGTAAATTACGTTTAACATGTATCAAATCATAAAAATACATATAATAAATGATAAAAATATCATATATATTTTTACCCACTCGCTCATTACTTATAAGGTGTATATATAATTTGGTTATTACACATATGTAAATTACTTTTAACATGTATCAAATCATAAAAATACATATAATAAATGATAAAAATATCATATATATTTTTACCCACTCGCCATCTCTCCGCCACCCTCACTCATTTCTACCCACTCGCCACCCGTTTCACCACTCGAAAACAAGATAATCCACTTCATATGTCATCTACTTAGACCCGGAAAACATTGCTGGCGTCAAAGTTTATTTACGCGACTGTGGACGCCACAATATCCGACGTACTTAACCCACCCGACGTACCTTCACTTGTTCATTCGTTTTTTGATCTTAATGAAGCCATTGCCCATGACGGTCACACACTGCCTGTGTTATCCATTCAGGTCACCGAGCTAGTCGATGGAATATTCATCGCTGGCTCCGTCAACCACATGGTTGCCGACGGAACCTCTTTCTGGCGTTTCATGGCTGCTTGGAGTGAAATATTTAGATCAGGAGGCCCAATTTCTCGTCCTCCGATACTCAAACGATGGGTTCTCGCCGGGTCTGATCCTATCATCAGTATCCCCTATACCCACCACGATCAATTTATTGAACGATTAGAAATTCCACAATTTAAAGAGCGATTCTTTTGTTTCTCATCAACCGCTGTCTCTAAACTCAAAGCCAAAGCCAATTCCGAATGCAATACGCATAAGATTTCAAGTTTACAAGCTGTGGTCGCACTTTTATGGAGGTGCATCACCCGTGCGCGATGTCTACCACAAGAAAGTGAAACCAGTTGTTCGCTGATGGTTTCTACCCGGCATAGGTTAAACCCACCTTTGTCAGACGATTATATTGGTAATCCAGTTCAAATTGTTACGGTAAAAGCAGCTGTGGGGGATTTGATGGATCATGGTTTCGGTTGGGCAGCCTTTCGGGTGCACCAAGGGGTGATAAACTATGATGATAAAGCAGTTATGCAAAGCGTTGAGTCATGGATTAGAAGCCGAGTGATATTTAAATTGGGCCATATGCGTGCTGCAAATGGTGTGCACATTGGGAGCTCGCCGAGATTCGACATGTATGGGTGTGAATTTGGGTTGGGGAAAGCGATAGCGGCTCGAAGTGGGTGCAATGCCAAAAGTGACGGGAAGAAAACCATGTATCCGGGACGAGATGGTGGTGGGAGCACGGACGTGGAAGTTTGCCTTTTGCCGGAATATATGAAAAAAATTGAATCTGACGAGGAGTTGAAAAACGCTCTAATTATAAGCTAAAAGACTATAGTACTGTCCAAAGTTTGTTTCGGGCAAACAATAAATATTCTTACTGAATTGGTGTTATTGGATCGACTAAATATATTGGTTTGAAAAACAATTAGTGGAAGAAAACTGATTATTTGTAACTTAATCGATGTTTTCGCATCGGGCCAGACAGGTAAGATTAACCGTTACATGCTGGCGGTCTGGTTCGCTTTCAAATCCCGGGCTG
Source organism: Scalesia atractyloides (assembly GCA_947069175.1). Classification (NCBI taxonomy): domain Eukaryota; kingdom Viridiplantae; phylum Streptophyta; class Magnoliopsida; order Asterales; family Asteraceae; genus Scalesia; species Scalesia atractyloides. The sequence goes on along the minus strand of CAMTDV010000005.1, from coordinate 78,977,559 downwards.
CTTGGTTCTTGGATCACTAACCGCGGCTTGACTGGAAGGCTAGTGAAGAGCATACATTTTCTTTTATTTTTAAGGATTTATTTCCTAATTTAGGCTTGACCGGGTCGTCTTTGCCAACTTCGGTGAATAGTAGAAATTCGGAAACTTTGCTTTCTTGTTTTTCCTTTTAGTTAGTTCATGGCGTGTTTCCTGGATGTTGGTGTGTTTTTATGTGGTTGGGTAGTGTAAGACGTTTAAGTGACGGTGTGTAAGAATTTTAATCGATAGTGGGTAAGAAAGTTAAATGATTGTGTACGAAGTGGGTTTTTTTTATGGTATGGTAGTATTTCGTTAACACAACTTTCAGACTTGTTTTGCTTTGCGTTAGGGACTCTTTGTTTACCTTTTAATGAGGCTCTAAATATTTCAGATTTTCTACTGTTTAACATTTAATGGTTCAGACTGTTTGTTTCACGAGCAAATGTCTGAATGGTTAAGCATTATACCAAGTTTGAATGGTTAAGACCTCTAATCTAAATTGGTCAAACATTTACCTCTTAACGTTTAAACATGATACTGACTCTTACTGGTTTAACACTTACTGGTTCAGACTTCTTAATGGTTGAGCACTTAACCATTCAGAAGTTGTCAAACAGCCCCTTAGTCTTTCATAACCATCCTCATCTTTAAACCTCTACAAAGTTAAAATGTTTTTAAAGTAGAAAAGAGAACTTAATTTTATTTTTGTATTTATAGTTTCTTTCTTTCACCCACCTGTGACCATTAACTATAAAAATATTTTTTTGGTCATGTATATAAACTATTAACTTAGATCAAAGCCTTATAGAGTGCATAAACTATTAACTTAGATCAAAACTTTATTGAGTAAATTGCCATCTTAGTTTTTAAGTTTATTGAATGGTTTTTTTTCCTATAGATTCATGACTTCTCATATTTTTTGTCATTTTAATCAATTTGTCTAAGTAACTTCGTCTAAAAACCCTAGTTATAACAGAGGTATTTTAGGCATTTTTATTAATAAACTTGTCATTTAAGTTCAAACCTTAAAATCTAGCATAACATATATATATATATATATATATATATATATATATATAGTGGAGGGTTCAAATGAGAAGAAAAATTTTGTAAGAATAGAAAGAATAACTTTTAAACCAATAGAAATTCTTTACTTCAATAAATGTATGTATTTAATGCTATGAAAAAGGGCATATAGATAAATCTATAACTGTCATTAATTAGCTAATTAATTAAACTTGTAACTCATTTTTTAATATACTCTTTCAATATAAAATAATTTATGATGAAAGACAATTTTCGATATGTGTAGGATAACTTTTAGTATGTGTAGAATAAATTTTGAAATGTGTGTAGGGTAAATTTCGGTAAGTGTAAGACATATGTAGGATAAATTTTGAAATATGTAGGATAAAATGTTTTTACTTTATTAATGAGAGATAAAATAATTAATGAGAGGAGTTATAAACTATTTAATGTTTTGTTTTACCATTATACCCTTTCTTCTTTTTCTTCTCACATTAAATTTCTTCTCAAATGAACCTTCCTATATATATATATATATATATATATATATATATATATATATATATATATATATACAGAAACGGGATCCGGAGAAAATGATTTGAAGTGTGAAAACAATGAGAACGGATCATGGCCCCACATGTGGCAAGAGGGCGCTAAATATATGCGGGGCACGATTGTTATTCTACAGTTTCCGTCCAATAAAAGGCATTTTCAATTCGTTTCAAACAAAATTCCAAAAATTTCTTACCTCCTCCCTAAGCTTTCGAGATATATGACGTTTAACATGGATTCTGATCTACAAAGTAATATTTGAAGATGGCGTTTTAGTTTGTTAATGTTGTTCATCATATATTCAATTTTTGTCGTTTGCATTATTAATTCGTAAACAATAGTTGTTACCATCAGTTTGACGGTTTTATTAACATGTGTTAATTTGTAAAAGTTAGTTCCTATCATTCGTTTATTATTCTTCTTATGGAGTTTTGACTAGTATGTGTTTAGTATTATGTGTACAACCTCATATTGATTATTATTTAGTCAATGGCGTTTTAATTATGGCGCTTTCATTAGACTTATTTGTGTATTAATTGAATGTCGTTTTTATCGATAATGTTTTGTTCAGACGATGTGTTTCTTCGAGAACTGGTTTTCCATTTATCATTCCCGACGTTAGTGAAGAGTTAAAGCCAAAAATAGACATGATATTCCCAAGCCTCGATGATTGTTATTCAATGTATGTTATGTAGGCGAAGGCTTGTGGTTTTTCTGTTAGGAAAGGGACTGTAAAGGTAAACACCAAAGGAGAATGGTATGGCGTTTTATGAATGAGTTTGGCATTTTATGTTAGCGAAGTTAAAAGACCCTTTTACCCTCAATGAAGGGCGCCAACGTAATAAAGTTGAGGTTATTTACGAAAACGCCACCGTGCCAATCTAATCCATTGATTGTTTTAATCGAACGGATGAAGGCGTTCTCACCGTTTATACACTTATAGTTGTTTTCTCTAAATCCTGCCCATGTATATACACACACAACTTACGCATACTTTCTCTCCCTCCCTCTCTCTCACTCTTACTCATGTCTTCTCTCTATCTATCTGTATCTAGAAAACCTCCACCACTCCATAATAACATCCACCTCCATTGTCGCCTACAGCACTTGCCACCACCACCATCTTCCTCACCTCCCCGTTCCCATCGCCAGAAAACCAGCAGAAACCCTCTGCCGCCGCTCCCTTCTCTGCTCAGGAATAGCTCCCTCCACCACTGTCCCCAAAATCCGTTCAACAAATCATACTAAAATAATAACTCTTGAATAACACCCTTAGAAAGACCTATCCCTCTCACCGTCGTCGCTGCAGATTTAAACTATCGTCACAGTTGCACATGTGATCTCAGATCACCTTGATTAATAGAACATCGGAAAGACATATCGCTGCCGCCCTTGCCTTTTTCCAACGACATTCACCACCCTGTCCTTTGCGATTTTTCGACGAAAGTCACCACTGTCGCACCCCATTGCCACCGTTACTTTCATAGGGAACTCTTACCTTTCTGGATCTTGGTATAAGTATGGATTAGCGTCTAACTTTGAACTTCATATTTCTGCTGATAAGGAAAGAATGAATATACTTGACCTAGTTTTTGAAAGAGATGATGCCGCAAAACTGTGCTTATATTATATTTTGTTTATTCTCTTTAGAAATGAATTTTGTGGCTAGAATTGATTAAGATGGAAAGGAAGTATTTTCATATTATATTTAATAATAATAATAAAAGAAATGATTAAAAGAAAAAATGTAAATAAGGTTTTGGAAGAAAATGTCAAACATATGTGCAATATGACCAAAATACCCTTGGGTTAAATGTCACTTTTGAACAAAGTTAGAGGGCTGGATCAAAATGACAAAAAATGAAAAAAGTGAAGTACCCAGAGGAGAAAAAACTCTTTGGACTAAGTGACAATTTAGACCAAAACTCAGAGACTAAAATGGCAATATACTCAACTTTATAATAACTAATCATTAATAAATCCGCCTAAGAATTATTAACAACAATAACACATCTAATTTGTGACATACCAATAAAATTATTTTTATTTACTTTAGACCTTTGATGTATTGTAAAATGCATCAGTTATTCGTGTATAGTTTGTATAGTTTTTGTTAGTTTTAGTTTTGCTTTCCGTAGAATAGTTAGTCTTTTGATCCAATTGCGTATTGCAGGTCGTATGAGTTTAAAGTAGCTGAAAAGCATGAAAATTTAGTAGAAATACGAATTGGTCAAGATCTGGAACGAATTGGAATTGGAGGGTTAGGGAGCTGAAACAAATTAAAATTATGGAAAATAAGGCTTTGGCGGGCCGCGATTGGTTTGTTTGATGTCTCTCGCCACCCGCGAGAGATTACGTAGTGGTGACGTCATAAAGACGGTCGCGGGCGACGACTAGATGATGAGGACCCTCTCGCGGCCAGCGAGAGGGTGTTATCTGCAGATGATTTCGATTTCAGCTGAGATTTGGGGATATAAAAGTAATTTTATCATAATGAAACCCTAATTACGAATTGGGAGTGAACTTGGGCGAACTTGGAGCATTCTTGGAGTGATTCGTAGCAGCTGAAGCGTTGGAGTGAATATAAATCAAGTTTAGCAACTTCGAGTCGTCATTTTGTCATCCGGGTGTTCTCGTTTGTGCTATCTGATCTTTACCATGTTTTGCATACTTGAACTTACTTTGTTTGCGATGTTATCCATGACTTTGATTGGCTAATTTTTATAGACTACCTAGATTGGATGAATGATTGTATTAAAGTTTTGATTTTTATGTGATTTTTGGATGCTATGGATTGTTTATGAGTTTGTAAGTGACTTGGTCTTTTGTTTAGATGTGTATGCCTGCTTGATAGTATTTGTTGATTATTTATCACTTCGCTTGATTCTTGGTGACGATCTTTATCACATAATAGAGTCTTGCTAGATTTAAGGTTTCGGTGAGTGTCTATATCACATAATAAACCCTTAATATTTGAGGTTGAATTACGCAATAAACCTTAGAAGTAATTTGTGATAAACTTACAAAATCAAGTGTTCTGCTAATCGTCAATAGCTGTGAGGTGCGAGATTATTACTAGGTCTAAGTCATTAAACCGTAAGGTAGGATATTCCCTAGAGAGTAACCCGTTGGCTATTGTCTAGTAAGTCTAACTGAAAGTCCAGGTCTACCTTTGATTCAGATCCTGTGAGGGAGTGTTTCTTGCAAGTTACTTCCATAAACCCAGTAGAGGTCCTGTGAGGGAGTCTAATAACCGGAAGTCTTAATAACCTTTAGGGTGTCACTATGTGCTCTTGAGAAGGGTCGGGGGTCCTTTAGATATTCCGAAAGGCAAGAAATTTATGTTCCCGGTTCCATAGTTGACAACTTCTAATTAAAAATCATTACTTGAAGCAATCAGGATTCCAGTCTAGGTAGTGTTTTCTCACAATCTGAGGTTAAGTCCAAAGTAATTCGTTTAGTTAACTTAGTTGATCTTAGTTTGTTTTTAAATTGTTTTCTTAGGAATTTGTTAGAACCCCCATCAAATCACAACATTTTAGTCCGTGTCTGTCAGAGTCCAAATAAAGTAGTTAATTTAATCAGTAGAGTCTCGTGGGTTCGATATCCGGACTTACTTTAGCTATACTAGAGTTGATTGGTACACTTGCCGGTTAGTAGTTTAGTTCATTTTAGTGAGTCTAGAGTATTATTTTAAGTCTAGATTTAGGTTAATTCTAGTTGTTTTAATTAAACTACTTTTAGCACATCAAGTTTTTGGCGCCGTTGCCGGGGACTCTTGGCAATTTCGTTAGTTACTTTATTTTGACTTTCTTTATATCATACGTGCTATTTGTCGTGTTTGAGTCGTAAGAGTCTAACATAATATCGTTTTCTTTTTGTTCGTGTCGAGTCGTTTGTAGAGTCTTCTTACTTGTTTGTTTTTGGTTTTTCAGTGGATGCCCCATACGCGTTCGCAAGGTCCTCCGCCGAAGCCACCTACGGACAAGTCATCTTTTTCATCCTCTTCGTTCAAGGTTAGTACTCCATTACCATCATCTTCCACCCATTCTGACTCTACACCCCAATCTAAACTACCGAACTTTGACTTCACTCTGAAGTCGTCCCCACAAAACTCACCACCACCCTCCCGTCCCTAAAGCCCACCACCCGTTGCCCAAATGGCCAACCAAACCGTTTACCAACAAGCAAACACCGGCTTCACCGGTGCTCGCTCACCCATCCTCCTACCCGAAATCACCAACGAAAAGTCTTGGCAAATCCCATCCTATATCATGACCGCTATTACCAATTTTTGTCAATTCAACGGTCGTGACAATGAGGACACGCCGGCTCACATCAACCGCATCACTCGTCTCTGTGGCACTTTCTCTATTGAAGGTGTCAGCGCTGATGCGCGTTACTTATAGGTATTCCCATTCTCACTTGCTGGTCGCGCAGCCGTCTGGTTCGATTCGCAGCCATCAGGTTCTTTCACTACTTGGGCTGGGTTACGAGATGCCTTCTTAGCTAAGTATTACCCACCCGCCAAGGCATCCCGTATACGCGATCAGATTCATTCGTTCCGAATGGACCCTGATGAGCCGTACCACCTGGCCTGGGAAAGGTTCCAAACCCTACTTGCTCGTTGTTCATAACATGGCTTGTCAGATTGGGCGCTTGTAGAAAAGTTCTACAACGGTCTCACCCCAGAGATCCGGGCCCGATTCGACACTTCAGCTGGAGGGCAACTCATGGGAAAGAAATCGACAGCTGAGTGTAATGATCTATTTGAGAGTTTTGCCCATTCCGAAATGGACTATAGCACCACCAACAGGAATTCCATCCCTGTTACTAGCACCTCTTCGACTGCTCGAGGGGTGAACCAAGTTGGCTTGGACTCAAGGTGGCTGCTGCGCTAGATCGGATGGAGAAAACTTTCACTAAGGAGCTCTATGAGATTAAGAAAAAGGTCGATAGGTGTGAGCTTTGTCGAGGGGGCCATGATACCGTAGATTGCCCCACCATTACGTTAGAGCATGTAGAGTTCATAGCCGGTCAGAATAGGGGTCAGTTTAACAATAATTCAAATTATAACCCTAACTGGCGAAACAACAACAATAATAATAACTTCCGCTCTTCCGGTAATCCTCCTGGATTTTCATCTGGTCAGTATCAAAACAGGGGACATGGTTTGTTCACTAGTTCAGGTTCTAATCAACAAGGTCAGTTTAGTCATTCGGGGTCGAATCAGGAGGGTCAGGGTAGTGACAAGAGTTCAGACATCAGTAGGATCGAATAGATGTTTGCCCAGATCATGGTTAAGGACCAAGCCACTCAGAAAGCCTTAAATGATCTTAATGGTTTTGTGAAAAGTCAAGAAAACTTAAATAAAAATCAAGAACTTCACAATAAAAACCAATAGGCTGCTCTCTTAGATCTTCAAAGGCAATTAGGTGGTATTTCCAAACAGTTGCAAGAATACCCTTCCGGCCAGTTCTCAGGTAACACTTACCAGAACCCAGCCAATCATTCAGCCAAGGCCATCACTACTAGGAGTGGTAGGAGTATAGGAGAGGTAGTTAGGGAGAGTGTCGAAGTAAAGAGTGAGGAGGAGGTAGACGAGGAGATAGAGATGGAAGCTCCCGGTAAGGTGCACGATAGGCTAGTCCCAGCAAGTACCACACAAACCGAGGACCCTCAGGTAGAAAAGAGAGTAGAAAAACAACCAGTAGGAGTCAAGCCATCCCCTTTGGTTGATCATTCGCACGTTCCGTATCCCGCTCGCCTCAAGCAACAGAAATATGCTAGGGAATACGGGCACTTCTTAGAGATGTTTAAGCAACTAAAGATAAATCTTCCGTTCATCAAGGCCTTGCAATCCATGCCTAAGTATGCGAAATTCCTCAAAGATCTTCTCAAGCGGAAAGATAGGCTAGGTGAGTTGTCGAACATTCCATTGACCGGCGGTTGTTCGGCGGTGGTTTTGAACAAGCTATCAGAGAAACTAACCGATCTGGGCACCTTCACCATTCCATGCTTTTTCGGGGGCGCCGTTGCTCCCGCTGATGCTCTAGCCGATTTAGGAGCTAGCATCAACTTGATGCCATCCTCACTTTATGAGCGTTTAGGTCTAGGAGAGCTTACACCCACACGTATGTTGTTATTATTGGCCGATCGTTCGGTCAAGTATCCTAGGGGTATTATCGAGAATCTCTTAGTCAAGGTTGATAAGTTAGTCTTTCCGGTTGATTTTGTTGTCCTCGACATGGAGGTCAATGAAAAGGTTCCAATCATTCTAGGTTATCCCTTCCTTCGAACCGCTAAGGCAATCATTGATGTATATGACGGTAAGATCTCACTTCATGCAGGTGATGAGATTGTCACATTCGAGATAGATAGAGCCATGCAACATCCTAGTGGTAGTGACGATCATAGCGGTCCGTGTCATTCCGTCTACTTTTTAGATTCCTCTCTTGTCATGTGTTGATCAGTGTGTTAGTTACATTAGTGGGAGTGATTTAGTGGGTGGAGATGAGATTGAGTTTGAAAGTGAGGATGAGGAAGTTTGGAACGATCCGGAGTGGATTCCGGAAACTTTACAGTTATGTGAGGTTAGGGAAGAGGTAGAGAGTAAACCCTTGGAGTTGGCACCTTTTGAACTTAAGGTTCTTCCATCCCATCTAGAGTATGCCTTCTTGGGAGAGGGGTCTAGTTTGCCCATCATCATCTCTTCAAAGTTGACGAAGGAGGAGAAGGCTAGGTTAGTTGAGGTGCTACGGGAGCACAAAGATGCCAGAGCTTAGAGATTGTCCGATATCAAGGGGATTAGCCCCACATTTTGCACACACCGGATTCTCATGGAAGAAGAATTCAAACTGGTAGTGCAACCTCAAAGGCGTCTAAATCCTAACATGAAAGAGGTGGTTAGGAAGGAGGTGATTAAGTTGATGGAGGCTGGGCTAATTTATCCTATATCCGATTCCTCGTGGGTTAGTCCTACTCAAGTCGTCCCTAAAAAGGGTGGGATGACTGTTGTCATGATGAGAAAAAAGAGCTTATCATTCCCGTACAGTCACCGGTTGGCGTGTGTGTATTGACTACCGCAAGCTCAATGAAGCCACCCGGAAGGACCACTTTCCTCTATCGTTCATCGATCAAATGCTCGAGCATCTCGCGGGTCGTCAATTCTATTGTTTTCTAGATGGTTTTTCCGGTTACTTCCAAATCCCAATCGCCCCGGAGGACCAAGAGAAAACCACTTTTACATGTCCTTATGGCACATATGCGTACAGACGCATGCCCTTCGGATTATGTAATGCATTGGCTACGTTTCAGCGGTGCATGGTCTCGATCTTTCAAGACATGGTTGAGAGTACTATGGAGGTCTTTATGGATGATTTCTCAGCCTACGGTGATTCTTTTGACCATTTCTTAGGTAATTTAGAGCGGATGATGAAGAGATGCATAGAGACGAAGTTGATGTGAATTGGGAGAAGTGTCACTTTATGGTGACGGAATGGATTGTGTTGGGACACAAAATCTCGAGATAGGGATAAAGGTCGATAGGGCCAAGATAGATACTATTAGTCGTTTACCCCCACCCATCAATGTTAAATCGATTAGGAGTTTTCTTGGTCATGCGGGTTTCTATAGGCGTTTCATTAAGGATTTCTCTAAGATCACACGCCCCATGACCCGTCTTTTGGAGAAAGATGTTCCTTTCGTCTTCGACGAAGAGTGTCTTAAAGCTTTTACCTTTTTGAAGGAGAAGCTTATTAGTGCCCCCATTCTTATCTCGCCCGACGGGAGTTTACCATTCGAGCTCATGTGCGATGCAAGTGACTATGCCGTAGGTGCGGTTTTAGGACAAAGAAGGGATAAGCACTTTCATCCAATTTACTACGCGAGCAAAACGTTAAATGATGCTCAAGAGAACTACACCACCACGGAGAAAGAGGTATTAGCCGTAGTATTCGCTTTCGATAAATTCCGATCTTATCTCGTGCTATCCAAAACCGTTGTTTTCACCGACCATTCCGCCTTGCGTTTTCTCTTCCAAAAGAAAGACGCTAAACCCCGACTTATCCGGTGGATTCTATTGCTTTCCGAGTTTGACATTGAGATTAGGGACAAAAAGGGGGCCGAGAATTTAGCCGCCGATCACTTGTCGCGGTTAGAGGATCCGAATAGAGAGGACATTAGTGAGGAGGCGATAGGAGATAGATTCCCTCACGAGACCATAGATTTTGTGGAGGCGGAGAGAGAGGGGTTGCCTTGGTTTAGTGACTTAGCGAATTATTTGGCAAATGGGTATGTCGTGGGGGATATGAATGCCAAACAAAAGAAGAAGTTGTTTAGGGACGCAAGAAAGTACACATGGGATGATCCATTCCTTTTTAGGATAGGAGGTGATCGAGTCCTTAGGAGATGTGTCGTGAGAGAGGAGGGTAGAGAGATTCTTAGGCATGTTCATGAAGGATTAACCGGTGGTCATCATGGTGCACACGCTACCGCACAAAAGGTTTTTGATTGCGGGTTCTATTGGCCACGGTAGTAGATGACGCAATAGAGTTTGTTAGGAATTGTGGTGCTTGCCAACTTACCGGAAATATTTCATCCAGGAATGAAATGCCCCAACATCCAATCCAAGTCCTAGAGATATTTGACGTTTGGGGCATTGACTTCATGGGACCTTTTCCCCCTCTAGTGGGAATCAGTACATCCTCGTGGCAATCGATTATGTCTCGAAGTGGGTTAAGCTCGAGCTTTGCCTACAAACGATGCCCGAGTGGTGGTGAAATTTCACAAGAAGTTGTTTACTAGGTTCGGTACACCTAGAGCTCTCATTAGCGACCGCGGTTCACATTTTTGTAATGCCGTGATGGAAAAGGCATTGGAGCGATATGGAGTTACCCACCGTTTTGCAACCGCATACATCCGCAAACGAGTGGGCAAGTTGAGAATGCGAATATGGGAGTGAAGAGAATTTTAGAAAAGACGGTAGGGAAGTCTAGAAAGGATTGGTCCGACAAGCTTGATGACGCTTTGTGGGCATTTCGTACCGCCTACAAGACACCTTTAGGGACCATTCCGTTTATGATCGTGTACGGCAAAGCATGCCATCTTCCCATCGAGTTGGAGCATATGGCACTTTGGGCCCTTAAGACCGTGAACCTAGATTTGACCGAAGCGACTAGGCGTAGATATTTTCAAATCCATGAGTTGGAGGCGCTTCGAGATGCGGCTTATGAACGATCATGGAGTATTAAGGAAAAGTCGAAAGCTTTGCATGATCGAAAGTTGAAGAAGTTGAAGGAATTCTCGGTTGGCGACAAAGTACTCCTTTATAATTCGAGGTTGAAATTGTTTCCCGGGAAGTTGAAGTCGAAATGGACGGGACCATAAATAGTTAGAGAAGTTTTTCCACATTGAGCGGTCGAGTTGCTAAACGAAGTCGATGGTTGTATTTGGAAGGTAAATGGTCATAGGTTGAAGCACTATTTAGGTGGCCCGATAGATAACACCGAGAAGGAGGTAACTCCTCTCGAAAACATGCCTAGCACCACCACTTAGTGTCTTGAGCATAGGCTCAAATGTAGAGTTGTACCGATTGTATTCCCGTCTATTTTTTTTCGTAGCTAACGGTTTTCTTTGGTAGCTTGTCGGTCTTTGTTTGTGTTTCTGAGTCATTTTGCAGGAATTCTATACCAAGAATATGCAGGGAATGAGGAGAAAAAATGAGTTCCAGGTAAGTTCCAGAGTTAGAAAAATTTTGGGTTGTGTTTTGGGGGGTTTGGTTAATTGTTGAAAATTTTTCTAAGGCATGAACTGGTGAAATTTTCGAAACTTTCTGTGAAAAATGACCAGTCGTGGGGCGCGACTCCCACAGGCTATTCGCTCGCGGCCCGCGAGCCACTAATGGATGCTGACGTCACTTATGCGGTCGGGGGGCGCGACTCAATTGAGTTATTCGCTCGTGGCCCGCGACTAGCCCTATCTGCAGCCGGACCCAATTTTAAACCCTAATTTCGCTTGTTTGCCTCAATTCTTCTTCTCCACTTCGCCGGAAACCACAAAACACCACCTTAGACCTCCGAATTTCAGCCATTTTCACTCAAATCAACCACCCCCATTCACCCATAACCGCTATTCCACTTATTTCTACCATCAATCTGCAACCATTCACCATCCATTTGGGATTTTCACGAGGGTTTCAAGCTTGAACCGTATTCATCTCAGTTTTTCTTCTCTAATCCGATTCCAAGGTATGTTTTCTTGTAATTTTTGTACCATGAGTCCATTATTTCAGTTTTTTGTTTAGAATAAAGTTAGATTTAGAGTTGGGTTTTAGTTTAATCTTGTGTTTGTTCGTGATTAGTGTTAGGAGGCAGTTGTGGGTGGTTTGGGTTGATTGGTTTGTGTTTTGCAACTGCCATAGGTTTGAGGCGTAGTATCATTGAGTGTGGGGATTCGGGTTGGTCATTCTTGAACTAAACTTGCGTTTATAACGTAACTTTTGACCCGTTTCGCTGATTATGACATAAAGCTTTTAACTTTAGCACTCAATGTTAGTTTTGTTTTGGCACTTGGGTTTTAATTGAGGAAAATTAGTGTACATTGAGTTGTGTATATTGAGTCCAGTAGTCTTAGTGTTAGTTGGTCATGGGTTTACTTATATGCACGTACAGGTACAAAACACTTCGCCGTACTCAATCTCCATTCGGGCGAGGTTGTTCATGACTTATGCTTTTGTAAACGGTGACCCGGTCTTTCATTATTTGTTTATTGTCGGTATCAACCGCGAAAGAAATGCTATACGGTTGATCTATAAAAAAATAAAAATTAAAAATACCAAAAATAGTTTGTGACTTCTAATGATCTGTTCTGCTTTGTCTTGACAAATTTGATTTGTTTTGCAGATGTCAGGTGAAGGTTCGTCAAGTAAGAGGGGCAGGAAAAGAGGCCCAACAACTCGCCCTCAAGGTGTTCCGGCCTTGCCAGCTCAGCAAGAAGAATATGTCTACTACAGGGAAGTAGACTACAGGGGCCCGGAGGTCCCACATGGCCAGAGCACAAGGCTTGTGGACAGCCCGTTGTTGTAATTCGAGTTGAACTCAGGAGAGTATTATAGGTTGGAGTCTTTGATTTTAGTTGACTTGTTGAAGTTTAGAAGGATTGATTGGGACTTGTTGGATCGTTTGGGGGCGAGGGCCCGAGTGGAGCATTTGTTAGGTCCGAGTTTTAAGAGGGTTTTAGATTGTGATGCTCGGCAGTACAAGGAGATTACCCTTGAGTTCCATTCTACATTCGATTACATACAAGGGAATTTCTTTGAGAAGGATGCGGTGTTCTTTGCTCTAGGTCGGAAATCTTATGAGATGACCATTCCACAATTCGCTGTGGCTTTGCAGTTTTACACGGAAGAAGAAGTGCAAACAGTTGACTTCATTACGAGTCTTCAAGGGGTTTTTAAGAAAGATCATGATTACAGTGTTAAGTCGACTGTGGGGAACTATTTCGAGGGTTGCTTATTCGAACAACATGGTTGCAAGTGACATTACTGACCCGGTTCTTCATTTCATCCATAAGATTTTGGCAGCTACACTGGTTGGGAGAGGTCAAAGTGACAATAAGGTTAATCAGGTTAGTTTGTTTTGCTTGATGTGTATGGTGGAGCAGAGGCCCGCAAACTTGGCTACTATCTTTGCATGGTCGATGAGGAGACCGTGGAGGGGTGGTTCGGGTGCGAGGATATACTGTGGTCCGTATGTTACTTTGTTGGCAGAAAGTTTAGGTGTATTTGATAGATATCCGGCCAGCACGATGAGAGAGGGGCCGACACCAGGGTTTATGAGGATTAAGGATCTACAGGCTGCATGTATTTTGACTTATTCTGACCCGCCAGAGTGGGACTATGTGAGTCATGGACCACATGTTCCACCACCTCTAGGGTCTGCTGCAGCTGAAACACTTCAAGGAGCTATTCCGCCACGTTATCAGTAGAGGACTTGTCAGCAGATACCAGCGCCTCAGTATCCCCTTTGGCCACCACGTCCCGATCCACTCACTTTGGATTCTTTGTATGACCGGATGGAGACCGGTTTTGGTGATTTGCGGGGTTATGTGGATAACCAGTTTAGGAGTGTTAGACAGGTGATGATGGAGAGTCGTCGGGTGCACGAGCAGGGCCAGCAGAGGTTAGAGGATGGTATGAGGTACATGATGGAGGGTATGCATCTTGCGGTTCCCCCGTTCTTTAGGCAGCCACAGGCAGGACCGAGTGATTTGGCAGGGGTTGAGCTTTATCATGTTCACCAGCAGGGATCGGAGGAGTCAGACGATGACGAGTTAGGCAGCAACAGTGGTGTTTTATCTAGTATCTTTTATTTTTCTTTTATACTGTTTTAAATCTAACTCGGTCTGTATCCCTAATTTTGAATACTTTGGTACTTGGTTGGGATGGTTTGGGGTAGGATGTTTGATTTGGTGATGTTGGATGTTGAAAACACTTTTACTTTTATTATGCTATGTTAGTAGGTTGTTTGATTATATGTATGGTGTTTATTTTTGCTGCTTCCGTTCGCGTGTCCGAGTAGGAATTGTTTGCTGAGCGTGTTCGGATTGGAGGGCGTATGTGGAATTGACTGGCATTTTGACAGTCTCGCATATTCACAGCTAAGTCGTTTCACTTGTATACTTTGTATAAATTTATTTAGTATTTTATTTTCTAGGTAATTTGAGTCATGTCTCGTCTTTGCATTAGGGACAATGCAATCTTTAAGTGTGGGGATGAGATACATGGTGTAAATAGGAGTCATAGTCATAGAGTTTTAAAAAAAATTGAGAAAATGTCTTTTGAAATAAGAAGTTTGGAAAAATAAAACGGAAAATGATAGAAAAGATGGGTTTCTATTCGGGTTCAAATAATGATAATATGAGTTAAAAATAGTCGAGCTTGTGTCTAGTTTGGGATATGTGAATAGGCCGGGTTTGGTTCTAGGTTCCTTTGATCTTAATGTACCTAATTGTCGGTTTGCTAGTGGGTGCTCATCTAGGAAAAATGGGAAGTCAAAACCGCCAATAATAGTATAAGGAATGTCGTTATAAGTTAAAATCATCAGAATTTTAATCATGAAAAAAAATAGAAAAAATTTTGAGCTAGAAACTAAGAAAAGTAACGCAGGTCTACGTAATCTTCGTTGGGGATGGTGACTCTGACTTAGAATGCCTCTGGGATGTGTGAAATCAAGTTGCATAGGAAAGAAAAATTTACCGAAGCCTATTGTAATCCGAGTTGGGGATAGCAACTCTACAGCCGAAATACATCTGGGTTAGGTAAAGCATTGTCTAAGCTCAATGAAAAAAATAAGTAATAAAGAAACAGAAAATAATTTTGGTTTTAAATTCTTTTGACTTTGATATAAAACGGTTAGGAATTGGTCCAGTGATCGTTCCTTTTGTTCTATAAGCTTGAGGCAGGATTAGATAGACCCTGGCTTTTAGTGTGAGACCCTAGGTAAACTGGCTGCACTTGAACTAAATTTGCATGATAAGGGGCTTGGAACCGGGTTTTGGGTTTAAGAGGACAAACATATTTGCAATCGCAGCTAATACAAGTTTTGATCTTAATAAGTATGAGTGGTTTTTGTCCCGAGTAGTTTCTTGTCTCTGATTCCGTTTGCATAGATTATTTTTCGAGGACGAAAAAAGAGTAAGTGTGGGGATCTTTGATGTATTGTAAAATGCATCAGCTATTCGTGTATAGTTTGTATAGTTTTTGTTAGTTTTAGTTTTGCTTTCCGTAGAATAGTTAGTCTTTTGATCCAATTGCATTTTGCAGGTCGTATGAGTTTAAAGTAGCTGAAAAGCTTGAAAATTTAGTAGTAATACGAATTGGTCAAGATCTGGAATGAATTGGAGGGTTAGGGAGCTGAAACAAATTAAAATTCTGGAAAATAAGGCTTCTGGCGGGCCGCGATTGGTTTGTTTGATGTCTCTCGCCACCTGCGAAAGATTACGTAGTGGTGACGTCATAAAGACGGTCGCGGGCTGCGACTAGATGATAAGGACCCTCTCGCGGCCAGCGAGAGGGTGTTATCTGCAGATGATTTCAAATTCAGCTGAGATTTGGGGATATAAAAGCAATTTTATCATAATGAAACCCTAATTACGAATTGGGAGAGAACTTGGGTGAACTTGGAGCATTCTTGGAGTGATTCGTAGCAGCTGAAGCATTCGAGTGAAGATAAATCAAGTGTAGCAACTTCGGGTCGTCATTCTGTCGTTCAGGTGTTCTCGTTTGTGCTATCTGATCTTTACCATGTTTTGCATACTTGACCTTACTTTGTTTGAAATGTTATCCATGACTTTGATTGGCTAATTTTTATAGACTACCTGGATTGGATGAATGATTGGTTAAAGTTTTGATTTTTATGTGATTTTTGTATGCTATGGATTGTTTATGAGTTTGAAAGCGACTTGGTCTTTTCTTTAGATGTGTATGCATGCTTGATAGTATTTTTTGATTATTTATCACTTCGCTTGATTCTTGGTAACGGTCTTGCTAGATTTAAGGTTTCGGTGAGTGTCTATATCACATAATAAACCCTGAATCTTTGAGGTTGAATTACGTAATAAACCTTAGAAGTAATTTGTGATAAACTTATAAAATCAAGTGTTCTACTAATCGTCAATAGCTGTGAGGTGCGAGATTATTACTAGGTCTAAGTCATTAAACCGTAAGGTAGGATATTCCCTAGGGAGTAACCCGTTGGCTATTGTCTAGTAAGTCTAACTGAAAGTCCAGGTCTACCTTTGATTCAGATCCTGTGAGGGAGTGTTTCTTGCAACTTACTTCCATAAACCCATTAGAGGTCCTGTGAGGGAGTCTAATAACCGGAAGTCTTAACAACCTTTAGGGTGTCAATGTGTGCTCTTGAGAAGGGTCAGGGGTCCTTTAGATATTCCGAAAGGCAAGAAATTTATGTTCCCAGTTCCATAGTTGACAACTTCTAATTAAAAATCATTACTTGAAGCAATCAGGATTCCAGTCTAGGTAGTGTTTTCTCACCGTCAGAGGTTAAGTCCAAAGTAATTCGTTTAGTTAACTTAGTTGATCTTAGTTAGTTTTTAAATTGTTTTCTTAGGAATTTGTTAGAAACCCCCCATCAAATCACAACATTTTAGTCCGTGTCTATCAGAGTCCAAATAAAGTAGTTAATTTAATCAGTAGAGTCTCGTGGGTTCGATATCCAGACTTACTTTAGCTATACTAGAATTGATCGGTACACTTGCCGGTTAGTAGTTTAGTTCGTTTTAGTGAGTCAAAGTTGAGGAAATGGCCAAAGGTATACGTTATTAATAGCTATTATAAATTAGAAATCAGAATAGAATCAAATACTTTGACACAAGTAATGTTTCCCATTTTTAATATGTTGCATAATTTTAGATAGCTGTCATGAAAAGTTGAGGACCTATTTTTTAATTGTTCAAATTACCAACTTAATGCATTGTTGGCAAAGATGATGGTGGATGGTGGTGGTGGTGGTGATGATGGAGTTGGTGGGTCGTAGGGGGGGGGTGGTAGTAATGATGGATGAGGTTGGTGGTGAGTGTTAATAATAATAAAACCACAGAGGCATATACTACAAGAGAAAAAAAGGCTTGGGATACAAGAATACCTATTTACCCCAAGGCCAGAAGGTAAACCTAACGTTTGACTGACACTAGGGTGTTAGAGTACAATGAAAGTTTCACCATAGGGTGTCATTATACAAAAATTAGAAGATAGGGTGTCAAAGTGCAATTTTGGGTAAACCACAGGATGGCAAATTGAAGTTAACTCTTTTAAAATCATGAAGAAAATTTGTAGTTTAAGACCAACAACAAGTAATGCTGCATCTGGGCTTAGAGTCTAAAAAGGGCCTGTTTTATTTATTATCGATCGGTACACTTGCCGGTTAGTAGTTTAGTTCGTTTTAGTGAGTCTAGAGTATTACTTTGAGTCAAGTTTTAGGTTAATTTTAGTTGTTTTTATTTAACTACTTTTAGCACATCAACCTTCATTACTCTCCTTTTCATAAACCCTACTATACTTCATGTACGTATCTTTTTCATCAAATTGTTGTTTCTCATCCCTACTCTAAATCGAGTTCATCTATTAGGTTAAATTCCAATTTCTTACAAAAAACTCTAGTTTGGACAAATGTGATTTGTAAACTTCTCACCGCTATAATTTATTTAATTTTCTCTCGCCTCATAACATTCCTTTAGAAAGATAAATCGAAAAAACTAGCAGTTTTTTTAGATTCTGGCGTGGTGACGAATCAATACCTTGCGTCATATTCATGAATGACCTTATAAACAACCAACCGCTTTGATTACTAATGGTTTTACAGTTATCATGATAGATTTCCAGAAGAAGAGGTTCTTGGTTACTTGGTTTTATCATAGGCTTTATTGCCCTAAGCTTCACACGCATCCATCATTCATCTGTTGCCCACATTCTTCTATTTGTAGTAGCTCTATCCAATTTGTTGGGAGCGTGACCGACGGCTGTAAAGATCAGATCTGGTAAGTGTGCATCAACCGATGGCGGATCTGGTAGGTCGTCGACTATAGACATCGGATCTAGTAACTTTAGTTCCATTTTTTAATTCCGACCAATGGTGTAGTTTCTCGGCAACTAGTTGTTGGTTGTTTCTCGGCAACAGTGGTCAGAGGAGGCTATACAACATTTGAATTTGTTTTCGAAGCTGAACTAAACGATGTAGATGTAAATGAAAACACACATGAATTTATGAATATTTTGCTGCAAATGATTATGATCGTGTTGAGATTGAAGATGACACCGATGATGCAAAAGTGAACTATTACAACAATATTCATGAAAATTTTCCATCATTTATAGAGATGTTTGACATAGAATTGATGAACTCTTAAAGCATCACGTTGAAGAAAAAGCAAGAGAGAATGCGTCGATAATAGACGAAGTAGAGATTGCTGAAGACAAGAAAAGATGGTTTAAAGAGTTAAAGCTTGAGAGAAAGTTCCTATGACCGTTGAAGTTCTATCAACAAAATAAGGATATTTTGATGGGTGATATTATAAGTATTGCATATCTTTCAAAGATTCGGAAAATGGCTATTAGGAGGGAATACGACGTACAATATTTCCAACGTATAAATGATCTGAAGACGTTGTCATGGGTTGATGTTCAAGAGTTATGCAGGTTGAGAATGATAATCCATGATGTTGATGGTTATACTCACCATGTGGGGATGTTTATCAAGCATCAAGCCAGGAAAGGATTTGACCTATGGAAGCCATATGAACCAACAAAGGTTTAGGTCAAAGAAAGAGATTGATCTTGAAAAGGGGAAGCCGGTTGTTACTTTGAAGTACTGGAAGCAAAAAGTTGTGAAGAATATACCATACCACGAGATGGAACATAATATATATAAATCATTCAAATGGTGGTATTATGATGAGAAGACTGGAGAGGTTGTGATTGTGTTATGTGAAGGAAAGAAGAAAATCTGGAGATCGATAAGAGTTTACGACCCAATGTGATTGGTAAATCTCTTGGGGAAAGATATAGATATATTGTTCTAGAATCAAATTCTATTCGATGCACGCGATATAACTCAAGCTTTGCAGTTTCAGTGTGTAGTTCGAGTATGTTTCATCTACGAAATCCATTCTAGTAGAATGTGGGAAACCAAATGGAGAAAGATAAAAGAAGAAAGAGAGAAAGAAAGAAGAGAGAGGAGAAGGTGGAAGAACGACAAAAGAAAACGTCGATTACAAGGTTTAAATATGTGAAGCCACCGATCACATATCAATCATCCCTAGGGAGTTTGAAGATCACATGAGAAATAAAGAAAACAGATCTTTGGGATTGATTATTGAAGTTTTTGAAGACCTGAAGACAAGATTGCGATAATATCCAAGGGGGAGTTTGTGGGAACATGTATGTCTAATGCATACGTCTAAGTCTAGGGTTCATTTGTATTAGGGCAGTGTATGTGAATGTTTGAGTTTTGATTTGAAATGTAAACACTCATACGCATGTAAGAGTCTTACGTGAGTATGAGTCTTCTAGCGCAAGAATCTTACGCCCCATATGTCACGCATGTCTATATAAGTAGACATGGGGAGCATGAGCAAGTGAGTTAGTTCATTTGGTATTTTGGAGCGCATTTGTCAAATATGTGTAAATCAAATGTTATGCTGGTAAATTTTAATCAAAGAATGTAGATTATGAAACCAAGTATGTTGAAGTACTTTTTAATGGATTTCGCACATTATAAAGTTGTCTAGATATCATAATAGTGTTTCTACATGTCACACTCGATCCTACATGATGCTTCTTTCTTCTCCATTACAAGCCCTAGTTCAATGAAACTTCAATTCACTAATTTCCCACTTCACTACAAGCCCCCAACGACTAACTAGGGTTCTATGAACGGTGAATTAGAATATCGTTTAACCAATCGATCTTCTAGGTTCACTGATTTCCCAATCCACTACAAAATTAACCCTAATTTTGCGTTTATTCCATCCGCATATGCTAAAAACTTTATATTTTTCTTACATAGAACGTGATTTTTGAGGTTTCGATTTGTGGGTTTTGATTGTACTTTAGTATTATGCAATGGGTTTTAATCATGAAGTTAGAAATTTTGGTATTGAATGATAAAGATTGGTGAAATTGTTGATGAAGGGTGTTAGTGTCTAGTTTTGAATCTGCTACCGGAAATAATGGACCGCCGGAATTGGATATGGAGGTGGAATTCGATGGAGAAAAGCTCGGGCGAAACTGAAAGCTCGAGAGGATCCATGTCTTTTCATTTCGAGAGATTTTCAGATGATCAGGCATTTTCAACTCATCAATCAGGTCTCATTTTGTGGTTGTAAGTACTGAATACACGTATAATAGTTGATAGTACAACTTCTATCAGCATGAAATAATAGTTGATAGTACAACTTCCATTAGCATGAATTTTCCAAGAAGTTTTTATTTATTGTGTTAAAATGTGGTTGCTTACACCCCCTCATGTCTTATTTTTTTTCTTGAAATCATTATAATAAACTTGATAAGAAATTACAACGAAATAGAAGGTAAACGGACAACAAGCTGCCCCGCTACCTCTTTTTGAAGAGCAAAACCAAGGCTTTTAAAAACTACATTCATAGATCTTGTGATCATGAAATTAGTATGCATGGCCCTTTGGTCTTGACTAAGCAGGTCATAGTCTCCGGCGCGAGAAAACTAAAAGTGTCAAATGCAAATGGATAATTTCATATGACGTTTGACTTTCAAAATTCAAGTGTTTTTGTTTATGGATAACTAATGATAATTCTTGGTTTACTTCTTACTTTATTGTGGCTCTTCTGTAGATTAACATCCGGTAAAGGAGCGCTCTAAAGTACCGGAGGAAATGGCCGAAGTTATACGTTATTATTAGCTATTATAAATTAGAAATCAAAATAGAATCAAATACTTTGACACAAGTAATGTTTCCCATTTTTAATATGTTGCATGATTTTAGATAGCTGTCATGAAAAGTTGAGGTCCTAATTTTTAATTTGAAGTTCAAATTACCAACTTAATGCATTCTTGCAAAGATGATGGTGGATGGTGGTGGTGGTGGTGATGATGGAATTGGTGGGTCGTAGGGGGGGTGGTAGTAATGATGGATGAGGTTGGTGGTGAGTGTTAATAATAATAAAACCACAGAGGCATATACTACAAGAGAAAAAAAAGGCTTGGATACAAGATTACCTATTTACCCCTGGGCCAGACGGCAAACCATAGGGTGTCATTATACTGAAATTAGAAGATAGGGTGTCAAAGTGAAATTTTGGGTAAACCACAGGATGGCAAATTGAAGTTTACTCTTTTAAAATCATGAAGAAAATACCAACAACAAGTAATGCTGCATCTGGGCTTAGAGTCTAAAAAGGGCCTGTTTTATTTATTATCGATCGGTACACATGCCGGTTAGCAGTTTAGTTCGTTTTAGTGAGTCTAGAGTATTACTTTGAGTCAAGTTTTAGGTTAATTTTAGTTGTTTTTATTTAACTACTTTTAGCACATCAACCTTCATTACTCTCCTTTTCATAAACCCTACTATACTTCATGTACGTATCTTTTTCATCAAATTGTTGTTTCTCATCCCTACTCTAAATCGAGTTCATCTATTAGGTTAAATTCCAATTTCTTACAAAAAACTCTAGTTTGGACAAATGTGATTTGTAAACTTCTCACCGCTATAATTTATTTAATTTTCTCTCGTCTCATAACATTCCTTTAGAAAGATAAATCGAAAAAACTAGCAGTTTTTTTAGATTCTGGCGTGGTGACGAATCAATACCTTGCGTCATATTCATGAATGACCTTATAAACAACCAACCGCTTTGATTACTAATGGTTTTACAGTTATCATGATAGATTTCCAGAAGAAGAGGTTCTTGGTTACTTGGTTTTATTATAGGCTTTATTGCCCTAAGCTTCACACGCATCCATCATTCATCTGTTGCCCACATTCTTCTATTTGTAGTAACTCTATCCAATTTGTTGGGAGCGTGACCGACGGCTGTAAAGATCAGATCTGGTAAGTGTGTATCAACCGATAGCGGAT
Source organism: Scalesia atractyloides (assembly GCA_947069175.1). Lineage (NCBI taxonomy): Eukaryota > Viridiplantae > Streptophyta > Magnoliopsida > Asterales > Asteraceae > Scalesia > Scalesia atractyloides. The sequence continues at coordinate 78,955,333 of CAMTDV010000005.1, read as the reverse complement.
CTGGTAGGTCGTCGACTATAGACATCGGATCTAGTAACTTTAGTTCCATTTTTTAATTCCGACCAATGGTGTAGTTTCTCGGCAACTAGTTGTTGGTTGTTGTTTCTCGGCAACAGTGGTCAGAGGAGGCTATACAACATTTGAATTTGTTTTTGAAGCTGATCTAAACGATGTAGATGTAAATGAAAACACACATGAATTTATGAATATTTCTGCTGCAAATGATTATGATCGTGTTGAGATTGAAGATGACACCGATGATGCAAAAGTGAGCTATTACAACAATATTCATGAAAATTTTCCATCATTTACAGAGATGTTTGACACATAAATTGATGAACTCTTAAAGCATCACGTAGAAGAAAAAGCAAAAGAGAATGCGTCGATAATAGACTAAGCAGAAATTGCTGAAGACAAGAAAAGATGGTTTAAAGAGTTAAAGCTTGAGAGAAAGTTCCTATGACCGTTCAAGTTCTAAAACAAAATAAGGATATTTTGATGGGTGATATTTTAAGTATTGCATATCTTTCAAAGATTCAGAAAATGTCTATTAGGAGGGAATACGACGTACAATATTTCCAACGTATAAATGATCTGAAGACGTTGTCATGGGTTGATGTTCAAGAGTTATGCAGGTTGAGAATGATAATCCATGATGTTGATGGTTATACTCACCATGTGGGGATGTTTATCAAGCATCAAGCCAGGAAAGGATTTGACCTATGGAAGCCATATGAACCAACAAAGGTTTAGGTCAAAGAAAGAGATTGATCTTGAAACTGGGAAGCCGGTTGTTACTTTGAAGTACTGGAAGCAAAAAGTTGTGAAGAATATACCATACCACGAGATGGAACATAATATATATAAATCATTCAAATGGTGGTATTATGATGAGAAGACTAGAGAGGTTGTGATTGTGTTGTGTGAAGGAAAGAAGAAAATCTGGAGATCGATAAGAGTTTACGACCCAATGTGATTGGTAAATCTCTTGGGGAAAGATATAGATATATTGTTCTAGAATCAAATTCTATTCGATGCACGCGATATAACTCAAGCTTTGCAGTTTTAGTGTGTAGTTCGAGTATGTTTCATCTACGAAATACATTCTAGTAGAATGTGGGAAACCAAATGGAGAAAGATAAAAGAAGAAAGAGTGAAAGAAAGAAGAGAGAGGAGAAGGTGGAAGAACGGCAAAAGAAAGCGTTGATTACAAGGTTTAATTATGTGAAGCCACCGATCACATATCAATCGTCCCGAGGGAGTTTCGAAGATCACATGAGAAAGTAAAGAAAACAGATCTTTGGGATTGATTATTGAAGTTTTTGAAGACCTGAAGACAAGATTGCGATAATATCCAAGGGGGAGTTTGTTGGAACATGTATGTCTAATGCATACGTCTAAGTCCAGGGTTCATATGTATTAGGGCAGTGTATGTGAATGTTTGAGTTTTGATTTGAAATGTAAACACTCATACGCACGTAAGAGTCTTACGTGAGTATGAGTCTTCTAGCGCAAGAATCTTACGCCCCATATGTCTCACGCATGTCTATATAAGTAGACATGGGGAGCATGAGCAAGTGAGTTAGTTCATTTGGTATTTTGGAGCGCATTTGTCAAATATGTGTAAATCAAATGTTATGCTGATAAATTTTAATCAAAGAATGTAGATTATGAAACCAAGTATGTTGAAGTACTTTTTAATGGATTTCGCACATTATAAAGTTGTCTAGATATCATAATAGTGTTTCTACATGTCACACTCGATCCTACATGATGCTTCTTTCTTCTCCATTACAAGCCCTAGTTCAATGAAACTTCAATTCACTGATTTCCCACTTCACTACAAGCCCCCAACGACTAACTAGGGTTCTATGAACGGTGAATTAGAATATCGTTTAACCAATCGATCTTCTAGGTTCACTGATTCCCCAATCCACTACAAAATTAACCCTAATTTTGCATTTTTTTCTATCCGCATATGCTAAAAACTTTATATTTTTCTTACATAGAACGTGATTTTTGAGGTTTCGATTTGTGGGTTTTGATTGTACTTTAGTATTATGCAATGGGTTTTAATCATGAAGTTAGAAATTTTGGTATTGAATGATAAAGATTGGTGAAATTGTTGATGAAGGGTGTTAGTGTCTGGTTTTGAATCTGCTACCGGAAATAATGGACCACCGGAGTTGGATATGGAGACGGAATTCGATGGAGAAAAGCTCGGGCGAAACTGAAAGCTCGAGAGGATCCATGTCTTTTCATTTCTAGAGATTTTCAGATGACCAGGCATTTTCAACTCATCAATCAGGTCTTATTTTGTGGTTGTAAGTACTGAATACACGTATAATAGTTGATAGTACAACTTCTATCAGCATGAAATAATAGTTGATAGTACAACTTCCATTAGCATGAATTTTCCAAGAAGTTTTTGTTTATTGTGTTAAAATGTGGTTGCTTACATCCCCTCATGTCTTATTTTTTTTCTTGAAATCATTATAATAAACTTGATAAGAAATTACATCGAAATAGAAGGTAAACGGGCAACAAGCTGCGCCGCTACCTCTTTTTAAAGAGAAAACCAAGGCTTTTAAAAACTACATTCATAGATCTTGTGATCATGAAATTACTATGCATGGCCCTTTGGTCTTGACTAAGCAGGTCATAGTCTCTGGCGCAAGAAAACTAAAAGTGTCGAATGCAAATGGGATAATTTCATATGAAGTTTAACTTTCAAAATTCAAGTGTTCTTGTTTATGGATATCTAATGATAATTCTTGGTTTACTTCTTACTTTATTGTCTGATGCTGGCTCTTCTGAAGATTAACATCCAGTAAAGGAGCACTCTAAAGTAGCAGAGGAAATGGCCGAAGGTATACGTTATTATTAGCTATTATAAATTAGAAATCAGAATAGAATCAAATACTTTGACACAAGTAATGTTTCCCATTTTTAATATGTTGCATAATTTTAGATAGCTGTCATGAAAAGTTGAGGACCTAAAAAGGGCCTGTTTTATTTATTATCGAACGGTACACTTGCCGGTTAGTAGTTTAGTTCGTTTTAGTGAGTCTAGAGTATTACTTTGAGTCTAAATTTAGGTTAATTTTAGTTGTTTTTATTTAACTACTTTTAGCACATCAACCTTCATTACTCTCCTTTTCATAAACCCTACTATACTTCATGTACTTATCTTTTTCATCAAATTGTTGTTTCTCATCCCTACTCTAAATCGAGTTCATCTATTAGGTTAAATTCCAAATTCTTACAAAAAACTCTAGTTTGGACAAATGTGATTTGTAAACTTCTCACCGCTATAATTTATTTAATTTTCTCTCGTCTCATAACTTTCCTTTAGAAAGATAAATCGAAAAAACTAGCAGTTTTTTTAGATTCTGGCGTGGTGACGAATCAATACCTTGCCTCATATTCATGAATGACCTTATAAACAACCAACCGCTTTGATTACTAGTGGTTTTACAGTTATCATGATAGATTTCCAGAAGAAGAGGTTCTTGGTTACTGGTTTTATTATAGGCTTTACTGCCCTAAGCTTCACACGCATCCATCATTCATCTGTTGCCCACATTCTTCTATTTGTAGTAGCTCTATCCAATTTGTTGGGCGCGTGACCGACGGCTATAAAGATCAGATCCGGTAAGTGTGTATCAACCGATGGCGGATCTGGTAGGTCGTCGACTATAGTCATCGGATCTAGTAACTTTAGTTCCATCTTTTAATTCCGACCAATGGTGCAGTTTCTCGGCAACTAGTTGTTGGTTGTTGTTTCTCGAAACAGTGGTCAGAGGAGGCTATTCAACATTTGAATTTGTTTTCAAAGCTGATCTAAACGATGTAGATGTAAATGAAAACAAACATGAATTTGTGAATATTTCTGCTGCAAATGATTATGATCGCGTTAAGATTGAAGATGACACTGATGATGCAAAAGTGAGCTATTACAACAATATTCATGAAAATTTTCCATCATTTACAGAGATGTTTGACACAGAAATTGATGAACGCTTAAAGCATCACGTTGAAGAAAAAGCAAAAGAGAACGCGTCGATAATAGACTAAGCAGAGATTGCTGAAGAAAAGAAAAGACGGTTTAAAGAGTTAAAGCTTGAGAGAAAGTTCCTATGACCGTTGAAGTTCTATCAACAAAATAAGGATATTTTGATGGGTGATATTATAAGTATTGCATATCTTTCAAAGATTCGGAAAGTGGCTATTAGGAGGGAATACGGCGTACAATATTTCCAACGTATAAATGATCTGAAGACGTTGTCATGGGTTGATGTTCAAGAGTTAATGCAGGTTGAGAATGATAATCCATGATGTTGATGGTTATACTCACCATGTGGGGATGTTTATCAAGCATCAAGCCAGGAAAGGATTTGACCTATGGAAGCCATATGAACCACAAAGGTTTATGTCAAAGAAAGAGATTGATCTTGAAACGGGGAAGCCGGTTGTTACTTTGAAGTACTGGAAGCAAAAAGTTGTGAAGAATATACCATACCACCAGATGGAACATAATTTATATAAATCATTCAATAGGTGGTATTATTATGAGTAGACCGAAGAGGTTGTGATTGTGTTGTGTGAAGGAAAGAAGAAAATCTGGAGATCGATAAGAGTTTACGACCCAATGTGATTGGTAAATCTCTTGGAGAAAGATATAGATATATTGTTCTAGAATCAAATTCTATTCGATGCACGCGATATAACTCAAGCTTTGCAGTTTCAGTGTGTAGTTCGAGTATGTTTCATCTATGAAATCCATTCTAGTAGAATGTGGGAAACCAAATGGAGAAAGATAAAAGAAGAAAGAGAGAAAGAGAGTAGAGAGAGGAGAAGGTGGAAGAACGACAAAAGAAAGCGTCGATTACAAGGTTTAAATATGTGAAGCCACCGATCACATATCTATTGTCCCGAGGGAGTTTCGAAGATCACATGAGAAAGTAAAGAAAACAAATCTTTGGGATTGATTATTGAAGTTTTTGAATACCTGAAGACAAGATTGCGATAATAACCAAGGGGAGTTTGTTGGAACATGTATGTCTAATGCATACGTCTAAGTCCATGGTTCATATGTATTAGGGCAGTGTATGTGAATGTTTGAGTTTTGATTTGAAATGTAAACACTCATACGCACGTAAGAGTCTTACGTGAGTATGAGTCTTCTAGCGCAAGAATCTTACGCCCCATATGTCTCACGCATGTCTATATAAGTAGAATGGGGAGCATGAGCAAGTGAGTTAGTTCATTTGGTATTTTGGAGCGCATTTGTCAAATATGTGTAAATCAAATGTTATGCTGATAAATTTTAATCAAAGATGATAGATTATGAAACCAAGTATGTTGAAGTACTTTTTAATGGATTTCGCACATTATAAAGTTGTCTAGATAACATAATAGTGTTTCTACATGTCACACTCAATCCTACATGATGCTTCTTTCTTCTCCATTACAAGCCCTAAGCCCTAGTTCATTGAAACTTCAATTCACTGATTTCCCACTTCACTACAAGCCCCCGACGACTAACTAGGGTTCTATGAATGGTGAATTAGAATATCGTTTAACCAATCAATCTTCTAGGTTCACTGATTCCCCAATCCACTACAAAATTAACCTTAATTTTGCATTTTTTGCTATCCGCATATGCTAAAAACTTTATATTTTTCTTACATAGAACGTGATTTTTGAGGTTTTGATTTGTGGATTTTGATTGTACTTTAGTATTATGCACTAGGTTTTAATCATAAAGTTAGAAATTTTGGTATTGAATGATAAAGATTGGTGAAATTGTTGATGAAGGGTGTTAGTGTCTGGTTTTGAATCTGCTACCGGATATAATGGACCACCGGAGTTGGATATGGAGGCGGAATTTGATGGAGAAAAGCTCGGGCGAAACTGAAAGCTCGAGAGGATCCATGTCTTTTCATTTCGAGAGATTTTCAGATGATCAAGCATTTTCAACTCATCAATCAGGTCTCATTTTGTGGTTGTAAGTACTGAATACACGTATAATAGTTGATAGTACAACTTCTATCAGCATGAAATAATAGTTGATAGTACAACTTCCATTAGCATGAATTCCAAGAAGTTTTTGTTTATTGTGTTAAAATGTGGTTGCTTACACCCCCTCATGTCTTATTTTTTTCTTGAAATCATTATAATAAACTTGATAAGAAATTACATCGAAATAGAAGGTAAACGGGCAACAAGCTGCGCCGCTACCTCTTTTTGAAGAGCAAAACCAAGGCTTTTAAAAACTACATTCATAGATCTTGTGATCATGAAATTACTATGCATGGCCCTTTGGTCTTGACTAAGCAGGCCATAGTCTCTGGCGCGAGAAAACTAAAAGTGTCAAATGCAAATTGGATAATTTCATATGAAGTTTGACTTTCAAAATTCAAGTGTTTTTGTTTATGGATAACTAATGATAAATCTTGGTTTACTTCTTACTTTATTGTCAGAGGCTGGCTCTTCTAAAGATTAACATCCAGTAAAGGAGCACTCTAAAGTAGCAGAGGAAATGGCCGAAGGTATACGTTATTATTAGCTATTATAAATTAGAAATCAAAATAGAATCAAATACTTTGACACAAGTACTGTTTCCCATTTTTAATATGTTGCATGATTTTAGATAGCTGTCATGAAAAGTTGAGGACCTAATTTTTAATTTGAAGTTCAAATTACCAACTTGATGCATTCTTGGCAAAAATGATGGTGGATGGTGGTGGTGGTGGTGATGATGGAGTTGGTGGGTCGGTGGGGGGGGGGGGTGGTAGTAATGATGGATGAGGTTGGTGGTGAGTGGTAATAATAATAAAACCACAGAGGCATATACTACAAGAGAAAAAAAGGCTTGGGATACAAGATTACCTATTTACCCCTGGGCCAGACGGTAAACCTAACGTTTGACTGACAGTGGGGTGTCGGAGTACAATGAAAGTTTCACCATAGGGTGTCATTATACTAAAATTAGAAGATAGGGTGTCAAAGTGCAATTTTGGGTAAACCACAGGATGGCAAATTGAAGTTTACTCTTTTAAAATCATGAAGAAAATTTGTAGTTTAAGACCAACAACAGGTAATGCTGCATCTGGGCTTAGAGTCTAAAAAGGGCCCTTTTTATTTATTATCGATCGATACACTTGCCGGTCAGTAGTTTAGTTCGTTTTACTGAGTCTAGAGTATAACTTTGAGTATAGATTTAGGTTAATTTTAGTTGTTTTTATTTAACTACTTTTAGCACATCAACCTTCATTACTTTTCTTTTCATAAACCTTACTATACTTCCTGTACGTATCTTTTTCATCAAATTGTTGTTTCTCATCCCTACTCTAAATCGAGTTCATCTATTAGGTTAAATTCCAATTTTTACAAAAAACTCTAGTTTGGACAAATGTGATTTGTAAACTTCTCACCGCTATAATTTATTTAATTTTCTCTCGTCTCATAACTTTCCTTTAGAAAGATAAATCGAAAAAACTAGCAGTTTTTTAGATTCTGGCGTGGTGACGAATCAATACCTTGCCTCATATTCATGAATGACCTTATAAACAACCAACCGCTTTGATTACTAGTGGTTTTACAGTTATCATGATAGATTTCCAGAAGAAGAGGCTCTTGGTTACTTGGTTTTATCATAGGCTTTATTGCCCTAAGGTTCACACGCATCCATCATTCATCTGTTGCCCACATTCTTCTATTTGTAGTAGCTCTATCCAATTTGTTGGGTGCGTGACCGACGGCTATAAAGATCAGATCTCGTAAGTGTGTATCAACCGATGGCGGATCTGGTAGGTCGTCGACTATAGACATCGGATCTAGTAACTTTAGTTCCATCTTTTAATTCCGACCAATGGAGCAGTGTCTCGGCAACTAGTTGTTGGTTGTTGTTTCTTGGCAACATTGGTCAGAGGAGGCTATACAACATTTGAATTTGTTTCCGAAGCTGATCTGAACGATGTAGATGTAAATGAAAACAAACATGAATTTGTGAATATTTCTGCTGCAAATGATTATGATCGTGTTGAGATTGAAGATGACACCGATGATGCAAAAGTGAGCTATTACAACAATATTCATGAAAATTTTCCATCATTTACAGAGATGTTTGACACAGAAATTGATGAACGCTTAAAGCATCACGTTGAAGAAAAAGCAAAAGAGAACGCGTCGATAATAGACTAAGCAGAGATTGCTGAAGACAAGAAAAGATGGTTTAAAGAGTTAAAGCTTGAGAGAAAGTTCCTATGACCGTTGAAGTTCTATCAACAAAATAAGGATATTTTGATGGGTGATATTATAAGTATTGCATATCTTTCGAAGATTCGGAAAGTGGCTATTAGGAGGGAATACGGCGTACAATATTTCCAACGTATAAATGATCTGAAGACGTTGTCATGGGTTGATGTTCAAGAGTTAATGCAGGTTGAGAATGATAATCCATGATGTTGATGGTTATACTCACCATGTGGGGATGTTTATCAAGCATCAAGCCAGGAAAGGATTTGACCTATGGAAGCCATATGAACCACAAAGGTTTATGTCAAAGAAAGAGATTGATCTTGAAACGGGGTAGCCGGTTGTTACTTTGAAGTACTGGAAGCAAAAAGTTGTGAAGAATATACCATACCACCAGATGGAACATAATTTATATAAATCATTCAAATGGTGGTATTATTATGAGAAGACCGGAGAGGTTGTGATTGTGTTGTGTGAAGGAAAGAAGAAAATCTGGAGATCGAAAAGAGTTTACGACCCAATGTGATTGGTAAATCTCTTGGAGAAAGATATAGATATATTGTTCTAGAATCAAATTCTATTCGATGCACGCTATAAGTGTGTAGTTCGAGTATGTTTCATCTACGAAATCCATTCTAGCAGAATGTGGGAAACCAAATGGAGAAAGATAAAAAAGAAAGAGAGAAAGAAAGTAGAGAGAGGAGAAGGTGGAAGAACGACAAAAGAAAGCGTCGATTACAAGGTTTAAATATGTGAAGCCACCGATCACATATCAATCGTCCCGAGGGAGTTTCGAAGATCACATGAGAAAGTAAAAAAACAGATCTTTGGGATTGATTATTGAAGTTTTTGAAGACCTGAAGACAAGATTGCGATAATATCCAAGGGGGAGTTTGTTGGAACATGTATGTCTAATGCATACGTCTAAGTCCAGGGTTCATATGTATTAGGGCAGTGTATGTGAATGTTTGAGTTTTGATTAGAAATGTAAACACTCATACGCACGTAAGAGTCTTACGTGAGTATTAGTCTTCTAGCGCAAGAATCTTACGCCCCATATGTCTCACGCATGTCTATATAAGTAGAAATGGGGAGCATGAGCAAGTGAGTTAGTTCATTTGGTATTTTGGAGCGCATTTGTCAAATATGTGTAAATCAAATGTTATGCTGATAAATTTTAAAAGAGGATAGATTATGAAACCAAGTATGTTGAAGTACTTTTTAATGGATTTCGCACATTATAAAGTTGTCTAGATAACATAATAGTGTTTCTACATGTCGCACTCGATCCTACATGATGCTTCTTTCTTCTCCATTACAAGCCCTAAGCCCTAGTTCACTGAAACTTCAATTCACTGATTTCCCACTTCACTACAAGCCCTGACGACTAACTAGGGTTCTATGAATGGTGAATTAGAATATCGTTTAACCAATCAATCTTCTAAGTTCACTGATTCCCCAATCCACTACAAAATTTACCCTAATCTTGCATTTTTTTCTATCCGCATATGCTAAAAACTTTATATTTTTCTTACATAGAACGTGATTTTTGAGGTTTCGATTTGTGGATTTTGATTGTACTTTAGTATTATGCACTACGTTTTAATCATGAAGTTAGAAATTTTGGTATTGAATGATAAAGATTGGTGAAATTGTTGATGAAGGGTGTTAGTGTCTGGTTTTGAATCTGCTACCGGAAATAATGGACCACCGGAGTTGGATATGGAGGCGGAATTCGATGGAGAAAAGCTCAGGCGAAACTGAAAGCTTGAGAGGATCCATGTCTTTTCATTTCGAGAGATTTTCAGATGATCAGGCATTTTCAACTCATCAATCAGGTCTCATTTTGTGGTTGTAAGTACTGAATACATGTATAATAGTTGATAGTACAACTTCTATCAGCATGAAATAATAGTTGATAGTACAACTTCCATTAGCATGAATTTTCCAAGAAGTTTTTATTTATTGTGTTAAAATGTGGTTGCTTACACCCCCTCATGTCTTATTTTTTTTCTTGAAATCATTATAATAAACTTGATAAGAAATTACATCGAAATAGAAGGTAAACGGACAACAAGCTGCGCCACTACCTCTTTTTGAAGAGCAAAACCAAGGCTTTTAAAAACTACATTCATAGATCTTGTGATCATGAAATTACTATGCATGTGTCACACCCCGACCCGCAGCGGAAATGGTAATCGGGGCATGATTGGGTTTTCATCAAAGCTCATGACATTTAATATAAAGTTTCTTATTTATTATTTCCTTTTAAAGGAAAACATTACAATCAACATACAAGTACAACATGTTCTATACATTTATCAAGACTTCATTATTTTTCTTCTAAGGCAATTTCCTACGTGTTCCTTGCTTCAAACTGTCCACCTGTATCATGTGTAAAAATAGGGTTTTGGGTCAACAAAAAGTTGGCGAGTGAATCTTATTTAAACATTTGAAAGGATTAGTTATGTTGGTTATATGAATAAAATTGTGCATAACCAAATATGAATAAACGTAAATGTAAATTTAATCACAAAACACATAATATTAATTAATACACACGGACACACCAAATGAATGATTTTGAGGCACGCGATGTTCAACTCGTCTCCCACGAGGAACTGATGGGCCTAATGAATGACTTTGAGGCACGCGATGTTCAACCCGTCTCCAACGGGGAACTGATGGGCCTAATGAATTGATTTGCACGCAACTTGACTAAATGTAAACACACATTACAACAAACAATATTTACATTATAAGTTTAGATCATATAATGGTAATAGCACGAGTTTGAATAAGCGAAATAATTAAAGCGACACATGATACACCCGAAAACATGAATAAAAAGGGGAATTTGTAAGCATTCACTCACAGTGGGTGCGTTTTCTTGGATTGATGATGAATGCGCACGAATTTGGATTTAACCACGAGAGAAACTAACCTAAATAATAACATAATAATTCGATAAATAAATAAACTTTTATTTGAGATTAATATTTTTAATTAGTGTTCTTAATGGGATTGTTAGATTTATTTTTGTGAGTTTAAGGACATTTTCTAACTTTAAAAATATTATTTTTAAGTATTTTTAAATAATTTTTAAATTAAATAAATAAATAAAAAGAAATAAAATTTTTGACTTTTTTGACCGTTGACCAGACCGTTGACCGCCGGACCGTTGACCGGTGGTTAAGTGTGCGCTGGGTGAGGTTCGAACCCGAGACCTCTCGTACGTGTGCACGCAGCTCTACCAACTGAGCTACGTGTCTAACCCGAAATATTCTCTGTTTTAATTATATATATATACTAATTAATTGTTATTTTTATTGGGTTAATATTAAAATGATTTAAAATGGCCGAACCGCTTGCAGGGACCCGGAGTCGAACTCGGGTCCTTCGGTTCGTATGCGCACAGCCCAACCAGTTGGGCTGTGTGTCTCATCTGTTTAACTTACGGTTTATATTACTCTTATAAACATGCTGTGGCTTGTTCTGATTCAGTTTTAAAAAGGTTGGTTTTAATTCTGAAAGTCGGTACGTTGTAAGATTCGAACTCGTGACGTGTGTTTTGTTTGCGCACACAGTCCACCGCTGGACTGTGTGTCTAACCCGTTTGATTATGTGATTTTAATTATACTTATACTTATTCCTGACTTCGTCTTCTTCGTTTACAAACACCCAGATCAGAGAGTTCCGACTGTTTTGTTTAACTCGATTATCAAAACTTATAATTAGTTGAAATGTAATAGTTAACGAGTTTAAAGAACAGAATGTACCAAAACAGTGCGTTTAATTCAGATTTCCGGCAAGGGGCGTCGGCTCTGAATGGTGATCTCCGTCTGAGTGAATCAATCAATGGTTTTGATCAATGAGTTGTGCAATTAAGGTACTAAACAAAGGATATCAGGGGGTTTAGATGATTGTACCGATTCACAGCGAAACTTCGGAATTTTCAGAGATTTTCCGGCGAGTGTAGGAATTCCCGGCAACGTTGTCTGAGTCGGATTCTGGTTGAACGATTTATGTTATTACTTGTCTAATAATGGATTGAAAACTAAAGAGTAGAGAAATTTACCGATTTGGTGTAAGTCTCGGTTTTCCGGCGAAAGTCCGGCGAATGCAGAATATCTCCGGCGAGTGCTAAAGCTTCGAGAAATTGTGCGATTTTGAGCGAAAAGATTACCAGAGGTTTGGGTGGGTATTTATAAGGAAGAATCAGGATGAATTTAGTCTGAATTTGGTCTTGATTCGTGGTCAAGGTTTCTCCGGCGGTTACGACTGGTATTGGGGGATTAGACATCAGTTATAACCGATGTCGAAGTTATTTCACGCGTTCAGTCAAAGAAAAACGGTCGTGATTTGCGAAATCGTCGGTATTTCCGGGGACTGCGGATTGGGCGCGCTGATCTCAGGATTTGATTTCGAGTTTTATTTTAAGTATTAATTGTTTCGGTATATACACAAAAGATTCATGTGGTGGAGCGGTGTGTTGTTTGTTTGATGAACCGGCTGACCCGGGTTCGAAACCCGGCAGCTTCCTTTATTTTTTTCTTCACTCGTTTTTATTGTTTATTAATTATAGTTTTTAAATTCTAAAATATTTATTAATTATGTATCGTTTAAAATTAATTTGAGCAATAAATGTGAAATGAAAAATTATGACTGGATATTCGATTAATAAACGAAGCGGGTTTGGAAAACCCGTTTTTTTGATGGATGTTACAGCATGGCCCTTTGGTCTTGACTAAGCAGGTCATAGTCTCTGGTGCGAGAAAACTAAAAGTGTTAAATGCAAATGGGATAATTTCATATGAAGTTTGACTTTCAAAATTCAAGTGTTTTTGTTTATGGATAACTAATGATAATTCTTGGTTTACTTCTTACTTTATTGTCAGAGGCTGGCTCTTCTGAAGATTAACATCCGGTAAAGGAGCACTCTAAAGTACCGGAGGAAATGGCCGAAGGTATACGTTATTATTAGCTATTATAAATTAGAAATCAAAATAGAATCAAATACTTTGACAAAAGTAATGTTTCCCATTTTTAATATGTTGCATAATTTTAGATAGCTGTCATGAAAAGTTGAGGACCTAATTTTTAATTTGAAGTTCAAATTACCAAATTAATGCATTCTTGGCAAAGATGATGGTGGATGGTAGTGGTTGTGGTGATGATGGAGTTGGTGGGTCGTAGGGGGGGAGGGGGTGGTAGTAATGATGGATGAGGTTGGTGGTTAGTGGTAATAATAATAAAGCCACAACTGCATATACTACAAGAGAAAAAAAGGCTTGGGATACAAGATTACCTCTTTACCCCTGGGCCAGACAGTAAACCTAACGTTTGACTGACAGTGGGGTACAATGAAAGTTTCAGCATAGGGTGTCATTATACTAAAATTAGAAGATAGGTTGTAACAGTGCAATTTTGGGTAAACTAGAGGATGGCAAATTGAAGTTTACTCTTTTAAAATCATGAAGAAAATTTGTAGTTTAAGACCAACAACAAGTAATGCTGAATCTGGGCTTAGAGGCTAAAAAGGGCCTGTTTTATTTATTATCACTTTTTCATGGTGCCTTATCCCACTTAACCCATCCATTGGAAAAATATAGGAAGAAAATATATAAGTTTCAAGAATCGCAAACCCGACTATCTGACTTGAATGCAAACGTCTAACCAGCTAGGGTACTTAAGTTTCATTTAATTCCTTCTGCGTATCTAGTCCATATATAAAATCTGTAATTTTGTTTTTAAAAAATAGGGCCCGTGGGAGAATGGGCCAAGGTGATTGCCCCCATTGCCTTTCCCTAGGTTCAGCCCTGAAAATCATACACAGCTGAAATAACCGCATAACTGACTACAAAGCTATAACAACTGGTCAAGTAACACAGACGCAACAACGTTAAAAGTTTGACTTTCGAACATGTTCTTTTAACACATTCCAATCCTGTCTCACACTTTTCACTACAACTATGTAAACCGGAAAATCACATTCAGTAACCGTGTTTGATGTGTGACAATGATTAAAACATATTATTAACCATAATAAACACATATTTAGCGTATTTAGCAATAGCGTCGGTTTCGAGAACACACCAATAGGTCATCAAACAAGGTGCCATATACCTGAACGATGGGGTCGATATTATTCCTTGACTTGTAGGTTGTTTCAGTTTTAGAGGGTGGTTGTGGTCAAGGACTTTGTAATCGCATTCCAGAAGATAAAGAAGTTTGACCCAAGATGAGTACGTAACTTTGGTTCCATATAGGATACGAACTTTGTTTTGGATGTTCATAACTATGTAGGTAGGACAAAGATTTGTTGGTTTTGGCGTTGCTTGATAGTTTTCATGTTGGTAATTGACATGGTACTTGGCTAGTATTCTACCGTGGAAGAGGTTGGGAATATTGACAACAAGGCAAGCAACGACTTGTGTACTCTAGCGGCGGACGGGTATTAACTACGGAGGTAGGGTGATTTTAAAGGTTGTAGCTATAATACCATAAAGTGTTATGGTATTTAAATTGCTTGAATTTTTATTAAAGATAAACTCTTATTATCTAATCTAACTTATAATAAAATACTACAAAAAATGTCACATGACATTATCTCCTTCAACCTCATAAATTTTATTAATATTTATTTAATGTAAATATTAATATTAATAACTAATATATATATATCACTTATTTTTATCCTTATCTTTATCTAAGATTAATAAATGACTTCAATTTTCCAATTTTGGACCCTTTGTTTTTT
This sequence comes from Scalesia atractyloides, assembly GCA_947069175.1. NCBI lineage: Eukaryota > Viridiplantae > Streptophyta > Magnoliopsida > Asterales > Asteraceae > Scalesia > Scalesia atractyloides. The sequence continues at coordinate 78,940,311 of CAMTDV010000005.1, read as the reverse complement.
TTACTTTTAACACAGTTTTTCATCTTTTGCAATTTAATCCCAACTCTTTTTTATTTTCAGTTTTGGTCCACTATGCTTTTCATTTTCCCAGAATTTTTGTTTCGTTCTAAATTTTGTGAGTCAACGCACCGCAACGTGCGTGTGGGGTTTAACATATTTTCGTATATTTTTCTCGTTTGACTGGCCCGTCGCAGCACATTTATTTTTCTCCGTTTGACAAGTTCGTCCAACGTGCGGGTCTTAGATTGACTTAGTTATTTTTTTTATGTTTCACATTTCAGTTTAATTTCTTTGCAACGAGCGTTCGTGATTCAAAGATTTTACGTCTACTTTTCGCTCGACGTTATTTTTTCCCGTGTTTTATTTATTCTATTTTTACGAGCTTTTCCGGTGTTGGTGGTTGCTGACAGTGGTATAGCATTGATATTACTTGACACAATTTTACGACAACCACTGCAAAGCAAGGGCTTAATACTAGTATAGTTATATACAACACTATCCCTATATTTTATGGCTTAATACTAGTATAGTTATATACAACACTATATCTCTATATAATAATAATAATAATAATAATAATAAGATCATACATCCTAACATCACTAAAATTACAATTGTTCATATATTCCAAATACAACACTAAATCCCAATACTTTTATGGCTATAATAATAATAATAATAATAATAATAATAATAATAATATCATATATCCTAACCTTATTAAAATTAAAATTGTTCATACGTTACAAATTAAATATTCTAGAAATTTAATAATAAATTAACTTTCATTATCATTATCAATACATTAAAATTCAAAGAACACTAACTTTAATATAAAAAAAGAAATAGTGCCAGGCAGGTGGCCTGACACTCTCCCATTGGACCAGCCGTTTGTCCGGCACTCTCCCATTAGACCAGTCGTTCATTATTGTTTAACACTGTAAAATTACGGGATTGCCCTCGCAATAGTGCCAGGCAGCTGGCCTGCCACTCCCCCATTGGACCAACCGTATATTATTTGTTTACGCCGTAAAATTACGGGTGTCACACCCTGACCCGCAGCGGAAATGGTAGTCGGGGCATGATTGGGTTTTCATCAAAGCTCATGACATTTACTATAAAGTTTCATATTTATTATTTCTCTTTAAAGAAGGAGTTACAATAAACATACAAGCACAACATGTTCAAATACATTTTTCATAACTTCTTTATTTTTCTTCTAAGGCAATTTCCTATGTGTTCCTTTCTTCAACCTGTCCACCTGTATCATGTGTAAAAATAGGGTTTTGGGTCAACAAAAGTTGGCGAGTGAATCTTATGAAAACATTTGAACGAATTTATTATATTGGTTAAAAAAAAAGTGCATAACCACATATGAGTAAACGTAAATGTAAATTTAATCACAATACACATAATATCAATTAATGCACACGCACACACCAAATGATGAACAATGAGATCAAGGCTCAATCAAACGGAGCCGATCTAATGAGGCACGCGATGTTCAACTCATCTCCCACGAGGAACAGATGAGCCTAATGAATGATTTGCATGCAACTTGACAAAATGCAAACACATCACAACAAACAATATTTACATCACATGTTTAGATCGTATAATGGTAATAGCACAAGTTTGAATAAACGAAAATAAATAAAGCGACACATGATACATCCCAAAACATGAATAAAAAGGGGAATTTGTAAGAATTCACTAACTGTGGTTGTGTTCCTGGATAATGATGAATTCGCACGAATTTTTGATTCAACCGACAAGGGAAAACTAACCTAAATAATCACGTAATAATTCGATAAATATATATATTCTATTTGAGATTATTATTTCTAATTAATGCCTTTTATTAGATTTTTAGATTTGTTTTTATTGTATTTATTTCGAATTAAAACAAAAAGTCTTACTTTTTAGGTATTTTAAAGGATTTTTAATTGAAATAGATAAAGAAAATAGTTATTAAAAAATATACCTTTAACAGGTTTGACCGGGTCGAACCGGTTTGACTTCTAGAATTATTGGCAGCGTGTGAGGTTCGAACTCGTGACCTCTCGTTTACGTGCACGCAGCTCTACCAACTGAGCTACGTGTCTAACCTGTAATATATTGGAATTTAATTATCTATATATACTTACTGAGATAACCTTATTTTTTTATTAGTGAAAAAGGTTTTGTACTTTGTACAGACGGTGTAACGAACCGGTCTCGAACCCGCGCCTCACGCTTCGTGTTGCACACAGCCTGACCAATTGGGCTCTGCGTCTAACCCGAAGAATACAAGATTTTAATTAATCTTATATACTAACTGAGTTGTTTTATATATATGTTATAAAAATGTTTGCCATGTGTAGGGAAATCGGAATGTGTTTAAGACTCGAACCCGGGACCATATGTTTCAAGTGCACACAGTCCACCACTGGACTGTGTGTCTAACCCGGTATTTTATCCGATTTTAATTATACATATAAACTGTTTAATCTTCATCTTCTTCATCGAAATAACCCAGTTCTGATTTGTCGATCCCATTTTAAAATAACCATTGACATTGCTATATGTTGAATCAAAGCAGAATAAAACTAATTTCAAAACAAAATTTCAAGAATTACCGGTGACTGAGAGGTTTCGATGACAGATTCCGACGAACAGAAATGAACTCTGGCGATTTGTGGATTCTTTTCCGGCGAAACAGCGTAAAAGAAGTAGCTTGATGGGTGATTTGAGCGAATGAGGAATTGAAAACAAGGGGTATTTATAGTGTGTTCGAGCCACTCACCGATTTCAGTTTCGATGATGAATTTATGGTCCATGATTAAGCTTCGGCTATGAATCATTGGTTCAACGTTTTTATTCCGGTAAACACGTTTCGAAGAGGGAAACAGTTACGAGATTTTGGGTGTGATGATTTGAACATCATCTGGCGGTTACAGATCTGCCAGGTCTTGCAGAATTTTAATATAAGGTTTAAATATTTTCAGCTATAGCACATATGTGCGTTTAGCTTAGTGGTGAAGACTGTGTGTGTATTAGCTGGAGACCCGGGTTCGAGACCCGGCTAATCCTTTTTTTATTTTTTTTTTTTTTTTTATTTAAGTTTTTATTTATTATATTCTTTTATTAATTAACATTTTAATTATGAAGTTTATTTAACCAAACAATATATATAAATATATATTCATATATAAATAAGAAACACTAAATAAATGCGTAATGAGTTATTTAATAATTACATGAATCTCAAACAGAGCGGGTTTTGGAACCCGTTTTTTGACGGATGTTACAGTAACCCCTACTTTTAGAAATTTCGTCCCGAAATTTAAGTAGTGGTATATTTGACTTGAAGGGAGGGTGTTTTAATTTTGACAATTACATAATTAGAAGAGGGTGAGAGTTTAAGTTTTATTTGAGGCGGTAACGTTCCTAGTAAGGGTTGAATACCCTGCTACAGGAATCGCTTTTTGATGTCTAAAGTATAAAAATGCGGAACATGGATAAACAGAGTAGATTGACTAGGTATGATCTCATGCATAAGAGTTTTGAGAGAATTGATACGTTTGAAAAGATAAGGTGATATCATAAAACAAGACTTCAACCATGATGATATTAAAACCTACACGGAACTTCTCAAAACCGCCTGACAATGCTTTTGACCCTTTGACAAGAATACTTATATATAGGAAGTACCAGCGGCATATCCACCATATTCTTGTCAAATTTTCATTGGCTTTGTCAGTAAGTTATAATTAGTTCCATGTGACTCTAAAATCTACAAAACAACCACAACAGCCAAAACTTGAGTCTCGAATCTGAAAGGATACATGACTGAATGATGACAGTACCTCTCACGTTTGTTATGATGAAGGGGCCAGTCTATGTAAAAGTGAGACACAACCCAACTTCTTTAAATGATGAGATCGAGATACGTCGAGATGTATGATGATATGAATGTTAAATCAATGAGTATAAACAAAACTGTAATATCATTTCGTATTAAAATTCTTGGATACATAAATTCCCAATTTATAACTGGGATACATAAAGATTGAGATAACATAAAGAAAATATTAAAACTAGACGGTTGGAGTTGAGTCTTGACTCTTGGTGAGGAAGGCTAGTTGGGTGGTTCGTCTGGGCCGTTATTATCTTCAACATGATTGGCGTTGATGTGGTAAGCTCTCCCTCCTGCTGGTGGTGGAGCTGGGTTTGCTTGATTTGCTTGGTTAACTGGGTTTGCTTGAGCTTGGTCGTTTATGATGTTAACCAATCGAGGGCACGTGTTTCTAAAATGGGTAGGGTCGCCACAATTAAAACAAGCTCGAACATATGGAACTATGGGGTATTGAGGTTGTTGATATGATTGGATCATGTTTTGGGTAGGGGTGAAGCTTGGTTTTGAGGGGCGCGACAAGTCTTGCTCAAATGACCATAACGCCCACAATTAGCACACAGTCGACAAGGTACGGTAGATAGATGGTGATAAAAACAGGTGTTGCATTGAGGGTGAGGTCTAATGTAAGGTTTCTTATTTGGGTAAATAGAGTTGGGTGCTACTTGAGTGATTGGGATAGCTTGGAGGGGTACGGCTTGTGGAGCTGGTTGATTGCCTTGGGTGATAGCGAAATTTTGCCCATCTCGTTTTCTCTTAGGAGTGGTTTGAGGAGAGGATTCGGTCTGGGTTGAGTTTGAGGTTTCGGATGATGTCTTATCCTTCTTCTTCTCCATCTTGAAGTCTTTATTCCGTATACGGTTTTCGGTGAGCTCTGTAGCTAACTCCATTGCTGCTTCCAAAGTTGTAGGTGTGGTACTTATTACAGGGTCTTGAATTTTTGAAGGGAGACCTCGAATGTAGTGCTTGATCAAACGGTAGAGGGGAGTGAACAAGTTGGGGACCATCTGATTCAACTCAAGGAATCTCTTGTTGTATGTGGTATGGTCGCCCTCCTTTTGTTTCAAAGAGTATAACTCATCTTCTAATTTCTTGATTTCGCTTCTTGGACAGAAACGTCTTGTCATGATTTCCCTCAACTCTTCCCAAGTCAAAGTCATAGCATCCTCAGCACCTCTCTTGGCCTTCTCTGTATTCCACCATGTAAGTGCTACTCCGAACAACCGACCGGTAGCATATTGCACCTTGCGATCATCGGGACAGTCGCAATTGAGAAAAGTGTTTTCCATCTCCTCAAACCAATGGAGGAGAGCGGTGACACCTTTAGTCCCCTCGTATTTTGGAGTATCGCAGGATTTAAAATGCTTGAAGGTGCATTTAGTGGTATTTGGGGGAGGGTTAACAATGTTTTGATCTTCTTGGTTGATTGGGGTGACTGGATTAGCGGTAAGGGCTTGTTGAACTTGAACTACGATGTTGGGTATTACGGCGGCCATTTGTTGAGCGATTTGGGCAGCTATGCGCTCGCGGGATTTTCCTGATCTCATACTTCTACGAGAGAGACTAGAAGACATCTACAGGGAATACGTATCGAGAGTATGAGTTTGACGTTTTAGGTGTCATGTGTCGTATTTAGAAATGAACATTCACAAAACAATTGAAGAAAATTAATTTGTTACATCCATAGGATGTCTTGGGCTTTGCTCATCTTTGGGCTCCCATATGTCCCCTTACTTGGCCTTGGTAGTCATGTGGGCCCCCATGACTACTGGGCTCTGGTAGGGTTCATATTGGTGTTGGCCTGTTAACACTTGCGCCACCCGAATGAAAATCGTAAAACATGACAGCAAAGTATAAGGTCGGAGGGTGTCCATGGTATGGACACAATGACAACTCAAAACAGAGTTAGTTCGAACGACGTTTGGTGTGGCATGCTTTGGCCTAATAGGTCCTTCGTACTCTCATCGTTAGTCCCCAGGTAGGCAAACTGGTCCGTTATATTGGATTTATACGAATGCCAACCTAGATAGGACGTTTCGACTACCGGTACTTGTACCCTTCCGGTTACTACATGCCCATCGTAGAACTCACTTTGATGAGATTGAAAAACGAAAAATGCCACAAAATCTTGAATAAAGGAAATATGAAGATGATTTGAATATGTGAACATTGAAATATGCGTGATGAATGTATATGTAAGCATGTTATGTTTGACAACAAGTATAACTCATTAAGTATCACACAAAATGATAGCGGAAGTGTTTGCATGCATTTGTGCGTGTAATAAATACGAAACAAATAAACATCATGAGTTTGCATGTAACCACATAAACAATTAAAATCTAATCAACTATAGTATAGGCTCTAAGGGTCTAATAACCTATCCTATATCCCTATAGTCAAAGGCTCTTATACCAATCTGTCACACCCTGACCCGCAACGGAAATGGTAGTCGGGGCATGATTGGGTTTTTATCAAAGCTCATGACATTTACTATAAAGTTTCATATTTATTATTTCTCTTTAAAGAAGGAGTTACAATAAACATACAAGCACAACAAGTTCAAATACATTTTTCATGACTTCTTTATTTTTCTTCTAAGGCAATTTCCTATGTGTTCCTTGCTTCAACCTGTCCACCTGTATCATGTGTAAAAATAGGGTTTTGGGTCAACAAAAGTAGGCGAGTGAATCTTATGAAAACATTTGAACGAATTTATTATATTGGTTAAAAAAAAGTGCATAACCACATATGAGTAAACGTAAATGTAAATTTAATCACAATACACATAATATCAATTAATGCACACGCACACACCAAATGATGAACAATGAGATCAAGGCTCAATCAAACGGAGCCGATCTAATGAGGCACGCGATGTTCAACTCGTCTCCCACGAGGAACAGATGGGCCTAATGAATGATTTGCATGCAACTTGACAAAATGCAAACACATCACAACAAACAATATTTACATCACATGTTTAGATCGTATAATGGTAATAGCACAAGTTTGAATAAACGAAAAATAAATAAATCGACACACGATACACCCCAAAACATGAATTTAATATATTGGAATTTAATTATCTATATATACTTACTGAGATAACCTTATTTTTTGATTAGTGAAAAAGGTTTTGTACTTTGTACAGACGGTGTAACGAACCGGTCTCGAACCCGCGCCTCACGCTTCGTGTTGCACACAGCCTGACCAATTGGGCTCTGCGTCTAACCCGAAGAATACAAGATTTTAATTAATCTTATATACTAACTGAGTTGTTTTATATATATGTTATAAAAATGTTTGCGATGTGTAGGGAAATCGGAATGTGTTTAAGACTCGAACCCGGGACCATATGTTTCAAGTGCACACAGTCCACCACTGGACTGTGTGTCTAACCCGGTATTTTATCCGATTTTAATTATACATATAAACTGTTTAATCTTCATCTTCTTCATCGAAATAACCCAGTTCTGATTTGTCGATCCCATTTTAAAATAACCATTGACATTGCTATATGTTGAATCAAAGCAGAATAAAACTAATTTCAAAACAAAATTTCAAGAATTACCGGTGACTGAGAGGTTTCGATGACAGATTCCGACGAACAGAAATGAACTCTGGCGATTTGTGGATTCTTTTCCGGCGAAACAGCGTAAAAGAAGTAGCTTGATGGGTGATTTGAGCGAATGAGGAATTGAAAACAAGGGGTATTTATAGTGTGTTCGAGCCACTCACCGATTTCAGTTTCGATGATGAATTTATGGTCCATGATTAAGCTTCGGTTATGAATCATTGGTTCAACGTTTTTATTCCGGTAAACACGTTTCGAAGAGGGAAACAGTTACGAGATTTTGGGTGTGATGATTTGAACATCATCTGGCGGTTACAGATCTGCCAGGTCTTGCAGAATTTTAATATAAGGTTTAAATATTTTCAGCTATAGCACATATGTGCGTGTAGCGTAGTGGTGAAGTCCGTGTGTGTATTAGCGGGAGACCCGGGTTCGAGACCCGGCTACTCCTTTTTTTAATTTTTTTTCTTTTTTTTATTTATTATATTCTTTTATTAATTAACATTTTAATTATGAAGTTTATTTAATCAAACAATATATATATATATATATATATATATATATATATATATATTCATATATAAATAAGAAACACTAAATAAATGCGTAACGAGTTATTTAATAATTACATGAATCTCAAACAGAGCGGGTTTTGGAACCCGTTTTTTGACGGATGTTACAACGGGTTTGCCCCCACTTTAAACTTATGGCTTTGCCCCTGTTCAAAATAAAACTACGCTTTTGGCCTCAGCTAAAAAATACGATTTTGCCGACGATTCAAAATTACAATCTCGCTCTCAGCTCAAAATTACGTTTTCACCCCTGTTCAAATGAAAAATATTTGTTTTCGCCCCTACCTTAAAATTACGATTTCTCCCCGTTTAAAAAATTATGATTTCGCCCGCAGTTAAAAATTACGGTTTTGCCCCTGTTCAAAATAAAATTAGGCTTCTCGCTCCAACTCAAAATTACGACTACGCCCTTGGTTCAAAATAAAAATATGGTTTTGCCTCCGGTCTAAAATTTCGGTTGTGCCTTTAGTTTAAATTTATATTACTGTGTTGCCCTAGGTTTAAAAGTACGAATTCGCTCTTGAGCAGATTTACACTTTTGCCTGTGGTTTCAATTTCCAGTACTGTTATCACTTTACAAATGGTATCAAAGTTAGGGTCGAGCAGATGTGCCAGCGAGGACATTGGCTCCCTAAAGGAGGGTGGAGATGTAAATTCCAAATCGGTTTAGGGTGACAATTAAACCATTCTTATAGGAGGATAGAAACCTTCTCTACCTAAATACATTTTGCTTTTTACACTAATGAAAAAAATTTAACTTTCCATTAGTTAAAAATAACAGTATTGCCATTGTTTTAGTTTTTTTAGCAAAATTATAAAAGTGTTATGTTTTTATTGGTTGATTCGATTTAATTGTTTTCAGTGTCAATGAGTTATCTAACACTCGTTCATTATTCAGTCATCGCCCCGCAACGCGGGCGGGGCATCTAACTAGTTATTATTAATTATAAAGTAAATAATAATATATTTGAAGTGTAGTAGATGTGATGGATATTGTTAATTTATTATCTGTAATATGGAGTTATTCACCGAGGACGAGCACAAAAAATGTATGTATATTTTTTTATTATGTTACCATTGTTTTGGATTTATTGGTTTATAAATTGCCACTAGCTTTTAAATAAATAACTATTTCAATGTCGTCTGCATGCTTAATAACATTTAAGAAATAAAAACACCCAAAACATTGTTCTTATTCTCTAAATTTTTTCATGCTTTAACGTGATTATATTATATTGTAGTTTTTTTGTTTTATACAAATATGATAAAGAGTTTAGATTGATCATGACTTTCAAATAAGTTCAACCCACTCAGAAGAGAAATATATCTAACATCAATTTGATATGAAATATAGCTAATCTTATTGTACACCCCTAATATCTTATCCACACAACTTTTTCCACTCTATATTTCTCTTTCTATATATATGAACAAAAATACACAACAATAATCAAAACCAGGTTTTCATTTGTTTTAAAATGATTTATGGCTAGTGTAATCCTTTTAGGATGGGCACAAATAGAACATACTAAATCATATTAGCCAATAAAATTAAAACAATGTTCTTTTTATGTTTTCTAATTTATAACGGGCTTTCCAATTGATCTACTAATTCACTGGTAGGATCGGTCACAAAAGCCATTACATCAAAATCAATTTACAATTTATAAAATACACTACATGCATATATATATATATATATGTAATGAAAAGCTAAAATTAAAGTATAGGAAATAAAATATTACGGTAGCCGAAACGGTGGACTCCCCTGCTACATTACAATACCTCGCTTCTTATACGGGAGCAGCTCTGGCTGGATATTTTATGTACCATGAACGACACACTTTAATCATTTATGATGATCTCTCTAAACAAGCGTAAGCTTATCGCCAAATGTCTCTTCTATTACGAAGGCCACATGGGCACGAGGCTTTTCCAGGGGATGTTTTTTATTTACATTCACGCCTTTTGGAAAAAACTGCTAAATTAAGTTCTCTTTTAGGTGAAGGAAGTATGACCGTTTTACCAATAGTTGAAACCCAATCGGGAGACGTTTCGGCTTATATTCCTAGGAATGAAACAACAATAATTCCAAATCTCATTTTATTTGGGAAAATCAGGTCACCGGTTCTATAGTCACCTGCTTTAACCATTCAACCCAAGTGGGCGGATCTACTTCATTACAAGGGGAACGCCCGCTATCGTTTGGCGCTCCGACGGTAGTGTAAAGTTAGTGTAATTTTGAAAAATTTGACGTTTTTTCGATTTCGTTACCGTTTTTTATAAAACGTTACCACTTGTCGGATTTTCTAGATCTGCAACTGCTCTTAGAAGTGTTCAACCCAACTGGTGTATGTGTTCTTTAAAACAATGTTTGAAGATAACGAAATACTAAGCAAGGGGTGATTAGAACCATGTGATTTATTGTAAGAGATTTTTGACAAGACTGATGATGATGAGAACCATGTGACCAACATGTTGGGACACTTTAAACCCACTACCAGAACTCACATGTTAGTTATTGAAGATACAATGATATTCATACTTTCTTTTATAATAAGTTAATAACCTTTTTATCAGATTTTAATTTATTATCATGAAATTAAGAATCCAACCAAAAAAAGTAACACGTATGTGTATCTTTGATTGACAGTTTTGTAATGGTAGCCCATATGGGTTTTCATGGTCAGCTTTGACCGGTTTTAGGTCAAACTATGAGCTAAATCATTAGGCATGTTTTTGATCGAGGAAAACCGAAACCAAACTATTGAAATGTAGAAACGGACCAAACAGAACCGCTAGTAACAGTTTGGCTCTGGTTTAATTGGCTTTACGGTTTAAGTCGAAAAATAAGCACAAAGAAAGTCGCAAGTAATAGTAATTAATACACTTGGTTTGGTTTTACATTTAAAGTACATCATCCACTAAAATAATGAACCAATGGGATGGTGGTCTATTGGCAAACACAAAACCTTTAAACACCTAAGTTGGAAAAGGAAAGTCTTGGGTTCAAGTCACATAGACGAAAAGGGATTAAAAGAAATTAGCCGTTAAAAATCAACTAAAATGATGGAATTTATGGAGTAAATACATCTTTGACCACCTGATGCATCAACAATTGATACTGCTATGACAACAAACGGAACACTATAACTAATGTAAAACAAACAAAGACATGCTAGAAGCTTGTAAATACATAGATAATTTCTCGTGAAGTTTTAGTTTTAGGAGAGATTGTGTTCTATTGATACATAAAGGAGAAAGTGTGGCATGTTGGTTTTATTTGGTTTAGCCGACCAATTAATACTTTACATATATGAAAATTTTAATTTTTTTAATTGTTAAACTTGCACACAATGAAGATTTTCTACTACTTTCAACTTTATCTAACCCATAAACACCAAAATCATTAGGCTATTCCCAAATAAATATGACAATTTAACTCAAGAATTTAAATTAAGCTCAACAAAAAAACATGGGAGATGGGTAATTAACCAAGTTTTGAATTAATCTAAAACGAAGACACGCATAAAATATATAGAAAAAGAATAAATGAGACATATCTTTAGTGAAGTGTACGGTCCGGTTTTATGGTGCCGGCTTCGGTAAATCAGACCGGCTTCAACATAAACTGTAAATCAAACTGTTTATCAGTGGTTAAAAATTTTGAAAACAAACAACTGAAATTAAAGAAGAAAAATCAACTGTAAAACCAAACTAATGTCTAGTTTAGATGGTTCCACAATTTTAAACCAAACCAAGCTAATATTTGATGGTGAAAATATAACTTTAAGAAGGCGGTGACTATAGTACATTTCAATAGTTAAACTTATATGAAACTATTATTATTAATCTTTAAAAATAACCATATATCATAAAAAGCGATGCATGTTGCATAAGAGTGTGCATACAAGCTTGATTAAAGAATTTAATAGCGAAAAAAGTAATGTCAAATAATCACTATTAATAACAAATGTGGGACTGACTCATTTTATAGGTAGTTTTTTCTCGAGGTGTGAGGTGTTGTGTTTAATCTTAAACAAAAGTAGGTTATAATTAATTTGGTGTAAATTCTGAGTGACTAACCATTGCCGTTAAAAAAATAACAAAAATTACTGAATAATAAAAAAGACGAATCACTTGACAATTCAAAAAATTTAGGCTTATAAAAATAAACCCCACAATTTTTTTGCAGCCCTTAGAAAAGTGGGTTGACTTATAATACAAAGGGGTTTTGAAATAAGAAGTGTAAGAATAAACCATAGAGCGACAAATGTCCATAATCCATAAGAGTAAAAAAACATGCACATGCAAAAACCTAAGGAATAATGGATTTAATAATCCAAACTTTTAGTCGTTGTCCCGCAATGGTCTCAACTTAAAAAATAACTGGTGGTGGTCCCAACTTTTCACATATTATAAACAAATAGACTTTTACTAAAAAAAACCTTAATTTCTTTTTGTCTCTTTATCCTTTTCGGTTTAGTAAAGGTCCATTGGTTTACATTATACGAAAAAATTGTCGAAAAGGATAAGGAGATAAAAAGAAATTAAGGTTTTTTTTATTAAAAGTCCATTGGTTTACAATATACGAAAAGTTGGGACCACCACCGGTTATTTTTTAAATTAGGACCATTTTCGGCTAATGACTAAAAGTTTAGATTATTAAAATCCATTATTCCAAAACCTAAACCTCCACTCCCACCCCACTACCTCGAGTATCATGCTTCAATTCCACCAATTCATACAAAAAAATCATGTGGAACGAGAATGCTCATTCGTCTGTTAACCTTAACAAACACACCTTAAACTCACATTTTTCAATACATACATGACACCGACACACATATTATTCGTTTTCTTCATGTATCCGATGTGGAAGCTAACACAGAAGACCTAAGTTATCTAAAAAAATGAAGCATAAGAAAAAGTGTATTAATAATTCATAACTTGTTTAAACATATACACGAAGATATCGTGTGTGTCGGTTGTTTTTAATCCGTCACTTTTTTAATCGACCAGGTGTATCCAAAATTATTTGAGGATTAAAAAACGAATAGCAAGATTTGATACAATATAAAAATAGATATTCTTGACCCACCACTTCACTGTAAATATTATTTTAAGTATAAGACGTCCAAAAAGTTATTGATTTCTTGTTCTTAAACTAAAATCTATTAGCTTAACTTAGTTATTGATACAATCAACTATTTATGTACTTAGTAGTAGTATTCCAATCAAGTTATGATCAAGTGCTCTCAACTGTAATAATTTTGCTTTTATTTGTGGAGGGTTCAGCTAGCCAACAATGAGTTGCACATCGATCAAACTCATTTCAGAATGCTTCATCAAACCCTTGGACGACCTCTCACCAGATGCAAAGCAGCCTTTCCATTTCACACCTTTTCAGCTGCCCTGTCTCAACATCCAGTATAGCCAAAAGGATCTCCTCTTTGTAAAACCACCGCATGAAAATCAAGATTTTTCCATTACCACTTTCTTGGATGATCTCCAACATGATTTCGAGAGGTTTTTATTATATTTCTTGTCTTTGATACAATGAGAAAACAACCATAATATATAGAGAATTACAATGAACTAAATATAGAAAAACTATTATCAATGACTGTCAATTTGTGAAGAAAGGAAACCATATATTTGTTTTTCTAAATAACCGGGAAGTGATGCAATTGTCCACCAATCTCGCTGATCCCAATATGTATTCAATCTTTTATTTTTAACACTCCCCCTCAAGTTGAATAGTTGGATTTCCAAAATTCAACTTGCTCAGACATTTGTGTAGGGTTTTTTCAATAACCGCCTTTGTTAAGATATCAGCATGTTGATCTTCTGATCGGACAAACGGAAGTGTGATGATCCCTGCTTCTAACTTTTCTTTGATGAAATGTCGATCTACTTCAATATGCTTCGTTCGATCATGTTGCATTGGATTTTCTGAAATCTGAATGGCTGCTTTGTTATCACTTCAAATTTTGCTAGTTTCTTTTGATGGATATCCTATCTTAGTTAAGAGTCTCCGAACCCAAAGCGCTTCAGTTAATCCCCTTGCAATTCCTTGAAATTCAGCTTCTCCACTTGAAAGAGCAACAACCTTTTGTTTCTTGCTTCTCCACGTAACAAGATTCCCACCAACCAAAGTAAAGTAGCATGATGTGGATTTTCGGCCACCTTTATCCCCCGCCCAATCTGCATCGGTGTATGCTTGAGTTTCAAGATGTCCATTTGGCTTGAACAAGACTCCATGCCCTGTTGTTGTCACACCCTGACCCGCAGTGGAAATGGTAGTCGGGGCATGATTGGGTTTTCATCAAAGCTCATGACATTTACTATAAAGTTTCATATTTAAATTTCCTTTTAAAGGAGAACATTACAATCAACATACAAGTACAGCATGTTCTATACATTTATCAAGACTTCATTATTTTTATTCTAAGGCAATTTCCTACGTGTTCCTTGCTTCAACCTGTCCACCTGTATCATGTGTAAAAATAGGGTTTTGGGTCAACAAAAAGTTGGCGAGTGAATCCTATGAAAACATTTGAACGTGCTTATTGTATTGATTATAAAAAGGTGCATAACCACATATGAGTAAACGTAAATGTAAATTTAATCATAATACACATAATATTAATTAATGCACACGCACACACCAAATGATGACCAATGAGATCAAGGCTCAATCAAACGGAGCCGATCTAATGAGGCACCTGATGCTCAACTCGTCTCCAACGAGGAACTGATGGGCCTAATGAATGATTTGCATGCAACTTGACAAAAATATAAACACACATCACAACCAAGACCATAATCACATAATCTCAATTAATGCACAAGCACACACCAAATGATGAACAATGAGGCACCTGATGCTCAACCCGTCTCCAACGAGGAACTGATGGGCCTAATGAATGATTTGCACGCAACTTGACAAAATGTAAACACGCATCACAACAAACAATATTTACATCTCGAGTTTAGATCATATAATGGTAATAACACGAGTTTGAATAAATGTAATAATTATAGCGACACATGATACACCCCAAAACATGAATAAAAGGGGAATTTGTAAGGATTCACTCACAGTGGGTGCGTTCCTTGATGACGATGAATGCGTACGAATATTATGATTCAACCGACGAGGGAAAAACTAACCTAAATAATAATGAAATGATTCGGTAAATAAATAAACTTTTATTTGAGATTAATATTTTTAATTAGTGCTCTTAATGGGATTGTTAGATTTATTTTTGTGAGTTTAAGGAAAATTTCTAACTTTAATAATCTTATTTTTAAGTATTTTTAAATAATTTTCTAATTAAATAAATAAATAAAAAGAAAATAAAAAGGTTGACTTTTTGACCGTTGACCGGTCGGACTGTGTTTATTCTATGCGCTGAGTGAGGTTCGAACTCGTGACCTCTCGTATACGTGCACGCAGCTCTACCAACTGAGCTACGTGTCTAACCCGAAATATTTCTGATTTTAATTATATTTATATACTATTTAGATTATTCAGAATTTTATTTAATTAAAAAGGTTTTTAAACCAATCGAACCGGCATGCCTGATAACACTCGAACCCGTGACCATTGCTTTGATTTGCACCCAGCCCAACCAACTGGGCTGGGTGACTAACCCATTTAAATTAAGATTTATATTATACTTATGTACTATCTGAAAGGTGTTCTGTAAAACTTTAAAGAAAAGAAAAAAATGTTTTGTTATTGCGGGAAACGGATACGTACATGAATCGAACTCGAGGCTTGAACATTGTATTTGCATACAGTCCACCGCTGGACTGTGTGTCTAACCCGTTTAGTTTTCTGATTTTAATTATATTAATACTTATTAGCGACTTCATCTTCTTCGTATAAACTACCCAGAACCCGATCCCCACTGCTAACTAAGTTATGCCTTTTTTGGTTAACTGTGTTTGAATATTAATATAGTAATAGCATAACAGAGGAAGATTTAAGGAAGTTTTACCGAATTGAAGAAGATTCCTATCTCCGATCGAAATTCCGACGGTGAACGGATTTTCCGGCGGTATGAACTGTTTTAACAGTTTTGATTATGGATTTGAATAATTAAAGTATAAACTAAAAGATAGCAGGAAGAGTTTAGATGATTATACCGTCTGATGAATGGACGCGGTTTTTCTGATCAAGGATTTCCGGCGATGTTCCGGCGAAATTGGAAATCTCCGGCGACGAGCTTCTGAAGAATTTCAACTACGAAAAAGTGTGCGGTTCTGAGCGAAAGGATTTCCGGAAGGTTGAGGGGGTATTTATAGGGTAGAACTGGATGAATTTTGTCCGAGTTTGAGTCTTGGTTCATGGTCAAAATTTCTCCGGCGGTTATGACCGCAATTGACTGTTAGACGTCGGTTATAACCGATGTCGAAGTCGGTTATAGTGTTTCAGTCAAAAGGAAAATGGCTAAACTCGCGGATTGCCGGATTTTCCGGTGATCGCGAGTTCTGAGTGCGCGGTGAACTCTGGTTTGAATTCGGGTTTACTTTAAGTATTATTTATTTCAGTATGGTCACAAAGGAAAACGTGTGGCGGAGTGGTGTATTGTGTGTTTGTGTTTGTGGTTGACCCGGGTTCGAAACCCGGCGTCTCCATATATTTTTTAATTCACGATTTTTTTGGTATTTAATAATTTTGGTTTAAAATTCATATATATATATTAATTATGTATTGTTTAAATTTGTCCGAGCAATAAATATGCAACGAAAAATTATAACTGAGTATTTGATTTATAAACGAAGCGGGTTTGGAAAACCCGTTTTTCGACGAATGTTACAGTATCCCCTGCTTTTAGAAATTCCGTCCCAAAATTTAAGTAGTAGTGGTATGTTTGACTCAAAAGGAGGGTGTTTTAATTTTGACAGTTACAATATCAGAAGAGGGTGAGTGTTTAAATTTTATTTGAGGCGGTAACGTTCCTAGTAAGGGTTGAATACCCTGTTACAGGAATCGCTTTTTGATGCCTAAGGTATGAAAATGCGGAACATGGATAAACAAAGTTGATTGACTAGGTATGATCTCACGCATAAGGGTTTTGAGAGAGTTGATACGTTTGGAAAGATAAGGTTATATCATAAAACAAAACTTCAACCATGACGATACTAAAACCTACACGGAACTTCTCATAACCGCCTGATAGGAAGTATCAGCGGCGTATCCACCATACTCTTGTCAAATTTTCATTGACTTTGTCAGTAAGTTATGATTAGTTCTATGTGACTCTAAAACATAAACAAACACAACAGCCAAAGCTTGAGTCTCAAATCTGAAAGGATACATGATTGCATGATGACAGTACCTCTATCGTTTGTTATGATGAAGGGGTTAGTCTATGTAAAAGTGAGACACAACCCAACTTCTTTGAATGATGAGATTGAGATACGTCGAGTCGTATGAGGATATGAATGTTAAATCAGTGAGTATAAAACAAAACTGAAATAGTAATTCGCATTACGATTCTTGGATAAATCTCCAATTGAGAAACGTAAAGATTGAGATAACATAAAGAAAACATAAAAACTAGTCGGTTGGAGTTGAGTCTTGATTCTTGGTGAGGGAAGACTAGTTGGGTGGTTCGTTTGGGCCGTTATTATCTTCAACAGGATTGGCGTTGATGTTATAAGCTCTTCCTCTTGCTGGTGGCCTAGTGATTAGGTTTTCTTGATTTGCTTGGTTAACTGGGTTTGCTTAAGCTTGGGCGTTTATGATGTTAACCCATCGAGGGCACGTTTTTTCTAAAGTGGGTAGGGTCGCCACAATTAAAACAAGCTCGAACATATGGAAACATGGGGTATTGGGGTTGTTGATATGTTTGGATCATGTTTTGAGTAGGGGGTGAGGCTTGGTTTTGAGAGGTGCGACAAGTCTTGCTCAAATGACCATAGCGCCCACAATTTGCACACAGTCGACAAGGTACGGTAGATGGATGGTGATAAAAACAGGTGTTGCATTGAGGGTGAGGATTGAAAACGTTTTGATCTTCTTGGTTGATTGGGTTGACGAGATTAGCGGTAAGGGCTTGTTGAACTTGAACTACGATGTTGGGTATTACGGCCGCCATTTGTTGAGCGATTTGGGCAGCCATGCGCTCGCGGGATTTTCCTGATTTCATTTTTCTACGAGAGAGATTAGAAGACATCTACAAGGAATACGTATCGAGAGTTTGAGTTTGACGTTTTAGGTGTCATGTGTCGTATTTAGAAATGAACATTCATAAAACAAATGAAGAATAATAAATTTAATACATCCATAGGATGTCTTGGGCTTTGCTCGTAATTGGGCCTTGCATGCCGCCATACTTCACCTTCGTAATCATTGGGCCCCCATGATTACTGGGTCTTTCATATGGTTCGCATGTGTTAGCCTGGTAACGTACACTAAAACCCGGAGAAAATCGAGATATATGTATGTAACGTATGAAATTCGGAGTGCATCCAGGGTCTTTCATATGGTTCGCATGTGCTTTGGCCTAATAGGTCCTTCGTACTCTCATCGTTAGTCCCCAGGTAGGCAAACTGATCCGTTGTATTGGATTTATACGAATGCCAACCTAGACAGGACGTTCCGACTACCGGTACTTGTACCCTTACAGTTACTACATGCCCGTCGTAGAACTCACTTTGATGAGATTGAAAAATGAAAAATGCGACAAAATCTTGAATAAAGGAAATATGAGGATGATTTGAATATGTGAACTTTGAAATATGCGTGATGAATGTATATGTAAGCGTGTTAAGTTTGACAATAAGTATAACTCATTAAGTATCACACAAAATGCTAGTGGAAGTGTTTGCATGCATTTGTGTATGTAATTGTCACACCCCGACCCGCAGCCGAAAAAGGTGATCGGGGCATGATTGGGTTTTCATCAAAGCTCATGACATTTATTACAATGTTTCATATTTATTATTTCTTTTTAAAGGAGAATCATTACAATCAATCATACTAGTACAACATGTTCTATACATTTTTCAAGACTTCATTATTTTTCTTCTAAGGCAATTTCCTATGTGTCCCTTGCTTCAACCTGTTCACCTGTATCATGTGCAAAAATGGTTTTTGGGTCAACAAAAAGTTGGCGAGTGAATCCTATGAAAACATTTAAAAGTGTTTATTGTATCGATTATAAAATAAAGTGCATAACCACATATGAGTAAACGTAAATGTAAATTAAATCACAAATCTCATAATATTAATTAATACACACGCACACACCAAATGTTTGTTTTTGAGGCACGCGTTGTTCAACTCGTCTCCCACGAGGAACTGATGGGCCTAATGAGTGATTTTGAGGCACGCGTTGTTCAACGAACTGATGGGCCTAATGAATGTTTTTGAGGCACGCGTTGTTCAACTCGTCTCCCACGAGGAACTGATGGGCCTAATGATAATTTGCACACAACTTGACCATATGTAATACATCACAACAAACAATATTTACATTCTAAGTTTAGATCATAATATGGTATAGCACGAGTTTGAATAAGCGAATTAATTTAAGCGACACATGATACACCCCAAAACATGAATAAAAAGGGGAATTTGTAAGAATTCACTCACAGTGGGTGCGTTTCTTGGATTGATGATGAATGCGCACGAATTTGGATTTAATCGGCAAGGAAACTAACCTAAATAATAACATAATAATTCGATAAATAAATAAACTTTTATTTGAGATTAATATTTTTAATTAGTGTTCTAAATGGGTTTGTTAGATTTATTTTTATGAGTTCAAGGAAATTTTCTAACTTCAAAAATATTATTTTTAAGTGTTTTTAATTGATTTTTAAATAAAATAAATAAATAAAAATTTTGACTTTTTGACCATTGACCGTTGACCGTTGACTGGTCTGACCGTGTGTTTGTATGCGCTGAGTGAGGTTCGAACTCGTGACCTCCCGTACGCGTGCACGCAGCTCTACCAACTGAGCTACGTGTCTAACCAGAAATATATTGAAATTTAATTATACATATACACATACTAGAGCTAACATAAATTTAAAAAGGTTTGGATAATTTCAGGGGCGGTGTAACTAACCGGATTCGAACTCGTGACCTTGGCTTCGTGTTGCACACAGCCCGACCAATTGGGCTGTGTGACTAACCCGAAGGATATAAGATTTTTATTAAATTTATATATTTACTAGATTATTTCGTTAACTGGTTTTAAAAAGGTTGTGTATAATTGGCGAACCGGAAAGCATGTATGGACTCGAACTCTGGACCATGGTTTGAAATTTGCACACAGTCCACCACTGGACTGTGTGTCTAACCCGGTATATTTACCGATTTTAATTTCCCTTAAACACATTTCGAACTTCATCTTCTTCAATTCATGAAACCAGAGCATTAACCCGACTGGTTAATTAAATCTTATTGAATTAGTTGATTGATTATTACTGATAATGAAAATAATTTGAACAGAAAAGGATTTAAGGATGTTATACCGAAAAGGTGTGATCTCCGATGAAGTTCCGGTGACGGAAAAGAAATTCCGGCGAAGTGTATCTTGCGACAGAGGTTCCATCAGAAGTTTGAGGTGAGTGTGGTGCTTTCTGTCTGAGCTCTAGAAGTCTTGTTTTAGAGTAAGGCAGAAGAGATGAAATGGGTTCGGTTTTCCGGCGACTTGCAGAGAATTCCGGCGATGTTTCAGAAACAGTAAAATTGCACAGAGGGTAAGGATTGAGAGCTTGCGCGAGTTGGTTTGGATGATTAGAGTCGGTATTTATAGAGTTACAACATCCTGCCTTTAATTATTTCGGTTTCAAGATTTCCGGTTAAGTCTCTCCGGCGGTTACGTCTGGAATTGACTGTAGACGTCGGTTATAACCGATGTCGTAGTCGGTTATAACGTTATAGTCAAAAGGAATAACGGCTGAACTATCAGATTGTCGGATTTTCCGGTGATTGCGAGTTCTGTCGCGCTGAAAGTCCGATTTCGAATTCGAGTTTTATGTTAAGTATTATTTATTTCAGTATTAATCCAAACTTAAGCGTGTGGCGGAGTGGTGTGTTGGTTGCTTGTTGAACCGGCTGACCCGGGTTCGAAACCCGACAGCCTCAAATATTTTTTATTATCTTATTTTTTATGATTTATTAATTATGTTTTAAAATTCTAACAATGTTTATTAATTATGTATCGTTTAAATTAAGATAACCAATATATACGCGACGAAAATTATGACTGACTATTCGGTTAATAAACGAAGCGGGTTTTGGAAACCCGTTTTTTTACGGATGTTACAGTATCCCCTACTTTTAGAAATTTCGTCCCGAAATTTAAGTAATAGTGGTATATTTGACTTGTGGAGAGAGTGTTTTAATTTGACAATTAGATAATCAGAAGAGGGTGAAAGTTTAAATTTTATTGGAGGCGGTAACGTTCCTAGTAAGGGTTGGATACCCTGCTACAGGAATCGCTTTTTGATGACTAAGATAAGGAATATTGATAAACAGAGTTGATTGACTAGCTATGATCTCATGCACAAGAGTTTTGAGAGAATCGATACGTTTGGAAAGATAAGGTTATATCCTAAAACAAAACTTCTACCACTATAACCTACATGGAACCTCTCATAACCGCCTGACAATGCCTCTGATCCTTTGGCAAGAATACTTATATATAGGAAGTACCAGCGGCGTATCCACCATATTCTTGTCAAATTTTCATTGGCTTTATCAGTAAGTTATGATTAGTTCTATGTGACTCTAGAACATAAACAAACACAACAACCAAAGCTTGAGTCTTAATTCTGAAAGTATACATGTTTGAATGATGACAGTACCTCTCTCGTTTGTTATGATGAAGAGGTTAGTCTATGTGGAAGTGAGACACAACCCAACTTCTTTGAATGATGAGATTGAGATACGTTGAGATGTATGATGATATGAATGCTAAATCAGTGAGTATAAAACAAACTTCAACCATGACATTACTAAATCCTACATGGAACTTCTCATAACCGCCTGACAATGCCTCTGATCCTTTGGCAAGAATACTTATATATAGGAAGTACCAGCGGCGTATCCACCATATTCTTGTCAGATTTTCATTGGCTTTATCAGTAAATTATGATTAGTTCTATGTGACTCTAAAACATAAACAAACACAACAACCAAAACTTGAGTCTCAAATCTGAAGGTATACATGATTGAATGATGACAGTACCTCTCTCGTTTGTTATGATGAAGGGGTTAGTCTAGGTAAAAGTAAGACACAACCCAACTTCTTTGAATGATGAGATTGAGATATGTCGAGATGTATGATGATATGAATGTTAAATCAATGAGTATAAAACAAAACTGAAATAGTAATTCGCATTAAGATTCTTGTATAAATTTCCAATTTATAATTGAGATACGTGAAGATTGAGATAACATAAAGAAAACATAAAAACTAAGCGGTTGGAGTTGAATCTTGATTTTTGGTGAAGAAAACTTGTTAGGTGGTTCGTTTGGGCCGTTATTATCTTCAACAGGATTAGCGTGGATGTTGTAAGCTCTTCCTCTTGCTGGTGGCCTAGTGGTTAGGTTTTCTTGATTTGCTTGGTTAACTGGGTTTGCTTGAGCTTGGGCGTTTATGATGTTAACCAATCGAGGGCACGTGTTTCTAAAGTGGGTAGGTCGCCACAATTAAAAAAAGCTCGAACATATGGGAACATGGGGTATTGGGGTTGTTGATATGTTTGGATCATGTTTTGAGTAGGGGGTGAGGTTTGGTTTTGAGAGGTGCGGCAAACCTTGCTCAAATGACCATAGCGTCCACAATTCGCACATAGTCGACAAGGTAAGGTAGATGGATGGTGATAAAAACAGGTGTTGCATTGAGGGTGAGGTCCAAAGTAAGGTTTCTTATTTGGGTAAGTTGAGTTGGGTGCTATTTGAGTGATTGGGATAGCTTGGAGGGGTACGACTTGTGAAGCTGGTTGATTGTGTTGAGTGACAGCGAAAATTTGCCCATCTCGTTTTCTCTTAGAAGTGGGTTGAGAAGGGGATTTGGTTTGAGTGGAGTTTGAGGTTTCAGTTGATGCTTTATCCTTCTTCTTCTCCTCCTTGAAGTCCTTATTTCGTATGCGGTTTTCGGTGAGCTCTGTAGCTAACTCCATTGCTGCTTCCAAAGTTGCAGGTGTGGTACTTATTATAGGGTCTTGAATTTTTGAAGGAAGACCTCGAATGTAGTGCTAGATCAAACGGTAGAGGGGAGTGAACAAATTGGGGACCATTTGATTTAACTCCAGGAATCTCTTGTTGTATGTGGTGTGGTCGCCCTCTTTCTGTTTCAAAGAATAGAACTCATCTTCCAATTTCTTGATTTCGCTTCTTGGACAAAACCGTCTTGTCATGATTTCCTTCAACTCTTCACAAGTCAAAGTCATAGCATCTTCAACACCTCGCTTGGCCTTCTCTGTATTCCACCATGTAAGTGCTACTCCAAACAAACGACCGGTAGCATATAGCACCTTGCGATTATCGGGGCAGTCGCAATTGAGAAAAGTGTTCTCCATCTCCTCAAACCAATGGAGGAGAGCGGTGACACCTTCGGTCCCTTCGTATTTTGGAGGATCGCAAGATTTGAAATGTTTGTAGGTGCATTTAGTGGCTTTTGGGGAAGGATTGACAATGTTTTGATCTTCTTGGTGAATTGGGTTGACGGGATTAGCGGTAAGGGCTTGTTGAACTTGAACTACGATGTTGGGTATTACGGGCGCCATTTGTTGAGCGATTTGGGCAGCCATGCGCTCGCGGATTTTCCTGATTTCATTTTCCTACGAGAGAGGCTAGAAGACATCTACAAGAAATACATATCAAGAGTATGAGTTGGAGTTTTAGGGGTCATGTGTCATATTTAGGAATGAACATTCTTAAAATAAATGAAGAATAATAAATTTACTACATCCATAGGATGTCTTGGGCTTTGCTCGTAATTGGGCCTTGCATGACGCCATACTTCACCTTTGTAATCATGTGGGCCCCCATGATTACCGGGTCTTTCATATGGTTCGCATGTTTTAGCCTGGTAACGTACACTAAAACCCGGAGAAAATCGAGAAATATGTATGTAACGTATGGAATTCGGAGTGCATCCAGGTGTGGACATGGTGACACCTCAAAGTGGGGTTAGTTCGAACGACGTTTGGTGTGGCATGCTTTGGCCTAATAGGTCCTTCGTACTCTCATCGTTAGTCCCCAGGTAGGCAAACTGGTCCGTTATATTGGATTTATACGAATGCCAACCTAGACAGGACGTTCCGACTACCGGTACTTGTACCCTTACAGTTACTACATGCCCGTCGTAGAACTCACTTTGATGAGATTGAAAAATGAAGAATGCGACAAAATCTTGAATAAGGGAACTATGAGGATGACTTGAAGATGTGAACATTGAAATATGCGTGATGAATGTATATGTAAGCTTGTTATGTTTGACAATAAGTATAACTCATTAAATATCACGCAATATGATAGTGGAAGTGTTTGCATGCATTTGTATGTGTAATAAATACGAAACAAATAAACATCATGAGTTTGCATGTAACCACATAGGCAATTTAAAATCTAATCAACTATAGTATAGGCTCTAAGGGTCTAGTAACCTATCCTATATCCCTATAGTCAAAAGCTCTGATACCAATCTGTCACACCCCGACCCGCAGCGGAAAAAGGTGATCGGGGCATGATTGGGTTTTCATCAAAGCTCATGACATTTATTATAATGTTTCATATTTATTATTTCTTTTTAAAGGAGAATCATTACAATCAATCATACTAGTACAACATGTTCTATACATTTTTCAAGACTTCATTATTTTTCTTCTAAGGCAATTTCCTATGTGTCCCTTGCTTCAACCTGTTCACCTGTATCATGTGTAAAAATGGTTTTTGGGTCAACAAAAAGTTGGCGAGTGAATCCTATGAAAACATTTAAACGTGTTTATTGTATCGATTATAAAATAAAGTGCATAACCACATATGAGTAAACGTAAATGTAAATTAAATCACAAATCTCATAATATTAATTAATACACACGCACACACCAAATGTTTGTTTTTGAGGCACGCGTTATTCAACTCGTCTCCCACGAGGAACTGATGGGCCTAATGAATGATTTTGAGGCACGCGTTGTTCAACGAACTGATGGGCCTAATGAATGTTTTTGAGGCACGCGTTGTTCAACTCGTCTCCCACGAGGAACTGATGGGCCTAATGAATAATTTGCACACAACTTGACCATATGTAATACATCACAACAAACAATATTTACATTCTAAGTTTAGATCATAATATGGTATAGCACGAGTTTGAATAAGCGAATTAATTTAAGCGACACATGATACACCCCAAAACATGAATAAAAAGGGGAATTTGTAAGAATTCACTCACAGTGGGTGCGTTTCTTGGATTGATGATGAATGCGCACGAATTTGGATTTAATCGGCAAGGAAACTAACCTAAATAATAACATAATAATTCGATAAATAAATAAACTTTTATTTGAGATTAATATTTTTAATTAGTGTTCTTAATGGGTTTGTTAGATTTATTTTTATGAGTTCAAGGAAATTTTCTAACTTCAAAAATATTATTTTTAAGTGTTTTAAATTGATTTTTAAATAAAATAAATAAAAAATTTTGACTTTTTGACCGTTGACCGTTGACCGTTGACCGGTCTGACCGTTGACCGGTCTGACCGTTGACCGGTCTGACCGTGTGTTTGTATACGCTGAGTGAGGTTCGAACTCGTGACCTCCCGTACGCGTGCACGCAGCTCTACCAACTGAGCTACGTGTCTAACCAGAAATATATTGAAATTTAATTATACATATACACATACTAGAGCTAACATAAATTTAAAAAGGTTTGGATAATTTCAGGGGCGGTGTAACTAACCGGATTCGAACTCGAGACCTTGGCTTCGTGTTGCACACAGCCCGACCAATTGGGCTGTGTGACTAACCCGAAGGATATAAGATTTTTATTAAATTTATATATTTACTAGATTATTTCGTTAACTGGTTTTAAAAAGGTTGTGTATAATTGGCGAATCGGAAAGCATGTACAGACTCGAACTCGGGACCATGGTTTGAAATTTGCACACTGTCCACCACTGGACTATGTGTCTAACCCGGTATATTTACCGATTTTAATTTCCCTTAAACACATTTCGAACTTCATCTTCTTCAATTCATGAAACCAGAGCATTAACCCGACTGGTTAATCAAATCTTATTGAATTAGTTGATTGATTATTACTGATAATGAAAATAATTTGAACAGAAAAGGATTTAAGGATGTTATACCGAAAAGGTGTGATCTCCGATGAAGTTCCGGTGACGGAAAAGAAATTCCGGCGAAGTGTATCTTGCGACAGAGGTTCTATCAGAAGTTTGGGGTGAGTGTGGTGCTTTCTGTCTGAGCTCTAGAAGTCTTGTTTTAGAGTAAGGCAGAAGAGATGAAATGGGTTCGGTTTTCCGGCGACTTGCAGATAATTCCGGCGATGTTTCAGAAACAGTAAAATTGCACAGAGGGTAAGGATTGAGAGATTGGGCGAGTTGGTTTGGATGATTAGAGTCGGTATTTATAGAGTTACAACATCCTGCCTTTAATTATTTCGGTTTCAAGATTTCCGGTTAAGTCTCTCCGGCGGTTACGTCTGGAATTGACTGTAGACGTCGGTTATAACCGATGTCGTAGTCGGTTATAACGTTATAGTCAAAAGGAATAACGGCTGAACTCGCGGATTGCCGGATTTTCCGGATTGCGAGTTCTGTCGCGCTGAAAGTCCGATTTCGAATTCGAGTTTTATGTTAAGTATTATTTATTTCAGTATTAATCCAAACTTAAGCGTGTAGCGGAGTGGTGTATTGGTTGCTTGTTGAACCGACTGACACGGGTTCGAAACGTATTATCTTATTTTTTATGATTTATTAATTATGTTTTAAAATTCTAACAATGTTTATTAATTATGTATCGTTTAAAATTAAAATAACCAATATATATGCGACGAAAATTATGACTGACTATTCGGTTAATAAACGAAGCGGGTTTTGGAAACCCGTTTTTTGACGGATGTTACAGTAATAAATACGAAACAAATAAACATCATGAGTTTGCATGTAACCACATAAACAATTAAAATCTAATCAACTATAGTATAGGCTCTAAGGGTCTAATAACCTATCCTATATCCCTATAGTTAAAAGCTCTGATACCAATCTGTCACACCCTGACCCGCAGCGGAAATGGTAGTCGGGGCATGATTGGGTTTTCATCAAAGCTCATGACATTTACTATGAAGTTTCATATTTATTATTTCCTTTTAAAGGAGAACATTACAATCAACATACAAGTACAGCATGTTCTATACATTTATCAAGACTTCATTATTTTTCTTCTAAGGCAATTTCCTATGTGTTCCTTGCTTCAACCTGTCCACCTGTATCATGTGTAAAAATAGGGTTTTGGGTCAACAAAAGGTTGGCGAGTGAATCCTATGAAAACATTTGAACGTGCTTATTGTATTGATTATAAAAGGTGCATAACCACATATGAGTAAACGTAAATATAAATTTAATTATAATACACATAATATTAATTAATGCACACGCACACACCAAATGATAAACAATGAGATCAAGGCTCAATCAAACGGAGCCGATCTAATGAGGCACATGATGCTCAACTCGTCTCCAACGAGGAACTGATGGGCATAATAAATGATTTGCACGCAACTTGACAAAAATATAAACACACATCACAACCAACAACATAATCACATAATCTCAAAATGCACAAGCACACACCAAATGATGAACAATGAGGCACCTGATGCTCAACCCGTCTCCAACGAGGAACTGATGGGCCTAATGAATGATTTGCACGCAACTTGACAAAATGTAAACACGCATCACAACAAACAATATTTACATCTCGAGTTTAGATCATATAATGGTAATAGCACGAGTTTGAATAAATGTAATAATTATAGCGACACATGATACACCACAAAACATAAATAAAAAGGGGAATTTGTAAGGATTCACTCACAGTGGGTGCGTTCCTTGATGACGATGAATGCATACGAATATTATGATTCAACCGACGAGGGAAAAACTAACCTAAATAATAATGAAATGATTTGGTAAATAAATAAACTTTTATTTGAGATTAATATTTTTAATTAGTGCTCTTAATGGGATTGTTAGATTTATTTTTGCAAATTTAAGGAAATTTTCTAACTTTAATAATCTTATTTTTAAGTATTTTTAAATAATTTTCTAATTAAATAAATAAATAAAAAGGTTGACTTTTTGACCGTTGATCGTTGACCGTTGCCGTTGACCGGTCGGACTGTGTTTATTCTATGCGCTGAGTGAGGTTCGAACTCGTGACCTCTCGTATACGTGCACGCAGCTCTACCAACTGAGCTACGTGTCTAACCCGAAATATTTCTGATTTTAATTATATTTATATACTATTTAGATTATTCAGAATTTTATTTAATTAAAAAGGTTTCTAAACCAATCGAACCGGCATGCCTGATAACACTCGAACCCGTGACCATTGCTTTGATTTGCACCCAGCCCAACCAACTGGGCTGGGTGACTAACCCATTTAAATTAAGATTTATATTATACTTATGTACTATCTGAAAGGTGTTGTGTAAAACTTAAAAGAAAAGAAAAAAATGTTTTGTTATTGCGGGAAACGGATACGTACATGAATCGAACTCGAGGCTTGAACATTGTATTTGCACACAGTCCACTGCTGGACTGTGTGTCTAACCCGTTTAGTTTTCTGATTTTAATTATATTAATACTTATTAGCGACTTCATCTTCTTCGTATAAACTACCCAGAACCCGATCCCCACTGCTAACTAAGTTATGCCTTTTTTGGTTAACTGTGTTAGAATATTAATATAGTAATAGCATAACAGAGGAAGATTTAAGGAAGTTTTACCGAATTGAAGAAGATTCCTATCTCCGATCGAAATTCCGACGGTGAACGGATTTTCCGGCGGTATGAACTGTTTTAACAATTTTGATTATGGATTTGAATAATTAAAGTATAAATTAAAAGATAGCAGGAAGAGTTTAGATGATTATACCGTCTGATGAACGGACGCGGTTTTTCTGATCAAGGATTTCCGGTGATGTTCCGGCGAAATTGGAAATCTCCGGCGACGAGCTTCTGAGGAATTTCAACTACGAAAAAGTGTGCGGTTCTGAGCGAAAGGATTTCCGGAAGGTTGAGGGGGTATTTATAGGGTAGAACTGGATGAATTTTGTCCGAGTTTGAGTCTTGGTTCATGGTCAAAATTTCTCCGGCGGTTATGACCGCAATTGACTGTTAGACGTCGGTTATAACCGATGTCGAAGTCGGTTATAGTGTTTAAGTCAAAAGGAAAATGGCTAAACTCGCGGATTGCCGGATTTTCCGGTGATCGCGAGTTCTGAGTGCGCGGTGAACTCTGGTTTGAATTCGGGTTTACTTTAAGTATTATTTATTTCAGTATGGTCACAAAGGAAAACGTGTGGCGGAGTGGTGTATTGTGTGTTTGTGTTTGTGTTTGTGGTTGACCCGGGTTCGAAACCCGGCGTCTCCATATATTTTTTAATTCACGATTTTTTTGGTATTTAATAATTTTGGTTTAAAATTCATATATACATATTAATTATGTATTGTTTAAAATTTGTCCGAGCAATAAATATGCAACGAAAAATTATAACTGAGTATTTGATTTATAAACGAAGCGGGTTTGGAAAACCCGTTTTTCGACGAATGTTACAGTTGTTCCCTTGAGATACCTACAATTCTTAAGACTGCTTCCATGTGAGTCTCTTGGGGTTGATGCATAAATTGACTGACTACTCCCACAACATATGCTATATCGGGTCGAGTGTGTGGTAGGTAAATTAGTTTTCCTACTATTCGTTGGTATCTCCCTTTGTCAGTTAGACTTGCATTTTCTTCCATGTACAACTTTTGATTTGCAATCATTGGAGTGTCTGCTGGTTTGCAATCAATCATGCCAGTTTCTGCTAATAGATCAAGAACATACTTCCTCTGACACAAGAAGATCCCATGTTTTGATCTCAGAACTTCAATTCCAAGGAAGTATCTGAGTCTCCCTAGATCTTTCATCCCAAATTATGTGAACAAGATTTTCTTTAGTTTGGATATTCTTCTTTGTCATCCCCTGTAATAATCATATCATCAACATAGATTATTAAACAGGTTGTAAGATTTCCTCTTGTTTTGAGAAACAATGTATGATCTGAGTTACTCTGTGTGAACCCATAGTTTTTCATGGCTAGAGCGAATTTCCCGAACCATGCTCTAGGGGATTGTTTCAAACCATAGAGTGATTTCTTTAGGAGACACACTTCTCTTTTCCCAAAATTGTCAGTAAATCCATGTGGAGCCTCCATATAGACTTCCTCTTTTAGTTCTCCATGTAAGAAGGCATTCTTCACATCAAACTGGTGTAGGGGCCATTCTTTATTTGCTGCTACAGAACAGAGAACTCTAATTGTATTAATTTTTACAACTGGGGAAAAAGTTTCAGAGTAATCAATTCCATATGTTTGTGTATAGCCCTTAGCCACCAGTCTTGCTTTGTATCTTTCGATTGTACCATCGGGCTTATATTTAATTGTAAAAACCCACCGACACCTGACAATTTTTTTTCTAGGTGGCAAGACACGTTTTTCCCATGTGTTGTTTTTTTTCTGAGAACTTCCATTTCTTCCTCTATTGCATTCCTCCATTGTCTTGACTTTAAGGCTTGTTCTGTATTAGTAGGGATCTCATCAGAGTACATAGAAATAGCAAAAGCCTTGGCTTCCTCAGATAGGTTCCCTTGTTCTATGTTAGCCATTGGATATCTACTTCCTATGGACTCCTTTTCAGCGGAATATCTTTTTGGTGGTACTCCCCGATTTGCTCTAGGCGGCAGTACATATCTCTCTGATGTTTCTTCTTGTGTGTGGGAGTTTTCTTGTTCTAGCACATGTTCATAATGTCTCTGACTGGGTGAGTATCTTCTTGGTGACATATATCTCATGTTTCTGTACATTCTTACCTTCCCTTAATGTATTAGTTTCAATGGGATTAGGTATAGTAGTAGGATGAGTATTACTTACCTCGGGTATCAGGTTGGGAGCAGTTTGGGTGACACTGACGTTTGGATCTTCGGGTTGTGTGGAGAGACGAGACTCATTTGGGCTATCGTGGCTCATCCCTTCTCCATATCTCAACCAACTCCGTGTGTCAAGACATTCCCTCTCCCCCTGACTACTGTGTTGGGAGGCATAACAGTACTCAGTTTCAAGAAAATCATAGTTCATAGTTGTGAACATGATACGGGTTTTTGGGTTATAACACCTGTATCCTTTTTGAGTTATTCCATATTCAACAAATACACATTTTTCAGCACAAGGGTCGATTTTAGTTCGGTGTGATTGGGGTATGTGAACAAAGACGGTGCACCCAAAAATTCGTGGTTTAAGGGTAAGAACGGATGGAGGGTTGGTGTATTCTGTAAGGACTTGCAATGGAGTTTTTGATTTCAGAATTTGAGTGGGAAGTCGGTTAATGAGATACGCAGCTGTTACAAGAGCTTCTGGCCAAAAAAACTTTGGAACTCGTGATTCTATTAGAAGGGCCCGGGTTATTTCTAATAGGATACGATTTTTTCGTTCTGCGACACCATTTTGTTCTGGAGTGTGAAGACAGGTGGTTTGATGGATTATCCCTTTGTTTTGGAAAAAATATTTCATCTCGGAGTTAACAAATTCTCCTCCGTTGTCGGATCTAAAGATTTGATTTTTTTTTTAAATTGAATTTGGACCATGGTGTAGAAAATGATAAATTTATCAAGAACTTCAGATTTGTTTTTTAATAAATACACCCAGGTCATTCGTGTGCAATCATCCACAAATTTAACAAAAAACGAAAGTTCTGACCCCAATAATTGGAGTAGGACCCCACACATCTTAGTGAATTAATGAAAAAGGTGAGTCAACCCTTGTATTACTAGGTTTAAATGTTTTACGATGACTTTTGGCTAACACACAAGTTTCGCAATGTGATTTGCAATTGGAAGGAAATAACTTAGGAAATAAAACATGCAAATAACCAGTAGATGGATGCCCCAGTCTTCTATGCCATAGCCATGCTTCTCGTTCTATCGTTCCATGAGAAAGCATTACTGCACCATTTTGAGTCACCTCATCCACATAATACAACCCTTGCCTTTCAGTGCCACGCCCAATGATCGCTCCCCTCCTGATATCCTGTAAGATACAAAAGGTAGGTTGCATAAGAACTGAGCAATTTAACTTCTTTGTTACATGGCTTATTGACAGGAGTTTGTGTGATATGGCAGGTACATAAAGACAGTTTGAAAGCTTAAGTATTGGTGAAATTTCAATAGTTCCCCCATTTTCGACAATCATCTTCTCTCCTTTTGCTATGTGTATATATGACTTTGTCGGCTTAGTTGGTTTGGCAAAATCTGATAGATCATAAGTCATGGTATCTGTTGCTCCACAATCAAATATCCATGACAATTCCCGTCTCATACTATAATTTTGAGCCATATTGCCACACCACTAATTATGGATCCCTTTTTGCAATATTCAAAACACTCATTTATAAAGTGAATAAAAGATGTGTTTTTTAATATTTCAGAATCTATGGGGGGCGTTTTGTAAATATTGCACAAATAAGATGGGGGTTTCGAGACATAGGGTCTCTCACCCCCTGTACCTATACTCATTGAAAAGAAGTCATCTCCTTCCTCACAAACAGTTGCTGCCGCTGCCATTCCCCCAAATCCGGTAGGATTTTTCCGGTCACTAACTCTTTCAGCGTTCTCTTTGGAGCTCACGGTAACCGACGCTTTACCTTTTTCCAGTCCAGAATTGTTGGTGCCTTTTTTGTTGCCATCTGCCCACCAATCAGGGTAGCCGACGAGACAGAAACACTGCTCTTTGGTGTGTTTTGTCATACCGTAGTGGTCACACTTCAGGTGTGTTTTATCTTCCTTACCCGAAGGACCGACTTTCTTCCCTTCAAACCGACGATGTCCCTTTGTTGCGAGCCCCAACCCTTCTGTTTCGGTGGCAATTAAACCGGCTGCTATGCCTTGTGAATCGTTGTTAGTTGTTCCCAGAATTTTCTCGTAAGCAGCTTCTTTACGAACCGTGGCGTAGGCCGCCTCTGCAGAAGGTAAAGGTTCCAACCGGAGTATTTCCCATCTAATTGGTTCACATCTCCGGTCAAGGGCATTTAGAAACTGAAAGAGTTTTTGTTCGGGCCTAATTCTCGAGTATGTCTTGATGTCTTCTGGACACTTCATGGGATTTGCGTCAATTCTGTCAATCTCTCACCATACCCCCTGTAACGCGATCCAGAAATCTTCAAGAGGGCTGTCTTTTTGTTTGATATCGTTTGCCTTGACATGAAAGTTGAAGGTTTGTAACTTGTCTCTTCCGCTACTGTAGGTAACCACGAGGGCATCCCATAACGTTTTCGTAGTGGGGTACTCGGTTTCATGCGAGAACGGGTTCGATATTTTGAATGAGCCAAGAAAAAACAATTAAATCTTCTTGTTCCCGCTTTTCATAATCTTCACTTGTTTGATCGGGAGGATTCGAGGTCAGATGTGATAACAAGGATTTGGATCTTCCGCCTGTGGCGACTCGTATCATCCGGGTCCATAGTGGGTAGTTTTGATTATTGAGTTTGAGGTTGATTTGGAGATTATCAGAAAGTTTTGGGTTTTGAGGCTGTTGATTGAAGTTGTTCTTCAACAGATTCTCAATTTGTAATGACAAATCGGAACCCAAGTTGCTGTCTCCAGACATGGTAGCTCAGATGAGGATTTATTGATTTGAGGAGGTTGAAAAAATCAAACGGTATATGATGAGCATGAGCACACCTGCTCTGATACCATGATTTCGAGAGGTTTTTTATTATATTTGTTGTCTTTGATACAATGAGAAAACAACCATAATATATAGAGAATTACAATGAACTAAATATAGAAAAACTATTATCAATGACTGTCAATTTGTGAAGAAAGGAAACCAGATATTTGTTTTTCTAAATAACCGGGAAGTGATACAATTGTCCACCAATCTCGCTGATCCCAATATATATTCAATCTTTTATTTTTAACACAACACTCTCTCTCCGCCACCCTCACTCATTTCTACCCACTCGTCGCCCGTTTCACCACTCTAAAACAAGAAAACCCACCTTTATATGTCATCTACTTAGATCCCGAGAACACCCCCGGCGTCAAGTTTATTTACGCGACTGTGGATGCCACAGTATCGGACGTACTTAACCCACCTGATGAACCTTCACTTGTTCATTCGTTTTTTGATCTTAATGAAACCATTGCTCATGATGGTCACACGCTGCCGGTGTTATCCATTCAGGTGACCGAGCTTGTGGATGGAATATTCATTGGTGGTTCCGTCAACCACATGGTCACCGACGGAACCTCTTTCTAGCATTTCATGACTGCTTGGAGTGAAATATTCAGATCAGGAGGCCCAAATTCTCGTCCTCCGATACTCAAACGATGGGTTCTCCACGGATCTAATCCTATCATCAGTATCCCCTATACCCACCGCGATCAATTTATTGAACGATTATAAATTCCACAGTTTAAACGGCGATTCTTCTATTTCTCAACAACCGTAGTCTCCAAACTCAAAGCCAAAGCCAATTCCGAATGCAATATGCATAAGATTCCAAGTTTACAAGCTGTGGTAGCACTTTTATGGAGGTGCATCACCCGTGCACGATGTCTACCACACGACAGTGAAACCAGTTGTTCATTAATGGTCTCTACCCGGCGTAGGTTAAACCCCCTATTGTCTGATGATTATTTTGGTAGTCCAGTTCAAACTGTTAGAGTAAAAGCAGTTGTGGGGGATTTGATGGATCATGGTTTCGGTTGGGCGGCCTTCCGGCTGCATGAAGGGGTGATAAACTACAATGATAAAACAATTATGGAAAGCGTTGAGTCATGGATTAGAAGCCGAGTGATACTTAAATTGGGCAAGATTCGTGTTCTAAATGGTGTGTGTGTTGGGAGCTCGCCTAGATTCAACATGTACGGGTGTGAATTTGGGTTGGGGAAAGCGATAGCGGCACGAAGTGGGTGCATGGCTAAAGGCGACAGGGAGATAACCATGTTTCCAGGACGAGAGGGTGGCGCGAGGATGGACGTGGAAGTTTGTCTTTTGCCAGAATATATGAAGAATATAGAATCTGACGAGGAGTTGATGAATACTCTAATTATAAACTAAGAGATGAAAGTGTCCAAAGTTTGTTTCGTGCATGCATGAATTTTTATCCAAAACATTCATTTTTCTTACTTGATGTTTTGTATCATGGATCGACTAAACATTGGGTTAAAAACAATTAGTGGAAGAAAAAATAAGAAACCTGATTATTTGTAACCTAAACAATGTTTTCGCATCGGACCAAACTGGTCTAATTAGACTGTTACATGCTGGTGGCCCGGTTATTTGAGAACCAATTTCAAATTCAGGGCCAGTTAAGGTGATTCTTGGATGATCTGGTTGTTAGGTGTCAGAGGCACAATGGAACCAAAACACACAACAACACACACACGATTATCACGTGATAAACAAAAAACAATAACCACGACACAAGATTTTACGTGGTTCGGTCCAGTGGAGAAACTATATCCACGGGCTGCAACTGGGGTTTTCTGATTAATCACAGGACCAAGACTACAATTACATGACATAGGATACATACATACATACATACATACATACATATATAGGGTGGGGTTCGGCTATGAAGTCCATTTTTCTTACAAAAGTCATAAAACACACTTGAAACCACAAATAACAGAGTAAAGATTACTAAAACACAATATCCAAACCCTAATAGTCCATAAAAACTTTAAACACTATTGTAGAACTATGAATATAAAACACAACATGATGATAAACATAAAACACACTAATTAAATTCTTATTATCCAAAATACAACGCAAAACTTACAAATATTGCGTTTTAGTAATTTTCACTTTGTAATTTGTGGGTTTTGAGTGTGTATTATGGTTGACATTATGGTGTTCTATGATTTTTTACACTTTGTAAGAAAAATAGACTTTGTAGCCAACTCCCACCATATATATATATATATATAATAACAAGATTAGGGTGACACAATTTAGGAACCGTTGAAGTATATCTATATATTCAATTTAATATCAAACCTATTAATCATATAAAATATTTTCTAATTTGGGATACGTATTGTTTACTTGAATAAAGGCTCATTGGGCTATGCTGGGCTAATATGATAAATTCGCTATTGAGACTGATTTGGATTATAAGACCAGCTGGGCTAGAGCAATTGGGATTGACGGGTTGGATCATAAGAGTTTCTTTGCAGTTGATGTTCCGGGTTTTCGGATGCGGATCTATATAATACTTCTAAAGTCTCATTTTGTAAAAGTTAGTCGAGATTCTTTTCTTTCAAATGCTCCTGGACATTCTTTCTAGATCTAGGGTTTGTTCGAAGTATTGTTTGTTGTTTCGAGTGAAAATCGGTTAGATTGTTAGTTAGAGCGTATGCAGATTATTATGTAGATGATCTGTTAGCGTTTGAGCGTTGTAATTCTTGATTTGTTCTACATATTTGTTGAGAAGTTGGTATCAGAGCCCGGTTGAACTTTGGACACTCTAATTTAGGGTTTTATTTAGTCGTTCTAGTGTTTCCTGAGAATCGATCAATAGTTTTACAAGGTTTTGGAGTTATATGTCAATGCTCTTGTAGTCTTTGTGATTGTGTCTTTGATTTTGGGTTTTACGATTTCAAACCCCAGATATTGGTTCAAGTTTTGGTGTCCGCTGGAGATCGTATATTGTAGTTTCTCTAGTTGAAGGCTACAATGTGATCCAGTTATTTTTCTTTTTGTCTCCAAAAGCATTTTAAGTCCTCTAAAATCATTGTTCGATTTGGGTTTGCGATCCTAAAACCCTAGATTTTGGTGAAATATGGTGATTGACGTTTTTTATGAACGATTTTTTGTTGTTTAGATCTAATGTTGAAACAAGTTTTAGCGTTTTTGCTACAATCAAACTCGATAGGATTTGTTGGTTAGTGGTTGAGGTTGATTCATTGAGATATAAATATGAGGATTCTTGAAGTCATCAAAATTTTTCGGATCTAGTAGTGGTTGTTGTGTCTACATCAGATCAGAACGTTTTTGTTGCTGTTAATTTAGATCTTTTACTACTACAGTTTGTATTGTAGTGATTAAGTCAGTTCTGAATGTTCTTGCTGTTATGAAAACATTCAGATTTGTCTCTTGTCGTTATCAAAACATTCAGATTTGGCTCTTGTCATTATCAAAACATTCAAATTTGTCTATAGTTTTGTTATCGACAAAGGTCATTCAAACCTTTAGTCAATCCGATTTGGTCTTGGTGAACCTTCTGCTACTTATTCTAGTTGTGGATCTTTCTACAATGTGGTTGGTTTTCTCTGGTGGTACAACAAATTGGAAGTCACGAGGTGAGATTTGGCCGTTGTGGTAGGATGAGTCTTGAACACATAAGTGAAGGTTGTGGTTCCTTATTAGTTGAAAAGAAAATATACCCTAATTAGGGTGCCCCCAAGGTGAGATCGTTCCATCTATCTATTTTATTTTCCATCACACGTTTATTTCTGTTATCTAGGCGTATCTTGGTTGGGTTAGGGGGACCGACTTTGTTCACAGGGAGAGCCATACCCTGTGGTTGTGTGCATTATCTCTATGCATTAGATATTGTTTAAAGGTGTTTTGAGTATTATGGTTCTGGTACTTTATCTGAGAATTTTTTTTATCAGTAAACGTGTTTTTTGGTGTCTTCATTTCTTGAGCAAGTAATATATTTTGGAATTCTAGGGCTTAGAATTTGGGAGAATTTGTGTTTATTGTTTGATTGATTTGTAATTTGTTAAACTTAGCGATCTTATTCTTTGGTTGCTAACTTTAATTGAATTATATTGCACTTCAAAATCCTTGATTAATTCTTGAAGGAGAAGATTCTGCTAAAAGTCTATGATAATTATTTGATAAAGTGACAAGTAATCTCTATGTGAACATTAATACTCACTACACTTTCCAGAGTTATCTTAGTTCAGGCATATTTTCACAATAGCACGTGCTGTTAAAACTATGATTAATATTCTAGTTCTTGTAATTTTATTTAAAAATAAGTTATATTACATTTCCATGTAAAGATTGTTGTTTACCGGTTGTCAGTTATTCCAAAAATGTTATGTAAAAGTTGTTTTCTTAAAAGGAATAAAAAATAAATGTGTGATGTTTGGGTCTCATTCTTGGTCAAACTTTTACAAATTCATTTCTTGATATTTCTAAACGTGTCTCATTCTTTGTTCATTCACATCCACATTACCGATGCACATATTTCTTTGTGTCTTGTCCATATCGTCCGGGTTAGGTTCTGATAGTTTTGTTTTGTTATTGTATGTGTTAATAAAAATGTTTATATTTGTGTGTTTGTTCTATTTCATCTTGATCTTGATGATGGTTTTTTTGTATGACTAAGGTTTATACGTTAATGTTTGTGTCTTCATTTTTTGTGATATGTTTACAAGAATAGTTAATTGGAATTAAAAAGAAGACATTGGTTTGTTGTTTTAATCTATAGTACCAAAATCAAAACAAAATTCTAGATGTTTTGACAAACTAATTTTTAGAAGAAATTGGTTTGCACTTGCTGACACTTTTTTATGTTTAAATGTTCTTTAAACCCGTTAATTGTGTTTCTAATTGATATGTTTATGAGAGTGAATGAGTATGTTTCTTT
The DNA here is from genome assembly GCA_947069175.1 of Scalesia atractyloides. NCBI lineage: Eukaryota > Viridiplantae > Streptophyta > Magnoliopsida > Asterales > Asteraceae > Scalesia > Scalesia atractyloides. Next base: position 78,901,332 of record CAMTDV010000005.1, on the reverse strand, counting down.
TATTATTAATAGGTGACTGATAATGTGGTTGTAGTTTTTGTTGTTTTTTTTATGACAGCTTACTTATGTTTATGAGCATGTTTTTAGTTGTTTAACTAGGTTACAAACCTGGTTTGTTGGTTTAGTGACACAAGTTTACTTCGGTTAAGATTGGGGCGGGGGGTTATGAAAACCATCAATCTTGTCTTTGTCTAATATGTTTCATCGCTTAGGAGAAGTAGTTCTTGCTTGTTTGGATTGTTTGTTGGTTGACCAATTGTGTGCGTTCTTAGTTGTGTTGTTTTAGAGGTAATATGTTCATGTTTCTGCATGCCATATGTCTTATATCCAAACTTTTACTAAAATCTAAGTCTTGTGTCTACTAAATTAAAAACCAATGTTTTGTATCCTTTAAATTTGTTCATAATCTGTCGTAACTATATATCATGATTATTGAGATATTTGGAATGTTTCTATAGTCTTGATTCATTTTAATTGTCACGTTGCCATGATTCCAAGTTTTGATATCTGGTTGGTTGGACTGTGTGTCACGTATTATAACCAGATGTATCTTCAAAATCACTCTTGTTTTCTTGTGTGAGATTTATTCTAGATGTTTAGAATTATGTTATTCATCATAAGTGTTGTGTTTGATCCTCGTGTTTTATTTACTTGATTAAAGGATCTTTTATTCCTCGTTCAAAGAGTGTTTGACCGAAAGGTGGTTCTTTTATTATTGAACCAATGTGGTTCGATGTATTTGTCAATATTGTTTCTTGAATGTTATTGTAGTCTGGAACATATCTCTCGTGTAAGAGATATTTTATGGTCTTAGAATCATGTGATTTTGTTGACTGAGAGAATTTTTTTAGCTGTAATTATTGTCTGATGTAGAATTGTGTAATTCTTGATTTTTTCAGACTTGGTTTTGAATCGTATTGTTCATGTTTATGTGGTTTAGATGTTGTGAACTTGTAAAAGTTTTTTTTCTGATTCAAATTAGTCTTTAGGTCTTTACAAGTTTGTTCTTAATGTGTTCCATAAAGTTGTAAAAGTTTTGATTAAGTCAAATTAGTCTTCAAGTTCTTCACAAGTATTGTCCTTTAGACATTGTTCTGAATCTTATAGGCATTTGACTTTATATGTTATCAGATGCGTGCGTGTCTGATTCTGTTGTGCAATCATATGATTCAAACTTGTTTGGGTATATTGTATGATTGTTCTTGTCTGTGATGCTTACAAAAACTTTGGTGTGTTTTATGGCATTTTTGTGTATTCGTGTCAACAGTGAATCTAAAGTTCGTTGCTATATTCTATGGTGATCATAGCTAGTTATGATGTGCCTTTGTGGCAATATTCAAGTTTACTCTTGTTCTTGGGGAATATTTTCTCTCCAGGTTTTCATCTCGATAGCTTTGTTGGTACGCGTTTATATCTAGGGTTCTTGATACAGATCATTATGTTGATAATTTTATTTGTGAGCTATAGTGTTTTAGAGAGTTATTCATTTTTATTCAAGAGTTGATTACTTAAAGATATTGTTTTGAATCATTTTGTGTTATTGAGAAATTAGAACAAGTTTGTGTTAATCGAGTTTTGTACCATTTTGTATTTAGCGAGATGTTGATTAAAATCTTCTCTCAAACATTTTTCGTGTTGACGTATTATTTTCTTGAAAGTTGTGTTGGAAGCTTTATAACACAATTCTTAAGTGTTATATATCCAAAAAATCTTGAATGGTTTATTGGAAAGAACTATAATGTTTATTCCCTAAATGAGCTCAACTACTCTAATTGCTGACAAAAAAAGGAAAGTTTAATAGAGGCATAAATGTAGTTCTTTCTAGAAGTTTGCATACTATTAGCAAAGTTTTGACACACACACATATATATATATATATATATATATATATCCTACATAGGAGATTGAAGAAACACTGACCTGAATGGTTAAGCTCCAATTGATATTCTCACTCTTAACGATCCGAATCGCCAACTGCAAAACAGAACACCGTTAGGCCTCGCACAGGAATGGGGTTATTCCTGTAACCTCCCTCCGGCGTGAGAATAAGTCTCAGTATTTGGGAGTAATAGAAAGTATGAAGAGAGATGAGGAAGTATGTATTCATACCTTTGATGTTTATCTCTATTTATAGTTTATGATTAGGGTTTCCCTTAAGTTAGGAGATAATCCGAAAAGTTAGGGATTCAGTTACTTAGTTTATCCATGCATAATGGAACATTCTAGAATAAACGTGAGTGTAATTAATTATTTATAATAAAATAATAGGTAATGACTGGGCCGGGTCGTCCAGTCCGGGTCATTCCTCGTCAGTGATCAAGATCAAGGGACCCCTCCTCGAGTTGTGAGAATTTAGGGGCTCTTTGGCAACTTCTTAACGGTTAAGTGTTGAACCAATAAGAAGTCGGAACCATTAAGTGTCGAACCAGTAAGAGGTCTCAACCATTAAGAGTCAATATAATTCTTAACCATTCACAGGCAAATGTCTGACTAATTCAGATTAGAAGTCTTAACCATTCAGACTTTGTATAATATTTAATCATTCAGAGGAAAATGTCTGAGCCATTCAGACATATGCTCACGAAACAAATAGTCTGAACCATCAAGTGCTGAACCAGTAAGAGGTCTGAACCATTAAATGCCTCATTAAGAGGTAAACAAATATCCCCTTAGAGAACTCGTCTTCCCGTGCGAGTTTTGCCCCCATATTTTCACACCCCTAGATTAAAATGTTTAGAAGGACTGCCGTAAAAAAGGTTAAAAAGTGGTTTTTTTGGTCCCTTACAACTGCTATAAAAGTTGATGATGTAAGCATGATAACTTTTTACAACATTTATGGTCGCCGTAAATGAAAAAAAAAACTTGGATAAGTTGATTTTTTTAGGATTTTTGGTAAAAAAATTTTTGAAAAAACTTTTCGTAAGACCGAGTTCTCTAAGTTCTCACAAGTTGTATAAGTTTTCATTTTACCCTAACCCTATATGTGTGTGTGTGTGTGTGTTTGTTTACCTTACAATGGGTTCGACATGTTTGTGCTTTGAGTTGTTTTGATGAAGGTTGGTCAAAAGAAATTTGCAGGATGATTTGTGGTTAGAAGAAATGTTATGTGAAGTTCAATGAAGCTGGTGGAGATATGTTTTCAGTATTTAATTGATATTTTATGCTATTCTATACTATTACAAAAACAAGATGGGGAATAGTGCTAGGCAGCTGTCTGGCACTCCTCCATTGAACCAAACCGTTTATTAGTTTTTTTTTACACTTTTAAATTACGTTTTTTCCACAGTTTAAAATTATGTTTTTGCCACAAGATGGGGGAATAGTGCCAGACAGCTGCCTGACGCTCCCCCATTTAACCAAACCGTTTATTATTTTTTACACACTTTAAAATAAGTTTTTGTCCCCAGTTTAAAATTACGTTTGTGCCCCTGCTCAAAATAAAATTATGCTTTTCTCTCCAGCTCAAATTTACGATTTTGCCCTTGATTCAAAATTACGATTTCGCCCTCAGCTTAAAATTACGTTTTCGCCCCACTTCAAAGAAAAATATGTTTTTGCCCCCAGCTTAAAATTACGATTTTGCCTTCTCTTCAAAAATAGATTTTCCCCGTTTAAAAAATTATGATTTCGCCCGCAGTTCAAAATTACGTTTTTGCCCCTATTCAAAATAAAATTATTCTTCTGGCTCCAACTCAAAATTACAGTTTTGCCCTCGGTTCAAAATAAAATTACGCTTTTGCCTCCAGCCTAAAATTATGATTGTGCCTTTAGTTCAAATTTATATTACTGTGTTACCACAAGTTCAAAATTACGAATTGACCCCTGCGCAAATTTACAATTTTACATCTGGTTCCAATTTACAGTACTGCCATCACTTTAGCTTTTGGCAAATTACGATTTTACCCCAGTCAAAAAATAAAACTTTCCCTTTGTTAAAAATAACAGTATTTCCATTGTTTTAGTTTTTTAGCAAAAATATAAAACTGTTTTGTTTTAATTGGTTGACTCGATTTAGGGTGTGTTTGGCAAAACTAGCTGGAGGCTGGTGGCTGGAGGCTGAAGACTAGAAGGTGGTAGCTGTAGCTGGTAGCTGTAGCTTTTTAGAATATTTAGGTGTTTGACAGAGTAGCCGAAGCTTTTAAAAAATGTATAAAATGACCAAAATGGACATTAAAAAGTTGGTAAATTAAAAAGTTTATTATCTTTAGAGATTAAAATGGTCATTTTTTCCCCTAAAAGCTTGTAGCTCCTTCTAAACGCTACTAGTAGGAGCGTTTTAACCAAAAGTTTCAAGCTTCTAACCTAAAAGCTTTAAGCTCCTTCACCCAAACAAGGTTTTTTTTATTGATTATGAGCTTTTTGTTAAAAGATTAAAGCTAGAATTTTCTAAAAGCTCTTTGCCAAACATACCCTTAAATATTTTTCGTGTCAAAGAGCTGCCTAACACTCGCTTATTATTCGGCCATCGCCCCGCAACATAGGCGGGTCATCAGCTAGTTACCCTACAAAGTGTGTAGGGAAGTTCTCTTAGTTTGCTTTGTTATTGTTTTTTGTTTTTTTTTTTTTAAATTAAATAAAATTGGTATTTGGGGAGTTGAGAACCACCACGAGTTGCGGGAACCGCAAGAACTTTTTGATCCGTGGGGAGTTGGACCAACATTTTTTTACACAAACGCAGATGAAAATATTATATATAAAATTTACGCCAGGCATAAAAAAACTTGCATCAGTCAAAACTACCGACTCGACAATTTTTAATTTTTTTATAGATGTGTTTATAATATTTGCATCTACGTTTTTGCAAAAAGAAATTGACCCAACTAGCCCCGAATCAAAAAGTTCTCGGTTCTCGCAACTCGTGATGGTTCTCATTTGAACCGAATCCTATATATATATATATATATAATAACAAGATTAGGGTGACACAATTTAGAAACCAAAACCGGGCCCCTAAATAAACCGGCCCAAAGGCCACCACACATAACAATCTCCCACTTAAAGGCCTCGCAGTAAACCCTAGCCTGCCTGTCGTACCACAACCGATGGCGAATTCATCAGAGTGAGATGAAAACAAGATTGCTCGAGATTTCATAACATGCTAATGTGACAATATTTAAATAAACCATATTTCATTTTGTTCTAAATATAGATACATTTTTTTTGGAAATCAAAATATAAAAATGTTTGTCACTTAAACATAACGAGACAAATGAAAATACATAACAATAAAAATTAGGTGTCTTTCTAGTTCATCCTAAGTAGCTTTTTTGCATATCATCATCAATTTCTTGCAACATGTATTAAAATAAAATCAACACAAAGGTTGGTGAGTATACAAGTTTGATTACATAGTATACGTATAAAGGATTGTCTCAAATCCAACATGGCATTTGGTATACTTAGTTGAATTACATACTAGCATGCACAACTAAGTGTCAAACCAAAGATTCCACGAGGGTAATCTTGTCAACAAGTGAACAAGACCGTTTACGATTGAATACGTAACACATACCACAAATGGGTTGTGTGCTACTCCTATAGCGCTATATATGTTAAGGATGGCTAGCGAAGTTAATGACAAGTAGTTTGCATGTATGAATGATTGAATATCTAGCATGATTAGCCTATAATGGGGAAAAGGATGTTTGATGGATTGAGGAAATTCATAAGTTTAATTGTTTGCATGAGTGAATTTGTTTATGTTATACATGTCACAAACCGAACCATGGTGCCAACCAAATCATGGTTGAGTATTATGGAGTACAGTATACTTGAATCCCCTTTTTCGCTTTAATCACTTTTGGGGTATGACATGTATAACATAAACAAATTCACTTATGCAAAAATTAAACTTATGAATTTCCTCATATATATATATATATATATATATATATATATATATATTTAGTTACTTAGTGCAAATCATGTTTGGTTATTTAAGGATATATATATATATATTTAGTTACTTAGTGCAAATCATGTTTGGTTATTTAAGGAGTTAGGATTAATTCCATCCATTTAGCCCAATTATATGGAATCACCAAAGGACAAAATCGGTTGGTCACGAATAAGATTATAATGTACAAGTAACTAAGTTTGCTAAGTGGCCAAATGAGAAAAACCTGGGGGTATGCATACCCGACATGGTAAATGTTGGAGACGCGGTAGGGTGTGGCTCACTTTGATTTCTCGGAAACCACTTAGATGGATATCTAACTAATGAAATAAACAAGTGAAGTAGGTGGAATCATAGTTGGAATGCCAAGGCTTCCATTGTTCACACCTAACCAAAACACAGGTCTATCAACATTGAAAGTTGGAGACTTGGATGGTTTCAACACATCGTAGGTCAATTGAGACCTTTAGGGCAGCAAGTTAATTTTTGGAGGTTATGAACCTCAAAACTTCTGGAAATTTAGAATAACAATATCCCCACAACATGAGTTTAGTCGGGGACAAAGTATGGCTCAAGACTCCATGAGATAAAAAATGAATAATGGAAGTTTGTAAAGGTTTTATATAAAAACAAAAAAAATATAACCTACTTTGGACATCAATTATGGAGTTACACATCCTTGCTACACCATGGTGAACATTGGATAACAATCCTTGATATTATCAAGAGGTTTGAAGCAAGAATTCATGAAGAAGAGAAAGGAAATGTGAGTTGAAAGCTCACTTTTGAACTTGAACACAATGTATCCAAAACTTGCATTATTATAGTGTGGGAAAAGTGAAATTAAGGTGTGGGATGCTTGGTTATATTGTGGTTGATTAGGGTTAGTGTTTTAACGAAGGTTGAAGGTGATTGGAGGTGAAAGAAGGTGGAAAATGAGTTGGGGGAATCAAATTTATGCGGATTATTCCAAACATCCGGTTCAGAAAAACACTATAAAGTACCCAGTTGAAAAGCCATAAATCACCCAGTATAGAAAAACACCATGAAAAACCCAGTTGAAAACACTATAAAAACTCCAAATTCAGATTACACCATAAAAAACATAGTTTAAATTGCCATAAAAACACTCATTTAAGAAAAAGAAAACATAATGAAAAACCTTGTTGAAAACGTCATAAATAAACAAAGTTGAAAACGCTATAAAAAACCCTGTTCATTTAAGTATATCAATAGTATACTCGTTGGAAAGATAAAAAAAACACTGGATTTATGGTGTAACTTAAAAAAATCACATATAAAAAGTTACTAACGTTTAAATATTACGGGGGAAATGACATGTGATTAGCATGTGTACCTTTGTTTGGATCTTCCCATTTTACCACTCCTGGTAGTTCTAAGGTTCTCAATATTTACAAGAAAAAGCACCACATCAAACTCATCCACAACTCACAAAGATCTTGTGGCTGAGAGTAGTTCTCACCGGTTTTTACACTTTAGGGCGTTTTCTCCCTAAATTGTGAGAAAACTCATCTTAGTTGTCAAAGATTTTAGTGATTAGAAGATTGTAGGAAAATCATAATCTTCTAAGAACTTTGGTATTGATTATACCGTCCATAGCATTATAGAGTTCTTATTTATTGCCCAAGAAACCTACTGGCAGATCTAGAAAACGCAAACACATAATTTGGGAGCATGTATGAACTAAAAACTTTAATAGAAATCAGAAACACCAAAAGATGAAATGAGAGCTTAAAACTTTAATAGAAATCAGAAACACCAAAATTGAACAAATGAAGAGAGAATTAAACCTATGGGTATTTGAAGAAACGTAGACCTAACAGATCGGAATCTGGTTAGATCTAGGGTTTAGTTTCTGCATAAAATTGGTTAATCCTTCGTTTGGTTTGACTGTGGTGATCGCAACTACACCCTGACGATACCTACAAAAACAGAACGCCGTTAGCCTCGCCATGTGGAGAAGGGGGGATCTCTCCGTGACCACCCTCCTGCGTGAGAATAAGTATCGGTACTATGAAAATAGTTTAAATAAAGTAAGAGAGAGTGAATGTCTTCCCTGTACCTGATGTTACCTATTTATAACCATATTTAGGTGCTAAAAAGGAGAGATGAAAACTTAACGGAATCTTTGCCATCCCATTAAGTGTTGGTGTCACCGTTAGTGCACACGGATTGGTCCATCATCTAAGGCTCGGAAAATGCCACGTGTCATTGTGAGATCATTCTTCTTTCTCGAGGTGATCATGCCATCATCGTGATCTTTCCTGATTATCTAAGATGCTGCCATGTGGCATTAGGTTGTAACTGAAAGGTGCCCTTGCACGATTGGATATTAAATGCTTCTAGACGTTATACAGCTGTGGCCCTTTATGGACTGCTGCCATGTATACATTCTGTTACAACAGAAAAGTTCCTTTTGCCTCTGCACCATATCTTGTTAATAGAAATTCTTTGCTAAGGAAAAGTCTTTCAAGGTTAATTGTTTCCTTGCGCGAGCTGCGCAAGGTAGTTAAATGATCCTTTTCCTTCTTAGATGTTTGGCACAGAGAATTGTAAACCTCCTCTGTTGTGCTGTAGCCTGTGCAAGGTTTCTGGAAACCAACAATGACTCAGGGAATTCTCAAGGTTAACTATCTTCCTTACGCGAGCCAGCGCAAGGTAGCTAAATGACTTTTTCCTTTCTTTGATGTTTGGCGCAGAGTCTGCTTAATACTTTCTTTGGTATAAATGTCTGCGCAAGGCTTCTTTGGCAGGTAATAGTGGGTATGGTTCCCTTGCCTGGCGCAAGGTTTTTGGAACCATACCCCTCCAAGTCCCCCCAGTCCAGTGTTGCTCCTATGCGCAAGTAGCAAGTAGGTGGAGCACTGGACTAAAAAAATGTAGTGACTTGTTGTACTTCTTGGAAATGGTTTTGTTACGCTGAAGAGGAAAAATCTTGTGGCTTGAAATTGTTAGGATAAGGAGAAACTTTTTTGAATTTTGAAAAAGGTGTCCTTTTGTCAGGAGTTGGTGAAAGGCACATGGTGAAGTGACGTTTGATGTACTACCCAACAGCTGCCAACAATTATCAATTGTACAACATTAATTGCATGACGGCATTGTGTGGCTCACACGCGCGCGTGGGAACGGTTACTGTTCCCCATTCGCCCTGACATTTACCTAAGGTTTTGAAAAAGTGTAGAGGCCGTTACACGCTACCTCAAGCATTAATTGCGATCCCTTTATATATGTCTCGCCGATCCCCATTCTGTTGTTTAAGCCTTCAAACCTTCTTCTCTTTTCTTGTGTGATTTCTCACTTCTGCAATCAAAAAACCCTCAATATCGTACAGATCTGTGTTCATGGCTGAGGGTTCCTCACCCGTAGATCAAACAGAAATGTCGACGACATCGATGTTGCCAACGTTAAAATGGAGAAAAGAAGATTTTGATAGGATCGTCTCAAACTTCTTGTTTGCTCGATCTTGGGATGCTAGATATCCCGGGGAGACTGATACGGCAGCAAACGCTCCGGCCAGGTATATTACTTTATTTTACGATTATTTTGCCGAGGGCAATTTCCGACTGCCGGTTACCCATTTTAGCTCGAGATTCTTGACTTTTACAAGTTCCACATCTCCCAATTAAATCCCATGGGGATGGTGAGAATCAGACATTTTGAGTTTGTGTGCCGGTCGATGAATATTATTCCGACGGTTGAGAAGTTTAGGGTATTCTACCAACTACACCGTTCTCTAGGGTTTTACTCCTTTCAGCAACGCCCTCAAGCCAAACGCCTGTTGCTCGTGCCTCCTAAATCTTATCACGATTGGAAGCAAAAATATTTCTTTATTAAGGCGGCAGTGATTCCGATGACGATGACATTCCGGGTCGGTGAAGACATAAAGTTGGAGACTCTGGCCATCCCCAGTAAAGAGGTGTGGTACCAGGACATCAAGGATGTGCCCAACATTATTTTACCAGAAAGGGCCCTGATTGCTGATGGTATGAGCATATTATAGAAGAAGGAACGCCAGGAGAAACCCGTTTATACAGAAGATGTAGTTGGTATGGTACTGTATAACTTACTAGGATCATCCTCTATAAATGTATATTGATGACGTTTATTATTGTGTTTTGTAATAGTTGCGCCGTTATACCTGGTATCTTTCAAGAGAGATGAATGAAAGATGGCAGTGATGCCGATTGATAAGGATGAGGAGCCCTGGTTTGATCAAATTCTTGGAAACTTCGAACTTCCCAAGAAAGAAGACCTTGACACGCAGCCTTCCTCTACTATCGGTAAGTAGTATTTCTGGAAAGCCTGAGTTAGGATTGCAATATTACGATTAGATATTTGAGCCTATGTAATATTGCAATATAACTTATGGCGCAACGTTTGTCCTTTATCATTTGATTATGTAGCTGATTTGATAAACTTGGGCGTAGGCCCTGATTCGAAGAAGAAGAAGAAAAAACCAGCTGCTGCTGCCTCACTTCCCCCATGCTAGATGTATCAAAACCTAAGACATCTGCAGTTGTGAAGCCTGAAGGCAAGAAAGGTACGCGTCTTGTATCTGATTCTTGTTGTGAGTATGTGGTGGTGTCAGACTCATTAGAAGGTCTCGCGCCTGTAGGTTTGAGGAAACCAAAAACGGAACCTTTGGATACTTCCTCCATTCCTGCTTCCAACCTAGACGAACCTTTGGATATTCCTTCTAGCGCAGAGTTAGCATTGAAGCGCACCTCGAGGAAGAGGAAGAAGCTGAATCTGCTTCACCAACATCACCGCTGAAGAAAACTGCGCGTCCGCGCATCGGTAAAAAGAGCAATCTGGATGCTCTAGCAGAGAAATTTTCTCCTGGTAAGAATATTTAATTTGTCTTTTACATACCGAAAGTTCTGTTTTTCTAACTGTGTTTGTTTTTTGCAGAGAAAACAGTGTAGGTGGCGCAGGCCACATCATCCTCCATGTCGTCCCTGCGCAATCATGAAGATGTTGAGAAAGGAGCAGACGATGTGAACCCAAGCGCGACTGTCTCTGGTTCCGACCCGATCATGCCTGAAATTCCAGAAAAAACTGCTCCAGAAGAAGAGCATGAAAAACCACTTGTTGAAGATCCTGCTGGCGAGCAGGTAAAAGATACTGCCCCTAGTCATGTTGAGAAGCAACTTACTGAGGATCCACAGGTGCCTCCGCCTCATTTAGAAAAAGCCACCGATAAACAAGCGAAGAATTCTGGCTCATTTTTTGAAGATCAAGCTGAAGACTCTCCCATTCGTCCTGAGGAGACGCTTGGTGACTATTATTATCGCACCTATTCTGCCAAGAGAGCTTTTGCCATCCATGAGCCGGTGTGGAAACTCAAACAGTGCGATACCTTTTCCGACCTCCAAGCTTGCAGGGAATGGTAAAAAGCCATATATCCGCCGGCTGAGGTGAAGCGCCAAGAAGACCAGTCTCATGACCAAATCTATCAAGCTTATCTGCTAGAGACGGCGCAAGCCTCGTCTGTAACTCACCGAATTGTGCGTGAATGGCGTATCATGAACAAAGAATGGGACGAGTTTGAGTCCAAGAGATTCAAAGTTGGGATTGAGAGTGAGAAAGTGAGGAAGATGAGGGTGGATCTTGAGGCGGAGAGGTGCAAATTTGAGGATGCGAAGAAGACGAAAGAATGGTCTGCCCTTGGTTGGAAAAGGAAAGCCAAGGCGACAGCGGTGCAGCATACTGTAGATCGCAAACAATGGCTGGAAGCTTGCGAGCGCGATAATAATGAAAAGATCATGTTGTGCAATGTGTTAGTGCATTATGTCTATGTCTTATTCTTGGATCGAGTCTGTATAGTTTTGGTGTGATTAGACTAGATTTAGAAGGGTATTTATGTAAATAGAGTGCAAGCTCTCTTGGAATTGCAATGTAAGATCAAGTTCGGCCGAACTTGATCTAGTCAAGTTCACCCGAACTTGATCCATACCAAGAGAACTTGTGCCTCTATAAATAGAGGACTTGATCCCTTCATTTGTAGCTTTTGTGATTTTGGCACACTGACGGCGAAGCTCTGCCGGATCAGGATCTGAATGTATTTGGACAAATTGATCAATAAAACAACGTTTAAATAGTAAATCTTGTATATTTGGTAATCATGTCATATTGTTTCCGCCAATTATGGACATTAGATACTTTCTAGGTTCCCGAGCTTACGTGGAGACGGTCTAACAAGTGGTATCAGAGCCACGGTACCTAGATTGGTGAATCATAGCAAGATCTACTCTTATTCTACCTCTTTCTACCATTTTTTTCTTTATTTTTCAAAGAAACAATGAATTCACGGACAAAAGTTGCTAATTTTTGAGTATGTCATGTAAAATACACTTGTGGTAAACCCTTGAGAGTTTGGACATCAAATTCAAACGAATTGGTATCAAAAGTTCAAAAAACCATGTTTTACAAACTCACTCTGGCCGGACTTGAGATAAAGTTCGCCCGAACTTGACTAAAATTCATTGAATTTTGATCAAGTTCGCCTGAACTTGATAGATTTTCAAGGCTTTAACCACAAGTTCGCTCGAACTCATCTAAAATCCTTTAATTTTATCAAGTTCGCCCAAACTTGTATAAAATTTGTTGAAATTTTAGCATAAGTTCGCCCGAACTTAGCTAATTTCTTGAAAATCCTTCATAAGTTCGCCCGAACTTAATCAGGGAGAATAATTTTCAAAATCAAATCACAAGTTCGCCCGAACTTGTGTTAATCAATCTGATTTTTTTTTCACACTACAAGTTCGCCCGAACTTGTTAGTGATCTAATTGTTTTTTGGAGTTTATGAACTTGTGTTTTTCAGAAAAATTCGTAAATTTTCAAGATGGAAGATCTACACACTGCCTTCGTGATCGCAACAACGTCAAATGCTCAGATGGTGAACCAAGTAAACATCGACAATGAAATGGGCACGTCCGTTAAACCTCCGAAACTCATGAATATGGACGAATATGAAGGTTGGAAAGAGAAATTTTCAAACTAGGTTCAAGCAACATATTTCTACAGCTGGGTCGCCGTCCAGACTGGTTATACATGTCCTGTTGATGAGAACAGCAATGATATCGACATCAGCAAGTTCTCAACTCTACAGAAAGATGCATATGTTGCCGAGAAACGAATGATAAGTCTAATTCAACAATCAGTAAAAGAAGACATTCTCGTGCTGCTACCAGAAGCCAAGAATTCACAGGAATTATGGACATTCTTGCAAAGAAGTATCAGGGAAGTGCCGAGATGGTGAAAAGCAAGAAAGCATTGATCATGAAAGAATTTGATATTTTCACGATGTTAAAGGGTGAAACAATGAAACAGATGATCGAAAGGTTTTGCCATTTGAAAATGATTATGAAGAGACACGGGCTGGAGAAGAGAGAAGAAGAATATATCGATAAGTTGGCTGACGCGTTGCTTGAGGGAGAATGTACGACATATCTTATGGTCCTTAAAGAAAGTCATAGCTGGCAGTTCTTTAATCTGTTCACGTTTATCGACAAACTGGAGGGGCATGAGATGGAGCTATTGAAGATAGCTAAAACGAAGAATGCTAATGTGACTCAGGATGTAGGGCTGTACTACAAGTCTGGAACTCTAGATAATATTACTGTCCCAAAAATCCAAACCGCTTTCAGCGCGAATCTGAATTCTTCGAACCATTCGCCACAGAGTCAAAGCCAATCATATCCAACAATTGATCAAAGTCCACAAAGTTCTTCATTTTCAAGTACTGGATCAAATTCTTCATATCAGAATCAAACAAATTAGAATCAACAAACGAATTCTGATCCAAATGTGTACAAGTGCAACATTGCTGTCAATTTAAACAATGTTGTCTCTGAGCAAGTTGCAAAACAACACATGTCACTTCTCGCCGCAGTTCTTGAATCGTATGAAAGTTTGGTGGCAGGAAAAATTGGCAATCCTGAAATGACCGCCGAAGACCACGATCAAGTAGACGAAGAAGAGCTTGCACTGATGGACATTAAATGGTCTTTAGCATCGATCATTTGGAGGGTTAAAAAGTTTGTGGCACTTACTGGCAGGGATATCGGGAATTCAAGCAACAAATTAGGGTTCGACAAAACGAAAGTCACTTGCTTCAGATGCCGACAGAAAGGACACTTCAAGAGAGAATGCAAGATGCTGAAGCAACGGGCAATCAGAGTCCATTTGGAGCTGGCAACGAATACTACAAGAAGTTATTACAGTATAAGCCTTTCCCAAAGAAGACTCAAGTCGAAATCCAGGAGAAATCAAACAACAACAACAACAACACCGAGAATGCAATGGTCGCTTCAAATGAAGATGATGGTTTTGATTGGAATTCATATATTGGCAAAAAGATCGGTGTTGCTCTAATGGCCGAGATTGTGGAAGACACATCTGCTCAAGAAGCCATGGAGAGTGCATTACTAGAGGAATATATGCAGCAAGCTGAAATGGAGGAAATTTATCAGCATACAAAGATGCAGGGTATCCTTTCCCCTAACATTCCACTAGTTTTGCAGGTTGTTTCGGTGAAACGATGTCTTCAGAGAATGTTGCTAAGGGGAAACCCGAGATCGAAGAAGTGATCAATGTTAAAAAAGAAATGAACGAAGAAAACCTTACCGAGATCGCCAACAAGGCAATGATGGCGAATCTAACAAAGGTAGGTTCAGAAGAAAAGGTAAAGGTTATAGAAAAGGTGGTAGAAAAAGTTGTTGAGGTTGTAAAACCTTGTACGAAGTGTGCTAAACCGTGTGTTCAATGTGCTGAAAATCACAGATTATAGCCAAAATCAATGTGAATAATAATAATTTCAAATACGATTATTGCACCATGAAGGAGGCATATGACAAAATGAAAGATAATTACAGCAGGTTGGATAGAAATAGCATTGAACAAGATGATTCTATCAGAATGTTAAAAGCTACTTTAATGGAAAAACAAAAAGCTATTAACGTTTATATAAACACAATTGTTGGGGTAAAACAAGAACTTCAAGACATGACAATCGAAACCGAAAGGGTTCGACAGCTTCTTAAAAGCTATACCACGAATGCCTATGTCATTGATCACATTCTTCTGACAATCTAATCGGAAGAAAATGTTCAGAAAGCCAAAGGTAAGAAAAGTGGAGATTATACCAAAGTTCCACCACCCCTTTGCGAAAAATACTGTCGTAAAAAGGCTGAGGGGATGGATAAGGCGCTCAACATTGAACTTTTAACCGAAAAGAAAAATGAGTTGTCGGAGAACATTGATATAACTTAAACTAGTGATGATGGCGAAACTGTGGTTAAACAAGTTGTTGATAATGTCTTGAGTGAATCTGATGAAGGTAGCTATGAAAGCGCCACTTCGAGTTTGAATAATTCTGATTCATAATCTGAAGATGAGGATAAATCATCGGATAATGATCTAAGTGATTATCCTAATGTTGTCATGTACAAAGTTAAGGATTCTGATAGATTATACTTCGATGATAGCTTTCCGATTCGGAACGTGAAGGAAGATCAGCTTGATAAATTCTTCAAACTCGTTGAGGTTACATCAGATGATTTGGAAATCAAAGAAAAAAAGTTTTACTCTAAACCTAAAAGAAACACCTACCGAAGGAATGGTGGTGACTTTCCAAAACATCGGAGAGCGGGGTTGGATTTAGATGTTGAGAATGATCCGGTAAAGAAAATGTCACCATTTCATGAATACAAAGATAAAAACATGAAATTCATTTATGGGACGAGCACGGTTCATGAGGAGAGTTTGATTGGGAAGCAATCAAACGATGAGTTTAAGAAGCAGAAAGAACTTCGAGATAAGGCAAAAGCCGCAAGTGGTGTAAAACCCACTAGTGGACATTCACATGATGTTCGGACTTGCTTCAAGTGTAATGAAGTTGGCCATATTGTAAGCAAATGTCCGAAATCAAAGCCGGCCTATCTTCGAAGAAAAGAAAGTTCAGATGTTGTGAAACCAAAGCAACCAGAGTTTGTAAAACCTGTTATGATTTCGAAAAGAAATGAATCAAAATCTGAAGTTAAACCTAAAACTGAAAAGAAATTTGAAAACTCAATTTTTGAAAAAGGAGAAGCTTCCAGGGCAAATGAAACAAAGTTTTACATCAAGAAGGCAAAAATAAAATCACAAGCCTGGATTGCTAAGAGAAAGTCAACACCATCTGAGGTTATCAAGTCTGAGCTTGTTAAGATTGATAACAAGAAAGAATCAAAGTCTGAAACTAAATCTGAAATTGTCAAATCCTCAATTGGTAACAAATCTTCAAAAGGTAAAAAGAAAGTGAATTTTGAAAATGTAACTGACAGTGGAGGTTAAATGGAGATTATGAGGATGATTACCAAGCTTCTTATCCCAAACCCAAAACCAAGAAGGCTTGGGACACGCTGTTTAACTAAGTTTTAACATGTGCAGGGGCTCCAGAGATCCGTTCTTTCAAAGTGGATTCTGGATAGTGGAGCATCCAGACATATGACAGGGATGAAAGCTCTTTTGTTCGACATAAAAGCGATAAACGGTGGATATGTTGGTTTTTCCGGTAATCAAGGAGGGAGGATCGTTGCCGAAGGAAAACTTTCCAATGGTGTTGTATCATTTGATCGAGTGAACTACATTGCAGAGCTAGAAAACAATCTTCTGAGCATATCACAGATTTGTGAAAAAATGTCGACGGTACATTTCAATGACAAAGAGTGTATTATTCTGAAGCCGGGATTTAAGATTCCTGATAATTGAATCCTGATGCGCGCCCCTCGCGAGAAAGATTTATATGTCTTAGATATGGGCGTAGCTACCACATCATCAAAATCAGCACAATGTTTTGTGACGAAAGCTACTAAGAAGGATTCTATTCTTTGGCATCGAAAGATGAGGCACATTCATTTGCCAAAAAATGAATTTCTTGGTTCATAATGATCTGGTAGAAGGTGTAAATTTAAGAAGCTTCCACATGACGGACCATTGTTTAGAATGTAAACAGTGGAAGCAGATCAAAAAGTCACATCTGAAGAAAATTCTAAACTCAATCAAGTTGCCGCTTGAATGTCTTCACATGGATTTATTTGGTCCTGTAAACGTTCAAAGTATTTCAGGAGATTTATACTGCTTGGTCGTCACAGATGACTATTCTAGATATTCGTGGGTATTCTTTCAAGAATCCAAAATGAAACGTTTGAAAATTTGGTGATTCTTTTCAAGAAGCTTGAAAATCTTTATCATCTGCCTGTCAGACCCATTCGCAGTGACAACGGCACAGAGTTCAAGAATAATAAGATGAGAGAATTTTGCAATTCTAAAGGGATTTTACATTAATTCAGTGCACCGTATACTCCCACAAAAATGGTGTAGCTGAGAGGAAGAACAAAACTTTAATCGAAACAGCAAGAACCATGCTTGCAGACTCAAAACTTCTTGTCAGCTTCTAGAGTGAAGCGGTTGTTGCGGGTTGCTACACACTAAGCAGAGTCTTAACTGTCAAACCAAAAAAGACATGTTTTGAAATGATCAACCGACGGAAACCGAATTTGAACTTTTTAGAGCCATTTGGTGCGCCATGTACTGTAATTCATCAAGATGATAAATTCGGGGCCAAATCGCTTGAAGGATTCTTTGTCGGGTATGCGAGTCCGCTAAGAAGAGTATATGTTCCCTCATTAAGAAAGGTAATTGAAGCACAACACGTCGATTGCTTCCGGTATACAACTCTGATTCAGAGAAAAGGTGACGCGTGGTTGTTCAACTATCAAGATCTATGGAAGTCATTCGACTTGCCTGAAGAACCGTCTGACGAAGAACTCGCAGCGTTATATTATCTTCAATAGTCGGCAAATCAAGAACAGATCATTAGATCAATTGTGGTTAATCAACCCATGTTGGATACTTCATCTTCCGGAGCAGGTCCGAGTAATAGCGGTGTTCAAGTTGAAAATGTTTCTGAAACAGAAGAAACACCTGCTATAACTCCATCGAATGAATCTTCTGATCCAGAAAATGCTACAACAGTGCCAAGTATGCCTCAGAATCAGAATTCTGACTCTGATGAAGCACCAACATTTGATGTTGATGGTGAATCCTCATCGGATGAAGAAATTGAGCAGATATCCAACATGTTGAATCAATCTGCAAGCCCGAGCAATCAGAACGAAGCTTCATCTAGTGCTCCTAATGTTGAATTGAACGTTGATCTGAATATCTCAAATTAGCAAAGCTCAGTTGATGTTCTTAGCGAAGAAATGCCACGATCATATTCTTACCATCCTTTAACGAATATCATTGGTGAACTACAAACTGGTCTTCGTACAAGAAGCCAAATCAATAAAGCACTAAGTTGTTTCTACACCCGAGTTGCTCCTACTCAAGACTACTGCTACTACTCATGTTTCATTTCTTAAACAGAGCCAAAAACTGTAAATGAAGCTCTGGGTGACGAGAACTGGGTGATAGCAATGCAAGAGGAACTGTTACAGTTCGAGAAATTGGGAGTTTGGAGGCTTGTAGACTTACCACCAAAGCAGAAAGCTATAGATACGAAGTGGGTCTTCAAGTGTAAAAGGGATGATCAGGGAGTAGTTGTCAGAAAAAAAGCTCGGTTGGTTGTCAAAGGTTTCCATCAACAAGAGGGTATTGACTACACAGAAGTAAAATCCGCATTTTCCTTGCATTCGCAGCTTGGAAAGGTTTTAAGGTGTACCAGTTGGATGTAAAATCTGCATTTCTCTACGGTAACCTATGCGAACAAGTGTACGTCGGCCAACCACTGGGGTTCGTCAATCCGCTAAACAAGAATAAAGCTTATCTCCTAGACAAAGCCTTATACGGATTACACCAAGCCCCGAGAACTTGGTACGAGACGGTATCACACAACTTGTTGGAAACGGCTTCACAAGAGGCACAGTGGATAGTGCATTGTTTACCAGAGAAGTCGGAAATCATCTAATCATTGTACAAATCTATGTGGATGATATCATTTTTGGTTCAACGGATGATAGTCTTTGCAAAGAGTTCGAAAAGATTATGAAAAAGAAATTTGAGATGTTCTCCATGGGTGAAATGAAATTCTTCCTCAGATTACAGGTCGATCAGTTACCAGACAGCATATTCATTCATTAGACAAAGTATGTTCACGACATTCTCAAGAAGTTTGAAATGGATAGCTCGAAGCCGCTTTCGACTCCGCTGGCACTGAATCATGGGATTTGCATTGACGAGACTGGAACCAAAGTTGATGACACACTCTATCGATCGATGATAGGATCTCTGATGTATCTAACGGCATCTCGCCCAGATATCATGTATCCTACCTGCCTATGTGCGAGATATCAGTCTAGTCCTCGAGTGTCACACATGCAGATAGTCAAGCGAATTTTCCGATACTTAAAGGGATGTCCAAGCACCGGCTTGTGGTATCCAAAGAACGACAATTTTGATCTAACAGGATACGCTGACTTAGACTTTGGAGTGGACAAGCTGAACTCAAAATCTACAACGGCTGGTTGCCAGTTCTTCGGAACTCGTTTGGTAACGTGGCAATGCAAGAAACAGACCACGGTCTCTCTCTCTACCTGTGAGGCAGAATACATTTATGCTTCCAGCTGTTGTTCTAAAATTTTCTGGATTCAACAACAGATGAGGGATATGGTCTGCAATTTCTTGATACGCCTTTGTACGTAGATAACAAGGCAGCTATCGATATAACCAAAAATCCGGTTCATCACTCACGTACTAAACACATTGAAATTCGTTATCACTTCATTCGTGATTGCTACGAAAAGAAGTTGGTGCGAATAGAAAAAATCCACACCGATGAACAAAAAGGCTGATTTTTATACCAAAGCATTTCCTTTAACAAGATTTAAATATCTAATGAGGCTTAACGGTATTAATAATTTGCTTACAGGTGCGGAAGCTGAGGTTGAATATGGATCGGACGGCGAGTTCACATGATCCACATTGGTTTGTCATATCCTTCTAGATTAGTATTTCTTAAAATCTAAAATACAAAAATATGTTTTTGATTTTAGGGGGAGAAATATTTGAGAAAATACAAAAACATTTAAAAAATTTGTAAAAGACAAAAAGAATTCAGTGTCACAAAAGGAAATGATAGTACATCAGTGGATTATCGCAGTATGCTAAAGAAATGTAAAGTTTAAAAAGTGATAAATAAGTCTTACTGTGGATGTGTCAATAAACTTAACAAGTTCAGTAAATTGTTTCCGGGATATAAACTAAATTTTACAACTGCTTAATCTTGTGGATTAACACATCTTGGATATATGGACTTAGTACTCCGAAATTTCGTTTGAGAAATTTCCTGTCACACCCCGACCCGCAGCGGAATAAGAGTCGGGGCATAATTGGGTTATCACCAAAGCTCATGATGTTTACTAATATGTTTCATATTTATTAAATTCAAATTACATCTCAAATGTTCAAGTCAAATTCATACAATACAAGGAAAGGAAAATTAAATAAACAATCCAAAATCTAAACTGATTTATTCTTCTAGGCCGTCCTATATGTTTCTTGCTTCAACTGGATCGCCTGTATCATGTGTAAAAATGGGGGTTTTTGGGTCAACAAAAGTTGGCGAATGAACCTTGTTAGAAAACATTTATTAATGATTTCTTGTTGTAATTAACATGGAAAATTTGTGCAATAATCATATATGAGCAAACGTAAATAAACATACAATGACAAACCACCTTGCATGAGTATATGACATGAATGATAATGCATATGTTGGCAACGTCACGTTCCGCTCATAGGTAATGGGGAACGGACGGCCATTGATGATGTATGTGCGATCAAGGCTCAATCAAACGGAGCCGATCGTATGTTGGCAACGCCTCGTTCACGCTCATAGGTAATGGGGAACGGTTCCGCTCATAGGTAATGGGGAACAGACGGCCTATGATGATGTATGTACTGAAAATGATAAATTTAATCTAAACATTAATCACACAACAGTTGATACATATTGAATACACATTTGATCATGGATATGATGAATGCACAAGTGTTTAAATGTAATATATAATAAGACACATGATACACCCAAAAAACGTGATTAAAAAGGCGAATTTGTAGAGATTCACTCACGTTGGGTGCGTTTGTTTGATGATGTTTGAATGCGCACGAGTTTAGAGAGTTTATCGACGAGGAATAACTAACCTAAATAATAACCAAAAAGTACGCTAAATAAGTGGATTTTATTAACAATTTTAATAGGGTTTTTAGATTTATTTATGTGAGTTTAAGGTCATTTTCTAACTTTACAAATATTATTTTTAAGTATTTTTAATTGATTTTTAAATTAAATAAATAAATAAAAATATAAAAAAAAGTTGGCTTTTTGGGTTGACCGTTCACCGTTGACCGTTGACTTTGACTGTTGACCGGTTCGGACTTTGTGTAATGTGTGCGCTGGGTGAGACTCGAACCCGAGACCTCCCGTACGCGTGCACGCAGCTCTGCCAACTGAGCTACGTGTCTAACCCGAAATATTTCTGTTTTTAATTATATTTATATACTATTTAATTTAATCAGAAATCATTTATTTTTAAAAAGGATTTAATTATATCGGACCGGTGCACACAACAGGTCTCGAACCCGGGACCCGTTGTTTAGTGTTGCACACAGTCCACCGCTGGACTGTGTGTCTAACCTGGTTAATATACTGATTTTTATTAAACTTAACATCTTACAGCGAGTTGATCCGGTTTGGTTTAAAAAGAACATTTTTATTTCAGAGAGTGAGGTTGTGTCAGGGATCGAACTCGAGACGTGTGTTAATTGTTTGCACACAGTCCACCGCTGGACTGTGTGTCTAACCCGGTTATATAACTTGTTTTAATTAATCTTAAAAACATCGTCGACTTCGTCTTCTTCGCTCAAAGACTCAGACGACTGATATTCTTCTGTTCTTGATTGAGTCGTTCATCGAACATATTACTGGTTGAAATGTAATGAATAAAATGAGTTAAGGAATCGAATGTACCGATCAGACTGTATTTCTCAGAATTCCGGCAATGGTCGTCGGCTCTGATTTGTGTATTCCGTCTGATTGAATCAATTAACAGTTTTGATCGATTAGTTGTGAAATTGGGTTACTAAACAAGGATTAACAGAAGGTTTGAATGATTATACCGATTCACAGCGTGATTTTGGAAATTCCAGAGGTTTTCCGGCGAGTGCAGAATATTCCGGCTACGTCGTCTGGGATTGATTCTGGTTGATGGATTGAAGTTAGTAATAGTCTAACAATGGATTGAAACCGAAAGAGTCGAGGTATTTACCGTTTTGATGAAAGTCTCGGTTTTCCGGCGAAAGTCCGGCGATTGTAGAAAATCTCCGGCGAGTGAAATTGATTCGAGAAATGGTGCGATTTTGAGCGAAATGATTTCCAGAGACTTGGGTGTGTATTTATAGGGAAGAATCACGATGAATTGGGTCTGATTACAGTCTTGATTCGTTGGTCAGCCTTTCTCCGGCGGTTATGACTGATGTCGTGGGATTCGACATCGGTTATAACCGATGTTGAGGTTAATACATACGTTAAATCAAAGGAAACCGTCGATAATTGGCGAAATCGTCGGAATTTCCGGCGAGAGTGATTTGGGCGCGCTGATGACCAATTTGATTTCGAGTTTCATTATATGTATTAATTGTTTCGATATATCAACAAATAACACAAGTGGCGGAGTGGTGAGATATGTGTTAGTTAAGTATTCCGGCTGACCCGGGTTCGAAACCCAGCAGCCGGTTTTCGTTTTTTATTTATTTTATTTCCACTTTTTAATAAATTATAGTTTTTAAATTCCAAATTGTTTATTAATTATATATTGTTTAAAATTAAAATAAATCATAAATACGCAACGAAATTTTATAACTTGATATTCGATTTATAAACGAAGCGGGTTTGGAAACCCGTTTTTCGACGGATGTTACAGTATCCCCTACTTTTAGAAATTTCGTCCCGAAATTTAAGTAGTAGTGGTAACAGGAAAAAGATGTGGGTATTTCTCGCGCATTGAGTCTTCACGTTCCCAAGTAAACTCAGGTCCTCGTTTCGACTCCCATCGTACCCTGACGATTGGAATACGGCTTCGTCTTACACGTTTCTCTCCGAAGTCCATAATTTCTACTGGTCTTTCAATGAAATGCATAGATTCATCGACTTGAATGTCTTCTAGAGGAATATGGAGATTTTCATCGGCGAGGCACTTCTTCAAGTTCGATACGTGGAATGTGGGATGAATTCTGTTGAGTTCTTCTGGTAGGTCAAGCTTGTATGCTACAGGTCCTACTCTTTCGAGTATCTTGAAAGGTCCTACGTAGCGTGGTGCTAGCTTGCCTTTTTGGCCAAAACGAACCACACCCTTCCACGGTGATACTTTTAAAAGTACTTGGTCACCAATGTTAAACTCCAAGGGCTTTCATCGTTTGTCTGCATAACTCTTTTGACGACTTTGTGCCGCTAGAAGATTGTTTCGAATTTGATGGATCTTGTCTGTTGTTTCTTGAAATAATTCTGGACCGGTGATTTGAGCTTCTCCAATTTCGTGCCAACATATTGGTGATCGGCACTTACGACCATATAACGCTTCGAAAGGAGCCATGCCGATACTTGAGTGGTAACTATTGTTGTACGAAAATTCAACTAATGGTAGATGAGCGTCCCAATTCCCTTTGAAGTCTATGACACATGCTCGAAGCATGTCTTCAAGGGTTTGGATGGTGCGTTCAGATTGTCCATCAGTTTGAGGATGAAAAGCGGTACTGAGGTCTAGTCGTGTACCCAAGGCGGCTTGTACGGCTTGCCATGTTCGTGAAGTGAAACGACCATCACGGTCTGAAATGATGCTTAGAGGTACACCATGACGGCTTACGATTTCGCTGATGTCGATACGAGCTAACTTCTCGTTCTTGAAGTCCTCGCGAATCGGAATGAAGTGAGCTGATTTTGTGAGACGATCAATGATTACCCATATAGTGTTATACCCACTGGAGGTGCGAGGTAACCCGGTAATGAAGTCCATGGTTATGTTTTCCCACTTCCATACAGGTATTTCAGGTTGGATTACAAGTCCTGAAGGTCTTTGATGTTCAGCTTTTACTTTAGAACAGGTAAGGCACTTGGATACAAAAACAACAATATCCTTTTTCATGCAAGGCCACCAGTAGGTGTATCGAAGGTCTTGATACATCTTGTCGGCTCCTGGGTGTACAGAGTATCGTGTTTTGTGCGCCTCATTCATAAGGAAATCACGAAGGTTATTGTGGTCGGGAATCCATATGCGGTCTAGATAGTACAGAATACCGTCGGATTTGGTTTCGATTTTAAGTTCTGCTCCACAAGACAGCTCCTTGCGTACGTCGTTTTCTGTCACAGAAACATGTTGAGCTTCTCGGATTCGATCTTTGATGTCGGTTATGATTTGCAAACATATAAGACGAATGGAGTTCGCATAACCTTTTCGACTGAGCGCATCGGCCACCACGTTTGCCTTGCCCGGATGATACCGAATTTCACAGTCGTAGTCATTAAGAAGTTTGACCCATCTTCGTTGTCTCATATTCAATTCCTTCTGATTAAAGATATGTTGGAGGCTCTTGTGGTCAGTGTATATTTCACACTTGGTACCGTAGAGGTAATGTCTCCATATCTTAAGAGCGAACACAACGGCTCCAAGTTCCAGGTCGTGGGTGGTGTAGTTCTTCTCATGAACTTTGAGTTGTCTAGAAGCGTAGGCTATCACTTTTCCCCTTTGCATTAATACACAACCTAATCCTTGCCCTGATGCGTCGCAATATACTACAAAGTCATCGCAACCTTCGGGGAGTGTGAGGATAGGTGCGTCACAAAGCTTTTGCTTAAGGGTTTGGAAGGCTTCTTCTTGTTTAGGTCCCCATATGAAGGGTTTTCCTTTATGGGTCAAAGCCGTGAGTGGTACAGCAATACGGGAGAAATTTGCAATGAAACGACGATAGTAATCCGCCAAACCAAGAAATGATCTTACTTCGGTAGGGGTACGTGGCGCTTGCCATTCCTGTACCGCTTTGATTTTTGAGGGGTCGACATGTATTCCCTTGTCATTGACGACATGTCCAAGGAATTGTACTTCTCTTAACCAGAATTCGCACTTGGAGAATTTAGCGTAGAGCTTTTCGGTTCTTAAGAGTGTGAGGATGAGTCGGAGGTGTCGTTCATGATCAGATTTAGACTTTGAGTAGATTAGGATGTCGTCGATGAAGACTATGACAAAGCGGTCGAGATAGGGTTTGCATACCCTATTCATTAGATCCATGAATACAGCTGGGGCATTGGTTAATCCAAATGGCATGACCATGAATTCGTAATGACCATAACGAGTTCGGAAGGCGGTCTTTGGGACGTCTTCTTCATGTACTCTGAGTTGATGATAGCCAGAACGAAGGTCGATTTTTGAAAAACAGGTGGCACCTTGGAGTTGATCTAGAAGATCATCGATGCGAGGTAATGGATAACGGTTTTTGACCGTTAATTTGTTGAGTTCTCTATAGTCGATACACATGCGAAACGTTCCATCTTTCTTCTTCACAAACAGAACAGGTGCACCCAAGGCGATGAGCTAGGACGTATGAATCCCTTATCAGTCAGTTCTTGCAGCTGACTGGCTAGCTCTTGCATTTCGGATGGGGCTAACCTATAAGGAGATTTCGCGACTGGAGTAGCGCCAGGAATAAGATCAATGTGGAATTCGACTTCTCTCATGGGAGGAAGTCCTGAGATGTCGTCGGGAAAGACTTGTGGGAATTCTTTCACTACAGGTATATCTTCTAGTTTCTTCTCCTTGTCTCCCTTCTTAATGACGTGAGTTAAGAATGCGACATAGTTCTTGCGGAGATACTTTCGGGCTTGAAGGCAGGACATCAATTTGAGTCCTTTCGAAGGGGTTTCTCCAAAGATTCGTAGGGTTTGACCGTCTGCGAGAGGAATGCGAATGAACTTTTCGCGGCATACCACTTCAGCCTGATGTTGGCTGAGCCAGTCCATACCGATTAAATGTCGAAACTTCCCAACTTCATTGGAATGAGGTCAACTGGAAAATCGTGATCGTTTAGAGTGAGGGTACAATTTCGTATAATAGAGTTTAATGAGACCGGTTTCCCGTCAGCAACTTCCACTGTTATGGATCCCATGAGTTTATCACGAGTTTGGTTGAGGATTGGTTCAAATTCTAAGGACACAAAACTCTTATCCGCGCCAGTATCAAATAACATGGATGCATAACTACCATTGATGAGAAACCTACCGTTAACCACGTTGTTGTCGGCCCTAGCTTGATTGGCGTTGATGTTGAAAGCTCTTCCTCTAGCAGGTGGAGAAGCTTGGTTATCTTGATTCACCGGATTTGCTTGAGCTTGAGTATGTATGATGTTCACCAAGCGTGGACAAGTGTTTCTATAGTGGTTTGGGTCTCCACAATTGTAACAAGCCCGCATGGGTTGCATCATGGGGTAGTTGGGTTGGTAGTAGGATTGGGCCGTATTTTGTGTAGGTGGTAGTAGTAAGGGTTGTTGGGCTTAACCCACTATCTGATGGTGGGTTTGGTTTGAGGGTTGGTTGCGGTTCATTTGTTGAAGTGTGCGACAGGTTTGGATGGTGTGACCTGCACGGCCACAGCTGGTGCAATATTTGCAGGGGTGTTCGGGAAAGTGATGGTATTGACAACGAGTGCATTTTGGGTATGGGCCGGAGTATGCCCTTTTGTATGGTGCAGATGAGGGGGCAATTTGGGTGATGGGTGCAGCAGTGATTGAGGGGTTTGTTTGAGTGACAGCAAATTTTCTGGTGTTTCGCTTCCTTTTACCAGTAAACTTCAAAGAGGAGCCAGAATGGTTTGAAGTTTGAGCCTCAATGGGGGCTTTCTTTTTCTCCTCCTTGAATTTACCGTTTCGGATGCGATTCTCGGTAAGTTCGGTAGCTAGTTCCATTGCAGCTTCAAGTGTTGCAGGTGAAGTGCTTAGAACTGAGTCTTGAATTTTCGAGGGGAGGCCTCGAATATAGTGTTCAACCAAGCGGTACACTGGGGTGAACAAGTTAGGAACCATCTGATTCAGCTCAAGAAATCTTTTGTTGTAGGAAGTATGATCTCCTTCCTTTTACTTTAGTGAGTGGAATTCATCTTCCAACTTCTTGATTTCGCTTCTTGGGCAGAAGCGTCTTGTCATTATTTCCCTTAACTCTTCCCAGGTTAAGGCCATGGCGTCTTCGACTCCTCTCTTGCCCTTCTCTGTGTTCCACCAGGTCAGGGCTACCCCAAACAGTCTCCCGGTTGCGTAACGTACCTTGCGATCCTCGGGACAATCGCAATTGAGGAAGGTGTTCTCCATTTCCTCAAACCAGTGGAGGAGAGCAGTGACACCTTCGGTCCCTTCATACTTTAGGGGATCGCAAGACTTGAAGTGTTTGTAGTAGCACTTTTTGGAGGGAGGGTTGTCGACGTTCTGGTCTTCTTGGTTGGGAGGGTTGATGGGATTCGCGGTGAGAGCTTGTTGGACTTGAATAATGATGTCAGGAAGCACCGCGGCCATTTGTTTTGCAATTTGGGTGGCCAAGCGTTCGTTTGACCTTCCTGACTTTCGACCTCCACGTAGCTGCCTAGCCGACATCTACAGGAACATACATAGGAAGATTGTGAGTTTAAGAAGTGTTTAGGTGTCATGTGTCGTTAAAAGTAATAAAATAACATAATCATCAATAATGCAACTACATCCATAGGATGTCTTGGGTTTGCTCATGTTTGGGCCTCCAATGTCTCCCATACCATCGCCTGTATAGTCATGTGGGCCCCCATGACTATTGGCTTAGTAGGATTCACATTGGTGTTGGCGGTTTAACACTTGCATCACCCGAAGGAAAACCATGAAATATGTTTGCGAGATGTATGGTCGGAGGGTGTCCAGGTATAGACACAATGACAACTCAAAGTGGGGTTAGTTCACACGACGTTTGGTATAGCATGCTTTGGCCTAATAGGTCCTTCGTACTCTCATCGTTAGTCCCCAGGTAGGCAAATTGGTCCTTTATTTTGGATTTATACGAATGCCAAGCCTAGACAGGACGTTTCGACTACCGGTACTCGTACCCTTCCAGTTACTACATGCCCGTCGTGAGAACTCACTTTGATGTGATTTGAAAATACAAAAATCGTTGTAAAAATCATATGAATTGTGAGGTGTGTGCTCTCATGGATATGGTATGTTATGAGGATATGATTCATGATGAGCATTGTATAATAGTATGTACTTATGAACATGCTTGTATAACATTGAATGTAACAATAAACATAAACCATATAAACATCATGAATTTTGCATTTAACACACAAACAATTTAAAAATTCTAATCAACTATAGTATAGGCTCTAAGGGTCTAATAACCTATCCTATATCCCTATAGTCATGACTCTAATACCAATCTGTCACACCCCGACCTGCAGCGGAATAAGAGTCGGGGCATAATTGGGTTATCACCAAAGCTCATGATGTTTACTAATATGTTTTATATTTATTAAATTCAAATTACATCTCAAATGTTCAAGTCAAATTCATACAATACAAGGAAAGGAAAATTAAATAAACAATCCAAAATCTAAACTGATTTATTCTTCTAGGCCGTCCTATATGTTTCTTGCTTCAACTGGATCACCTGTATTATGTGTAAAAATGGGGGTTTTTGGGTCAACAAAAGTTGGCGAGTGAACCTTGTTAGAAAACATTTATTAATGATTTCTTGTTGTAATTAATATGGAAAATTTGTGCAATAATCATATATGAGCAAACGTAAATAAACATACAATGAAAACCACCTTGCATGAGTATATGACATGAATGATAATGCATATGTTGGCAACGTCACGTTCCGCTCATAGGTAATGGGGAACGGACGGCCTATGATGATGTATGTGCGATCAAGGCTCAATCAAACGGAGCCGATCGTATGTTGGCAACGCCTCGTTCACGCTCATAGGTAATGGGGAACGGTTCCGCTCATAGGTAATGGGGAACAGACGGCCTATGATGATGTATGTACTGAAAATGATAAATTTAATCTAAACATTAACCACACAACAGTTGATACATATTGAATACACATTTGATCATGGATATGATGAATGCACAAGTGTTTAAATGTAATATATAATAAGACACATGATACACCCAAAAAACGTGATTAAAAAGGCGAATTTGTAGAGATTCACTCACATTGGGTGCGTTCGTTTGATGATGTTTGAATGCGCACGAGTTTAGAGAGTTTATCGACGAGGAATAACTAACCTAAATAATAACCAAAAAGTACGCTAAATAAGTGGATTTTATTAACAATTTTAATAGGGTTTTTAGATTTATTTATGTGAGTTTAAGGTCATTTTCTAACTTTACAAATATTATTTTTAAGTATTTTTAATTGATTTTTAAATTAAATAAATAAATAAAAATATAAAAAAAAGCTGGCTTTTTGGGTTGACCGTTCACCGTTGACCGTTGACTTTGACTGTTGACCGGTTCGGACTTTGTGTAATGTGTGCGCTGGGTGAGACTCGAACCCGAGACCTCCCGTACGCGTGCACGCAGCTCTGCCAACTGAGCTACGTGTCTAACCCGAAATATTTCTGTTTTTAATTATATTTATATACTATTTAATTTATTCAGAAATCATTTATTTTTAAAAAGAATTTAATTATATCGGACCGGTGCACACAACAGGTCTCGAACCCGGGACCCGTTGTTTAGTGTTGCACACAGTCCACCGCTGGACTGTGTGTCTAACCTGGTTAATATACTGATTTTTATTAAACTTAACATCTTACAGCGAGTTGATCCGGTTCGGTTTAAAAAGAACATTTTTATTTCAGAGAGTGAGGTTGTGTCAGGGATCGAACTCGAGACGTGTGTTAATTGTTTGCACACAGTCCACAGCTGGACTGTGTGTCTAACCCGGTTATATAACTTGTTTTAATTAATCTTATAAACATCGTCGACTCCGTCTTCTTCGCTCAAAGACTCAGACGACTGATATTCTTCTGTTCTTGATTGAGTCGTTCATCGAACATATTACTGGTTGAAATGTAATGAATAAAATGAGTTAAGGAATCGAATGTACCGATCAGACTGTATTTCTCAGAATTCCGGCAATGGTCGTCGGCTCTGATTTGTGTATTCCGTCTGATTGAATCAATTAACAGTTTTGATCGATTAGTTGTGAAATTGGGTTACTAAACAAGGATTAACAGAAGGTTTGAATGATTATACCGATTCACACGCGTGATTTTGGAAATTCTAGAGGTTTTCCGGGGAGTGCAGAATATTCCGGCTACATCGTCAGGGATTGATTCTGGTTGATGGATTGAAGTTAGTAATAGTCTAACAATGGATTGAAACCGAAAGAGTCGAGGTATTTACCGTTTTGATGAAAGTCTCGGTTTTCCGGCGAAAGTCCGGCGATTGCAGAAAATCTTCGGCGAGTGAAATTGATTCTAGAAATGGTGCGATTTTGAGCGAAATAATTTCCAGAGACTTGGGTGTGTATTTATAGGGAAGAATCACGATGAATTGGGTCTGATTTCAGTCTTGATTCGTTGGTCAACCTTTCTCCGGCGGTTATGACTGATGTCGCGGGATTAGACATCGGTTATAACCGATGTTGAGGTTAATACATACGTTAAGTCAAAGGAAACCGTCGATAATTGGCGAAATCGTCAGAATTTCCGGCGAGAGTGATTTGGGCGCGCTGATGACCAATTTGATTTCGAGTTTCATTATATGTATTAATTGTTTCGATATATCAACAAATAACACAAGTGGAGGAGTGGTGAGATATGTGTTAGTTAAGTATTCCGGCTGACTCGGGTTCGAAACCCGGCAGCCGGTTTTCTTTTTTTATTTATTTTATTTCCACTTTTTAATAATTATAGTTTTTAAATTCCAAATTGTTTATTAATTATGTATTGTTTAAAATTAAAATAAATCATAAATACGCAACGAAATTTTATAACTTGATATTCGATTTATAAACGAAGCGGGTTTGGAAACCCGTTTTTCGACGGATGTTACATTGCCTGATTATGAGATACGAGGTCTTTATAGATAGTTGATATCTGGGGTATTATACAAGTTCTTCTGATTTTGCGGAAGCAATAGCCTATAATTTCTATAATACTTTCGCTATAAACCCCAAAACTGCATGCAAACTTGAAAAGTGTCGAAAGATCTAATCATTTGCAGTGCTGAAAAGATTCCTTAAATGGAACACACCTTTAAGTCGAGCCTACATCTCTTTGTCGATACGGTGGTATTAACCTGAGCTCTCAAGGTTTCGCATTAACTCAGATACATATATCAATTACGCTATACTCACCTGTAAGATGAAATCTAGGGAATCTTGATACGGGAGTATATTCAAGAATTGGGAACCATAGATAAGTCAAGTTTCATAATTCATACCTAACATATCTTGGAACAATTGAGAAACATGATCAAATTTAAGTGGACAAATATATCGACAATCTAGGTAAACGAGTTTAAAACTTAAAGTCATCTAAAGGTCAACGGTACTAGTGATATGTCTCAATCAACTGATATGATCCTTAGACACGAATTCACAAAAATGTCTGTAAATAGGTTTGTACATAGTTTACATTGTTCTGTACATAGTTTATCTGCTTTACAGATTAAAACCAAAAAGATTTTCAGCGTGTTTTAGCATAAACTTACAAAAATACAAAAAGATTTTGTTTCAACATTGTTTTCAGCAAACCAATGTTGGAGAACGGATCTTCGAAGTCTGGTAAGGTGCTAAACTTGTGGAATCTAATTGACAACGGGCTGGGAGCTAATCTGTAAAATCTAATAAGCCAAAATTATGAAAAAGTTCATTAATTTGAAACTTGATTTTGAAAAATTCAACAGTTTGTTCATAACGGGCCAAATCGAGGTCATTAACTTGGACTCGGCAGACAAATCGGTTAACCAAGGTCATTAGCTTGGACTTGGTCAATTGAGTGGATTGTTAAAACTGATAAAATCTGAAAAGTTCAGGGTCTAATTTGAAAATTTTGAAAAATTTCAAGTTTGAAAATAGTTCGCCCGGACTTGCTACTTCGACCAAACTTGTTTGAGTTTTGAATGAGATATAAGTGTTCAAGTTCGCCCGGACTTATGGTTGATTTTGAGTAATTGATTTCATAAGTTCGCCCGAACTTGTCACCTATGTATAGATGACAAGTTCGCCCAGACTTCATTATCTGATATCATTCTTGAGAGCGAACGTGAGCGAAAATTTGGCGATTTTCGAAATTGGCAATTAAGAGACGAAGTGCTGCCCGAATTTTTAGTGATTTGTGGTGATTTGCACATCACTGATCATGAATATGATAGGTGATTCGAGATTGAGCCATTGATTGTAGGTGTTTAAGTGATTTAGATCTGAACTTGAACATTTGGACATGTTAAGGACACTAAATGATAAAATTAGATCTTAAAACATGTATACCAATCATAAACGACTGTGTATATGCTTTGAATTTAATCAGAAATGCAAGATTTGATTGTTGCAGGTTCGTGGTGGCACAAAGACAAGTTCGCCCGGACTTGCTAACAACTTCGACCAAACTTGTTTAAGTTATGAATGAGATATAAGTGTTCAAGTTCGCCCGGACTTATGGTTGATTTTGAGTAATTGATTTCATAAGTTCGCCCGAACTTGTCACCTATGTATAGATGACAAGTTCGCCCGGACTTCATTATCTGATATCGTTCTTGAGAGCGAACTTGAGTGAAAAATTGGCGATTTTCGAAATTGGCAATTAAGAGACGAAGTGCTGCCCGAATTTTTAGTGATTTGTGGTGATTTGCACATCACTGATCATGAATATGGTAGGTGATTCGAGATTGAGCCATTGATTGTAGGTGTTTAAGTGATTTAGATCTGAACTTGAACATTTGGACATGTTAAGGACATTAAATGATAAAATTAGATCTTAAAACATGTATAACAATCATAAACGACTGTGTATATGCTTTGAATTTAATCAGAAATGCAAGATTTGATTGTTGCAGGTTCGTGGTGGCACGAAGACAAGTTCGCCCGAACTTGTTTAAGTTCGGTCGAACTTGTCCTTAAGGGTTTTTAATAAGACAATCTACAAGTCCGCCCGAACTTCCATAAAAATATGATAATTGTTCACAATACAAGTTCACCTAGACTTGTGAAAATATTTTGATTAATCCAAAACAAGTTCGCCCGAACTTGTGAGAAAAAGTTAAAATTTGATAGATAAGTTCGCCCGGACTTGTGAAAGGTTAATGTTGTTCATTGGATAAGTTCGCCCGAACTTGATTTAATGAAATGTCAATTTGACAATCAAGTTCGCCCGAACTTGATGGAATTTCGAAAAAATTGAAAATTATCGTCTAATTTTGTCTCGATTTACGTGTTTGCAGAATATTGAGCTCTCATTCAACAGTTTCACAACACGTGCATCACACTGGATAAGGAGATCTGTCCGTCTCTCAGAGCATTCGATCATATTCTTGCGTTTATGCAACGAATTACTATTCACAAAGCGATAACGGAGAAGACAGTGGTCTATAGGTCGCATGTTAACAGATTTTGGACGTCCGCAGCGATGCATGAGGATGATACAGCAATAAAGTCGATTGTTCGTGACGATAATGAAGATAAAGAAATCACTGTTACTAAAGCTGACATTAGAAAGGTTCTGGAATTCATTGATGCAGCTGACGATCCTATGATGCTAGACGAACGCATGGTGCGAGGTTGCTTTTGACGTATGGGTTACAAGGGGCATGTCAACGAGTCTACACTGAAGAAGGGTTCTGTTCCTAATCTGTACAAGTTCTTAATGCACGCGATTATACACACTTTCAGTCACCGAAAAGCCGGATTGGATGACGTAAAGGATTATATGGCATGTATGGCTACGACGTTGATCTTGAACAAGAAGTTTAACTACTCGAAGCTGGTATTTACACACATGAAGAACAACATGGGATCCAAAAGGCTTGTGTTATATTCGAGGTTCGTTCAAATGTTGATAGAAGATCAGTTCAAGAAAATTGCGAAAGATCAGAACGACATTGCATATTTGAGCCATCTTGATGATTCGACAGTGAAGAAGCTCATTCCTTTTCAGAAACAGTCATCAGCACCAGTTGCTAAGCCATTATTTGGTGCTATTGCTTCAGAGAACTATGTCGCACCGCCTGAGTATAAATGGAGAAAAGATGATAGCGGCGACGAGAAAGAACGTAATGCTGAACTTGAATGGTTGTCTTCATTTAAAGAAAAGAGAAGCGATTGGTTTTTGAAGAAAGTAGTGGTGCAGGAGAAAAAGAAAGGCTCGCGAAAGCCGAAGAAAGTTGAGACTATGCTTATGGATGAAGATGAGCCTGTGAATGTTCAATCAGAAGTTGGTCCTAGTACTGAGAATGTGGTGATAGAGAGTCAGGAAACTGAAAAGACAACGCAGGAAGATGATGTGATTTATGCGACATCTTATAGAGATGAAGAAAACGATAGTGATGATTCTTTGGAGATTGCAACAAAAATAGCTAAAGCTAAATTGATTGCAGAGAAACTTGAAGAAGGTGATGCTGATTATGATCCCGAGCAAGAAAAAGAATCTGACGAAGAGAGACCGAAAAAGAAAGCAAAACGAACAAAGTCTTCAGCAACTGCAATATCTAAGAAGACGACAGGGTCTCCAAAAACTAAAGGCAAAAACACAAAGAAAGCCCAGAAACCAGCATGTCGTCGTTATGTTGGAAAGTTAAAGAGCACAGAAGCCACACAAGAACCTTCTGGTGCACAGGAGAAAGGAGTCACACAAGAACCTCCTACACAAGAACCTCCTGTTGTTATTTCAGCTGAAGAAGAACGACTAGGAGTTACATAAGAACCTCCTGAGTCTGGTTTACTTGAAGTTCTGGTGATTCAATCTCCAGATCCTCCAACGACTGCTCATCTTGAAAGTTTAACTCCAAAGAAGTCTACACCAAAGGCTACTCCTAAATCGACGCCTAAAACGCCAAAGACTACTCCAAGTTCGAAACTATTTGGTGATATGCCGAATGAGCCGATAGATATTCAAGATCTGAATGATTTCTTTCCTGATTCAGATATCGATGTTCTAGAAAAGCGTGTCAAAGTATTGGAAGATAGAGTGGCGAAGAATGAATCTGAAAAGGCTGAACTAGAGAAGCTGATGAAACAAAGTGAAGTAGAAAAGAAGATTTTATCATAAAGTAAAGTTTCTTGAAGGCGGCAGAGGTTATTTGAAGGCGTTAGTAGAAAGTCTGCAAGAAGCGAACGAAAGGTTGATTAAAGAGATTGCTAAGCTTCGTTCTGAAAGAGATATGAATGATAAGAGATTCAACAGACTTCAGAAGGTATTATCTAATAGTCTGGGAATTAACTTCAAAGAGGAATATGCTCGCTTAGATCTTCAAGAAGCGAAAGAGAAAGCTGAAAAGGAGTTAGCTGAGCAGGGCAAGGGAAAACACGTTGTTGAAAGTATGTCTGAGATTAAAGAACCTGAGAAAGCTTCAGAGTCTACTAAGGATCTAGAAACAGAAACAAAAACAGAAAAAGAAACAAAAGACAATGATGAAGCAGAGGATAAAGACGATGATGATGAGAATGTTGATGCTACTAAAGACGACTCAGATAATGATGATGGTGATGATGGTAATGATCAAGGTGGAGTCGGTCTGAAAGTTATAAATGCGAAAGCAAATGATGAGTTTGATTTCACATCGTTGCTGAATGATGAAGTGAATAGATGATCAAACTCAGGGGGAGCAGACAGGGGAACAAGTTGATGATATTGATATGTCTGATGCTATCACTTTTGCACAGCCTGTTGCTGCAGTCCCGATAAAGCCTTTGATACTTATGCTTGAACACAATGTTGAAGAGGCTGAATTCGTGGACAACTATTCAAAAGAAGATCTAGCAAAGTTAATTGACGTTGATGTAGAATCACTTGATTTTGATTTTGAAGAGCAAGTACTGAATGTGAATACTTTGAGCCTAATGAGTATCACTATCA
The DNA here is from genome assembly GCA_947069175.1 of Scalesia atractyloides. Lineage (NCBI taxonomy): Eukaryota > Viridiplantae > Streptophyta > Magnoliopsida > Asterales > Asteraceae > Scalesia > Scalesia atractyloides. The sequence continues at coordinate 78,865,280 of CAMTDV010000005.1, read as the reverse complement.
ACGTAGATATGAGGCAGATGATTATAACAAAGTTATAGTGGAAGATTGGTCTTCTGGTGAAGAGAAAGACGAAGCTAAGAAGTATGTTGGTACTAATACAGATAGTTTTCCTACTTTTGAGGAGATGTACAAACAGTTGAACGAGGATATGTTAAAGGAAAATATAGAAGAGTCAATGCGTGAAGGAAAAGTTCCCAAACCAATGACAAAGGAAGAGATAGCACAAGCTAAAAAGTCCTGGTTCAAAGAAATGCCACGTGAACGAAAGTTTCGACGTCCTCTAGCATTCTTCACCAGAGACAATGATGTGTCATGGGAGATATTCTAAGCTGGGGGTGGTTTAAAGAGCTGAATGTGTACGCCATCAAACGAGAATTTGGAGTTCAATACTTCAAATATCTGGCAGATTTCAAGACACTTCCTTACTGGGATGTTGAGGAGCTTGTTCAAACAAGGAATGTCACGTATCATATGAAGTTCATTGATCAATTACTGTGGAAAATGATCAAGTTTGAAGCTACTAAGGGTTTTAGATATTGGAAGCCTTTCATCCCAGGGCGTCACATTAAAACCAACAAGAAAACTGGGGAGAAAGACATTACTTTAATTATGAAGCGCCCACGAGCAATGAGAAACATGCCTTTGATGCCGATCGAACAGAACTTTTATCCATTGTTTAAGTGGTGGCAGATTGATCCAACTACTTGTGAAGCGGTGATCGTGTTAAAGTTTGAAGATCATCTGGATATTACAAAGGAAAGAGTTGAAATGTTTGGGGTTGAAGGTCTGAGAGGGCAATGGAGAACGATAAGAATACTAGACCCGATGTGGTTAGTAAACTGTTCGAGGGAGGATATTAAATGTCTATTTTACATCAAGATTGTGTTTGAAGATCGTGAGAAAGAGCAGGCGATGCAGTATCAGAGGGTTGTCAACGTATGTTACGCACACGAGGTGAACTCTGGTAGGATGTGGGAATCAACATGGAGAGAACTTGAACGCCATGAGTTTTTGAAGGAAGAGGAAAGGATTGAAAGAATACATGAGATGGGTAGGGAGGCAAAGCTCAGAAAGTTTCAGTTTATGACTAAGGTGCCACCTACAGATCAGACGCCGATTCCAGAGCAAGAACATTGGAAAAAGCCGATCAAAAACTTCTTTGGGCGTGTAAGGCATAGATAGAGCTTTGAAGACTGATCAAGATGAAGACGATATCCAAGGGGGAGTTTGTTAGTGCATTATGTCTATGTCTTAGTCTTGGATCGAGTTTGTATAGTTTTGGTATGATTAGACTAGATTTAGAAGGGTATTTATGTAAATAGAGTGCAAGTTCGCTTGGAATTGCAATGTAAGATCAAGTTCGGTCGAACTTGATCTAATCAAGTTCGCCCGAACTTGATCCATACCCAGCGAACTTGTGCCTCTATAAATAGAGGACTTGATCCCTTCATTTGTAGCTTTTGTGATTTTGGCACACTGACGGCAAAGCTCTGCCGGATCAGGATCTGAATGTATTTGGACAAATTGATCAATAAAACAACGTTTAAATAGTAAATCTTGTCTATTTGGTACTTAGGGCTGTAAACGAACTGAACGAACACGAACAAGGCCATGTTCGTGTTCGTTCGTTAAGGAAACTAACATGTTAGCGAACTGCTCACGAACGCATACCGAACATAAGTTTATGTTCGTGTTCGTTCGTTAAGGAAATTCATTTGTTCACGAACAGTTCATGAACACTAGTCTCGAACACAAACGAACACAAGCAAATAAAAACAACCGCAAACGAACATTTAACTCGAAAATAAAAAATAAAAACATTGTTATCCATAAACATTCGATATTAGTAGTTAAATATAACCATCAAATGATAAATCAAAACACAAGAATACGACACCACCAAACGATAAATCAAGTTTAACTAACTTAGACATAATTATCCCAAGAAAATGTCTTAAAATGTTTAAAAATGTCTTAGAATGTCCAGATTTTAGCTAACTTAGAAATTATAGGGTTTCAAGCTTTCAACATGTTTAGATAAAATGTTTATTATTTATTATTTTTTTAATAAAATCAAACGAACGTTAACGAACGAACAAACCGAACATATTACCGAACGTTCACGAATGCAGTCGAACGAACGAGACCTATGTTCGTGTTCGTTCGCTAAGCTAACCGAACAAAATTTTTTGTTCGTGTTCGTTCATTAAGCTAATCGAACGAACATAAACGAACCTCCCGCCGAAGGGTTCACGAACGGTTCGTTGAACGTTCAGTTCATTTACAGCCCTATTGGTAATCATGTCATATTGTTTCCGCCAATTATGGACATTAGATACTTTCTAGGTTTCCCGAGCTTACGTGGAGACGGTCTAACACAATGAGACCGAGAAACTCAAGCAAGAGAAAACCAAAGCTGTTGCAGCTGCGGAAGAAGCTCGTTCCCATAGAGAATTAAGCGAGCAGAATGAGGAGAAAACTAAAATGATGCTATTGCTTAAAGAAAAAGAGCTTGCTGATCTTACTTCTCTGTTATTTGACCAGGAGCTTTTGAAGGCGGAAGTTGATTCCTTGAAGAAAGAATGCGAAGTTATATGAAGTTGAAAAGGCTGAGCTTACCTGACGCTTAACAGAGGTGAACAAAAAATAGAAGCCATAGAAACCGCTCGCGCGACGGCGGAGAGTATTTCTGAATCCCTCATGAGTAAGCTCACCTGGATTCAACAGTATGGAGTCGTCAAGGTAAATGACTACTTTTTATAAATATTGATCTCTTAATATTTGCATCTCCTGACCCTTTGTACTTGTAGTTAGATTGCCAACTCTATTTTGAATTCTACTGAGCTTGACGAGGCAGTTGCGCAAGTGATGGTTGCTGCCAGGAGTGATGGATATGCACAAGGATACACTGAATGCTCGGAGCATGTGTCTCATGCACTCCAGGTAAAATGGGACAATAGTCGCACAGCAACCCGTGGAGTTAACACCGTTGCTGCTTTTAAGGCTGCGAAAGAGCGTTATGACCAGCTGCAAATCCCTATTATGGATTTGATTTCTGATAATGCCTTATCACATGATGACTTTGTTGATCATTTAAAGGAATTATTTGCTGATGCCGAAGAAGAAGAAGAAGCTGCGAATACTGTGAAGTAGACATTGTTATCCATAAACATTCGATATTAGTAGTTAAATATAACCATCAATGATAAATCAAAACACAAGAATACGACACCACCAAACGATAAATCAAGTTTAACTAACTTAGACATAATTATCCCAAGAAAATGTCTTAAAATGTTTAAAAATGTCTTAGAATGTCCAGATTTTAGCTAACTTAGAAATTATAGGGTTTCAAGCTTTCAACATGTTTAGATAAAATGTTTATTATTTATTATTTTTTTAATAAAATCAAACGAACGTTAACGAACGAACAAACCGAACATATTACCGAACGATCACGAACGCAGTCGAACGAACGAGACCTATGTTCGTGTTCGTTCGCTAAGCTAACCGAACAAAATTTTTTGTTCGTGTTCGTTCGTTAAGCTAATCGAACGAACATAAACGAACCTCCCGCCGAACGGTTCACGAACGTTCGTTGAACGTTCAGTTCATTTACAGCCCTATTGGTAATCATGTCATATTGTTTCCGCCAATTATGGACATTAGATACTTTCTAGGTTCCCGAGCTTACTTTGGGAGACGGTCTAACACAATGAGACCGAGAAACTCAAGCAAGAGAAAACCAAAGCTGTTGCAGCTGCGGAAGAAGCTCGTTCCCATAGAGAATTAAGCGAGCAGAATTAGGTAGAAACTAAATGATGCTATTGCTTAAAGAAAAAGAGCTTGCTGATCTTACTTCTCTGTTATTTGACCAGGAGCTTTTGAAGGCGGAAGTTGATTCCTTGAAGAAAGATGCGAAGTTATATGAAGTTGAAAAGGCTGAGCTTACTGACGCTTAACAGAGGGTGAACAAAAATAGAAGCCATAGAAACCGCTCGCGCGACGCGGAGAGTATTTCTGAATCCTCATGAGTAAGCTCACCTGGATTCAACAGTATGGAGTCGTCAAGGTAAATGACTACTTTTTATAAATATTGATCTCTTAATATTTGCATCTCCTGACCCTTTGTACTTGTATTTAGATTGCCAACTCTATTTTGAATTCTACTGAGCTTGACGAGGCAGTTGCGCAAGTGATGGTTGCTGCCAGGAGTGATGGATATGCACAAGGATACACTGAATGCTCGGAGCATGTGTCTCATGCACTCCAGGTAAAATGGGACAATAGTCGCACAGCAACCCGTGGAGTTAACACCGTTGCTGCTTTTAAGGCTGCGAAAGAGCGTTATGACCAGCTGCAAATCCCTATTATGGATTTGATTTCTGATAATGCCTTATCACATGATGACTTTGTTGATCATTTAAAGGAATTATTTGCTGATGCCGAAGAAGAAGAAGAAGCGCGAATACTGTGAAGTAGACATTGTTATCAATAAACATTCGATATTAGTAGTTAAATATAACCATCAAATGATAAATCAAAACACAAGAATACGACACCACCAAACGATAAATCAAGTTTAACTAACTTAGACATAATTATCCCAAGAAAATGTCTTAAAATGTTTAAAAATGTCTTAGAATGTCAGATTTTAGCTAACTTAGAAATTATAGGGTTTCAAGCTTTCAACATGTTTAGATAAAATGTTTATTATTTATTATTTTTTTAATAAAATCAAACGAACGTTAACGAATGAACAAACCGAACATATTACCAAACGATCACGAACGCAGTCGAACGAACGAGACCTATGTTCGTGTTCGTTCGCTAAGCTAACCGAGCAAAATTTTTTGTTCGTGTTCGTTCGTTAAGCTAATCGAACGAACATAAACGAACTTCCGCCGAACGGTTCACGAACTGTTCGTTGAACGTTCAGTTCATTTACAGCCCTATTGGTAATCATGTCATATTGTTTCCGCCAATTATGGACATTAGATACTTTCTAGGTTCCCGAGCTTACGTTGAGACGGAAAAATGAGACCGAGAAACTCAAGCAAGAGAAAACAAAAGCTGTTGCAGCTGCGGAAGAAGCTCGTTCCATAGAGAATTAAGCGAGCAGAATAGGTAGAAACTAAAATGATGCTTTTGCTTAAAGAAAAAGAGCTTGCTGATCTTACTTCTCTGTTCTTTGACCAGGAGCTTTTGAAGGCGGAAGTTGATTCCTTGAAGAAAGATGCGAAGTTATATGAAGTTGAAAAGGCTGAGTTTACCTGACGCTTAACAGAGGGTGAACAAAAATAGAAGCCATAGAAACCGCTCGCGCGACGACGGAGAGTATTTCTGAATCCCTCATGAGTAAGCTCACCTGGATTCAACAGTATGGAGTCGTCAAGGTAAATGACTACTTTTTATAAATATTGATCTCTTAATATTTGCATCTCCTGACCCTTTGTACTTGTATTTAGATTGCCAACTCTATTTTGAATTCTACTGAGCTTGACGAGGCAGTTGCGCAAGTGATGGTTGCTGCCAGGAGTGATGGATATGCACAAGGATACACTGAATGCTCGGAGCATGTGTCTCATACACTCCAGGTAAAATGGGACAATAGTCGCACAGCAACCCGTGGAGTTAACACCGTTGCTGCTTTTAAGGCTGCGAAAGAGCGTTATGACCAGCTGCAATCCCTATTATGGATTTGATTTCTGATAATGCCTTATCACATGATGACTTTGTTGATCATTTAAAGGAATTATTTGCTGATGCCGAAGAAGAAGAAGAAGCCGCGAAGACTGTGAAGTAGACATTGTTATAAATAAACATTCGATATTAGTAGTTAAATATAACCATCAAATGATAAATCAAAACACAAGAATACGACACCACCAAACGATAAATCAAGTTTAACTAACTTAGACATAATTATCCCAAGAAAAATGTCTTAAAATGTTTAAAAATGTCTTAGAATGTCAAGATTTTAGCTAACTTAGAAATTATAGGGTTTCAAGCTTTCAACATGTTTAGATAAAATGTTTATTATTTATTATTTTTTTTAATAAAATCAAACGAACGTTAACGAATGAACAAACCGAACATATTACCAAACGTTCACGAACGCAGTCGAACGAACGAGACATATGTTCGTGTTCGTTCGCTAAGCTAAACCGAACAAAATTTTTTGTTCGTGTTCGTTCGTTAAGCTAATCGAACGAACATAAACGAACTTCCCGCCGAACGGTTCACGAACTGTTCGTTGAACGTTCAGTTCATTTACAGCCCTAAATTGGTAATCATGTCATATTGTTTCCGCCAATTATGGACATTAGATACTTTCTAGGTTCCCGAGCTTACGTGGAGAAATGAGACCGAGAAACTCAAGCAAGAGAAAACAAAAGCTGTTGCAGCTGCGGAAGAAGCTCGTTCCCATAGAGAATTAAGCGAGCAGAATGAGGTAGAAACTAAAATGATGCTTTTGCTTAAAGAAAAAGAGCTTGCTGATCTTACTTCTCTGTTCTTTGACCAGGAGCTTTTTGAAGGCGGAAGTTGATTCCTTGAAGAAAGATGCGAAGTTATATGAAGTTGAAAAGGCTGAGTTTACCTGACGCTTAACAGAGGGTGAACAAAAAATAGAAGCCATAGAAACCGCTCGCGCGACGGCGGAGAGTATTTCTGAATCCCTCATGAGTAAGCTCACCTGGATTCAACAGTATGGAGTCGTCAAGGTAAATGACTACTTTTTATAAATATTGATCTCTTAATATTTGCATCTCCTGACCCTTTGTACTTGTATTTAGATTGCCAACTCTATTTTGAATTCTACTGAGCTTGACGAGGCAGTTGCGCAAGTGATGGTTGCTGCCAGGAGTGATGGATATCCACAAGGATACACTGAATGCTCGGAGCATGTGTCTCATACACTCCAGGTAAAATGGGACAATAGTCGCACAGCAACCCGTGGAGTTAACACCGTTGCTGCTTTTAAGGCTGCGAAAGAGCGTTATGACCAGCTGCAAATCCCTATTATGGATTTGATTTCTGATAATGCCTTATCACATGATGACTTTGTTGATCATTTAAAGGAATTATTTGCTGATGCCGAAGAAGAAGAAGAAGCCGCGAAGACTGTGAAGTAGACAGATTTAACTTCTTGCTTGTACATGTTTAAGATAATTTACAATATTTGTATGTACAGCTGCGCGGTAGCAAGTACTTTGATTTTGTATGTTATATCTTTTGAGTTACAATGTGTGCGTGAGTACAATTACTTGTTTAGGATAGATAAATGAATGTAATTGGCTAACTCATGTAACAGCGTAAGTTGTGTTATCTTGTGGCTCATGAGTTGTTACTAGCCTTAGTGTTTTTGTGTTTCCAAAGTAATTGCATGCATTTGTGAGTAAGATATTTAAAAAACAAGTAAATGTAAGTAGTGACAGAATAGAATTGTATTGATAAGGCATCAAGCTGCTATTGTCACTAAGATTAGTAAGAAAAAGCTGTAAGCAGTCTCGTTGCACAGCGCGCGGCTATCGCATCGAGGACTGAGATTACATGTAACATCTGCGTAACTGCTGGGTGTTCCAGGTCCACGGGACGCTAGAGCCATCCATGCGCGTCAAAGTATATGCTCCTTTGCCAAGGACCTCGTTGATCACATATGGGCCTTCCCATCTCGGCGCAAGTTTACCCGGTCTTTCAGTATTGGAGGCTTCATTATCACGGAGGACGAAATCCCCGGTAAAAATGTGCAAATGCACACCCGCTTGTTATAATATTTCTCCAACTGGGACTTATATTTCGCTTCGCGGATAGCTGCGTTCTCGCGTCTTTCTTCGACTAAATCAAGATCCAAACGACGCTCTTCCTCGTTGTTTTGCTTTTCCAGGGCAAGCATTCTTGGAGACGGAAGGCCTATTTCGGCAGGGATTACTGCCTCCGTTCCGTATACCAAACTGAACAAAGTTTCTCCCATGCTTGGCTTGGGCAATGTTTGATGCGCCCATAGAATGCTGGGCAACTCATCGACCCATCCACGTCGCGCCGTGCCAAGGTGGGCTTTGATACCATCAACTAATTGTTTATTGATACTCTCAACCTGACCGTTCGCTTGAGGATGCGCGGCGGAGGAAAAAACATGCTCGATGTTCATCTCCTGCATCCATTTTGCAGATCTTCAGATGCTAAATTGGGCCATTATCGGGGACGATGCGCAAGGGTAATCCGAAGCGACAAATAATATGCTCCCAGATAAACTTTCTGATTACCATGGCTATTGTCGAGGCTAGTGGTTTTGCTTCGACCCACTTGGTGAAGTAATCAACGGCATCAACAATGAATTTCACTGTGCTAGGCGCATCAGGAAAAGGACCCACAAGGTCAATAGCCCACTGTTGAAAAGGCCATGCCGATGTTACTGGAACAAGTGGATTTTTGTGGCGCAGCGTTTTCGGCGCGTGTCTTTGGCAAGCCATGCATTTGCGCAAAGTGTCAACAGCATCTACGTACATCCCCGGCCAATAGTATCATGCGCCCATTACCTTAGCGATGACCATGCGCGGTCCCGCGTGTATTCCACATAATCCTTCTTGGATTTCTCTGATCAAATATTGCGCATCATGTTTATCAACACATCGCAATAAAGGACCTATATATGATTTTCGATATAAAATATCGTCCGCCATTGCGTAGTTTAAGGCCTTACATCGTATCTTCCATGCCTGCGCCTTGTTGTTAGGAAGTTGGCCATGTTGTAAAAACAGGATAATTGGAGACATCCAAGATGGACTCCCCATTTCGACCATGTTAACTTGTTTCAGCGGAACAGATGGATTTTTTAAGACTTCAATCCTGATCTCTTTTGCCAAATGCTGGAAACTTGTGGCTGCAAGTTTACTTACTACGTCAGCATGCTTGTTGTCACTCATGTTGACGTGTACAACTTTAAATTGTCGGAATTAACTGATTAATCACTTGGCTTGCTCCAAGTTTAATGCCATAATGTCACCCCTTGCATCATAAGTACTATTGATTTGTTCTGCTACAAGGCGAGAATCAACATGTGCTGTTAAATTGCAGCGCCCATTTTTATAGTGAGGCGCAAGCCTGCTAGAAACGCTTCATACCCGGCCTCATTATTTGTGCTCTTGAAATCCAGCCGTATGGCATAAGTGAACTCTTGGTTATCTGGATTAACTAGTCGGAGGCCTGTGCCAGCTCCATCACTATTAGATGCGCCATCTGTATGTAGCAGCCATTCTCTATCATCTGTAACAAGAATCGGATTTTGGATTTCTTCGCATTTTTGCACTTTGTCTGCTGGAACTTCAGCTACGAAATCGGCAAGTATTTGCCCTTTGATTGCTGGCCTTGGCTTGTAGACAATATTGTGACCGCTTAGTTCGATAGCCCACTTGGCTAATCGTCCTGACACGTCTGGTTTAGAAAGAATCTGACCAAGGTGATAATTTGATAAGACATTTATGACGTGCCCTGAAAAATACCTACGGAGTCTGCGAGAAGCATGAACTAGCACAAGCACCAGGTTTTCCATTATTGAATACCGAGACTCTGGGTCATTCAACATTTTGCTAATATAATAGATATGTGTTTGAACACCTTCTCTTTCGACAAGTAAAACTGCTCCTACTGCCAATTCGGATGCAGCAAGATAGAGGATCAGAGGTTCTTTGTTGCACGGAGCTGTCAAAGTCGGTAATTGAATCAAACAATCTTTCATATCTTGGAAAGCTCTATCTGCTGCTGACGTCCATTGAAATTTATCTTTCCTTACGCAGTTGCGCAAAGTACGGATGAATGGATACGATTTTGCCGCGTGATTTGCGAGGAAACGATTGAGGGCAGCTAATCGTCCCGCCAATCTCTGCATCTCCTTCACACTTGCTGGAGATGTCATACTTTGAATTGCTTCAACTTTTTCTGGATTGACTTTAAACCCATCCTTCGTGACGATGAATCCGAGGAACTTGCCATCTTCCATGCCAAAAGACCACTTGCTTGGGTTTAATTTCAAATTAACTTTTCACAGTGAATCAAAAGTCTTTTGAATGTTTTCCAACATCATTTCTTCCGTATGACTCATGATAACTAGATCGTCAATATACACTTCAACGGTTACACCAATGTCATCACCAAACACTGAATCCATAAGCCGTTGATAAGTGGCTCTCGCATTGCGGAGCCCAAAAGGCATTTTTGTATAACAAAAAATACCCTTCACCGTGTGGAAGGCCGTCTTGTCTTCATCCTCTTGTTTCATCAGCACTTGATGGTACCCTTTGTAACAGTCAAGAAAACATTTCCAACGAAATGATGCTAAGGAATCAACTTTCTTGTCAATCTCAGGAAGAGAGTAACAATTTTTGGGACATGCCTTGTTTAAATCTTTAAATCGACGCACATGCGCCAACCGCCATTATGCTTTTTGACCATAACGGGGTTCGCCACCCAAGTGTGGTACTTGACTTCTTGTAAAATGCCTGCTTTTAATAATTCAGTAACTTGCTCGTTTTTTCAGTACCCAAGCTGCGCTTTTTCTGAACCATTGGTTCTGCTGATGGGAAGACATTTAAACAATCCTCTGCAACGTCGCGTGGGACCCCTACCATGTCTGCAGGTGTCCAGGCAAAGATATCCATATTACGAAACAACAATGATTTGAGTTTTGCGCGGATTGTCATGGATATCACAGGACCGAGGATAATTGGTTGCTCTGGATATTTGTTATTTAGAACCTATTTCTCAGGTTCATTCGGCGACATAGGTTTAGCAGCTTTAACAACTGGTTCTTCGATAGACATAATTTCCTTTCGCGCGAACATGATTGCTATGCCTGTTGGCGTTGGGAAACCACAAGCAGCGTGTGGCGCAGACGTGATCATGCTGAAATCACGTTGCGCACGACGCCCTAATAAAACATCATGACGAGAAGTTGTCGACATCATCATAAAGTTTACTTGAATGGTTCGCGAGTGTTTTCCGTCGGAAAGAGTTACAGGAAAAACTATCTGTCCGAGAGGGAAGACAGCCTCATTACAGAATCCAGTTAACGGAAAGTCAACTGGTTCCAGGCATGTCCGGATCTAACTGTTTGAAACATTGCTCGTATATGATGTCCATGGAACTTCCCGGATCTATGAACATATAGTCAGTCTGGTAATGACCAAAAATACATGTGATTACGACAGGTCTTTTTTCCCGAGGTCCGCCAGGAACAATAGGAAAAATCACTTGCTGATCGCGCCATTTGTTATCTCGAAAATGTGGGAAGTTGCGTTTGCACGACGGTCCTCCTTGAATCATAGTAACTTGTTTCATCTTTTTGTTGCTTGGACCCTCATCTCCACGTGTGAGTTGTCTGACCTCTTTTTGTACTGATTGTACTAAATGTGTCAGTTTACCGCTTTTCAATGTTTTTTCAATTTCTATGCGCAAACTGATGCAGTTGTTAGTTGTGTGCCCAGTATCTTTGTGAAAGTCATAAAAGAGATTCGGGTCTTGACCCTTCTTGTTCTTCATGGGCTGAGGTTGCTTAAACTGATTATTCTCTGTACTCAAGACCTCTGCGGGAGATTTCGTTAGAGGCGTCCATTGTCGATCACGATTCTCTTGTTTGATTGCTTTCTGAGGTAGTGGTGGTTTGTTAGAATTGAGGTTCCGCTTAGTATGCACATAAACTTTGGCTGCTGCCATTAGCTTATCCCAGCTCTTTGGGAGGCCAGTTGTCCCAGAGAGTACTTTTATCATTTCATCACATCTCACCGCGTACTTGAACTGTGCGTGGATAAGATCCTCATGAACATCTCCAATTTCTAACACTTATTTGTTGTAACGAGTGATAAAATCCTCAAGGCTTTCATCATCCTTCCACCAGATGTCCATCACATCTGAGGAATCTCTGACATATCGCCTTTGTTGTCTAAAATGCGTAAGGAATTTCTCCTTAAGATCGTTCCAAGAGGAAAGTTTACCTGTGGTAAATTATCAAACCAACGGCGCACGGCGCCAGTAAGAGTCTGTACGAACAGATGGCACCACATTGGTAATGTCCATCCTCCAATTAGCCATGCGCCAGTGAAGAGGCGCATGTGATCATCAGGATCAGTTAAACCGTTAAACTTCCCCACATTGGATGGTAACTTTGCTCGTTCTAGCGGAGCTAATGCTATTTCTCTTACAAACTTTGATTGCTCAGCTGCTTCAGCGGGTCAATATACCAGATTGTAATCATGCTCTGCCTCAGGATTATAAGTTGCACTTTAGGCTTGTAACTGACATGATCTGTAGACAAGCGGTTAAAAACACTTACACTATCTCCTTCGTCATAGGTCTTATCATATTCATCATGTTGGGTATCCCGCTTCTGTGACAGTCGCAGGCCCAAATGTGAGTGAACAGATGTGCGATGTTGAGCATTTTCTTCTTGCTTTCGATTACCAGAATGAACAAAATCATTCCTGGTTTTAGAGTACATCTCGGTTCCATCTACAGACACATGCGAAGGCGCACGGGCATGGTTCTGAGTATCATAACTCAACACTCGAGGTGCCGGCGAAGCACGGATCTGAGGAGCATTAATCGGAGCTTGAAAAGCTGGAGTTCCGGTCTGAGCACATAGTTGAGCATACATAGCATTTAAAGCAGCTTGAGATTTGATTAACCAAGACAACGGGGTCTCTCCAGGTTGGTAAAATTGACGTGACATCAACACGAGGAGCTGCCGGAGTCACTGGAATGCTCGCATGATCTGGATCATATGGAGCATCTGCTTCGCCGGACGAGTCTTCAACAATTTGTCCGTCGACCTGAGGACCACCAACGACGCGACGGATCTCCGATCGAGGACCTGGAAACGATGATCCATCAGCCATGATGCTGTAAATCTAAGTGAAACAAAACGAAAGATGAGAAGAGAATATAAAATAAGGGGGCACCAATGAAGAAACGTAGACCTAACAGTTTTGAAGGTCCGGTGTATGGATCGTTCTGGTCCTAATCTGGCAAACCTAAGGTAAACATGCGGAATCCGTTTGCATAAGCGACATTGGATACAAGTTCTTTACTGATTAATCACTGTTTCATTGATTAGTAGACGTTACAGATCCTGGAAACACTTGGGCAGAGCTTCGCCGTCCAAGTTACAAAATCTCTGAATCTTACAAATGAAAACACAACTATCCTATATATAGTAGAACAAGTTCGCTCCAAATGTGCATTGGACAAGTTCGGGCGAACTTGTCCATGTACATTACAGGTTTGGGCGAACTTGTTACACAACATACATAAATTTAAGAGAAAAGTGCTCGGATAGTCCCTCCAGTTAGCACACTTTTCACCTTTAGTCCCTAACTTTCTAAAATTACAGATATAGTCCTCAACTTATGCAATTTCATTCCCGGATAGTCCCTGGTGCGGATGGGGGTTAGTTTTTCCAGTTAAGTGGGTGTGAAATGACCTATATACCCTTACTATAATAACAAAATAATTTTATGAAGTATTGAAAACAAAATATTTGTAGGACCCACTTCTTAAAAATAACAAAACAATAACCCCACCCCCACCCCAACCTTTCCCTCTTTCTTCCTTACTCTTTGTTTCCTCTCTCGTCTCTTTGTCTCGCCAGAAAACCAGCCAACACCAAACAAACAACCATCAACACGCTTCATCTCCTTCAGTTTGGTTAATCCTTAACAACAGCTACAACTCGAATCTTGTTTTCCTTCATTCCTGATATCATTCGTTTGAGTTTAAAGAATCTATTGCAACTCAATCGGTGAGGGGTTTAACAGTTTCCGGTTGCAGACCAGCGGTATACACAAGGTGTTTATGAAATATTCACTGTGAAGTCGTCGGATATTACTCATCTGATTGGAGTAATAATGGTAATCGAGTGATCTATTTAAAAAAATATGTTGATCGAAAAGTTGCAGATGCCATTTCTAATTCATTTACTTCTAGGATCACATGTGAGAAATAGATTAGCAGGTGAAATGATGTGGGCTTTGATAAAAACCAGTCACTGGAAAACTCATCGGTGGTTGGTTGGTGTACGTGGAAACTAAATTGCAAGCGATGGGTTGTGGTGAATTAGGGGTGGGTTAAGCCTTTTATTGTTATACAATAATGGTGTGTGGTGGCGGCCAAAAACACGAGTCATCGGATCGGTGGAAGGATGTGGTGGCGTGTGGTGGCAGCCGGAAGTGTGCTGCTAGGGTGGGTTTTAGTGTTAACAAAACATGGTGAAGGTGAGGGTGATGAATTGGGGCCCACTTAATCATTTAAATGTATTAGTTATTGTTTTTTAATAGGAAGGGTATTTCGATAATTTCACATCCACTTAACTGGACAAAATAACCCCCATTCGCACCAGGGACTATCCGGGAACGAAATTGCAAGAGTTAGGGACTATAGCTGTAATTTTAGAAAGTTAGGGACTAAAGGTGAAAAATGGACAAACCACAGGGACTATCTTGACACTTTTCTCTAAACTTAATGTTTCGCTCATAAACACAGACTCGACGTTATACGATGACGTAGGCAGCAAACATATGCATCAACAGACTCCCCCTTGGATGTTGCCGTAGTCATCAGTCTTCAATTAAGTTCTTGAGTCTTTAATGTTCTCTTGATCTTTATTTCTTGAATAACTTTAACTTCCTTGATCTTCATAGCATCTACAATCCTTTTCTCTTTTCTTCTCGAGCTTGTCTTGATAAAACTTTAATCACCATGCTCCCCTTGCTTTAAGCTTTCTGGTATCTTCAATCAAAGTGTTTTATCCAGTTCCCCCTTAAAATCAACTTCTTGTTTCAAAGTTTCTCAAACATTCAAATAAACATTTCAGATTCAAACTTGAAATTTCTAAACACAAACATTTCAAATTTTAATCTTCTATCAGTTTTTAAACCCTCTCAGTTAACCAAGTCCAAATTAATGACCTTGAATATCTGATTTATGTATCAAGTTCAACTTAATGATCTTGATTAAGCATTTTGACATTAAAGTGACACATTTATTCAAATGTAAGTTTCAACTTAATGAACTTTTAAACTTTTTAGATTAATTTTCAAAAAAATTTTAGATTTTGTTCAGCAACTCTAGACTTTGAAAATCAGCTTTTCATCATTAGTGGTCGAAACTAAAAGATAATATAATCTTTTTGTTTTTTTAAAATGAATATCAAACACTAACTATGTAAAACCGTATTTACAATCATATTTTTGTTGAGTTTGTGTTAAAGGATCATATCAATTTTTGAGACATATCAACGGTACCGTTTACCTTATGATGACTTTAAGTTCTAAACTCGTTTACCTAGATTGTCGATATATTTGTCCACTTAAACTTTGACACATTTCTCAATTGTTCCAAGATATCTTAGTTAGAATTATGAAACTTGACTCAACTATGGTTCCCATCTCAGAATATACTCCCATATCAAGATTCCCTATATTTCATCTTACAGGTGAGTATAGCATAATTGATATCTGTATCTGGGTTTTGCGAAGCCTTGAGAGCTCAGGTTAATACCACCGTATCGACAAAGAGATGAAGACTCGACTTTAAGGTGTGTTCCAATCAAGGAATCTTTTAAGCACTGCAAATGATTAGCTCTTTCGATTCTTTTCAAGTTTGCATGCAGTTTTAGGGTTTTTTAGTAAAAGTATTATAGAAGTTCTAGGCTATTGCTTCCGCAAAATCAGAAGAACTTGTATAATACCCCAGATATCAATCATCTATAAAGATCTCGTATCTCAGAATCAGACAATCTCTCAAACGAAATTTCGGAGTACTAAGTCCATATATCCGAGAGATGTTAATCCACAAGTTTAAGTAGTTGTAAAATTTAGTTTATATCCCAGAAACAATTTACTGAATGTGTAAAGTCTATCGACACATCTACAGTAAGACTTGTTTATCTCTTTTTAAAATTTACAGTTCTTTAGCATACTGTGATAGTCCACTGATGTACTATCATATTTCCTTTTTACACACAACTCTTTTTGACTTTTTAAATGTTTTTGTACTTTTTGCTTTTAATATGGTTTTGGATTTTTTGAAAAAAAAAATTCTCCCCCTAAAATTCAAAAACATATATTTGGAATTTTGATTTATAGAAAAAACATTGACCAACTGATGAGAATCACTTTAATTCGCCATCCATTACTGCTTCACAATTTCTTTTAAAACCTCTCCCCCTCATGATGACAAAGACCTTGACACTTTTATGTTAATAAAACATTTATATCCCTGAGTTTTGTCTGTTAACAGTGAGGGTTCTGTGTAATTTTTGCAAATTTTCTTCAAAAATTCGTAAAATTTTCAAGTAAACGTTATTGGAACATGTTTTTTCGAAAAATTTTCTCTAAAAATTTTCAAAAATTGTAAAGTAAACGTTATTTGAGATTCAAATATGCGCTTAATCATCTCAACACTATCCAAATATTTAGCACATAGGGCATTCCACAACATCTGTGTTGTATCACATTCTGGTAGTAGAATTAAGATATCTTCATTTATCGATTGCTGTAACAAGCTGATCATCTTCTTCTCATGAACATTCTGGTAGAAGAAATTTGCTCGTTTTCAGTTCTCGAATTTTTCTTTCCAGCTTTCATACTCGTCCATACTCATCAACTTTGGCGGCTTCACGGACCCCATTTCGTTTTCCAAATTTAATTGTCGTTCAAAAACACTTGAAAAATGATTAGCAAATAGACAATTCTAGTAAAATTTGACTTCTTAATCGACAATATTAACATATCGGTTCGCTAAAAACGTTTAAATATTTTCCGAAAACTATTTTTACCAGATTAGAGCTTTAAACTCGTCTCGTCAATACGAACTCAACGATATATGATGTCCGGGACGTTTTTAGAAACCTTAGACAAGTTCGGGCGAAACATCACCCTGAGAACAAGTTCGAGCGAACTTATGTGAAAATTCAAGAGAAACAGCAACTTCGGGCGAACTTGTAAAGAATTTCAATAAATTTTGATCAAGTTCGGGCGAACATTATTAAATTTGATGAAAAACAGCTAAGTTCGAGCGGACATGAGTGAAAATCTTTGAAAAATCAATCAAGTTCGGGCGAACTTGATTAAAAATCACTCAAAAAGTGAATTTTTCAGTCAAGTTCGAGCGAACTTGATGATAAGTTCGAGCGAACATGTGTTTTCAAACATGATTTTTTTCAAATTTTCAACATGAATTCGTTTGTTTTAAGCTCTGATCTTTTCAAGGGTTTTACTATTATGGATTTTACGTATTATACTTGAAAATCAATCCATTTTGTCCGTGAAATGTCCAAGAAAAGTTTAAAAATGAAAGAAATGAGTAGAAGATGTGAAGTTCTATGTCCAATGTCTTCAAATTAGGCCAATCCTGCTCTGATACCAATTGAAGGTCAGGTGTACGGATAGTTCTGGTCTTAAATTGGCAAACCTAAGGTAAACATGCGGAATCCGTTTGCATAGGAGACATTGGATACAAGTTCTTTACTGATTAATCACTGTTTCATTGATTAGTAGACGTTACAGATCCTAGAAACACTTGGGCAGAGCTTCGCCGTTCAAGTTACAAAATCTCCGAATCTTACAAATGAAAACACAACTATCCTATATATAGTAGAACAAGTTCGCTCCAAATGTGCTTTGGACAAGTTCGGGCGAACTTGTCCATGTACATTACAAGTTCTGGCGAACTTGTTACACAACATACATAAACTTAACGTTTCGCTCATAAACACAACATACATCAGTCTTCCCTATACCACCACGATCAGTTTATTGAACGATTAGAAATTCCATAATTAAAAGATCGATTCTTCAGTTTCACACGAACCGCGGTCTCTAATCTCAAAGCAAAAGCAAATTCCGAATGCAACACGCACAAAATTTCAAGTTTACAAGCGGTGGTCGCGCTTTTATGGAGGTGCATCACCCGTGCGCGATGTCTACCATACGAGGGTGAAAGCAGTTGTTCATTGATGATTTCTACCCGGGGTAGGTTAAACCCCCATTTGCCTGATGATTATTTTGGTAGTCCAGTTCAAGTTGAGAAAGTAAAAGCAGTGGGGGATTTGATAGCTCATCTTCTCGGTTGGGCAGCTTTACGACTACAGGATGCGGTGATAAACCACAATGATAAAGCAATTAAGGTAAGGGTTGAGTCATGGATTAGACGCCCAGTGATATATAAATTCAGTCAGGGTCTTGATCCGAATAGTGTGCACGTTGGGAGCTCACCAAGATTTGACATGTACGGGTGTGAATTTGGGTTGGGGAAACCGGTAGCGGCTCGAAGTGGATGCGTGAACAAAGGTGACGGGAAGTTAACGATGTATCCATGAAGATACAAAGAACTAACCGGACTCTGCTATAGCTAGCCTTTGCACTCTGAGGAAGGATTTTAGATTCTAGCCTGCACACTGAACAAAACCGTTGGGCTCGTCACAGTGGAGATGGGAGGGCCCTTCTGTGACCACCCTCCGGCGTGAGGATAAGTATTTGTTTAGAGAGAGAAAGTAAGGACGAACGTACTGACAGAGTGTACTTACATTGTACTTTGGACATATTCATGTGCGGTTTTGGATTTTGTGGTCCGACCTATTCAAACGGACAGGCAGGTCCGGACCTTGCTGGCCCGGCCTTACCTTTACAAGTCCCCCACTTTTTCAAATGATATGTAACTTGAGAAAATCTAGAGTGTTTTGGTGGGTGATTTTTAATGCTGACGTGTCAGTTATGGCTTTGAGTCACCCACATGTCGCTTCATCCGATCTCTTCTTGGGCACCATTTTCTCTCTGGAAATAGATACCAAAGGCTTAGCCTCTATCCACTTGGTAAAGTAATCTATCGCAACCACCAAAAATCGCACCCTGCCAGAAGACCTAGGGAAAGGCCCGACGATGTCGATCCCCCATTTTTGGAACGGCCATGCCGTAGTAACAGGGATCATCTTGCTTTTGGATCTTAGGCTGATTGGAGCATGTCTCTGACAGTCTTCGCAGCTTTGGAGCTCATTGACGGCGCTTTGGTGCATATTCCGCCAAAAGTATCTGGCGTTCATTGCTTTTGATACAACCATTCGTGGTCCTGCATGAATGCCGCAGATTCCCCAGTGAATTTCACGAATTACGTAACTGGCTTCATCTGGAGTTAGGCATCGAAGTAGAGGGCCTAAGAATGTCTTTCGGTACAGAATTCCTCCCTGCATTTGGTATTGTAGAGCCTTAATTTGGATCTTTCTTGCTTGGGATTTATCAGCTGGGAGGATATCTTTCGCTAAGTAACTGACAATGGGAGTCATCCAATTTTCCTAAAGGGTTATGGACATGCTTTCCAGAGGGCATTCAATGGCTGGAGTTGAGAGTGTTTCGACCAATACCTCTTTGGCTAAATGACAGAAGAAGACCGAAGCTAGTTTACTCAGAGCATCGGCCTTCCTCCGTGGTATGTGGACCACTTTCCAGGTGTCAAATTTTGAAATTGGTTCTTGGACCTTCTGAAGGTACTTGCTCATATTTGCTTCCCAGATTTCATACTCCCCACTTATGTGGTTGGCTACTAGCAAGGAATCAACATGTGCTAGGACGGATCTAGCACCGGCTTTAAATGCTATCTGCAACCGGCGATCAAGGCCTCATACTCGGCTTCATTATTGGAGCTGTGGAAATCAAAACGCAGGGTTTAGGTGAATTCTGATCCTTCTGGGTCTGATAAGATCAATCCGGCCCCTGCCCCTTCTTTGCAAGAAGCACCATCAGTAAATAAGTTCCATACTTCTGGCTTTTCTGTCTGTTTTTTGTTTCGTTCGGGTAATTTGACCAGAAAGTCTGCTACGGCTTGTCCCTTCATGGAACTCCTTGTCCTGTACGTTATGTCGAATGCGCTCAGCTCGATGGCCCACTTGGTCAATCGCCCAGAAACCTCTGGCTTTCGTAGTACCTGCTGAATGGGAAAATCCGTTTGTACCTCGATTTTGAAGGCTTGAAAGTATCTCCTTAATCGCCTTGATGCATGTACAAGAGCTAGAGCTAGTTTCTCAATCATAGGGTACCTAGTTTCATAGTCCTTCAAAGTCCGGCTGACATAGTACACCGGTATTTGAGACTGAGCCCGATGAACGACAAGAACCGTGCTGATTGCAAAATGTGAGGCCAATAGATATACTGTAACGGTTTCCCCTGTGATTGGTGCAGTCAAAGTTGGGAGCGAGCCGAGACAGATTTTAAGGTTTTGAAACGCTTGTTCGGCTTCTTCAGTCCATTCAATCTTTCCTTTACCCAAACTCTTTTTTAGGACTGCCATGAAAGGAAAAGACTTATCAGCGGCCTTTGAAATGAATCAATGTAAAGCTACCAATTTTCCGTTTAAGGACTGGATTTCTTTCACGGTCTTCGGAGCCTGTAAGCTGACCACTGCTCGAACTTTCTCTGGATGGGCCTGTATTCCTGACTGGGTGACCCATACTCCTAAGAATTTTCTTTCTTCTAGGCCGGAAGAGCATTTTTTGGGATTTAACTTTAGGTTGATGCTCCGAAGACGGGTGAAGGTTTCCTTAATATCATCAATCATCCTTTCTTCATTTTCGCTTTTGATAACCAGATCGTCCACATAGATCTCAAGGTTCCTCCCAATCTGGCTTTTGAACGCCTTGTCCATTAATCGTTGATATGTGGCCCCGGCATTTTTAAGCCCAAACGGCATCTTTGTATAACAAAACAGGCCTTCATTAGTGGCGAAGGTTGTCTTGTCTTCGTCTGCCACGGCCATTTGAATCTGATGATATCCCTTGTAAGCATCCAAAAAACATTTGATTCGGAAATGAGATAGCGAGTCTATTTTTAGGTCCATTTCTGGGAGGGGGTAACAATCCTTTGGACAAGCATTATTTAGATCGGAAAAGTCCACGCACATTCCCCAAGATCCAATTTTCTTAGTCACCATTACCGGATTGGGCACCCAGGTCTGGTATCGGACTTCCCGGATTATTCCGGCGTCCAGGAGTTTTTTCACATCTTCCGCGATGGCTTGGTTTCTCGAAGGGGCCATGCCCTTTTTCTCTGGGCTATTGGTTTTACTGAATGTGATGTCTTTAACTTGTGTTCAGCTAAGGATCTCGGGACGCCTATCATGTCCGAATGTTGCCAAGCAAATATGTCAAGGGAGTTGGATAATACTTTCGATAAGAGTTTTTTGGTTCGTTCCGGCAACTGAGATCCAATGGCGATCTTTTGCTCTTGGAAGTGAGGATGGATGGACCATTCTTCCGTGGACGAGCTTCGAGGATCTGTGTTACAGCTTCCCGCTTGCCTTACTTCGGCTACCTAGCTTGTTACCTCCGAACATATTGTGGCAATTCCCAGCTCCGTTGGGAATTTTACCGAACCATGTATGGTTGAGCTAACCATTCCGAAGGCCAGCATTCCAGGCCTTCCCAGGATAACATTGTGCACTGATTTTGCTCCGACCACGAGAAAAGTCAAATAGACTGTTCGTTGTTTATCCTTTTCCCCTATGGTGACTGGGAGGGTGATTTGCCCTAGAGGCTGAACCACCCCGGAGAAGCTAACGAGTGGTCCGGAGACTTGTATGAGTTTGGCTTTTGTCTGTGGTGCAAGCTGCTGAAAGCATTGTTGATACATGATCTCTGAAGCGCTTCCACTATCAATGTACACGCGGTGAACCTTATAACCAGCAATTACGGCGGCAATGATGACCGGGCCATCTTTTGCTTCGTCCAACCCGATTAGTGGGAAAGATATGGGTTGCCTCATCCAATCGGCCACATGCGGCTTGACCGCTTGAGACCTTTATTGCCAACACCTTGTATCATGCAGATGTTTTGCTGGTTATTGGGGTTTTCAATTGCCGGCGCTTTTCCTTCTTTAACTTCTCTGACTATGTGAGAAAATTTGCCGGACCGCACGGCTTTTTCTATTTCTTGTTTCAACGACCAACAGTCATCAGTATTGTGCCCTTTTGCTCGGTGATAATCACAGTATTTTTTTGTTTTGTCTCCGGTAGACCGGAGCTTGGGAGGAGCTGGAAAATTTGATCCTTCTGCGGTGAGGATTTCACCGGGCATTTTGGTGAGATTAGTAAGGTTCTAGAATCTAGACCCGAAGCTTCGGTCTTTCGGCCCTCGATCATTCCGGCCATATGGAGAGTGCGGTATCTTTTGGTTTCCTGACGTTTTGTAAAAACCAGACCCGCCGTTCTTCTTCCATGACGAACCTTTGGTCTCTACGTCACTTGACGGATTGCATGTGTTCTTTCCTCGAGCAAATGCTCGTGCACGCTCCATAAGGACTTCCATTATTTTAGGGAGGTTCTCATGCAATTTTTCAACCAATTGGTTGTTCCGGACCCCATGACAGAATCCAGAGACTCGTAATTGATCAACAACACCGTTGATTTGCATGCTCTCTCGGTGATTTCTTTAGAGTAGTGCCTCTGTTGGCTGAAATTTGCCTGCTCTCTCTATTCCCTCTCTCTTTGTTTCTTTCACCACCGTCGACTACCACCATATCCGACCAACTAATACCAACCGGAAAAAGACTTTTCTCTCTCTTCACCGCTTAATATCTGGAAACCCCCGTCACACCATTGTATACCTACTACCATCGCCATATGCTACCAAACAGTTGCCAAATCTAACATATCTAAAACCCACATCGCCTGAACCTTCATAAAACCACTAGAATACCTTTGTAGCCTTCTCTTGCCAAAAAGATTTGTGATCTGGTTGATAACTATGTACACCCATTGATCTCCTTCGTCTTCTTCAAAGGTGGTCATCCCTAACTAAATAAGCAGTGAAAAAGGCAAGATAGAGGTGGTAACAGGTGACACAGGATGATCAGTAATGGTTCATGAACTTGTAGGCGACTAGTGACTCTTAGTAGGTGGTTTGTAGGCGGCAAAGGTATGGTGGTAGTCCGCGCCTAAAGTCATTGTGGTCGGAATTGGCTACCGAAAGGAAGTGGTTTAGAGAGGGTGTGTGGTGTTGGGTTTTGAGAGAGAGAGAGAGATAGTTGTTAGGATTCAAATTAAAAAAATATTTATTGATTGTTATGTTTTTTTTGTTTCTTGTTTAAGTTTTATATATATTTTCTATTTTGTTTTAATAAAAGGAGCTTGAGAATTGATTAACCAAGACAACGGGGTCTCTCCAGGTTGGTAAAATTGACGCAACATCAACACGAGGAGCTGTCGGACTCACTGGAATGCTCGCATGATATGGATCATATGGAGCATCTGCTTCGCCGGACGAGTCTTCAACAATTTGTCCGTCGACCTGAGGACCGCCAACGACGCGACGGATCTCCGATCGAGGACCTGGAAACGATGATCCATCAGCCATGATGCTGTAAATCTAAGTGAAATAAAACGAAAGATGAGAAGAGAATAGAAAATAAGGGGGCGCCATTGAAGAAACGTAGATGAAGGTCCGGTGTATGGATCGTTCTGGTTCTAATCTGGCAAACCTAAGATAAACATGCGGAATCCGTTTGCATAAGCGACATTGGATACAAGTTCTTTACTGATTAATCACTGTTTCATTGATTAGTAGACGTTACAGATCCTGGAAACACTTGGGCAGAGCTTCGCCGTCCAAGTTACAAAATCTCTGAATCTTACAAATGAAAACACAACTATCCTATATATATTAGAACAAGTTCGCTCCAAATGTGCTTTGGACAAGTTCGGGCGAACTTGTCCATGTACATTACAAGTTCGGGCGAACTTGTTACACAACATACATAAACTTAACGTTTCGCTCATAAACACAGACTCGACGTTATACCATGACGTAGGCAGCAGACATATGCATCAACAAGTTTACGGTCCTAAAATGGTTTACGGTCCATCTGCATCATTTTGTAGTCAACTTCCAATAAATCAAAGTTTAGAAACTTATGGATCAAAATCTTTGGAAGAGATTCTTGTTTCAACAAATAATTAAAATGTAAATAATCAAACTCAGTTTCATTATGCCCAAACACTACATATCAAAACTCTGCAAGTTGAAAACACAATAATTCGCTCTTTTAAAGCAGAAACCACATAAATATTGATTTCTAATTATTATAAGGGTTTTCTATTATTTATCATAATAGTTAGAACCATACCTCAAGATCACCCACCTTTGGTGAATAGAAGCTTTTGCTAGATACTTTTCAAGACCCTCTGACACGGTACATGAGAATAAGGTACACTCAATTGTGGTTGATGTTGAAGTATGAAATTATCATCACCAACATTAGGAGGTAAAAATACTTACCTAGGGGCAAAAGTACTTACCCATATAATTGAATCATCAATATTGGATAGTTAGTAGTAAACTTTGGTTACGCTAAATAATCGAGTAGCTAGTACGAGTCTCGTGTAATTGTATTTCCAATATTGAGAGGTAAAGATACTTATCAGAATTATTACTATTATTATCAGCAAAACATAGATACAATTAACTTTACTGTAAGTATTAGTTGTGAAATTTATATTAAAAGTATAGTTGTCGGAATTTGTAAGTAATTACCCATCAGTAATATAGTAATTTAGCTTTCCGACAAAACCGTAGTTGTCGATGAAAGTTCAGTCTTCTTGTAGTATTCATAAAAAATACATTTTCATACACACATACACAAACACACACACACATATGTAAGGTTAGGGTAAAATAAAGCCCATGAGGCGCTGATTTGTCATGATAAAGCCACTAGAGGCTTTATACCACACCCACTAGCCTTATAGTATCAAATTTCTTGCAATTCTTTCATTTTGTGGCATAACGGAAGTCAACCGGATAATGACTCATTTTATTAATTCTTTTTGCTTTATATTGAGGTGATGAAGTGGGTGGTTGCGGTGATGATGGTTGTGTGTGGATGGCTGATTGTGATGATGCTTGTAGAAAGAAGGATATTTATAGGGAGAGGGAGTCCAGGGGAGAGAGTGAGTTGAGAGAGAGAGAGTGAGTGGGAGAAAGGGATTTATGGAATTTTATATAAGTTTTTGAGTTTTGAAATTCTTTTTGTTTTATAAATTAAATGATTATTTTACCCTCATGTGGGTTTCATGTTCATGTGACATCATTTAACGTTTAAATTAACCAGGTTAGTGCTAAAAGAACCTAAGGTGTATTGTGTTTAACAAAAAAAAATACTGTAACTATAATTATTGAAGTTAAATGACATCCACTGTAATCTGATATAAACATAAAGGACGAAAAGTATAATTTACCCTAAATTGAATAGTAGTTTTATAAGAAGCCTTAAATTTAACAACTAATAGTGGGAAAATAAGGAGATATGGTGTTAGAGGTGCAACCCTAAACCGGGTTATAAACCTAACCCGACAACCCTACCCTACCCTACACATATGTATTAAAGGTGTTCGTTAGATCTAAACACACAAAAACACAAAAATAAATAAATAATAAATGCTCACAAAGCGCTATGGAATCGAAAGTGGGCATTCATCCGTCAATATGGGTTATTCCTTTATAGAATCTACCGAAGAAGACGACGAAAAATGTAAAAAGAAATTGTATTTCGTGTCATAATGTTTTTTTTCATAATATTATGTTTTAGTTTAGTTATAAAAAACAAATAAATATAAATTTAAGTTATCTGTGTATATTATATTTGTTTATTGAGAATTTATATTAGCAGGGTTATGCAATAGGGTTGAACCCGGTTTGATAACCTAACCCGGTCCCAACCCACTGACATCGGTTTCATATGGTTCAGATCTCTTATCTCTTAACCCGGTTAAAACCTAACTCAGTTGGAGTACCAACCTGATTTGAATATTTTCCTCCTAACCCTAACCTGGTTTGAAACCGGTTCAAGTGGAAATCCCATCCCGATTTGGGCACCTCTATATGCTCTTAGGGATGTCCTACCCTTTTGCAGCTTTATAAGCGTGGTAGTTGTTTTCTTTATCTTTTTAACTCATGATGCATGTGCTTTTGTTTTTATTATCAGATTGTATAATTCCTTTTTGAAGAAAGAAGCCTTTGTTTATCTTGTGAGTTATTAATTTCATTGAATACTTATACCAACATTAATTAGAAACTGATAGCATCTACCTGCTGTTCAATTATATTATAGTTACGATTACTTCCCAAGTCAGTAGACTATGTATTCTTTTATGCATGTTAAAATGAATGTTTTATCCAAGTTGCTATCTATCTATGCTGATTTTTGTACAACTCTTTAAGACACCTTTTACCTCTCTCAGCGTTGCAACCTCTCAAGTAACCTTCCAGTTTATGTTTATAAAAGCCAAAATTGTCCTAACGATAAAGTTGATAATACTTTTAGCCCCTGACAAGTAATAATAATAATAGAAAATTCCATACGTACTTATATTTGCCTATTGTTTGCAAACTTATTTAATTCTCTATTTAGGTCTATCATTAAACGAATATCTTATAAGTGATCACTAATCGAACTAATGAGAAGATTTTAGCACCAACTAAGATAAGCCGGATTATTACGCACGTGAGAAAATCATGAAATCAGTTGTTTTCTATTATACATGCAGAGTAAAATATGACTGCACACGTACTCATCGGGGCATGATGCACGATAAACTTCTATATTTTGTTGGTGCTGTTTTTGTGGATATCATTTGTTTTAGGAAGATCTAGCTTTCATTTGCTTGCGAGCCAGCCATCAAACTGAGTTCAATACCAGTCAAACTCATTTCAGAATGCTTAATCAAACCCTTGGAGGACCTCTCACCGGAGGAAAAGCAGCCAGAAAGGTCTCCTTTTTGCCAAACCATCGTCTCCGGAAAATCAAGATTTCTCCGTAACAACTTACTTCGATGACCTCAAACACTCTCTCTCGGCCACACTCACTCATTTCTACCTGCTCGCTGCCCGTTTCACCACCCGAAACAAGAAAACCCACCTTCATATGTCATTTACATGGATCCAGAACACACCATGGCGTCAAGTTTATTCACGCGCAGACGGACGCCACAGTATCTGACGTACGTAGCCCACCTGACGTACCTTTACTTGTTCATTCGTTTTTTGATCTTAATAAAGCTATTTCCCATGACGGTCACACGT
Source organism: Scalesia atractyloides (assembly GCA_947069175.1). Classification (NCBI taxonomy): domain Eukaryota; kingdom Viridiplantae; phylum Streptophyta; class Magnoliopsida; order Asterales; family Asteraceae; genus Scalesia; species Scalesia atractyloides. The sequence goes on along the minus strand of CAMTDV010000005.1, from coordinate 78,838,168 downwards.
TGCCATTGTTATCTATTCAGGTTACCGAGCTTCTCGATGGAATATTCACCGGTGCTCCGTCAACCATGTGGTCGCGGACGGAACTACTTTCTGGCATTTCATGGCTACTTGGAGTGAAATATTCAGATTAGGAGGACAATATCATGGCTTAATATCTCGTCCGTCCTCCTGTACTCAAACGATGGGTTCTGGATGGATATGATCCTATTATCAGTCTTCCCAATACCACCACGATCAGTTTATTGAACGATTAGAAATTCCATAATTAAAAGATCGATTCTTCAGTTTCACACAAACCGCGGTCTCTAATCTCAAAGCAAAAGCAAATTCCGAATGCAACACGCACAAAATTTCAAGTTTACAAGCGGTGGTCGCGCTTTTATGGAGGTGCATCACCCGTGCGCGATGTCTACAATCCGAGGGTGAAAGCAGTTGTTCATTGATGATTTCTACCCGGGGTAGGTTAAACCCCCATTTGCCTGATGATTATTTTGGTAGTCCAGTTCAAGTTGAGAAAGTAAAAGCAGTGGGGGATTTGATAGCTCATCTTCTCGGTTGGGCAGCTTTACGACTACAGGATGCGGTGATAAACCACAATGATAAAGCAATCAAGGTAAGGGTTGAGTCATGGATTAGACGCCCAGTGATATATAAACTCAGTCAGGGTCTTGATCCGAATAGTGTGCACGTTGGGAGCTCACCAAGATTTGACATGTACGGGTGTGAATTTGGGTTGGGGAAACCGGTAGCGGCTCGAAGTGGATGCGTGAACAAAGGTGACAGGAAGTTAACGATGTATCCATGAAGATACAAAGAACTAACCGGACTCTGCTATAGCTAGCCTTTGCACTCTGAGGAAGGATTTTAGATTCTAGCCTGCACACTGAACAAAACCGTTGGGCTCGTCACAGTGGAGATGGGAGGGCCCTTCTGTGACCACCCTCCGGCGTGAGGATAAGTATTTGTTTAGAGAGAGAAAGTAAGGACGAACGTACTGACAGAGTGTACTTACATTGTACTTTGGACATATTCATGTGCGGTTTTGGATTTTGTGGTCCGACCTATTCAAACGGACAGGCAGGTCCGGACCTTGCTGGCCCGGCCTTACCTTTACAAGTCCCCCACTTTTTCAAGTGATATGTAACTTGAGAAAATCTAGAGTGTTTTGGTGGGTGATTTTTAATGCTGACGTGTCAGTTATGGCTTTGAGTCACCCACATGTCGCTTCATCCGATCTCTTCTTGGGCACCATTTTCTCTCCGGAAATAGATACCAAAGGCTTGGCCTCTATCCACTTGGTAAAGTAATCTATCGCAACCACCAAAAATCGCACCCTGCCAGAAGACCTAGGGAAAGGCCCGACGATGTCGATCCCCCATTTTTGGAACGGCCATGCCGTAGTAACAGGGATCATCTTGCTTTTGGATCTTAGGCTGATTGGAGCATGTCTCTGACAGTCTTCGCAGCTTTGGAGCTCATTGACGGCGCTTTGGTGCAGATTCGGCCAAAAGTATCTGGCGTTCATTGCTTTTGATACAACCATTCGTGGTCCTGCATGAATGCCGCAGATTCCCAGTGAATTTCACGAATTACGTAACTGGCTTCATCTGGAGTTAGGCATCGAAGTAGAGGGCCTAAGAATGTCTTTCGGTACAGAATTCCTCCCTGCATTTGGTATTGTAGAGCCTTAATTTGGATCTTTCTTGCTTGGGATTTATCAGCTGGGAGGATATCTTTCGCTAAGTAACTGACAATGGGAGTCATCCAATTTTCCTAAAGGGTTATGGACATGCTTTCCAGAGGGCATTCAATGGCTGGAGTTGAGAGTGTTTCGACCAATACCTCTTTGGCTAAATGACAGAAGAAGACCGAAGCTAGTTTACTCAGAGCATCGGCCTTCCTCCGTAATATGTGGACCACTTTCCAGGTGTCAAATTTTGAAATTGGTTCTTGGACCTTCTGAAGGTACTTGCTCATATTTGCCTCCCAGATTTCATACACCCCACTTAAGTGGTTGGCTAATAGCAAGGAATCAACATGTGCTAGGACGGATCTAGCACCGGCTTTAAATGCTATCTGCAACCCGGCGATCAAGGCCTCATACTCGGCTTCATTATTGGAGCTGTGGAAATCAAAACGCAGGGTTTAGGTGAATTCTGATCCTTCTGGGTCTGATAAGATCAATCCGGCCCCTACCCCTTCTTTGCAAGAAGCACCATCAGTAAATAAGTTCCATACTTCTGGCTTTTCTGTCTGTTTTTTGTTTCGTTCGGGTAATTCGACCAGAAAGTCTGCTACGGCTTGTCCCTTCATGGAACTCCTTGTCCTGTACGTTATGTCGAATGCGCTCAGCTCGATGGCCCACTTGGTCAATTGCCCAGAAACCTCTGGCTTTCGTAGTACCTGCTGAATGGGAAAATCCGTTTGTACCTCGATTTTGAAGGCTTAAAAGTATCTCCTTAATCGCCTTGATGCATGTACAAGAGCTAGAGCTAGTTTCTCAATCATAGGGTACCTAGTTTCATAGTCCTTCAAAGTCCGGCTGACATAGTACACCGGTATTTGAGACTGAGCCCGATGAACGACAAGAACCGTGCTGATTGCAAAATGTGAGGCCAATAGATATACTGTAACGGTTTCCCCTGTGATTGGTGCAGTCAAAGTTGGGAGCGAGCCGAGACAGATTTTAAGGCTTTGAAACGCTTGTTCGGCTTCTTCAGTCCATTCAATCTTTCCTTTACCCAAACTTTTTTTTAGGACTGCCATGAAAGGAAAAGACTTATCAGCGGCCTTTGAAATGAATCAATGTAAAGCTACCAATTTTCCGTTTAAGGACTGGATTTCTTTCACGGTCTTCGGAGCCTGTAAGCTGACCACTGCTCGAACTTTCTCTGGATGGGCCTGTATTCCTGACTGGGTGACCCATACTCCTAAGAATTTTCTTTCTTCTAGGCCGGAAGAGCATTTTTTGGGATTTAACTTTAGGTTGATGCTCCGAAGACGGGTGAAGGTTTCCTTAATATCATCAATCATCCTTTCTTCATTTTCGCTTTTGATAACCAGATCGTCCACATAGATCTCAAGGTTCCTCCCAATCTGGCTTTTGAACGCCTTGTCCATTAATCGTTGATATGTGGCCCCGGCATTTTTAAGCCCAAACGGCATCTTTGTATAACAAAACAGGCCTTCATTAGTGGCGAAGGTTGTCTTGTCTTCGTCTGCCACGGCCATTTGAATCTGATGATATCCCTTGTAAGCGTCCAAAAAGCATTTGATTCGGAAATGAGATAGCGAGTCTATTTTTAGGTCCATTTCTGGGAGGGGGTAACAATCCTTTGGACAAGCATTATTTAGATCGGAAAAGTCCACGCACATTCGCCTAGATCCAATTTTCTTAGTCACCATTACCGGATTGGGCACCCAGGTCTGGTATCGGACTTCCCGGATTATTCCGGCGTCCAGGAGTTTTTTCACATCTTCCGCGATGGCTTGGTTTCTCGAAGGGGCCATGCTCCTTTTTCTCTGGGCTATTGGTTTTACTGAATGTGATGTCTTTAACTTGTGTTCAGCTAAGGATCTCGGGACGCCTATCATGTCCGAATGTTGCCAAGCAAATATGTCAAAGGAGTTGGATAATACTTTCGATAAGAGTTTTTTGGTTCGTTCCAGCAACTGAGATCCAATGGCGATCTTTTGCTCTTGGAAGTGAGGATGGATGGACCATTCTTCCGTGGACGAGCTTCGAGGATCTGTGTTACAGCTTCCCGCTTGCCTTACTTCGGCTACCTAGCTTGTTACCTCCGAACATATTATGGCAATTCCCAGCTCCGTTGGGAATTTTACCGAACCATGTATGGTTGAGCTAACCATTCCGAAGGCCAGCATTCCAGGCCTTCCCAGGATAACATTGTGCACTGATTTTGCTCCGACCACGAGAAAAGTCAAATAGACTGTTCGTTGTTTATCATTTTCCCCTATGGTGACTGGGAGGGTGATTTGCCCTAGAGGCTGAACCACCCCGGAGAAGCTAACGAGTGGTCCGGAGACTTGTATGAGTTTGGCTTTTGTCTGTGGTGCAAGCTGCTGAAAGCATTGTTGATACATGATCTCTGAAGCGCTTCCACTATCAATGTACGCGGTGAACCTTATGACCAGCAATTACGGCGGCAATGATGACCGGGCCATCTTTTGCTTCGTCCAACCCGATTGGTGGGAAGGATATGGGTTGCCTCATCCAATCGGCCATATGGCGGCTTGATCGCTTGAGACCTTTATTGCCAACACCTTGTATCATACAGATGTTTTGCTGGTTATTGGGGTTTTCAATTGCCGGCGCTTTTCCTTCTTTAACTTCTCTGACTATGTGAGATAATTTGCCGGACCGCACGGCTCTTTCTATTTCTTGTTTCAACGACCAACAGTCATCAGTATTGTGCCCTTTTGCTCGGTGATAATCACAGTATTTTTTTGTTTTGTCTTCGGTAGACCGGAGCTTGGGAGGAGCTGGAAAATTTGATCCTTCTGCGGTGAGGATTTCACTGGGCATTTTGGTGAGATTAGTAAGGTTCGAGAATCTAGACCCGAAGCTTCGGTCTTTCGGCCCTCGATCATTCCGGCCGTATGGAGAGTGCGGTATCTTTTGGTTTCCTGACGTTTTGTAAAAACCAGACCCGCCGTTCTTCTTCCATGACGAACCTTTGGTCTCTACATCACTTGACGGATTGCAAGTGTTCTTTCCTCGAGCAAATGCTCGTGCACGCTCAATAAGGACTTCCATTGTTTTAGGGAGGTTCTCATGCAATTTTTCAACCAATTGGTTGTTCCGGACCCCATGACAGAATCCAGAGACTCGTAATTGATCAACAACACCGCTGATTTGCATGCTCTCTCGGTGATTTCTTTAGAGTAGTGCCTCTGTTGGCTGAAATTTGCATGCTCTCTCTATTCCCTCTCTCTTTGTTTCTTTCACCACCGTCGACTACCACCATATCCGACCAACTAATACCAACCGGAAAAAGACTTTTCTCTCTCTTCACCGCTTAATATCTGGAAACCCCCGTCACACCATTGTATACCTACTACCATCGCCATATGCTACCAAACAGTTGCCAAATCTAACATATCTAAAACCCACATCGCCTGAACCTTCATAAAACCACTAGAATACCTTTGTAGCCTTCTCTTGCCAAAAAGATTTGTGATCTGGTTGATAACTATGTACACCCATTGATCTCCTTCGTCTTCTTCAACGGTGGTCATCCCTAACTAAATAAGCAGTGAAAAAGGCAAGATGGAGGTGGTAACCACCTTGGGTTCCAACAATGGTTTCTAGTCAACGATGGTGTACCCTTTAACTAAATAAGCAATGAAAAAGGCAAGATAGAGGTGGTAACAGGTGACACAGGATGATCAGTAGTGGTTCATGAACTTGTAGGCGACTAGTGACTCTTAGTAGGTGGTTTGTAGGCGGCAAAGGTATGGTGGTAGTCCGCGCCTAAAGTCATTGTGGTCGGAATTGGCTACCGAAAGGAAGTGGTTTAGAGAGGGTGTGTGGTGTTGGGTTTTGAGAGAGAGAGAGAGATAGTTGTTAGGATTCAAATTAAAAAAATATTTATTGATTGTTATGTTGTTTTTGTTTCTTGTTTAAGTTTTATATATATTTTCTATTTTGTTTTAATAAAAGGAGTATTTTTGTATTTTTTTAAAAAATTTAGAATATATATGAATGATGTTAGTTAGCTAAATTTAATTTAGTAAAATGGTTGTAAGAATCCTGAATAGCCTCTGATTAATCGTTAGTCTTGGGTTCACTGAGTAATTTTTATCTAATCAGCTAATGAATCAGTAGGTAGTCAACAATGGTCAAATCTAGTCCAATTTAGCCAAAAAATCAGAGGAAGTCTGATGATTCCGGTCAAATTCAGGTCTTGACAAAACCTGTGAATTCCGGCAATTAATCATATTTACTTGAAAATATGCATCAAAGAAGATGTTAAAACATGTCCACTTACAAAGATACAAATAAAAATGTGTGTATATACATATAAACCGATAATTACATATAAAATCTCAATCCGATTAATTGCTAGCGTCTAGCGAATTTTACAACCTTGGGTAAAATTAGAAACAATAGTAATACAATTTTTTTTATAAGTAATACATGTAGAAAAAAAAAATTGATCGAAAAGGAAGTCATAGCTTAGGGTGATGATGTACGGATATCATCTGTAGCGTGTCTAGTTTTTCGCTTGAGTATCATGCTTTATTAAAAAATGATTTAAATAGACAAGATTCAAAAGATTAGTTCAGTCGTATATGCATGACCAAGAAAATGATTTAAATACGAAAGTTCAAAAGATATGATATGGAAATACGGAATGAAATATTTAAGAGGATTTCTTTAACACAGTAATTTAAATATTAAATACTTCATGTAACCAATGGTGAATCATAACTAATTTTAATAATATATTAATATCGCTATGTATTGATGTCTTTTATCGATGATAATGTTCCTAAGAGGATTAATATATACTTTCAATTTGTAACATTAGAATTTTATATACATCTAACAAGTAAATACAAACTCAATAAAATTGACATACTATATATCTATAATCAATTAAGTGTATTATCTTCTTAGCCATGATGGAAGAAAATGTTTGATTGATCATCTTCTATTCACTATTTCACCCATTTTCTACTTTTCGTTGGTCAAAAAACTAGGTTGGTCGATGTCAGCCTGCCCACTGAATTGTCTATATCACTCACTACTATTTTCAGCATCTTATTTGCGGTCGATTTTGACTAACTCCAATCAGGCGGCTATGTGAACGGGTCTCGTTTGGCTTGGATGACTCAGCAACGACATTTTTGATTGGTCGGTCCTTGGTTCGTATCTTCTTGGGTGTGTGGTTATCATTTATTTTAGGAAGATCAGTCTTTCTTTTGTAGTTTCAGCCGGCCAGCAATGAGTTCTACATCGGTCAAACTCATATCAGAATGCTTCATTAAACCACTGGACGACCTCTCACCGGAGGCAAAGCAGCCTATCCATTTTACACCTTTTGAGCTGCCCTACCTCAACGTCAAATACAGCCAGAAAGGTTGCAAAACCACCGTTAGCCGAAAATCAACATTTCTCCATAACCACTTTCTTGGATGATCTCCAACACTCTCTCTCCGCCACCCTCACTCATTTCTACCCGCTCGCCGCCCGTTTCGCCACTCGAAAACAAGACAACCCACCTTCATATATCATCTACTTAGACCGCAGAAACACCCCTGGCGTCAAGTTTATTTACGCGACTGCAGATGCCACAGTATCCGACATACTTAACCCAATTGACGTACCTTTACTTGTTCATTCGTTTTTTGATCTTAATGAAGCCATTTCCCATGATGCTCGTACGCTGCCGGTGTTATCCATTCAGGTGACCGAGCTTGTTGATGGGATTTTCATCGGTGGTTCCGTCAACCACATGGTGGCTGACGGAACCACTTTCTGGAATTTCATGGCTACGTGGAGTGAAATATTCAGATTAGGAGGAAAATATGATGGCTCTATTTCTCGCCCTCCTGCAGTCAAGAGATGGGTTCTGGATGGATATGATCCTATTATCGATATCCCCTACAGCCATCAAGATCAGTTCATTGAACGATTAGAAATTCAAACTTTTAAAGAGCGATTCTTCAATTTCTCATCAACCGCCATCTCCAAACTCAAGCAAACAGCAAATTTCGAATGCAATACGCATAAGATTTCAAGTTTACAAGCGGTGGTCGCGCTTTTATGGAGGTTTATCACCCGTGCGCGATGTCTACCACACGAAAGTGAAACCACTTGTTCATTGATGGTATCTACCCGGAGTAGGTTAAGCCACCTTTGTCTGATAATTATCTTGGTAACCCGGTTCAATTTGTTAGAGTAAAAGCCACTGTGGGGGATTTGATGGCTCATGGTCTTGGTTGGGCGGCTTTCCGGCTTCACGAAGGCGTGATAAACCACGATGATAAAGCTATCAAGGAAAAGGTTGAGTCGTGGATTAGAAGTCCAGTGATATGTAAAATGAGTCAGCTCGGTGATCCAAACATTGTGCATGTTGGGAGCTCACCGAGATTTGACATGTACGGTTGTGAATTTGGGTTAGGGAAAGCGCTAGCGGCTCGAAGCGGGTGCACGAACAAAGGCGACGGGAAGATTACGATGTATCCGGGAAGCGATGGTGGCGGGTGCATGGGCGTTGAAGTTTGCCTTTTGCCGGAGTATATGAAAAATATAGAATCTGACGAGGAGTTAATGAGTGCTCTAATGAAAAACTAAGGACCCATTGTGTCCAAAGTTTGTTTCGTACATGTACTTTTATCAAGAGAATAACGATTAGGAATTATCAAAACAATAACGCTTAGGGTTTCATTAAATGTAGTCACTTTATGGTTTAAACTAAGTGTCTTAAAGCTTGTTCATGGGCCAACTAATAGAAGTTTTCATTAAGGGTGTTCATGGTTTGGTTTAAAACCGTGAAACTATTCAAACTAATCCTTAGTTTGGTTTCACGATTATTTGATGGTTTGAAAATATTAAAATTGTAATGAACGATTTGATTTACAGAATTTATAAGAGAAACCGGTCGTAAAATCCAAACCACGTTAAAAATGGGCTATACATTTTTTTAGTTCATTAATTCCCTAATGCCTTGTCATGATGCAAATATCAAACAACTATGTATACTTGCATATTTGACAACTGGTTTGACAATTTCTTTAGCCCATTAAATCCCTAATGCCTTGTCATGATTCATATATCCAACAACTATGTCTACCTTTTAGAGCATTCACATTCTATCCATCAAAATTTATGAGAAGGGTTTTTATATTATAAAGGAGTATAAAAAGTGATTGTGAGTGAAGCAGTGAGAAAATGTTACTTTTTATCTGTATATTTGGAGGACACTGTTCACCCTCTATAATTTTTTAATGTATTTTAAAAGTGATTGTGAGTGAAAGTGAGAGAAAAGGTAATGATAAAAGTATAAAAAAAATATTATTTAATTGAAAGGAGAGAGAAAAGATAGTTGTTTTAGTGTAATTATAGGGTAAAAATTGATGGATAGGATCTGAATGCTCTTAGATCATTCACATCCAGCTCCCTAAAAATATACATACATTCTATTAAAAAACAATTTCTATATCAATATATTTCCAATAAAAATAAATATTTTTTCTCCCTACTTTTCATTTAAATAATATTTTTATACATTTATCATTATATTTTCTCTCTCCTTCACTCACAACCACTTTCAATATATATTAAAGAAATATAGGGGGTGAACAGTGTCCCCCCTAAATATACAGATGAACAGTAAAATTTTCTCTCTTCTCTACTTACAACCACTTTTTATACTTTTTATATTTTAAAAACCTCACACACAAATTTTGATTCCGAGGATGTGGATGCTTCTTAGACCTCTTACTTTTACTTTTAGTATGTGATTCCACTCGCTCTAAGATTATGTGGAGTGATATTAACTACAGGTTATTGTTAAAGACCACATGGTGTGAAGGGACATGAAATTTGGGTGTTATTGACATGTGGACGACACGTCAGCGCGCGTTAGAAAAGTGGCGCAGTGAAAAAAAAGGAGGAGTGGAAAGGGGCGTGAAAATGGGCGTTATCCAACACATGACACGTTTTTTTTTATTAATTTTATTTAATAATTTCATATTATCTATTATTAATTTTTTTAAACAATAGTGTTATTATTATATTATATTATATTATATATAAGTATAATTTGCAACATAAATAGGCAATATTGGTTTGTACGGTTGGCTTTATGTTACTTTTGAGCATGTATTATTGTACCATAAGCTTATGTGTTTGGATGTTTCTTGAGCAACCCATATATGTCCTTACTTTAAAGGTGCCATTTGGTGGCATTTTTTTATTTAAATTTTATTTGAACACCACATATTTACATTCAGATATCCTCCCTTTCTCTCTCTAATTCATACCTCCTTTAGGGGGGTTGAAGGCCCCATATAAAATGCGAGATGGTTGTTCGGCGAGGATATTGTTTATATCTGGTTTCTACCATAATCCTTTAGGGTGTTCGTTTAAAGATCTGTTTTGGCATTGATGGTGGTCTCAGGTCTGCTACCTTGCACGGCAACTCCAGTTGCAGCCATGGCGGTATATGAGCCATGTTTATTACCGACAATGATGATGACGGTTATGGATCTATTAGTCTTTTTTTACTTTCTTTTGCTACTGTGGTGATGGTGGTTTTGTTATTTGTGTTTGCATTTGCGGTTTTGTTACCGTGACACTCCCATAGCCACCGTCGGACAAGGTCGCCTTGTATGGGTTAAAGTAAAAAAATATTGTTGAGCATGGTGGTGGTTGTTGGGATGGTTTTATTTTTATGTTTGTTTATTGAAATTAGGTTTTTACTTTGATGTAAATAATCATGGTCATCGCACAAGATTTGAAGTCGGTTTTTGCTAAATTCTTGATTTTTGTGTATTTCTTGGTTGTGTTTAATAGTTGGGCAAAAAAGACGATGATCTTATGTGGGTAGACAGCGGTTGCAGGGGTGACCATACTAGTGAAACCAGACTGAACCGAGTCATACCCGACTCGGACTGAAAACCCAAAAAGTAGGATAAACAAGCACGCATGACTGGACCTGAAGGTTCATTTCAGATCTCGGGTCACGAGGGTTTTTTACCTTGAGAACTAATAATAAGGAAAGTAAGCTTATATATCTCGGGTCACTTTGGTTTTTAATCTTTGAGAATCAATGATAAGGAAAGTAAGCATATATAAACAGATGGTTTGGACAATTTTCATTAACATATACCAATGTAATAACACAAATTAAAACTCCAATTTGTTGGGATGCTCTCAGACTCTCAGTGTCGTTACTAGTTTACGTTACCTTTCCTTTCAAACGTCTATAAATAGCCTTGACAAAAGGATTGAAATTACATCATCGAAGTTTCAATTATTATATAAACAAATAAAAAAATGTTGTATCATTCATGATTCATACATATAATTACATATTAAAAGGCAACTGCAATTATGAATTTATATTAAAAGGCAATTGTAATTATTAACTTTAATAGTTGTGGTATATTAAGAGAATTAAAAACTAAGACCGGAATTCAAGATTGTAATTTTAACGAAAAGTTAGAACATTCGAGCAAGTGAACAACTCAATATCCCTTTACAATTACAAAATCAGTTTGATGTTAATTAAAAACAACAAACAATTCAACTTATAAAAAAGTCGCCATGAGCGACTCTAGATTGTTTCGTTTTGGTTGCTAAAAGTTCTAATTGAGCCGAACTAAACGAGCTTGGGCACACGCTTAATCTTATATTTGGGTTTTCATTCGACGACGACGTAATCAACATTGAGTCGGGTCAAATATACGGTATAAATTCGAGTTACTTTAACGTGCGCCGCCGCCGCAACGCACGGCGGGTCAAATCCTAGTTACTAATATAAATAATAAAAATACTTACAAAATTTAAATTAAAAAAGATAACATTACTAAAAAACCAATTACATAATTTAAACTTAAAAACGAAACATAAAAACACAATCTAAAATAACCAAAATCAGGTACGATATTTATCCAAGATTTCTTTTTTCAGTTTCATGTACGTTTCCCGCTCTTTGTCTTCAAGGTGATCGATCTTCATAGCGAGTATTTTCATATCCGTTCGCTTTTGTTTTTCTTCATAAAGGCTAAAAGCCTTTATTTGCCGAGTGTTTCTTTCTTGTTGGATTTTGGTGAACACATGGATTTCTTCTTGGATTCCGGCCAAAGCAGGGAGTTTTTCATCACTCGTAGTAGATGATTTTTGGGACCGCTTTTTTGACCTATCTCTTCACGGTGGCCTTTCGGCTTCAAAATCACCGTCGCTTAGGTTGATCTCAAAGTTGGTGCGAGCATCCGAGCGACTAGTGGAGGAACCACTTTTGGACCTCTTGGAGAACGATTGTCCCGCTAAAGGTGTTCGTTCTCATTTTGGCGAGTTTTTCGCAATGCGCCAACAATGAATATATTTAAAGATGGCCCCTTTTTTGCCTTACGAATACAAAGACATCGCACGCGTCAACAAGTCGGTGTCCGTTTCGTCATTTTTTGGATTGTTATTTAGGTTGTTGTAGTGGCTGTTGAAGGCGGTCATGGCGGTGTTTATTTCAAGCCACTTAGACAAGAGATTATCATTTTTCCGATAGAAATCTCGTCGCAAAGTATTGTGAAAATGATCGTTAATTCGGTTCCAAAAATCGTAACTATTTTGGTTGATACCTATCAAAAAGTATACATTAAAAAAATACATTATAGTTATGGAATGTATTTTTACAAAAAAAAAATTCAAATATTCCTATAATTGAATTCTCTGAAATCGAAAGCCAAGCTTTCGTCAACACCAACTCTTCTTTGTTTGTCCACGGTTGTACACGAAGATCCTCTTTTGTTTTTTCCTTTTCGGACTTGGATTTTTTATGATTTCGTTTTCTTCGCGTAGATGATTCTGGTGGTGTAGGCTGAGTTTCCAGTACGGCTTAGGGTGCAGGTGGAGTTTATGATAGGGGTGTAAGTGGTTGTTGTGGGAACCTAAAAGGTAGGTTTGCAAGAAGATATTGTACGCTAATATGTGCGCATCATTAAAAAGTGGTTGGTTCGGTTGAGACCCTTGAGGCGGCGAAGCGGTGTTCGGCATTTCGTCGAAATCATATGGGTTATCGGGATCAAAGTTACGGTTGTGTGGATGCATTATTTTTTATAAAATTTGTAGAGATTTTATAAAAATGAGAGTTGAGAAGGAGTTGGGTAAAGGGAAGTGAGGTGAAAATGGTGAAACCGGTAGTTTTTATATAGAGAATGTGAAATGTTTTTTGTTAAATAATGTCGTTAGGGTCCAACAGCTATTGGGGACCCCCAATCAAACAACGCCACGTCAACGCTCGTTTACTCTCAACGCCATTGGGAAATCTCAAGCCCACATGACAACGCGTTCTACAACGCCAAGCCCGGTGTGGTGTGTGCCATGGGCGGATCATAGTGAAAGCGGGGAGTGCAACCCCCACCCCCCCCCCCAATGTTTCGGTTAGAAGTGTAAATTTTTTTGTTTTTCGTCTGAAATTTTAAAACTGTATAGGATCGTCCCCCTCAATTATTTTGCCTAAATATTTATACAATATATAAATCGGGTCCCATGACTTTCCGCGCTCAAAGAACTTTTGGTCAAACTCCACCATTGGTGTGTGCGACGTGGAAAGGAAACAACGCCGCTCCACCAAGCTCACACCGCCTGGTCTAAAGTGTCATGTCATTACCACGTAGGTAGTGGCTTTAAACTTAAACCACTCTTTCACATGCGAGTAGCGGTTTTAATTAAAAACTAAATAACATAAAACAAGAAAAATATATGATTGGTTGGTTTGCAAGTGACCAACCCTTTCACCCACTCATACCCGTTACTGTTTTCTTGAAGAAGGAGGCTCATGCCCTAAATGGTTTACCAATGATTTTAACATGCGTCTGGTCGTGTCGTGGAAAGACCTTAACTTCCCACTCCTCCCAACCAAAGTTCAGTACCCTAAATTGAAGTTTTTTGCACTTTTGTGTCTAATTATTTTTGCTCCCGCAATAGACAATCGATGCACAGGTAATCAAAATTGAATTTTTCTTTTTTTCATGATTAAAAAGATAGCCCAAGTAATTTAGCATTAAGTTTGAACTACCTGTCATTTAGGGGTAGTGGCGCTTCACTAGTGATGGAATTCCATCATTCACAACATCAAATTAAGTTCCGCCACATCAGCGGGCTTATTCCATCACTAGTGATTGATTTTACTAGGGGTGCCCATCACTAGTGTTTTTTTGTATATATATAAAAAAAATCATCATCATCAACGGTCAAATTACATGTAAACGGTCTGATTTTTTAATTCAAAACGTGTGCTCACGGCAACGCATTGAAAGTTCCACTCGTTATCAATGTTGGTGGTGGTGTATAACGCGTCACCACGCGTGATGGAATTCCATCACAGGGGCGCCCCACATGCTCTTATAATATCCTTTTTTTCTAAAACAACCCTCTTGCCTTTTAGTGTACAAAGGCATCTAGAGATATTTATATAAATAGTTGGTATCTTAAATTCAATATACTGCAAAGTTCCAAACCATAAAACCAACCAAACCGTTAACAACATTTTGGTATGGTTTGGTTTTGGTTTTGACAAGCAAAAACCATCACTAACGGCTTGGCTCATGATTTAACCTAAAAACCGTAAAAACCGGACCATAAACATCCCTAGTTTTTATGAAAATATTGGGTTTTGGTTGTAAGGAACTTGAAAGTTCATGTATCAATTAGTTTGATGTTGCATAGGTTTTGACTTAGATAAATCTTCTAAACACAAAGTAGTCGTTTCGGAATGTCATGCGTACACTTCTGTGTGTAGTCCAAAGTAATGGCACATCATGTTGATGACGCGTACACTTATGCAGAGTGAACAGTTAGAGGTGTGATCACTTTACGTCGTACATACACTTTGACATGCCTATAAATAGGCATGCCCATGTGTTAGTGCATAGATTTTGTAAAAACCTGAGCGTTTACTTTGTGTGCGACCACTTGTACATTTCCATCGACATTAATCCAAAACGAGTTTATATACCATGTGGTTGTTCCTGATTTTCACGTAATGATTCATTATTGTCACACCCCAATCAATGACGGAAATATCGGAGTGAGACGAAATAGATTGCTCGAGACATCATAACACTAATATTTGCGATAAGTATTTTAGTAATGGATTTATTTCATTGTTAAAGAGTCAATTACAAAGATTGAAATCAAATACAACAACTTGAAATACAAGAATTACAATACAATAATAATACAAAATTTTAAATGTGTATCTAGGCATCCTACTATGTTCCATGCATCATCATCATCATCTCAAAACCTGTAACATGTTTTAAAATAGAGTTCAATGCAAAAGAAAAGGCGAGTACACAAGTTTAAGCATGAGCATACGTATACGAATAAGGTTAAAACGAATCCACATGATACTAAGTTTATACGAGAGCATTATAGATGGCATGCGATATTTCTAGTCAAACCCCTTGTTAACGTTTGAACATGGCCTCTAGATTTCACGAGGGAGGTGGTGCGTTACTCCTATATCGCTATACATGTCAAGTGAAGGCTTATGATAAGCTAATGACTATGATATCACATAAGAATGGTCCAAGATATAAGCAACAAGTAACGTATCAAAGCATTCATGAATATAGGATTGTTTCGTGCATTGTAGGAAGTTTAAGTTTAGTGGTTTTTGTATATGGTAAACATGTTACACCCAAAAGTGATAAAATGTAAATGGGTCGACTGTACTCACAATATTGCATATGCTTTCCGATTGGTAATTCCGTGAAGATTTGGAGGTTGGAGCTTCAAGCTTCCTTTAAAACACTTAGTGTTTTCTTTTATAACTCTTAGAGTTCTCTTCCTTGCTTGGAAGATTTGAGAGAAGTAGATGTTGAGAGAAGAATGGTTGGAACACTTAATGTCCTTTTAGAATTCTTAGAATTCTTGATTCAGAGAGATTGAGAGAATTAGAAAGATGGAGAGAAGAATGGTGTGAAGAAAATGGTAAAATGAGGTTAGTATTTATAGGTAGAGAAGGTGGAAAATGGTGAAATATGATTGGTTAAAAAAGGTGGAAGATGATTGAAAAGATAATTGGTGGAGAAAGGATGTGGAAAAGGGTGAAATATGATTGGTTAAAGAATGTGGGAGAGGATTGAAAAGATGATTGGTGGAGAAAGGAGGTGGAAAATGGTGAAATATGATTGGGTAAAGAAGGTGGAAGAAGATTGATGAGGTGGAAATATGATTGGTATATTTCTTGGTATTTCTTGAGTATATTTTATGTAACTGAGTATATAAAAAGTATAAAAGTATAATTCAAGTATTGAGGATGTGTGTATAAGTATTTATACGTATAATTGTGTCAGTTTGCGTATAAATACGTATTTAAATGATCGGTTGTATGAATAAAAAAAAGATATATATGTTTAAAATATGAATTTTTATTATGATTAACGCTTTGAATTGTGAGATTGAAATTAAAATACGAATGTAAGGTTTCTAAAATTAGAATACGAATATGAACATTTTTAAAATAAAAATACGAAGATACGAGGCGTTACAATTCTCATGTTTCCATTGTTTCTGCCCGTGGAATCATGCTATGTGACTGTTACTTGTTATTGTTGATGATTTTAGGGGTTTTACAATTAGTATATGAGCTTGTGAGCTCTCTAAGATCATGATTAATGGTTGCATTCAAGGGTTATATATATATATAATGTATATATATATATATGTATATATATATATATATATAGGATTCTGTTTAAATGAGAACCACCACGAGTTGTGAGAACCGCGAAAACTTTTTGATCAGGGGCGAGTTGGGCAAAAAAAATTTTGCACAAACATAGATGAATATATTACAAACACATCTATAAAAAAAATCTAAAAAAGTTGTCGAGTCGGTAGTTTTGACTGATGCAATTTTTTTACGTCGAGCCGGTAGTTTTGACTGATGCTAGTTTTTTTATGCCTGGCGTAAATTTTATATTTAATTTTACGCGAGCCGTAAAAAAACTTGCATCAGTCAAAACTACCGTCTCAACAAACTTTTTTTTTTGCTTTTTTTACAAATTATGAATATTTTCATATACGTTTGTGTAGAAAAAATTTGGTCCAACTCGCCCCGGATCAAAAGGTTCTCGCGGTTCTCGCAACTTGTGGTGGTTCTCATTTTAACCCATCCATATATATATAGGGGTTGGTTAACGTACAATATTCCTTAACGTACGATGTGTACAAGATGAAATAACGCACGTTATAAAACTCAAAACCCTAATCACGCATGTTAAAAACGATAATCACGCCTACTGAAAACAATAATCACGCATGTACAAAATTAGAAATCACGCTTGGGGTAAAAAAACCTAATCACGCATGTGATAAAATTAATCACGCATGTTATATCTTCACAGCGTATGCAACGTACGTTAACTAGAATTGTACAATACACTTTCACTATATATATATATATATATATATATATAGGGGTTGGTTAACGCACAATATTTCTTAACGTACGAGATGAAATTACGCACGCTATAAAACTCAAAACCATAATCACGCATGTTGAAAACCATAATCAGGCATGTATAAAATCAAAAATCATGCATGGGGTAAAAACCTAACATATTATAAAACTAATAACGCATGTTATAATCTTATCTCGGTACGTTAAGGGATATTGTATTTTACACTTTCACTATGTATAAACACACACACACACAAAAAAAAGCAACATTACTTAGCACATTGTTATAATTTTATCTCGATAGTTACCCGCGTTTTGCGCAGGGATGCGGTTGGAATTTAAAACGTATTGCACACCATGACAACCGATAAATAAATTTATTAAATTAATTAAAATGATATATTAATGAGTTATGCTATTTGCATCGTAACTAGGCTCTAAACATCAAAGTAATAACAAAAGGTAAAACGATGTAGTAAATAACAAAGGTAAAAATAAGGTAAACAAAATAGAAAACGATAGAAGCTTGGTCGGTTTCGACGCGCTTGTTATAGAAAAGAAAAAAATGATTAAAAAATATGTTCAAAAGAGTATCGGCGTGTTGTTAAAATATATTGAACCAAAAAAAACTTTTGTCACACTCGTTATAGCAAAGAAAAAGAAAAATTAAAAGTATGTCTAAAACGGTATTAACGTGTTCGTTAAAAAACTATTTAGGCGCAGAAAAGTAATTTGGTTAAAGTAAAGAAAAAAATACAACAGTTAAACAATATGGGTTGTAAATAAAAAGTTTGCACCAAATGACGAAATAGAATAAGGAAAAAAATGATGAACTTATGAACATGCATTATATATAATACAATACTATTTATCTTTTCTTCTTTCATATTATATATATAATAAATATGAAAGGGTATGTTGGGGAGGGATAGAAAGAAAACCCACTTGACTTAAGAAAACCCAAGAAAACCTTATGTAACAATTTTTTTTTGTAAAAACATTAGGGACTGCACATAACATATTATCGAACGTTTTGTAAAAAACAAAAAAGCGCCGAAGAGATTTTTTATAAGAAAATTTAAAAATTCAATTTTTTAGCATATATATATAAAAAACTGAATTTTAAAAAATTTATAAAAAAATCCCTTCGTCGCTTTTTTTGTTACAAAACATTCAATAACATGTAACTTACATTCCCTATTTTTTTTAATTGTTACATAAAGTTTTCTTGAGATTTTTTTACTTAAATGGGTTTTCTCTCTATAATTTCCCAGGGTATGTTTATTAAGTTTTAACTTCATGTAATTCAATTTATAAATTATAATAAATCAAAACCATCTTAGGCCACATGCCAATCACTTAAGTTATTAATTGTCACGTGACATTGTTATAATAATTATTATTTTGTTTTATGAGGGAAAACACAAGGCTTTTGTTTCACTTATTTTTGTCACAAATTATAAAGAAATTAGACTTTCTTTTTTGTAAACTATTTCCTTTTAAAGAAACTATTTACAGAAAATATTATAAATTTGTCATCTTTTTAACGTATATCCGCTTTCCTTTGTTATCTTTTATAATATAATAGTATTTTCTACATAAAAAATATTTGCAGAAGACTGCAAATTTTAACTAGGTATTTGTTAATCCGTTAAATTTTTCAATATTTAATTATTTTAACATTTCCAGTGAAAACTCTCATGCTATTTTAAAGGTTCAGTTGTCTCATTTGATTTATTGACATATAAGAATATTCTTTATATTAAATATATATTTGTCAATAGTTTATTCAAGATTATATAAATTTTTTTTATCAAACTTTCTATAATAAATCTTAATCGATGAACGATTGCATACGAATTGTTTATATTAATTAATTAAAAATGTGTTTGATTATTTTGATGTATCATTGAAATTTTAGTTACCTTTCTTTTTAAGATTAATCAAATCATTTTTTATGTTATGAGTTTTTTTACTTTAGTTTTGAGATTGTGTTCTAGTTTATATAAAGTTCGTTATGTAACTAAACTGTAAATGCAATTTCGTTATAACTGTCTTATTTTTTTTCTTTTTTGAAGTCGTCATTCTTAAAACACTAAATAAAATAAAATGACCTTTTAAAAAAATAATCTGTAATTGTAACTGAAATTATAACTGACTTTTAAATATTATAATATATATTTAACGCATTCAATTTATAAAATAATTAAATTTTTTATTATGTTCAAGAATGATAATAATTTAAATTGCCTTCTTTTTTTGTTTAAATATATTAATATAATAATTATGATCTTTTGTGTATTGTTATTATTATTTTTAATGAAATCTTAAATGATAACTGCAAATCATTTCTGTTTAAAATGTTTGCATAACTTATAAATAAACAACAACTTGATGTTTAGTCAATAATTATTAATAAAAGTCAAACATAATCACTATTAAAGGTTGGTTTGTACTTAGAAGAATCAACTTTTTTCTTATGAGCAGTGACACTATAAAGAATAAAAATAAGATACAAAGTTTAGTTACTAATATTATATAAAGATGAAAAATCTTACAAATAAGAAGACAAATGTGAGGTACAAAGAAACTTTTAGAGATTTATAGATTGCTTAAGCGTTTATTACTTATATATTGTAATTACCAATAATGTTGGTGATCAATGAGCAAAGGTAAAAGCAGTTAGATACACTTAGATTTGAAGGTCTTAGGTTCAAAACTTCAAATCTCATATACCATAGAAATAAAGAACAAAAATCTTGTATATTGTAATTTAACCTTTTCCATATTTAATGCATCATTTCGTATTATGATAAATGAATTATACTATATATTAAATAAAGTAAAATATATTATATAAAACAATCTGTGATTTTTTTTTTGTATTTATATGTTAATGAGAAGCCACTTCGTGTTAAAGGGTGTGGGTATTAATGTATGTTAATAGTCATAACACGGGAACCAGTTGTGAGTATAGTAAAATCTATATCTATGTGTAATTTATTAAATTAATAGATTTATAAAAAGTATTATCTTTATACCGCCAGTGTAACACACGGGATCTTATACTAGTATATATATATTGAATTAAAACTATAAGACCATCACACCGATCGTTATGTGTTCGCATGGAAATCATCAATTTATTTGAATTACCGTTTCAAATTTGCATGAAACCAACCATGAGTTCAAATTTGGATGAAACCAACCATCATACCGATTCAACTTTCCACTGATTTGCAAATCAAAGGGATGTCTATTTGCATGGAACCATCTATATATTCCCCTCTTTAACGGATTAAATTAAATTCTTTAAATTCACTAAATTGGAATCTGCCGCATGTTCTTAACCCAAACCCACAAACCCTTCAACTACCCCAAAATCTGATTTCGTTTATTCATATTCCAGAAGTATTTGAATTGAAAAGTCAAAATAGAAGTTTCTTTGTTGATTAGAACGTGATAGTCAACAGAAGTAACAAATGATTTGACGGTGAAAATTGTGTTTCAAAAGAATGTTTTTGAATTCAATTTCCCCTTTCTGAGTCTACATACTGATAAATTATACATATTTTCATATAATATATCTACACTTTTGAGTGGTTTTTGGGTTGTTTTATATAAAATCCTACTCGTATTTGAAATTTAAAGACTTAAAAGAGAAAATGAGTTTAATGTGCCTTTATATCATATATAATTAGTAGTATAATAGTCATGATGAAAAAAAATCTTGTCAACTTTCATTGGGTTTGAATCACAAAAATATTAATGTGAGTTTAATCGAAGGCTGGAATCCCGGAGAAGGTTGGCGACGGAACGACGGTCATCAATATTGGGAAAGTACCGAGACAAATAAGTATAACGGTAATTTTTTATCGCATAACCAAGAGGAGAATTGAATGAAGAACAGGAGGAAGTTGGAGAACATGGTTGAACATAATTGTTTTTCAAGTCAATCTGAATGAAATAATAGGAATACAGGAGGATAGCGAATTGAATGAAGAACAGGAGGAAGTTGGAGAACATGGTATGAGGAAGGGAGGCATCGATGAGAGAGGGCAGGAAGTAACAAGTGATAATTGTGAGGAGGTTCAGATAGAGATCAGAAACGAGAACGGGTTAAATGATTTAAATGCGCAACCCACAGAGGAGGAAGAAAATATCAGCCTGGAGACACACGTTACAGCGGTCATGGGGGCGCGATGGGAGTAGACCTTCAAAACCATGAAAATTTGATCAGAGAAGTGATTAAGGAAGAAAGAATACAAAATATATTTAGATGAATTTTCTTGGGTTACGGAGGGGGGG
Organism: Scalesia atractyloides; assembly: GCA_947069175.1. Taxonomy (NCBI): domain Eukaryota; kingdom Viridiplantae; phylum Streptophyta; class Magnoliopsida; order Asterales; family Asteraceae; genus Scalesia; species Scalesia atractyloides. The sequence goes on along the minus strand of CAMTDV010000005.1, from coordinate 78,816,698 downwards.
GGGGGGGGGGGGGGGGGGGTAAACATAAAGCAGGGTGGATTAGAGATTTAAAAAGAGTAATGGTATAGATTTCACTGTTTTTCAAGAAATTCAATTTAATGATATTGCATGTATCGAGTTCGAGAAATTTTGGGGAGCATGCGGTTTGAGACGGATCACGTGCCAACTGTTGGAAGGTTAGGAGGGGTAGTTAGCTTATGGGATCCTAGCGTTTTCAAGGTAAACAATTTTGTCAAGCATTCTATTTTTTTATTAACCTCGGGAGTCATTAAGGGGAGTAATAAAGCGATTAATATTATTAATGTGTACCCCCGCAAAAAGTCACCCAAAAAAAGGTGCTTTGGGATGGGATCGGGTTAGTTGTGGATTGTTACCGTGCGGGTGGGTTATTTTGGGTGATTTCAGTGCGGTGCATTACGCGGAAGAGAGAAGGAATTATGTTTTCAATAAAAAATATGCTTCGAATTTTAATAATTTAATTGTTGAAAAGGGTTTAAGAGAATATGACATGAAAGGTAGGAGATTCACATATTTCAAGGACAACAGTAACAAACAAAGTAAGATTGACAGAGTCTTGGTCTGTCACGAGTTTTTCTCTGATTGGGTGGTGGCGTGTTTGAGGGTGATGCCTAGGATTTACTCGGGTCACTGCCCTCTTATATTGTCATGTTTGGATGAAAACTTCGGTTCCAAGCCGTTTAGATTTTTCAACTCATGGTTGGAAAGAAAGGATTTCGATAAGGTGGTTCAAAAGGCGAGCGAGAATTTCAACGTAGTCCGGGAGCCAGAAGTGATGTTGATGCAGAAATTTAAGTTTATCAGGGAGAGTATAAAAAATGGAAAAAGGAGATTATATACAAGGAAGGGGAAACGGAAAGGATTCTAAAAGAAGATCTAGAAAATATAGACATATTATCAGAAGTTAGGGAGTTGGGCGAAGAGGAGGAATGGGCAAAGCTAGAATGTTTTAATGTTCTTAAGGAGTTGGAAGAATATAAAATTAAAGACCTCAAGCAAAGAGCGAGGATTAGATGGGATTTGGAAGGAGATGAAAACTCGGCCTTTTTCCATGGGTACATCAACAGCAGACGGGCATCAAACAATATTCCTGGTCTATTGATTGACGGTAAATGGACTACCAAACCTTCCTTAGTCAAAAAAAAAGTGATGGGATTCTTTAAAGCGGCGTTCGGGGAAAAAATCAAAGATAGACCAAGACTTACTTGCCATAATATCAGGTGTCTATCGGAGGAGGATGCAACTTCTTTGACGTTTCGCTTTAGGAAAGAAGAGATTAAAAGCGCAATGTTCGAGTGTCGGGCAGATAAAGCCCCTGGTCCAGATGGCTTCAATTTCAGATTCATCAAAAGGTAGTGGTATATATTTGAGAATCATTTTTATAACTTGTTAGCTTCCTTTTATAGCAAATGTTCTATTGCGGAGGGATGTAGCTCTTCTTCCATAACCCTTATTCCGAAAAAAAAAAGATCCGATGGGGTTGAGATACTATAGACCGATCAAGATGATTGGGGTGATAACAAAACTATTTCGAAGATTCTTGCTAATCGACTCAAAAAGGTTATAGGAAACGCCATTTCTGAAAATCAAACGGCTTTCCTTAAAGGCAGGTACATCCTTGATAGTCCTCTAATGTTAAGTGAGCTTATCGCTTCAATTAAAAAAGATAAAAAAAGGATTTCCTTCTTAAAATCGATTTTGAAAAGGCTTATGATAATGTTAGTTGGTGTTTTCTTTTGGACGTTATGGGGCAAAGGGGTTTTCCTTCTTTATGGTGTAAATGGGTTGAAGGCGTTTTAGTTTCGGCTAGATCCTCGGTTTTAGTAAACGAGACTCCCACTTTTGAATTTGGCTGTTACAAAGGGGTTAGACAATGTGACCCGTTATCTTCGTTTCTGTTCCTTCTGGTTATGGAAGCGTTGTCTAGTATCATTTGCAAAGTAGGGGTCGACGAGTTTTTCAAAGGTATTCAAACGCCAAATAACGGTCCGGTTATCTATAACCATTTCTATACTGATGATGCACTCTTGATTGGGGACTAAGATAGGGGTAATGTGGTGAATGTGGCTAGATGTCTTAGAATTTTTTATCTGTGTTCTGGCCTAAAAATTAATTTGCATAAATCAAACTTGTATGGGTTGGGTGTGGGACACGGTGAGATCACAGACATGGCTAAGGTGATTGGGTGTAATATTGATAGTATTCCGCTTACTTATTTGGGAATCACGGTGGGAGCTAATATGAATTATGAATAGAATCAATAATTGGACTCCGATAATTGAGGTTTTTGAAAAAAGGCTTTCGGTTTGGAAAGCAAAATCAATATCGATAGGGGGAGGGTTACTTTGATTAATTCTGTTCAGGAGAGCCTTAAAACACAAATGGGAGGGGTATACCCGATACCCGACGGGTATTGAGCCGGGTATGAATTAGTTTTAAAAATTCTCGCAGGTAGGTGATACCCGACCCGATTATCCGAGACTACATACCCGTTTAGCTGAACTATATACCCGATTGTATACCAGGATTTTTACTTTATATTTTTATCATTAACCCTTGTCTATTAGTGATTTATTTTTGTATGTTCATATGGTAAAAAAGTAAATTTTCTTTAAGTATATGTATTTGACAATAGTCTTTATATTTTGTATATTGTGAAGTATATACATATAAATGTATAAGTATTATAAAGTTATTATTAATTTATGATAAAACTTATATGTATATGATGTACATTTTTACATATCTAATAGTTGTTGTATAAATAAAATTATATAATAATTATAATAGTAAAATATGTATTTGAAAATCCCAACGTATATTAAAAGATTAGTTCTGTTCTGGACAGCCTCCCTATATATTAATAGTAAACTAATGAGTATACCCTATACCCGCCGGTATACCCGAAACCAGACGGGTAATTACCCGAAAAATATCCGACGAGTATTGGGTCTGGTATGGGATACAATATTACAACTGGGTATGGGTATGGGATTACCAATACCCGACCTATTGCCATTCCTAATTGTTCTCGGCTTGGTTATTATTTCGTGCGGGTGTATTTGGAAAGGAAGGAACGAGGCGGTCTTCAACCAGATCAGAAGAAGTCCTCAAGATATTGTAGAGGAGATAAAATCGAGAGGTTTTGCTTAGGTTAAAAACAGAATTCTTTGTAGGTATATAGTGTGGTCAGAATGGTGTAACTATCTTATATATATGTTGTAATTTGGTGTGCCCTTTGCCCGTTTAGGTCGGGGTGTTGTTTTTTGTTTGGCCTTTTGCCTGTTTAGGTCGAAGGTGCGTTTTAATAAAGTTCTCTGAATACATGGGTTGGACTATTTATCAGTTCTATATTTTTTTATAAAGAGCCCACTAAATTGGATTTATGATACTTGGAATTTGTATTTATTTGATTTGTTTGTAGAAAGTCAACTAAACTTGTTGGCTCACATGGATGGAATTAGTCAAATGGTCATGCTGCAAACAAACGAAGTTTTAATTGGATGGTATATAGAAAACAAAAAAAAATGAGTAAATTGTAATTTTATCCTCTTGGGGTTATATGTGATTGGCACTCTTACCTTCTAAAACGAAAAAAAATGTTCTCTGACCCCCCAACTAATGAAAAACGCTGCACTCATACCCCCTGTCGTCAAATGATGTTAACAGTCTATTAGTTGGCATGCGAAATGACAATACTACCCTATCTAACTACCCCCCGTTCTTTCTAACTATAATCAACCTTACCCCTCTGCAGAAAACCCCTCCATTCCCGCCTAAATTGTTTGACCAGGCAAAGTCAAACCCTACACATTTGAGTGCTATGACAACCATTGTAGGGCCTCCGACATACCAAGCTCCAATGCAGCAGATCTTTACCATTTTGGTACTTTATTGAGATCCAGTGGACAGTGATTTTGAACATAAGCACAGTTACTTAGAATCTACACTAAACAAACTCCATCTTTACATTGACAACAAGATGAAGAGGAGTTAGCCCATGAGCTTTGGGGCCAAATGCTGCCACATTGCATCAATCATACCTTGTGGCACCCTGTTCGTATCAATCATACCCTGTGGTACCCTGTTTCAGTAAGAATACGATTATACCCGTAGTGTTCCTGATCAGGTACCTGACCACCCAATAAACCACGGCATTGTCAAGCGAGAGCGGAGGAGGAAGGGTTTGTTTGGTTTGGGATATTCGTCGGCGAGGAGAACTGTTGAAGGAGAAAGGGGGAAGTCTACTGGGGTAAGAGTGCAGGGAAGGGTTATTAAAGAGGGTGTTGTGTTGAGGAAGCCATCAAAGTTAAGTGGAAATGACTTATTTGCCCTTTGATCGTTAATAATGGATATTGACTGTTAACATCTTTTGACGGCAGGGGGTAAGAGTGCAGCGTTTTTCATTAGTTGGGGGGTTAGAGAACAATTTTTTTTCGTTTTAGAAGGTAAGAGTGTCAATCACATATAACCCAGGAGGTAAAATTGGAGTTTACTCTAAAAAATGTATATTAGATCAGCAATTGAAAAAGGAATCCGAATCCATGATTTGCTTGAATTGTGAAAGACTGAAAGGTTTCGACCGATGGTTTGGACTTTGACCGCTGCTTAAACTTTGTCGTTGGGCCGTGTACTCATTCGCAAGAGCAGGCTCACTTGTAGTATGTCATAACAGCAAGCCCAAACATTGTGAAGAATTGTGTTGGAAGTAGAATACAATACGGATGGAATTATAATCAATTAATATATATGTTATAATACGAAGACCGGCTGTTTTAAGAAACCCATATGCGACGTTGCCGCTGCAACGCGCTACACGGGTTAAAACTTTGATTTAACTAAAAATTGAATGTAAATATCATAAGAACCAAATATAATCATAAAAAAATTGTTTATAGACATAGGCTTATGTTTTCGGTTTATTTTATAAAAATCTTTTATAGAAATGAGGCTTACCCAAAAACTTGTCATAGCACTTAGAAATTTACTTTCTCCATCCCATTAAAAGTGTCATATTTTGAATTTTTAAATTCTCTATTTATAAAGTTTGACCTTAATTAATTTTGTTTGCGTTAGATATACTTGATGAAAGTTATATGATTTGAGTGTGTTTTACTAGTGTTTTATCGGGTTAATTTTCATCAAGTTTTGTATAACACAAAAAATATATAATTAAAGTCAAAGTTTATAAATAAAGACTTTGAAATTTTAAAATATGACACTTTTAATGGGACGAAGGGAGTATTTTATATTATCCGTACTTACAGCACTTAGAAATTTACGTAATATTATCCGTACTTAAAAGCTGAAGCAATTTAAGCCTCACATGTGAGATAAGTGGTCTGTGTATATTGTCTAGGGAGTGGAAACTCCGATGACTTTGCAGAAGGTGAAGCATATATCGGAATGCTTTGTGAGGCCACAGCACGACCACTCACAAGATACAAAGCGACCCATATACTTCACACCCTTTGAGCTCGCCTTGCTCAATGCCAACTACAGCCAAAAGGGTCTCCTTTTTGTGAAACCACCTTCCGAGAATCAAGATTTCTCCATAACCGCTTTCTTGGATGACCTCCGCCGCTCCCTTTCCGCCACCCTCACACATTTCTACCCTCTTGCCGCCCGCTTAGCCACTCAAAAAAAAGAAAGCCCGCCTACTTATGTCATCTACTTAGACCCTAAAAACAGCCCCGGGGTCAAGTTTGTTCACGCAACCGTGGACGTAACTGTCTCTCACATCCTTACTTCAACTGATGTACCGTTAGTTGTTCATTCATTGTTCGACCTTAATGATGCTATTTACCATGATGGTCATACACTCCCGTTGTTATCCATTCAGGTGACCGAGCTTACCGATGGAATCTTCATTGGCGGCTCTGTAAACCATCTTGTAGCCGATGGAACATCATTCTGGCATTTCATGGCTGCTTGGAGTGAAATATTTAGATCAGAAGATGAAAATCCTTATCTCATCTCCCGTCCTCCGACATTCAAAGGATCTGATACTATTATAAATCTCCCTTTTACACATCCCGATCAATTCATTTTAAGATATGAAAAACCACAAGTTAAGGAGAGATTCTTTCATTTCACCTCGGCTGCAGTTTCTAAACTCAAAGCAAAAGCAAATGAGGACTGCAACACCCAAAAGATTTCGAGTTTGCAGGCGGTGTCCGCACTTTTGTGGAGGTGTGTAACTCGAGTTAGGCACCAACCTAGCAATAGTGAAACTATTTGTAAACTTGTTATTTGTAATCGGCGTAGGGTGAACCCACCTTTGTCGGATGATTATTTTGGCAGTCCGGTTGGTAGTGTCAGCGCAACGACAACTGTTGAGGATCTAATGGCTCACGGGCTTGGATGGGCGGCTTTGAGGATAAATGAAGCGGTGACAAACCACGATGATATAGCAGTGAAAAAATTGGTTGATTCATGGTATAGAAACCCGGTAGTATACAAACCGAATGCACTTTTCCATCCAAACACTACACACATTGGTAGTTCACCAAGGTTTGACATGTACGGGTGTGAATTTGGGTTGGGGAAAGCTGTTGCGGCTAGAAGTGGGTTTGTGAACAAAGCCGACGGAAAAATGACAATGTATCCAGGCCGGGAAGGTGGCGGGAGCATGGACGTAGAAGTTTGCTTATTGCCGGAATATATGATGGCTCTTGAATGTGACGAGGAGTTCATGATTGCTCTAACGATTAACTAAATGGTATTTAAGTAGATGAAATGAATGCCGTGTGTAGTTCGGATACGATAAGTTTGTATTTGAATTGTATGGTTACGTAGACTCATTTATGGTGATTCATTTTATGGTGGTTCATGATTTATTTTCGGTAACAGTTGTGTGATTCCATAATCGATACGTAAGAAATAAGATGCTCAAATTTTAATAACTAAGACCACACACAATAGATCTCTTATATTTATACACATGTGAACTTCACAACAGACGGCTAATTCACACGCGCAAGACGCAAGCCCGCCACCACTCATTACCAGGACTATGTTGTCTTAACCGGGCCCACGCCTGGTCGAGAGAGGCGTTACGTTGTCCCCGAGAAAATTTCTAGCCCCCAACCACATGACAGGAGTTGCACCCTCCACAAGAGCCGACCCTCTGGGGTAAATGCATTGTAGTAGAAAACTCGGGTGGGATCAAGGATCAAACCGAAGTCCTTCACTTTTAAGCATAATTCGACTTTTTTTTTTGAAAAATAGATTATACAACGTCTTTGTGAGCTCAAGAGATCAAAATACCGTTGCAATGGAATCTGAATGAAGGTAAGAAACCATTAATACAATACTAGTTTAAGTTTTCATGTACTATACGGGTTGTATAAGGAAACCTCTTATAATTGAAATTATGTAAGAAACCATTAATATAATACTAGTTTAAGTTTTCGTGTATTACACGAGTTGTATAAGAAAACTTCTTATAATTGTAATTATGTAAACCTACAAAATAAAGTTTCATCTACAATAGTTGCATGTGTGAGTGTTTTTTTATTTATTATTTCTTTTGTCTTTTAGTGTATTTTTTTCTTTTTTTTATTTTCACACTTCAACATTTAGTATTAACACTTACAACCCCTCAACTCTATAATCAATTTAATTTGCGTGCTTATTTTTTTTGTACGTATCGATATAAATTCAAGTTGATTTACGTTTCAATGTAATTTCCTTTTTGGAAATGAATAGGCTCAAATATAATACTTTTTTGTGTTATTTTATGTACGTTTTTAGTTGATTTACATATTGAAATAAATTCATTAGATAATAAAAATTTGAGTTACTTTACGTTTCGATGCTACCGTAAGGCGACATACTGTTCTTTAACTTAAAAACTTAATTTTCTTACGTATTTATTTTTATGTATGTGTGGGTAAGTTAGATCAAGTATAATACGTTTTCATGTTTATTTATATATATTTTTTTGTATGTCTACGTTTTGACGTAACTTTTGTTGAGAAACAAGTTTGGTGAAATATAATATGTTTTCATTGTACGGTACAAATTCAAGTTACTTTACATTTTGAACCCGCAACAACGTGCGAAAATTTACTAGTTACATACGTATAAGAGAACAAAGCGCCATCTTTGTTTCAGCCCAATTTGACCTTTGTTTTTCTTTTGCTACGTTCCAATTGCCTTGTTTGACCCACAAAGTATGTTAACCAAGCATAGAAAGTAGCGGACAAAATAATATAAAAAGCAAATAATCATTAAGCCGGTCACATGCTTAACTTGAAAAGGCCATTCATAGTTTGTTCTTATTCTTCCCATGGATTGCTGTGTGGGTAAAAAACCTAAAGCCTTCTGCAATTAGAAGTAAAATAGTTTAGTTATACAACATATAAGTGGTTTGCATGAACACAAATACATACTCAGCGCTAATGGTATGTGAAAAAACAAAACTCCACAAATAATACAGAAATAAATAAAACACCGAACAATCATATGATCTTTTGGTGGAAGATATAAATTGGTAAAGTTTAAGGAACTTAAATACTCCCCTAAGTAAAAGCTATGATGCACTGGGACGGGTACGGGAACGGGGTACGGGTACGGGCACGGGAAACGGCAAAACTAAAAAAATTCAAGAAGCGGGGACGGGACGGGTACGGGAATAAAAACATATAAAAAAATAAATATATATCAAAGATAATGTAACACAAACCCCAAGATAGTTATATATTGATGTAAAGCTCAAAAATCCCATATCTTCCTAATCTAATCAAACGTTAACAAGCAAATCGCTTTCAAGTTCCGGTTCATCTAATGAAAGATCAGCAAACATAAATATTGAATAAAATTAGCTCACAAAACCAAAAACGTAATAAAGTATAATTTACTCATGTAGTTTAGGGTTTTTTTTTATCATTTACTATTTAAGTGGATATTTTTGAGCATGCCCAATTTAAGATTAAAAATACCCACAGCCCACAAGTCATATCTACTGTACCTCTTCTTCTTTCCTAAACAAAAAAACCCTAACAACATTTCCCTGCAGCTTTATACATCGCCTACAACAACCGGAATTTTCTGATATCTCCAACCGGAATTTTGGCTGAAAGTCTAAAACAAACCCGGATACGTCCCAGATACGTCAAATTTTCCGTCCCCACGATCCCGGATACGTCTTGCCGCCGTGCCCAGAAACCCGGAAACGTTTGGGGGACGTTTCCATGCCGTCCCCGTGCCGTTTCCGTCCCCTAGCAGTCCCCAGGACGGGAGACGGCACCTCATAGCCGTTTCCGTGCTTCCGAGAGTAAAAGTACTGTCATACAGTTTTTACTAAATTAGGCAATAAGATCACTAAGTGGTTCAACACAAACACATTAAAATGTAGTTGTATATAGTGACAACTCGAATGAAGAACAATAAGTGGATTTTTAAAGGTGTTTAATGAAAAACAAAATAATTGGAAACTTACCTTCAGCTTGACTAAGAAGTAACCCCCATTTCCACCAAGCCTTGTTTATACATCTGTAAAGAGTTAGAAAGACAAAAGTAAACCATGAGTGCAAGAAAAAATCATATAACATAGCTACGGCCATACCGAATTCGCGTATTAATGGAACATAAGAACTTTTCCCTCTCTCTAAACTTGTTGTTTGTGACAAAACCAAATTAGAGACACCATATAAGAATCTCAAGTGTTTATAAAAATAACTGAGTTTGTATGTTTATAGAAAAACTTTTTAACAAAAAAAATACACTCTGAAATAAGTTTAAAATGTGGATATTGAATATTACCAACAGAATAAAGATAACATTCAGAAGGCTGTAAAAGAAAATACCTTAATTTCCATGCATCTAAAACTTAACAAAAAGTTATGTGGCTTTATGTCACGGTGGAGGAAGCCTCCTGAATGTGTATATTCAACTGCATTCAACAATAAGAAGAAAAAAGGTTTGAGAGTTGATAAAACTTGTTTGATTAATCTCATTACAGGGGTTGAAATACTTACTAATGGATCCGCAAGCGTTAAATTGGTATCCCAATGGAAAGCTGCATAGAATGGTGGGTAAAGTTAGATAACTCATGTAACCAGTTGTTCAAGTTTACTATACAATTAAATGAAAAAAAGAATCAAGCTTGTGGTTTGTTAGCTTTAGAGGTTGTTGTAGATTAGGGATCTATTGTGATTTGAAACATAAAATAATACTGGTTGTCAAAAGAACTCGAGGGCTAGAATGATAATGACAAAGCTTATGGTAGTTAAAAAAATGAACACCTCAGGAGCCGAATTCTAAAAATTAATGTTTTCAGTGATGATTAAATGGAAATTCTTCATCAAACCCTGCTTCTTCTACGAATTCACAAATCAAAACATCAGCACCATTCTAAAACCCTAAATGATAAATATGCAATTGTAACGAACTCCATCTCTCTACCTAGAACGCTTAATTTCGCTATCCAACATGGCAGCCGTCTCAATTCATGAGTAACGTTGTGCTGCATACGAATTCCGCCTCTGCCAATCTATAAAGAACCAAAGCTCTCATGGCTAATTTTAAAGAAGCTGAACAAATATACTAAGATGAAAAATTGTTTTCCATTAAAGGAAGTAAAAGAGCGAGCAAGAGGTCCAGGTCAGATCCTTACCTTTCTTTGTGCTTAAATGAAAGACAAAACCATTGTCGCTTTGATTCCTCGTTGTCTTTGTCGAAGACGATTGACACTTCTATAGCTTCTTTAGTATAACTTGCCAAGCTTTCTTCAACCAAGATACAATATAAAACCAACAAAAGTGAGAAAACTGAAGTCTTTTAAACTTTAGATTCAGTAGAAAACCCTCAACAAACTTCTAACTCATTTGGCCTAAAACATGACATGTCATCTTCCATACGCCATATGCTATATTCTATACCATCCAAGGATAAATCACTCACCATACTAAACATAAACACTAAATCACTTAACAATATGTTTATTTCCCACACTTAGGTCACCAATCTACCAAAACCTCAAAATTATTTCAGATAAACAAATTATCCCTAAATCTTCAATCTCTAATCTTACTATAACAAAAACAACAATCCACAGCTGAAATTCACATCAATCTAAAATGACATCTTCAAATCATAATACAATTTCAAAAGAAAAAAAAACAGATTTAGCAAACAAATTGATCGCACTTTCTAAAATCAAATTAAACTACAATCAGTAACTAGATATCATCAAGCTTACACGAACAAATCATAATCTATAAATAAAATAACTTTTCTTATGGTAACAGGTGCATCGACACGTTGAATGTTGCTATCTACAACTAAAATATCCATCGCTTTTAAACATAGACCTTTGACTTCAGATTCTTCCTTCCAATGGTTCACAGTTCAATCTGTCACACCTGCTAAAATTAGAGTCGGTGTGATCTGACTAGTACCTACGGAAGTATAAAATGCTAAGACTTCTAGAAAGTGAACGCCCGCTAAGTACTCGAATCCCCATGGGTTCATAGTTTGTTTGAAAAGATTTAAAATAAATCTTTTTGGTAACCGGTTTAAGTATTGTTGAGAAAACGTTGTAAAATCATTTTCCTCGTCATGTCATATGAAAACCTTGTATGCTTTTGTAAAACTTGTTTTAACCGTCAATGTCCGCGTATGACAAAGACAACATGCCCGCATAAGCCTATAACCAACCCCGTGCTAGAAAGTGCCTCGCCGAACGGTAGACTAGCAGGCGGATTATAGTTATGATATGTAGCGAGGACTTCACTGTACAGTTTTAAGCGACCCTACGGCCCTTAGTGTTCCTTGTGTTTGTAAGCAGGACTATCCAGTCCTTAAGTTGTATGCAGGACCATCCAGTCCCTAAGTTGTAAGCAGGACCATCCAGTCCCTAAGTTGTAAGCAGGACAATCCAGTCCCTAAGTTGTATGCAGGACAATCCAGTCCCTAAGTTGTGTGCAGGACAATCCAGTCCTTAAGTTGTATGCAGGACAATCCAGTCCTTAAGTTTTATACTAGGACAACCCCGTCACTAGTCATGAAACTCATGCATGTTTCGAAAATACGCGTGTGTTTTGTAAAAAACGGTATGTTTAGCATAAACCAATCGTAAACCATTCGTGTAGTTGGAAATTCGTTTGTAACATGGTTTAGAAATCTATTGTTTTCATTCATCGAAATATTGTGTACTTTTGCAAAACTTGCATGTCTTTTCACCCCCGAAAACATTTATAGAAATGTAAAACCGTAAAAAGTGGGGGTTATGAACTCACCTCAATCCGTGCAAGGCTAGCAAATAATAGTCTGTGAAAAGAAAGACCCGACCTACTCGTGCCCTAATTATAAAGGGACAACTTAAGATTTATGAAATATAGCCCTAGCATATGTGTTGACCATAATCAAATCATCCAACAAGCTAGTTTTGAAATAACCCGATTCTTGTTTTTACACGTCATGCCAACACGTTGGTGATTTATTCTTGTTTCTTTGAAGATATATATATTTACACTAATATGCCTTAATATTGCATTCGGGTACATGAAAATAATACATATCTAAAACCCAACTCGACAATGAATTAATATATATTCTAATTTAGAGAGTAAGTCTGGTAAATACGAAAAAATACTCATGTAAAAATAGCATGTTTGTATTTTTCACATATATATCCATAGTTCGTGTTAAGTCACAGTTCCTTATTATGTTTAAAATAATAAGTTCAACAATTAGTAAAGTGATACTAATAGCTTTCTCTCATAAATAATGATATTTACATCAATAATAACATAAATGGTGCCATTATCAAAATAATTATCTTATCTGTGATGTATATAAATAATGTTCACAATACTAATAATATCATTGTAGCGATAGTTTATTAATACTGGTTTAATTTAATGTTTTTCTTAAACATTAAATTTAGTCTTATAAAATAGCAGGAAGTCAAAATTGGTTTACCACATGAAAGTACATGTATAACTGTGTAAATCTTAAATTCTAGGTAGTCGTAGCATGCACATGTGTTTTTTTTTTATTTCATTTTTTTTTTAGAAATTTGGTTTTCTAATTGTATAAATAAATGTATCTGTACGAGTATATATATATACAAATTTAGCAAAAATAAAGTTAGTATCATTCCACATAAAATATTAGTTTGTATTCCATCAGATTTATTTAATGTTTCCCATCACTATATGACCATGTATTATATATTAATGTTTCCCATCTCTATATCAGACTAAAAATCTTGACATGAAGCTATATATTTAACATGACATATATATTTTAAGATATTAATTAATCATGTCATGTATGTAGGAAAATTTACATACTAAAGTCTCCAGATACATGCTACACACTTATAAGACTTTCTTGTAAACCATCCACACAAGACCTTTGTATTATCTTTTAAGAAAATCACCTGTAGCTTGTAGCCTTTTTTCTAGAATTCACAATTTACTAGATGTCAGCTCATGGATTTATGGATTTTTAAGTTTAGATAAAAGAAATAAACATAGCTTGGATGACTTGATCTATGAACAACATGGAAGGCTCAACATAAAACCATGATAAACACTTACAATAGCAAGCAAGGATGCGATTGAAAGACGAAGAACTCGAGTTCGTTTTTCTGTGGGGGTTCGAGACTTGATTCTTGCGGATCTTGTACTAATTTTGGTCATAAAATTGACTAGATAAGAAAGATATTTATGAAAGCTAGTTACTTAAGGTTTGAACTTGGAAAACTTACACTTAGGTGAGTTCGGGTTAGACTACGATGCCGTGAGAATGGTGTTGAATGGAAAACCGTGATGATGCTCGGTTTCGAATGAGCTTGATTGTTGAAGGTTAACCACACTAGGAAACCTTGGAATTACTTGGATGGGCTGATGTTTTTGGTGGTTACGAATGGGCTTTCAGAACCAAGAGATGGTGTTTGAGAATGCAAGTGTTCACTTGTTGAAAATTTGTTAAGTTAGTAACATGGTGGGTTTATATGGGGTGGTCTTGGTGTCTAACACTCTTGTTTGCTAACTAAATAATTATAGTACATAAGAGTAGTTTTAGTTAGATTCCATTGGGAAGGAACTGGTTCTCTTAAAACCGAATGGGGGACTTCAAAAGTAATCATGATTGTGTGCATGGAAGTTTGGAATGTGTATGGTGAAAGCATTTAAAAGGGTAAGCATGCATCTAGGGATGTCGCAGCATGGTGCAGGATCCGTAATCCTCCTCTGTTTGGGGTAAAGGATGTGCTGGAAACTGGGATGCACCTAAGAGGCTCTACAAAATGGAAAAAAACTGATTAATGCCATTGCTCAAATTGGTGTATGGTGTATATGGAAATGGCGAAACGACTTAATTTTTAACCAAAAGGTGAGGAGGGTAGAAGACATTAAGGAGGAGATAAAACACCTCGGATACCTCTGGATCAAACATCGAGCAAAAGCCCAAAATTTGAAGTGGGCGCAATGGTGTAACTTTGAAATGTGTGGTCTGATCTTGTAGTCTTCTGTTTTGCTGGTTGCTGTATCTGTACTGTGGTGATGAGCCAACCAGTTGGTTGGTTCTAGAAGAAATAATATATTTGTTGACCTTTTCAAAAAAAAAAAAGCATCTAGGGATGTGATAGTTCATGTTTGAATATCTGCCTAATAATATTGACACATGCTTTTGGTTGAAAGTGATCTTGATCAACCCTCAAAACCCACTTACTTGGCTTCATTGGTAATCCAAATTGACATGGAGAACCGAGAGTGGGACCTTGGGAATTGGTATGAGAGTTCAAAAATAAAATCTAAATGGCCATGTCTTGTCTTCACCTTTTGAAACATGATTCGAATTTAAGTTACATTTTGTATAACTTAAATCAGGGTGTAGGATTAACATGGTAAGGGGTATCCACGTGTTGATGGGTTTTCATAGTAATCATTTATATGTATCTCTACTAATGAAATTCTAAAACACACAATTGCGTATAAAGGTTCAACGACTAGTTGGGATCTAAAACCATCAAATAACAACCGTAAAACCAGGCATCAATAAACGTTAATCAAAGTTTCAGATTTTATAGTTTCATACAATCTCGCGTTCGTTTATCCACAAATCGCATAACGACAATTCCATGAATAACCCGATACACAACATGAGATTTGTGGACTTTGCTAGATACGCGAAGACCAAATAATTGAATATTAAGTCTAAATGCAGATAATTAACGCATAACATAACTAAATAGATGTAGATTTACCAGTTGTCACACAATTAATCAACTGAACATATAGAATGAAGAAAAGTTTAAAAAGCAATACTACCTTAACAACTTTTTCTCTCAGTTGTTCAGCTAGCCGAAGTGGTTTGATCTCAGCTTGTGATTCACTCAATTCCACAGCCACTTCGAGGTATCACACACATACACACGCATCATGACAAACTTACAACTCATTCATTTTTTAATCAAATAACATGGGAACCTTCTAGTGTTTCGTCTGCCATGACTGAATATAGCAAAACCAACAATGAATAATAACACACTTAGGGGCTGTTTGATAGCATCTGAACCAATAAGTGCTGAATTAATAAGAGGTCTAAATGGGTAAGAGGCTCTGAACCAGTAAAGTGTTTTCTGATTGCACATCTGAATGACCGTGTAAAATGACATTTTTACCCCTATAAACAAAACTAAATACCTTGATTATTATTATTAAATATCAGACTTTAACATGTTTACTGAACATGTTCAGTGGACACAAGGTCCCAAAGACAACTCAATTATTAGCCACAACAAGCAGTCACTATCCACTTTACCAACTTCAATTAAAATTAAAAATGCCAGTGAATCGTTATCAATCTTCATGACCCCAAAAAAAACCAAGGTGTTCAATGGACGAACAAGCACCACCACCATCTTATCGTTATCAATCTTCATGCTCTTGATGATGATCATGATCAAAGACTGTCACGGAGGAGGCGACGGCGTTATGGAGTAGCAGAGGAGGAGGCGGCGGCGATGTGGAGCAGCTGAGGAGGGGCAGACGACGGCGATTTGGAGGAGTGACTATATAAGGGAGAAGAGAGAAGCGATTTGAGGGAGAAGGGAGCCGGAAGATGGAAGGTTTACGGTGGGGGAGAGCGCGCCGGAGATAGAGGCCGCCGGAGATGGAGTGTGTCGCTCGGTCGACGCTGTTGTTGATGATGGGGGAGGGCTGCCGAACGTGGGAGGAGGGCTGTGGAATGGGCAGGTCTGGAGGGAGATAGAAGGCGGCACTGTATGTCACAAGGGGCAAACAGACCCTTACATGAAAAGTAATATAATTAGATATAAAAGCATATGTATGAATTACATAAATATACATTTATCTATAATCAGCTCATCCTTCCAGAAACTTTCGAATACTTTCATAGCAGTAAGTAATACAAATTTTCAAGCAGAGTATGCACCATCACTACAATAACAACTTTTAAATTACAAAAAATAAAATAATAATAATAATAATAATAGTAATAATAATAATAATAATAATAATAATAATAATAATAATAGTGAATGAATGCATACGTTTGTCTAAAATCGAATTAAAATCTCACTAAACCATAATCCTCCAAATCTCAGACCACAAAGATAAAATCTTAATAATCAATGTAGATAAAAAGAGGAGATGACATCGAACAATACAATCACTACACTCAGTTGATCCAAATTGATTACATTATCAATAGATGAACAACGATTGAATAAACATCAACGAACATTATAAATTCAGTAACAACAACACAAATCAGATATGGTTACCACAGTGACAAAATTAGGGCAAACAAGATGAATGAAACGTACCTGTGTGAGTGACGGAGTGATCTAATCAATCGATTCAAACTAAAGTTACAATAGATTCAAATAAACTTACACTCGGAGATATGAACTTCTAAGTTTACATCGATGAGGAAGGCAAGAAGAAAGATATAGAGAAAAGATAAAATGAATAGTGTTGTAACATCTAATGATTATTTACAAGCTAATCAATTTTTTATTATTTATTCTATTTCGTATTTAGTGTAAACTTTTTTATTTACAACCTATCTATAGTTTAAATATTTTATTTTTTTTACTTTAATAAAATTACCTTTCTATCCCCAAATAGTTTTTTAACGAACACGATAATACCATTTTAGATATATTTTTTAATTTTTCTTTTTCTTTGCTATAACGAGTGTTACAAAGTTTTTTTTTTAGTTTAATATTTTTTAACGAACACGACGATACTCTTTTGAACATATTTTTTTAACATTTTATTCTTTGCTATAACAAGCGCGCCGAAACCAACCAAGTTTCTATCATTTTCTTTTTTGTTTACCTTGTTTTTACCTTTGTTATTTACTACATCGTTTTACCTTTTGTTATTATTTTGATGTCGAGAGCCGAGTTACGACGCAAATCGCATAACCTATTAATATATCATTTTAGTTAATTTTACAAATTTATTTATCGGTTGTCATGGTGTACTATACGTTCTGAATTCCAACCGCGTCCTTATGCAACGTGCCGGTAACTACGACCCTAGTATAATATAAAAACAAAGAAAATGAATATTGTTGTACTACATTTAATGCATGTTTTACATGTTAATCATTTTTTTGTTCTTTATTTCATTACGTCATTTAGTGTGAATTTTTTCATTTACAACACATTTAATTTAACTACTTTTTTTTTTCTTTTACTTTAACCAAATTACTTTTCTACCCCTAAACATTTTTCTAACGAACACGTTAATACCGTTTTAGACATTTTTTTATTTTTCTTTTTCTTTGCCTTAACGAGTGTGGTAAAGGTTTTTTTTAGTTTAGTATTTTAACGAACACGCCGATATACTTTTGAACATATTTTTAACTTTTTTTTGCTATAAGGAGCGTGCCGAAACCAACAAATTTCTATCGTTTTCTTTTTCGTTTACCTTATTTATGACTTTGTTCAATTTACCGTTTGTTATTATTTTGATGTTTAGAGCCGAGTTACGATACAAATAGCATAACCCATTAATATATCATTTTAATTAATTTTACAAATTTATTTATTGGTTACCATGGTGTGCTATATATTCTGAATTCCAACCGCGTCCCTACGTAACACGGGTAACTACGACTCTAGTTAAATAAAATACATCCTATAAAGTAATGAATGTTGATAACAAATTATCTGTAACATTTGTCAAAAACGATTTTTCCAAACCCGCTTCGTTTGTAATCGAATATTAAGTTATAAATATTTCGATGCGTATTTATGTCAATTTTAATTTTTAATGATGCATAATTAATAAACAAACTAGAATATAAAAGTTATAATTGATAAAAAGTAAAAATAAAATAAATAAAATGAAAAACAGGCTACCGGGACTCGAACCCGGGTCAGCCGGAAAGAGCTCAACGATTTAACACGCACACTTGTAACCACTCCGCCACTTGATGTTTTCTGATAGTTCTAGGAATAAATTAAATCTTATGTTCAACCATGAATCGATCTGTTTACGCTAACTGTAACCGAAATCGGTCACCAAACGTCCAAAAACGTTTGATCGTTCGCGGTTTACTGATTATAACCGATACACCGACACCTCCAATCAATTTAGCTTTGAATGGACTTGAATTCAAGAGTTGATCGGTTTTAATAACCGAAAACCTGCATTTCCTGAATTACTCCAATCATAGTCCCCTCTCGCGACTCAAACACATCTGCAGACCTTTAATTTCACTTTCGCAATACTTTCAGTTCGTCGGAAAAGCTATTTGAACTCGCAGACTTTCACCGGAAAACCGTGTTTTCCATCAAATCAGTAAGCCTCTCAATTCTTTCATCGTCTATCAGTTGTTAAGCTGTTGCTAACTCAAACCCTTCAATCGGAATCAGTTTAAGACGTCGATATCGGATAATTCACTCTCGCCGGAAAACTTCTGAAAATTCTAAATTCTCGCTGTGAAACGGTATAGTCTTCTAAACCTTCTAGTAATTCTTGTTCAATGCTTCAATTTCGCATTTAGCTAATAAAAATTGTTAATCTGTCCGCTCAGACGAAATCCGTAAAAACAGAGCCGACGACTTCGTCGGAATTCTGAGATAAATCGTTTCTCCGGTATGTCTACTTCCAAAATCTTCTCTGCCATTTCATTTTAGTCATTTGAATGTTTATCAATTGAATTAAACAAAAAAACAATAGAGTAATCGTAGTCTGAGATTTGGTAACGAAGAAGACGAAGTTAGGTTGTTTATAAGTTTAATATAATTCGGATATTATCTCGGGTTAGACACACAGTCCAGCGGTGGACTGTTTGCACACATATATCACACGCCGCGAGTTCGATCCTTGACACACACACACACACTGTAATTAAAATGTTCCTTTTTAAACTGAACCGGATCCTTTCGCAATTAGATGTTAAGTATAATAAAAATCAGTATATTAACCAAGTTAGACATGCAGTCCAGCGGTGGACTGTGTGCAACATTAAATCACAGGTCCCGGGTTCGAGACCTGTTGACGGCACCGGTTTGATAATTAAAATCCTTTTTAAAAATAAATGAATTTTGAATAAATTAAAACAGTATATAAAAAATAATTAAAAACAGAAATATTTCGGGTTAGACACATAGCTCAGTTGGTAGAGCTGCGTGCACGCGTACGGGAGGTCTCGGGTTCGAGCCTCACCCAGCGCATACATGCACACAATAGAACCGGTCAAACAGTCAACAGTCACAGTCAAACAGTCAACGGTCAATGGTCAACGCAAAAGTCAACATTTTTTTATATTTTTATTTATTTAATTTAATTTAAAAATCAATTAAAAATACTTAAAAATAATGTTTTTAAAGATAGGAAATAGCCTTAAACTCACAAAAATATATCTAAAAATCCTATTAAAATTATTAATAAAATCCACTCATTTACTATACCTTCCGTTATTATTTAGGTTAGTTAATCCTCGTTGATCAATCCTTCAAACTCGTGCGCATCTCATCATCTCCAACCGAACGCACCCAATGTGAGTGAATCTCTACAAATTTCCCGTTTTAAACATGTTTTTGGGGTGTATCATGTGTCTTACCATTTATTATATTTAAATCATTGTGCATACATCATTTCATGAACAAATGTGTATTCAGCTTGTATCAACTGTTTGTGTGGTTATTGTTTAGATTTAATTTATTATTTTCAGTACATGCAATATCATAGGCCGCCGCTCCCCATTACATTATGAGCGTTGAGCAGTTCCCCATTACATTATGAGCGTGAACCTGGTGTTGCCAACATACGATCGGCTCCGTTTGATTGAGCCTTGATCGCACAGACATTCATCATAGGCCGTCAGTTCCCCATTACATTATGAGCGTGAACGTGACGTTGCCAACATATACAGTTTCATTCATGTTATATATTCATGCAAGTTCATATGTTATTGTATGTTATTGAATGTTATTGTTTGTGGTTGTTATTGCTATTGTTTGATTATTTACATTTGCTCACATATGACTATTGCACAATTTTTCCATGATAAAGATAACAAGAAATCAATAATAAATGTTTATTTAACAAGGTTCACTCGCCAACTTATGTTGACCCAAAAACTCCCATTTTTACACATGATACAGGTGAACCAGCTGCAGCAAGAAACACATAGGATTGGCTTAGAAGAATAAACTGGTTTAGAGCTTGGATTGTTTAGTTGATTATTTTTTTCTTTGTATTTGTATGAACATGTTTGGATTATTGAGAATGTAATTTTGACTTAAATGAATATGAAACATATTAGTAAATATCATGAGCTTTGGTGATAACCCAATTATGCCCCGACTCTTATTCCGCTGCGGGTCGGGGTGTGACAGATTGGTATCAGAGCCATGACTATAGGGATATAGGATAGGTTATTAGACCCTTAGAGCCTATACTATAGTTAATTAGAAATCTTTAAGAGTTTGTGTGTTACATGCAAAATTCATGATGTTTATATGTTTTATGTTTAATGATTACATTCAATGTTATGCAAGCATGTTCATAAGTACATATTATTATATAATGCTTATCATGAATCATATTCTTATAACATATCATATCCATGCGAGCACACACCACATCATTTTCATGATTGTTTTTGCAATGATTTTTGTATTTTCAAATCACATCAAAGTGAGTTCTCATGACGGGCATGTAATAACTGGAAGGGTATAAGTACCGGTAGTCGGAACGTCCTGTCTAGGCTGGCATTCGTATAAATCCAAAATAAAGGACCAGTTTGCCTACCTGGGGACTAACGATGAGAGTACGAAGTACCTATTAGGCCAAAGCATGCTATACCAAACGTCGTGTGAGCTAACCCCACTTTGAGTTGTCATTGTGTCTACACCTGGAAACATTCCGACCATACATCTCGTAAACATATTTCGTGGTTTTCATTCGGGTAATGCGAGTGTTAAACCGCCAATACTAATGTGAATCCTACCAAGCTAATAGTCATGGGGGCCCACATGACTATACAGGTGAAGGTATGGGGGACATTTGAGGCCCAACATGAGCAAACCCAAGACATCCTATGGATGTAGTTGCATTATTGATATTTATGTTATTTTCATTTTCTTTAAGACACATGACACCTAAAAAGACTCCATAAACTCACAATCTTCTTATGTATGTTCCTGTAGATGTCAGCTAGACAACAAGGAGGGGGTAAAAGATCAGGAAGGTCTCACGAAGGCTTGGCCACTCAAATCGCAAAACAAATGGCCGCGGTGCTTCCTGACATTGTGGTTCAAGTACAACAAGCTCTCGCCACAAATCCCACTAATCCTCCCCAGCAAGAAGACCAGAACATCGGCAACCCGCCTACCAAAAAGTGCTCATATAAACATTTCAAGTCTTGCGATCCTCCTAAATTTGAAGGGACCGAAGGTGTCACTGCTCTCCTCCACTGGTTTGAGGAAATGGAAAACACCTTCCTCAACTGCGATTGTCCCGAGGATCGCAAGGTACGATACGCAACCGGGAGACTATTTGGGGTAGCTCTTACCTGGTGGAATACTGAAAAAGGGTAAGAGGGGAATCGATGATGCAATGGCCTTAACGTGGGAGGAGTTAAGGGAAATCATGACGAGACGATTCTGTCCTAGAAGTGAGATTAAAAAGTTAGAAGATGAATTTCATTCATTGAAGCAAAAGGAGGGAGATCATACTTCCTACAACAAGAGGTTCTTAGAGTTGAACCAGATGGTCCCTAACTTGTTCACCCCAGTTTACTGCTTAATCGAGCATTATATTCGAGGTTTCCCTCAAAAATTCAAGATTCAGTTCTCAGCACTTCGCCAGCAACACTTGAAGCTGCTATGGAACTAGCTACTGAACTGACCGAGAATCGAATTCGCAACGGTAAATTTAAAGAGGAGAAAAAGAAAGCCCCCGTTGAGGGCCAAACTTCAAACCATTCCACCTCCTCCTCTAAGTTTGCTAACAAGAGGAAACGTAACACCAGAAACTTCGCTGTCACACAAACCAATTTCCCTATCCCTGCTGCACCCATTACCCAAGTTGCCTCCTCACCTGCACCATACAAAAGGCCATACTCTGGCACATTACCAAAATGCAACCGTTGCCAATACCATCACTTTCCTGATCATCCCTGCCAACATTGCACCGGCTGTGGTCGCGCAGGTCATACTGTTCAAACCTGTCGCATATCTCAGCGAACAAACCGCCACCAGCCTTCAACCCAAACCCACCAACAAATAATGGGTCAAGCCCAACAACCCCTACTACTACCACCTACCCAACATTTAGCCCAATCATACTACCAACCTAACTATCCTATGGTGCAACCTATGCGGGCTTGCTACAATTGTGGAGATCCAAGCCACTTTAGAAACACTTGTCCACGTTTGGTGAACATTATACATGCTCAAGCCCAAGCAAATCCGGTGAATCAAGCTAACCAAGCTCCTCCATCTGCAAGAGGAAGAGCTTTCAACATCAACGCTAACCAGGCTAGAGCTGACAGCAATGTGGTTAACGGTACGTTTCTTATCAATGGTAGTTATGCATCCATGTTGTCTGATACTGGCGCGGATAAAAATTTGTGTCCTTAGAGTTTGAACCCATCCTAAACCAAATTCGTGATAAGCTCATGGAATCCATAACAGTAGAAGTTGCTGACGGAAAACCGGTTTCATTAAACTCTATTATACGCAATTGTACTCTCACCTTAAACGACCACGATTTTCCAGTTGACCTCATTCCTATGAAGTTGGGAAGCTTTGACATTATAATTGGTATGGACTGGCTCAGCCAACATCAGGCTAAAGTTGTATGCCGTGAAAAGTTTATACGCATTCCTCTTTCAAACGGTTAGACTCTACGAATCTTTGGAGAAACACCATCGAAAGGGCTCAGATTAATGTCATGTCTTCAAGCCCAAAAATATCTTCGCAAGAATTATGTCGCATTTTTAACTCATGTCGTCAAAAAGGGGACCATGGAGAAGAAACTCGAAGACATCCCAGTAGTAAAAGATTTCCCACAAGTTTTTCCTGACGACATTTCAGGACTTCCTCCCTTGAGAGAAGTCGAATTCCGCATTGATCTTATACCTGGTGCTACACCAGTTGCAAAGTCTCCTTATAGGTTAGCCCCATCCGAAATGCAAGAGCTAGCTAGCAATTGCAAGAGTTGACTGACAAAGGATTCATACGTCCTAGCTCCTCGCCTTGGGGTGCACCTGACCTTTTTGTGAAGAAGAAAGATGGAACGTTTCGCATGTGCATCGATTGAAGAGAACTCAACAAGTTAACGATCAAGAATCGCTATCCATTACCTCGCATTGATGATCTTCTTGACCAACTTCAAAGCGCCAGCTGTTTTTCAAAAATCGACCTTCGTTCTGGTTATCATCAACTCAGAGTACATGAAGAAGACGTCCCAAATGTAACATCCGTCAAAAACCGGATTTACCAAACCCGCTCCGTTTATTAACCGAACAATCAGTTAAAAATTTCGTTGCGTATTTATTGCTCAAATTAAGTTTAAACAGTACGTAATTAATAAGTATATTAGAATATAAAATTTATATTTGAAAATGTATTAAAAATAGCGAATTAAAAATGAAATGCTGAAACCGGTATTCGAACCCGCGTCAGCCGAGTCAACAGGTCAGCAAAGCCTTAACTCTCATCCATCAAACCACTCCGCCACTTGTGTTCTTTAGTAACATACCAAAACAATTAATTCAAATATCACAAACTCGAATCCAAACTGACGCGCCCAATCGCAGTCGTCGGAAACCCGACGATTTCGCCGATAATTGACGGTTTCTTCTGATTAAACCGAAGCATTAACCCCAACGTCGGTTATAACCGATGTCCAGTCCGCGACATTAGTCATAACCGCCGGAAAATTTTGACCAACGAATCAAGACGGTAATCAGACCAAATTCGTCGATGTTATTCCCTATAAATACACCCTCTAACCTCTGATAACCTTTTCGCTCACAATCACACCCATTCTCGACGTAATTTCACTCGCCGGAAAACCGAACCCCTTCACCTCTGTGCCTTACTCTAAAAACAGAACACCTAGAGCTCATACCGAAGTCACCTACACTCACCTCAAACTTCTTGAAGAACCTCTGCCGCAAGATACACGTCGCCGGAATAACCTGCTGTCATCGGAAACTCGCCGGCAAAACAGGGGGTCTCTGTTCGGTATATCTTACACCTAATCTCTCTCGTTTTTATTAATCTCATATGTAGTTAATCACAACTTACTAAAGAAATTGATTAATTTGTCGAAACAGTCGGACATTGGTTCTGGGTTAAGTTTAACGAAGAAGATGAAGTTTTCGGTTATATATATATATAATTTAAATCAAGTTATATCTCGGGTTAGACACACAGTCCAGCGGTGGACTGTGTGCAAATAAACACGCATACGTCCCGAGTTCGATCCTTGACACACGCACACTCGCCTTAATAAAAATGTTCTTTTTTTTAAACTGAACCGGATCCACTCGCAAATAGATGTTAAGTTTAATGAAAGCCGGAATAATAACCAAGATAGACACACAGTCCAGTGGTGAACTGTGTGCGAGTTTAAATCATACGTCGCGGGTTCGAGTCCAGACTACCGCACCAGTTCTGGCAATTATCAAACTTTTTATATAAGGACAGAAATGAATTTACCTAGTTTGTATATAAGTATAATAAAAACCAGATTATTTACCAAGTTAGACACACAGTCCAGCGGTGGACTGTGTGCCAAACTAAACCACAGGTCCCGGGTTCGAGACCTGTGGCGAGTACCGAGTGATGCAATTAAATCGTTTTTAAAATAAACGATTTTCGGATTAATTTAATTAGTATATTAATATAATTAAAAACATAAATATTTCAGGTTAGACACGTAGCTCAGTTGGTAGAGCTGCTTGCACGCGAATGGGAGGTCTCGGGTTCGAGTCCTGCCCGGCGCATACATTTACACAATAAAACCGGTCAACAAGTCAACGGTCAAAAGTCAACATTTTTTTATTATTTTTATTTATTTATTTTATTTAAAAATCAATAAAAAGTACTTAAAATAACATTTTTAAAGTTAGAAAATAGCCTTAAACTCACAAAAATATATCCAATAATCCTACTAAAAATTGAATAAAATCCGCTTATTTACCGGACCATTATGTTATTATCTAGGTTAGTTTCACTCGTCGTTAAATCCAACTTCGTACGCATTCAACGTCATCAACCGAACGCACCCAATGTGAGTGAATCTGACAACTCCCCTTTTTAATTACACATTTTGGGGTGTATCATGTGTCACTTAAACTAATTCGTTTATTCAAACTCGTGCCATACCATATTATGATTTAAACTTAGAATGTAGATATTGTTTGTAGTTATGTATTACATATTGTCTAGTTGTATGCAAATCATTCATTAGGCCCATCAGTTCGTAGAACAACGCGTGCCTCAAAACTCATTCATTAGGCCCATCAGTTCCTCGTGGGAGACGGGTTGAGCAACGCGTGCCTCAAAACAATCTATTATTGTATGTGTGTGCATTATTTAATAATTAAGTGTTTTGTGAATAAGTTTACATCTATATTTACTCATACGTGGTTATGTACTTTATTTTATAATCAATTCAATAAACTTGTTCAAATGTTTTTCATAGGATTCACTCGCCAACTTTTTGTTGATCCAAAAACCATTTTTACACATGATACAGGTGAACATGATGAAGCAAGGAAAACATAGGAAATGCCTTAGAAGAAAATAATGAAGTCTAGAATGATGTGTAGAACATGATGTAATTATGATTGTATGTTTCCCTTTAAATTGTAATAATAAATATGAAACGTTATAATAAATGTCATGAGCTTTGATGATAACCCAATCATGCCCCGATCACCTTTTCCGCTGCGGGTCGGGGTGTGACACCAAAGACCGCTTTCCGAACTCATTATGGTCATTATGAATTCATGGTCATGCCATTTGGTTTAACCAACGCTCCAGCTGTCTTCATGGATTTAATGAACAGAGTCTGCAAACCCTATCTCGATCGTTTCGTTATAGTCTTTATCGATGACATCCACATTTACTCAAAGTCTAAGTCTGATCATGAACGGCATCTTCGACTCATCCTTACACTCCTAGAGAATGAAAAGCTTTACGCCAAATTTTCCAAATGCGAATTTTGGTTAAAGGAGGTACAATTCCTTGGACATGTAATCAATGACAAGGGAATACATGTCGACCCCTCAAAAATCAAAGCGGTACAAGAATGGCAAGCGCCACGTACACCAACTGAAGTAAGATCATTCCTTGGTTTGGTTGGTTATTATCGCCGTTTCATTTCAAACTTCTCTCGCATTGCTATACCACTCACGGCTTTAACTCATAAGGGAAAACCTTTCATTTGGGGACCCAAACAAGAAGAAGCCTTCCAAACCCTTAAACAAAAACTCTGTGATGCACCAATCCTCACTCTTCCTGAAGGTTGTGATGACTTCGTGGTTTATTGCGACGCGTCAGGGCAAGGACTAGGCTGTGTTCTAATGCAAAGAGGAAAGGTGATAGCTTATGCTTCTAGACAACTCAAAACTCATGAGAAGAACTACACCACCCATGACCTAGAACTTGGAGCCGTTGTGTTCGCTCTTAAGATATGGAGACATTATCTCTACGGTACTAAGTGTGAAAAATACACTGACCACAAGAGTCTTCAACATATCTTCAACCAAAAGGAGTTAAACATGAGGCAACGAAGATGGGTCGAACTTCTAAATGACTACGACTGTGAAATTCGGTACCACCCTGGCAAGGCAAATGTGGTGGCAGATGCACTCAGTCGAAAGGGTTATGCGAACTCCACCATCTTCTATGTTCGCAAATCATAACTGACATTAAAGATCAAATTCGAGAAGCCCAACATGTTTCAGTAACGGAAGACGACGTACGAAAGGAGCTGTCCTGTTGAGCTGGACTTAAAATTGAAACTAAATCTGACGGTATTCTGTATTATCTAGATCGCATATGGATTCCTGACCACAACAACCTTTGTGAATTCCTTATGAATGAGGCACACAAAACACGATACTCTATACATCCAGGAGCCGACAAGATGTATCAAGACCTTCGATACACCTACTGGTGGCCTGGAATGAAAAAGGATATTGCTGTTTTTGTTTCCAAGTGCCTTACATGTTCCAAGGTAAAAGCTGAACATCAAAGACCCTCAGGACTTCTGGTCCAACCTGAAATCCCTGTATGGAAGTGGGAAAACATAACCATGGACTTCATTACCGGGTTACCTCGCACTTCTGGTGGGTATGACACTATATGGGTAATCATTGATCGTCTTACAAAATCAGCTCACTTTATTCCAATCCACGAAGATTTCAAGAACGAGAAGCTAGCTCGTATCTACATCAGCGAAATCGTAAGCCGTCACGGTGTACCGTTAAGCATTATTTCAGATCGTGATGGTCGTTTCACTTCACGACATGGCAAGCCGTACAAACCACTTTGGGTACACGATTAGATCTCAGTACCGCTTATCATCCTCAAACTGATGGACAATCTGAACGCACCATTCAAACTCTTGAAGATATGCTTCGAGCATGTGTCATAGACTTCAAGGGAAATTGGGACGCTCATTTACCATTAGTTGAATTTTCGTACAACAACAGCTATCATTCAAGTATCGGCATGGCACCTTTTGAAGCTTTATATGGTCGTAAGTGCCGATCCCCAGTATGTTGGCACGAAATTGGGGAAGCTCAAATCACCGGTCCAGAATTGATTCAAGAAACCATATACAAGATCCATCAAATTCGAAACAATCTTCTAGCAGCTCAAAGTCGTCAAAAGAGTTATGCAGATAAACGACGAAAGCCTTTGGAGTTTAACATTGGTGATCATGTACTTTTAAAAGTGTCACCGTGGAAGGGAGTAGTTCGTTTTGGTCAAAAAGGCAAGCTGGCACCACGCTACGTAGGACCTTTCAAGATACTCGAAAGAGTAGGACCTGTAGCATACAAGCTTGATCTACCAGAAGAACTCAACAGAATTCATCCCACATTCCACGTATCAAACTTGAAGAAGTGCCTCGCTGATGAGAACCTCCATATTCCTCTGGAAGATATTCAGATTGATGAATCTATGCATTTTATTGAAAGACCAGTAGAGATCATGGACTTCGGAGAAAAACGTCTAAGACGAAGTCGCATTTCAATTGTTAGGGTACGCTGGGAGTCGAAACGGGGACCTGAGTTTACTTGGGAATGTGAAGACTCAATGCGCGAAAAATACCCGCATCTTTTTCCTACTACTACTACAACTTAAATTTCGGGACGAAATTCCTAAAAGTAGGGGATACTGTAACATTTGTCAAAAACGGGTTTTTCCAAACCCGCTTCGTTTGTAATCGAACATCAAGTTATAAATATTTCGATGCGTATTTATGTCAATTTAATTTTTAATGATGCATAATTAATAAACAAACTAGATTATAAAAGTTATAATTGATAAAAAGTAAAAATAAAATAAATAAAATGAAAAACAGGCTGCCGGGACTCGAACCCGGGTCAGCCGGAAAGAGCTCAACGACTTAACACGCACACTTGTAACCACTCCGCCACTTGATGTTTTCTGATAGTTCTAGGAATAAATTAAATCTTATGTTCAACCATGAATTGATCTGTTTACGCTAACTGTAACCGAAATCGGTCACCAAACGTCCAAAAACGTTTGATCGTTCGCGGTTTACTGATTAGAACCGATACACCGACACCTCCAATCAATTTAGCTTTGAATGGACTTGAATTCAAGAGTTTATCGGTTTTAATAACCGAAAACCTGCATTTCCTGAATTACTCCAATCATAGTCCCCTCGCACGACTCAAACACATCTGCAGACCTTTAATTTCACTTTCGCAATACTTTCAGTTCGTCGGAAAAGCTATTTGAACTCGCCGGACTTTCGCCGGAAAACCGTGTTTTCCATTAAATCAGTAAGCCTCTCAATTCTTTCATTGTCTATCAGTTGTTAAGCTGTTGCTAACTCAAACCCTTCAATCGGAATCAGTTTCAGACGTCGATATTGGATAATTCACTCTCGCCGGAAAACTTCTGAAAATTCTAAATTCTCGTTGTGAAACGGTATAGTCTTCTAAACCTTCTGGTAATTCTTGTTCAGTGCTTCAATTTCGCATTTAGCTAATAAAAATTGTTAATCTGTCCGCTCAGACGAAATCCATAAAAACAGAGCCGACGACTTCGCCGGAATTCTGAGATAAATCGTTTCTCCGGTATGTCTACTTCCAAAATCTTCTCTGCCATTTCATTTTAGTCATTTGAATGTTTATCAATTGAATTAAACAAAAAAACAATAGAGTAATCGTAGTCTGAGATTTGGTAACGAAGAAGACGAAGTTAGGTTGTTTATAAGTTTAATATAATTCGGATATTATCTCGGGTTAGACACACAGTCCAGCGGTGGACTGTGTGCACACATATATCACACGCCGCGAGTTCGATCCTTGACACACACACACTCTCTGTAATTAAAATGTTCGTTTTTAAACTGAACCGGATCCTTTCACAATTAGATGTTAAGTATAATAAAAATCAGTATATTCAAGTTAGACACACAGTCCAGCGGTGGACTGTGTGCAACATTAAATCACAGGTCCCGGGTTCGAGACCTGTTGACGGCACCGGTTTGATAATTAAAATCATTTTTAAAAATAAATGAATTTTGAATAAATTAAAACAGTATATAAATATAATTAAAAAAAGAAATATTTCGGGTTAGACACGTAGCTCAGTTGGTAGAGCTGCGTGCACGCGTACGGGAGGTCTCGGGTTCGAGCCTCACCCAGCGCATACATGCACACAATAGAACCGGTCAAACAGTCAACAGTCACAGTCAAACAGTCAACGGTCAATGGTCAACGCAAAAGTCAACATTTTTTTTATATTTTTATTTATTTAATTTAATTTAAAAATCAATTAAAAATACTTAAAAATAATGTTTTTAAATATAGGAAATAGCCTTAAACTCACAAAAATATATCTAAAAATACTATTAAAATTAATTATTAAAATCCACTCATTTACTATACCTTCCGTTATTATTTAGGTTAGTTAATCCTCGTTGATCAATCCTTCAAACTCGTGCGCATCTCATCATCTCCAACCGAACGCACCCAATGTGAGTGAATCTCTACAAATTCCCAGTTTTAAACACGTTTTTGGGGTGTATCATGTGTCTTACCATTTATTATATTTAAATCATTGTGCATACATCATATCATGAACATATGTGTATTCAGCTTGTATCAACTGTTTGTGTGGTTATTGTTTAGATTTAATTTATTATTTTCAGTACATGCAATATCATAGGCCGCCGCTCCCCATTACATTATGAGCGTTGAGCAGTTCCCCATTACATTATGAGCGTGAACCTGGCGTTACCAACATACGATCGGCTCCGTTTGATTGAGCCTTCATCGAACTCTCGTATAATATCTAAGTAACCTTTGCTTTAACAACCAGACGAGCAAAGTTTTCAGTTGATCATCTCTATCTCCCTCATGTATATGAAACCACATAACATCAGATTTGTTAGTCTGTTTCATTTTATATAACTACATATCTTTCAAGTGTAAACACTCAATTTGCATATATATACTTTCTCTCAATTACAAAGAAAGTGCGTTCGAAATTATATTTTAACACCAAATCTACAGTGTTTCCAACTTATTTGGAATTAAACCGATTATTCTCGAATTCGAGCAACTATATATTGAAATCAATATCATGTCATATTACGATCATGTGATGCATCTCACATCATTTTTATATATTTCACACGACATCCGACAAATATGAGCATACCACGTTTCTTTTGTTTAACTAAAATTAATATTAACTAGATGGAAGTACCCGGTGGCGAGCTTAACCAAAAGTTTCGAGCGGGCGTAAATTAATGGAACCCAATTTTTTTTCCTATTGTTATGTTTCGGGTCGGGTCGGCTATCGATTCGGGTAAGGTCAAATAATAATAGTTCCAAATAAAACTAAAAAATTTCATTCATTCAAAGGACCGTTCTTACACATAAAAACTTGCGATTAAGTTTATTGTGTGGTGGGTAATCTATGGTTAAACAAATAAGAGTTAAATATATTTACCAAACTACTCATCACTTATATACAAATTGGTAACAAACTTTACTTCAATTTATATATTGTATAAATATTTAGGAAAAATAATTATGAGGGGCGATCCTATATAAGTTTTAAGATTTTCGGACGAAAAATCGGACCTATACACTTTTAACCGAAACATTGGGGTGGGCGGGTGCATCCCCGGGCACCCACTAACCTTCGCCACTGGAAGTACCCCCCGCGTTGCGGCGGGGTACAACCGTACCAACAATATTAATAACACACCATCGCCAACAACAAGCAACACTAAAAAAGAAGACGTAAAAACGTTAGACCACGCACGTCCGTAACAACGTGTAGAAAATGACGCATTAATAAAAATTTTTTACATCATAATCATGCAAGTTCCTTAAATACAAGAGAAGTTGCAACCATTTTAAGAAAACTTAGAAACATTTTATAGTACATTTTGTTAGTATGAGTATGTTTGGTATGGAGCTTTTAGGAGCTTATAGCTTTAAGCTTTTAAGAAAAAGCTCATACTCAATAAAAAACTTTGTGTGGTTGAAGGAGCTTGAAGCTTTTGGTTAAACGTTCATACTAATAGCATTTAGAAGGAGCTACAAGCTTTTAGGAAAAAAAAATGACTATTTTAACCTCCAAAGATAATGAACTTTTTAATGCACCAACTTTTTAGTGTCTATTTTGGTCATTTTAAACATTTTAAAAGCTTTAGCTACCCTGCCAAACACTTAATATATCTAAGAAACTACAGCTACCAGCTAACAGCTTCCAGCCACCAGCTACTTTTGCCAAACATACCCTATATATACTAGGGGTTGGTTCCGGTACAAACCATATTTATCATACAAACTGTGAGAACAGATACTAGCACTTAAAAAAAATTAGCACATAGTAAAACAATACATATATAAAAGTAGCACTTTTGAATTTTATTAGCACATAAAAATTAATCAAGATAACTGATTTTAGAACATATGTGAATGATATCAGCACTTTTTTTTATCAGCACATTGAAAACAAAAAGAAGATTCAAATAAAAAATAAATTGCTTGTTAGCATAATTATAGGGAATTCAATACTATTAATACTATTTAGGTTACTATTTATCATTTCTCTATAATTGGTTGGATACCGCATGACCTTTTTAAATGGTTCTTACAGTTTATATACGAAATGTGTTGCAGTAGGGAACATAAAATTTTGTCAAGTTGCACCAATGCTATACTACCGCCAACGACCATCAACACCGAAAAAACTCGTAAAACAAAATAAATAAAAATGGAAAAAGTAACATTAGGCGAAACGTAGACGTAAAATCATTAAACGACACACACTCATTGCGGCGTGTTCATATGAAAAATTAGACCGAAACTTAATATACAGAAAAGAATAACTAAGTCAATATAGGACCTGCGAGTTGCGACGAGCCTACATATAAGAAAAATAGAAGTAAAAACATTGAAACAAATACGCACTTTACATCGTGTATGAACATGAATAATTTATAAAAACAAATTAATGTGTATTACAAAAATAAATACATGATTTAAATAAGTAATAAACCTAAAAGAAAGAAATCATAAAATAAATCATAATAAAAATAAAGATAATAATAAAATATAATGTCATATTGACCTACAATCAAACTTTTTTTTAAAACATAAAGTACAACATAATTATGCTCACAAAACTTACTAATTGATAATATGGAAATATAGCTTATCACCAACCACACGCTTTGATGATGTCTAACCCATTTAAGTTAATTTATAGACCACCATAAACATCAATGTGCCTGTTACACCTTTTGTTATATTGTTACTTTATTTTTTTAAAGTTGAAGGCCCTATTGATTTAGAGGCCAAGCCTCAAAATAGTTGAGCCGGTCCTCTTATATTACCTTATCGTGACGGACTGAATCGTGAATATCGAACACCTCTACTCGAGTTGTGCCTAAATTTGTTGGTTCATAGTCAATCCTTATAACAATAAAGAGTATATCCAAGAAGTGCCTACACTAAACAGATAGATTGGTCCTCAACAAACCCATGGACGCCTCAATGATACTTAGAAAATAGAGTTAACTGTCATTTTCGTCCATGTGTTTTGTTCACTTTTGTCATTTCAGACCAATTTTAAAAAATGCACCAGTTTCCTCCCTATCATACTGAAAACATGTCATTTCAGTCAAAAAATTAAAACCAAGTTAAGTTATACATGTTTACCGAAGAGTATTTTTGTGCTTTCATTAGTCAGACATAAAATAAGGTAAATATAAAAAAAATATCAAAGGACAAAAATATCATTTATTAAACCTATGAGACCTAATTGACTTTAATATTTGAACTAAAATGACAGGTTTCTAATATGTCATGGAGAAAAAGAATGCAATTTTAAAAATTAAACTGAAATGTTAAAAGTGAAATTACACTTAATTCTAGAAAATGAGTCCATGACAAGTCGTATTCGGGCGGATTCCATATTTTGAGTAGTCCAAGTCTAAGTTACTTTAGTATTAAATGCATTAAAGTGGTGGAATCAATATTTTGAATACTTTAATGCAAATGAGGCATGTAAATAATTCAATATTTTGCCTCAAAGTTGTAGTCTTCCTAGGGAAAAATCGAGATTTCCGGATCTTAGATTATGATTACAAGGTTGAACAATTTAAGAAGCACGTACGTACGTGTTGGAGATAGCTCACAAACTGAGTGTATTTGCTCCTGAAAGTAGAAATCCACGATGACTTTGCAAACAGTGAGGCGTGTATCTGAATGCTTCGTCAAGCCATTGCACGACCTCTCGCAAGATACAAAGCAACCCATATACTTAACACCTTTTGAGCTCCCCTTTCTCAACCTCAACTACAGCCAAAAGGGTCTCCTTTTTGCAAAACCACCTCCGGAGAATCAAGATTTCTCCATAACCGTTTTCTTGGATGCCCTTCGCCGCTCCCTCTCCGCCACCCTCAATCATTTCTACCCTCTCGCTGCGCGCTTAGCCACGCGAAAAGAAGAAAACCCACCTTCATATGTCATCTACATAGACCCTGAAAACAGCCCCGGAGTCAAGTTTGTTCACGCAACCGTGGACGCAACTGTTTCTGACATCCTTGCGCCTGGTGATGTACCCTTAGTTGTTCATTCATTCTTCGACCTCAATGATGCTATTAGCCATGATGGTCATACGCTCCCGTTGTTATCCATTCAGGTGACCGAGCTTACCGATGGAATCTTCATCGGTGGCTCGGTGAACCACATTCTCGCAGATGGAACATCTTTCTGGCATTTCATGGCTGCTTGGAGTGAAATATTTAGATCGAAAGAGAAAAATGGTGATTGCATCTCGCGTCCTCCGATATTGAAACGATGGGTCCTTGAAGGATACAGTCCTATTACAAGTCTGCCGTTTAAACATCACAATGAATTCATCCATCGAATAGAAAATCCACGAGGAGTTAAAGAGAGATTCTTCCATTTCTCCTCGGTTGCAGTCTCTAAACTCAAAGCAAAAGCAAATGAGGAATGCAACATGCAAAAAATCTCAAGTTTACAGGCGGTTTCCGCACTTTTGTGGAGGTGTGTGACTCGAGTTCGATGCCAACCACCCAATAGTGAAACAGTTTGTAAATTTGTTATTAATAACCGGTCTAGGGTGAACCCACCATTGTCTGATGATTACTTTGGCAATCCGGTTGATTTAGTTAAGGGAACAACAACAGTTGAGGAACTAATGTCTCACGGGCTTGGATGGGCGGCATTGAAGATGCATCAAGCAGTCAAAAACCACGATGATACAACAGTGAAAAAGTGGGTTGAGTCATGGTATAAAAACACGGTAGTATACAAACTGAATGAACTTCTACATCCAAACATCGTACACATTGGGAGTTCACCAAGGTTTGACATGTATGGGTGCGAGTTTGGGTTGGGAAAAGCGGTTGCGGCTAGAAGTGGGTTTGTGAACAAAGCAGACGGGAAAATGACGATGTATCCAGGTCGGGAAGGAGGAGGCAGCATGGACGTTGAAGTTTGCCTATTGCCGGAATATATGATGGCTCTTGAAAGTGATGAGGAGTTTATAAGTGCTCTAAAAGAGTAACTAAATGGTATTATGGTACAAAGTAAAATATCAATTCTGATGATCCATGGTTTCTATTCGGTAAGAGTGGTTACATTTTTATGGTTTCTTTCAATAAGTAAGTTGTTCCAATCAAGATACGATTAATCTCTTTTTATCAAATAGGATGTTACCTTTTTAAAAGTCATCAATGTCGTTAATTTGTATTTTATTGGGATACATGGAAAACGTCCTTGAATTATATTTAATGTAGTAATTTATATTGTTAATTTACAAGATGTTTATGCATTGTGGGTTATATCTTGTGTTTTGTTGGTTTTGCTTGCTTTGAGTGTTTGTTTTTACTTTTTTTTGTTGTACATTTTAGGTCGGTGAGGAGTTTAAAGGGTTGCCTCCTTACCGTATCTTCTTATTTATGTTCTCTCTCTCTCTCTCTCTTTCTCTTTACATGCCTCTCTCTTTCTCTACACTGTGGCAACTTCTAGCTACTTTCTCCAGCGAATTTGAGGTTGCTTTAGGTAACTTCTTGCTTCCTTGGTTTACGCATGTTGTCCGATCGGTTTGGTTGTTTGGTATTGTTTTTTGAGCGGTTTGTTTTTGTGGATTTGTGTTGATTATGTGTGTTTTCAAGCGAACGCCGCGGAATGTTTACTTTGTTGGTGTATATTGTTTCGCTGTCTTCGATTTTTCGTTTACGTATTTCTGTTTAATAATTTTCTAGGTTTGTTTGTTACTAATGCTACCGGGGGTTTCACGTCATGATATGCTTATTGTTACGTTCTCTCTAAGGAAGACGTATTTTAGGGTTTCTTACAATGTGGTGAAGTTTTGGGTTAACTGATTGCCTATGACGGTTTGTATCTGATGTTAACGTTGATGACGTTTTCTTGGGTTTTATGTGCTTTAAAGTGTGGTGACATACGTGCATGTCTTCAAAAGTAGTTGGATTTCGTGTCTTAGATATTGGTTTGACAATTATATTTACTGTTTGGTTTGTTGTATGATGTTTTGTTAAGGCATTATTTGCTGGCTGTTGGTGTGTTAATGTATCATCGTTCTGTAAGGATGATTGTTTAGTTTTCTGAGACTGTGTATTTGTATTCGATCGGTAAGGGTGGCTCTTAAGCTTCTACGACTATTTATGTTCTTTCGTTGGGTCTGTGATGCTTTGCTGAGACGGTGGTTGCTTGCAATATGTGAATTGTTGGTTTTTCGGTTGGTGTGGATGACTCGGTTGGTGCGGATGACTCGGTTGTTGTACGAGACTGCTTCAATTGAGTCTGTGTGTCTGTGAAGCTATGCTCAAAACAAAGTCCCATAAGTGACCGTTAAACGAATTGCAAACGAATTTATTATCCGTTTAATGTCCGGTAAACATCAAAACATAAATTAGTAAACTAGTTAACATGTTTAACATTATAACACTAGCATAATTCATTAAATATCCTCAATCATCCTAAATTAACATCAATTACATGATACTTACATTTTATACACACACTACATACTTGAACACTTAAGAGAAATTTAAACCAATCAAGACCCCCCCCCCATGCTCAAAACCGTCCACACCCTTGGTGGGCCCCACTTCCTTTGTTCCCTTGGTCAATTAGAGTCAAAGATGCCATTTTAATAACCCATGGGTAATGCTTGATGAAGTTGTGATTATAAGGAATCATTAGGCAACAAAACCTTATCCTCATCACCTCATCTTTCACCTTCAAAAACACACACACAAGAACATTCCCTCTCTCTCAGTTTCAGCTCCAAGCACCCCCTTTTCATCTTCACTTTTTTAAATTTTATCAAGTGTTCTAAGTGGTCTCTAAGAAGATTCAAGGTGATTGAAGGTGTGTGCAAGTTAGAAGATCATCAATGAGGCTCTTTTACACTTGTTGAAGCTTCGTCTCTCTTCAAGAATCACCCATAACCACTAGTGTTAGTTTTATCTACTTCTCTTCATCTTGTTTCTTAATATGTAAAGATCATAAAAGTACAAGTTGCTCATCAAGTAACATAATTCACATAACAAAGGTGTTATTATGGTAGATCTCATGTGTTTTTGGTGTTGGTCATGTTGTGGTCATGAAAGTATAACTAGTAAGCTTGTTAGAAGTTGTTAAAGTGTAGATCTAACACGTATACCAGTAGATCTAACATGATGGATCTTGAAATGTTTCTTTTAAAGTATGTTAAAAGTTTTATAAGTTTCTTTGGAAATTTTGAAGATTATAAAAGTTTATGTTTATCAACTTGGTTTAAAAGTGTGTATAAAAGTTGATCGGTGCAATTTAGGTACATTTTATTAGATATTATTTATAATCAAAATGCATTGATATCTTTATCAAACTCGTTAGTTTGAGTTATTTTAACACTTTGTATGTCATAAAGAAAAACGTGCTTAAACGATACAATTATATTAAGTAAGAAATAAATAGATTAATAATGATGAGCTTAAAATCAAATCAAACTTTGTGATATATTATTATTTCAAATCATCCAAAACGTTAGCTCTAGTTCACATGAATATAAATCAACTGACTGAAATATGATGACATGAGATTCTAGAAGCATATACTATTTCCTTTAGTTTGAGCTTTTATTTTATGGAGAAGGAAAGTCATCAACCCGAAATTCAACTCATGAGATACGAATGGGCTATGGTACGGTTAAACAACAAATTCAAGTTGGGCCATGGAGTTTATGTGGGGTTTGTTATGAAGATATGATTGGGCTGAATTAATAGCTTGATCCATATATTTGATTATGATGGAAGCCCACATATGTACCGAATAAAAAGGAACGCAGCAACAATATTGGATTATTATTGAGTCATATTGGCTTGAGGTGCACAAACTAAGTATTTTTAATAATTGGTTTCGGTTGTGAAACTAGTTTTGGTTTCTTGTTTTAAGGGTAGGAACTAGTTATTGTTTAATCGTTGGTTCGGTTTCGATTATTGATCAAAAAACCATACCTTATGTGTCTGGTTTTTGGGTAGGGTTCGGTTCCTGTTCTTAAGAAACCGGGTATTAAAATACCCTATTTTCAGGTTTTTTATAACCTATTTCCGAGTTTTTTAGTTCTATATTTTTGATTTTTTAATACTCTATTGCGTTTTTATTACTCTATTTTCTCGTATTTTTGTTTATTATTATTAAATATGCATTGTATAATGTAAAAAACTAAAATAAAACACACTAACATAAATTTAAAAGAAACATATTAGAATCATGTATCGGGTATAGCCGGGTATAATCGGTCGATTCCAGTTCTTGTCTGGTTTCGGGTATTAATTGGGTATGATCGGTTTCGGTTCCGGTTCCAGGTATTGAGTTCAAAATGCATACCCTATCTATACCCTATGGGTACGGTCGGTTCCGGTTTCGGTATAGAATACCCAAGTCTTAAAAAAACCGGTTCCGGGTTTTTTTTTACCTGGTCCCATTTTTTTGTGCACCTCTATTGACGGCTAGAGGGTGGACAACGACTGGTAATGCTTTGTCACAGAGTTCAAGGTCAAAACCAAAATATATCCTAATGAATATAGGGTTACAGGGTTGACGATTATATTACAATCTATTTTAAAACATGTTTGGATTGTTTTTGATATTGACAACATTTTATAAACAACTTGATGTGTTGGTTTATTTAAACTATTTGCATGTTTTTAAGTTTTTGCTTTACAACATGTTCGGTTGATGACAAAACCTAGTAGATTGTTGGGTGACATAGAGTAGGTTGAATCACACTGTAAAAGATCTAATGACAAAACCTATTTTTTATTACCATTTAAAATAACCGACTTTTCAGCACCATGTCTATGTCGTGTCCCAATTAATGATTAAGTTGAGTTGTGTGTAAACCTAGAATTTTAAACTTTGAGGAGGTTATCTTTATCTTCTCTCTTGTGACTTCCCTAGATGATTAATTTTTAGGTTTTCACATTAAACTCTGTTTTTCTGATTCTTGTAATTAGTACTCTTGACCACTTGTGTTGATTTCTTGGTAAACATTTATTATATTTGAACTATTTGTCTTTATCAAGCGTGTTGGTGATTTCCTTACATCATTAGCGGGTTGATAAATTGATGGGTAGTTGGTATAATTTAACGGATTGTTAGGTTGTTATAATTTACTTAAATTTTGTCCCTAACTATTAATCAAAGTCATTAATTCCAATGTGTTTGAATCAGAACCGGTTTTTGTGTGGTAATTGGGATTCTGGCTGTGGGTTTTGGAGGAGGAGTGGCTCGGTGAAAGATATTGTGGGTGCGGGTGTACAGGGGGTTGTGGTGGGACGAGGAAGACTTTTGTGTTTTATTGGGGGAGTTGGGTAAGGCTGCTGTCAGGACTAAGTGGGTTATGTATGAGTATGCTTTGGTTGATCAGAAAATGGTAAGTTTTTTGGTTATGTTTGTTAATTTGGTTCATGAAGTATTGATTGTGTTGGCTTTATGTGTTGAAGAGTTGAGTTGATTTGTAAATTGGTAGTTAAGTTGTGTGATGTTGTTCATAGTTTCATATGCTATTTTAGGTAATAAAAGTAACATTTGTAGGACAGATGCTAAACTGTAAGAGTGTAATATATCAGGCTTAGTTTGATAGATTTGTTAATGTTAAAGTTACATAATGGTATGGGGGCTGTTCACGAGTTGGGCTCCGCTCGATTATAAACCGAGCCGGCTCGGCTTGAGTTTTGAAAAAGTTATTAATACATTGTGTCAAAATCCAATTGGTTAAAATGTCATTCAATAGTTTAACACAACATATCTAAAATAAGTTCAACAAGCCAAAATCAAGTTCAAACAGATACAAAGTAAGTTTTAAATTTCAACGAAATACAATATAAGTTCATTAGCATCTGAATCAACACCCAAATATGCTATAGACATCTAACTACACATCTAAATACCCGCCAATAGTAACCCTTTTTTATAATATATTAAATCTATTAAAAAAGGTAAAATAATCAGAGCCGAGCTAACGAGCGAGCCAACCCAGCCAGTCTGGTTCGTTATGAACCGAGCCGAGCCGGATTGGATCAGATTCAAACCGAGCCATAGCGAGCAAGCTTTTTTCGAGCGAGATCTGAGCCACGAGCTTCTTAGAAGCCCTTAATAACAGGTTAAAGACTGTGATGCTAGAATTTCTATCTTAATATAAATAGAACATTTTGTTTTAATTTGCCTAACTACAATTTACAAACATGAAAAAACTTGTACACTTGAAGAATGGTTTTTAATTTGGTTTACGGCTTCTTAGACTTCATTTTGTTTAAATTCTAGTTTTCTTGTTTTTTTGGTCCTACACTGTTTAGATTAATGCTTTTTTGGTTGTAATTTTTAAAACAGTAAAAACCAAGAAATGAGAGTTATTTGCAATCGTGTAATTAATGTATGTTTTTTTTGTTGAAAAGTTGAATTCATATGTAAAGTGGTCATCGAATTAGTAACAGAACAATGGCATATTCTATTTTAGAACACACTAGTTGGAGTGAACCAATGCTTGATACGCTAATGCTTGATTTGTATCTTCTTCTGCTCAATAAAATTTAGTTTCATTAAGCATTCAACACCTCATTTAAGGCCAAAAACAAGAAGGGGGTGATGTCATATTGCTTGTTTCATATTCTTATTATTTACTAATATTCTGGTTCTTTTTTCATCAACAAATGTATAAAAAAATTTATATATCATTTCTCGTATTTTTTATAACTTTGGGTTTCTGTATCAGGCTGAGGCATCATATGTTCTGTGCCGAGTGTTTGCCAAATCTCATCACCAATACAACACCTCAAATGATAAAATGAAGCCTTTGGTTGACACCGTTAAACCAGTGAGTCACATTGGTATCCAGTGCGATGAAAAGGTAAGTTTTGTTGATTCTGCTGAAATTAATTGTTAGGAAACTTCGTACTTCAAGTGGTAAACTTTGTATTAAGATCTTGGGGCAGTTTGATTTATATCCCTTTTAATTTAGACAAACGGTCTTTAAATGTTATGTCAACCTATTACTCAATTAACATGATGCCTCAAAAAGTTTATGCGTGTCATAAACAGGTTATACATTTCAACTGTTTAGACATGATTAACTACACTAATG
This sequence comes from Scalesia atractyloides, assembly GCA_947069175.1. Lineage (NCBI taxonomy): Eukaryota > Viridiplantae > Streptophyta > Magnoliopsida > Asterales > Asteraceae > Scalesia > Scalesia atractyloides. Next base: position 78,774,808 of record CAMTDV010000005.1, on the reverse strand, counting down.
TCATTAACATGTTACATGTCAACCTGTTTATGACTCGAAGTCGTTTTAACTTCGTATCATGTTGTGTTGTGTTAGCGGGTCGTGTCATGTCATGTTAGCGGGTCGTGTCATAAACTGCTAGCTTGACCATGAAGGTCAAACGGTTATGCTCATTTACAAAGTTTTGTTTTAAGCATCTCGAGTTGTCTAACTTTTGATATTCATTTATGGATATATGCAGGTGAATTCACTGGCCTTTGACGGAGACTTCCTTGAGCTAGATGATCTTCTAGCTCCTCTTTAGTGGGTCAAACAAGATCCAAATTATTAATGGGCATGATTATATCTCCCATTCAATTGAATGATGATATACCTCAACTCAAAATGGAAAACCTTAAAGGTTTAATGGAAACTCTGAGAAATTGGTCAATATATTCTTCAGCTGTGAAGATGGCAATATTGCCACAATGGTAGCTATGTCTACCAAGGTATATTGTTACCTCCACTTGTTTGTTTTCTTGTTCCAATTTTGTACACCGAACTGCCAGTCAATCGGGTCTTTTGGATTGGCATGCAGATTCGGCAGCCAGTTTTGGTGTCATGGACCAGATGCTTCAGGTCGCCTGTGTCATCCAGGCTGGTTGTTGTCGGGTTGGTTATCTTTCTATTTCCTAAATGGATTTGGTTTAGGATTTGTTAAATTATGTAATATATGGAGATAAGGATTTCTGAATGGCTTATGTAATAGTGTGATAATGATGCGGTTCTATTCTAGATGAACCAATCTCCCAATAGACCCGTAGAGTGGGTTATGCTCCAAAGAACACAAGATAAGAAATGGATATTTTGATCCAGTTTTTCTTACTCAATTAACAAAATAAATCAGCCTTATATAGGCTTACAAATCAAGGTAAATAACCACTAAACTCCACTAGGAAGACCCCAATACTAATAACCGAAAATAACTGCCCGTTACTAATGCGACTAAGACCAACTATCACTAATTAAAGATGCCACGTACAACCCGGGCACCAGTCGAGCCTGAGCGTGTAAAACCAAGCACAATCTGAACTCAAAAGTGTAACCATGCTAAATCCGCATACCTGGTCTCTTTTTCATTTTAGAAGCATCATTTGGATTCAGCAACCACCTCTGATTCAACGTTTGATTGTGTTGATCTATCTTTTAATGATCATTGAGGGGTGTTTTGGTAATTTGGCTTTTATCCGTCTTGTAAAAGGTATGATCATCTTCATAGAACTAACGTCCTGGAGTCCCAAGGAATAAAGATGTTACAGGGTAAACAATTTGGTGTCACATAATCTTTTTTAGAAAAATTACACGTCTTTTATCTTGATGCTCTTTTTCAGTCGGTGTCCTTTTCAATGAATTTTGATAGGTTTTGCCCTTTATAGAGAATTTTATTGCACGTTTTATCCTTTGACCCTAACCCAGTTAGAGTTTTTTTGTTAACTCTGGTTACGCAAGGGTATTTTAGTCTTTTTACCCCGTTATTTAATATTATATAAAAAACTAAAACAAAATTATTTTTAAAAATAAAATCACCCTCTCTCTCCCTACAACTTTCTCTCTCTACAACCCTCTCTCATACACAATCAGCTTCACCCAAGACCATCATCAACCCACCACAAATCAGCCAACACCTCCACCAAAACCCACCACTACCTCCACAATCAGCTTAAAAACCATTCGGTTATGCGTCTACAGTTATCTCAAAACCCACAATAAAACCATACTCGAAACCCTAAAAACTCATTCACCTCAAAATTTTCCTTCAATTCGCTTCGTTTCCATCTGAAAACAGAGGAGTTCTCATGGCGACAACGGTTACAAACAACGACGATCACGAATTAGACGATTCATGATCTGACAGTGATACAGATGAACAAAAATCTAGGGTTTTGAAGGCGATGCAAAAAAAGAAGAACAACACTGTAGAACGTAAATCTGAACCAGAGAAAGGGGTTGATGCATCTGAAGACGAACACGAGGTGCAGGAAACATGTACGATTGATAATATGATTTGTGATGAAGTTCGGAACAACGTGGAGGTTGATCCAGGTGTCAGGAGATCGAATAAAGAGAGTGGGTTCGGTTTATAACCACCACCACCTTCCAATTCAACCTCAGGGCCCTCCGTCATCGAACCCTAACCGCCTCCTTCCTATTCCACCGGAGATTCGAGTTCACGACGGGTAATGTGGTGGTTGTGGTGGGGTCGTGTGGTTGTTAGATCACTCTTGTTTGGAAAAGCAGATCGTAGAGAGAGTGAGGGGGAGCAGATCATAGAGAGAGAGAAAAGAAAGAGAGAGAGAGAGCACTTTAGAGAGAAAGGGTTGATCTATTTTTTATAAAATAGTCCTTCAATATATATTACTTACACAGTAGTCCTTGGGATGGTGAAATGACAAGAATACCCTCATGTGCAAGGCACATAACCATATTTAACCCAAAAAATTAACATGGTTAGGGTCAAAGGACAAAACGTGTAACAAAACCCACTATAAAGGGCAAAACCTGTCAAAATTCGTTGAAAAGAACACCGCTTGAAAAAGTATCGAGATAAAGGACAAAACGTGTAATTTATCCATCTTTTTAAAAGCTGGAATCAAATGTGAAATTTGAACTTGCTAAGAAATTCTTTATAAATTTCTTTTTTCTAAAATTGTCTCATGTGATACATATACATGTACATACATGTATCTAACAGATAAAACTATAAGACAATACTTGTCATATTATTTTAGTAAAAACACCAAAACTGTTTTTTAAGTACAAAAATTACTTCAAGACCAAGGAGTTCTTGGTTTGTATATTACAAGGTAATGCAATCTAATCAAAATGCTATAAGTTTACGAAAAAGTTATGTTTTGTTTCCGTTGTAAGTGTATCACTTGTGCATGGTCATCCGATTAATGGGTGGAGTGTTACATCCAACATCCCAACGTCCCCTCCGGCATCCCTCCCACTCATTGGAACCAAGATTGAAGATTTGAAGGTGGAGATTAAAGATGACAATAAAGACAGCTAGTGGTGGAACGATGAGAGCGGTATATATTTCTCGAAGCTGGTGACATTAAGGTTGAAAAGAGAAAATTACCCCTCACATGATGGGCATGCTACACGTACCACGTGGTGGGTAATTAATGGACTAGGAAACAGGCGTCAAGACCATGGATGAATAGTGTTAATACTTGAAACGTTAGGGACCAAAACTGTAAAAGTGGATGAAACCTGATGTTTTGGTCAAATTTGGGCCGAAAATTAGGACTAAAAGGAAATTATTATTATTATTTTTATTGTACTCCAAAACTACTTTCGTCATTTTATACAGATCCTCAACCACCACCGCCCCCACTACACCTGTCGTACCAACATCCCACATAAACTCAAGGGTTATGAGAAGGATGATAGTGGCCATATATATGTGTGATGGTTGGGGGTCTCGAGATGGATGATGGTTTATGGGTTTTACGACCAGAGATATATGATGGTTGGCTTTCGACGGAGGTTTAGGGTTTCGAGAAGGATGATAACGATTGCTAGGGTTTTGAGATTAGTGTTCCAACAACTAAGGTATGTTCTAATAAACCCATGTTCTATTATTTTGGTCATACACTATTTCAAATCTAGTTTTTTGGTTGCATATGTCAAATTCTGACACTAGGGTTCAGATCTTGGTGATTAAATGGCTCAAAGTTTTATACAAGAACCCTTCCGAATAAACTTTATTCAAAGTTTTTGAGTCATTTTAGATCAAATTAACTGGCTTTTGCAGTTTTAATACAGATGAAAATGGAAGCTGAGTGAAAAGCTTCTGGTTGATATAACATAATTGAGGAACAATCTTTTGATTTGGGACTTGATGAAGAACCATATTCAACAATGATGTGTACGTTTAAACCATTGTGTTATTAATCTATTTTCAAATTCCAAGTTTATGGTTGCAAATTGGTATGTATCGGTTCAGATATGGTTTTTAAATGTGTTTATTTTGCTTTGCGGTGGTATTCGATTGGGGAGATGGCATGCGGTGGTGTTCGGTTGTAAACCGGGTGGTCCAGTGATGGTTGGGGAGATGGTGCGCGGTGGTGTTCGGTTGGGGAGATGGTGTGCGGCTGTAGTGATGGGATGGTGGTGGTGTGCAACTGTAGTGCTTTTGATGTGCAGGTGATTAAGGGTGAGCATAAAACCAAATTAACCGAACTATAAACGAAATAACTAACTGAATAAACCAAACAATATAACTAAAAACCAAAATAACCAAAGGGTGGTTATTTATTTTTTTGATACCAATTGTTACAGTTAGGTTATGGATGGTTATTCTTATATTCATAACCGAAAATTAACCGAACCGAACCGAATGTTTTAAACATGTCCAAATCCATAGAACCATAGATTTTTAAGTTAGTGTTTAAGTGTTAACTATATGGTAGTGAAATGTAAATGATTACACGCTTTAACTGTGGATATTTATTGTTTGCGCATTAATTTTGCTTGACCCACCCTTTTTGTTTAACGACAAATTTGGATCTTTGACGGACCACCACGTATCATCATGCCACCTGCGAAACCGGCTGATCATATTAATCTCCACTAGGCTATTATGCCTATACACCAATTTCAGGAGGAAATCTAATAAATATGGGAAAACCCCCTTATGGAAATTGAACCCAGGGCCTAATGGTCCCTAAGCCTTATCTCACCCCCAAGATGCCACTAGGCTATTATGCCATAGACGCATGACCCACACATTTAAAGCCCAACTAAAAACAATGGAAAAAACGACCTATAACCGAACAGAAACCACATTAACCGTCAATAACCGATTATCCGAAACCGCATTAACCAAAACCAAACGGTCATTATTTTTTGATAACTGAAGTGTGCGGTTATGGTTTCAGTGTTGACAAAAACCAAACCGAACCGCACCATGCTCACCTCTACAGGTGAACAAATCTGCAAGTTTTGATGTGCAGGTTTTGAGTGAAAAAAAACGATAATACCCCCTACTAATGGTCTTCGTTGACTATTTTAATAGAATATTCACACTGAGTTTATCGGAAAGGCTATGGTGCAGGAAAGTATAAACCACGGGAACTCAGATGAGTACAAAAAAAGTTTAGGGCTCATCATGTTTAATAGTGTAAATCACAAAGACACCAATTGTAATTTGCTCAAATTTCATAAATACTTATTTTTACATTTACATATGAGAAGGTTCAAGCATTCATTTTTTTTTCAACGTTAGATTTTAAAAAAAGTACAAGAATATGATCGAAATGTAATATTTATTTATCTCACCCACTATTCTTAAAGAATTGTTTATCCACTATTCTTATATAATATGTATAAACAAAATCATTTACTTAGGTTTATCTTCCACACATAACCTGTGTACGATATCTCTACACATAACCTTCACGTGCATGTAAACGTTTAGAAATGAAAAAATAAACATATTAGATTAATGGGTTTTTCTGTAAGAATAAAAGTGTTTACAGAATATGAATCATGAATAGAAAAAAATAAATGATTTAGGCTCATATTTTTTCCTCATAATAATTTAGTTTTTTTAGTGAGGATATATCCGTACTTTCATGTTAGTGTATCTTATTTAATATAATTACATATGTAATGCAAATTGCATTACAACGAGTTATTATATAAAGAATACAAAGCATAGATTTTCAAACACCCACAAGTGTAAAGGGTTCTTTATTATCATTATGCATTCACACATGGAGAAACGTATCATATTCAAGTTCGTCATCTTCACCACATTACTAATCACTACAGTTATGTCACATGGATTTCACTTTTTTTTGTTCAACACTTATTTTAGTTTACATCATGACTTAAAGATATGTATGGTTTTATATATCTAATCACTTATTTTTGTTTACATCACTATAGGTAATAGGTATTTGTACAAAATCTAAAGCAAAAGTTGAAAAAAAGAGAAGAACGTATTAGATAAATAAATGTAAAATTTTATTAGTAATTCCAAATTAATGTATCATATCATATCGTATTATATCATATCGTATAGTATTATATTATATGGTATAATATCACATTATTATTATAATAATAATAATTATTATTATTATTATATTATTATTATTATTATGTGGCTGATTTAACTAAATGCATCTCATTTGCAGTGCTTGGAGTTAGCAGTCATTCAGGTGTAGACAAAGAAAGTTGCACAAAAAAAGCTTGTCAGAACAACGGTCTTTACCATGAGATGAACATATGTCCTCCTCCCCAGTGTAAAGATAAAACTGAATGTTCTGATTATTGTAATCCTAATCACGAACCCTTCTGTCAACATGGAACATGTTGTTGTTGGTAAAGCATTTGTTCAATGATTTACCATGGATAAATCCTAATAAATTCGTATTATTTTGTGACCTAGATGGTTTGTTTATTACCTTTTGAGTTGGTTGAGTTATTACACCTTTCTTACCGGTCATCACGAATTGGCTGATTGAGTTGGCTGAGTTATTACTCCTTTCTTACTGATCATCTCGATTTGTTTGATAACATATCACACAAATAGAATATTTTGTGAGATAAATACTGATGACCAAATAATAAAATAAGATAATGAAAAAGAAAGCAAATGCAAAGGAATCTAATGATAGAGACACCGAAGGACCTAAGATTTTAAAAGTCTAAGTGGGTTTATAATCAGAGGCGGATCTACGTTGAGAACTACGGGTTCACATGAACCCACCCGATTTTAAATATTTATTAGAAATCGTAATACAAATTTGGTTTGAACTCATAGAAAACATTTGGGATGAACCCATTAATGAAATTGATAGGTGGCAAAGTGTTTAAGTCTTCTGGTTCTATGCTTGAGATCATAGGTTCAACTCCTCCAGTTGTTACCTTTTTTAAAAAAAAAATTTTAACTTTAAAATCTAAAACAGACCTTATGGTCTTAATATTCCCATGACCCCATTTCTGAAACCAACACCCCCCAAATCTCTAACTAGGAACCCAACCACTGAAGTTGTTATCTTGGCAACATTCCTGTACATGCTAGTAATGAATTTTTTTTAATTTTTTTTAAAAGTAACCAAATAAATTGTAAGAACCGTTCCGTAAAATAAATAAACTTTATTCAATTGAATTACAAAAACAGAAAAATAAAGAAAACAGTAAATTACAATACGGATTACAACTGAAATAAGCAAAAACAAGAACAAAAATTCAACAGAAAAGATGAAGTTCTTGGCTGAGGATCGTGTTAGACACGGGTCCCTTAAAACAAATTTCGAGTCTCCCAGGAGAACTCGTTTGTTTCCAAGATACAACAGCCTAAGCAGTTGCACTGCCGGAGATGACGCAACCCGAAGGTGTACCTCGAAGCAAGAAATAAGATGATGAAGATGATGATACTGTTGGAGAAATTCAGCATAAGTTGGTAAATTTCGGTGTCTCTTCAGCAATGGTTTACCCTCCTATTTATAATGGAGGTGTAGATGAAACCGAAAACTGAATTGAATGGACGAATTATTCTGCATTAAACGTCTTTAATGCAGTTTAATTCGTTATTCAATGTCTCAGTCAACAACAATTTCATATGCTGAAGTGTAACTGTTGTGTCATTGAATTATGGAAGCTGCAGGTCGCTGGCGCGCGCCCACTCTGATGCGCCACTCTAGCTCAAGTCCTTGCGCGAGCCTGCTGGTGCGAGCATCCTTGCTCCACAGTCCTATTGCGCGTGCGCCAGCTTGGCTCACATGCGCGAGCCTACTGCTACGCCTCCCCTTGCGCGCGCACGCCACGTCATCAGGGAACCCATCTGGTCACGCCACACAGTCACGCCATACTGGTTCACTCAGGTGCGCCACGCGCGCGCATGTCAGGCATCTGTGCGCGCAACCCGGACTGCCTGCACCATGCGCCACTACCTGTGTACTTGCGCGCCCTTGCCATGTGACCATCCACGCGCACGCGGTCAAAAATACAAAGGCGGCTCGCGGCGTTGTGAAGTGCAAAGTGCGCCATCAAAGCGCCACATTGCGCCCATCGCCCCCGCCCCGCGCGCGTGTGTGCGAGTGCGAGTTAGGGTGCTCCGCATCCTTCGCGAGTACACTTAGTGTGGTGCTTCCATGAAATAATAAGGAAGGAGTGTTCCCACTTAAATACCCATTTAAGTTTCATCACTCTTCCTATGTGGGACAAGGTGCTACTTTCCCATTATTTCAGCATTTAATGTTTCAAACACCAAACTTTGAGCATCGATATCTCATTCATCTTAGCTCCATTATGGACGTGGTTTAGTTCGTTGCGAAGCTCTTCCAACATAGAACACAAACCCACAAAGAAATATATAAATAAACCTCTCTTTATAATATTTATTTGTCGTCCAAAATTAGGAAATATTCATTTCCTATATTTGTGAAAAATGCTATTTTCACTAAATTTCCAACATAAATCAGATTGTAATCTGTTAATTTTCAGGGGAAGATCAACAAGGACACTAGTAATTCCTGTAAACATGAATGACTTTTATTACTAGATCAGAGGTTATTATTTTACTATTAGTTGGCTTGCATATAGATGAGCCTTTGGGTTTCTATGTACCTTGTATTTGTATTGATAAACATAATAGAATACAAAAATATCAATCTTTACTTTTAACTTAGTTGTGGGTTGAAGATGTAATGAATCATTTTTCATCTTGAAAACTCGTAGCGAAAAACTATTTTTTTTTTAATTCGTAAAAACTATCCTATATGTATTATTGTGTTTCTAATTTCTAATGGCGGTGTTCTTTTATTATTGTGTCGTATCTTTATTACGCGATGAATCTTATCCGACCCGAACCGTCGGTTCGACCCAAAAACATTTTATGACCGGTTCTATGAAATGAGCATTTATAAACAGTGAACCCACTGAAAAATATTTCTGGATCCGCCACTTTTTATAATTCATTGACTTATAAAAGTCAAAATGGGTGTAATTTGGAGGGATTTCATATTGTGATAGTCTACAAACCACTGGGTCTCATATGACAATCGTAAAGGGGTAAGATTGTCTTTACACATGGGATTACAAATGGCATTAACATTGTTGGGGCATTAGGCAATAAAATAACTACGTTGGGGAGTCAGGGGGCAAAAACTAGAAGAGAGTGAGTCAGAGGGCAATCCAGACCAAATTTCAGGGAGGCAAATTGCACTTTGCTCTCCTTTTAATCCATAATTTTCAACTTTGAAAAACCCTAACTCAAATCAAACTTAATCAACTTCCAAAACAAATGCACACAAAACTCAACAAAAAGATCCAATAGTTTCTGTGGGTTTGTTGAAATCATTGATCTTTATTAACTTCCTAAACAACCCCACACAAAATTCACAACAATTTCAACATAAAGATTTATAATTTCAGTTAGGTTTGTAGAAATTATCAATCTTTGTAGAAATTTCAGTAGTTGGTATATGATCCAATTAGCCGAAATCACCATTTCTTTTCTGAGATTCCCCGTTAGCTTTCAAGAATCCACCATTAGTGCTACAGTTAACCACAAACCTGGACAAAACCATTGCACAAACATGGAGATATCAACGTCATCTTCACCGATTCCGACACGAGAAGGATCTCCGGAGGAACTCGAAATCGTAAAACCAAGGCCTCCGGTAAGGTTTCTATGCGGCTCTATTCCAGTCACCGATAAAGCATTCACCGCCTTTCGTTCTACTCTGCTCTCGTTCCTTCAGCTTCAACGTAGGAAATTTTCAAATTCAGTCGATAGATACCTTGGTACAATTAAAATCCTTTTAAAAACTTAGCAACAAGACTATTATTCCTGACCAACAGACTTGATTATCTTTTTTTTTAATCATCACAGTCCCAACAGACTATAAAAACATGGTCAAATGGTGTTTCAAGTTCATAATCCACCAACTTTGTTTTTTTAATAACGAGTATTTAGGAGTAAAATGCCATATTCAATTATTCACCTATGGTGGTGGTGGTCTCCGGACAGTGATGGTGGTGGCGGTGAAGAAGTAAATTGATTTAAATTAGGGTTTTTAAGGTTGAAGACAAGGGGTTAAAAGGAGTGGAAAGCTTCTGTTTGATATAAGATAATTGAGGAACAATCTTTTGATTCGGGGTGATGAAGAACCAAATTCAACAATCATGTGTACGTTTAAACCATTGTGATATTGATCTATTTTCAAATTCCAAGTTTATGGTTGCAAATTGGTATGTATTGGTTCAGATATTAATGGACACTAATTCTCATTAAAACGCCAAAATAACAAATTACAAGCAAATAGCAGGTAAACGGGCAACAAGCTGCGCCGCAACCTCCTTTTGAATTGCAAAACCGATCAAACTAAAGACGAATCGACTCTTAGAGGTCAAGAGATTACTATTCACGATGCGCTAAACTCTGTTTAGGAATTCCACTGCTTCTGAGGCTAGGAAACCAAATGTATCGAAAGCAAATGGTAAGCACATGTTGATTCTCCAAACAAGCTTTCTCGTGTTTAGCACTTTGCTTGACTCTGCATTTAGTGCAGCCTGGCTAGCAACAAACCCATTATCCCTAAGCCCCACAAGTGGGACACTCCTGTAAGGTCCCCACACAAGCGTGTTTTTCCCCTTGCCCACCCAAACACAAGAATATCGGTTGGCCGAAGAGTAGATCTCCCATCGAGCGGATCCGACAGAAAGTTCACCGGAGCCTCTTTTTTTTTGCCGAAATCCCAGCCCGCTTTAGAATATCACAAAGAATATCCCTAACCAAATCATGTCTGTATTTAAACCCAGGTAACTCCCTGCAATGGCAGTATGCTCACCAAAAGTATCCAAACAAACCTTGCGGCAAACTGGACAAGGCTCATCAACCGGAAACTGAGGCATCATTAGCCGGTACTTGAGAATTGCCCATTACTCCACAACTAACATGTGTTGGCCGAGGCCTTCAATGGGGATAACTGTCAAAAAATCCTGAGCATGAGGAGCGCGGAGACAATCAAACACGGGTTTCTGATGAGGGGATAGACCAAACTTCTCTGCCAAACTCTGGACAGTTCTACTAAATAGGGCACTCGCCAATGCATTTTGGGCTTTAGGGGGCGGTGTCCTTATTAGAGAAACCGCCAAAATCAAATTCAGAAAGGGACGGAGGGTAATGTGGTGGTGTCGTGTGGTTGTTAGATCACTCTTGTTTGGGAAAGCAGATCGTAGAGAGAGTGAGGGGGAGCAGATCATGGAGAGAGAGAAAAGAAAGAGAAGAGAGAGACATAGCACTTTAGAGAGAGAGAGAGAGTTGATCTATATTTTATTTATATATATTTTTTTACAAAATAGCCCTTCAATATATTTTATTTACACAATAGTCCTTGGGATGGTGAAATGATAAGAATACCCTCATGTGCAAGGCACATAACCATATTTAACCAAAAAAAAAAATTAACATGGTTAGGGTTAAAGGATAAAACCTTTAACAAAATTCCCTATAAAAGGAAAAACCTGTCAAAACTCGTTGAAAAGGACACCGCTCCAAAAAAGTATCAGATAAAGGATAAAACATGTAATTAATCCATCTTTTTAAATGCTGGAATCAAATGTGAAATCTGAACTTGCTAAGAAATTCTTTATATATTACTTTTTCTAAAATTGTCTCATGTGATACATATACATGCACATACATGTATCTAACGTATAAAATTATAAGACAATACTTGTCATATTATTTTAGTAAAAACGCCAAAACTATTTTTTAAGTAAAAAAAATACTTCAAGACCAAGGAGTTCTTAGTTTGTATATTACATGGTAATGCAATGTAATCAAAATGCTATAAGTTTACGAAAAGTTATGTTTTGTTTCCGTTGTAAGTGTATCACTTGTGCATGGTCATCCGATTAATGGGTGGAGTGTTACATCCAACACCCAACGTTCCCTCCGGCATCCCTCCCACTCATTAGAACCAAGATTGAAGATTTGAAGGTGGAGATTAAAGATGACAATGAAGACAGCTAGCGGTGGAACGATGAGAGCGGTATATATTTCTCAAAGCTCATGACATTAAGGTTGAAAAGAGAAAATTACACCTAACATAATGGGCACGCTACACGTACCACATGGTGGGTAATTAATGGACTAGGCACATTCGTCAAGACCAGGGATGAATAGTGTTAATACTTGAAACGTTAGGGACAAAAAGCGTAAAAGTGGATGAAACATGATGTTTTAATCAAATTTGGGCCGAAAATTAGGACTAAAAGGAAATTATTATTATTATTATTATTATTATTATTATTATTATTATTATACTCCAAACCTACTTTCGTCATTTTATACAGATCCTCAACCACCACCCCACCCCACTACACCTGTCGTACCACCATCCCACAAAAACTCAAGGGCTATGAGAAGGATGATGGTGGCCATATATATGTGTCATGGTTGGGGGTCTCGAGATGGATGATGGTTTAAGGGGTTTACGACCAGATATTTGACGGTTGGCTTTCGACGGAGGTTTAGGATTTTGAGAAGGATGATATAACGGCTGCTAGGGTTTTCAGATTAGTGTTCCAACAACTAAGGTATGTTCTAATAAACCCATGTTCTATTATTTTGGTCATACACTATTTCAAATCTAGGTTTTTGGTTGCATGTGTCAGATTCTGACGCTAGGTTTAGATCTTGGTGATTAAATGGCTCAAAGTTTTGAATCTTGCGTTGGAGCATGCCTTTTCTCGGAAGGTCCCATGGAGATACAAGAACCCTTCCGAATAAACCTTTTCAAAGTTTTTGAGACATTTTAGATCAAATTAACTGGATTTTGCAACTTTAATACAGATCAAAATGGCAGCGGAGTGAAAAGTTTCTGGTTGAGATAAGAGAATTGAGGAACAATCTTTTGATTTGGGACTTGATAAAGAACCATATTCAACAATGATGTGTGCGTTTAAACCATATCTATTTTCAAATTCCAAGTTTATGGTTGCGAATAGGTATGTATCGGTTTAGATATGGTTTTTAAATGCATTTATTTAGCTTTGCGGTGGTATTCAGTTGGGGAGATGGCGTGCGGTGGTGGTCGGTTGTAAATCGGGTGGTCCAGTGATGGTTGGGGAGATGGTATGCAGTTGTAGTAGTGGTGATGGGATGGTGGTGGTGTGCTACTGTAGTTGTTTTGGTGTGCAGGTGATTGAGGGTGAGCATAAAACCAAATTAACCGAACTATAACCGAGACAACTAACTGAATAAACCAAACAAAATAACCAAAAACCAAAATAACCAAAGGGTGGTTATTTACATTTTTGATACCGATTGTGATTGTTACGATAAGGTTATGGTTATTCTTATATTCATAACCAAAAATTAACCAAACAGAATGTTTTAAACATGTCCGAATCCTTAGGACATTTTTAAGTTAGTGTTTAAGTGTTTAACCTTATGGTACTGAAATGTAAATGATAATTCTACATGCTTTAACTGTGGATATTTATTGTTTGCGCATTAATTTTGCTTGACTCACACTTTTTGTTGAACGACAAATTTGGATCTATGATGGACCACTGCGTATCATCATGCCACCTGAGAAACCACCCGATCATATTAATCTCCACTAGGCTATAATGCCTATACACCAATTTCAGGAGGAAATCCAATAAATATGGGAAAACGCCTGTATGGAAATTGAACCCAGGGTCTAATGGTCCCTAGGCCTTATCTCACCCCCAAGATGCCACTAGGCTATTATGCCATAGATGCATGACCCACATATTTAAATCCCAACTAAAAAACAATGGAAAAAACGACCTGTAACCGAACATAAACCACATTAACCGTCAATAACCGATTATCCGAAACCACATTAACCGAAACCGAACAGTCATTGATTTTTGATAACCGAAGTGTGCGGTTATGGTTTCAGTTGTTGACAATAACCATACCGAACCGCACCATGCTCACCCCTACAGGTGAACAAATCTGCAAGTTTTGATGTGCAGGTTTTAAGTAAAAAAACGATAATACCACCTACTATGGTCTTTGTTGACTATTTTAATAGAATATTTCACAGTGAGTTTGTCGGAAGGGCTACAGTGCAGGAAAGTGTAAACCACAGAACTCAGATGAGTACAAAAAGGGTTTAGGGCTCAACATGCTGAATAGTGTAAATCCCAAAGACATATATTGTAATTTGATCAAATTTCATAAATACAAATTTTACATTTACATGTGAGAAGGTTCTACACACAAAAAAAACAAGATAAAGCATTCATTTTTTTTATCAACTTTATATATTTTAAAAAATACAAGAATATGATCGAAATGTAATATTTATTTATCTCTTCCACTATTCTTAAAGAATTGTTTATCCACTATTTTTATAGAATATGTATAAACAAAATCATTTACTTAGGTTTATCTTCTACACATAACTTGTGCACGATATCTTCTACACATAACCTGCACGTGCACGTAAACGTTTAGAAATGAAAAATAAAAAATAAACATATAAACAAATTAGTTTAATGGTTTTTTTATGTAAGAATAAAAGTGTTTACAAAATATGAATCATGAATAGAAAAAAATTAAATGATTTAGGCTTGTATTTTTGTCCTCACAATAATTTGGTTTTTCTAATGAGGATATATCCGTACTTTCATGTTAGTGTATCTTATTTAACATAATTACATATGTAATGGAAATAGCATTACAACGAGTTATTATATAAAGAACACAGAGCTTATATTTTCAAACATCCACAAGTGTAAAGGGTTCTCTATTATCATTACGCATTCACAAATGGAGAAACGTATCATATTCAAGTTCGTCATCTTCACCACATTACTAATCACTACAGGTATGTCACATGGATTTCACTTTTTTTTTGTTTAACACTTATTTTTGTTCACATCACCACCTAAAGATATGTATGGTTTTATATATCTGATCACTTATTTTTGTTTACATCACTATAGGTAATAGATCCTCAGGAAATGTGTTTATATTTGTACAAAATCTAAAGCAAAAGTTGAAAAATAGAAGAATGTATTGCATAAATAATTGTAAAATTTTATTAGTAATTCCAAATTAAATGTATTATATTATATATATATCATATTGTATCGTATTATATTATATCATATCATATTATATTATATCGTATAATATCACATTTATTATTATTATTATTATTATTATTATTATTATTATTATTATTATTATAATGTGGTTAATTTAACCAAATGCATCTCATTTGTAGTGCTTGGAGTTAGCAGTCATTCAGGTGTAGACAAAGAAAGTTGCACAAAAAAAGCTTGTCAGAACAGCGGTCTTTACCATGAGATGAACATATGTCCTCCTCCCCAGTGTAAAGATAAAACTAAATGTTCTGATTATTGTAATCCTAATCACAAACCCTTCTGTCAACATGGAACATGTTGTTGTTGGTAAAGCATTTGTTCAATGATTTACCATGGATAAATCCTAATAAATTCATATTATTTTGTGATCTAGATGGTTTGTTTATTACCTTTTGAGTTGGTTGAGTTATTACCACTTTCTTACCGATCAACACGAATTGGCTGATTGAGTTGGCTGAGTTATTACACCTTTCTTACCGATTATCACGATTTGTTTGATAACATATCACACAAATAGAATATTTTGTGAGATAAATACTCGATGATCAAATAATAAAATAAGATAATGAAAAAGAAAGCAAATACAAAGGAATCTAATAATAGAGACACTGGCGGACTTAAGATTTTAAAAGTCTAAGTGGGTTCAGAGACGGATCTACGTTGAGAACTATGGGTTCACACGAACCCACCCGATTTCAAATATTAATTAGAAATCGTAACACAAAATTTGGTATGAACCCATAGAAAACATTTGGGGTGAACCCATTAATGAAATTGATGGGTGGTAGAGTGGTTAAGTCTTTTGGTTCCATGCTTGAGGTCACAGGTTCAACTCCCCTGTTGTTACCTTTTTTAAAAATCATTTTTAACTTTAAAATCTAAAACAGACCTTATGGTCTTAATATTCCCATGACCCCATTTCTGAAACCAACACCCCAAATCTCTAACCAGGAATCCAACCAGTTGTTATCTTGGCAACATTCCTGTACATGCTAGTAATGAATTTTTTAAATTTTAAAAAAAAAATTTTTTTAATTTTTTTTTAACAGAAACCAAATAAATCAGATTGTAATCTTTAAGTTTTTAGGGGAAGATCAGCAAGGACACCAGTACTTCCTGTAAACATGAATGACTTTTATTACTAGATCAGAGGTAATTATTTTACTATTAGTTGGCTTGCATATAGATGAGCCTTTGGGTTTCTATGTACCTTGTATTGATCAACATAATAGAATACAAAAAATATCAATCTTTACTTTTAACTTAGTTGTGGGTTGAAGATGTAATGAAAAATTTTTCATCTTGAAAACTCGTAGCGAAAAACTATTTTTTTTATTCGTAAAACGTACATGTATTATTGTGTTTCTAATTTCTAATGGCGGTGTTTTTATTATTATTGTGTCGTATCTTTATTATGTGATGAACCTTACCCGACCCGAACCGTCGGTTCGACCCGAAAACATTTTATGACCGGTTCTATGAAATGAGCATTTATAAACAGTGAACCCACTGAAAAATATTTCTGGATCCACCACTTTTTATAATTCGTTGACTTATAAAATTCAAAACGGGTGTAATTTGGAGGGATTTCATATTGTGATAGTCTACAAACCACTGGGTCTCATATGGCAATCGTAAAGGGGTAATTAAGATTGTCTTTACACATGGGATTACAAATGGTATTAACACTGTTGGGGCATTACGCAATAAAATAACGACGCTGGGGAGTCAAGGGGCAAAAACTAGAAGAGAGTGAGTCAGAGGGCAATCCGGACCAAATTTCAGGGAGGCAAATTGCACTTTGCTCTCCTTTTAATCCATAAATTTCAACTTTAAAAAACCCTAACTCAAATCAAACTTAATCAACTTCCAATACAAATGCACACAAAACTCAACAAAAAGATCCATAGTTTCTGTGGGTTTGTTGAAATCATTGATCTTTATTAACTTCCTAAACAACCCCACAAAAAATTCACAACAATTTCAACATAAAGAGTTATAATTTCAGTTAGGTTTGTAGAAATTATCAATCTTTGTAGAAATTTCAGTAGTTGGTATATGATCCAATTAGCCGAAATCACCATTTCTTTTCTGAGATTCCCCGTTAGCTTTCAAGAATCCACCATTAGTGCTACAGTTAACCACAAACCTGGACAAAACCATTGCACAAAAATGGAGATATCAACGTCATCTTCGCCGATTCCGACACGAGAAGGATCTCCGGAGGAACTCGAAATCGTAAAACCAAGGCCTCCGGTAAGGTTTCTATGCGGCTCTATTCCAGTCATCGATAAAGTGTTCACCGCCTTTCGTTCTACTCTGCTCTCGTTCCTTCAGCTTCAACGTATGAAATTTTCAAATTCATTCGATAGATACCTTGGTACAATTAAAATCCTTTTAAAAACTTAGCAACAAGACTATTATTCCTGACCAACAGACTTGATTATCTTTTTTTTAATCATCACAGTCCCAACAGACTATAAAAAATGGTCCAATGGTGTTTCAAGTTCCATTATCCCTAAGCCCCACAAGTGGGACACTCCTGTAAGGTCCCCACACAAGCGTGTTTTCCCCTTGCCCACCCAAACACAAGAATATCGGTTGGCCGAAGAGTAGATCTCCCATCGAGCGGATCCGACAGAAAGTTCACCGGAGCCTCTTTTTTTTTGCCGAAATCCCAGCCCGCTTTAGAATATCACAAAGAATATCCCTAACCAAATCATGTCTGTATTTAAACCCAGGTAACTCCCTGCAATGGCAGCATGCTCACCAAAAGTATCCAAACAAACCTTGCGGCAAACTGGACAAGGCTCATCAACCGGAAACTGAGGCATCATTAGCCAGTACTTGAGAATTGCCCATTACTCCACAGCTAACATGTGTTGGCCGAGGCCTTCAATGGGGATAACTGTCAAAAAATCCTGAGCATGAGGAGCGCGGAGACAATCAAACACGGGTTTCTGATGAGGGGATAGACCAAACTTCTCTGCCAAACTCTGGACAGGTCTACTAAATAGGGCACTCGCCAATGCATTTTGGGCTTTAGGGGGCGGTGTCCTTATTAGAGAAACCGCCAAAATCAAATTCAGAAAGGGACATACGCATGCAATCCAACACACACACATTGTAACATTTGTCAAAAACGGGTTTTCAAAACCCGCTCCGTTTTGTAATCGAATATCAAGTTATAAAAGTCACGTTGAATATTTATGATTATTTTGATTTAAAATGATACATAATTAATAAATAAACTAAACTATAAAAATTATATTTGATAAAAAGTTAAAACAAAATAAATAAAAAAAAATATGTTGCTGCCGGGACGGGTCAGCCAGAACAACTCCAACGACTTAACACACACTCACATCACCACTCCGCCACTTTGTGTTTTCTGTTATCTCTAGGAAACAAATGAGATTTATACACAAACCCGGTTAAACCGGTTGCGTCAACTGAAAAACGGAAACCGGCAAATCAATCGTCAATTCGCTTGTTTACTCGCACATTCAGTTTATAACCGATGCACCGACGATTTTTAATCAAGTCGGAATTGATTGAGCATCAAGTCTCATCATTATCGGTTTTATAACCGAAAAATAATCAAGTCCAGATTACTTCAATTCAAGACCACTCTCGCGACTCAGAAATATCATACCAACATCCCATTCACTTTCGTCACATTTTCAGACCATCAGAACGCTTAAATCAGTTCGCCGGAAATTTCTGCAAATTTCGCCGGAAACCGTATTCATCCTCAAACGGTAAATCTTTCAATATCATTGTAGTTCAACAATTGTTAGGCTATTTCTAACTTAAACCTCTCAATTGAAATCGAATTCAGGCGCTGTATTCAGCTAATTCCAGTTCGCCGGAAATTTCCTGAAAGTTTTTATTTCCGTCTGTGAAACGGTAAGGACCTTCAATCCCGCTGTTAACGTTTGTTTATCACTTCAATTCCACGATTGACTAATCAAAATGGTTAATTGTTTTGGTTCAGTTGAGGTGCACAAAAACAGAGCCGACGCATTTGCCGGAAATTCTGTGATATATCATTCCTACGGTATGTTACTTCCAACATCGTTTCTGTCATTTCATTTTAACCTTAAGAATGTTTGATAATCGTAAAAAAAGAAACGGATCAGTGATTCAGTCGACGGAAATTTGAATGAAGAAGACGAAGTTAATTAAGTTATAAGTTTATTTAAAACCAGTAAAATGAACGGGTTAGACACACAGTCCAGCGGTGGACTGTGTGCAAAACATATACGCATGTCCCGAGTTCGATCCCTGATACACGCACTCCTTATATAATAAAATGCCTTTTTGTTTAAAAACTAAACCGGGTTAACTCAGTTAGTTATTAAGTATAATAAAAACCGAGATAATAACCAGGTTAGACACACAGTCCAGCGGTGGACTGTGTGCAACACTACTTCACACGTCGCGAGTTCGAAACCCGTCACTGGCACCGGTTCGTTGAATTAAAATGTTTTTGAAATTAAAAGAATTTTGGTTAAACCGAATTAGTATATAAATATAATTAAAAACAAGATTATTTCGGGTTAGACACGTAGCTCAGTTGGTAGAGCTGCGTGCACGCGTACGGGAGGTCTCGGGTTCGAGCCTCACCCGGCGCAAACTATTTCGCTGACCGAACCGGTCAACGGTCAACGGTCAACGGTCAACGTGAAATAAACAATTTTTTTTATATTTTTATTTATTTAATTTAATTTAAAAATCAATTAAAAATACTTAAAAATAACATTTTTAAAGATAGAAAATAGCCTTAAACTCACAAAAATATATCTAAAAATTTCATTAAAATCCTTAATAAAATCCACTCATTTAATATATTTTTCCGTTATTATTTAGGTTAGTATTTCTCGTTGTTCCGCTCATCTAATTCGTGCGTATCTCACCATCTCCAATCCAACGCACCCAATGTGAGTGAATCTTTACAAATTCCCCGTTTTAATCACGTTTTGGGGTGTATCATGTGTCTTGATATATATTATACTTAAACCATTGAGCATACATCATATCATGAACTTGTGTATTCAGTTTGTTTCTGTTGTGTAGTTATTGTTGGATGCAATTTATTATTTTCAGTACATGCAATTTCATAGGCCGCCGCTCCCCATTACATTATGAGCGTTGAGCATGTTCCCCATTTTATCATGAGGTTGAACCTGGCGTGCCCACATACGATCGGCTCCGTTTGATTGAGCCTTGATCGCTCAGACATTTTCATTTTCAGTACATGCAATACGATCGGCTCCGTTTGATTGAGCCTTGATCGCACAGTTTCATTTATGTTATTTATCGTATGATGTTGGTATGTTCATGTATGCTGTCATCTGTTATTGTATGTTATAGTTGTGATTGCTATTTGCCACTGCTTGATTATTTACATTTGCTCATTTATGATTATGCACAATTTTTCATTGATAAACTAACAAGTAATTCATTAATAAATGTTTATCTAATAAGGTTCACTCGCCAACTTATGTTGACCCAAAAACCCCCATTTTTACACATGATACAGGTGAACCAGCAGCAGCTAGGAACACATAGGATTGGACTAGAAGAATAAAATGTTTTAGAGTTGGGATCGTTATGTTTGGTTTATTTCCTTTGTATTGTATGAACATGTTTGGATATTTGGAAATGTAAATTTGACTTTATTAAATATGAAACATATTAGTAAATGTCATGAGCTTTGGTGATAACCCAATTATGCCCCGACTCTTATTCCGCTGCGGGTCGGGGTGTGACAGATTGGTATCAGAGCCATGACTATAGGGATATAGGATAGGTTATTAGACCCTTAGAGCCTATACTATAGTTGATTAGAAACTTATAAGATTTTTGTGTGTTACATGCCAAATTTCATGATGTTTATATGTTTTATGTTAAATGTTACATTCAATATTATGCAAGCATGTTCATAAGTATGTATTATCATATAATGCCTATCATGAATCATATACTCATAACATATCACATCCAGGAAAGCACACACCACATCATGATTGCTTTTACAATGATTTTTGTGTTTTCAAATCTCATCAAAGTGAGTTCTCATGACGGGCATGTAGTAACTGGAAGGGTACCAGTACCGGTAGTCAGAACGTCCTGTCTAGGCTGGCATTCGTATAAATCCAAAATAAAGGACTAGTTTGCCTACCTGGGGACTAACGATGAGAGTACGAAGTACCTATTAGGCCAAAGCATGCTATACCAAACGTCGTGTGAGCTAACCCCACTTTGAGTTGTCATTGTGTCTACACCTTGACACGTTCCGACCAAACATCTCACGAACATATTTTGTGGTTTGCATTCGGGTGATGCGAGTGTTAAATTGTCAATACTAATGTGAATCCTACCAAGCCAATAGCCATGGGGGCCCACATGACTATATAGGTGAAGGTATGGGAGACATTTGAGGCCCAACATGAGCAAACCCAAGACGTCCTATGGATGTAGTTGCATTATTGATATTTATGTTATTTTCATTTTCTTAAAGACACATGACACCTAAAAAGACACCATAAACTCACAATCTTCTCATTGTATGATCCTGTAGATGTCGTCTAGACAGCAACGAAGGGGTAAAAGATCAGGAAGGTCTCAGGAACGTTTGGCCACTCAGATCGCGAAACAAATGGCCACGATACTGCCTGACATTGTGGTCCAAGTACAACAAGCCCTCGCTACAAATCCTACTAACCCTCCCCAACAACATGACCAGAACATCGACAACCCTCCTACCAGCAAGTGTTCATACAAACATTTCAAGTCTTGTGATCCTCCTAAATTTGAAAGGACCGAGGGTGTCACTGCTCTCCTACATTGGTTCGAGGAGATGGAAAACACCTTTCTAAACTGCGATTGTCCTGAGGATCGCAAGGTTCGATACGCTATCGGGAGACTATTTGGGGTAGCTCTCACTTGGTGGAATACTGAGAAAGGGAAGAGGGGAACTGAAGATGCAATGGCCTTAACTTGGGAGGAGTTAAGGGAAATCATGACTAGGCGTTTCTGTCCTAGGAGCGAAATTAAAAAGCTGGAGGACGAATTTCATTCTCTAAAGCAAAAGGAGGGTGATCACACCACCTATAACAAGAGGTTCTTGGAGTTGAACCAAATGGTTCCAAATTTGTTCACCCCAACCTATCGTTTGATCGAGCATTATATTCGAGGACTTCCCTCGAAAATCCAAGATTCAGTTCTCAGCGTTTCACCAGTAACACTTGAAGCTGCTATGGAGCTAGCAACTGAACTGACCGAGAACCGAATTCGCAACGGGAAGTTCAAAGAAGAGAAAAAGAAAGCCCCTGTTGAGGGTCAAACTTCAAACCATCCCATTTCTTCCTCTAAGTTTGCCAACAAGAGGAAGCGCAACACCAGAAATTTCGCTGTTACTCAAACCAACCTCCCAATTCCTGCTGCACCCATTACTCAAGTCACTCCTTCAC
The DNA here is from genome assembly GCA_947069175.1 of Scalesia atractyloides. Lineage (NCBI taxonomy): Eukaryota > Viridiplantae > Streptophyta > Magnoliopsida > Asterales > Asteraceae > Scalesia > Scalesia atractyloides. The sequence goes on along the minus strand of CAMTDV010000005.1, from coordinate 78,752,195 downwards.
CCGTACCATACAGAAGACCTTACACTGGCCCGTTACCAAAATGCAACCGTTGCCAATATCACCATTCCCCTGATCATCCTTGCCAATATTGCACTGGCTGCGGTCGCGCAGGTCATACTGTTCAAACCTGCCGCATGCCTCAACGAATGAACCGCCACCAACCTTTAACCCAAACCCACCAACAAATAATGGGCCAAGCCCAACAACCCCGACTATTACCACCCACCCAACATTTAGCCCAAACATATTACCAGCCCAATTATCCTATGGGTCAACCAATGCGGGCTTGCTACAATTGCGGTGACCCGAGCCATTTCAGAAACACTTGTCCAATGTTGGTAAACATTATTCATGCTCAGGCCCAAGCCAACCCGGTGAATCAAGCAAACCAAGCTCCTCCACCTGCAAGAGGAAGAGCTTTCAATATCAACGCTAACCAGGCCAGAGCTGACGGCAATGTGGTTAACGGTACGTTCCTTATAAATGGTAGATATGCATCTATGTTATTTGATACTGGTGCGGATAGAAGTTTTGTGTCTTTAGAATTTGAACCTATCTTAAGTAAAAATCGGGATAAGCTCACGGAATCCATAACGGTAGAAGTTGCGGACGGGAAACCAGTTTCATTAAACTCTATTATACGCAACTGTACACTCACCTTAAACGACCACGATTTCTCAGTCGACCTGATTCCTATGAAGCTGGGAAGTTTTGATATCATAATCGGTATGGATTGGCTCAGTCAACATCAGGCAGAAGTTGTATGTCGTGAAAAATTTATTCGTATTCCTCTTTCAAACGGTCAGACTCTTCGAATCATTGGAGAAACCTCGTCGAAAGGGCTCAGCTTAATGTCTTGTCTTCAAGCTCAAAAATATCTTCGCAAGAATTATGTCGCGTTTTTAGCTCATATCATCAAAAAGGGAACCATGGAGAAGAAACTTGAAGACATTCCTGTAGTAAAAGACTTCCCGCAAGTTTTTCCTGACGACATTTCAGGACTTCCTCCAGTTAGAGACGTCGAATTTCGTATTGATCTCATACCTGGTGCTACACCAGTTGCAAAGTCTCCTTATAGGTTAGCCCCCTCTGAAATGCAAGAGCTAGCCAGTCAATTACAAGAGTTGACTGACAAGGGATTCATACGTCCTAGCTTGTCGCCTTGGGGTGCACCTGTCCTTTTTGTAAAGAAGAAAGATGGATCGTTTCGTATGTGCATCGACTACAGAGAGCTCAACAAGTTAACAATCAAGAATCGCTATCCTTTACCTCGCATTGATGATCTTCTTGACCAACTACAAGGTGCCAGCTGCTTTTCAAAAATCGACATTCGATCTGGCTATCATCAACTTAGAGTGCATGAAGAAGACGTCCCTAAGACTGCTTTTCGAACTCGTTATGGCCACTATGAATTCATGGTTATGCCATTTGGTTTAACCAACGCACCAGCTGTCTTCATGGACCTAATGAACAGAGTCTGCAAACCTTATCTTGATCGATTTGTTATAGTCTTCATCGACGATATTCTTATTTATTCAAAATCTAAATCTGATCATGAGCGTCATCTTCGACTCATCCTTGCACTTCTAGAAAAGGAAAAGCTTTATGCCAAATTCTCCAAATGTGAATTCTGGTTAAAAGAGGTGCAATTCCTCGGGCATGTAGTCAATGACAAGGGAATACATGTCGACCCTTCAAAGATCAAAGCGGTTCAAGAATGGCAAGCTCCACGTACACCAACTGAAGTAAGATCTTTCCTTGGTCTAGCTGGCTATTATCGTCGGTTCATTTCAAACTTCTCTCGCATTGCTGTACCACTCACGGCTTTAACTCATAAGGGAAAACCTTTCATATGGGGACCCAAGCAAGAAGAAGCCTTTCCAACTCTTAAACAAAAACTTTGTGATGCACCAATCCTCACTCTTCCTGAAGGTTGTGATGATTTTGTAGTCTATTGCGACGCGTCAGGGCAAGGATTAGGCTGCGTTCTAATGCAAAAAGGAAAAGTCATAGCTTATGCTTCGAGTCAACTCAAGACACATGAAAAGAACTACACCACTCATGACCTAGAACTTGGAGCCGTTGTGTTCGCTCTTAAGATATGGAGACATTATCTCTATGGTACTAAGTGTGAAATATACACTGACCACAAGAGTCTTCAACATATCTTCAATCAAAAGGAGTTAAACATGAGGCAACGAAGATGGGTCGAACTTCTAAATGACTACGACTGTGAAATTAGATACCACCCTGGTAAAGCAAATGTGGTGGCTGATGCACTTAGTCAAAAGGGTTGTGCGAACTCCATTCGTCTTCTATGTTCGCAAATTATAACTGACATTAAAGATCAAATTCGAGAAGGCCAACACGTTTCAATAACGGAAGAAGATGTACGAAAGGAGATGTCCTGTGGAGCTGAGCTAAAAATTGAAACTAAATCTGACGGTATTCTGTATTACCTAGATCATATCTGGATTCCTAACCACAACAATCTTCGTGAATGAAGCTCACAAAACGCGATATTCTATACACCCAGGAGCCGATAAGATGTATCAAGACCTACGATATACCTATTGGTGGCCTAGAATGAAGAAGGACATTGCCGTTTTTGTTTCCAAGTGCCTTACATGTTCCAAGGTGAAGGCTGAACACCAAAGACCCTCAGGACTTCTGGTCTAACCGGAAATACCTGTATGGAAGTGGGAAAACATAACCATGGATTTCATTACCGGGTTACCTCGCACTTCTGGTGGGTATGACACTATATGGGTAATTATAGACCAACTTACAAAATCAGCACACTTTATTCCTATCCGTGAAGATTTCAAGAACGAAAAGCTTGCCCGTATTTATATCAACGAAATCGTAAGCCGACATGGGGTACCGTTAAGCATTATTTCTGATCATGATGGTCGTTTCACTTCACGAACATGGCAAGCTGTACAATCCGCTATGGGCACGCGATTGGATCTCAGTACCGCCTATCATCCTCAAACTGATGGACAGTCTGAGCGCACCATTCAAACTCTTGAAGATATGCTTCGAGCATGTGTCATAGACTTCAAGGGAAATTGGGACGCCCACCTACCATTAGTTGAATTTTCGTACAACGACAGCTATCATTCGAGCATCGGCATGGCACCTTTTGAAGCATTATATGGTCGTAAGTGCCGATCTCCTGTATGTTGGCACGAAATTGGGGAAGCTCAAATTACTGGTCCAGAATTGATCCAAGAAACCACAGACAAGATCCATCAAATTCGAAACAATCTTCTAGCGGCTCAAAGTCGTCAAAAGAGTTATGCAGATAAAAGACGGAAGCCCTTAGAGTTTAACATTGGTGATCATGTACTTTTAAAAGTATCACCGTGGAAGGGAGTAGTTCGTTTTGGTCAAAAGGGCAAGCTAACACCACGCTACGTAGGACCTTTCAAGATACTCGAAAGAGTAGGACCTGTAGCATACAAGCTTGACCTACCAGAAGAACTCAACAGGATTCATCCCACATTCCACGTGTCGAACTTGAAGAAGTGCCTCGCTGATGAGAACCTCCATATTCCGCTGGAAGATATTCAGATTGATGAATCTATGCATTTTATTGAAAGACCTGTAGAGATCATGGACTTCGGAGAGAAACGTCTACAACAAAGTCGCATTCCAATTGTTAGGGTACGCTGGGAGTCGAAACGGGGACCTGAGTTTACTTGGGAACGTGAAGACTCAATGCGCGAAAAATACCCGCATCTTTTTCCTACTACTTCAACTACTTAAATTTCGGGACGAAATTTCCTAAAAGTAGGGGATACTGTAACATTTGTCAAAAACGGGTTTTCAAAACCCGCTCCGTTTTGTAATCGAATATCAAGTTATAAAAGTCACGTTGAATATTTATGATTATTTTGATTTAAAATGATACATAATTAATAAATAAACTAAACTATAAAAATTATATTTGATAAAAAGTTAAAACAAAATAAATAAAAAAAAATATGTTGCTGCCGGGACTCGAACCCGGGTCAGCCAGAACAACTCCAACGACTTAACACACACTCACATCACCACTCCGCCACTTTGTGTTTTCTGTTATCTGTAGGAAACAAATGAGATTTATACACAAACCCGGTTAAACCGGTTGCGCCAACTGAAAAACAGAAATTGGCAAATCAATCGTCAATTCGCTTGTTTACTCGCACATTCAGTTTATAACCAATGCACCGATGATTTTTAATCAAGTCGGAATTGATTGAGCATCAAGTCTCATCATTATCGGTTTTATAACCGAAAAATAATCAAGTCCAGATTACTTCAATTCAAGACCACTCTCGCGACTCAGAAATATCATACCAACATCCCATTTCACTTTCGTCACATTTTCAGACCATCAGAACGCTTAAATCAGTTCGCCGGAAATTTCTGCAAATTTCGCCGGAAAACCGTATTCATCCTCAAACGGTAAATCTTTCAATATCATTGTAGTTCAACAATTGTTAGGCTATTTCTAACTTAAACCTCTCAATTGAAATCGAATTCAGGCGCTGTATTCAGCTAATTCCAGTACGCCGGAAATTTCCTGAAAGTTTTTATTTCCGTCTGTGAAACGGTAAGGACCTTCAATCCCGCTGTTAATGTTTGTTTATCACTTCAATTCCACGATTGACTAATCAAAATGGTTAATTGTTTTGGTTCAGTTGAGGTGCACAAAAACAGAGCCGACGCATTTGCCGGAAATTCTGTGATATATCATTCCTACGGTATGTTACTTCCAACATCGTTTCTGTCATTTCATTTTAACCTTAAGAATGTTTGATAATCGTAAAAACAAGAAACGGATCAGTGATTCAGTCGACGGAAATTTGAGTGAAGAAGACGAAGTTAATTAAGTTATAAGTTTATTTAAAACCAGTAAAATGAACGGGTTAGACACACAGTCCAGCGGTGGACTGTGTGCAAAACATATACGCATGTCCCGAGTTCGATCCCTGATACACGCACTCCTTATATAATAAAATGCCTTTTTGTTTAAAAACTAAACCGGGTTAACTCAGTTAGTTATTAAGTATAATAAAAACCGAGATAATAACCAGGTTAGACACACAGTCCAGCGGTGGACTGTGTGCAACACTACGTCACACGTCGCGAGTTCGAAACCCGTCACTGGCACCGGTTCGTTGAATTAAAATGTTTTTGAAATTAAAAGAATTTTGGTTAAACCGAATTAGTATATAAATATAATTAAAAACAAGATTATTTCGGGTTAGACACGTAGCTCAGTTGGTAGAGCTGCGTGCACGCGTACGGGAGGTCTCGGGTTCGAGTCTCATCCAGCGCAAACTATTTCACTGACCGAACCGGTCAACGGTCAACGGTCAACGTGAAATAAACAATTTTTTTTATATTTTTATTTATTTAATTTAATTTAAAAATCAATTAAAAATACTTAAAAATAACATTTTTAAAGATAGAAAATAGCCTTAAACTCACAAAAATATATCTAAAAATTTCATTAAAATCCTTAATAAAATCCACTCATTTAATATATTTTTCCGTTATTATTTAGGTTAGTATTTCTCGTTGTTCCGCTCATCTAATTCGTGCGTATCTCACCATCTCCAATCCAACGCACCCAATGTGAGTGAATCTTTACAAATTCCCCGTTTTAAATCACGTTTTGGGGTGTATCATGTGTCTTGATATATATTATACTTAAACCATTGTGCATACATCATATCATGAACTTGTGTATTCAGTTTGTTTCTGTTGTGTAGTTATTGTTGGATGCAATTTATTATTTTCAGTACATGCAATTTCATAGGCCGCCGCTCCCCATTACATTATGAGCGTTGAGCATGTTCCCCATTTTATCTTGAGGTTGAACCTGGCGTGCCCACATACGATCGGCTCCGTTTGATTGAGCCTTGATCGCACAGACATTTTCATTTTCAGTACATGCAATACGATCGGCTCCGTTTGATTGAGCCTTGATCGCACAGTTTCATTTATGTTGTTTATCGTATGATGTTGGTATGTTCATGTATGCTGTCATCTGTTATTGTATGTTATAGTTGTGATTGCTTTTTGCCACTGCTTGATTATTTACATTTGCTCATTTATGATTATGCACAATTTTTCATTGATAAACTAACAAGTAATTCATTAATAAATGTTTATCTAATAAGGTTCACTCGCCAACTTATGTTGACCCAAAAACCCCCATTTTTACACATGATACAGGTGAACCAGCAGCAGCTAGGAACACATAGGATTGGACTAGAAGAATAAAATGTTTTAGAGTTGGGATCGTCATGTTTGGTTTATTTCCTTTGTATTGTATGAACATGTTTGGATATTTGGAAATGTAACTTTGACTTTATTAAATATGAAACGTATTAGTAAATGTCATGAGCTTTGGTGATAACCAAATTATGCCCCGACTCTTATTCCGCTGCGGGTCGGGGTGTGACACACATAATTAGAATCTGACCCGAAAATATCACAGTCCCGAAGAATATGGTCCTGCAAACTCCAAGATTGCGACCTCGAGGCCACAAAAGCATATGTCGACACATCCTTAGCCGAACATAAACCCAAACCCCCTAAACGGATTGGAAGGGATGCTAGCCTCCATTAAAGATCCCCAAAAAGGACCCCGCAAACCACAATATCCTCGATCGCTTTCTGAAGGCCTTTGTCAAAAACAGAAACAACCCCCCAACAAACGTAGGCTGGCATGTTCTGAGCCCGAATAACAGCTTAGCAACCCCCATGCAGGAGCGTAGCAAAAGGAGCTCGCATTGAGGGTCTCGCAGATGTGGAAGATAGCTTATCAGATCCACTTCACGAGATGCCCTTTGCACGGCTAAGCTACTGATGAAACCCGCATCCCGACTAACAGCGCCCCCGAGGAGTTTCACTACCAACATTGGCCTTCCAATCCCACTAGGAAACAAACCCTCTTGCGCCTTAACTCCATTAAACGATGGCAAAAAAAACTTCGGTTTTCTTAACGTTAAGTTGAAGCCCCAAATCGGGCCCTTCAGACCGGATGATTTCTAAAGCTTTAGCCACCTCTTTAGCATATCCTATAATCGTACCATCATCCAAATACCAAGCATGGAAGAGTAACTTGCATCTATCTCGAATCTAGTGAATGAGGGGATGCAAAACTAAGGCAAAGAGAAGAGGCCCCAAGGGGTCCCCCTGCTGTGGACCAAATATGATCATCTCCGACATATAATCTAGCCGGCTGTCCATATAGAAAATCCACCCATAGACAAATGGACGGGCATCGGGTCCGAACCTCTAAGAGAAGGACAGTCCTATCCACCATGTTGAAAGCATTAGAAAAATCAACAGTAATCATGGCCAATGACCCATCCGAGCGGAACACGTTTAAGAACCTGTTCGCGCTATGGAGCACAGCCTTAGCCCCACTAGGGATCCCCACCCCAAATTGAAAATCACCGAGATATTTAGCCATCTCCTTGCCGACACCCCTCATAGCTGCCTTAGAGACTAACCTCCTCCAAATTGTGCCCACGGCAATAGGCCTAATCTCGTTGTCCGGTTTAAGTAAAGGCGAGGGGGGCAGAAGCAACAAACTCCGCCAAGACTCTAGGGCACCTCCCACCTAAGCACATGTTGACCACCTTAGAAATGGCCTTGAGCACCCCGCCAGCAATCACCGACCCCTCTCCACAAAGAGCATCCAAAATGTGTTGGGCCCTTAACCCATCTCTCCCACACGAGGTCCCTTTGGGGAAATATTTAATACCCCCAAGTACACTATCAACATCCACTGTGGGGGGGGGGTGGGGTTCTAAGAGTAAAGACCTAGGCATAACCGGAGGGGGTAGAATAGGATGCTTAGCCACCAACGCTTTCATAGTATCCTCACCAAGAGGTGCAACCCCGAAGAGCAAAAAACTTTAACTGCCGCAGTGAAGTGGCCATCCGCAACTTTCCGTAAACATTGCTTAACTTTGGTGCCCACTTTAGAATTATCGGACCCATGGAAAGGGTCATCAGGGCGCAAAACCACCTCTGAGGGTTGGGCAAAAAGCGATTGGATAAGTTCAGCAAAACCATCTCTATTTGTCACACCCCAACTGATGGCGGAAACATCGGGGTAGTGGCACTAGGCGACCAGATTGTCTCATGAGAATTTCCATAACAATCATCTAACAATATCATTCAAACCGTCAACGTCCCATACCATCAACATAACATTTCAAACAATCATTACAGAATCAGTGTTTTTCTCATAAAACTAATCAGGTTCGATTTTCCCTAGATTTCATACATGAGTTCAAAAACGAAAATACATCAAACAAACTAACTAAACAACTAATCTAAGCATAACTCCATGCATCCAAAGCTAAAATCCTCAACCTGTTATATACGTTAAAATACAAGTCAATACAATAAAGTAAAGGTGAGCATACAGGTTTTATAATACTAGCATAATAGAGAAACCGTTCGCGAAATAATCTAACTACATATCATGATACACCGAAACATTTCACAAAGTTTAACATAGGCTTATCTCTCATGATAACTACCGAGAGAAGGCTTGCGCGTCCATCCTAACTAGACCCCGTCGGGTGTTAGCCACACTATAGTACCGTACTAGCTAAGGAAAGGCAAGTTAACGAAAATAAGTCCTAATCACATGTTTCTAGCATCACGTATTGAGCATATATAATCAGATTATTCGTGTGTGATAAACAGTTTGATTTGTGAAGTGATTTTGATATAGGAACGTATGTAACACCCAAAAAGTGCGTTAAAGCGAAAATGGGTCAAGTATACTCACTGTGGGTGAGTTTTGGTAAGACTTAAGATTCTGAGGAGAGTTGCGGAGTGCGCCGAATCAGCCTGTAAACGAACAGAAGTGCATCAGTCTTCCGAAAAGCCGAAACGGTGAAGTTTGAGTTGAGCAGTAGCCAAGTTCGGGCGAACTTGTGTGTAAACACACAAGTTCGAGCGAACTTGTATGGTTTTGGATTGTTTAGTGTCAAGTTCGGGCGAACTTGTATAGTTTCCAAAGAAACTAGGCAAGTTCGGGTGATCTTGTAGGATTTTTGGTGATGAATACCCAAGTTCGGTCGAACTTGACCCAATATGGGTACAAGTTCGGTCGAACTTGTGCTGGTGAGCCGGTGATTCTTGAGCGAACTTGATGTTTTCGGGTCCAAAATCTTGCGTTTTCGCATCGTTTGCTGAGTAAATCGAGTGTTCATCCCTCCAACCCTGTGCTACTGAGCAAACTTAGGTCGGAGAGGTCGTTTAGAGCGGTTTTAGCCGTTTTACAAAAGCGTAGGCTAATCCGGGCGAACTAGGGGTTCGTTCGGGTTAGTCTGGCTTGTGTAAATCAACATAAACGTCCTTGTGCTTCCAGATCTGGGATCTTGAATGATAAATGCTTCGTTTCATATCAGAAAATGAACAAAACATCATCAAAAGTCCGTATATTGTGTAGAAATCAATGTTAAAAAGGGTTTTACTCAGATCTAGGCATAGATCTGAGTGAAAAATAGAAGTTTTATGGAAAAAGATGAAGATTTTCATAAACAGAAGAGATTTGATGAAATCGAAGGCAATGCCTTGTGCCAAAATCGTTGTAAACCGTTGTAAGATGTTGATAAACATTGTTTAGTTGAAATCGGGTTGATTCTTACTTAGAACACGAAGGTTTCGGGTTTTGAGAGCTCTGGGCGAACTTTCAGCAAGTTCAAATGAGAGGAATGAGCTGGGTATTTATAGGAGAAGTCAAAATGGTGAGCTGGTGGAGTCAAGTTTGGCCGAACTTGTACAAATTTGTACAAGTTCGCGCGAACTTGTAGGTTTTTGGGAGAAAGAGAGCCAAGTTCGACCGAACTTGACCTTTCTGAGGTTAAGTTCGAGCGAATTTGAGGTTTCTGAGGAGTTTAATTGGCCAGTCAAGTTCGGCCGAACTTGGTATCACCAAGTTCGAGCGAACTTGACCCAATTATTGGGTTTTCTTCGTTCATTTCGCGTTAAGAGTTTGTTTGGCGATTCGATTCGTATTAGTTAGTTATATTAAGCGTTATAATTGATATAATAGTGCGATTTAGCGATTCGAGCGTGCGAGAGCGATGCGATAGCGAAGGAAATCATAACCACAAATACATAAACATGTATAAATAACATAAACCATATAATTAACTGTGTTTTACGATGCGATGAGATAAGCGATGCGATTTAATAAGCGATTAGATGTGATATAACATACAATACCATAAGTAATTAACATAAACTTTATTATAAACCGAATATCGGGATTACGAAGGTAGATAAACGGGAAAACAAAATGGGAAAGATAACAATCGAATTTTCGAGTTATTACAGTCTCCTCTACTTTAGGGAATTTCGTCCCGAAATTCAAGTAGTAGCTATAACAAATAGATGCGGGTACTTGGCCTTCATATCACTTTCCAATTCCCAAGTGAACTCGGCGCCGCGTTTGCCTTCCCATTGGACCTTCACGATAGGGATGCGAGAGCGTCTGAGTTTCTTGGTCTCTCGGTCCATGATTTCCACAGGCTTTTCCACGGAATGGAGGGTCTCGTTGATTTGCATATCTTCGAGAGGTACATGAAGATTTCTTCGGCTAGGCATTTCTTGAGGTTAGACACGTGGAAAGTCGGATGAACATTATTAAGTTCCGCCGGTAGTTCGAGATGATAGGCTACTTACTGATCCGTTCCAGAATCTTAAAGGGGCCTACATAACGAGGTGCTAGCTTTCCTTTCTTTCCGAAGCGGACCGCTCCCTTCCAAGGTGCAACCTTTAGGAGAACGTGATCTCCCACTTCGAACTGTAGGGGCTTGCGGCGTTTATCGGCGTAACTCTTTTGATGACACTCCGAGCTTTCAAGAAATTGTCTCTGATCTGGAAAATCTTGTCCGTCGTTTCTTGAATTAGCTTGGGACAAGTGATTTGACTTCTCCGATCTCGTGCCATGCAATAGGCGATCGACACTTTCTTCCATACAGTGCCTCAAAAGGAGCCATTTGAATGCTGGTATGATAACTATTATTGTACAAGAATTTTATTAAAGGTAAATGTGTATCCCAGTTACCACCAAAATCTATGATGCACGCACAAAGCATGTCTTCAAGGGTGCGGATCGTTCTCTCAGTTTGACCGTCGGTTTGAGGGTGAAAAGCGGTACTGAGATTGAGAGTAGTACCGAGGGCGGATTGAAATGTCTCCCAGAGAGGTGAAGTAAAGCGACCGTCTCGGTCAGAAATGATGTCACGAGGCGTCCCGTTTCGACATATAACTTCGTCGGTATAGATTCGGGCTAATCGTTCTACCTTAAAGTCTTCTCGTATGGCAATAAAGTGCGCAGATTTGCTAAGACAATCAACGATAACCCAAATGCTATCGTGACCAGATGAAGTTCAGGGAAGTTTCGTAATAAAGTCCATAGCTATACTTTCCCATTTCCACATCGGGATTTCGGGTTGTTCCAGTAAGCCAGAGGGCCTTTGATGTTCGGCTTTAACCTTCGAGCAGGTTAAGAATTTTGAAACGTACACGGCGATATCCTTCTTCATGCCCGGCCACCAATACTTAGGACGAAGGTCCTGGTACATCTTGTCGGCACCGAGGTGAATGGAATATCGAGATTTATGAGCTTTGGTCATTAGCTATTCATGAAGATTATCGCGGGTAGGAATCCAAATGCGATCGAGATAGTAATAAATACCATTTGGTTTAACAACAAGCTGAGTTTCAGCACCACATTTCATTTCTTCTTGCAGGGTATTCTCGTTAAAGCAAGCAAACTGAGCGGAGTGAATCAAAATTTCGAGATCATTCAAAGCTTGAGATCACGAACACTATACACATAGCTTCATCGACTTAGAGCATCGGCGACGACGTTTACTTTGCCGGGATGGTAGCGTATCTCGCAATCGTAATCGTTGAGAAGTTCAACCCATCGACGTTTGCGCATATTCAGTTCCTTTTGATTGAAGATATGTTGTAAGATCTTATGGTCGGTGAAGACCATACACTTAGTACTGTAAAGGTAGTGTCACGATATCTTCAATGCAAAAACAACTGCGCCGAGTTCGAGATCATGGGTTGTGTAGTTTTTCTCGTGGATCTTGATTTGTCGAGATGCATACGCGATAACCTTGTCTCGTTGCATGAGAACACAACCAAGACCAAGGTTTGAGGCATCGCAGTAAATGACAAAATCATTGTTTCCGTCGGGAAGAGCGAGCACAGGAGCGTTGCATAGCATACGCTTAAGAGTTTGAAAAGCTTCCTCTTGCTTGGGGTCCCAAACGAAAGGTTTGTCTTTATGAGTTAAGGCGGTAAGCGAAACGGTGATTTTCGAGAAGTCGGCGATGAATCGACGGTAGTAACCCGCCAATCCAAGAAATGAATGGATTTCAGAAGCATTCTTCGGTGTAATCCAACTTTTGACGGCTTCAATCTTTGCATGGTCGATGTGAATTCCTTGACTATTTATGATGTGGCCGAGAAATTGGACTTCTTCGAGCCAGAATTCACATTTTGAAAACTTAGCATAAAGGCGATTTCCTTGAAGAAGTTCGAGGACTAAACGGAGATGACGCGCGTGTTCGTCTCTCGACTTCGAATAGATAAGGATATCATCGATGAAAACAATGACAAAACAATCTAAGAAGGCTTTACACACACGGTTCATCAAATCCATGAAGACCACGGGTGCATTGGTAAGACCAAAAGGCATGACCACGAATTCGAAATGGCCATAACGGGTACGAAAGGCGGTTTTCGGAATGTCTTCTTCGAGTACACGCAACTGATGATAACCAGAACGAAGATCAATCTTGGAAGAACACATAGCACCTTGAAGCTGATCAAATAGGTCGTCGATTCGAGGAAGAGGATAACGGTTCTTTATCATGAGTTTGTTAAGTTCACGATAATCGATGCACATCCGGAACGTCCCATCTTTCTTTTTCACAAAAAGAACGGGTGCGCCCCAAGGCGAAGTGCTCTGGCGTATGAAGCCTTTGTCAAGAAGCTCTTGAAGTTGGCTTGATAGCTCGCGCATTTCTGATTGTGCGAGATGATAAGGAGCTTTAGCAACGAGAGTAGCACCTGGAACTAAATCGATACGGAATTCAACATCGCGAGTAGGGGGTAAACCGGGTAAATAATCAGGAAAGACTTTAGGAAATTCACACACAACGGGAACATCTTTATAAGTCTTCTTTTCTTTCTCCGGGTTCACAATGTGGGCGAGGAAGACAACACATCGCTTTTGCAAGCATTTGTGTGCTCAAGTACATGATAGAAGCATCAACTTCTTTGAGGGAGTTTCACCGTAAACGTGAAGTTGATCACCATTTGAAAAAGGGAAGCGAATCATCTTATCGAAGCACACAACTTCAGCATGATTTTCACAAAGAAAATCCATGCATATGATGATATCAAAACTACCCAATTGCATAGGTATGAGATTAATCGCGAAGATGTGATTGTTGAGATCGAGAGTACAATCACGTAAAATTGAGTTAACCGAGATGGATTTTCCGGTGGTGACTTCCACATCGAAATTCTTTGGGAGTTTAGTGCGTTTACATTTTAAAGCCTTTTCGAATTCTAACGATTCAAAACAATTATCGGCACCAGTATTAAATAAACATGAAGCATAAATACCATTGACGAGAAACGTATTGTTGACAACATTGTTGTCATTCTGGGCCTGGCGGTGATTCAGGTTGAAAGCCCTTCCACGTGCAGCCTGTTGTTGCTGCTGGGGCTGCGGTGGTGGCTGCTGTTGAGGCTGCTGTTGTTGCTGCTCTTGCTTGACGGTAAGGTTTGGGCATGCATTTGCAAAGTGGTTCGGATCACCACACACATAACACACACGTGCTTTTGGAGCTGCTTGTTGATGATTGGCCTGGGGAGGAGCTGGTAAAGCTGGTGATGTTGGAGCCTGAGGATCTGGCTGACGACGACCTGATCGGCAACTCACAGTAAAATGGCCGTAGATATTGCAGTTTGTGCAAAAAGGCAGTTGCCACCAAGGGCATGATGATAAGTGCACTTAGGACACAGAGGGTGAGGTCCGGTATACGCGCGCTTAGCTGGAGGTGCGTTCGGAGCGGCTGACTGGAGCGGCTGAGGGTTTGCTGGTGCGGCGAGGGCAAAGTTCTTGCTCGGGTTTCCTCTTTTGCGTCCCTGACGCTTTCCCTTCGGGTCACCGGGTGATTCGATAGCAACGGTTGGTTGGACGATAGCTTGATTGGCAACTTTTGCATGGTTCTTGAAGTAACCATCTTGACCTCGCTGATCATTGATCTCAGCGGCGAGCATGTAGGTTTCCTCGATGCTTGTAGTACGAGCAACTTTCACAAAGCTTGCGACACATTCAGGTAAACCACAGATGTGCTTGTTGATAGTTTTCTCCGTCGTATCCACTTGGCTAGGACAGATAATGCTCAAAACTTTAAACCGAGCTGTATATCCAGCATTGGCGGGACCATCTTGTTTAATTCCCCAAAATTCGTTTTCCAACTTCTGGATTTCATAGGGGGGCAGAATTCTTTGATCATCAATTCCTTAAGTTCTTCCCATGAGAGTGCGTAGGCATCATCGTTTCCCCTCCTGTTTCGCTCCGCGGTCCACCAGTCGAGAGCCCTGGACTGGAAGACGCCGGTAGCGTTAGTGGTGCGAAGGGGTTCGGGACACCCACTCTGGCGGAATGTGATCTCAATCGTGTCAAACCAGTAAAACATGGCACTGGGTCCTTCGGTGCCTGAGAATGTGAGAGGTCCACACGCCTTAAACTGTTTAAAGCTGAAGGATGTCTTGGGCGTGTCGGCCTTTGAATCAACAGAAG